>OY759247.1:12988315-14265815 GCA_963662185.1 Eilema griseolum | reverse complement strand
ACCTTTTCTAAAATCTTCGATAGGGCTGAGAGCACTGAGATAGGACGATAATTATTCACAGAGTCTCTGTCTCCAGTCTTGTATATCGGGTGAATAATTGACTTTTTAAGATCGTCTGGGAAAGTGCCGCAGTTTATGGCGAGATTGCATATGTGTGTAATAATTGGAGATAGTACTAAGTAATTTCGTCGGAGTACTTCGGCTGGAATGTTATCCCAGCCAGAAGCACAGTCCCGACGAAGTTGCAGTATGATGTTGTCAATCTCGCGAGTAGTAACTTCCAGGAGAGCCAGAGAACTACAGGGCGGGCTGTTTGGAATTGATGATAGCTGAAGTGGGAGTTCATCGGCATTTGTAACAGTCTGGTTTATAGCTACTGCCAAATTTCTTCCTATATCTTTAAAGTAGGTATTTACAAAGTTAGCACACTTTTTAGGGTCATGGTGCACTATGAGGAGATCTTTGGGACTGTTTTTAATTTTTTGTGTGGATGATATATCCCGTATGGCTTTCCATAAAGACTTAGGGTTTTTTCCAGCCTCTTCAATTTGTGTTTTATTGTAGGCGATCTTTAATTTACGGATGAGATTATTATAAAAATTACGATATCTGGTATAAGTTAATTTGAGAATCATATTAGTTGGATTTTTATTCGACTTGGCGTGCAGTCTATCACGATGTCTACTGCAACGAAGGAGTCCCGGTGTCATCCATGGTTTTAGAACCCTGTTTTTCCTAGAAATTTTTGAGGATCGAGTGTGTTTTTCAACTATGTTTGAGATCAATGATATAAACAGATTTGTCGCATGGTTGGCATCAGTTGTCATTAATATGTCATTGTAATCTGCATTATTTATATCGATTTGTATATTATCATAATTTATATAGTATTTATTGCAACAGGGTTGGATAGATGGTGAAGATTTTTCAATGCGTAAGACAATAGGTAAGTGGTCAGTAATGTTTGACTCCACGATCAATGTTGTTGATGGAGAGCTAGACCTTTTAAAAAAATGATCTAGGCATGCGTTATCTCTTGTAGGAAACCTATGGGTAGTGTAGAGGCCATGCGATGCATTAAAAGTTAAGTACTCTTCACATAGCGGGTCTGTGGAGGAACTAATATCAATATTTATGTCACCCACTAGGATCACATCCTGTGATATTAGACCATTGTATACGTCATTTAGGCTATTTACAAAGTTTCTAAAGTGTTCTTTACTAGATAGTGAAGGCGATCGGTATATCGCTACAATGTTTAAACTATTATTTATTTTACAAGCTAGACAGTTACCACCTTTAAAAGTTGGTTCATATGTCTTACAATTTAGTTGTGTTTTTGTGTAGATGACTATACCATCGTTTTTATTTCCATTTAGTTTAGTATAGTGGAAGGTATAACCGTCCATAGTAGGTACGTTAATTGTCTTTTGGAGCCAGCACTCCGTTAACACTAGTATATCAAAGTCTACATTTATCGTGGATATTAGCAGGCGCAGGGAATCGAAATTTTTATTTATGCTTCGTATATTTATATGAAATATTGTAGTTCCTTCTTTTGTGTTTATATAACGTTTACAGTCTTCTGGAAGACAACAGTATGATGTTGTCGTCTCTAGATTATCTAGATCTGTATTTATATCTTTTATAACAGCCATTTTTGTAATATTAGTACACGGTATTTTGATTGTATTTTGATTGTTTTAGTATGTGTTTTGTTTGTGAAATGTAGTGTTAAGTGGTGTGAGTATATGTTAATGTTTAATGTGTAGTAGGTGAATGTTGGTGTATCAGTTTGTGTTGTATAATCAAATGGAGAGTGTAATATAATGTGATTTTTTCCAGCGGTAATATTAAAGACATTTGCATAGTATTTTTTCAAGGTTTTATATTTGTAGTGCAACATATAAACATGATACATGTGTATTGTGCTTATGTATAATATTCCAGAGACAGGAAGGCGTAGAGGAGTGGAAGAGGATATATGAATTCCTAGTATGTAATGAGAGTGATAACTATTATATAATGTTGCAAAAACAAAAAGGCGAGACAAAATGGCAAACAAGAAGCGTCGCACTAGTCATTGTTTTGGTTTTAAATCCTGAAGGCATTGTTCTGAAGTGATGAGTATTTGTTTTTCGCCGTGAGACTTGCGAACAAATATGTTACCATTTGTAGTCCAACAATATTGGTATCCGTACTGTTTTGCAAATTCACGTGAGTGGTAGAAGAGCTTTTTCAAACTCGCGGGTAGGTGATCTGCAATATATACCGCTTGCTTTTTGCACTTAATATTTATTTGCTCTGTGTTTAGTTTATCTTCTACGCTTCTTTTATTATTGTAGTCTCGAATTGCGGCAATTGTATTTTGTTTCATTATCACCGTATGAAATTCGGCTACAATTGGTCGTGTGAGGCTGGGTTTACCTGGTATGCGGTATATGTCCCGGAAGTCTGATGGGGAGATTGGTGAGCCGACAACTTTACCAATCGCACACAAAGTGTTTGCGAGATCAGTGCTGCTTTCATTTATGATAGGCGGAAAGTTTCTTATTTCTATGGTTGAGGACCTGGATTTTAGTTGTAGGTCTATTACTTTCCTCTCAAGACTTTCGATACAAAGACGTTGTTCGTTTCGCTCTTTCTGTAACTTATCCAGGCCAATTTTTATTTCCTCGTACTGATTGTTGATAAACGACATGGATTGTACTATTTCATCATTGGATGACTGGATGGTGTTAGTTTTTAACTTCAACTCAGTGATATCAGAGGAGAGTTTTGAAAATAATTTGTTTTGTTTGTTTTCCATCTCATCCAGTTTTGCCTCCAAGTCCTTTTTAAAATTCCCTAATAGTCCTCTGATTTCTGCCTTTAGGTCCAAGTCGCAAACCCCAGGTGACTGCGCTATCTCCGAACGCTGACGTTTATGTCGGGTTGTATTGACGTAGGTAGTCTCACCAAGTAGGTCTAAGTCTGTTTCTGACTGGGTATGTTCTATGAGACTAGGAGTAGTTTTTGGTGGCGTTCTTCGTAGCGACATTTTATGTATCAAAATTTAGACGTATAATATTATATTGTAGGTGTGGAAAAAGTCTACGTAATTACGTTGTAAGGTGTTCTTAATTAGAGATATCTTATTTTAGTACTTCTCTAGCGTAGCGTATGTTCGAAAGGGTAACGTGTTTGCTACAGTCGTCGGGTCGTAGCGCAGGTCGTTGGCGTAGCGCAGGACGTTGGCGTAGCACATCGGTCTCGCAGCCGGCCGTCTATTGCGTGCTTCCAAAAACTCGTAGCGGATCCGTTGACGTCAGGTGATGGTTCGTAGTAGACATCTATTTCGCAGTGCACGTCACTCGTTTCTTGGCGCAGTGGACAACAACGCGCCCCCACCAATGTGTCTCGGGTTCGCGCCTCGGCGAATCGGTGTCGCGTTTTTGTAGTTTATTTGAGTCGGAATTCACAACTGCAGTTCCGTCCCTTTCTAGGGCCTCCCACTAGGCGGTAACGACAGGTAAGAGCGTTAAAGAGTAACAAAGAATCGCGCAACTACAAGTTCCACCAATCACAATAATTAACGTAAAGAACAGCGACAACACGTCCGATAGCAACGGGTGCCACGACCAAAACTCTGAATTGACCAAAAACTGATTGAAAAGTGATCATATTAAAGATATATTTTCGAATTAACTATGTCTTTTTTACATAGTCAATCTTGTGAATGTGTTAAGTCTGAACTAGATTTATTTGCATTACCAACAACTCAAACTAGTATTGAAAGTGGAATATGGATACACTATAAGCCCATTTCGTCCCTTGCTGACGATGGACCTATTGAATTTCAAATACCCGGAGCAGGCGACGACTACGTTGATTTATCTCATACTTTACTTCAACTAAAAGCGAAAATATTAACCCAGGATAATACAAAACTTGCTACTAGTGCAGTAGTTGCTTCAGTTAGTCCTATATACTCGTAACCTAGTGAGAATTAATTAATTGTCTAAAATGCCTCAAGTGTGCAGTGGCTGTAAGGCAGATGTATCGAATGTACCGTATATGGAGTGTAGTAATAAAAAGTGTAAAAAGCAGTATGATCTAGATTGTGTAGGAATACCAGTGGATCTAATCAATCAGATAGATACAAGTGTATGGGTCTGTCCAGAATGTATTTCATCTACACATAAGCCGATACGCAACGAGAACACACCAACTCGGAGAGTATCAGGGCTGGAGAACACCCTGTCTACGATCAGCAATGTTAATACACAGCGGGGTAGTCGAGTAAAGGGATATGAAATGTCGACACCGCAGATTAGATATGAGCAAGACATGATGGAGGAAATCAGAGCATTTCGCTCTACAGTACTATCCTGCTTGGAAACACAATCAGGCGACATCAAGAGAATCGAAGAACTGTGTTATAGGATGAAAATAGAAATAAGCGAGCTTCGTGATACAAACCTGAAGGTTCTCAAGGAGAAGGGTAGCACTGTAGATACACTACGCAGCCAGCTTGAGAAATTAAAGGTTCGTAATCACCAATTGGAACACTTGATTGACGCATCTGAAGTTTCGCATACATCTTTGTCACTAACACCGAATAAGATACGAACCCAAACGTTAAATATGCAAGACACTGACACTGCATTAAACACGACCACCGATAATAAAAGAAAAAAATATATGGTGTCCACTAAAACGGCGGTAACGGCAAAACCGGTTTATAGTGAGATTGCAAAGACGGGACAGCAGGCGGCAGCTCGACGAGCGGTTTCACTCGCGAACGAGGCGAGTACAGTAAGTTCCAATGATGTTTATGCGGACTCAGGCGGTTGGATTACAGTACAAAGGAAAAATAATAAATTTCAACGTAAATCCGTCAATAGAGGTCAAAATACTAATGTACTAGACCTACAAGCTATGGAGCGAAAGAAACATCTTCACGTATGGCGGTTGCATCCAGAAACGACCATTGAAAAATTAACAGCTCATGTGAAAAATATATGCAATGACCAAACTGTCAAAGTTGAAAAAATTAAGCACAAAACAGAAAGGGATTATTCATCTTTTATAATTGGCGTAGCGGAGGGTAGTTACGAAAAATTATGCAAACCAGAAGTATGGCCCGTAAATACAGAGTTTGCAGAGTGGATTTGGTTTCGGAAGACCACAATCAAAGGAAACGCGGGAACCTAGTAGAATAAACATTTATTATCAAAATGTAGGAGGACTGCGGACGAAACTAAACGAGTTTTATGCAAATATAGAAACTTCTGGAGCGGATTTATTTGCCATTACGGAAACAAGCTGCAATACATCCATACATAACGCGGAGTTGGTACCACCGAGCTACAACATACTGCGATGTGACCGGGCGGATGGACGTAAACAAGGAGGTGCGCTTCTCGTGGCCGCAAAACGGTTTGAGCTACGACGCGTATCGATACCGGGGGATGTCATAATAGATAGATGTACCTTTGAACTACTTTGTGCGACCGTACATAAACATAACAAATATTTATTTTTGTGTTGCGTTTTGTACATACCACCTGACGATAACGAAAATGAATACATGCTATTGTTTAGATTATTAGAACAGTTATGTACTAAATATAAAGATATTATTATTATAGGGGACTTCAATTTATACTCATGTAATACACATACAATCAATTACTATCAATATTTTGTTTCTTTTTGTGAACTCACACAGAGAAATGAGGTGCCAAACGGTAATAATAGGTATTTGGATCTAGTGCTGTGTTCATTGAGTCTGGGTGAGAGTGTGAGTGTCAAGCGTGCAGACGAGGCGCTAGTGTCGATAGATAGGCACCACCCACCGCTAGTGATTTGCGTTCCGCAGGTAAGTAAACAGGCGCCCGCTACTAGTACTAGTGCTACAGATAGATCTATACCGCTGCAAAGTATGCAACAAAAAGATGACTTATGGCCGCAGTGGAATTTTTATAAAGCAGATTTTAATAAGTTGTATTATATGTTAATGATGCATGACTGGTCTCCTATCTACAGTATAGCGGAGACAGAGGATATTCTGAATTATTTTTATAGTGTTATGTATAGTATTTTAGATGATTGTGTTCCGAGGAAACAGCGTTGCAGTGTAAATTCTAGGTATAATTACCCAGAGTGGTACACAGCTGAAATTATTCGAGATATTAAATTAAAAGCACGGTTGCACAAGCAATACAAAATTAGTGGTCTGTCAAGTGATTACGAAATGTTCGCTCAGTGTAGGGCGAGGGTTAAACAGATGATAACATCAACACATGAAAAATACCAGGACAATGTGCAACGCAATATTACGAGGGATCCCAAATCTTTCTGGGATTATGTAAGATCAAAAAAGGGCTCTGTTAATGGTAAAGCGATTACTAAAAACGGTAATAATTTAGCAGAGTCGGAATGCGCGCACGAATTTGCAAATTTTTTTAAATCTGTTTACAGTCAGCGGATAGCAAAATTAGACTGGGAGGCGGCCGTCGCGGAGAGTGGGGTAAGCAGTGCTCGAATACATATTGCAAGTTTTGATGCGAATCAAGTAATGGATGCACTAATAAAGTTGAAACCAAAGCGCTCCGCAGGGCCGGATGGCATACCGGCATTTATCATTAGGGACTGTAGGAATTTTCTAACGTACCCGCTTCTACATTTATATAATACTTGCTTTGAGTCGGCCTGTTTCCCGGAACGCAGGAAACTTACTCGGGTGATACCAGTACCTAAGGGTGAAAGAGGATCGGAAGTAAACTGTTACAGGCCGGTGGCTGTTCTGTCGGCGCCAGCGAAGGTATTTGAAACAGTAGTTCACCATTCTGTTTTGAAGCAGGTTGACGTTACGCTATCTGACGCGCAGCATGGGTTCAGATATAATTGCAGTACGACTACTAACCTGCTAAATTTTATGACTTATGTGGTTCCTAGCGTTGATTCGGGCGTGCAGGTCGACGCTGCATACTTTGATTTTCAAAAAGCATTTGACATGGTTGATAATGACATCTTATTGACTAAGCTGGCTACAGTCGGATGCACTCCCAAATTGCTAAAATTTTTTGCGGATCACATGAGGGACAGGAAACAGTACGTCGAATATGCAGGTTATAAGTCTGAACCCTACTATACGAGATCGGGTGTGAGTCAAGGTAGTAATTTGGGACCTCTTCTGTTTATTATTATGATAAATGACTTGCCGGGCGTGGTCAGGGATGCCACATGTTTGTTGTTTGCGGATGATCTCAAACTCCTCATCGCCATACGAGAAGAAGGAGATTGTGATCGATTTCAGCTAGATATTGATAGGGTAGATGAGTGGAGTAAGAAAAATAAACTATTTTTCAATACCTCTAAGTGCTCAATTATAACATTCAGCCGTTTGAAAAAGCCTATCAACTTTAACTACACCCTGAATAAGACAGTACTGAAAAGGACGGATACAGTGCGAGATTTGGGAGTAAACCTGGACGCTGAGCTAACATTTCGTAATCATATACAAAATGTATGTAAAAAAGCATACAGGAGCTTAGGCTTTGTACTCAGAAGAGCGGGGGGGTTCACAAGCATCACAGCGATAACCACCTTGTATAATGCATTAGTGAGAAGCCAGTTAGAAAGTAACGCAATTATCTGGGCTCCCCATGAAGCTAAATATAGTCTCATGTTGGAACGTATCCAAAATAAATTTACTAGGTTCTTGTACCTAAGGCTGTATGGAGTATACCCATTTTATCCATTGATGTATCCAAGCTTGTTTGTGATAGGCATGGTAGGATACAACAAATTGGAGACAAGGAGGTACATGGCTATTACCACGTATATTTTTAAATTATTACGTGGTAAGACCTCTAATCCGGGGGTCTTGAAAGAGATTAACCTATGTGTACCCAACAATTACGTGTGGCGTAGGCGGCGTCCGCGTCTACTAGCAGTGCCCAGTGCTAGAACTAACTTACTGGGCAAAGCTGTGATAACGCGCACCTTACATATACTCAATGAAGTAGCGGACGGCACAGATCTTTTTACATGTTCCCTGAGTGAGTTCTCAAAAATTGCACTATATGTTATATGTTATTATAATATTTAAGGACCACACTATTGTATTAGGTTAACCTGTAAAGATAGTGATGTAGTGAAAATAAATAAATAAATAAATAAATAAATAAATAAATAAATAAAAGTTAACAATTGGTTACATTCGCTTTTTAGTCAACTCGATGTGTACTTAAACCAAAAACTTGTATCACCTCCAAATAATAAATATGCTTATCGAGCTTACATAGAAACACTATTGAACTATGCACCTGCAGCTAAAAACTCGCATCTATCATGCAGTCTTTGGTATGAAGACGTAGCTGGGAAAATGGACGAGATGGATGATAAAAATGAGGGATTTACAAAGAGACAACAAATGGCTAGTGAAAGTAGAGAAATAGAAATGATTGGTCATCTTCATGGTGATATATTTAATCAAGAAAAAATTTTGATTAATGGTGTTGATATGTGTGTAAAATTAGTTCGCTCTAGGGAAAATTTTAATCTAATGGCTTCTTCGCATGACCTTAAATTTAAAGTTACTATTACAGATGCAACCCTGATTGTTCGTAGAGCACGAATTAATCCAACTGTGTTACTTGCACATCAAAAAGTGTTATCATCTACGACAGCTAAATATCCTATCACACGAGCTGAAGTTAAAGTTTTAACGATACCATCAGGTGTTCAGGGTAAAACTCTTGATAACATATTCCTTAGTCAAGTACCTAAACGGTGTATAGTTGGTTTTGTGAATAATGCAGCATTCAATGGAAATCTCTCTAAAAACCCATTTAACTTTGAAAATTTTGATATTAGTACATTTTGTTTATACATAGACGGACAACAAATACCTTCAAAAGCTTTACAACCATCATTTGGGAATAATATTTTTACTTCTAGTTATCATACGTTGTTCTCGGGTACAGGTATACATTTCCTTAATGAAGGCAACGGGATATCTAGAGATCAATATTCCAAAGGGTTTTGTCTGCTAGCGTTCGATTTAACACCTAACTTATCAGCGAATGCTTCTAATCACTGGAACCTTATAAAACATGGTAGCGTAAGAATAGAAGTTCGCTTTGATACGGCTTTAACACAAACTATTAATTGTATTGTCTATGCAGAATTTGATAATGTTATAGAAATCGATAAAAACCGTAACATTTCTGTTGACTATAGTCTGTAGTTAAGTAAACTTAAATGTTTTAAAATTAAGTGTGTATTAGAATTAAGCGCGTATTAGTATTAAATATGTTTTAGAAATAAGTCTGCATTATTGTATATTGATCCTTTCAATAAAATATATTCATACAAAGTATTTCTTTGTTTTATTAACAATGTGTTTGTATATATTATGTTACCGTGAATGTTCGAAATGCAGTGTAAGTTAAGATACTCTGTCATAGACCAGACCAATTTGGTCAATGTTCATTATGAGTGAAATTATTATGCGCGGGAGCGAGCAAAGGGAGCTCGTACGTCATGTTACAGTTAAAACAAAAGTTTTTGTAGACCCTATAATATGTTAAATTATTGTTGATCTCATTATTTGCTTATAATCTACGAGCCTGATAACATCGTAACGCGATCATGAATACATTAGAAATACGGAGATACTTGAGACAAGTGGATTCAAAAAGTGAATGTAATGTTTATGCCGCAAATCGCTTGCCGATTCATGTAGATATGCCTACATATATCATAAGCAACTTAGATAGCGACAATAAGCCTGGTTCTCACTGGGTTGCTATACACATAGACGCGAATGGAGTTGGTCAGTACTTTGATTCCTATGGTAGAGCACCCACAGGTTTCCATCGTACGTTTTTAGATCGAAATTGCAGAGTATGGAATTACAACACTAATCGATTCCAAAACGATTACACTCCAGTATGTGGCGAATATTGTTTAATGTATTTATACTATAAACATTATGGTATGTCATTAGCCGATTTCCAGCACCTGTTCACTAACAATACGCTGTATAACGATATCATATTAAGTAAGTTATTCAAATATTGTTTTGAAAATAATAAAGAACATTAGTATTGCGAAAGGACTTTTTTTTAAATCAAATACATACCCGTTTACATCATAGGTTTAGTCATCATTAGCTATGACGCAGACGTTGACAAAAAAGACAACAGACCCGAGATAACATTGAGCGACGACGGCTGGTCGTTATCAAGGGTCGGCCGTTATCAATTGTTCGTCAATTACCTCAGATTACGTTTCTGTAACTTTGTAACGGTGCGTCGTACGCGAAAACGGATTAGCGCAATCGACTCAGCATGGCCGAAAACCCCCGAATAGACACCAAACTTTTTTTTTTTTTTTTTTAGCCGTGACGTCCGCCCTGAAGCCGAGAGACAGGGCATGGCGGGGGGAGGGAATGACAGGGGGGAGGTGGTGGTCTGGAGAGTTGGTCTAGTCTCCGGGAATACCTACTACTCACATACCGTGTGACAATGGTGACACTCAGCTTGACGGCCTTATCATATGCTTTTTCACGCCCCGCTTAAAGGACCCGGGACTGTAGGAAGAAGGAAACACGTGAGCTGGTAATGAATTCCAGGCCTTAATGGTGCGACAGAGGAAAGAGTCTCCGAACCGCTTGGTTCTTGATCGGATGTTTTGCACCGTGTGCGGATGACATCTAAGACCTGCACGCGTTGTCCTGTGTAGGAAAGGGGAGGGTGGGACTAATTGGAAGAGCTCATCAGAACACTCCCCATGGTACAGACGGTAAAATACAGCCATGGACGCAACATCTCTACGCAGCTGTAAAGGTTCTAGGGTGTTCGTGATCTCGGGATTCCCAATGATGCGGACCGCACGTCGCTGCAACCTGTCGAGAGCATCTAGTAAGTACTTTGCTGAACCATCCCAGAGATGCGAGCAGTACTCCACACAGGAGCGAATTTGTGTCTTGTATAGAAGACACCGCTGCTCCGGCGTGAAAAATCGTCTCACTCTGTTCAGGACTTCGAGTTTTCGTGAGGCTGTTTTGATGATGCTTTCGATGTAGTTTTTGTTATTCAGGTTGCAGCGAACATCCATACCTAGGATATTGAGATTGTCCTGCAGCGGTAGTGGCGTGCTCTGAAGAGTGGGGAGGGGAAGGAAAGAAGATACTTTTGCTGTAAACGCACATGCCTGCGTCTTCTTGGTATTGAACTCAACCAGGTTCTCAGAGCCCCATTGAGAAATGTGATTCAGGACCCCGTCAAGCTCAGTGACAAGAAGCTGCCTTTTCTCTGCGATATCTGACTGCTTGGCCGCTGGATGTCCATGATAACTCCCATGTAAAGTGCTATCGTCTGCATAACAATCTTTGCTGATGCGACCTTTTTCTATTCCAATTCTTTTTTCTTCTTCAGCAGCTTCATTCATAGATGTATTAAGTGCTTTATCCCATGTAGTGGAAACAACATTATGCCGTTTCTGGTAAACTGGTTCAGTCATCACGGGCAAGTCTATTGCTGCTAAGAACTCCTCTAACTGTGAATACCCTATGCCAATTGATACTGCACCCGCTCCCATGCTGTATTAATATCTAAGTTCCCAGAGATATTAGTAAAAGAAAACTTATTTTTGCAAATCAAACATTGTACGGTAAAATTAGACACAAGCCCCACACGTTTCTCTCCTACAAGTTTCATACTTTGTATACCACAGTTAATAGGCCCATGACTACCTATTTCTTGTATTTTCGAGAAAAAGTAAGTCATATCAATAATTCGTCTGCCAGATATACTTTGAGTTTCTACTTCTAATGCTCCTTCTTCTATAGTTAAATCAGGTAAATTTTCCTCATTTTCACGCACTGCCTCCTCATTAACTGCCATTTTAAGAATACCGGAGGTTTCTGTTAAATTATCAGACTGAGGTGTGATACTTTTTGTTATTGTCTGTTCTGTTAATTGATCTTCATTTTGTAATTGACAGTTCCGCTCATTCCTCGTTTGCCTGAAATCATAAATGTACTGAGTACCAAATTTTGCAACTGTGCTATCAACTTTTGTACTAAGTATTAAACTCTATCTGCGTGCATTTATGATGCAAGTAGCAATTTTTCATGAATAATCATCCCATCCCATCTAATCAACGACCTCTGGCTACACCACAAGGGAGGTGCAATCCTTGCATCTATGTCTAAATACAGTATAGGATATCATAATAGCTATAAGCTATTGTAGAACTTAATTTACCATACCATAATTTAAATAATAACAGTAAGTACTTCTCTTATGTTAGATACGTAGGTACGACTAGGTACAAAGAAACTTACCAATAATTTTGAAGTGCTCGGCCACGCTTCACTTTACTTTTGGCTTTATATTTAGGCATAATACTTGGTTGCTATTTACGGCTTACTCTATGAACAAAGCGAAGCTGAGACGAAATTTACAATTTACTTTTAATATATTTACAAAATTAAAATTTATTTTTAATATACGCTTTGTTTATAATGATATTATTTACAATATAGTTTAATACACCGTTTTAGAAAATTAATAAGTTATGAAATTTATTCCCTAGAAATAACGCACATACGTCTACCCCTGACAAGAGCCCGCAGGACACTAATCTAATATATCGAGTCTCGGCTGTGCGGCACGGGCCCAGCGGGAGAGCTTCTCGCGGGGGGTATTCAGGTTTCAGTGTTTTCTTCATTTTTTCAAAATAGTGAAAGTAACTATAAAAATAAAACAATACAAATTGTTAGAAATATAGTAAGCTATTTTTTGGTATAAAAATCATGCCAAACTATTTATCCCGTTATGAGAACATTTACATTTTATGTTAGAAATTACCTCTTTTTCCACATTTTTTTTTATAAATTTAGAACGAATTTATTGAAAATTAAAACAATACAATTTGTTTATGATGACCTTAAGTTTATTATATATTTTTAATACGTCCATTGTATGTATGGATCCTTGAACAAATTTAATTGACCCCAGCGTATTTTTATGATTTGAACAATGTAATACCCTTAACTATAGTAATAAAATACCTTAAACATTAGTGCCTACCTAATAAAGTTATAGGTATATTTACCATATTGTGTTTCTCGTAGTTTCCGATATTTCGGCGCTGTTGCAAGCACTATGATAACGGAGGAACTAAAAGAACTCGAAAGAGGGTAGATGGATATATTTATGCTTAAAAACTTTTTTACTGTTTACCGCCAATACTCTAGTTAATTAATTACGTCTAGATTTACCTAGACGTAATTAGTAAACTTTTTTTTTTTAATACTATGAATACTACGAAGCATGCAATACAGTACATATCTGCGGCCGGTAATGCAATTGTAGTACCTTTTTTACGTGCGCAAAATCCCCACGGATACCCACCGCCGCCTGTGGGTCGTTTTCGGTTGCCGAAAGTGAGGTTAACTGGCAGATCACTCGCACTGGGGACCACAGAGTCCCCAACTCGTCCCCGAACATGAGGATGTGCGCCGCCGCCGCAGCTTGCTTCTGCCAGGGTGATAGGTGGCTCCACCCGTCAACCCTAGGCCTGCGCTCATAGGGGGTGGAGGTCATTCATCGACCTCTGACGCCCGAGTTGCCTTCGTACGCGGGCAACTTGGCTTGGGATCCTTCGTCGCTCCCGCTGCCGCTCTTGGCCCGTCTCCTCCTTCACGAGCATTACTTGCTTGCAGAAGGAGGCGCCGGCCGCCCACGCATCTGCGCAGCGAACCGTCACCGCGTGCAAGGTGGAGAGCGTGAGAACTCTCACTACCAGGGCTGCCACCAGCTCCCGTCTCAGTGTCTCCCACGCCGGACAGAAGCACGGTTCTGACACGGTGACATGTCAATAATTACCTTGACCAGTGATTTTTTTTTTTGTCTTTTCGCGCCTAAATTGAGCTAAATAAAAATAAATTATTTATGTTTTTTCTTTAATTGTTGAACAGGAACGCCTATTTCTTGAGAAATATCGAACCAGGTGTAGACGTCTTTGCTTTTTGAAATATTGTTTATTTGTAAGATCTTGTAATATTTATAAGCTTCAATGAACTAAACAACTTTAACATTTTATCCATTCTTGAAGCCCATGCAAAACAAAACTTCATTCATTTATTCATTCAATAGCGGCAGCGTGCTATTGATATGCTGTAAAATCATAGTACCTACACATAAGTGTCAAAGTGTCAGTCCCATACAACATTCTGTTCTACAATACGCCGGCCAACGAATTGCCTCTTGTCTAGGGAAGCTGGGCTACTAGTAGATTATAATTGTACCTAAAACGGCGAATTATGTTTAGTTCGTAATAAGAGGACTTCCTCAATTTCACTCCTATCTGGCCACCGAATTCACCCTTTATCCGCGCCCATTGACTATTATTATTTTAATTGCATACGGGCCATAGCGTTCATTAATTATTAAAAAATCCATACCTTTGCTGTCACAGCAATCTGTTTAATTAAGTGTTATCAATTTACTTCAAAAAAAACTACTACAAACTCTTTTCTTGATGAAAACTAAATTTAATTTTGCAATATCTTCAAATATCATTGTAAAATATTGCAAATTAGTTTTAGATTGTAAATTTTTTTTTGCACGTCTGTTCGATTGGAATAATATAATTAATTTAGAGTATCTAAGAAAAAACAAGACGTAACTTAACGCTAACTAAAGTACAGATAGAGAAATACTCACTTTTCTTAATTGAGATCTAATAGTTCATGTGGTTCATGGAGTTGGTTTTTTTCCTACGGATGTCAAACTCATACATTCATCAGTTTATTCCATAATACAACCCGGGCCAACAAATTGGTACTTGTCCAACGGCCTGTATAGTATACCATACACCTATAGAGCATTTTGTCTAACGTATTGACTATATGTGTTGTATTATGTTTATGTAGTATTGGTGTAAATTGTTTGAATTAAATTTCCATACTTTGAAAAGGTACGTTCGTATTATAAGTGCTACTTTGCTCATTTATCACTGTCAAAAGTAAAAACTGTCACAAGGTATTAGCTCTAAATGCTCGATGACGAAGGTTGTCATAGTATTTTGGTGTACACAAAGAGATGAAAGGTAAGTAGTGGTAATATTAATCCACTGTCGTCAGAGAATAAATGTTTTTCATTTCACTATTTATGTATACTTACTTTGTTGGTAAGAGGTGCGTAATGTGTAGGTATTTTGATGCAAGGACGTGTTTACGCGTTTACGCAGTAATCTTACGGGACTTGTGTTGCATAAGAAGAGAAACATAAGTAAATGTATGATGCGTCAGACTAATTGAATAATTGTAATAAACTGCAATGTACGTACGTCTTAACATTTTTTCGTAGTATTTAGTAATTAAAATTCATGAAATTTCTTCTGATCAATAAAAATTCCATAGTTTGGTTACAGTTTTTTCAACAATAAAATCTTGTTACTTTATCCACCATATGTTCATTATTTTTGGCTCTTCTGCTTCCCATTAAACGGGATGCAGACAATTTGACGAGCTAAATATGAAACGTTAGGTATAGTATTGGTCATATATTCTTAATTAAATGTTTGGTACTATCAGAAATCGGATAGCCTCTTTTTTATCAAGGTTATTTCTAGATGTGTAGCCCACATGCAGTTGGCCTTCCATTTTACGATTTGTTATTCGGGAGCACATTCCCATGTTAGATATCTTGAGAAAGTCTCGACGGTATATCACGTACGCTTGTCGTTGTCATTCCGTTTTATCGACATTCGATACATTTAAGATTAGATATCACCTTGACGCAACAAGGTGCACCACTAGGACCTGTATTTCCGAACGATACTCAGTCTTCAGTATTTTAGAACTATGCTTGCGTGGAGATAGGTATTATGTTCGTCAATCGCCTGAAAACCCTTTTTTTATATGCGCAAAATTCCCACGGATACCTCCTCTACCGGGTCCGGTGGGGTTATGTCGGACTTGAACCGGCTAAAGCGCACGCCGACTGTGGGGGTTGAATTTTGACTTTGACAGTTAAATTTTCCTCAAAATTGATGCCACGTCGTGTCAATTAAACTTGCAAACGAGCTTGACAATGTCAAAACTGTCTAACAAACCACTAGAAGAGCCTAATATTCAGTAATGTACTTATATATTTAAATAGCAAGTTAAGTTGAAAAATCTTGTAATTAGCCATCTTTACGAGAGGACAAGGTATGTTTCCAAGTGGATGAAATTGTACTTTGGACCATATTTTTAGTTTAGTTTGGACACTAGCTCTTGGTTGTATTTATTTAAAGTAGTTCAGTAGTGCATTTCATTTTTCAATCTTCGTCTAGAACTGTATTCTGAATGAGTATGTGTTGCGATTTTTAAATTTATAATATAACTCATTCATGACGCTCTTTGCGGTCATGTTTTAATCCCGACAAAATAAAGATTTGAGCTTACATAATTTCGCATAGAGCTGGAAATTGGAATTGAAAATACTGAAAATATCAAAATTCCCCATCGATTGAACTTATGCATTTTTTATACAAGGTCAAAGGTCAATTATATTGGATTCTCACATTTTTCTCGTAAACCGCAAATGTTATCGCAATGGAGACTTTTGATATTTCTTTTGGTACGGTGTTTTTATGACCCCCACCAATTTTCATCGCTATGCGAATTTATGCAAGCTTACCATTTTATTTCGTTTATTTTGATTGGATTCTGTTGTTACTTTCGCCACTATTAATCTTTTATACTACATACCTGTATAGTAACAGCCATTATTAATTCGTTGGTCAAAATGTACCTTTGGTCTTGATGTACAAGACACGAATCGCTGTTGGAACTAGGAGATTACGTTGTATATAGACGTTTCATTCGCTGAATTACAATACGACGAGGCACCGTATATTAGTCAAGCCAAAGCCAAGATCTCACCCTCTGCTAAAGTATCATTTGGTACGTGTATGTTACTTTACTTATAACTGTATAATTTAGTATATAACCAAATCTAATTTACAAATATAAAAAAAACACATTATTACATTAGCAAAAAGAAAATTTGAAACTCATCATGATCCTAGCGTTAAGCCCTGTGGCCTTCAAAGCCTCCCCTTTTGTGCCCGCTATCCGATTTACTGTTTCTAAAAAAGAATTTATTTCCAAAAATAAAACGACTTGATAGCGAAATTGGAACTTTAATTTCATGTCAGATCAAAATAATTACATGCGAATAAATGTTTATAAGCTTTAGGCTTTCAATATTAGGTACTTAATATCACATTTTTTATACCATATAGGTGGCAGATCATCAGCACACGGCCCACCTGATGGAAAGTGTTTACCGTGGCCTATGGCCGTAAGCTACACCAAGGGAGACACACTTGTGCTGCCGACCTTGTAAGAATATTTATTTATAACTAAACATTACTAATTATTTGTCAGTCCAGTAGTCAATAAAATCAGCTTGGGATACAATGAAAACTAGCTATCAGTGATGATTAGCAATTGATTGAACTAACAAATAAAAAAAATAATTATAATGTTAGCATAACATAAATTATTCAAAAACCAAATAATTTATTTGGAAGAATGAGCGTTAGTTGTGCTTGTTATAGTGCTTGCATGCATTAATTATGCGAAGTTAGAAGACGGGCACCTGATTCCACTAAGTAAAAACAAACAGACTGGGAAATAACCGCGGGGTGTTTAAAGCTGTCTAGATTTGAACTTTGTTAATAATTCAGCACGATGCGTCCTCACGTACAATCTATCGTGTTTGTTCTTGCCCACAAGGGATTTTCTTAATATGTCGTCGTAAAAGAAGTTTCGTCAAGATAGAAAATGTAAGTATTTATTATTTAAGCACCGGTGACGTCACTCCTGTATAGAATGTAACAGCTATTCGTAGCGCTGTTGGGTCTGGTTTAGTTCGTTCTCCTCTGTGAAGAAATCGACATATTACATAGATTATAGAGAAATAGATTCATACCTATCATTGTTTATTAATTCAATGACTATATTAAGTTATATTTGTATCCACATACTATTAAAATTGATTATGTATTGAACTGCTTTCAGGCTGATTGATACATCTTTGTAAACGTTCATCTATCTACACAATCAATACGAAAAAATAATTAACCAGGCGTTTGGGCCATGGGCACTTTACCAGTAGACATCAATGGGGAGGAAATTTTTCAACGCCTGATTTTTTGATGCTTCCCCTCTTTAGATTATGTCTAATTAGTTTAATAAATATATAGTGTAATTTATTATCTACTTAAAATGAATAAAGAAATACCTATTGATATAAAAACATGTTAATTCTATTTCTATTTTCAGTCCAGTTAAATTATTGTCTTAATCACTTAAGTAGTTAGTTTTATGACTAGACTGAATGTGTTCCCTAAGGAATAAATTTCATTATAGTGCGTCTCGCAATAATGCAGGTACAACATGCAATATTAATATTGCATGTTACGAGACTTTTGAGAGTAATATAATTCTGTTTGTGTTTGTGTGATATGTGCTCTTCGTACATTAGTTAAAAAGACAACTTATAATAGCGTAGATGTTTAATGAACACCACCATAGTTATATTTTGATTCTTTTTAGGTACTTTTGACATATTGTAGGACCTTCATTCTTTACGCCAATATAACAGATTGTAAAATATGACGCCGCCATTATGTTACTATAGGTAAATTAGAGATTACGGGTATTGTATTCTCATAAGTGTGATTGTGGTTCCTGGTAGAGTAGAATTTGGACCACCCCATCTCTTCCCATGCGGTGTCGTACAAGGCGACTAAGGGATAGGGCTGCTTAACATCAGACAGATATATACAGTCAAGACTTAGCCTCAGAAGCATGGTTAGAGCCAACAATGGTGCCCGGAAGACGTCAAAAATCTCATCTCCTATTACGTAGGACGGATTTAATGATTGGTTATTGAAGAGAGTTTCCGCATATTTTACACACGCAGAGTCGAGATACATCAACAACTGGGAGAATCCGATAAAGTAAATATGTATAATATGTAGCAACTGTGTATAGTGCAAATATAAGTAGGACAATACAAACGAACCTTTATTACTAAAGCCGTAGCCTACATCGTGCCGTAATATATGTCGCAATACCGAGTATATCTATGTATGGTAAGGACATTATTTTGTTTAACCTTTTCTAGTAAGATAAATTCATTATTATCAAAGGCAGGGTTCACCATTGTGTTCTATTGGTTACAAAGTCAAAAAGAAACCCAATTTAGCACAAATAGAATAGGTACAGGTAAGTGACAGTATGCGTAAGACATGTTGTAAAGAGTTCGATACCTTAGGGCATACTTACGACATTCACGTAGCTAATTGTTTTAAATTGTATTAATATAATTACGTGAAAAGTCATAGGTCGTACAAGGATTTAGAGGATCATATAAATGAATTGCTTTTTTATTACTTTTTTTATTTATTTTATTTTTATATAGGTGCTTATTTGTAACTTAATAAGGGTAAATTTGCTACACATACCAGTATCTTCTGAGAACGGGGCTGCGTTTCGTACCGGTGATGTCCCATTTCCAAAACATTTGCTTAGTTTTTTTTTTAATTTTGTAAGTTCTATTTGAATGGCCTATGCGGAATAAATCGTGCTAGATCTTGTAAAGACCTCGCAAAAAGAGAAGATAGTCTGCCCTAGAGTTTCGTTTATTGATCAGTAAAGTGAAAATTTATGTGGTACTATCCATAATTAAATTAATATATTTGTCAATTTATTACTAAATAGTCTATGGTCGTGCGAGTGAAATTGGACAACACTAGCCCAGTCATCAACTGAAGGCTCTTAAGTCGTCCCTTTCTTCGGCAACCTTCGCCAAAGGAGGTCACTGACCCCGTGGCCAACTGATGTCGCTCCGGGTGCAAAACTTATTTTGAGATTAACATTTCCTACCTTTCTACACGTAAAGACTTCTCTGCGGTGCAGCCTGCTAAAATGCATGGCTTTATTGTTTTGTGCTTGTTTTATTTTACTTGTGTGCTATTTCAGCCTATCTTTTATTGCCATGAGATCGATGACCTCTACGATATTTTCTTTGCTGCAATATTTTCTAAGCGGGTCACTTGGACGTAGTTACCTAGTGACAAATCTGACCCGCACTCTTTCTTTTTCCAGGGTCTTCGCACCGGGCTTCGCAACAGCATTAAGGTAGTGAGGCACGCCAGTGGAGGCCATGACACGCTGGCACTATCACCAGCCCCGTGTCCACTAGTTAAGTGTATTTACCATCTTTGCACAACGAACCGAACAACGACACGGCAGAATATCTTTTACGAATCCTCCTCTGAGATTCAATTTACAAAATACCTTAATTACAAATTTATGTAACGCAAGCTACTTCATTCAATTATAATTTATTTTTTTAATTTATATAAAATATATTTATCTCTGTCTCACCCGCTAGTCATGTAGGTACAGACATTCATTTACATTTGCATTAATTAATTTTGACAGTGCACTAGTCACTTGTATTTAAACACATTTAACTGCTCTTAAAACCAACTATAAAACTATTTAACCGCTACAGTATAATATGTATGAATTTACAAAAAAAAAGTATCTAAGTATGTTTATCCATTTTCTAGATCCCATAACACAAGCTAGTAAAGCTATGCTTACCATGGGACTAGATAGCGTTTTGTAGAATATCGTGGGATATTTTTTTTTTTTTCGCGTGATTTTATGTATGTATGAATTTTTCGCTTCAGTATAGCTTTCTAGACTTTCTTTATATTGCTCTGTAAACTCTTTACATGTATCCCTTTAAAACTCAGGTTAATTCCTGACAGCGATGAAGTTATGTTTATTTTTAGGGTTCCGTACCTCAAGAGGAAAAAATCTACACTTTTATAGGACCACTTCGTTGTCCGTCTGTCTGTTGTGAATACCGCGGTAGCCTAGTGGTATGGATAATGGACTGCTGAGACGAGGTCTCGGGTTAGATCCCAGGTTTTACCATCACCAATGAAGTTTCGATGCTTTTCGAAGTTATGTGTGTAATTATCACAGGTTTATAAGTGCCCGGTTAATAGCAATAAGCTCGCCGCCTATTACATTGGGACCTAAACATAATCTGGCAAAATGTGGGTGCTAGCACCTCTGCGTACCCCTTCGGGGATATAGGTGTGAGTTTATATTATGTTTATGTTGTAAAAGTTCGTCCTTGATTACAATTTTGTGCGGAACCCTAGGAGTAAGAACCCGACTCGCACATGACCGTCTTTTTTATTTCCTGTGATGTCAGTTATCATTTTTGACTCAAGGAAAATAGCCAAAATAACCCACGCAAAGTTAATTAAGACGATCTTAAAAATAAGGGAAAGTTTTCGCTTTAACAAATTACCTTGATAAATTGGATTTTGTTTCCAAATTACAGGTTTATGCTCAAGGTTTGTTTGTTTAAATTATAAGTTAACTTTTATGTGAAGTATTTTACATTGGAACTTAACTTAATTTTGAACCTATTTCCTTGTATACCTTATTACAACTTCAACCATTCAGCTATTTGAACGTGATTGAATATCAAAAATCCTTCGCACACGTTTACATATTCAATAATATTAGTTGAAAGTAGTAAAGTATATGATAATTTCAAGAGTCTAGTCTTTTTGTAATATAGGACGGGTCTGATGGTAAACTGAAGGCAAAGTCTCAGGAAAGAGGGTCACCACTACTTACATATACCATGTAACAATGGTGACATTCAGCTTGACGGCCACATGATATACTTTTTCACGCCCCTCTTAAAGGACCCGGGACTGTAGGAAGAAGAAACACACACGAACACGTGAACTGGTAATGAATTCCAGGCCTTAATGGTGTGATAAAGGAAAGAGTCTCCGAACCACTTGGTTCTTGATCGGATACTCTACATCGTATGCGGGTGACATCTAAGCCCTGCACGTGTATTCCTGTGTAGGGAAGAGGAGGGCGGGAATAATTGTTTTTTTTGTTGAGTCTTAATTACTTATAGCGAGTATAAACTAGATAAATGGACATTCCGACAGTTTAATTTTATATCTAATGAATGAGGATCGAGACGTGACAACTCCTATCGCCCTAGTTTCAAAAGTAACATCTTGTTGGAATCATCTCGGCGAGAGTTATCTACTCGTATTTTGATGAAGTTGGGACCCGCCCGAACTCTTTCTTAAGAGGCTGTCTGTCTGCGACAGATATTTATAATAGCTCCATCTATAAGGTTTGAATATCATGCTATCTTTTTGTTGACCTACAAAACAAGGACACACATCACGTTACTCCATTCTGTAGTCAGTATCATTATCATTACTATAGACACATTTTTATTGGGTCTGACCAGCATCTTTAATGTCGAAGGTATCCTCATCTGCATTCGGTGCACCTGACAAGGACAAACAACGGACAAGACTCTGACGCAGGATTTCCTCTTGGGCTAGCGAGTTTTGGCAGTTGCTCCTTGGAAATCTGATAAACTACCAGACCAAGTCTGTGAGGTAGGACACGACGGTTCCCATCCCAATTGAGCAGTCTGACTGGGAAAGTACCTCCACCCTATAGAATACCGCGGGCATAATAACCTCGTGTTGTGTTCCCGGCAGTGAGGGTAGCCAGAACTCACAAGAGAGTGTTTGTGCTGTCAGTGGGAAGATCAAAAGCTTGTCCTGCTTTGTCTTCTACACTTACGGCACATAAACTCTCTATTGTTACAGGGTCGAACACGAGTGTGACTCCACTGGTGTTGCACATGGTGGTTACCATGACATGCGTCATGGTAACCACTTTCCATCAGGTGGGCCGTGTGCTTGTCAGCAACCTAAGTTGTATAAAAAAGACCACTACACCATATACAGACAAAAATGAAATACATTCTAAATGCATTTGTTCTAAAAGCATTGAAAATTACCTATTAGTTATTTGTTCACGTCACGTGTTTAATTTATGTTAATTTACGTTGTCACTTTAAGAAGATACTCTGCATGTTTAGATTATATTATCTGACTAAAATTACTACACAAAAAAACGTCATTTAAAACTACAATAATTTAACTCTCGTTTCTCTTGTTATATGAGAAAAGTGCGGTCGATTTGGTGCACAGCATATCTACATATTATTGCTGGGTTTTTTTTTGTATTATTGTTTATGTTTTATATGTTTTTTTTTGTTGCTATAATGAAGTTTTTATGTGTAGTGTAAGTGTGTGGGTGTGTATAATAAATGGTTCTTTCTTTCTTTTTTTTTCTTTCAAAGTATGAGAAAATGTACAGTAATATTATGTACTGTCGAAATTTTTTAGTAGATAAGTAGGTACTTCACCGTAAACCTTCCCTTATTTAAACTACTTGTAGGACACTACAGTAAGCTACGTACGAAGGTACAGGTCCGTAACCTATATTAAGAGAAGAAATGTTAAGAGATTGTGGTAAAACAAATTTTATACAAACTAAACTGAATTATTATACTTCGTACTCGACTTCATTGACAATATGAACATACCTATATTAAACAATTGTTTTTTGATATATATTATTTGACATTATAATAAAGAAAGCTATAACAATAAATTACTACCTACAATAAAATAATGCGACACAGTAAGAAGGTACCTACTTATATTACTTTTCTAGTTTGATAGCATGAAAGAGCACCTGTGTCGTAAAACTGAATTATTTTATTTGTTAAGATATTAAGCTAAGTATAATATATATCTATGCAGTAGGATGACGAAAGAGTATAAATCTATCTTAATATCATCCTTGCGAAGAACGATATCATCAAAGACACACTGAACTTCACCTGTTAAAAAAATACGTTTCAAAATTCGATATAAGAATCCATCAAATTTCGTCATGTGTGATTAGATTATGTATCATTACTACATCTAGTAAATCTATAATAATATTTATCCAGGCAAACCCTTCAATTTCTTTTAAGAAAGCGTTCGTAGATGTCTACAGATGTGAGACACGATCAGTAGCTTTATCGCGACTTTAGTTATGACATATGGCAATGTCTGCGTAACACTTAAATTACAGGGCCGCATTAAGTATTCCGATGAATACAGACCAGTAAAAAGTTTTATTATGAAAGTTTTTTCGCTATTTTGTATTATATAATTCTGAACATGTTTCAACTTTGTTTCGTGCGGCAATACCCACGGAGACTCGGAGATGGTCGGCCATAGGGGG
Organism: Eilema griseolum; assembly: GCA_963662185.1. NCBI lineage: Eukaryota > Metazoa > Arthropoda > Insecta > Lepidoptera > Erebidae > Eilema > Eilema griseolum. The sequence goes on along the minus strand of OY759247.1, from coordinate 14,241,589 downwards.
TGGTTATATCAGACTCGCACTGAATAAAACCGCACGCCGTATCAGCTCTTCAGATAGTCTAGAGCATTTCTCCCGCCCAACCCCACTGATCATAGGCCCTCTACAGTTTTAAAATGACTGCTCTCAATTGATAGTCCTCTGGATATGTGTAAATAAGCCTATGAGCAGCCCACTACAGGGCCGTCGTGACAGGTATTTGCTGCAGGCGGCTGCGTCTCCCCTGGAAGAGAGGTGCTGCCGTCTCCGTTGCCCAGGGTACACCGTATATATGTTACTGCTAAGCACGCGACCCCGTTCCCGCTGATTCTTCTTGCCTTTTTACATGATTAGTATAGGATACATTCTCTTTATATCTCTCATGCTATGATAAGTACCTATTGTAAATCATTATGTATATAAAATGAATTAAATCTTAAGAAAATAAATTACGTATATTTTTTTGTGATGTCCTTTACACAGAGTCTACGAAAAACAGCACAAGCTCGGCCCTAATGACATTTTTTACATATTTTTTTCGTAGAAATAGATAACGCTGGTCACGAATGATATTTAAGAAAAGATACTCGCTACTGTGTAATGTCAATAAGGTCGAAAATTGCTTGCACATAGATGAAGATCTTTGTAAGAAATAGGTGTTAGCTATCTTGGACCTTATTGACTATGTACCTAAGAGACGGACTAATCAGATTCGCGTACGCTATCAATAAACCCTACCCATGTTGTCAAAATTCTGTGTAAACTCTTGGTAAAGCTAGAAAATTTCGTTAGTCAAATAGGCATGAATGTTTTTTTTCGTTTGGGATATATACCTGTGTAAACAGGTCAAAACTTCGGGAAATTCACCGGTGTCTTTATATACCATACCATCCAATATACCATAATCCGCGTTAACATATTTAATCTGAATTAATATCACAGAAGGAGAAAGTTTAAAAGTGATTAGGGTACCTACATTGTTGTAGCACTCTCTATACGTGTATAAGTGTGAGTGTAATAAATAAATACAACATTCTACACAACGCTATCTAGACCCATGGTAAGAATAGCTTAACTGGCTTGTGTTATGGGATCTAGAATGCGGATAATTTTTTTTTTTTTTGTAATGTACACTTCACATCCCCTTTCATTATTTTATGCTTCTCTGCTACTCAAAGGTTTGCTGGGAGAGAACTCATTTTGAGTTAAGCTCGCCTTTGTACATCTTCTTTGATGTGTTTTGTGTATGATCTCTGTACTGTGTGTGCAATAAAGAATTAAATAAATAAAATAAACATACTTGGATACTTTTTTTTTGTAAATACGTACATATTATACATAGAAACACCCAGACCAATGCAAATATACATATTCATGCATACAAATATTTGCGATGAACGGGAATCGAACCCGCGCCCCCTGCGGTAGAGCATTCGACTTCTATCGAATGCTCTACCGTTACGCCACGGAGGTCGTCATGGAGTGTACCTAAATAATATCTTGCAATAATCAAATAATAAATCCAGGATTTTTATACACTATATGTGTTTTCATTTATAATAAAATAGGTAGTCTACTTAGAAATATTGCTTACCCTTCGCTGAAGGGTTTATTTAGGATGGTAACAGTCCCTTATGCATACAAATACGTTGAACACGAAAGGATTATGTCAAAAATATGATAAAAGGTAACGATAGCTTTTATTTTGGCATGGTAGGTGGGGCAAATTGGATTGGGCTATCGAATTTTATTAGAATGTTTTAGTGTTAAATGATAAGAAAACACTCATAGAAGAAGAAGATATCACTCACAATTGCTACATCCTAACGGGTCTTAAACCTGATGATTAATACCTTTAATGAAATTAAATCTTAAGTTGGTAGGAGTGAATTGACGATGTATTTGAATTCCAAAAGGCTGTGTTGTGTTTACAAATTTTTGCTAGCTAGAGATACTGCAACTAATATTAAAAGAAACTACGTTTGTTTAAAAGCATCAACTAATTAAATATTAAATTAAATTGTACCACTTAAGTCTTTACTGTTAGAGTGTAGGTAAGACCATTTATTTTGCCGAGTATACAACTTAACGTATACATCCTTTACACACTGGCAAGACCGTAATGTCAACGAAATTTGAACAAAAATTATGTTATTCGTTACCCAGCACGTGAACCTATCCTATCATATATTTATCAGTTATCTCTCTCCCGTGACCTACAGGAACATATTGTGGTATAAAAAGTAACCTATATGCGGTTATAAATCTATCTGTGTGCCGAACTTCATTGAAATCCGTTCTACCATTTTTATGTGAGAGTTACAAGTAACATACACATTCCATCCCCTTACAAGTATTCACACTTTTAATATAAAAAAACGATGTACGGGTACAATGTAAACATAGAGTACATTATTACTTTTGTATCTCTTCTTATCTGAAGGATCTGAAAGGCATGGATATATTTAATAAAAACCTGTGCCCCTTGAATACGGAGCTGTCTCTCGTATCTCGTTTTTGTAATAAATGCTCGACAACTCATTTATTTTCAAAACGATTTCACAACGGAAACGGCTTTATTAAACATCACGTTATTGCTCGATTACGATTCTACTTCTCGCTCAGTATACACGAGTTTTTGAATCAGAAAACGTAGTCCCTCGCTATGTATCTAAGGCTTTTATGGCTGATGTTCGTATAAAAAGCCAGCATACAATTCTATATAAATTACTTCTAATGCTTCAGTTTTACGGCGTGCCTGAATTAGCTTTTAAGGGATTGTAAATAACTTCAGACGCAACAATGTAATGAATCTTTGTTAATCTGTACATCTAAGAGGTAATCTACTTTTAGAAGTACTTACATTTTTTGAAATTTTAGTTGTGTACTTACATTTTTTATTGTTTCTGTTATTTTGACTGCTACTTCTATAAATTTAGGAGTAAATGTCTAAAATTACCTTCACCAACCTTATGAAATGCGGCAACATCTCCGTTCAAGATCATTGGTTCGTTCTGGCGGTACCTCTTATGTTAACACACAATTTACAAGGCTAAATTCTCAAAAAATATTTGCGTTTGGAAACGTCATATTTTAGTGTATGTTTGTTTATGTGTATGTCATGTGCATGTGAAAAGAAACAATAACATTTTAGTAACAGAGTAAAACAATGCTCCATTTAGTTTCAAATAAAACCACAGGAGAATGAGAAGTATAGTATTTAAGGTAACATAGTAGTGCAACGAATTCCCATAAAACAACCGTAAAATGAACAATGTAATGGGACATAGTATGTCTTTAATGGTTGTAGAGCTATCATTTTCCCGGGGTGCGGGTTGGGTAACCTCCACGTTGGCTTACCTGTTTCTTTTCCCTCTGGACCGCGGTCCTGGGGAAAGGAAGCGGGGAGGCTGGTGCACCCTGGACGACGGTTAGTAGACTCTGACTCCAAGGAGAAGGAGCTCTGCTAGCCGTCGACAAATAACCCAACAAGCCCTTTTTAGGGCTAGCGAGCCCAGGCTTTTAAAGTCTGGGCCCTGTCGCTCCCAGTACCCCTCTGCTTTCAGAGGGGACATGGGGGCGACACAAGGATCCTCGGGATCCAGGGACGGGCCGGCCTTCTGCTCGCGCAGTGGCTGGCAGGCATTCGTGCCACCGTCGGTGTTGGGAGAGTTGGCTGATCTCCCGCGTCGCGTAACCTCCAGGATATCGACAACGACCTGAGTGCTAGCCACACTTGGGAAGCCGGTATCCTGAAGGCCGCGGGGCTTGCCTTAATTGGCCGGCCCGCGACAAGGAAAAGTCTTAAAAACCCGACAGCGAAGTCGCTTAAAACCTGTGGACACCTGGGGAAATCCACAGTATTTACCCCGCTTCCTGGAATGAGCGTCACCCAGGAAGTGTAGTTTAAATCGCGTCATACTCGTGGGAACTAAATGGAACCTTTTCACCAAAATCCCAAAAAACCAAGTGAAACAGTCTGCGCGGAGGTCGCGCAGCACCACGACGCGGAGGTCGCGTCCCAAGCAGGGACGGTGTCGGAGGATTTCGACACCGCCACTGAGCGAAGCAGGGCGAACAGCCCGGTGGGTCTGCAGACCCGAAAATCTGCACCACGGCGGAAGAGGAACCGCAAGAAGAAAGTTATCCCCGCACCGAAGAGCGACTCGGATCTGGATCTGACCCTGACCGACTCGTCGTCTTCTAGCAGCTCCGGTGGGGACGAGACGATGCGCCCTCCTCCATCCAAGCAGCTGGCGGTTAGCCGCCGAAAGCTGCAGGACGGAAGCACCAAAGCCCCCTCCTCACGGGCTCCGGCCCCAGAGGATGTGAGGGCGCCGCCGAGTTTCTCCGCCTCGGCGGCGCCCTCGCCTCGTATCGAAGATACGACGCCGACGGACGATATAACGTCCAGGGAGGTGATAGAGGCTCTGGAAGGGTGGGCCGGAACCCGCACCGATTCTCCGACGCCGGAGGAGAATCGAGTAACGCAGGCGGCGTCGCGACTTGTCCAACTTTACGACCACCTCAGGGCGGAGCTGGCACAATTGCGGCTCGAGAGGGCTCATATGGGCAGGAGACATATTGAGCTCCTCGACAGCTATGAGCGGATGGCGGCCAATCACCGTAAGGAGATGAGCAAGATGGCGGCGGAGCTGGCCGAGCTCAAAAAGGTCGTCGCTGGACTGCCGAATGAGCGGGTGACGCGTTCGGCGCGGCGGAGGCTGGGGGTGCAGCCGGAACGGCCAATGCCGTCAACGCGGCAGCTGTCGCCGGTGCGGTCGAGGTCGCCGCTGCGGCCGGAACCGCTGGCGCAGCCTGAGTTGCCGCAACCGGAGCCGCCGAGGTCGCCGGCGCGACCGGATCGACCGGAGTCACCGGTGCTGCAGCCGGCTCGGTCTGCGGACCCGTTGGCGCTCTGCATGGCGGCGGTAGCCGCCATGGAGAAGCGTCAGGACGCGGCGCAGGCGGAGCAGCGGGCGTGGCGGGTGGCGCAGGAGGAGCGCACCCAGAGGTGGCTGGAGGCCATTATGGACTCCAGCCGCAGACCGCCCCTGGCGCCTTCGGCCGGGTATGCCGGAGCAGTAAAGAGGGGTCCCACCTGTCCGGCGGTGGCGAGGTCCCCGCAGGAGCCGGCCAGCGGCCCATCCGCTGCGTCTGCCGCTCCTGCCGCTCCGGCCGCTCGGGCTGCTCTCGCCGTGGGAGCCGGGAGTCCCCAGGGAGCACGGGGTGCCCGGGCCGGGGGCAGGGGAAAGGGCAAGGGTAAAGGGAAGACGTCCCCGGCCTTAGCCCAGACCCCAACCCCGGCCCCGGCTCAACGTCCGGGTCCGTCCTCGGCTCCGGCGCGGGCTGTCTCCACACCAGAGGGGGGCTGGGAGGTTGCCGGAGCCTCCAAAAAGCGGCGCAAGGCGCTCCGGAAGGCAGCCAAAAAGGCTAGGAAGGCCGAGGCTGCTGCGAGGGGAGTGCCGGGGAGGCTGCGCGTTCCCCGCTCAACCGCCGTCGTCCTAACGATGACGGCGGAGGCGGCGGAGAGGGGCGTGCAGTACGCCCAGATCGTCACGCAGGCCAGAGCCTGCGTCGACATGAGGGCCCTTGGGATGCCGGGCCCCATCCGGGTGAAACCCACTCGGACGGGTGCTCGGCTGCTCGAGATCCCCGGTGCTTCGAGCGGTCCCCAGGCTGATGCCCTAGCGGCTAAGCTTCGGGACACGTTAGACGCAGCCGACGTCCGGGTGTCCAGGCCCAACAAATGCGCAGAACTGCGCATTTCGGACCTGGACGACTCCATCACGGCGGAGCAAATCCGCCTCACCGTGGCGGAGGCCGGGGGCTGCCCCCTAGAGGCGGTGAAGGTCGGAGCAATCCGCTTCGGCCGCCGCGGACTGGGGGCGGCAGTTGTCGGCTGCCCCATCGCAGCAGCCAAAAAGGCTGCCGACCGAGGGTTCCTCGCCGTAGGAGGCGTGGTGCGGGTGCAGGTCCGGCTCCTGCAGGCTCGACCGACTAGGTGTTTTAGGTGCCTGTCGGTCGGCCACGTGGGGGTGCAGTGCACAGCGGCGGTGACGGTCGGCGACCGCTGCTTCCGCTGTGGCCAACCCGGTCATACGGCCGGTGGATGCGAAGCTCAGCTGCACTGCTTCAGGTGTGCAGCGGGTGGCAAAACGGCCGACCATAGGGTTGGTAGCAAGGCCTGCACCGGAGGGGAGCCGAAGCCGCAAGGCGGGAGCTCCACCCAAAGTTCGCGGCGGGATGCGGAGATGGTTCCATAATGGATCCCCAGCTCCGCATCCTGCAGGCGAACGTGGGCCACGGTGCCGATGCTCAGGGTCTTCTGCTCCAGAGCATGGCACAGTGGTCCATACACGTCGCCGCTGTCGCCGATCCGTACACCCACCGGCACCTGGGGCCTGCCTGGGTGGTCGACCTGGACGGGTCGGCGGCACTGGTGTACAACGCCGCTATGGGTGCCCCCCCCCCTGTTGTCGTGGCAAGGGAGCATGGCATCGTAGCGGCGCGTGTGGGGGAGATTGCGGTCGTGGCTGTCTACTTCACGCCGAGCCTACACCGACGCATAGGGGAGTACCGGCGGTCGCTGGAGCGACTGACCGACGTCGTCAACGCCTGCTACCCTCATCCGGTTCTTGTGCTCGGGGATTTCAACGCCTGGTCAGTGACCTGGGGGTCCCGGCACACGAACCCACGAGGTAGGGCTCTGGAGAGCTGGGCCGCTAATCACGGTCTAGTTCTCCAGAATCGCGGGGCCGAAGCCACGTTCGTGGCCGCGGAGCGCAGTTCGATTATCGACCTTTCGTTCGCAGGCGCTTCGCTGTCGCACCGTGTGCGGGACTGGCGTGTTGTTGTGGGGGTGGAGACACTAGCGGATCACCGATACGTTCGGTTTGATGTCTCCCCCCCCGCGGGTGATGCGCCGGTCATACCGGCCCCACGCGAGCCACGCTGGGTGCTTGGGAGACTGAATCGGGAGGTCCTCCTGGAGGCCGCCATCGTACAGGCCTGGGCCATTGCGCCGGACAGGCCTGTCGATATCGACGATGAGGCGGTGTGGTTCCGGGAGGCCATGACTCGTGTCTGCGATGCGGGTATGCCTAGGGCTCCACCCTATAGTCCGAGGCGTCGGGTCTACTGGTGGTCTGCGGAGATCGCGAGGCTACGGCAAGCCTGCGTGATCGCGCACCGCCAGTGGACCAGACTCCGTAGGAGGCGTAGCCGAACCGCAGATACGGAGCCCCGAGTGACGGAGCTTCATGTGGGATACAGGGAGGCCAGAGATGCCCTCCGAGCGGAGATTAAGCGGGCGAAAGCCGCGGCTTATAAGGAGCTCATAGAGACGCTGGAGCGGGACCCATGGGGGCGGCCTTACCTTATGGTAAGAGGAAAGCTGCGCCCCCGGGCCCCACCGTTGACCCAGGTTCTCCAGCCAGCTCTGCTCGGTGGAGTGGTCGAGTCCCTGTTCCCGATGCGAGCGGAACACGTTCCGCCGCAGATGACTCCGCCACCTCGGTCGCCTATGGCGCCCAGTGTGGTAGTTGACGACGATGTCCCCGAGGTCACTTGGGTGGAACTGGAGCTGGCGGTGCGAAGGCTTAGAGCCAAGAAGAGCACCGCCCCGGGACCCGACGGCATTTCAGGCCGCGCATGGGTCCTAGCTCTGGGAGAAGACGGTCTCGAACCCCGACTGAGAGGGTTCCTCAGCGCATGCTTGGAGCGGGGCCAGTTTCCGAAGATGTGGAAGACGGGGAAACTGGTCCTCATCCGAAAGGAGGGTCGCCCGGCGGACGAACCGTCCGGCTACCGGCCCATTGTGTTGCTCGACGAGGTGGGCAAGCTCTTTGAAAGAGTTATTGCGAAGCGCCTCGTCGAGCACCTCTCTGGTAGGGGGCCGGACCTGGTGGATGCCCAATATGGCTTCCGCCGGTGGCGGTCCACCGTGGATGCCATCATGCGCGTGAGGACTTTGGCGGAGGAGGCAGTCGCCCGGGGTGAGGTGACGTTGGCGGTGTCCTTGGACATCTCCAACGCGTTCAACACCTTGCCCTGGAGTTGCATCAGGGAGGCACTCGTGTACCACGGTGTGCCTCTCTACCTCCGCCGCATAGTCGGGGCGTACCTGACGGAGAGAGCCGTCATCTACCCAAGTGCGACCGGCGTCGGTCGGCGTGAGATGTCGTGCGGTGTTCCACAGGGATCGGTTCTTGGGCCGCTACTGTGGAACATTGGATACGACTGGGTGCTTCGCGGTGAGCTTGCGGATGGCGCCGCCGTCACGTGCTATGCGGACGACACACTAGTGACGGCGAGCGGGGCTACATACCGCGAAGCGATCCTGAGAGCCACGACCGCGGTTGCTCGAGTCGTGGAACGGATCCGGCGGCTGGGCCTTGAGGTGGCTTTGCATAAATCCGAGGCCATGTTCTTTCATGGACCTCGGCGCACGCCACCACCTGGTTCCAGTCTCACAGTGGGAGGCACTCTCATCGGCATCAAGCCCCAGATGAAATATCTGGGGCTCGTGCTCGACGGCCGGTGGGACTTCGGGAAGCACTTCCGAAGTCTAGGCCCCAAATTGGTGGGCACAGCCAACGCTCTGGCGCGGCTACTGCCTAACCTGAGGGGCCCGGAGGACTCCTGCAGGAGACTCTACGCGGGTGTCGTGCGGTCCATGGCCCTGTACGGGTGTCCCGTGTGGGCGGACACCCTGAATGATCGGCACATGCCCCTGCTGCAGCGTCCGCAGCAGAAGTTGGCGTGCCGCATCATAAGGGGGTACCGCACGATATCCTTCAACGCGGCGAGTCTCCTCGCCGGATCGCCACCATGGATCCTGGAAGCGAGATCCCTTTCGGCGCTATACCGGTTCCGAAAGGCGGCGCGGGAGCGGGGTCACGATCCCGAGCCCGAAGAAATTCGGGCCGTGAGATCCCGGCTCCACAGGGAAATGGTGGCGGAATGGGAGCTACGACTTGGGCGACCAGGCGCAGGGCGCGCCGTAGTAGCGGCGATAAGACCCATCATGGGGGAGTGGCTAGAGAGGCCACACGGCAGCCTCTCGTACCGTCTGACGCAGATGATCACCGAGCACGGGTGCTTCGGAAAGTATCTGCGTCGGATGGAGAAAGAGCCAACGTCCGAGTGCCATCACTGCGATGCGAGCGAGGACTCAGGTCCGCACACGCTCACCGAGTGTCCGGCGTGGGAGACGCCGAGGCGGGAGCTTGTGGCGGCCCTGGGAGTGAGAGTTCTCACGCTCTCCACCTTGCTCGCGGCGATGGTCCGCTGCGCGGATGCGTGGGCGGCCGGCGCCTCCTTCTGCGAGCAAGTAATGCTCGTGAAGGAGGAGGCGGGGCGGGAGCGGCAGCGGGAGCGACGAAGGATCGCAAGACAAGCTGCCCGCGTACGAAGGCAACTCGGGCGTCGGAGGTCGATGAACGACCTTCGCCCCCCATGAGCGCCGGCCTGGGGGTGACAGGTGGAGCCGCCTGTCACCCTGGCAGAAGCAGGCCGCGGTGGTGGCGCGCGTGGCGCGCCTCCCCGTTTCCGGGGACGAGTTGGGGACTCTGTAGTCCCCACACCCGAGAAGAGGGCCAGATCGTGAGAGATGGCCCTGGGTCGGCCGGGGTGCGAGGGATATGCCTGTCAACCTCACCTTCGGCAACCAAAGCGACCCACAGGCGGCGTGCGTTTTAGTCGGTTCGAGTCCGACATAACCTCCTTCACCGGCTCCGGTGGGGAGGTATCCGTGGGGATTTTGCGCACGTAAAAAAAAAAAAAAAAAAAAAGCTATCATTTTCCCGGTACAAATGAGCCGTCTTAACCGGGAAAGTACTAGGTACCCCGTTATTTAGTATCAACTTACAGTTTTGCTATTTGTTATTGCGAGTGACGGAGGTCTTTATCACCACATTCTTGGTAGGTGACAAAAAATGGTAGTTCTAGCTACCTTGTTTGTGGGGTTTAGCTCAATGGAGTTAACGACTAACTAGGTGTGCCCTAGTAAGGAAATTAATAGGACATCGATTATCGCTACCCTGACGACTCCAATAAATTGTATTGAGAATAGTTCCCTATCTTAAAGACGGCGCCTTAAATGAATTATCAATCAATAAGCCTATTCCAGTCCACTGATGGACATAGGCCTCTCCCAATGTTGGGAGGCTTTGGCCTACTGTTTCTACGCTGGCCAGACGGGTTGTTACAGGGTTTTATTTCTAGTTTTCCTTCTCTCGCAATTGCAATTTGCCGTTAGTCGCCTCTTACGACATCCTTCGGATGAGACGGGGTAGTGATTCTTGTATTCTTTCGCCGTTACTACACGAATAAATGTCAGTCAAATGTAATTTAAATGTAAGTCTAGTGTGTGGTTCACCTTAATCCAAACAGTCTGAGGCTGTACGTTTGGTTGCAGAACTCCCAGATGAGCTTTTTATATGCACTTTCGGAAGCATTTTTAATGAAATCTTTTAATTTTCAACATATTCCATTGTGTTATTACGTGCAGACATGTTTCATAAGCAACGCAGTTCATAACCAAAGATAAATCCGAATAAGGAAGTACAGATAAAAGGTAAATGAAATAAGGTAAGGTAAAACAACAATTACATTTCAAGAACACATGTGCTCGTGAGGAATGACGGAACAAATCAAATTTGTATGACGTCTGGTAAACACGAGCGATCTTTCTCCAAGATAATCTAATAACGTTAGCAGAATATGGTTTCTAAGGTACCTGTTATTGCCTCATTATTTGTTAAATGTATAATGTATGGCTAGCTCTTTGTCGCCGATAGACCCAAAAAGTATTGGGTAAGTGGTAAATGTGCCACGTACTGCCCTCCAAAATTTGGCACCTGACACTTCGTTGTCGACGAAGCAACTTCTTGGTACCAACGTAAATAAGTACTACGACTTCCAAAATCAATAATCAAGATAAAGTTATTTCTAGAGTAGCCTGCAGTGTGATGGTGCAGTTAACCACGTGGATTATTTATCATATATCTCCATTTCTACTTACTCAGCCAATTTCAATCAAATATACGGCAGATTTTGAGTCATTGAAATCCATTCAGTAGTTTTTGCGTCCATCACGAGTAAACAGACAGACAGATGAACAGACAAAAGTTATAAAAATCTATTTTATTAATTCACAATCATGGATTTAACATGTTCCAAGTTTTTTATCATCTCTAATATAAGAAAAAAGTATTTTAAATGTGTAAATAGACACAAAACTTAAAATTTAAAGTAATTTATTTGAAATAATACATTTCCATAAAATGAGACATTAAACATTAAATTTACTTAAAAATACACAGAGACCCTAATATTTCATTTCATTACTGACCTCTTTTTAAACACTGTGCTAATAAAGTTAAGTATGAAAAAGGTCTGTTAAAACAAGGGACGTTTTAATAACTGGAGTCTGGATTTAATGGAAGTCTTCGGGAATTTGGGGTTAGAATTTCTTCAAGGGTCACGGTTTACAGAGTCTGGGTCGAGCAGTAAACATTCTCGACATTTTTAGAAATTAATGACAAATTTTCAAAATTCTACATCTGAGAGTTATGAAACTGTGAGTTCTGTCGAAGTCAAAGTGACCTAAGAGTAGGTAAACTCAAAATCAAATCCTAGCCAGCCTGACTAGTGTGGTAACAGAAGGCTATAACCCCACCAAATTGAAAGGAGTCACCACATCACACATTGGTAATTTGAAAGTTAACGAATCATGAAAGGGCATCGTCGTAAATAATTATGATTTATTCTTCGAGTATGAGTGCTACATTTAATGATATCATTACAAAAATGTACTATTTGTTTGTTTGCTTTGTTTTTCTCATAGGGGAAAAGTGAAGTAACTACCAGATTCCTAATTCTACTACCAGCACGCGTGTATAATTCATAAGCTCATATTGTGGGACAACTAACTATTGACTAACAAGGTATACTACACAATAAAGGAGTATCTTGAAGATAAAACTTTGTAAGTGATAATACAGATATTTTTGTGACAAAATGTAATGACAAATTTAAATATGGACATTCCCTGTTGGGCATAAAATTGTAGAAATTGTAAGATTTTTGGTATGCTGACATAATTTAATTACTACAATACTTAATTATTATATTAGTAAATTTTATTGTATGCCTTGAGGCGGAGAATGGAGAAACCATATTATATTATTGTACCTACTGTATCACTATTGTACCTACCCATTTTCACAATAAACTGATTTGATTTGATTTGAACTAAGTGCGGAAATAATTACTCAACTTATAATTTTCAATTTTAGGTATTCACAAAAATGACTTCTAAAGGTTTCCTGTATTAGTAATATTTTTCATGTGAATTTATCCCTTTGAGAGTAACAAATAGCATTTCTGAATATTGGATATAGAAAAATGATAACTTTCGTGATTGTCAACACAAAAACGGCAATGGCATTCGGAAAATCCTATTATAAATCGCGTGGGTTTAGAAAGTTTCGCGAGAGTGGTCCCGAGGAAATTCGAACTAATATCGATGACAATAAATGTATATGAATGCGTGTATGTTACATTGATTGTTACGTTCTGTATATAAAGGTCATTATTGCTTGTTTGATAATAATGGATTGGGTAGTAGTATTTTGTGTACGCGATCCTCACTCATAAATCAATCGCTGTAAATGATATGAGATAGATGATCGGGTTGGATATATTATCTAAAATTGAAAGAATTATTAGAGTTACAAAGAGTTAAATGTATCCGAGATCAATTTTGGGAATATTTTTAGGAAAATACATCATTTATGAGGCGATGATAAATAAAATTTCCCGTGTGCGTGTTAGGATTCCTAACACAAGAAATTAGGCTTAGATGGAGAAATTAGGCGAACGACTAGTAATTTCAGTTACTGCGGTAACACTTAACGATACCGTTCATTAGGATTTTTTTAATAATAAAGATAATAATAATAAAGATAAATTTATTTGTAGAAACATGTGTACAGATGATGTTACAAAGTATATTACAATGCATTGCGGGTTTCAACACGTTCTGTCAATGTAGACGTACAAATATGAGTATTCGTGAACTTCATGTATGAGCACGAGAAATATAATATTCTATAATGATCCTTTTTTAATTACATAATATTTAGTTATTTGACAATCATAGGTTACTCAATTCTTAACAAGATTAAATTTATCATTATTTTTCAATAAAGAATATAATTAATTAATTTAATGTCAGTATAAAGAAATATATTTAGTCAGAGAGATATTAGTACAAATCAGAAACAAATTGATGTCAAAATCTTATAATTATTTAAGTATGTCAAAGTGCTGTATGTCAATTAAGTGTTAATAAAAATAAAATTTAATCAATATATGTCCTGATCATTAATATAATCTCTTATTGTGTAGTAGCACTTTTGAATTAGTAGCGTTTTTAATTTATGCTTAAACATATCTGTATTCATGTCTTTGTAGCTATTTGGAATTTTATTGAATATTTTTGGTGCCATACACAATATACTGTTCCCCATGAGTGCTGTTCTAGCGCCACGCATGCACAATCTATACTCGTCACGATTTAATATATTTATTGTAATTTAGTTACATTTACATTGATAGTGAAGGTTTGTTCCCAGTTCTTTAATTACATGACATCAATGGCAAGCGGTAGACGCAAACTTTTGTGAGGGTGTGCCAGGTAGGATAAAAGTTCGTGTTTAATGAACAAAGTAACAACTTCAAACGAACATAGGAGACTGACATTTAAAGGAAAAGTTACGGTATACCTAGTATAAAACGTTGATTGAATTTGTCGCGAACACATTGTTGAGAGCACTTTGTCATTGATATTCCTAGTGTGTTCTAAACATTTTACTTGTATTAACACACTAAACTATACAACCATGGAGAAGCAATTTTAGTCATATTCTGTCCTCCAAGAGCTATTATACAAATATAAAAATGAAGCAGACAATTCACTTTTTATTAAATGCCTTTTATATTACTACTAAAAAACTCTAAAAACTACTAATACTAAAAAACTACTTTTCTACTGCGCTGTAACATTCTAACATATCAACAAATTTGCACGTTATTAATTATTAGTACGATATGATGTGTGCATAAATAAATAATATTTCAAAACTGCATATATTTTCATAATTATATACTGGTTCTGCCGTTTCGCGATCAAATCATGCGTAAAAACGTACTGGTGGCGCGATTCTCATGCCACCTGAGCTAGTGGACTGTATTTTGCGGGGGGTGTGAAGTTAACATGTTTCATATGACACTTTACACAACAAACAAGATAGGTGATCGGGTTGCCGCGGAGGTGGTTTAGGCATTGAATGCAACCCGAGAAATTAGGAGAGGATGCACTAACCTTTACTACGCCACGTGCTGGCTGGGCCGGTGCACCGGTCTTCTCTTCCTGGCTCAGGAGCTGCTGCCCACATCACTAAATCACTTGAGGGACACACGAGAGGCACAATCCGATCGGTAAAGGTCTATGAAAGCGGTTAAAATCCAACAAACATTATTAATTTCTGAGAGTCGCGCGCGCCGCCGGCCATTGTTTATTAGTTCAAAAGCGGAAGTGAATATGCGTCTATTTTGACAATTGAGCGGGGCGAAAACTATTGCTATCTCACTTTAAAGGTAGCGCGGGAGGGAGATGGGTACAGGAAGCGTGTGTTTCAGTGTCAATGACTTGAATTACTACTATTGAGCAAAAAAAATACAAATTCTACCATCGGCGCAACCATTCCCCCCGGCTTGAAGGGTTACCTTCAAACGAAAAATGCGGAACAAATCTAAAGTCTAATCTAAATCTAGGTTTGGGAAATAACAACTAAAATATAAACCTAGGTTTGAACTCGTGCCTACTGCTGGTTAGGCAGAGGGCAGAGGCGAACAACCGGGCGCAGATACGATCCGGTTGCGGTTTTAACCCGTACAACACGAGTTATCCCGCGGGAATCGGGAAAAACTTCCTCTACTACTCCTAGAGGCCAATGTAAAGGAGGCGCATTCTCAGTCATAAGGACTACCACCGTACCTACAGTAATTGGGTTGGATGGAGTATTCCATTTTTGACGTGACTGCAGCGTGTGCAAATAATCGGTTCTCCAACGATTCCAAAACGATTGGACTAATTTATCTAAAAGAGCGTGACGAGTTAGAAGGTGCATTCTATCGTCATCAACATCTATTGCGGGCAAATATTTTAGAGGAGTCGTATTTAAGAAGTGAGCTGGCGTCAACGCTAATGGCTCTGACGGATCGCTAGATAGAGTCCGACACAGCGGACGCGTGTTCATCACCGCCTCTACTTGAGCGAGTACGGTACTCAACTCCTCGAACGAGAGAATCTGTTCGCCTATGACGCGAAACAGATGCGACTTAAGGCTTTTAATATTCGCTTCCCAATTACCACCAAAATGACTAGCTGCAGGCGTGTTAAAGTACCATTCAATGCGATTTTCGGCTAAGATGTGAGCGAATTCACCTTGGTAGTACTTAGACCGTAAGAATGTGTGCAATTCCGAAATACTACGTCGGGCCCCTACATAGTTTGTACCGTTGTCCGAATACATGCGCTTAACCGGACCACGACGCGACAAAAAACGTTTAAAAGCGGACATAAAATTTTGCGTACTTAAATCACCGGTCAACTCTATATGAACCGCGCGAGTTGTCATACAAATGAACAAACAAACATAAGCTTTCGTGGAGCGAATGCCACGACCACGAGCAATGGTGACTTTGAAAGGCCCAGCAAAGTCTGTGCCGGTGTGTACGAAAGGTTTTGCGGATTGAACAACACGACAAGAGCGATGATCGGCCATTTCAGGCGCGATAAAACGCGGGCGGAGTTTAAAACAAGGTACACATCTGTGTACTCTAGCGCGAATAAAATTACGAGCGGAAATTATCCAGTATTTCTGTCTCAAAATAGACATTAACAAATCGGGACCAGCGTGACAATTCACCTTATGATGATAATCTACTAACAAATCTAACACGTGGTCCTTACGCGGGAGAACTACTGGATGCCTTTGTTCAAATCCTAAACTTGAATTTCTCAAACGGCCACCTACTCGAATGAGTCCATCTTCCAAAAATGGTTTCAAGTGTCGGAAAGAACGACTACAAGGTTTGTTAAATTCTAAATTTTTAAATTCAGAAGCAAAATAACATTTCTGCAACTCGCGAAGTATGACCAATTCAGCTTTATCTAAATCAGCGGCGGTTATATGACCGCGCGTAGATAAAATTCTCAAAAATCGGCCTACATAAACAACACAACGCAACAGTCTCGACCAAGACGAGACGCGATTAGCCAACAACAAAATAAGGGACTCTTCACGTGGGACCGATACAACAAGCGAGTGCTTCTTCTCCTCGGGTGGTTCGGAAACCGTAGTGGGATTGAATTGACTAACTGGCCACTTATCTAACGCGGCATGAATCCAGGACGGTCCACTAAACCACAACGGGTGATCCAAAATTTGCGAAGGAAGCAATCCACGAGAGAGACAATCGGCTGGGTTGTCGGTGCCAGCAACGTGAAAGAGATTTTGTGGCGCTAATTCAGATTGAATTTTTGCCACTCTATTAGCGACGAATGTGTCCCAACGATGGGGCGAAGAGTGGGCCCAACACAAAGCGACTGTTGAGTCCGAAAAAGCTAAAATTCTACTAATATTAATGCGAAAATTTACAATTATGTCAAATAAATTACCTTAAAGATTTTGACCACAATACAAAATGTCATTAAGCGACACGGAAGTGCTAGTCTTAGCACTGCCATCCAAAACTACGCGGAGTTTAGTAGTAAGCTTATCTTCTCTAATAACTCCGTGGTGCGGGATAATGTACGAAGGCTGGGTCTCGTCAGTGTCCGCAGGCGCAGGTGAGATGTAACCTTTATCTAAATATTCGTTAACAACCTCATCATAGGCTTGCTTTAACTTTGGAGACGCCTGCATCTTTCGTTCTAAACAAAGAAAGCGTTGTTCAGCGGATACACGGGAGTCACCGAGCGAATAAATATCTCCCTTGAAAGGGAGCGCGACAACACAACGACCCTGCTCATCACGAGTAGTCGTGCGACAATAAATCTCCTCAGCCATCTTGTCATCAGGGCTTAGGATAGGTGGGACATTGACCTCTTCAATTTCCCAAAACTTGCGGATGGTAGACTCCAGTGGCGGCTCGACGGTGCAACAGAACGAAGCAGTCGAGTGACTGAAACTATCTATAGAAGTGGGTGCGGAACCAATTATAACAAAACCAAGAACTGTTTCCAGTGCGTGCGGAGCGGGGTACGTCGGTCCCCCTTGAACCTTACGTGATAACTGGAGGTGCGGGAGAATCGAAGCGCCGATCAATATATCGACGACTCCAGGAACAGCGTAAGTCTCATCTGCTAAAGGCAAGTCTTTAAATTTCGTTAATAAAGACGTGTCAACCGGGACGGTAGGCAACTGTTCAGTTATTTTATCTATAACGAGCGAATCCATGTCAAACCAAATATTATTATTAAAACGAGATCCAAACCTTGTTCTAACGGTGCCATGAACAGCTGACTGTAAGCCTCCAAAACCCTTCACCACTGAGCGGGTTGAACGCTTATTAACATTGAAACCAAGACGTTGACAACAATCTTGAGTAATAAAATTACTTTGCGAAGCGCCATCTAATAGCGCTCGAACAATGTGCGGTTTACCTAATGCATCGACAACAATAACGCGAGCAGTCGCGAGGAAAACAGTAGTGAGCGCAGTACTAGCGGACAACGAACACAAGGTGACGTCATTCGCAGCGGTCACCGGGCGGGCCGGAGCGCGCGCGAGCGCGGGCTGCGGCTGTGGCGCAGGCCGCCGTGTGTCACCGCTCGACGAACCAACTGTGCTCACATGTCTCGCTTGACATTTGCGACAACTATTGCTACTATTACATAAAACAACGCGGTGACGCATCTATTTTGCGTTCCGAACTAACAACTTTCTTCGCGCCTTCATGTTTCGATGAAGAGCGTTGCAATATTTTTATATGCTCGCGAACAAAACTTTCTAAGTCTTCGAACTTAGGAATTTTATTGCCGCGGTGATCCGACTCAAATAATCGAATGGTTTCGGAATCTAATTTCTTTAAACCCATATACAAAAATAAGAAGTCGCAGAGGTCATCGATCTTTAGGTTCTTTACGGCGCGAACAGATGATGCGAAAGTATCTAGAAACTTCTCTAAGTTTTGATCGTTACATGCCGTAATGGATTTCAAGTCAAACATCTGATCCAAATATGCGTTAGCTACCGATCTTTTATCCTCATACTTAGCTTTCAAAGTATTTAAAATTAAATTATAATTTTCGGCACTAAACGTAATTCCAGCGCAAACGGTTATAGCTTTACCAGTTAATTTTTCAACGAAATAATGCAATTTTTCGTGATCTGTCAACGAATCGTTCTTATCTATTGTATTCTCAAAACTATCTATAAATAAACACCCAATTGCGAATGTTACCATCAAATTCGGGTATTTGAATTGGTGGCAACTTAGGTCGGTCGCGAGTGGGATTGGGTCGGTCAGACGGTTTCTCCAAACTCCTAGCGACGCGTTTGATACGACAATACAAATCGTCAAACGACGACAAGGCCTGATAACTCACTGAGTAATCGGGATTTAAATTTAACTCTAAAACGTTGATGTCATGTACTAAAGATTCGAAATCCGCGCGTAAACTATCCAAGTTTTCTATAGAACACAAGAACGAATCTCTAATAGCCAAATCAGAGGTTTTAAGTGCATTATCACAAATCGATTGTACACGAAAGTAAATCATTTCTCTTTTAGCGTATAAAAGTTTCAATTGAACTTTACTATCGGTACTACCAACCTTTGGGGGCATTTTTACAACTAATATCAAACTAAAGTGCGGTAAACAACAAATGAAATGACTTAATCTTAGCGGTACCTACAGTACAGCGACGCGGCGCGAACGATATCCGTAGGTAGGTAGGTACTTATAACTGCGAGTGCAAGCTTGAACAAAACGCGCATAGCAACAAGATCGTACCTACGCGAGCTAGATCGCTGTCTAGGTTCAACTATTATTTCAGGGATTAAGTACTGCGTAATATCTATTCAAATTAAAATACTTTCGTATGAATTTGAATGAAATGCGAGCGAGGTATAACCACCGCGTATCTACCCACGTAGGTATTAGGTAAATACGATGCGAGCTAGCGGCGAACGGACAACTTAATTGAAACAAATAAAAACAAAAGCCAAATGCGTTAGGTATTACACTGTGCCTATGCACTAGGGTGTCAGGATACCTAAGATCTAAACCTAAATGCCTAGATGCGGGGTTTTCTACTAAAATAACTAGGTATTTAGGTGCGGTGCGTTTATTCCCTGTGGAATAAATAACAAAAGCGAGCTACGACTAAGGATCGATACGATAAGAGAAATGCGAGCGAGGTATAACCACGTACCTAACCTATGTAGGTATCAGGTAAACACGATGCGAGCCAGCGGCGAACGGACAACCCAGAAATTGAAATAGCCAAATGCGTTAGGTATTACACTGTGCCTATGCACTAGGGTGTCTAGTATACCTAAGATCTAAACCTAAATGACTAGATGCGGGGTTTTCTACTAAAATAACTAGGTATTTAGGTGCGGTGTGTTTATTCCCAATAGAATAATAACAAAATGCGAAACTACGACTAAGTATCCGGCTCGAAGGACCAAAAAGAATGGTGGCGCGATTCTCATGCCACCTGAGCTAGTGGACTGTATTTTGCGGGGGGTGTGAAGTTAACATGTTTCATATGACACTTTACACAACAAACAAGATAGGTGATCGGGTTGCCGCGGAGGTGGTTTAGGCATTGAATGCAACCCGAGAAATTAGGAGAGGATGCACTAACCTTTACTACGCCACGTGCTGGCTGGGCCGGTGCACCGGTCTTCTCTTCCTGGCTCAGGAGCTGCTGCCCACATCACTAAATCACTTGAGGGACACACGAGAGGCACAATCCGATCGGTAAAGGTCTATGAAAGCGGTTAAAATCCAACAAACATTATTAATTTCTGAGAGTCGCGCGCGCCGCCGGCCATTGTTTATTAGTTCAAAAGCGGAAGTGAATATGCGTCTATTTTGACAATTGAGCGGGGCGAAAACTATTGCTATCTCACTTTAAAGGTAGCGCGGGAGGGAGATGGGTACAGGAAGCGTGTGTTTCAGTGTCAATGACTTGAATTACTACTATTGAGCAAAAAAAATACAAATTCTACCATCGGCGCAACCACGTACCTTAGATTGAATTACCAAAAAATTCTCCCAATAATAACGAAACCTCAATTTTTAACGTCAATTTGACATCACCTCATCTTCACCTCACCTGGTAATCTGAACGCAAAGTCTCAGGAAAAATGGTCACCATACAGACACCTACGATACGATGTAACAATGGTGGCCCATTGGCCACCTGACCACAATTATGGTCTGATGTATTTTCATGCTCCGCTTAATTTATCAACGAATTGGTTTTATTTTGCAATAGTAACTAATTGATATTTTCTATATAAGAAATGTTTAAAAGTGATGAGGGTTCCATAACCCAAAGTCCATCCCAATTCCCCAATATTCTAACTAAAAGTCGCCTGATAAAGATAGACAGGCCTATTACCGTTCCGTTTTATTCGGTGAATACAAATTTGATACGTGTACTGACGCCAGGAAATTGAGATAGGCATCTATTTGAATATTAATGTAGGTTTTATAGGTTTCTGAAAGTGGACAGTTATGAGGGTTATTGTTGGGACACCATTCACGTTAATTAACTGAATAGGTTTTATATCCAGTTTATTAATGTGACTAATTTTGAAATTAGAATATTTTTAACTGAATAAGGATACTAAAGTCATATTTTACCAGTGAAATTAATAGAGTTTGACTACAGTGACTTCTAAATTATCTAATGTAAAGTGATAATTACACTCGCACTTATCTTCGCACTGTAGTTCGATTTCATAGCATTTATCTTCAGTAGAGACTTCCGCTTTAAAGATCTTTTATTTCTAAGTTTAGAAGAGGATGAGTTTCCCAGCTACAGTTATGCTTGACTTGTTATGGATAAACGACGTGTCGAGTCCCATACATATCCAAGTCCTAGAATTTTAGTTCTAGAAAGATTTTGAAAGTAATTTTACGTTAGTATAAATATAACATAACATAAACTCACGCCTATATCCCCGAAGGGGTAGGCAGAGATGGTGCTAGCACCCACATTATATTAACACATTGACGGACAGTAACGCCTATGCCCGCCAAGAAAGTCAAAAGTAAAACGACAGTACGCCCGTCGACGTTCAAGTTTCTACCCACATAAAATCAGTACGCCTCTAGACGCACAATTTTCTATACAATTACGTAGTAGAGCATGTTATACTGTCACAAAAGACTTAATTTAGACTTTCTACTGTCACTATAAAATGATCAAAAATCCGATCAAATAAGGTACCTCTACACACACATACACATTTTTATGACACCTTTTACACGCACACTACGCCGGTGAACGTCATATTTCAATAGAAACTGTGCAGTACCGCGCCACTGCGGGGCGCCGACAGGTCGTAACGTAATTTTGTGCGCAATCAATTTTTCAGTGTAAGTATTGTTTGTTTTCACCGTAAATTAATTGTTTTATGGATACAAACCACTACCAGTAGTATAATTGTTTATCCAAATAACTTATTTTTGTTGCTAACGTCCGTTTTGAATACGATTTAATTGTAATAAACTCTAAACAAATATTTTTGCAGATGGCTTCTCGCGACCCATACGATATGGAGCAAAAGCAGCTTCAGGATCTATTTGACGTTGCTTCAACTTCTGGATCGAGTCATGACCCTTTTGAAGATGATGGAGAATATGCATCTGATGTCGATTATCAACCACCTGGTGAATTATCTTCGAGTTCTGAGGATGAAGCTCAGGCATCACGAATAAGATACAAACAACGTAATACAGCTGCAGTATCCTCTGGTGAGTCTACATCTTCTTCGTCTAGCGACGCAGATGACTCGGATGAACCTAGTAATGAGGTTATACAAAGTTCTGATATCCCAGTAAACCCCATTGGTAACTGGTGCATTTGTAAATGACGAGGAACATCCGTGTCTCAAGCCACCTCTGATCTACCAAATCCTATCATTACGAGTCCTATGGTATCAAACATACTTATTTCATGGACTCATACGATTACTGAAATACCAGATTTCAATTTTGATAGCTCTCAATGTGGTATAACCGTAAATGTAGACGAGATGAATTGAGTTCTCGATTTTTTCCACCTTGTATTTCCGCAAAATTATATAGAATATCTGGTAAACAGTACTAACAGTTATGGTAACGTCTTATGTAATCGAAACAGACCTCACACTAGACATAGTCGTAAAATGATGTACTTATCGAGAAGTCACATCTGAAGAGTTTGTGAAATTTTTGGGACTTAGCTTACTCAAAGGCCATATAAAATGTCCTAAACAAAGAAACTTATTTTCATTGTATCGTAAAGAGAATCCTGTATACATTGTCAAAAAAAGCTGAAGAGAGGTGAGCACGTATGGGCACGCAAGAATAAAGTCTATGTGTCAAAGTGGAAGGATAAACGTCCAGTACTGATGATTACCACTGGCCATCAACCTTCAATTGTGGAGGTGAGGAACAGATTTGGGAAGACAAGACTGAAACCTGCAGAATTGTAACTCTATAATAAGTTCATGTCTGGAATAGACAGATCCGATCAAATGATATCTTACTACTCGTGCCCCCGTAAAACAATTAGATGGTACAAAAAGGTATTGTTTCACTTGCTGGATATGGCGGTATGGAATTTAGTTTATAAAAATTGTAAGCCATTGAAATAATTAAGTATACCTATAATTATTTTGATATTGATGTTTAAATAAAACTTAATTTTGACTGATTAAAGGTTCTTTCATTAATTAACTATAACATGGGCATTGACGTCTGAAGGCGTAAGTGCATAACTCTTATTACTTAGGGCATAAAATATGACACTACGGATAAAGGCGTTTACGGCTCAATACGTACTGCCATATCTCATCCTAAATACATCATATACTGTTACAGAACGCCTTATGACGTTCACGTCTATACGCGTTCTGTCGTATCATATGTTTTAATAATAATTGTGCTGTGACACTACGCCCATGGGAAATGTATGAAAAAAAGTACTGTCTCGGCAACCACAACCTGAGAGAGGGTACTGTCCATCAACGTGTTAAATATATTAAATATAAGTGTAAAACTTTCACAGTTTCAATTTTTTATAAATATTCTGCAACATTCTACATAACGCCATCCAGACCCACGGTAAGCATAGTTCAACTAAGCTTGTGTTATGGAATCTAGAATGCGGATAAACATACTTAGAAACCTATTTCTTGTAAATACATACATATTATACATAAAAACTCCCACAAATATTTGCACTGAGCAGGAATCCTGCGTAGCAGTTGAACATTCTACCGCTACGCCACAGAGGTATATAGAGTTTTATTAAACGATAAGAAAATAAGAGCACTGAAAGTTTTGAGTTTCCGATATTTCGGCGCAATTGCAAGCACCATGATCACGGCGGTACTGGAGTGTTAGTGGTGAACAGAGAAAAAAGTTTTGTTAGGAGTGAATATATCGATCTACCCTCTTTCGAGTTCTTTTACTACGCGTATCTGCACTATACAGGTTTCACTCTTACTACAAACTCGAACCCGATTGCGATCACGTTTAGGGCACACGTATGTCATGAACGTGATAGAAATCGGGATCGCATTCAATTGCCTTAATGTGTAATTTCATTATTTTTTTGTAAATTAAAATATATAAATAAATATTCTACAACATTCTACACAACGCTATCTAGACCCATGGTAAGCATAGTTTAACTAGCTTGTGTTATGGAATCTAGAATACGGATAAACATACTTAAATACTTTTTTTTTGTAAATACATACATATTATACATAGAAACACCCAGACCAGTGCAAATACCCATATTCATGCATACAAATATTTGAACTGAGCGGGGATCGAACCCGCGCCTCCTGCGTAGCAGTCGTGTTCACTACCGCCACGCCACAGAGGCTGTCAATTATATGTAACAAGTAGATAAGGGTGTATTCTTACAAAGAGTATTGTCCCAAATTTTGATAAAAACTGCGTAGAGCATGTCGTGAATTCGTCACGATATTGACAGTTGACCGCCCACATAAAGGGGCATAGTAAGCGTTCCATGAGTACTAAGTCTGCACAAAGTAACGAGCTTAAGACTCAAAAATTCCAGTCCATATTTTAGAAATCTTGTCGGAAGGGCGCTCAATACGGTGTTACGGTCGCGCGTTCAACGTCTACTTTGGGTATTTCAGTCACTTGAGAATTCATTGGATACATGACTCTCTATTGCATGTCAAGGTCGTATGCGGTGGGATACTGTAATGCGTGAATTTCATGAATATTAATGAGTACCCTTGCTTCGTGTAACAGATATGTTTCAATTATACTGAAGAGTTCCAGACTGAACGAATGAGCAAATACGCCAACGCAAATAATTGCGTAGCATTTAACGAACTTGAGAGTAAAAGGTTTCTGCCAAAATGCGTAATAAAAGTTGAGTAGACCAAATTAGCTTCGTTAAAAATATGTATATATGCATTGCACTAAAAGCAAAGTCAAGTCTAGTTTTCTAGCAAAAAATAGTAACATTGTTGTAAATTGTAAATGATAGGGTTGCTAAACCAATGTACATTTCTATTGCAGTCTGAGAGTATTTGATGGTGTAGAAATATAAAAAACAATTTCCAATTTTAAGAAATAGTGCTTTTTACCGCCTACGCCAGGAGGGTACCTATAATATTTTTCACGTAGCATGGGTACGGTGACATTTGACTAATTCCATTTCATGCATGATTCATTTCGAAACAATTTACCTAACGCGGAATACAGGAAACAACACTTAATACGAAGATAAAAAGAAAACTGTTTTATTTTGCATTTTTAACTTAAAACTATTTTTATTTCTCCGTAATTATTTAAACTTTAAATATAAACATTCCAAATACATAATTCTTGATGCGTGAATCGGAACAGGTTGCGTTAGAGATTGACATAGTAAAATCGTTATAATCGATAAATTGTCGAATAAAGTATCATAAATCGTTAGTTGTATTTTTAACTAAAATACGATTATAAAATATAATTATGTAATAATAAACTTTAAACAAAGCATTTTTGTCTTTGTGGAGCTTTATTATAATATAGCAACACTGCTTAAGCATGAGCTGGCAGCCATCTTGTTATATCAACTCAGTACGAGTGCGTCTGCCTTGTATGCGGTCTGTTTTCTTTGTTTTGAGCTTGCGTGGTGTTTTTGTTACTTGTTTTTGTTATTGACTATCGTTGTGCTTTGTTGTTTTCGTTACCGTTTTTTGTTATTGACTTTTGTTTTGTTGTTTTTTTTGGCAAAATGCCAAAAAGAACGAAAAAGACTGTGCTTGGTAGTCAAGCCCGTGAATTTGTAGTTCGATTGCGGGATTACTTTGAGCGGGAACGTGAGAATGGCGGAACGCTATTGCCTGTGTCCAACGTTTTGGATCGAGTGGCAGATGCGTTAGACATTGGGCGGAACACGGTTTCTCGAATCACTCGAGAAAAATATGATGCTCACGATACAGAAGAAAATAAGTTGTCCACCCCTAATAAAAAGCGAACCAAAAAGGCATCTGTAACAGATGTAGACAGTTTTGCGGCCGATGCTATACGGAGCCACATTTATAACTATTACCAGAATAAAGAATTACCGACGCTTCTAAAGCTGGTCAAGTCTTTAAAAGATGCTGATTTGTTTACTGGAAGTCCTACATCCTTGTGGCGCGTATTGAAGGACATTGGTTTCCAATTCAAAAAAGTAAACAAAAGAAAAATTGTCATGGAGAGGGGTGATATAGCACTTGCGCGGGTTACCTTTTTGAAAAAGGCTAAAGCGATTACCGATTGGAGCAATGTCGTCTTCCTGGATGAAACTTGGCTGAATGCCAATCATACGGTCGGTAAAATGTGGACTGACGATACACCTCATGCCTCGACCAAAGTGCCAGAAGGAAAAGGGGAGAGATTGATTATTTGTCACGCAGGCACATCGAAAGGATTTGTAGAAAATGGGCTACTTGCTTTTAAATCGAAAAAGACGGGAGAATATCACGAAGATATGAATGCGGAAGTATTCACGGAGTGGTTTCAAAATATGCTTAGCAATTTAGAAGAACCCAGCACAATTATTATGGACAATGCCCCATATCACTCCGTGCAATGGAACAAACCGCCGACTTCTTCCAATAAGAATAGCGAGTTGATCGAGTGGCTCCAAGCCAATAATGTGGAAGCCGATGAGACGAAATTAAAGGTGGAGCTAGTGAAGCTCGTAAAAATGCACAAGCCCCAAACGACATACAAATTAGATATGATGGCAAACGAATATGGTCACGAAGTCCTGAGGCTTCCACCGTACCACTGTCAGTACAATGCCATTGAATTAATTTGGGCCCAAATCAAAGGTAACTTGTTTAAACATAGTCTATTTACATACTGACAAAAATATGATTATGTTTATTACTTGAATTCTATGACTCAATTTGTTTTTTATCTTGTTTAAGGATACGCTGCACGAAAAAATACAGCTCCGCCTTTTACAGCCACAAAAATGATGGGGTTATTGAAAGAGGGATGCAAAAATGTCACTGGCGATGACTGGAAGAAAGTAGTGGAGAAAACCAAAAATCTAATCTTACATGACTGGGAGCGAGACATTAGAATAGACTGCATAATTGATTCCCAAATAATTATTCACGTCGACGAGTCAGATGACGATGATGATGATGATGATGATGATGAAGATGATGAACATGTTTGATTTTTAATAAATAATTAAACAGGTTATCAATTTTGTTTTACTTTTTTTCTTCAAAATTATTAGTTAATAGAATCGATTTCTTCTTCATTAATAAATGATCTCGATAAGATATATAATCGATTTTATTTCATGCGATTTTATCTTGACTACATCTCTAGTAACTTCAAATCCCAAACGTCACCGTACCCATGCTACGTGAAAAATATTGTAATGTATTACGCCCATCTGTAGGTATGTATGTAGTTTTCTTTGTTCACCTGTTATAGGTCTAACGGCTGGACGGATTTCGATGAATAGGGTGTCAATGGAATGGTATTCATCTCGGGAGACGAATACCATTTATTGAAATCTACTTAAATTGTACATAAAATGTCAACAAAAACAAAACGTTGGATTTTAGACGCGCTGTAGATATTTTATTTTAATTGTCAAATTTTTCGAGTATTGTATTAAAATGACGGAAATTCTAAGACGATTACAATAATGTAAGTATGTCAGAGAAAATACATATAATACAGAAATACTAAGAATATACATACCATACATATGCAACATAGACAATAGACACATTATATATTTATACAGATTTATATATAATTCATTTCAAATCAATCAAATAAATACATTTCAATTTTAATTATTATTTTTTATTAATGTAAAATTAGCATAGATTTAAAATACATTAAGTGTAAATAGATCGACGATGCAACAGTTAATTGTTTTGGAATGATTAATAAAATAAACTTTTGTTAAAATGAATTTATAATCAATAAAATTTAAGATCGAAAAAATTTCTGAACCGAAAGATCGAGTCACATATATGTCATAACTAAAAAGTATATGACAAAATAAATTACTTTTTAAAAAGTCCTGATTGGTGCTGAAAAGATCGAAACGAGTTTCATAGCAGGCGGTACCCATTTAACTGGATGACAAATAAAGCCTGCTATTAAACTTTTTTTAGTCATGTCATCAGTCTGGTTTTAATTTTTAGTAAATATTTTATATAATTTTTTATGTAATATTTCATAAATGAAGTTTATATTTTAATCATTTATTTTCAGATTAAGTTTAATGAAATGGGTAAGGAAGCTCAGGTTCTCGAATGATATTATATACTAAGGAGCCAAACTATGCTCAATAACTGTATAATGGGTATAACCTGGATGTAACCAGCGTTTTTGCCAACCCTGGTACCCTTTAGAAGAAGTTATCGTAATTCTACCAACCAGTAGTAATATAATACTAACCAAGCAATTTTTGTAGCTGCCTCTGTAAATACTTCGCCAATCGAGAGGCAAAAAATTTGCATAACAAATGTTATTTTACAGATTGATAATTTAAAGATACATAGACTTAAGAAGATTATATAGAACAGTTGATGATTTATTTTTAAAAAACGTGCTCTATCAGTTTTTGTATTTATAATGCGTAGGCACCGACAGTTCGGTCGGTACTAATAAAAGGCTGCTCAAGTAGAATACATCCTACCAGCCATACTTGTGAATATATATCCCTACCAATACCTTTGGGACCCGTGGCAACTACAGTCCGTCAAATCTAAGAAGTACCGTTTGACAGTTCTGACAATTGAATGATAGGGATGGGATGAAAAAATCGATTACTATAATATCCGAACTTTAAGAGATCGATTACTATAATATCCGAATTTTAAGAAATCAATTGTTATAATTAAATAAAAGAAATGTTTAGGATATTTTTTTATTCACTACTAGTACTAGTATCGTCGTCTTCGTCATCATCGTCATTTAAATTAATGACCAGTTGATTGTCCATTACATTATCAAAGTGTACGTCTCTTTCGAAGTCGTCCATTATTATTTTCTTTGTTTTTTGTATTACTTTACTCCAATCTTCCTGTGTAACTTGGGCACATGCTTCCTTTAATAAACCTTCCATTTTCTTGACACTGAAGGGTGGTTTTGTGTTGTGTCTTGCTGCATAACCTGTAAAACAATAATGTAACTATTTGATAGCAGACGAAAACCATTGTTTAAATTATAAATGTTAGAAGTACTCGTGTTATTATTATAATATTATAAAATATTACCTTTAACTTGGGCCCAAATCAGTTCAATGGCATTATATTGGCAATGGTACGGAGGAAGTCGTATGACTTTGTGCCCGTGCTCTTCGGCCAATTGGTCAATTACATATGTCGGTTTTGGTGGTTTATGCAATTTCACTAACTGTAATAATTCAGCTTTTAATAGTGACATGTCGGCATCCACTCCTTTTCTTTGCAGCCATGCCACCAAATCTGCTTTCTTATTGGCTGACGTAGGTGCTTTATCAATTTGCACAGAGTGGTATGGGGCATTATCCATTATAATTGTGCTGTTAGGAGGGATATTCTGTAATAAATTTAAGAACCACTCTCGGAACCTTACTGCGTCCATTTCTTCATGATACTCTTTAGTGCTTTTGGATTGGAAAGCTAATAAAGAGTTTTCCACGAAGCCTGTAGACGCTGACCCAGCATGGCATATTATGAGGCGTCCACCTTTTCCTATCGGCACCTTCGAGCACGAAGCTTCAGAATCATCAGTCCATGTTTTCGGCACAGAATGGTTGGAATTTAGCCAAGTTTCGTCCAAAAATATTACATTATCCCAGTTTATAATTTGTTTAACTTCGCGCAGGAATGTTAGTCGCTGCATAATTATGTCATGTCGCTCCATAACAATTTTTCGTTTGTCAACTTTTTTGTATCTGAAGCCAATTCCTGTTATTACCGTTCTCAACGACTCTATGCTTCCCTTATACAGCCCGGCATCTTTTAAAGTTGCACATAACTTTGCCAATGTTGGAAATTCGCCTCTTGTAAAATACCCGTATATATGGTTTCTAATAGCATGACTATCGAATTCATCGATGCCTGTCACAGGTTTATTTCTTTTTCGTTTTTTCGGTGTGTGAAGTACGTTACTGTCACTCCCCGAAGGCCCATATTTTTCACTTAATATTTTGCCAACGGTGCGGCTACCAATACCGAGAGCTTCACCGACGCGATCCCGAACTTGTGTAACTGGCAGTAGAAGTCCACCATTTTGAGATTCACGCTCAAAATACTCGTGTAATTTCACCACCAATTCACGAGCCTGGCTGTTCAAAGTACGTCCTCTTTTCGACATTATTAATAAACACTTGCTTAGTTCGGAGTCCAGTATAAATATTGCCAAGGTAAACGGATAAAGAATGATCAGTCCAGAAAAGTAATAGCCAAGTCACAAATTGTAAAACACAAACGAGAAAGCAAGTACGCGCACAGTCAGCTTCCAAGATGGCGAGAGACTGCTGACGCCGAACCGACCGAGCGGACCGCGTGCGCTTGTAGTTGGCAGTGTTGCCAGAAAAAAAAAATTGTAGAGACTTGGACACCTGCGATTTTGCCTATTGACCTAAAAATAATTAAATTAATTTATTTTAGGGTATCTGTGTATTCAGTGCATTATGCGGTCGCGCAGTAACGTCGTTAATTTATAACATCAGGCAACAACATTTTTGTGAATGGGTTCTACATACCTTATTTTTATTAGTTTTAGACGTAGAAATAAGACTTAGAAGAAAAAATTGTAATTGTAAAATCAATGGATGTGCTTGTTAAAAATTTGTTTATTTCTCTGTAATATGCAAACCCATACTATCATACACAAAAATAAATGTAAAAAACACTATCCCTGACTCCATTTACTATTTCGACAGCGTTAGCGCGAGAAACCCCGACTTATTTGGGCGCGAAAATCAAAAATCGACAAATCGCTTTCGACAACTTTTTAAAGAAGCAAATATATTTGATTTATAAATACGTATTTTTGGTGAATGGGTTTTATCTCATATTTTACGATTACATAACTATTTAGTTATGTAATCGTAATATGTGAGATAAATCCCATTCACATGAAAAAATATTTGTTTGGTTGTCAAGTGTAATTTGTAAATAATACATTCGATTTTTCGTATATGTAAACGATTTTTTTGCATACAAGTGTATCCGAAGAGTCGCAACACTACGTGCAGTGACCTAACTACGTAACTTTGTAATGCGGTCAAGAATATAACTATTAGAAATTATTTACTGTGTAAATATGTGTTATTTTGCTTTGTTTGAAAGTTTTCAATTACATTTAGATATTAAGAATTGTACATTTTTAGATACAATAATGAAATCTTTCTAAATTCATGGTTTTATGAAAAAGGTTATCGAAACTGAATAATGTACGTATGAACAAAGTTGTTTCGGTTTGAAAAATATGAAACGTCAAACGGTACCTCTTAGATTTGATGGACTTTAGTCTAGTACGTGTAGTAGTACTAGTCAGTACACCTACTAAACAAAAGGCGAGGTTCTGGCGTAGCCTTTCTCCTTGGGATTGTCAGCTTAGACAGTAGTTCACTCCCGGAAAAGTAGAGCAGACTTCCAACTCCAATGTACTAACTTTAGACGCAACTGGGAAATCGCTATGAACATAAAGATACTTTTTTATTGTGCGATAAATCCCTACGGATACTCCCCCCTCCTACCGGAGTCGGTGGGGGTCGGTATCGGACTTGAACCGACTAAAACGCACGACGTCTATGGGTCGTTGTTGGTTGCCGGAGGTGAGGTTGGCCGGCATATCCCTCGCAAAAGATAATAATGATACTAGCTTTAGCGATAACATGAAAATGCGATGAAAAAATATTCCATTCGCAATATAATTGATTTATTTTGTTTGAGGTTAGGGGTTTGAGTTATGTAATCGTAACTTGTCAAACACATGATTTTCAATTCTACGAATTCTGTATTATTCAATCTTTCTATCTTTTCCAATAACGTTCTAGTATTAGGTCAACAAAATATTCTTTTGAGATTTTTCGTTGATAGATATATGTTATAAGTATAAATAGAAATATAATAGATATTAATAAAAACTGTATTTTCTTTTTGGGGTGGAAAGTTTTTGAGGTTCTAATACAAACGACCATTTTTTGCTGATGAAATAAATAAATAAATAATAAATATTCTACAACATTCTACACAACGCTATCTAGACCTATGGTATGCATATTTTAACCAGAAAGAAACTAATGACTTAATGATATAATTATGTTCCCTGTACCATCACACACCATTTCATTTTGTTTTTATGTTATTTACTATAAGATGCTATAATAACCTCGTGTTGGGTTCCCGGCGGTGAGTAGGGTAGCCAGAGCTCACTAGAGAGTTTTTGTGCTGTCAGTGGGAAGATCAAAGGCTTGTTCTGATTTTGTGTTCTGCAGAAACTCTCTATTCTTACAGGGTCGGCAGCACGGGTGTGACTCCCCTAGTGTTACATACGTTCATATGTCACGTTAACCACTTTCCATCAGGTGGGCCGTGTGCTTGTTTGCCACCTAAGTTGTATAAAAGAAAACTAGTAAAGGCTAGGATTCTCACAAAAACCTCGTTTTATAATTTTGAAAGGATAAAGGCGTGATTATATGTATGTACATATGTCAACATTTTGAAGCATTCTTTCTACGTATAGTAAGACTCCGATGTTAAATGTGCAATCTCGCTTGCATTGTTTGGCCTAATGGTACACCTGAGAATATCTGATATGTAGCAAGGTTACCAGTGGCGATAAAATACTATTACCTGAAAGAAAGAGCTATGTTTAGAAATAAAAAGGTCAAATAGATATAAAATCTTATTTTACTTTGATTGAGATTTAGGTCCCAAGGAATGACTCTTTTTTTAAATCACGTACGTTTATATGACTTCTTCATTTTGGCTCGCGTCGACATGGAAGAAAACCACAATATTAAAATAATATGAATAAAACATGAAATATACTCAAATGAATCATTAAAGAAGAAACAAGCTGCACAGCGGAGCAGACAATCTCACCAAATTACAAAAACGTCCGAGCTTCTACGGTGTTTTTAGAAGTTTTTGGTTGGATCCCAAATGACCCTAGTTCCTAGTGTTTATGTTCCACAATGAAGCATTAGAATTAGAATTTTAAGGTAAGTGCACAAATAAAAATCCTACTTGCAGATTTTCAATATTGCAGAATAAGCATACGTGACCCCTCCTCTTGTGGTCGGCATTATAATTTTTATGTGGTTAGATTGAACACAGTCAGCGTTACCAAGTTCCTATGCTTCCTTCATTTACACGAGTGAAGGACGGATATTTACATTGGAGCTTTTTCTTTCGGTGGGTCGGGTCAAATACGGCTATTAACGTGAGGAAAGTAAATTGGTGAGGAACACAACCGCTGCTATCAAGTAGCTTCTTAGGAAAAGGGCAAAAGAAAGTAATGGCATTTGCCAAAGACGTGGGCGGTCATTTGCGAGCAAATAAAGGCAAGAATGACTCACCTCGTTGCTTTATTATAGGATGCTCTGAGCCCGTGTAATTCCTGTTACTGAATTTAAGAACAGTTGGTCTTTTTTCCTTTTTAACTAGCAGTGTAGCTAACCCATTATACATTGTTAAAAAATAATGTATTTATCGAAAATATTGCCGTGGTGTGGCGGTAGCGCAATCAACTGCTGGGTTATTGTCCGCGGGTTTAATTCGAGCTCTTGTGTGTGATTTGAAATTGAAGCTTTGGAGAGTGATTACCTTTTCAGGCTCTTTTAATCAACACTCATAAAACTAAGAAAGCCAGAAATTAAATATGCACTACTGCCCAATTCTCTGGAAACAAACATCATTTATAATGAATTGGCTGTATTAGTTGATTATTTTGCTGACAGATACAATATGACGTCATCAATATGTCAAATAAAAGAGTCTGTTTCGATGCCATGTACAGGTAAATTAGGGCTGAACAGCTACCGACATATTTGCACGCAATTTTCATGCATGTGCAAGTGACATATTACGTTGATAAATACCATTCTATTTGTTGCTTTGTTTGGGTGCGTTCGGTACTTGTCTGTTTGCTGTGTGCTAATTTGTAAATAACCTTAATTACTTTATGGCCAACATGTTTTGATACTTGGCATTGTACCCTGTTAATGTACACTGACTCTTATTGCGCTGCAATATTTGTCGTGCATACCCAATGTTAGAGAATTGTGATATGAAATAAAACATCACTTACACCTACTGTTTGACGGTTGAGTCTCTAGAGCAGTGCTCTTGGGATTGGTCATTCAGACAAGCGAAACTCGGACTCCAAAAGTGTAAGCTTTATATTCAACTGGGATTGGTGCTCAGATAATAATGATACTGGTGCATACATAAAACAGCTTCTTTATTTATTTTATAATATAAAAGTTGACAAGAGAGTTATCTAATTATTTCGTGATTGAAATCCTAAAGTCATACCTGTAACATCATTATAAATAACAAAATAATTTCTGGAAATTATTGCTGTACCTAATAGATATTTTTTAACCAAGACCGAAGTATATCGGCAAGATAAACTAGCGTAACATTTAATGTGACACTGTTTGCGCCAGTTGGTATAGTATTACGAGTACATTACTGAGAATGACGGGGACATTACGCGGACAGTAACGTATTAAGCTATCTCACAACAAGTATCTTACACTAACAGAGAAAATATGTTGTGTGAGCTACACGCTTTTATATGGGACAAATTTTAAGGAGACAGGAAAATAACAGAAACTGTAACTGATAGGTATAAACGTGCAGTATAAGCAATGTAATATTATAACAACCGGAACCTACTTCTAGCCTATAGTTCGTAAAATATAGCTTGATACCTGTGACGTTTGTCAGAATGACATGTAATAGGTATGGGACGTCTTTAGTATTTTATCGATATTTATATAGAATGAGTTTATTAAAAAAATACATTTTAACGATATTGAAAGAAAGAAAAAAGGAAATGAAAGATGAATTTGAAGGTATTTAAAAGTTTAATTGTCAAATGGTGTACAGCCGAGATCAACTTCAAAGTCAAATTCTGATTCATCACTGGATTAGCAGCAGTCCTGTAGATTAATAATTAATTCTTGATCGCATATGTTGTCAAATTGAATATCGCGCTCCCAATCTTTTTGAATCACATTTTTTGTCTTCTCAACTACCTTTTTCCAATCATCAGCATTTACATGTACACAAGCTTCATGTAGTAATGTCAACATTTTGTTTGCTGTGAAAGGCGGTGCTACATTATGTCTGGCAGCGTAACCTAGAAAAAAAAGGTATCCGATCAAACAAAAAACCTACTAAATTCTTTGTAAGCTTTTTATGTATGTTTTTTTTAGATTATACGAACCTTTGACTTGAGCCCAGATTAGTTCTATTGCATTGTAATGGCAATGATATGGTGGTAAACGGATGACGGTGTGGCCCATTTCCTTTGCAATTTCGTCTATAATATATCTTGGAGTGGGGGGCTTATGAATGCTTACTAATCTTAGCAATTCTTTCTTGAGCATGCTGTTGTCGGCTTTTACTCCTTTGTTTTGCAGCCAAGTAATAATTTCAATTTTACGATTGCTTGTCGTAGGCGCCTTATCTTTTTGTACTGAATGATACGGAGCGTTGTCCATCAGAATAAAATGTGGTTCACTCAAATTATTTAGAAGAGTTAGAAACCACTCCTTAAATTTTGTAAAATCCATATCTTCATGGTACTCTGTTGTTTTTACTGATTTAAACGCCAGTAAACAATTGGGCACAAAACCAGACGATGTCCCCGCATGAGTAATTATTAATCTTTGTCCTTTGCCTTCGGGCACCTTAGTGGTAGACTCCGCTTTATCGTCTGTCCACGATCTTGAAACAGTGTGGTTTGCGTTGAGCCATGTTTCATCAAGAAAAACCACTTTATGCCAATCTGTTATATTTTTGACTTTGCGCAAAAAGTCAATTCGGGTCAAAGCAATGTCTGTTCGCTCCATTAAAATTTTTCTTTTATCGCTTTTTTATAAGCAAAGCCGATTTTTTTCAACATTTTGGACAACGATGGTGGACTTCCTTTAAATAAATCCGCGTCTTTAAGCGAAACGGATATTTTTTTTAACGTGGGAAATTCACCACGTGCGTAATACGCATATATATGATTTCGAATTGCGGCAGCATCAAAGTCGTCAATTTCGGTGACTGGCGAAACTCTCTTCCTTTTTTTATTAGGAGTCGATAATATTTTACCTCCCTCATCTTCGGCCACCATCTCCTTTGACGATTCTCCATACTTTTCTTTGCTAATTCGAGACACTGTAGCTCGTCCGATACCAAGAGCGTCAGCAACTCTATTGCACACTTGCTCCAATGGTAGTAGCGGTCCGCCATTTTGATTCTCGCGGTCAAAATACTCGCGCAAACGAATCACAAACTCGCGACTTTCGCTATTCAAAACAGTTTTTTTTGTTCTTTTCGGCATTGTGGTGCAAAAAAAACAAATAACTAGAAATAACAACAAAACTTAACAAAGCAACAGTAATAACGACAAAACAATATTAATCACGTAGCGATAGCGTATACAAGGCGTGGGCACTCAAAAAAGATGGCGCCCGCTTGTTCGCTGCATGCGAAAGCAGTAGGTATTACAAGACTAAAAAAATACGAATTTGTTGTGAAAAAATTATTAGATATAATCATTTATACAATTTATATTAATGAAATTGTCATACATTTATTTTATCGATATTCGCTGGCCAGTCGATTACACATCCCTACAAGGCTGCGAAAAGAGTTTACGAAGTAAGCTAACAAAAAAAATATAAATAATAAAATATAATAAATATTTTAAATTGCCTTTGTTTTTACTAGTATCTCCTTGATAACAAGTTCTATTTGAAAAAAGTGTTCTAGATTTCTATACAAATGTCTTATTCATATTTAAAAAATTAAAACTTTTCCAACAACAAATTTATTGTTGCAGTCTTTATAAACGAAGTCTCTAAAGTCACAGGTATCAAGCTATATTTTACGAACTATAATTATTTATTTTAGTAACATTGTTGCCTTTTTATTCCAAAGGTTCCCTGGAAAAGATCGCTTGTCCAATGTAAGGCCACATTTGTACATTTTTCATATTGTTGTTCCGTACATGTACTGTAATTTTTTGGTGTACAATAAAGATTTATCTTACCGTATCTTATTTTATCCTTAAGTATAAAATGGAACAAAATTTTTCTGTTTGAAAATCCAAAAAAAATCTAAAATTTGCCCCAGCTATAGCTTTTCTTTTTTTGACCTTTTTGTTTTCTATAACGATTGGTGTCTACAGTCTCTACAGCGTACGCAACGTAGCACTTATGTCGTAGCTCTGTACAGCTACTACTACTACACTGTAGTGTAGAGCGTGCGATTGCTACGTCGGAGGTCGCGCGCTCGGTAACCGCTTGGGCAAATATTAGTATGTATGAATGTGTCCATTTTCATTACTCTGCGCTATTGTTAAAAATATATCTAATAACGTTTAACGTATTCTAGAGCATTTACTATAAATGTGGTATTTGAATCGACCCATATTGCAAGCTAATTAAGTTATGTTTTCTGGATCCAGAATATGAGTGACTGTTACTATTTTATTCCTACACACAGTATTCACTTATTTACTCAAAGTATTCAAACTAAAATTACTATTAATAAATACACTTCACTATTAAAAGTAATTTTAATAAAAAATATGATTACCGTGACCTATCATGGACGTATCGCCTTCTTCTAGAAGCGGAGTATTTGAAAAGTAATGCCGATAAAATAAGCCGATATGTACTAGATACCGGTAGTTAATATTCTTCTTCTATTAATTGAAATGAGACTATTATTAACATAAAACATGACATAACTATTATTAATGAATGTTTTCTAAAATATCTGTAAAAATAGTGTGATTGAAATGTAAAAGGTTGCATAAATGCCCGACTACAGTTTATTACAAGACACAATTCCGATCATGTACACAAAAAGCAAGGTAGGAGTTATCCTTCGTTATTCATTAAATGAAGTAGAAAGAAGAGTTAAAGCTTAACCTCGGGCACTATTTTGTAATACATACTTCACTGGATTTGACTTTAACTTAGTTTATTTATACAAATTTCAAAGGTTTAGAACTGAGTTTTCACGTTCATTCCACGAAATTATTAAAAAGTACCTTCAAATTTGTCTCTGAGTTCATTCAAAGAACTTTAATATTAATTTAAACTAATTAGAAAGATACAGACTGAGAATCTACTTAGCACTAATGTGTTTTAACAGTCACTTCTTTATTTAACAGCTGAATCATTTTTTAAGGCCCATTACGTACTGTCGACTGGTCGTCAGCGACTCGGTCGACAGCGACTGTTACTTAGATCAAATAGGTGTCTTGCCTATGTTTTAGTACTTTTAGTTGCCGAGAGAATCGCCGGCGTCTAGTCGACAGTGTGTAATGGCTCTAAGATAGCGTTTCCATTTTCAACCCACGAAGATCTTTTTCTGATTTAAACTGAGTGATCTTTCCGTTTTCTACCCACGTAGTTAAATAAAGAGACTAGAATTAGAAATCAATATATTACTTTATTTCACAAGAAGTTAATGAGGTTGTTGTACTGATCGCCGTATTAATTATCATCGTAATTAGATTGCATAGAGCTGAATGTCAGTCAGGTTGTTCTACGTGTAATGAATTAAACATAAGGAGCAAATATGATTGGGATTATTATAGGAGAAATAATAAAATAAGGAATCTAATTAGATGTACCCAGTATCTTATTAGATGGAGATGATGATAGATTTTTAATAAAACTGAGTCAAATTTACGATATCAAGAAAATATCATCATCAAAATATTATCATGGTCACTATTTTTATTAATTAGCTAAGATACGTCTTATCAATAGATCCTCCTATGTTCAAGTGGAAAACTCGCGTCAGAGCTTTCGTTTTTCTTACTCATACTTGTGTTAATCCCAGTCGCATATTTCAGCTTTCACCTCAGACTCTAGGGTTTGCTTTAACTGCGTGTTTCGACTGAACTTTGACACTTTCCATGAAGCGACTGCCAGCTATCCTCTACAACCCATTTGCGATAACAAAGTATTGTAGAGTTTCCGATGAAGCAGATTTTTTAAATGAATTTCTTCCCGCGTGAAGCCGGGGCGTTGGTCACTGGTAGGTCTATAATTCTAATCATGAAATGAACTTTTACAGTAAATTAAATTTAATGATAATGGTTTTATTTCAAGGAATGTTGATGCGTGCGATTCATAGAAAGTTATTATTACCATTGAAACGATACAGATGTAAAAGTTGATACAACTTTTATCTTTCTGAAAAAGAAAAATTTACTTACTTTCATTTTGATGTTAGTTATAAACCAGACGGCTAATTCATTAAGAAATTTCTTTTTATATTGCACTAACTTGAACAATTAGGAAAGTACGACACGAAAAACTTTAGTCGCGAACCAACTCTGAAGAGGGTTGTATATAGTGTCAATAGTTGAGTTTAATCGAATCTAAACCCCAGAACTATTGGCTTTTGAAGCGTACACAAACTACTTAACATTGTTATATAAATAATAGCATACAGGTCCACCTGCACAGTTGCAAGTTAACGCGATTTATCACATTTATCCAGTTCTATAAAACAAATTACTATTAAACAAACTCTAACCGTCTAACCGAGACCTTTTAAAAAATCCGCCAGTTTTTGCGAATAAACAGACAACAATTAAGAAAAAAAATTGCTTGCAGTATCGTGAATATAACATAACACAAGTAATCATAGCCTTAGAATGTACTTTACAATTATATAATAGT
Organism: Eilema griseolum; assembly: GCA_963662185.1. Taxonomy (NCBI): domain Eukaryota; kingdom Metazoa; phylum Arthropoda; class Insecta; order Lepidoptera; family Erebidae; genus Eilema; species Eilema griseolum. The sequence continues at coordinate 14,201,867 of OY759247.1, read as the reverse complement.
ATAGTATAGATACATGTTAGATGTGTCTAATATATTGTCTCTGCAATGAAGTAGCTGCGTGGTTCCCGGCAGAGTAATTTGGGCCACCCCTTCTCTTCCCATGCGGTGTCTAGTACGACACGGCGACTAAGGGATAGGGCTGTTTAACATCAGACAGATGCGCGCTGTAGTAGCGGTGGTAAAACCCATTATGGGGGAATGGCTAGAGAGGCCACACGGCAGCCTCTCGTACTGTTTGATGCAGATGATCATCGAGCCCGGGTGCTTCGGGAAGTATGTACGTCGGATGGAGAAAGAGCCAACGTCCGAGTGCCATCACTGCGACGCGAGCGAGGACTCGGGGCCGCACACGTTCACCGAGTGTCCTGCGTGGGAGACACCGAGACGGGAGCTGATGGAGGCTCTGGGAGTGAGAGTTGGGTATTGTTTATGACTTAACATACATACATACATATAATCACGCCTCTATCCCCGAAGGCATAGGTGTACTAACATTCAAATTTCACCAATTATTAAATTCGGTCCCACGTAAAAGGGGGTGAGCCTATTGCCATCATTCGGACACTATTGTTGACTCAAGCCACGCATTTGAAGCTGAGTTTGGGCTGTATACATCTGTCTGATATTAAACAGTCCTATCCCTTAGTCGCCTTACGACTTTAAAGCATTGCAGTTTGAGTATAATAATATTAATTTCTATTTTTTTATTTATTTTAGTGTAATTTAGTACCTAATAATAGTTTTTAATTTTAAATTTCATTTAAGTAATATTATTTATGTGTTGTACAAATCGTATTAAAAATAAATAAATTTCAAGTTGATATTAATATCACTTGGGCTTAGATGTCACCCGTACACGGTGCAAACTATCCGATTAACAACCAAGCGATTCGGTGACTCTTTCCTTTTTCGCACTATTAACGCCTGGAATTCATTACCAGCTCACTTGTTTCCTTCTACCCACAGTACCGGATCCTCTAAGCGGGGTGTGAAAAAGCATATGATGAGGCCGTCAAGCTGAGTGTCACCATTGTTACATGGTATATGTAAGTAATAGTGACCCTCTTTTCTGACACTTTGCATTCAGCTTACCATCAGGCAAGGCGAAGTCTAATTGACGTGTCCTATATGTAAAAAAATCCCACTTGTTATGAGGAAAGGGTCTTGATACACAGAAAATAAAAACTTATAAGGATTTGGCCATTCGAGGTGCTTATTCGCGTTCTAGAGCCCATATTAAAATCTATCCTTAGTTATGGTCTAGTTTGTCTCAGAATTTTAATTTATTTAAAATTCACAATAACAAATTAAAGTCTCTCTCCCAATGATTATATTTTATACCTGCAGTTATTGTTTTGTTTTGTGGGATTTATACCAAATACTACATGTATTTGGTATAAATTGCACATGAATGTCCATTAATTTCACGACTTCTCAACCCACTGACTTCAAAGGTCACACGACGAATAAATTGATTTGCATATAAAATAAAACCATAAGCATGTTTTTCTATACCACTTAGGTGGCAAAAAAGCACACCGCTTACCTGATGGGAAGTGGTTACCGAGGCCTATGGACGTGGCAAACACCAGGGGCGTTACAAGCGTTATACATATATATTAGAAAGCCATTTGTTTAGATTAATTGATAAATATGGGACTATTAGTGAGTAAAAAGAGATAGATAGAGGTAGTACAATACTATTATTAATAGATTCTGACTGGAAATTAAACTGATGTTGCGGCTACGATTGAGACAGTCACTCAAAAGGAAGGAGCTTATCAATTCTTTCAATGTATGATATTAATGATTTTTCTACCTATTTTAAGACATGCAGACATGTTCTGCATAGCACAATGAAGTTTCTTGCTAGTTTTCATTACAGACGTGATCATTTTGCCTGGCAAGAACAAGAAAGGGAGGTTGCCTTTGTGTCGGAGCAACATGACCTGTTTCTTTACAATTTGTAACAGAAAACTGTTTAATTACCTATACGCGGATGTGTAATTTTGGATTAATAAATTAATTAAAACTTCATAATAGAATTAAAGTTGATTAATGAAGTATATTCTTCCTAGCTGTGGTGCTTCCATGACCGAAGTAAAAATCACGCAACGGGTGGTCCGGCGGGAACTTCAGTCCTTAGATGTTCGGAATGGTGCTTAAACACTGTGCCCCCGAGCTGTGCCCTGTACTTACACGCCTTTTCGCACTCTCTTACTCCGCGAGACAAGTCCCGGCCTCGTGGAAGACTGCCTTTGTGCATCCTGTGCCTAAGAAAGGTGACAGGACAGATCCGTCCAATTACAGGCCTATTGCTATCACCTCCCTTCTCTCAAAGGTGATGGAGCGTGTTATCAATACACAGCTCCTGAGATACCTTGAAGGAAACAATCTATTGAGCGACCGACAGTACGGCTTTCGCCACTGTCGCTCTACCGGTAACCTTCTTGTGTATCTCACAAACCGTTGGGCACAAGCCATCGAGAGTCGGGGTGAGGCACTAGCAGTCAGCCTCGAAATAGCGAAGGCCTTCGATCGGGTCTGGCACAGAGGTTTTCTTACGAAGTTGCCATACTATGGACTCCCGAGGGACTATGCGAATGGATCGCCAGCTTTTTGTCCAATAGAAGTATCCAAGCCGTCGTCTACGGTAGCTGCTCGGACCGCATGGACATAAACGCTGGTGTCCCACAAGGCTCCGTGTTATCTCCGACCCTGTTTCTGCTGCATATCAATGACATGCTGTCTGATGGCTCCATTCATTGTTATGCGGACCACAGTACCGGGGACACGTGTTACACGGGCCGTGCAAATATCCCTTGGTCCGAGGTGTTAGAGTGTCGCGAACAACTTGTGTCCGAAATCGAGACTACTCTCTCTGGAGTATCCGATTGGGGACGGCTAAACCTAGTCCAATTCAACCCCTCTAAGACACAAGTGTGTGTATTCACTGCTTTTTGTTTTTTTTACGTGCGCAAAATCCCCACGGATACCTCCCCACCGGAGTCGGTGGAGGAGGTTATGTCGGACTCGAACCGACTAAAACGCACGCCGCCTGTGGGTCGCTTTGGTTGCCGAAGGTGAGGTTGACAGACATATCCCTCGCACCCCGGCCGACCCAGGGCCATCTCTCACGATCTGGCCCTCTTCTCGGGTGTGGGGACTACAGAGTCCCGAACTCGTCCCCGGAAACGGGGAGGCGCGCCACGCGCGCCACCGTCGCGGCCTGCTTCTGCCAGGGTGACAGGCGGCTCCACCTGTCACCCCCAGGCCGGCGCTCATGGGGGGCGGAGGTCGTTCATCGACCTCCGACGCCCGAGTTGCCTTCGTACGCGGGCAGCTTGTCTTGCGATCCTTCGTCGCTCCCGCTGTGTGTATTCACTGCTAAGAAAACCCCATTCATTGTGGCGCCACAATTCCTGGGCTCCCCGCTTACCATTGCCTCGGGTATCGGAATCCTTGGTGTCGATATCTCCAGCGATGTCCAGTTTTGCAGTCATTTGGAGGACAAGGTTTAGTTGGCATCAAAGAAACTTGGTGTGCTCAACAGGGCGAGGCAGTACTTCACTGCGGGGCAGAGACTCCTCATGTGGGGCCGGACCTGTGCCTTAACAGGTCCGGCCCCACATGGAGTACTGCTGTCACCTTTTTGCTGGAGCGCCTGCTTACCAGCTTGACCCATTTGACTCGGTGCGAAGACGGGCGTTGAGGCTGGTTGACAATCCCATACTCGCAGGTGATGTGGAATCTCTCCGCTTTAGGAGGGACTTTTCTTCGCTGTGTGTGTTCTACCGCCTGTATAACGGTTTGTGCTCAAATGAATTATTTGACATGATGCCCACAGTAACATTCTATCATCGCACCGCTCGCCGTAGGCAGGGAGTTCATCCTCACACATTGCAACCTGAGACGGTACGCACTGTGCAGTATGAAAGAAACTTCATCCCACACACACTCAAGTTGTGGAATGAACTCCCTGCTGCGGTCTTCCCATGCGCCTACAATATGGGGTTCTTCAAAAGAGGCATTAGGAGGTTTCTTCAGGGTCGGCAGCGCGAGTGTGACGCTCCTGGTGTTGCACGAGTCCATAGGCCACGGTAACCACTTCCCATCAGGTGGGCCGTGTGCTTGTCTGCCACCTAAGTGGTATAAAAAAAGGACAAAATATAACACGTAAAATTAATGTTTGCAGTTGTTCTTCTTCTTTACCGTGTCGCTAGCAATATATTTGTACTTTGTGGTATTAGATGTGGGCAGCCCATAACTCGGCGACCTTAACCGCTGTCTCGTTTACTGCGTTGAGGTCTCCAGCTATGCAAGTGTTGGGCACAACGGGCACGACAATAGGTGGTCCATTCTTTGCAGAAGTAAGAGTTTTTAAACTGCTAAAGTACGCATAAAGATGACTGTGATACACTGGATATAGAAAGTGGGGAATCAGGTGCAATAGTGCATTTTGGGTGAGGTTTATGTCCAGCAATAGACTGCAGTAAGCTGATATTTTGTCTCGTTACCGAGTTGCACTGGCTTGAAGTGAGGTTTATGGAGAAATGGTGACTGAAAACTGTTATGGTAAGCTTTTCATTAGCATTTAGAAATAAGCAAACATTTCATGTTATTGGTAGTCTTGTTTTTTCCAAGCTTGCTCCTGTTGCGCTTCGACGGTCAACAAGTTGCTAATCAATATGCCGTGAAGCGTGCCGCTGTGTTGCTCTTTATAATATTAGTTACATTTTTTTATAAAGTACTTGCTTCTATCCGTGTAGCATTATATAGTAGAGGGCTATTGCCCTATCAAAGGTTAGCGGTTGTATCTAAATGAGCGGCCTGATGAGGCCGCCAAGCTGAGTGCCACCATTGTATTACTTACTGTCTGTAATGGTATCCCTTTTTCCTGAGACTTTGCCTTTAGCTTACCATCAGGCGAGGGGAAGACAAATTGACTGGCGACACTAGATAAAAAAAGGGTACGTACCCGCAACCCATAGGAATCTATTCCACGGATAAAAAGTGGTCTTTGTAATATAGACGGTGACCATGATATATTCAGCCAGATCCACACATCAGTTTAAACGTGATTGAGTGACAGAATCCAGTCTCTACATTCTTGGGTGAAGATCCTTCATATGAAGAGATCCTCCAGCTTATGGTCATTATGTAGCATCATTTGTGTCTGTAATGTAATCTTCATTCCTCAGATTGTACTTCTAGCTTGCCATTTGGCGAACTGATCTTTACAAATAAGAAAAACATTTTCATAAGCTTTCACATATCATTAGTACGATTGCCTACCCTTTTGTCAGTATATAGACGTGCGTAGACATATTATATAAATATATTGACATATTGCGTCTCTCTTCTTCTTCTTTCGTCTTTAAACGACACGAGTATAATAAACGATTCTTTTATTGTATCATTCAATAGCAAGCTCCAATGAAAGACTCGTTTCTAATAAATTTATTCTACAGATAAAATGGCCGTACAGCTGCTTAATCTTTATTCCCGTGGGGCCTTACGAGATAAAGCGAAACACTGAAACAGCTGTTAACAGATTATCAAATTTTAAGCAAGTTATATTATTACTGAAAGTTTTAATACCGAGTCCGAGTAGCTTTTTGAAAAACATATTTGAAGGTTTTTACGAGCTCGTTATTACTGTTTAGATAAATTTTAGTGCCGACGACGGCTGAAGATCTATAATATTGATTGATATTGTTATTTCTTGAAGATTCGATAACTATTTTTCAAGATATCGACGTCAGTCGTAACAATATTTTGAATGTTATTTCATTTTTAGTCTAGTTTTTAAAGATTAGCTGATCCGGTTGTGATAGCTCCTTAGCGGCACCTCCCCTTTTGGGTCAACATGGGGATACCATAATAGTTTTCACCACTGTAGGTTCTTAAAAGTCATAGATGGCCCCGGGTTAGGGAATTGCCTTATTGGATCACCTTATACCTATGTGACCCGAAATAGCGCGCGGTTTTTGTCAGTTCAAGTTTGATATAAGCAAAGCAATCTCACTGGCAAGCGTGCGTGGTGAGTTGGCCGCGGGTATTTGTGGGGATATCTGCATGAAAATAAGTTATCTAAATACTTATATCGCCAATGAAGCCGATGTTTGTGATCTTTTCATTTACTTAACTGATCCCAAAGTATACACTACGCTGCAACTCATCAGCAAAGAGCTGACTATATTGTTGGTTACCTGGTTACAAGGAATTTTTTGTTTTTTTTTATATGATCGTCAACCACCGATATGTTAACAAATACACGAGCTGCCTGAGAAAAACAACCGTACTGTGTAGCGTTTTTGTAGCTTTAAAGGCGGTAAAACATTTTTATTGCCAATTGATTTGGGAATAATATCTATGGTGTTGTATACCTTTAGTATCTATAGTAGTATTAAACGGAATTTCATTTTTATCAGGTGATCAGGCTCTTTAGAGAGTAAACATGGATCATAAATAAAGTCAAGAGGAAGTAGATATGACATGAAGCAGTTCAATATAATGCGCTACTAGCTAATAACTGATGGTTACCTTTAGGTTTGTTCACTGATAAGAATCGTACTCATTCACGTCACTGTTTTGTGCGATGTAATTGACTATTATATGTGATAATTTAACAACACTCGTTTGCAGTTAATAATACCAATCCAATCTCAATTAAGTACACCTATATAATTTAGTGATATATTGTATTCAATTTTATTATGCCTCATAAAGACCTGTATACTGTATCTAAAATAAAAAAAATTTAACATCTTAATTCTCTACCCGTCGACTTCTCGCCCTAATTCGTGGGAAATGCAGCTATGTTTACCATAAACTAGCGCGAGAAGTCGACAGAGTATGGTTTCATTTCTTGTCATTTTACTAGGTGCAAACACCTCTACCTACCCCCTTCGGGGATATAGGCCTGAGTTTATGTTTTTATGTTTTACTAGTTTAAAGTAATGAGGTGTAAGGTAAGAGCACTACTAGACTTGATCATATCAATACAACATTTTAATGATTAAAGGACTACTGGACATTGAAGATAACGTCATAATACACGTTACAATATCGAGTTTTGTAACACGAAACACCCATTAGACGCCAACTACTCGTAATTAAAGTTTACAAATTATTTTTCTACCTAGTAATTACCGTTCATACGACGCCATTCTTAGCGGTCATAACTTGCGCAGATAAGTAATGATAGTTTCAGGGTGTCCATACAAATTGATTGGTCTTCCCTTCGTTGAAAGTTTTACTTTTGTCTTAACGCTACTTGTTTATTTTCGGATAATCTCTATTCGATCATCCATGTTATCAGTAGCCATGTCATATTAATTACGTAGTATTAGAATCGCTTTTTTGTACTGAGTTCTGTGTCAGTCTGTGTAAATGCCTAACCTGGTTTCAACCTTGTGGTTATACCAAAAACAGATATTTACTCAAATAAGTGTATTATTATTATTATTATTTTTTTTTTTTATATATAGGACACGTCAATTGGACTTCGCCTTGCCTGATGGTAAGCTGAAGGCAAAATCCCAGAAAAGAGGGTCACCATTACTTACACATACCGTGTGACAATGGTGACACTCAGCTTGACGGCCTTATCATATGCTTTTTCACGCCCCGCTTAAAGGACCCGGGACTGTAGGAAGAAGGAAACACGTGAGCTGGTAATGAATTCCAGGCCTTAATGGTGCGACAGAGGAAAGAGTCTCCGAACCGCTTGGTTCTTGATCGGATGTTTTGCACCGTGTGCGGATGACATCTAAGACCTGCACGCGTTGTCCTGTGTAGGAAAGGGGAGGGTGGGACTAATTGGAAGAGCTCATCAGAACACTCCCCATGGTACAGACGGTAAAATACAGCCATGGACGCAACATCTCTACGCAGCTGTAAAGGTTCTAGGGTGTTCGTGATCTCGGGATTCCCAATGATGCGGACCGCACGTCGCTGCAACCTGTCGAGAGCATCTAGTAAGTACTTTGCTGAACCATCCCAGAGATGCGAGCAGTACTCCACACAGGAGCGAATTTGTGTCTTGTATAGAAGACACCGCTGCTCCGGCGTGAAAAATCGTCTCACTTTGTTCAGGACTCCGAGTTTTCGTGAGGCTGTTTTGATGATGCTTTCGATGTAGTTTTTGTTATTCAAGTTGCAGCGAACATCCATACCTAGGATATTGAGATTGTCCTGCAGCGGCAGTGGCGTGCTCTGAAGAGTGGGGAGGGGAAGGAAAGAAGATACTTTTGCTGTAAACGCACATGCCTGCGTCTTCTTGGCATTGAACTCAACCACGTTCTCAGAGCCCCATTGAGAAATGTGATTCAGGACCCCGTCAAGCTCAGTGACAAGAAGCTGCCTTTTCTCTGCGATATCTGACTGCTTGGCCGCTGGATGTCCATGATAACTCCCATGTAAAGTGCTATCGTCTGCATAACAATGAACATTGCCGGTAGACAGCATGTCGTTGATATGCAGAAGAAAGAGAGTGGGTGATAAGACGGACCCCTGGGGCACGCCAGCATTAACCTGCAGAAACTCCGAAGCTCGTCCGTCACAAAGGACGCGAATACGGCGCCCCTGCAGAAAGCTAGCAACCCAGTTGCACAGCCTAGAAGGCAGACCAAAGGCAGGTAGCTTAGAAAGAAGCGATTTGTGCCAGACTCTATCGAAAGCTTTGGCGATGTCAAGACTAATTGCCAGTGACTCACCGTGCTTGTCCATAGCCTCACCCCAAAGATGGGTAACGTATGCCAGAAGATCACCCGTTGACCGTTTCGGTCTGAAGCCATATTGCCGGTCATTAATTAAGGAGTGATCCTCTAGGTGCCGCATGAGCTGTTTGTTAATTATGTGCTCGAACACTTTGCACAGCACTGAGGTGACGGCTATGGGTCGATAGTTGGCTGGCTCCGAGCGATCCCCCTTCTTGGGAATCGGCTGAACATTCGCCTCTTTCCAAGGCAAAGGCACTGTACCCGAACTGTAGGATAGCCGGTACAGGCGCGTAAGCATTGGAGACAACTCCGCCGCACATTTTTTCAAAACTACCGCTGGAATACCATCCGGACCACTGGCTTTCCGGACATCGAGTGATTGCAGCACTGCACGGACATCGCGTTGCCTGATATGGATATCAGGCATCGCGTGGTCACTGTCGGGTAGTGTTGGTGGCTGCGTACCACAATCATCGATTCGGGAGTTGGCCGCAAAGAGATTAGCCAGCAGATTTGCCTTCTCTTGCGGCTCATGGGCCAGGGATCCATCAGAGTTACGCAGCGGAGGCAGCGAAGGCTGACAGAAGTTGGCTTGCACGGCTTTAGCCAGTCGCCAGTAGCCACGGCTTCCCGTGGGATGCATCACTAGCTCTTGACCAAGCCGCGCTATGCGCAGGGCATCCGCTCTGACATAGGCCCTTCTACAGACCTTTGTGGCTCTGTTGTACGCCGCCTTGAAGTGGCCCAGATTGGGATGGCGCGTGGCGCGCGCCCTTACCCAAGTGCGGTACGCAGACTGTTTTTGTTCAACAGCTTCCGCGCACTCGCGCCCGAACCAAGGGCGCACCCCGCGGTCACCGGTGACATCGGTGTATGAGATATAGTATTCCATACCCAGACCGATCTCACCGGCGACAGCAGTAGCACAATCCGATGGGTTCTTACCTTCAAAGCAGCGCTCAACCCACGGGATGGACGCAAAATAGTCACGAAGTCCATCCCAGTCCGCTGACGAGTAGTGCCAGAGACGCCGCTTCCCCTGCATGGGTCGTGGGGGCGCTATAATAGGCACTGTGGAACAGACCAGGCAGTGGTCAGAGTTGCCTAAAGCGGGTCGCACCGATATACTGTACCGGTCCGGATCACTCGTCAGCAGAAGGTCTAGCAGAGAAGGTGCTTGGCCCGACCTTCTTGGTATCCTAGTGACCTCGTGCACCAATTGGGTCAGGCCGTGCGCCAGAGCAAATGCGTGGGCGGCTCTTCCCGCATGGTCTGTTTTGGAGGAGCCCAACCAGATCTCGTGGTGAGCGTTAAAATCCCCCAAAAATACCATTTCGGCATTCGGAAATCGCTCCTGCGCATCATCTGCCGCCTGACTCAGATATTCAAAGAGTCGAGTTGTCTCAGCATCTCCTGTATGGGAACGGTAGAGGCACACATAGATCTGACTCGTAGGGCCATGGTCTACGTGTACCCAAAGGACGGAGAAGGATGGGTCCTCTAGGCAGCGCAAACGGCGACAGCAAACATCCGCCCTAACAAACACGCACACCCCGGCTTTTGCACGAAAACTTTCCTCAAGAACATAGCCAGGGTAGAGCAAGTAGGTCGTGTCATCAGGGCGGTGTATTTGCGTCTCCGTTAGAAAAAACATGGCAGGTTTCGCCGTCTCTAGGTGTTGGTGGACGGCATTGAGGTTTGCATGGAGCCCACAGATGTTAGTGGACTCCACCTCAAATAGCAAGCTTTTGGGAGTGTGACGAGCCGCTGTGTTGCCTTTTTCTGTAAATTGCGCTGCCATGAGTTTGGGTGGGAGAAGGCGTGAAAAAAGAAGTGATTGCCGCCGCAGCACCGTGTGACAAAGCGCGTATATTTTCGTTACCTTGTATCTTCAAAATAATTTTAAATATTTAAAAAACAGTCCTGACACCTTACAATTTTTTAAACTATATTTGTAATCTATAATGATATCACACCACATACATTCGGCAGCGCAAGTGTGATACCCCTGGTGTTGCATATGTCCATAGACCACGGTAACCGCTTCTCATCAGGAGGGCCGTGTGCTTGTCTGCCAACTGTGTGGTAAAAAAAAAACACCATGCATATGCGATTCAATATCTATCACTCTTCGCACAATACATTATTTCAGTACCTTCGGCAAGATTCTGATCTTTTGTGAGTTTCTAGAAACAAAAGTTTGAACCTTTATATATTAATAACTAATTTATTATATCTTCGAGAAAATTTTGTTAGAATTTAAAATCTAGATATCCCATTAGCGTTGGGTTCCCTAGTTGCGTCTGAGGTTCGTATTTTGGCGCCCAATTTCCGCTTAATGTTTTTGATAGGTATGTCAATATTACTAGAAGTTAACAGCCTTATGACTTCCCAAACCGAAACGGAAAACCTGTACTTTAGCTTCGTTCCTTATTTAGTAAGTGCACCAACTTGAAGATTCCAAAATTAAAAATGAATTGGGTTTACCAACATCCTCGAAGTCCAAGCAGGTTAGCTTGGGCCCCAAGAATGTCAATAGAGGCCTGTAAACCCAATTCATTTTTAATCATTTATTGTACCCTAATAAACATAGTTCCAAATACATATCGCATGAACTGGCCCTAGCTAAACCTAGACCTAAATCTTTATAAACCAAGAAGTTTTGCCGTAAGACGATAACAGAAAACATAGTTAGAAGCAATTTCAAAGGAAAATATAAAACACTTAACTCAATTCCTCGCACCCAGCTCTGCACAGGATTACACTTATATTGTTATTGGAGGAGAGAATCTTCGGTCTGTGTTTTCTGATAAGTGAACGTTACTTACTGTTGTTCTAACAAAACATAGACCCAAGGAGTTCGTCAGCAGATGTGAGTGTAATCATCTAAGTGTATTTACAAAGGGGATTGAACTTTATTCTATACTTTATTATGGCAGAAAATTACGTGACCGTTGAATGAACAAAAAATAGTAGGAGTTGTATGTTCAAATAAGTATTTCATAACATATCTTCCTATTTATTCACTTTGCCAATAGATACGGGCATACGGTTATGTCAAAATTGAACCACTCCGAACATCTGACTGGTTAAATTTTGAATCAGTTGTGACGTCATAAACACACACCTAACAATATTTCTTCGTCGTCAATTTTAGAACAATTTACTTGTATCGCCACTAACTAAGATAAGTAAATTGGTTTGCTTGCCATAACCTTTATGTACTTAAGCCGTATGTATAGCATTATGATTCAAGCAGTAGTTGGCCTCAGTGCATCGAACCAGAGCGTTATCTGTATTTTCTCGGCCTTTTTGTACATCAATCAATCAACTAGCCCATCGCAGCGCATGCTGGACTAGACCTCTCCCAATGTAGGGAGGTTTTGGCCTACTGTATCCACTCTACCCAGACGGGTTGGTACAGGGATTTTATTTCGAGTTTTCCTTCTGTCAGAGTGATATCCTTCCTTTTTGTACAAGTTTATCAAAATGTAATAATTTAGTGCTAGGAATTCTAAGTGGCGATTACACAATTAACGTTCGCGAAGAACGGAAATTACTTCTTTTACATTTTTTGTTATTTTTGCTGCTTTTTTACTGCTCAACACTGTGATAAGATGGTTGCTAGAATGAGAGTTCATGGAAGGAATAAATGAAATAACACATTTTTCGCCAATTTGGCGTTACATCATTTTATTTCATTGATCTTGCATATTGTTGAAATTATATCCTACTATAATAAGTGTATATTGGCATATGTTATATTATTAAACATTTATAAATATGAGGTGTAGCTTATTTTAAAATAGTCTGAATATTTAATTCACTTACTTCATAAAACTTATCACCTATGAGCAATAAATTGTTGTTTAGATAAATATGTATATCTACATATATAGGTATTTTGATATTTGAAATTCTGAAAATTTTACAAGACAATAATATCAATAAACAATTTTAATAATATTATTATTTAGGTTTATTCAAATTTGATAGGTATTTATTTCCACTGACATGATTGATTAATGAATTAATTAAAATTCTATGCAATATTTGAAATGTAGTGTAAATTGGAGTTACAAAAATACGACTAAATTCATTTTTAAAATTAGATATTTGACATGTCACGATATATAATTCAAATAGACCGTTTTCACAATTTCTTATTCTAAATTTATCATTCACAAAGTACTATAGTGTACCGGGAATAAAATGAGATCACAAAGAATCAGTTGCCGTAACGTTCGTGCCGCATACGTCCCTGTGGGGTATAATACGTCGGATTTAAATAGATAGCCAGGTCATGTTGGTAGTCGTCATACTCGTTCATTTTGTGTTGGCCGGGTTGTCGGGTTAATTAGTAAGCGGGTGCCATTGTTTCACTTGTTCCATAGGCGCGGCGAGGGCTGAGTTCCAGTGTTGTAAGGCGCGTCCTCGAGCAAACATATATGATCCTAGCACGAACTTGCCAAGTAGTCGATCTGAAGCAAGAACAATGACATTGTAATAGTGTTTGGATAACGCGTCATTGTTTGAACTGTTTTAGATATAACGGAAGCTTTATACACCTGTAAATTATTCATACATTGTTTTGAATAATGGACTATTTGTGCTTTGTAGTTACCTTTACTAATTGATTTGATTTGTCTTATAACTTTAACACATCTCTCGCATTAAGATATTCTATATATATGTCACAGAGTACACACAGACTCACAACATCAATTTGTATATCACATAAATAATTCTCCCAATTCAGACAGTTGGCATAGTGACCACTTGAATCGTACGTAAGGATTGTTCCGCAGCAGCAGTAGAAGCAGTTGAAAGTATTAAGTTGGGTACATACTAATTGAATGAAGGCGAACGGTGGTTAACGCACAGATCAAACTGCACCAGTGAAGACTATTACAGCGTGCTTCAAAATCGATCAACGCCATTCGGTTACCGTCATTCAGCTTTATTCAGTTTAACTTTCAATGCTCACCTTTAGCATAAACCGAGTGTGGTTGCAACGCCTGTATGGTAACACTCGTGGTATGCAGTTCATCAGCTCTCAGCCTGAAGTGGAAGCACTCGGAGACGAAGGCAGAGCCATCTTCTCCAACGTCTACAGCGGCAGTTCGCCGTGCTCGTACTCCGCGACATGCTCGCTCTTGTGTTACTCGTACCACCATTTCTCTCTTGCTTGATGAAGGGTCCAACTGCGAAATCAAAATCTAGTTATTTACTTTTCCCGCAATTAGGCTCATAATGTTACCTATAATCATGTGATTTCAGTACAATACACATTTTTCAATATGGGTATCAAATGAAAAGTAGATCAATTTAAAAATTGTAAAATATAATTAAATTAAAAATCTAAAAAACCTCCATTAAGTTAAAAATAAATTGTGTTGGTTAACTTTGATATACCAAGTAATATTTTGATTCAAGCGTTGTCATGTCAGGGGGACCTTGGATCGTTCCGATAATATATGACGGAGTGTTTTACCAGTTAGGGTCTCCTTATTTTAACTTTTTGGAGGATTTTTTTTCTGACGGGGGATTTTTAATTTTTTTTTTTTACAAAATACCTATTACCTGTTTAGGGCAAAACAGTACCTTGAGAGCTCGAGCTTCTATGACCGTGACTGTAAGTCTATGCAGGTTTTCATTATATAATAAGGAGACAAGTATTTCCCCCAGATCAGATGTTGGTTCTTGAAGATCCTGGAAAATAAAAAACTGTTAACGAAACGAATAAATTTTTGATATTTTACCAATTTCATATTTTCCAATATTTATTTATACTTTTATGAACATTGTTAAAGTTATTAACGCTTGTAAGCTGAAACCGATGGTGACTGTAGATCCTCAACTTTTAAATATATAATCTATCTCGTGATACTGTTCACAATGGTGTAATTTAATCTAAAAGTTAAAGTTTAATATTAATTTAAAGGACAAAGATAATATTCGTTTGTAATTCATAAACTCCGAAACTAATGAACCAATTTTAATAATTCTTTCACCTTTGGAAAGTTTCTTTATTCAGAAGTAATATACATACGTACATATATTTTTTCACAACATTCAAAATCATGTCATGCAGTGTTATTTTCATTTTAAAAATAAAGGAATGTTTCCTTTCAGTAAAATGCGCTATCTCCAGTATTTAACGTATTTTCCCTCCAGGTTAGATCGAAATCTTCCACCCTGTATAATATTCACGTCTTTATCATCATAGGGTTAGGTAGAGGTGAATTAACACCCATATTTGACCAATCATTGTATTCGGTCTCCCGTAATAGGAGGTAAGCCTATTGCCGTATACTGGGCACTATTGTTGAGAAGGAACATAAGCTATTTTTTCCATATATTCCTACGGGACCAATACTTTAACAGCTGAAAGCGGCTAGTGATGCTAGTATAGGTATTTAAACTATCATGGTCACTCACATCAGTATCAAAATAAACGGGATATTTACCATATTTCATTGTTTTGAGTTTCCGATATTTCGGCGCTGTTTCAAGCACCAACTCAAAACAATGAAACATGGTAAATATCCCGTTTATTTTGATATTGTAGTGATGCTAGTTTTAAATAAAAATCTACAGAATAAAAGAACTGACGTAAATAAATTTTATCTTTATAAACGAATTCATATGTTCTGACCTTACCCTTTTTACGTCTTAACCCTTACAACATTCAAATATTGAATGTGGATTCCGATAGTACTGATTTTTCCTCTGTGTATTTAATACATGCCAATAACATCAAAGTTACTTTGTAGCTTGAACATCTTTTGGGAAAATAAAATGAAGTTAGCGACGACTTCCAAATAAAATCCTCAGATTACTGTTAAAATAATGAGGTACTTAGTGCTTTAATAATACCCAGTTCATGACTACAGCTTCTCTACTATAAAAACAAAGAGGGATAAGGTAAATCTCTTTTCTGTGTAATTTTATTCTGTAATACACACTACAGATTATTGATTATTAAGTCTTATTAAAGGAACAAGAGATTTAAGTCACTTTGACAGTTATATAACTTTTACGATATTAAGAGGTCCAGGAATAACAAACACTACATGTATAACCTAAGTCAGCCTCTATAGATGACAAGAGAACTTCTATTCTACTCGGGCGTCGGAGGTCGATGAACGACCTCCGCCCCCCATGAGCGCCGGCCTGGGGGTGACAGGTGAAGCCGCCTGTCACCCTTGCAGAAGCAGGCCGCGGCGGTGGCGCGCGTGGCGCGCCTCCCCGTTTCCGGGGACGAGTTGGGGACTCTGTGGTCCCCACACCCGAGAAGAGGGCCAGATCGTGAGAGATGGCCCTGGGTCGGCCGGGGTGCGAGGGATATGCCTGTCAACCTCACCTTCGGCAACCGAAACGACCCACAGGCGGCGTGCGTTTTAGTCGGTTCGAGTCCGACATAACCTCCTCCACCGGCTCCGGCGGGGAGGTATCCGTGGGGATTTTGCGCACGTAAAAAAAAAAAAAAAAAAGAGAACTTCTATTCTAATGGCCACCACGTTCAAGCAATTTGACCAAACAGGTTTGTTCAAACAGTTTGATCAAATTACTTGAACGTCTATGACCGCCTTAAACTAGCAATATTATATTATTAATTTCATATTCCGTGGTTCCCGGCAAATTAGAATTTGGATGGTTCCCGGCAGATTAGAATTTGGAACACCCAATTTCTTCCCATGCGGTGTCGTACAAGGCGACTAAGGGATAGGGCTGTTTAACATCAGAACGAATATATAGGTTACACTAAAAGTTTCCGGAACTGGCCACTTACATAAACAATATTTAAAAATTTATTACAACATTTGAAAATAGAACTCTTTGGCTGTAGAATACAGTTTGTTTCATCTGACTGTCTTTTGTTTTTACCTTGTGGCGCCATTTAAAAAAATATGTGTCTGCATCAACATGGATTTAACTCGGGAAAATTTTCGTAGTATGATTTTAAGTGTAATTTGACGGCTCAACAGAGCATCGCTCGGCTTGAAACAGCTTTTGGCGATGAAGATCCATGCAAGACGACTGTTTATAGCTGGTTTGCAGAATTCAAGCGTGGTCGTATCAATCTCAGTGACGAATCTCGCGATGGTCGGCCGTCCACCGCTGTGACCAACAAAAACATTGATGCTGTGCGCCGTATGATTGAAACAGACAGGCATGTGACCTACCATGAAATTCGCGCATCCTTAGAAATAGGCATGAGTCAAATACAATCAATCCTACACAAACATTTGGGTGTGAGAAAGCTGTGCTCGCGGTGGATCCCACATAACTTGACCGAGGATCAAAAAACGGACCGCGTCACTTGGTGCAGTGCCATGCTTACCAGATTCAACGAAGGTGCGTCAAATTTGGTGTGGGACATAGTAACAGGTGACGAAACATGGATTTATTGCTACGATCCCAAAACAAAGCAGCAATCGAGCGTATGGGTCTTTCAAGATGAGCCGAAACCAACCAAAGTGGCGCGCGTGAAAAGTGCATCTAAGCGGATGATTGCTTCTTTTTTTAATAAAACTGGACACGTGGCTACTGTTGCTTTAGAAAATCGTCGTACTGTGAATAGTGACTGGTACACGACCATTTGTTTGCCGGAAGTTATTGACGAACTCCGTAAAAATAACCGTAAACGCCGTATCATCCTGCACCACGACAATGCTAGTTCTCACACGGCCAGACAGACAAACGACTTTTTGAAGGCGAAAAATGTAGAACTCATGAGTCATCCTGCATACAGTCCCGACCTGGCACCTTGTGACTTTTATCTGTTCCCAAAAATTAAGAACCAATTACGCGGCCAACGATTTTCATCACCAGAAGAGGCTGTCGAGGAGTATGAAAAACACGTTTCAGAGGTCACCACAGAGGAGTGGCACAAAAGTTTTCAAAACTGGTTTGATCGAATGAAAAAGTGCATAGACGCCAAGGGAGATTATTTTGAAAAACAATAAATTAATTTTGTACCTTTAATAGTATTTTTTCATATTCATTCCGGAAACTTATAGTGCGCCCCACGTACAATTATCGGTGAAATGTGGTAATATTCACCTCTGCCTAAACCTCCGGGGATAAGGGCGTGATTATATGCATTTATGTATGTATATATATACATACATGGACATACATGGGCATGCTCTTAGACAACAACGATCCGAATTGTTATTTTCCTTATTTATCGAAAAAATAAACAAATCGTGAGACGAAATTATGTATCCCGCTGTGTAATGTGCACTGCGGGCTACGGGAATCGAACGAGGAATATTTTGGTAAAATCGTACTGCGTAGTAGGAGCTTGACGATCTCCATCGATTCGTTTAAAATATGATGTGTTCTTCCTGCTTGCATTGCACAACACTTAGCACAAAATATTTAATACTAGCCTATTTCCACCTAAGGGTTCATTCACACGGAGATCATTAGGTTTTTTGACGAATCACCATTTAGAACAGTTTATTGCTCTATCTTGAAAACGAATCATATTCATCCAAGATTAAACTCTGAGTTATATAACGAGTGTTAGCATCGATTCGGACATTTTATTGAATCGCGATAAAACACGACTCCGTATACAATGTGTACGTTCATCCATCGTGTTTTATGATGAATTATCAATGACGGATCCCGTGTTAATGAGTCCTAAGTACATTTGTTAAACCATATATTCAGAATTCATTGTAACTATTAAATAAGTCAATACTAATTTAATATATACAATGAATGAACTAATTGATTGTTAGCGAGAACTCTGGAATTAGCGTTAATACGGTACAATATGGGGAATTGTATAATTGAGTGGCTTAAAATTTAATGACTTAAGTCAAACCTGTCCTATCATAACTCATAAATTCCACATGATAAAGGCAAGCAGTAAAACTGTTTGCCTTTATTATGTGGGATTGGTGAAACATGTAATTCGATTTCGAAGCGTCGTCGATAGCTTAGTTGTTAAGGAGTCGGCCTTACGATCGGGAGGTCCCGGGATCAAATCCAGGCCATTACACTACCGACGTGAACCCACTCCTAGCACAAGCAATTTAGTTTAGTTGAAGGGGTTAGAGTGAATATTAGTAATTGAAGTTGGTAATATTCTTTAAAAATAAAAAGATATCCCATACTTTCATGTCAAACATCTTTCCTCCTATCTTCAGTCCATTTATCTTTTCTTGGTCCTATCTCTGCCCTATACAATAGTCAATACCTATGCTGTGACCGGGTTAAAAACATTATTCTCATCTTCTTCTTCTGTCGTGTCAACGGCGCTTCTATTCTCAAATTCTATGGTCCCACTGTGCTGATACCTGGATTACGTTCAGGAAGGCGCTCATAAGTTCCTCCGGTGTACAAGTAGATGGGCATGCAGCACATGTTAGCAGGTGGGTCATGGAAGTGGATTATTCTCTTCTCTACTCATACAGTCACAGTCACTCGTTGTTCACCGTATCATTCAGTGCAACGACTACGTCATGTTTTTTTTGTGATTTTATGTTGTACAAATATCTAAAGCTTTATTTATTATGTACCGGTCGATGAACGACCTCCGCCCCCCATGAGCGCCGGCCTGGGGGTGACAGGTGGAGCCGCCTGTCACCCTAGCGGAAGCAGGCCGCGGCGGCGGCGAGCCTGGCGCGCCTCCCCGTTTACCGGGAACGAGTTGGGGACTCTGTAGTCCCCACACACCCGAGAAGAGGGCCAGATTGTGAGAGATGGCCCTGGGTCGGACGGGGTGCAAGGGATATGCCTGTCAACCTCACCTTCGGCAACCAAAGCGACCCACAGGCGCCGTGCGTTTTAGTCGGTTCGAGTCCGACATAACCTCTCCCACCGGCTCCGGTGGGGAGGTATCCGTGGGGATTTTGCGCACGTAAAAAGAAAAAAAAAAGGGTACCGGTGAGACAGGGTTAAACACGTTGTCTAATACCACTAGGTACCTGAAATTATGGTCATACCTTTTCAATATCGAGCTTGTAGAGCTGGGGTTCTTCATCAGGCGCGACTCCTTCCAGCTCAGTCAAGGGTAGAATGATATGTCCAATCAGTTGCTTGCCTTTTCCGACTCTGCCCGTGTCCAATACTGACAGTTTTAATGTTAAAGTTTCCAGTTTACCAGGTGGAATCTGTAGAAAATAAGTGCAGTATAGTAGTATGAAAGATGAAAGAGAGAGTGAGAGAAAGAGAGAGAGAGAGAGAGAGATAGAGAGAGAGAGAGAGAGAGAGATAGAGAGAGATTTGAGAACGCAGTAAGGCGAAACCGGTCAGGTTTTATAATAAAATATTGTGGAAAAGTACAAGTGCAAAACAGCTTCCACCGAGCGCCATCGATCAACAGTATAAATACCATGAAACAAAGAACTGGGAAATAACATGTGGAATCATCAATTTGCTAGGTCATGGTACGTAATACATTGTAGAGATAAACCTTTTCGCTATTTGCGACCGTTTTTAGGGTTAGTGTCCCTAAGGGTATAAGTTTCCTTGTGCCTTGCGGGTATGGCACCATTTATTGATAAGACTAAGCCGTTTATTGGCACGTTGCAATTTCAACCTAAAAATCTGTCGAATTGTCGATTTATTCTTTGTTCTTTACGTAGAAAACAATATTATTTATTATAAGAAATAATAAAATAAAATAAAGTGTGAGTAACCTTAACGGAGACGGGTTGCATTTCACTGAGTTGTTAATTAAGTTGCATGAGTTAACAATTTGCTAAACAAAATTATTGTGTACGACATTTAGAGTCCATGAGTCCGGCTCTGGCATTCCTCATTTCCATAATTCCTTACCACACTGCCCTATTTTGTTATTTAGGTCGTAGCTCAGGGGTAGCCTAATGTAAATTTTGTCAAGGTCCGATTATGTGTTGAGTGATTCACGATAAAAGGGATTTAAAATTACAAAGCCTTCTCTGTACGACATACGGATGAATAATTCTATATGTTTTGAACAGTGTCCTGGAGAAGGATCCTATTTTATTAAAAAGGGAACTCTAGCCCTGGAGGCAAAAACAGGTAATGAAATTTAATTTACTCCCTTTTATGGTGTCGTTTTTTTATTTAAGGGTGGAAGCATGCCTATGTTTATTTTGGCACGTTGTTAAACTTTAGGTTAATATTATACTATATCTCGATTTATTTTGATTCTAACCTAAAGTTTAATAACGACATAATTTAATAAAGCAATAATAAAGACGTGTGAACATTATATGTTGAAACAATATATTTCACACATTTCGTCGATCAAAATGAGATGAAATGAGAAAAGTTACATCAACGAAATTGCAAGAAGTTGTGAACCTAATAACTTGTTCGCTATACTTGGTTCTGTTTCGGTGTCATATTGTTTTCTTATTGCATGATTCCTAAGGGTGATAGCGTGGTTTTAAATAGCATATAACCTCAAAAAAAGTTTTTTTTTGATATCACACACCCATGTTATTCCGAAGATTTGCGTGTTAAACAAACTGTTCAGTTTTATAATTTTATAAAAAAATATATACAATCTTATATTAATTTTTCTGTATCCATTCTCTGTGTACATACAATAAAGAGATATATTATTATTATTATTAGTTCCATTCTCAAATTAAATCTCAGTATATGTGAGATATATGTGAAGTCTGCGAAGGTACAACTTTCTAGGAAAATTAGTAGTCCTAAATAAACTAAGCGAACTATTAAAGTTATATTACTTTAATAGTTTGAAGATTGAGTTCGTAACTGTCGGGTTTAGTGGTAAATCCTTTACGTAACGTGGAAATTGTGTTACCTAATTGTTGTATTATTACTATGTATTTGGTATAATAATACTTTATGCAATCTCTATAGTTTTCTATTACACCTCTTCAGTTGAATCAATAGAGTAACTTGAGTGTCACTTTGTTCCTCTATAAGTGGGAGCAAAATAGCTCTTTCTGTTGTGTTGACTGTTGCAAGCTGTTGAATGATCGTAAACATCAGTCCTCCTCATTTTTCAGGCAGTTTGTAGTCTTTGTCGAAGTAAAATTAGTCTCAAAACGTACTTTGCCAGTATTTTAGTCTAATATTAACATTTCCCATCATACTTTACTAGACTTTGAACAGCCTGAATTATTAAGTACAGTAGTAGATAAATACATCGATCCACATGTTAAGTAAAAACGTTGACAGAATGAATCTGGTAGCTACCACTGTCTATTTTGTGCCCAGAATAAATTCCCTGACAAGAAGATTCAAACCCGCGACCTCTGATTCGATCGTCTGTGTTATTTAACTTTTGAGTTCGCCTGAAATGGTGCTGCAGAGATATTTAATAGCAAGAGTAATCCCTGGTGATGTGTATACCAAAGTGCTTTTCATAGTAACGGACTCACTATGTTGTCTCTGTACTGCACTTCAAAAAGTAGAATCACCATCGCGAATTTCAACAGAAACGTTTGTATCTATGTATAAAACGAATACAATATCCGTATTCCAGAACCGCTAATATGATATTTCGATTTATTACTAGATATGAGGACAGCTTTTTTCTTTTTTTACGTGCACTAAATCCCCATGGATACCCCCCCTCCCAGAGCCGGTGGAAGAGGTTATGTCGGACTCGAACCGACCAAAACGCACGTCGCCTGGGGGTCGTTTTTGGTTGCCGAAGGTGAGGTTAACAGGCATATCCCTCGCACACCGGCCGACCCAGGGCCATCTCTCTCTATCTGGCCCTCAGTTATGAGGACAGCTTGTATTCTAGATGATAATTCGAATGTCATTGTGAGAGTCGATTGACAACTGGGCGTTGCACATAGTTCTGGAATACGAGTTTAATTATGACTAAAACACAGTGGTTATATGTACATATAACTAAATGCCGATTTACTATTACTGAGTGCTATTAGTGTTACTGGTTCGCGGTTAGTGCGCTTGGCCGAGGTGTGCATGTTTTTTGCACTGCATTATTAGTGGTAATGCAATACTAACTGGATTGAACATATTTTTTTTAACATAATAATTGGACATAAAATTGTAGATTGTATGACAAGTGAGCAAAATAGTATTTTTACAGCAAGGGCGCCACTTTTAATCACGAGCGAAGTGAGGGGTTCTATAATAACGTAGAATCCTGAGCTCAGCAAGGACGGTGAGGATATGTACGCTCATTCAACTAGCCACCCGTAAACTAGCCTATAGATTACGTGCTTTTCATTCAATTCAATTTATTAATTTGCTTCGAATATGGTTACATTATAGGTCTTAAAACTAGTGAATACAGCATATTCTACCCCGTTTAGGTGTCAAAAGTTTGGTTTAAGTATTTATTATGAAGCTAATGTATGTAATAATGCACTCTTAGTGTGAGGCATATGAAGACGCAAGAAATAGCATCGAGGGGTTTAATACTTAATTTACGCTTTAGTTAATTCACTGCAAATGATAATAATCCATCCTAGATTTTAGTATTAGTAGTATTTTCATCAATATCTTCTCTAAACCTATAATATACTGGTTACTAAAGCACGGTATCGGCACGGTATACTAAGATTGTAAACTACTGAATAAGTATAGAATAATTTCCTTTATCCCCAACAAAAATGGGTACGCATTAGAATAAAAATCTAAAATATTTTACACAAGCATAGCTTAACTAGCTTGCGTTAAGGAATCTAAAATGCGAATAAACATACTCAGGTACATAGAATAATAGAAAATACATAGAATAATAGAAAAATATTTGATCAAGCTGTCAATTAATTTTCTTGCATGCGTATCTATTTTTATCGGAACGTTTTAATGGCAGGTGAGCTGTCATTTTCCTTTTAAAAACGTGAGCCACAACGTCGCGCTTCACTGGTTCAAACGCAACCATTCGGTCAACATTTATTCGTATTCAAAATGGGACAAAGATAAATTTGCTCTTCGTCTAAAATTTTAACAGAGAAATGCATTAAAAAATCAGTCAGTGTATCTAGAGATCCTAAATGAGATACTGAAGTATAATCATTTTTGTAGTTGTTTTCAACATTTGTGATGCAATAAGCTAAAAATAATTGCTGCTATATCCTTTAAATTGACCTTATATAAACAAGGTACCCATTAATTTCACATGTAATTCTCGCCACCTGCTAACAAAAAGCATAAAATTACACGTCAAACAAATATTATTTCAGTGTACTCGTATATTCATGTGTTTAAATTCTTCCGCGGTAGCCTGGTGGTATGGGGAATGGACTGCTGAGACGAGGTCTCGGGTTCGATCCCAGGTTTTACCATGGCACTCACCAATGACTTTTCGATACTTTTCGAAGTTATGTGTGTATTTATCGCAGGCTTATAAGTTAAGTTGGCATCAGGAAAAGAGTGCTCAACAGGGCGAAGCAGTACTTCACTGTGGGGCAGCAACTCCTTCTTTATAAAGCAGAGGTCCGGCCTCACATGGAGTACTGCTGTCACCTTTTTGCTGGAGCACCTGCATACCAGCTCGACTCGGTGCAAAGACGGGCATTGAGACTGGTTGACAATCCCATACTCATAGGTAGTGTGGAACCTCTTAGCCTTAGGAGGGATTTTGCCTCACTGTGTGTGTTTTACCGCCTATACAATGGTTTGTGCTCAGATGAATTGTTTGACATGATTCCGGTAGCTACATTCTATCATCGCACCTCTCGCCATAGGC
Source organism: Eilema griseolum (assembly GCA_963662185.1). Lineage (NCBI taxonomy): Eukaryota > Metazoa > Arthropoda > Insecta > Lepidoptera > Erebidae > Eilema > Eilema griseolum. The sequence continues at coordinate 14,177,483 of OY759247.1, read as the reverse complement.
AGGCAATTCATCCTCACAAATTGCGACCTGAGGCGGTGCGCACTGTGTGGTATGAAAGAAACTTCGTCCCACGCACACTCAAGCTGTGGAATGACCTCCCTGCTGCGGTTTTCCCAAGCGCCTGCAATATGGGGTTCTTCAAAAGGGCCATCAGAAGGTTTCTTCATGGTCGGCAGCGCGAGTGTGACACCTCTGGTGTTGCATACGTCCATAGGCCACGGTAACCCCTTACCACCAGGTGGGCCGTGTGCTTGTCTGCCAACAAAAGTGGTATAAAAAAAAGTGCCCGGTTAATGGCAATAGGTTCGCCTTAAAAACATAAACTGGCGAAATGTGGGTGCTAGCACCTCTGCCTACCCCTTCGGGGATATAGGCGTGAGTTTATGTTATGTTAAATTCGTATTGATATTACATTTGTTTATTTAAATACTACCCTCATTCAAGTCCGAATTCGATCGATATGGCATGTGGATCGGTGGACAACTTCTCTACAAATCCATTAATCGTATATTGAAATTTATGATACGTGAACGCCCACAAATATTTATCAGCATAACGAGATCAAATTTTTTTACAGGTCAGAGTTCATACGATAATTAAAATTGGAATTGAATAAAATAAAGGCATTAAGTATCTTTGCAAAACGTTAAAAAGTAATATAGTAACTCTTATTTTTTGTAAAATCAAGCTTTACATTTAGCTCTATAAATAAGAAACTCAGTATGTTTGTTACCTTTTTACAACTGATTGTAAAGAAACCTTGATAACAAGAAAATACAAAATCTGGAAATTAATTCATACTTACATCATAATTGTATATTCTATTATTCAAAGTATGACTTAAAAGCAGTTCGTATAATACGAAAGTCTAATGATGTTTCAGATTGTGAACAATAGTACTGCAATTAACAAATTTATAGACACGTGAAATGGGATGTGACATGGTTTCTATTCAACCATTTCATTAAAATTTGTTGATAGCTAATATGTAATACATAGGTATTACTTTGGCTGGTAATTAATCGAGAACTAATTATGAACGTATACCATTACGTATTACGTGGCATAATAGAGTTAATGAAAACGACACATATGGTTTTTAAATGTGTTCCTAGATTTATATAAAAATATGCTCTATTGTGCGTTTGAGAGAAGAAGAACATGTCTTCTAGTAAAACTATTCAGATTCTTCAAACTGCAATCATGACGACATAAAAAAGTCTATCGAAACGTGAGACACATAATACTTATGTACCTTGTTCTGATCAAGCATAACATGAACTTACTGTATTTCAAATCTATTAAACATGTTACTAGAGTCTCCTGATTCTGATCAATAAACGTGAAACTGAGAAATAAATTTTCATATTTGTTGTATGAACAGTATGTTGTATGTTGTATGAAAACGCGTAATGTGGCTTGAAATGGACTAATGTGACGTAACTATGTGACGTCATAATTATGTGAAGTTTATTAATAACTTGCTTACTTGATAAACAAATGTTTCATCGAAGAACGGGTTGCAAGTTTTCTTCTTTTGTTTAGTCTGCAGCACCCTCCTTTCGTCTGGCATCAATTGGGTCCTGAGAGATTCAAAAATTTAATATAATATTAAATTCTACTTATTATTTAGTAAATACGTTAACAATATTGTTTGTCTCAAAATAACCTTCTGAATCAGGGAGAGCGGTTGTTACTCTACTGATGAGTAGTAATGAAAAGACCATTGCAAAAATACATTAAAGGTACTTAAAAATCTATATTTGTTGCTCGTAAAAAGAGCATTAAAGGTGTACTCTATAAATCAATAATGCTTTATGTGTAATAGAGTACGCTTTAAAGGCGCTTTTAGGGCGTAAACATTAATTACATTAGTACACTATAATCACTCACTTGATATACGGGTCGCACGCATTAGCCAGCGCAGGGGTGCGGGAAGGTAGATGTTTCACTTTTATAATATGCACTTGTAGCCTTTCAGTCCCCGCCTCGTACTTCAGAGTGAACCACACTCGACCCTAGGGAAATTAAAATAGAAGGTCAATTAAGCCAACACGTCATATCAACGACTCTTTACGATTTATGAGACATTCACTTTCATGACGAATGGCGATTTTACGAGGCTCGTTTTCAATCAGCGTTGATTGATATGGGATCTGTCGTTATATTGTATTCATATCACAATGAAACTAACTTTCGTCTGTGATTTCATGCACCTAGATGTAAGTATTGGCAGGTATATCTATTTCTGCCAATACCTACATCTATGTGTTAAGTCGAAAGTTTATAGGTTGCATATTTTCTCAATAGTTCACTGTTTAATTTGATTGTGTAGATGATTTGGCATAAAACTACTAGCTTTATATGTAGGTTTAAAATAGTAGCTTTATACTAAGCTAACAAACAGACCACGTTTTAAATTACGGCAAGCATTCGCCTGGGGGAAAATTTCCTTAGTTCATTCCTAGCTCATTCGTACTGAGAAATGGATGTCTTTTTTGTTTGTGTGTTTTTTACATCTTAACTATTTGAATCCTTGAACATTACATAACTAGAGCTTAGAATCGCAACGGGTACTAAAAGTGTAATTTCCGCATTGTTCCCTTCGGTAAAAGCTTTGATATCTACATTCACCAGTAGGATTAATAACTTGAGTTGGTGATGATGTAGCTGCAGGTCTTCGTAAGGTTTTTAAAAGTAAGCGGAGGGGAAGGGGGAGAATTCCATCCTAACCTCATTTTTCCCTTTGTCTGTTTTTCAATAATATCGGATCAACAAAAACTTAATAATTGACTTCAAAAAAGGAATAGTTTCTATGTAGGTATGTTTTTTTTTGTTGAAAAAATGTGTCTTCAGGTGTCTTGTAAATAAATGTATATTCAGCTGAGACCTGATACGAGTAATATGGCATCCATAAGAAAATGAAAAAAATAGTCAAAAATCTGAGAAAATATTTCTTTATAAAAACAATATCTAGGTTTCTTGAAGTCTTGAAGAAGTGAGTTTTCATTTGACCAAAAATATGATGTCTTTACTCTTGTTGTCGACGCCGGTATTCTGTAATTGTATTAAAGTTTGTTAAAGACAAGAATTGTGTAAGAAGTAACTTTTGTTCGCTAAAAGCAAACACTTACTTTGAGAGACGAATGAGAAAAGTTTGTTGAAGGCTCTACCCGTATGTGACGCAGCATGTATACATACAATTTATACATTCCTCTGTACGCTATCAAATACGGGCCATCGTAAAAACGTGGCACTTTAACGCTAAATTAAATCGGGTGGGCGTCTACTTATCCACTTATACTGAAATACGTTTTCAAATATATGTAGGGTACTTGGAAAAGCTGAGTATTTCGTAAACTCAGCAGTTGCGTAGGTATGGAATAGATTCGAGGGGTTGTAAAAAATCACCAGACAGGTTACCTTTCTAGCAATACTTATTCATTAAAGTGACAGAATAATAAATTTCAACTAGATTAGATCCGTGAAAGATGCTGGTATGTTGTTATCAAGTAAAAAGACGCAAATACAGAACATTTCTTTGTGTCTATTCCGAAAATTCCGATTCTACACTCGTCATGAGTGTATTAATATGTCGACAAATACACACAAAATAATACATTGACTTATGATAAATAAAAGTCTAGTTTATTCAAAGGTAGTAAATCTTTATAGCATGTAGCTATAAATTTAAATGTAATTCTTAATAGATGGGGTGCGAAAGCAGTAAAAGTTTAACGCAAAGTAAATAAATATTCATAAACACCAGTCAATCCGCGGTGCCTTGTTTATGGACTATTGCTGCGGAAATAACGCACTACAATTTAGACAATGTTTATAGGGCAATATTTCTTTATTTTCGACCTTTTCTCGGTGAATGTAACTTATTTACTTATTTTTTTAGCAATTCACTATATTTTATATATCTCGTCTAATGATCTGATGCTAGTGCGAATACGAAACTATGAAGGTGGTGTTATTCAGCATCTTTCACATTCGAAGAAGAGTGTAACACCACAGTGTTTCCAAAACAGAGCTATATTAAGTAACAAAACTTTGATTAATTTATAGTCATAATATTTATTAAAAAATCCCCAATGAACTAATATAGATTGTACTCAATTAAAATTTCTTACTTCACAAAAGAGGCAACAACAGGTTAAAAACCTTTTGTTTACATACTTGTAAAAAGTAACCAATAGTTTAAAGTAGTAGTTTTTTAAGCAAAGGTGCAAACAAGTGGTTATGAAGACACTACATAATGTACTAATTCGACCTTAACCTCACCTAAAGTTCACCCACCCGCCGTGGTAGCGAGAGCCAGTAGGGAAGTCCAAATTAAATTTCAAAAGGTACTCGGTTTGCAACCAAGCTACGTTCGTCGAGTGAATTAATTTAGAAAAAGGTTAATTCATCAAGGTAAGAACGTAGAGATGTTTTCTTTATCAAGGGCGGGAAAACCTTCCTGAATTCGATACTCATTTGGATGTAGCAGATCGAGTTTGGGAGTTCTTTATCTTTCCACAGTACAGAAAATTATTCTTTAGTAGGAATCTTACAAAATATGTAAAGAAGAAAGGAAGACAGTCTGAAGTTACTGCATTAGGTATAATCAGTTATAAGGATGTTTTAAGAAGTTTGGATATAATCACCGTTCAATAATCCCAAATATTTAAGTTACCTAACTTTTATATTAAGAATGAACGCACTAAACATAAAAACTCGAAATAATTACTTGTTTAAAACTGAATAAGGCAAATATCTCGAGTAAGAAGAGGAAACTCTCGCCAAAACATTTCCGGAATTATCAATCACTACACCAAGAATAAAACTAATTACGTAAAACAAATTATTCAGTTTTCAATATTTGCAAGGCAAGTACAAAACAATATAATTTATAGATAAACTAATCAACATTTCACAAAATAAATTGGCAATCATGCCTTGCGAAAGTGAGTACTTTATGAAGAACTTTGTCGTATTTTCATGTTGCGCTTTCTCAGCGGGGATGGCGAGGATGAGCTCAAGTAAGGCCATGGTTGAAGGATAATGTATATTAAATGCTGAGGAAATATGGGGGTATTATTTTTGTCGTACATGAAATTTCCTCTCGCAATATTGAAGCGAATGAAACGTGTATGTTCATTTTTCTAATGTAGGTCTGAAATTAGATGATAACGTTTAATTGAGTGAACTTGCGTAGATAGAATACGTCTGTCTCTAAGCATACTGAAGGTGAGGTACTATTTTTTTTCTGCCATGCCCACAAGTTTCTTCAACTGTATAAAATTCGATCATATAGTACAGCTGATTTTGCTATTTCTGCCTGGCACTTTTTTTCAGATTATGACCTATTTAGATTTACACGTACATACATTATTTTTTTTATATACCTAAGATTGTACATATAATGTACACAAATTTAGTGTAGGTATACGACCTTTATGGAATAAGTTTTAATACCGTTCGTCCTAAATCTACATCTCCCATATTGCTTTTTTGTTATAACCATAACCTTTCACTCAATGTTCTTTTGTACCGACATTTTTTTCGATTATGAATAAAATTTGTTTCTTGTATAACAAATAGCAGGTAACATACTTGATAGCATGACTCAAACCAAATTTGATTATAGAGAATATGTAGGTACGCAATTCTACATTTGGGGTAAAACGTAATTTTACCAATAATGAATTTTCCGATAAAATATATTTCACCGTTTATTTGAGTTACGAATAACTTGATTACTGTAGTAACTCAGGTGCACGACAGCGCGTCGTTGAGCTAATCTAGTTAATAATACAGAATATATTTACCACATGTCCCTCAGGCCACATTAGATCTTCATCCAGACAATCCGATTTGTAGAGAGATGGGTCCAGTACTCCAAGATCAGTCGTGTTCGCTGCAACAATCGAGTTAATGAAAGTAACGTAATAGGTAAGGCATAGTTAAGTAATTATATTAATAGGTAGATCTCTCAGACTATTTTTATCTACATAAAATGGCAATAGGTTGTAGAGTCTTGCATTTCCTATTTTTTTCTGGGTATCCCGTTATCCGCCTCCTTTGTCGCCTGTCGCCCCATAAAACTAATGTAAAAACACCTACTACATCTTCTAATACATCCTATACCCGTTATTTTAGGTGAGCACTGTATAAAATATCAGAGAATATTACTATTCATTTGGTAATATTTTATTGATTACATTGAGCCCAACACTACGATTGCAATTCTACAGTCACGGATTCGAGAAGTCAAGAAATATATTGGCGAATATAACCTAACCACATTACAAATAATACATAACGAAGTGTGCTTTCAACTACAAATATAAATATTCGTACGAACTTTGTGTAGTATTGGAATTTAATTAATCTAAAGAAATAAAAACAAAATAAGGAAGTTGTACTTCAGTTTCATTCATAAAGTACATCCCGATTGTAAAAGTTACATGTGTTTCTAAATTCACATTAACTGCCAGCCAGTTTTACAAAAGGAACCTGACATTAATACTCATGGCCACTCAGTTTCAATCGCGGTAAATTACAGTGATTTTGATTACAAATTGTATGTGTTAGGTGCTGCAACCATTACGTCACTAGTCTTGTATAAATTAAATTTAGAAGGTACGATACAGTTCACGATACTATACATACATTCAATTTTATTTGAGAATGAATTAAATATATCTGTTAAATAACAATAACATTTTTTGCTGTCTTTAATAAATGGAAACCTAAAACAAAAACTTTCTGTTAAGGAAATGATAAAGAAGGCTTGGAAGTAAAATTCAATGTTTCAGTGAAAGGATGGCTTGAGCGTACCTTTTTGATGTTCTTTTATGATGTCACGTACCATGAAATGCATGGAATGAGTAACTATTACTACTACCTACTCACACGTGAATAAGGCGAGTATGTTTGTTGGTTGACGTCACAATTCATCAGATCAGTGGCTATATTTATTTTTTATTATTTCCTACACAATATTCGGACTATCATTTCATTATTTTATTAATCAATAGAGCATTTAATTGTAAAATATTGTTTGATGTTGTAGCAATAGAGTATAATTATATAAACAATTTTGCACTCAGTAAAAAAAATATACATATTCCCTATTCCTTAATAGAGAAATAGTTTCAGAATTAGGGTTAGTTGGGTTCCATCAAGGTGACCCACTTGGGTCATTTACCCTTAATAAAATTCCCAATTTCACATTTGGTTGGGAATGTGGATTACAGAGGACTGCTTAATAGGGGTATCTATTCTCAGCCAAATTTAGGGGCACCTGACAAGAAAAGAACCTCAACTGTATATAAATTTATCGTTGCGTTGTGTTTCTGCTGATGCGAAGGGATGCTGGAGCTTATTGAGACGGGGTCAATACACTAGTCACGCATCAGATGTGTTAGAGAATGTTTCCAAGATTCTCAACCTCTTACTATTACGGCTGTGCAATTTAGAAACCTAGTAGGGGAGATCTGTTAGCAAATTAAGTCTTTGTACTTTACAGGCAAAAATCCTAGCAAATGCTGTAATGCTACAAATATAATAAAATTTGTTCATAATGATAAAAATTAGTTTATGTCCCTTAAATGTAAAGTAAAAGTCTTGAAATTCTACAGTCGATTAACCAAGAGTTTGTCTGTTGTTCTACCAATTAGTAGATATAAATAGTTATACACATTTAATACATAACGTCTGATAGCTTCTTACAGATTTACATATTTTTATTAACAAGTATATTGTAATTAACAAGTACTAGAATCCACCAACAAATCAACCAGTGCAATAATTTTTTTCACTTCATATTGTGTACTGTGTAATTGTGTCAGCCAGCCGAGTGGATAGAACTGCAGCTTGTTATTGCAATCGTGGAACTGACATGTTACAAAGGATTGCCTCGGCATTTGATTGTAATGAACTCCACGCGCATACCATTCCGTTCCCTCTAGTAATACGCTACGACTTCTGTAGCTCGAGCTCTTCTGTGGTTTGAGTCAGTCCTTTGAAGAATAATAGGTATGTCAGGAGATAGTTAGCTATTCTTAGGTATGAATAGATACAATTTCAACATAATTTACTATCGTCATCTCTTCGACGCTCTTACCTCGAAGATCGGGATCCAGAAATAAAATAGTATTAAAAAATATGTTTATTAAATTACTAGTTACTACTGACGTGATCCACTGCTAATACAAGCTATTTCGCGCACATGGTAATGGGAATAATTACCATGTACGCGAAATAGCTTGTATTAGCAGTAGATCACGTCAGTAGTATAATAGTCAGCATTCAAACCTGAGACCTCTTATTCGTAAGATCGACCCAACCACTAAGCTACCTATTTTATTTAATGTCACTATGATAGTGACCTTATATATCAATTACACTATGCTATTTTTAAACTTTCGCGGTGTGAATTCATAATTATATAAGATATCGGGACTTCTCGCGAATTATATCTTGGAACTTACTGTTTCTACCGACGTTTCGGATGCGTTGCAGCACCCGTGGTCACGACGACAAGAGTCAAGTGAATTACACTATGCTATTTTATTTAATGTCACTATTGACAGTGACCTTATATATCATTTATAACAGAAGGCACTCACTTAGAAAACATACGTGTACGTACAAAGGTTCTTCGATAACTCAGGTAACAAATAGCTCTTGCCCCAAAGGTTGAAGGTATAGAGTAGGTACGAAGATCTTTCTTGAGTTCTTTTCGAAGTGATAAATTTACGTCAGTGTATAAGTTTGACTTATTGTTTCGTGAACTGTAAATCAATATTATATTGAGAAGTGACATTTATGATCGTATTGAGAATACGTGTCTGTTAAATAAATATTAGATCGAATAACTAAATTGCAGAAATAGTCAGATAGTGTTGTTTTCTTCCTATTTTGCAGACAAGCATACAGAAAGTGTTTATCGTGGCCTATGAACGTGTGCCACACTAGAGGGATTACACTAGTTCTACCACCACCTTGCAGCAATCTTCTAATGCCCTTCTTGAAGTTACCCATATCGTAGTTGCTTTTAAATTTTTTCAAAATTTGGTAAGTATAGTCTTTCTTATGCGAGTGCCAATCCCGGTTTCTAAAGATAATAATTTGATTTATATATATGTATATATGTATATATATATATATATATATATATATATATATATATATATATATATATATATATATACATATATATATATATATATACACAACGGTTCGGGATTTTACGCGATTAAATCATGGAACTTTTGCGTTGCAACACCCGTGGTCACGAATTTGGTTTAGATTGGCTTTTACCTCCAACCTCAAGAGGATAGCCAATGTTAAAGTTTCCTTTCTTAATCTGCAAGTATACTAGCTCGTAGTTTGATGTCCTGCAATGACCGAAATTCGGTAATTAAGTAGATACCTTATTACTTACACGTCTCTAAGTAAAGATGAATTACGTATACAATTGTTATCTGTGAGTGGGTGACATAATGTCACCTAAGATCTTCGTTCAAAATGACACAATGTAACTATGTATTGTGTACACCGGTGTATAATGACATTGTGTATTTATACACAATGTGTGTACGTATGACATTTAACGCCAATTCTAGAAATTGAATCACGTCACGAATACGCCAACGCTTATACATTTCGGTAACGCATACAGTATTTCAATTTGATGACGTACGAGTACAATCGATTTGTTGAATAGAGATAACTTAGTCTACACAATCAGGGTATATACATTATTTTGTACTAAGATTTAAAATATAGAGGCTTTTGGGCTTAATACTTTATTTTAACAGGAGGATGAAGGTATATATATATATTTGGGTGATTATTTGTCCCCTTTGGGTGATTATCTAGCAAATATTTGGTATTATTTATCTAGTCTTGAAAAGTCTTTAAGCTACTTTTCATCCCAAGAATAGGAATTTTTCGTTTATATATTATAGAGCTAGTAATTTCAATAAAATACTTATTTTATTTAAATTTAAAGTTATTCGGTTAAAGTGTCTCAACTCATAAATAAAGTAACATTGTTTTTAAATTAAGCCTCAATAATACCTACCACACTCTGCACTTTAGAAATTAAAGTTATCTGCCGTCCTGAGGCATAGTATCACTCCAGTGTCACTCATACGGTACTCTCGCAACTCGAGTGATAGAGAAAGATCATATGAACTATCTCCATCACTTGAGTTCCGAGATTTATCACTATTTATGGATTTTGCATCTTTGAGTAGTGAAATTCAACAGAAGACTGCGCGTGATACATGTTGGATGTATGTTTGAGAAATATGCAAGCAAGTTTTCACCTCATTCCTTGGTGGGGAAAGGTGCTATTTAGGTTTATTTTTTGTACGAACTTACAAACTGGGCAAGTGCAAGTTTTGGATACTAAAACATAGTTTATTCGCATTATACAGTTTGGTGTTACAATTTCGTGATTCAAGCCGCCTTTGAATAAGTATTGCCTGTATTAGGATCAAAATGATGACATTGAGAACTTTTGTGTGAAATTAAAACTTACTTAAATAAATAACCGCTAATACAAACCTTAGAGAATGCCGTCAGGTGAAAAATAAAATACAGTGGATGTTCGAGTAAATCAAACACTCGACAAATGCGTATAATTGCATCGCTTGCAATTATGCACATTTGTTCGATTTGGCTAATGTGTAGCCAGTTCGTGTCCAAAGCCCTCACGGAGCTACCGCGTACTCGCAACCAAAACCATTAACCATTAAATCCAAACCATTAGAATCATTATCTTAATTAATATTAGTCAATTATAACATAAGCCATTTTAGTGTAAACTATTAGTGAGTGAATAAAACACTTTCCTTAAACTTACTCTTATTTTACCACTATCCTTTTATACCAATATATATCAAACAAACCAAGAGTTGGAGTTGTGTAGAATCAACCATAATACAAAGCAATTGTTTTCAGTGAAAAAGCACAAAGTGTCTTTATTTCATTCAAATAAATGTTGAAAATACAATTCTTTCATTGAATCAATTCGGGCTACAGTAATTGTTATAATGATGTTCGTTGTCAAAATAATACAATGTGCCAAATTATTAATAAATAATTTAATAATAAGATCTTCTGTTTGATTTTCATTAATCTCAATTGTATGGTTTCCGTATGTGTTTTTAAACCATTTATGTAACGATCTCTTAAAATAATAATCGTGAAATATATTTTCAATACAAAATGAATTTTCTCTTCAGTTGAAACTGTGTATTCATGTTATAATAGAATAACGTGAACCAAATTTATCCTATTGTGTACTTTTTATAATAAATTGTAAAAGGCTTCTAGAGATTGGTAAAATAATAGGTATCAGTTTATTTTATGAAAATTGAGGCTATGTTCATAATCGTCATTTTTGTGTTGGTCCCAATTGTGCACAAGGTTTTTATATCTAGAGTCTGCTAACTGTTTCTCTAACTTTTGGTTTGACTATAGGGCATTCATGGGCACATCTGCCATATACCATATACTATGACCTCCCAACTCAACTGCTATTGCGTTGGGTGTATTAATTTCAAGCACTTAGTTAAGTTCCTGTACTTTACAAATTGAGAGTTAGTATATTAATGTAAAGTTCAACGTTTATTGTTGTTGTTTAAGAAGTAATTTTGGCGTCTGTTACTGAGCATCGTTGTTATTCACATAAGAAATTATATACGAGAGCTGTAATCACTTACCATCGGGTGGGCTGTGTGTTTGTCTTCCGCCTAAGTGGTATAAAAAAAAGAAAAAGAAAAAAATTATTGAAAAAGATTATTTTGGGTTTGAAGACTGATTATGATTAATTACAAAAGTAAACTAATTTTAAAATATTTTAACATACCTTTCTTTTTGTTTTTTTTTTGGTATGCACGCGTCAATAATTCGTATATAAGTAGTTTAAAATTCCCTAGAGGAAAAAAATAGTATATTTAATAATATGTGCATCATTCTATAAAAGGTTTAGGACTCACAGTATTTAAAAAAATAGAATTTGGTACTTTTGTTGTTGGCTGTACGTTATTAGGTTAGGTCCTACGTTAACTTGTTAGAGATTTATAACAAAAGTTAGTTTTGGTTTTCTTGTATTTCGGTATTGTTGGAGCGCCTTTTACTTCACATCGAATGAATTACCTGAACTAAGGAGTAATTATTATAATTTAAACTTTTGAAGGCCCCGCGGCTAGGAAACCACCCCGAGCGATGATTAAACAAAATTTTGGTACGTGGTATGTCTTATTTGAGGCAGAGGATAGACATACCAATATAATATAGGTATTTAAACTATCATGGTCACTCACATCAGAATAAGAATAAACGGGATATTTACCATGTTTCATTATTTTGAGTTTTCGATATTTCGGCGCTGTTGCAAGCACCATGATCACGGAGGAACTGGAGTAGTGACGGTGAACAAAGAAAAAGTTTTTTCCTAGGAGTAATTATATCGATCTACCCTCTTTCGAGTTCTTTTACTACGCGTATCTGCACTACTATTGGTTTCACTCTCACTACAAACTCGAACCCGATCTCGATCACGTTCACGACATACGATGCTCACTGTATCCACTCGCGATTTTGTTTTAGCTTGCTCCCGATGAAACATGGTAAATATCCCGTTTATTCTGATACTGATACCAATATAAACTTTAATAAAACCTCTACTAATGTAACGTTAGTGTTTCATTGAATATAATTATTATTTTGTTGGAAATACGACCATCCCAATAGTAGTAATAGTAGCAAGTCTACTGAATTACGATGGGATACATAGACTTACTATTTATCGAGGTATATCAGAGAAAAGTAGGAAACGAATTATACGTTTGAATATAATTATAATATTGACCACATTTTCATTAAATAGGACGAGCAAATATGACTTCATCTCGCCATGGTAAGCTAAAGGCAAAGTCTCAGGTCGAGGAAGAGGGTCACCATTAAGTACACGTAGCATGTTATTGTGACCACATTATTACATTCACACATACATATAATCAAGTTTTTATCTCTGGAGGGTTAGGCAGAGGTGAATTAACACCCACATTTCACCAATAATTGTATTCGGTCCCACGTGATAGGGGGTTGACTCGAGCATGTATGAACATGTATATTCAACCACAATATTTTATACGCAATCAGAACTTCTATTATAGAATGCCAGTTGAATGCAAATATCAGTAAAGAATCTACCGAGTTTATTCTTGGGCAATATTACAATCTTGTCACGTAGGGAACCTCTACGCCGTAGCATTGCGTAGCAAACCGACAATTTTCTTAACATTCTACTTGACCGAATTTTATATCTTTCTAATATAGAAACAGTTTCCTGACAAAATAATACCGTTATTTTATTAAACTATTATATTTGGCCACTAAATACTTGATTTGTCTTTTTTTATGATTGAATATATTTGTTTTAATCATTAGGCACATGAGTGGTTGAAATATAACAGACAAATCAATCTATTACATTTAGGAACAGATGGATATTTTTCACCATATTTTAAATTTAAATGGCAAAGATTATCCTCATACGTTAATACTGTATCCTTGCATACAGTATCAACTAATTTAAGTAATGTCACATAATTTTAGATCAAGCTCAGTTAAATAATTCATCGTAGCAATTTACAAGAATTGACAAAGCTTCATTGACAATTACTGGGGTTAAGATACCTATTTAGAAATGTATTCATGTATGTGAGTAGGGTCACACGATCTGTTTGCGGAGGAAGGAGGCTGAGTACCGCATCAATCTCTTGTGTCAAACGTTTATAGGGATATAGTGAGTCTTTTGATGGGAAGGTCCTACCTTAAAATCAATAAAACGTTAAATTTTCGAACTTGGTCGTAACGTGACACAAGATGATGCTAATGTCCAATGTGTGGATACAAAAAGTGAATATGTAGAAAACAAACTTTTAGTCTTCCCACTGACAGCACAAATTCTCCAGTGAGCTCTCTTTCATAAAATAATATCCATCATTTAGCAATCAGTAGGGCCTTGTCTATCAATTTGCTCTATTGAATCGTTAACATGAGTAGAATTTATTACAAAGTAGCATTGTTGTTACAGAAGCACAGTATTCAGTGAAGCGTACTTATATTATTATTCGACTAAAATTACTGTAAGTTTGTGAAATCTAATTGATTGTCAAAATGTTATTCGAGTCAATAAATTAAGACCAAACATCGTTGTGGACTAATCGTGTTTATTCTACTTAAAGTTTGTAGCAATAATAATTTTCTAACAACAAACAACGTTTTGATAACTTTTCATAGAATTTATCACAATTGTCCACAATTTCGATAATATCTTGCCTTTATACTTTCTTTTAATTTAAAATGAAGACTTTAAAAGTCTTTCGGCAACTTTATAATTGACAATTAATGTGATAAGTTGTCATTCGAGGATTTTGTAATCTAAAGTTTATAGTTAAAATAAAATTGAATCACCAAATGTGTTGGTAAGCTAAATAATAAATGAGTTAAATATTTAAACAACTCCCGACACATAAAACAACCTCGAAATATTAAAAATAAAGCCTTTTAAGTTTGATATACTTAGTAATATTTTTATGTAAGCGTTGACATGCCGGGAAGATCTTAGATCGTTCCGATAATATAACGGATTGCTTTACCAGTTAGAGTCTCCTGCATGACAATGACCGGGGTTGGATAAATATTTTTTTATTTTTTTTATTTTACAAATTTTAAATTAATCTTTTCTGTTATCTAAGCTACGCCAACTTGACTTCACCTCGCCTGATGGTAAGGTAAAGGCAAAGTCTCAGAAAAGATGGTCAGCATTACAGACATTAAGTAATGTCACAATGGTGGCACTCAGCTTGGCGGCCTCATCAGATGGTTTTTCACGCTCCGCTTAAAGGCGGGTCCTTTAAGCGGGGTGTGAAAACCCACGGCGGGACTGTAGGAAGAAGGAAACACGTGAGAATGAATTCCAGGTCTTGGTGGTCACGCGCTTTTTGGATTGATACCCATGTTGAGGGAGTTTTTGATAAAAAAAATAATTTGCCATTTTGTGGTGGCGGCTATCTTGGAATTGAAATTTGTTATAGAATTTACTAGTCAAGCGCTTTCATTTGATACCCATATTGAGGGAGTTGTGAAAATATATGTACTACGTCATTTTATGGCGGTGGCCATCTAGGATCGATTATTTTCGAACACAGCTATGTACACTCCTGACTAATATATACACATACACACATACACACAATTATAATTATTATAAAGAAAATTATTCTCAATAACAATTTATATACCGTTATAATTATGAAGGTATACATTACATCTAAACTAACTAATTAATTTAATAATTATTACGTGTTAAGCTCTTCATACCTCCACCAATTACACACAAAGATCCGTCACTACTGATATTAATCCGCCTTTCTTAATTAACCAATATTGTGTACCGTCTTTGTCAAAATAGCGGGCTTTAGAGCCTTTGTTGTGTGTTTATTAGATCCCATGTTTATTAAGGTCATACAATCGTTGTCGCAAATAAGCTTCTTAACATTATTAGAGAACTTATGAGTCTATGTTATCGTACCTATATAGTATATAAATTGTGATGTTAAGTCCCAATTACGAATAGGGATTAGGATAAAATAGACACTTTTAAAAATGTAGAAAAAGCGAACAAAATAATGAGTTTTGAAACAGCCTCTGTGGCGTGGTGGTAGTGAACGTAACTGCTACGCAGGAGGCGCGGGTTCGATCCCCGCTCAGTGCAAATATTTGTATGCATGAATATGGGTATTTGCATCGGTCTGGGTGTTTCTATGTATAATATGTATGTATTTACAAAAAAATTTATTTAAGTAAGTTTATTCGTATTCTAGATTCCGTAACACAAGCTATTTAAACTATGCTTACCATGGGTCTAGATAGCGTTGTGAGAATGTTGTAGAATATTTATTTCATTATTTACTTTTTTTTAATATGTAACCTGTATTATAATTACATAAGCCGCGATAAACGCCGCCATTTGTAAATTTTTCATAATATTGTAATTTATTGATGTAGGTACAATAAATATTTATCTTATCTTATCTTATGATTGTCTCTTGATAAATGTGAAGAGTTACCTAGAGACGAGAAAAATATTATATAGAGACTAGGAATAGAGAAAGAGAGAGACTAAGAAAAGTAATATTATTAGTAGAGGTCACCGGTTCAACTTCTGTCTCTAAGTATAAAATAACACAAAAAGTATTTTTGGTTGACGGCCTTTTTACTATTCCTGTCAGTATGTGTATGTATTATACGAATAGACAAAGGTAAATGTCAGTCATATTCAAATCCCAAACGAGCGCAGAGTCAATTTGGTATGCATCCCGTGCCATCTTTTTTCTCAAATTGTGAATGGTTCATTGTGCCAACAAAAACATTATTTTTTCAGTTGGAAAAATACATAGGTAATTACATACATATATACATATAAACACGCCTTTTTCCCCGGAAGGCTAGGCAGAGGTGAATTAACACCCACATTTCACCAACATTGTATTCGGTCTCACGTAATAGGCTCACCCCCTAGGTAATTATATCACAAAAATTGTTTTATGTTAGTAAAATAAAATGCGCAAACAAATACGTAGGTATGCCACAAATAAGCCTAAAGCTCTTTAGCTTACACAAAGCTTCTCGTGAACATAATAATCCATTTTCTCGCATTCCCATTTTTATATCAACAATCGCCTTTATAATAATGTTGAAATGTCCAAGAATACAAAGGACGAGTAACTTTAATTCTATAAAAATATTTATAAGGTTCTCTGAAGGGTTCATCTGAAGAGGGTTATAGATAGTATTTTTCTCTATTGGAGGAATTGGAGGATAGATAGATAGGGTGGTGATTGATTGATTACGAATTGGCGAATAGTCAAGTTCAATAAGGTTCAAATAACATAGCAAGGAGTATTATTGCCCACTTGTTGCAACGAAACCTACCTATGTAATATCTGACCGTTTTAAAGAATAAACATAATCTGTTGCCGTAAGACGGATATAGATATGTTTAGAAGAAATATAATGGTTTCGGGCGAAGGTTCTGTGGCTTAGTGATCAGAGTGTTCCTGTAAAAGATCGCGGGTTCGAATCCCGCCTGACCGATCCAATTTTTTCTATATCTTAATCGATTTGAATGAATGATACTAAATGCTTTAAAGTTTCATTCAATAGTTTTTTTATACCACTTAGGTAGCAGACAAGCGCACGGCCCACCTGATGGAAAGTGGTTATCGTGGCCTATGGACGTGTGACCAGAGAAGCCACCCTCGCGCTGCCGACCCTGTAAGCACAGAGTCTCCGTGCCGTCAGTGTAGAGGACAAAGCGGGACAAGCCTCTAGTCATCCCACAGACAGCACAAATTCTCCAGTGAGCTCTGGCTACCCTACTCACCGCTGGGAACACAACACGAAGATAACATAACCGCGGTATTCTGAGATTAGAGAGAGTATTCTGATCAAACATCAATGTTTAAAAATGATTGCAACATCATTCATTGGTTCCGATAGTTCGTACGAATATTGGTAGATGACTCCCACCGCTGGCGTAAGACGGATATATGTATAGAAGAATTTGGATGGTTTCGGGCGAAGGTTCTGTGGCTTAGTGGTCAGAGCGTTCCCCCTGTAAGCGAAAGATCGCGGGTTCAAATCCCGCCTGAAATGATCCAACTTTTTCTATATCTTATTCAATCTGTACATTGTATCGCTTCTACTTATTAAAATATTAACCAGGCCTTAGAATTAACTTAGGACTTATATATACTAGAACTAGACTATAAAATAAAATGCTACGATATTCTACATATACCTAAAGAAAACTTAGTTTAACTAGTTTGTGTGGGATTTGCTTTGAAATATATTAGCACAGGTAATATAATATACTTCTTAGGAACCTTAATTATTAACTTAGCAACCTTAAGTACTTAATTCTATAGGATTAAGTTTATAACATACCTATTTATATAATTATTTTGTTTTATAATACTTTTATAAACGCACAAAATGAAAAGTTTATGTTTAGGTCCCAATGTTATAGGTGGCGAGCCTATTGCCATTAACCGGGCACTTATAAACCTGCGATAAATACACTGGTGTGTGCCATGGTAAACCTGGAATCGAACCCGAGACCTGGCAACTGTGGACTGTGGAAATGTGGGAGTACTGGCGAAATGTGGGTGCTAGCATCTCTGCCTACCCCTTCGGGGATATAGGCGTGAGTTTGTACTATGGTTTCCCTGAGGGACTTTGCGAATGGATCGCCAGCTTTTTGTCCAACAGAAGCATCCAAGCTGTCGTCGACGGCAGCTGCTCGGACCGCATGAACATAAACGCTGGTGTCCCTCAAGGCTCCGAACACGGAGACAACAGTCTCCGATCCTGTTTCTGCTGCATATCAATGACATGCTCTCTGATGGCTCCGTTCATTGTTATGCAGACGACAGTACTGGGGACACGTGTTACACGGGTCGTGCAAATATCCCTCAGTCCGAGGTCGAGAAGAGTCGCGAACAACTTGTGTCTGAAATCGAGACTACTCTCTCTGGAGTATCCGATTGGGGACGACTAAACCTAGTCCAATTCAACCCCACTAAGACACAAGTATGAGTATTCACCGTTAAAAAAAAACCATTCATTGTAGCGCCGCAATTCCTGGGCACACCGCTTACCATCTCCTCGAGTATCGGGATCCTTGGTGTCGATTTCTCCAGCGACGTCCAGTACCGTAGTCATTTGGAGGACAAGGTTAAGTTGTCATCAAAAAAACTTGGAGTACTTAACAGGGCGAAGCAGTACTTCACTGCGGGGCAGCAACTCCTTCTTTATAAGGCACAGGTCCGGCCCCAAATGGAGTACTTCTGTCACCTTTTTGCTGGAGCGCCTGCATACCAGCTTGACCCCTTCGACTCGGTGCAGGGACGGGCGTTGAGGCTGGTTGACAATCCTATACTCACAGGTAGTGTGGAACCTCTTAGCCTTAGGAGGGACTTTACTTCGCTATGTGTGTTCTACCGCCTATACAATGGTTTGTGTTCAGATGAATTGTTTGACATGATGCCCACAGCTACATTCTATCATCGCACCTCTCGCCATAGGTAGGGAATTCATCCTCACACATTGCAAACTGAGAAGGTACGCACTGTGCGGTATGAAAGAAACTTCATCCAACGCACACTTAAGATGTGGAATGACCTCCCTGCTGCGATTTTCCCAAGCACCTACGGGGTTCTTCAAGAGGGGCATCAGAAGGTTTCTTCATGGTCGGCAGCGCGAGTGTGGCATCTCTGGTGTTGCATACGTCCATAGGCCACGGTAACCACTTTCCATCAGGTGGGCCGTATGCTTGTCTGCCACCAAAGTGGTATAAAAAAAAATGTTATGCATAAAAAATTGCACCGAGTGGAAAGCGAACGTTCTACCTCTGATTTCACAGTCGAGTACCTACGTACACGCGCCACACAGATAATAAAGATAATAAAATTGCTATATTATGCTATAGAACAAAGATTACGTTACGTTGTGTAGAATGTTGTAGCATACTTTTTTTTAAACTCGAATGTATGTATAAAATAAATATACTAGATGAATTATGCATAAATTTTTCCCATTTGCTCATAATAAATCTTTAATCTTCTAATACCAAACAGACAAAGACCATCTGTAACATGCGATAATGATCGACTCGGAAGCTCACTCTAGTAGATTTTATTACTTAAAGGCCGAGAAAAAAAATTAAAATAAGCTTAAAAGTTATCTAAGCGTACAAGCATCCATGTAATTAATGACTAACTCATTAAAACTTCCTGCACTTTACAAACTCGTATCTGTAGCTATCTCAATGAACTATACTCTCTTAAACTTACTTTTATCGTAACGTGTGGGTTTCTAACTTTGTTTCTACTTGTATTTTCTTTTTTCAAATAAAATGTAGCATTAGTACGTCCAATGAAAAAAAAATCATTCACATGAAACCACTTTTTAACAGATTATATTGCAATTTATTTGTAAACCTCAGACTATTATGTAAAACTATTAATGCTGGTACAGATATCAAAATTTTCAAATACTTAGCCTGAAAATGACGTGGACCTCGAAGGTGTTTATACGACCCTGTACACCTTAGAAAAATGGTATGCAAACCATAGTATGATAACAGTTTTTTTTATATACCACTAGCTGTACCCTGCCACGCTTCGCTGTGTCACATTGTGATTGAATGGTTGCAAAATGAGAAACGAAACAAAGAATACATGTCATATAAGTTTAATTTTGAAATACTTGTGGATATACAATTTTATTGTTTTTCCACTGTCTGTTTTTCGCGGTCGCGGATATGTGACTGATGCAAAAATTAGATAAAAACAATCCTTGATGCTGATTATATATCATGCTAAAATTTCAGCTCGATTGGTGCAGAGCTTTTTGAATTTTTGAAGCGTACACAAACCAACATAACATTTTTATATATATAAAATAATAAGAACATTTACGTGGCGGACAAAACACGGCCCACCTAATGGAAAGTGGTTATCTTGGCCAATATCTGACCCTGGCGAGAAGATCTTAGCACAAAATTGACCTTATTTCTGTGCTGTCAGTGCAGTATTATACATACTGTACACTAACTTCGCCATTGCGGTTAGGTACTAGTCTTAAATGTCCCCACGGGAGACTTCAGGTAGTTTCACGCTAGGTGAAATCTACTTAATGTTAATTAGCTACGTCTAGACTTCGGAAAATTAATTGCAGTAAACTGAGTGAGCTACTGAATAGCTCTGTAGAAGGATTGGACTTTCACTTGTCAGATAACTAGAAATAGTAGGTACTCTGAATTTGAAAACGGCATTTTAACTAATCAAAACTTTTAACTTGTAATACTTGTACATAGAACTACATGTACATGTACATTGTAGAACTACATTTTGTTAAAATTTTATCTCAGTACAAGCATTTGCTCTTTGTACGTAAGTGTACCATTATGATATTTCTCTTCAACGCTAGTGAATGAGCGTAAAAAATGATACTTCATTTTTCACAACCTTTGCCATGTTCAAGTGTCATCAATCGTAATATGCATGTACAGTTATATCACTAGGGTTGTTATGAGAGTGGGATTCAACAGGTCTGTAATATCAGGGTAAAGAGCATGATGTTTTACTACTAAGATTAATGATTAATGTAGTAATGCCTTTACTAGCTAACCGGTACATACAAAGTAAAAAATCATTTATTCTGCATAGGCCATTAAATCAGCACTTACAAAATGTCAATATAAAAAGAAATTTCCTTTTTCCTTCTTCCTACAGTCCCGGGTCCTTTAAGCGGGGCGTGAAAAGCATATGATGAGGCCGTCAAGCTGAGTGTCACCATTGTCACACGGTATGTGTAAGTAATGGTGACCCTCTTTTCTGGGACTTTGCCTTCAGCTTACCATCAGGCAAGGCGAAGTCTAGTTGACGTGTACTATATAAAAAAAAAAGAAATATAGTTTTAAATAGAAGACTAGTTTAGCAAAGGACACGGCGGTATTTCCGCCCGATTGAGCAGTCCGACTGGGGAAGTACCTCCGCCCTACAGAATACCGCGGTTATAATAACTTCGTGTTGTGTTCCCAGCGGTGAGTAGGGTAGCCAGAGCTCACTGGAGAATTTGTGCTGTCAGTGGGAAGACTAAAGGCTTGTCCTGCTTTGTCTTCTACTGACGGCACAGAAACTCTGTACTTACAGGGTTGGCAGCGCGACTATGACTCCTCTGGTGTTACAGACGTCCATAGGCCACGGTAACTACTTTCCATCAGGTGGGCCGTGTGCTTGTCTAACAACTAAGTGGTATAAAAAAAAAAAAAAATGCCCTGTTCGAAACGCGTCTCCGACCTTAGAAAACTGCGATAAGAAACTCAGCGGGTATTTTTTTTGGTCTATTTACAAACATATACTTAGTCTACTTAGTCTAAATACAAAAACTTACTTGAGTAGCATAGTTGAGCAAACAGCTCTTTTCCAAGCTCGTTTAACATCTAAGTATTATTTCTGGCACAATTTACTTTTAACTAAATTTTACCACTATGTCTCTGCTAATTGCTAACTGGCTAGCTAGTTTGGAAAGTCATTGCTAGTTACAGTAGCTACAATGTAAGGCGTTGGACAAGGAGCTGGTTGGATCGAGATTATACTAATTAACTTCTTCCGTTTGAACTAGAATCAGCAATGGCGGCGGCGCGCGCGACTCTCAGAAATTAATAATGTTTGTTGGATTTTAACCGCTTTCATAGACCTTTACTGATCGGATTGTGCCTCTCGTGTGTCCCTCAAGTGATTTAGTGATGTGGGCAGCAGCTCCTGAGCCAGGAAGAGAAGACCGGTGCACCGGCGCCGACAGCACGTGGTGTCATAAAGGTTAGTGCATCCTCTCCTACTTTCTTGGGTTGCATTCACTGCCTAAACCTCCTCCGCGGCAACCCGATCATCTATCTTGTTTGTTGTGTAAAGTGTCATATGAAACATTTAGCTTCACATCCCCGCAAAATACAGTCCACTAGCTCACGTGGCGAGAATTGCGCCACCATTCTTTTTGGTGGTCGGTAAACCCACTCCTAACACAGGAATATTAGTAATTTCGGTATTAATATTCATTAATATATATTTCAGTCATAGAAAAATCAATCAATCAATTAGCCAACCGCAGTTCATTGCTGAACATAGGCCGATACGTTCCTCCACCTTCCGCTTTTAGTTTGTTTCAAACACAAAATCAACAGCTAATATAATTATCATGAGTGTATGTATCATAAACTTATATAAACAAATATCTATAACAGAAAAGAGTTTTCTCAGTCTAAACAACAGTTATCCATCTAGGCGTTCTACTTTCATCACATGCTCAAAGTTATTTAACCACACAACAATCTGCCCACGTAATCACTTGTTTAACATTTTTTTTAACCGCTGAGGGCATTTCCTAAAATCACTTGTTTAACATTTTTTTTAACCGCTGAGGCATTGATTATAAACCGCATAGGTTTTGTTTTGTAAATGCTTATGAATCTTTTTACTGTATGTAATTGTTTAGATGATAAATAAATAAAATAAAAAAATAAAAAAATTGATATTTAGGGATTTGTTGTTTCGTAGCAAGCAAAACTAAATTAGTTAATTTAAAACAAAAAATGGGGTGCTCAAAAATTGTTAGAGACGAGGCTTGATGTCCCTAATATCATGTAATGCATTGGTCAGATTTAAACATAAATGCTTTGGCAATGGCGAAAAGGTGGATCTTCAAAAAGGAGAATCATTGCAATCCCATACCTACAACGGTGTGGAACCGCTCAGCCTCAGGAGAGACTTGCATCGCAGAGTGTGTTTTATCGTCTGTACAATGGTGTGTGTACAGATGAATTTTTGACATGTTGTCTACCGCTACATTCTATCATCGCACCTTTCACCACAGGCAGGGAATCCATCCCTACACATTACATTTTGAAACAGTACGTACAGTTAGATAAGATAAGAACTTCATCCCCTACACGCTTAAGTTCTTAATGAACTCCCTGCCGTGGTTTTCCCAAGGGATTACAATATGAGCATTAAAAGGTTCCTAAGGGTCGATAGCGCGAATGTGACGTCACTATTGCACCCGACCATCGCCTGTCATGACATCAGTCTATCACCTAAGTGATATGAAATAAAACGTTTGCAAATAATTTCGAGGTAGCATTTATTCCCCTACGATGGAATAGTACATATTTCCATCTGTGAGTACATCCCACAATACGTCCGAAGTCGGGCTAACTGGTCACTTTTAATTGGCTCAAACTTGCGTAAACAGCTGACTGCTATACTGTTAGAAAGTTTTGTAGGTATTTGAATCAAACAGAAATCTGCTATGCTACCTGCATGAGTGATTCGGTGTGTTTGTTTTCTGCACTATGTGTTAGTGCTGCATTAATGTAGATATACTCCTATGTACTTTAGTCCAATGTCAACTGCAAGCGGTTGTCAGTTTCTAATCACGTCTAATTAATTATGCAAATCTATCATGACCGCGTTAATTGGGTTTGTGACAATGTACAACATCAAATTACTGCATCTGAACTGTTCTGTATTAGTTAGTAGTAGCTTGTGTTGGATCACCTTTGCACCTTGCATGATGTGATATTCTAGACGGCGCCGGCGCGGTTATAGTCGGCTCGAGTCCTTCATAACCGCCATGGGAAGTTCAGAAAATATTCTTATCAGTATTATAGTACTATGGCATTTAAAACATATCAGCAGAGTAGGTATGTAGTACGAACGTAGTAGTTACAAAATATCTTTACTATTTTATAATTGTAAATTAGTTCGCGATGCGCACAAAAACTACTGAACTGATTCTGATGCAGTCTTTTTTTATTACAATGTTCTAGGTCTGAATTGAAATCTTACGTTTGTTTGATTGAAATCAGATGAGTACAACCGGAGATAAGATATTAACGCGGGTAGAACCCCGGGCGGAACGCTAGTATCGTTTAAATTCATTTTGGTTTTATTCTTTTCTAGTTGTTTCTTATGTCTACGAAAAATATAAAATAGCCATAACACTGGTCGGACTCTCTTTCCTAAACCTAAATTTATTTATTTAAATTTATTATAGGAGGTAGGACACGGCGGTATTTCCGTCCAATTGAGCAGTCCGACTGGGGAAGTACCTCCGCCCTACAGAATACCGCGGTTATAATAACCTCGTGTTGTGTTTCCGGCGGTGAGTAGAGTAGCCAGAGTTCACTGGAGAGATTTTGTGCTGTCAGTGGGAAGTCCAAAAGCTTGTCCTGCTTTGTCTTTTACAGCGACGGCAAACACTCTTGTTTACAGGGTTGGCAGTGCGTGCTCCTTTGGCGTAGCACACGTCCATAGGCCACGGTAACCGCTTTCCATCAGGTGGGCCGTGTGCTTATCTGCCAACTAGGTGGTATAAAAAAAATAAGATTTTTACAGTGTTGCCATTCGTATAACATAACATAACGTTCGGAAATGTATAAATAATCAGTAGTTTCTAGCTACACCACGCCCTGTTTAATTTATTCGGATACTATTCCAAGCACCTTTTGACTGGCATAAAACGCGACTAGTTTAGTTAATTCAATAGGAGTTTTAATTAAGTTTCAGTTAAGTTTCACATTCGCTAGAATCATAAAAACACTCAAATATACCTACATATTACAAGACTTCCAAATTGACACTTATTTTTTATTAAGAAGCACAAGTTACTTTCTTCTTAAGTATAATGAGAATTTTCCTTACAAAGGTAAAGACGTCATAACCACCCCCGCTAGCAAAAAAAATATAAACGAATGAATGGTTTGGTTTTCCCCAGAGACTTAAAAACAGAGTTCTGAAAAAGGAAAAAAACGGTTTTACAGGGTCGGTAACGCGCATGCTGCTAGTACAAATGTTTATTATGCGGTAAGCTTGTATTTGTCCAAATATTAGTTTTATGAGCAAACAGCATACGTACCTACGTATTGAAATGTAGACAAATGAGTACTCCACTCTTAATCGTATGCAGCCGAATAAAATAAATGATAAACATGATAATAAAGCCTAGTTTGTTAAAAAAGAGGACCTTTGTTGTCAGTCTACGCTTGATTAATCTTCCAACAAACAGGCGAGGGTGGTAATGGCGGACTCGAACCGAACAAAACAGCACGGACGTCTTGGACCATCAGTTATCGGCAGTGAGGTCGCCTCTGCATATCCCTCTCCAACTGATCCAGGGCCATAGAATCCATCAGGGACTATGGCGTCCTCATCTTTCACCAGAAAAAAGGGGAGAGGCGCGGATAATTTTGTCGGCCTGCTTCTGCTAGAGTGACAGGCGGCTTCACCTGTCACCCCTAGGCCCACGCTCTTGGAGGATGGAGGCCGTTTAATGTCCTCCGACACCAGAGTCGCTTACGCGCGTTGCGCATTATACGAGACGGAAAAGACCTAAGTTTACTCCGGCCCCGTTCCCCGACGTCTTTTCGAGCATTATTTATTTATTTATTGAACTTTATGCACAAGTACATATGCGGACTTAATGCGATAGGCATTCTCTACCAGTCACACAAAGGTGGTGCAGAGATAAATTATAGGTGCATTTTTAAAAGTTACATTGATCAGATAAACACTATTAATAATCATATGGGAAATACATACCCGAGAATTTGCTATTTAAATATAAGTGTTAGTTTTAAGTCTATGCAAACCCATTAATCATTTTAGTGGTATCGGAAACTTGATAATTATGAATTAAAGCATTAGTCACACAAGCTATATAACACAATGCACCCCCCTCACATTCATA
Organism: Eilema griseolum; assembly: GCA_963662185.1. Lineage (NCBI taxonomy): Eukaryota > Metazoa > Arthropoda > Insecta > Lepidoptera > Erebidae > Eilema > Eilema griseolum. The sequence continues at coordinate 14,151,092 of OY759247.1, read as the reverse complement.
AACCCACACACATACACACACACATACACACACACACAAACACACACACACACATACACACACACACACACATACACACACACACTCACACACACATACACATACACACATGCACACACACAGTCATACCAGTACCATTATTATCTTTCTTTTCATCATTTGTAATTTAATTTAGTTACCTAAAATAGTTTAACCATGTGATCACCTGCAATACCCTTACCACCTTAATTATGTAGCCCTAAGGAGGAGCGGGACGACCCAACACAAGCATTACTACATGCTTCCTGGGTTGTTCCAGTAACTGAATAACTTTGTAAGAGAAATGTTAAAGAAATAAACTATTTTTATTATTTTATTATACCCATACTACAATATATACAATACAACATAGATATATATATGTATATAAATAAATAATTATCCCTACATATATATATATATATATAGATAAACCTACATATACATAAATATACCAACACATATATATACACCTTAATATATATTATATAACTGTGTGATTTATTTGAGATCATTGCCTTGATGATTCTGCCAGTTGCGCGAGAAGTAATTTATTTGTTACAATATTATTTATTTGCTCACAGAAGTAGTCGGCGGCAGCCCACGCGCTCGCACTCTGCATCATCACTATGAGCAACGTGCTTTGCGAAAGAACTCATAACCCCAGGGCCACCAAAAGGACAGGTCTCAACGTCTCTCACGCCAGACATGGTAAATATGACCTAATGCATACGAGGTTTTATTGACTTACATAGACTTAATCGGTTTTATTCTGACAGAACATAATGTCAAGTTACAACTCGTGACGAAGTATTCTTCACAATAAATACAATTACACGTAAGTCTAAAAAAGGGTTGGTCCTATTATACCATATTTTCAGCTAACCCCCATATTATTAAACGGAAAACTTGAACAAAGTGTGCACGTCTTGAACATTAATAAACAATAAAGGCAGCAGATAATATTTTTATCCGTTATAGTTTTCCTTATGGTCGAAGTGTACGTGCACAAGAAAGTTTTTTCCAACTAATAAGGAAAGGTTTCAATTATAAGTCCGGTAACGTGGAATAATATATATTTTTATTTAGTAATATTGCATTTCCGATAATCGAGAATATGTGATGTGAATACAGAATGCATTTGTCTATATAAAATATTGTAGATTAGCAGTATTGTTCGTGATTCCACTCACATAAATAACTGATACTGTTACCGCAGAGCAGTAACATACTCGTATTACCGGGATAATACTGATCAATATGGTATTCCAAACTGTAATCATCCTCTGTGCTAAATTTCAACCAAATGTGTTCCGATATTTTTGCCTTAAAAATCGCAAACAACCATTCATCCTCATAAACTTTTGCATTTATAATATGAGTAGGATAGCAATACAACGACGTATTCTTCAGAGTAAATTTTTCTTATGTTAAGGTCATTGGTTTTTCTTATAAGAACAAAAAGTTTTCGTATTGTGATCTTTTGATCTAATATTGGACATAAACTTAGTCAAGTCGATATACACACATCAACAAAGTCTAGGGAATAAGGACATTTCTAGTTTTTATTTAAAAACCCTTTCTTGTAATAGTGAGTGTTTTATATCAATAGAAGGGTATTTTTATACCGTTTTTAATTTTAATAAAAACATTTTCATACCAAATTTTTTTTTTTTAAGAAAGAATTGAATAGTGCCAATATTGAGTATTACAACCTTCTATGATTAGGCACAAAAATAACGAGGTAGTAAGAAATACAGTAATTAACCGTACTTTAAACGTTTTTAATAATCTGTAGGACCTCCTAAAGCATTAGCAACAGCTCGACATAGGCGTGGCATACTTAGTATGAGATTGTCAATCATCGTCTGTGGAATATGGCTCCATACACTGCGAAGGTGTAAAAAAAGTTGTTCTTCAGTGTTCAGATTTTCCAAAGAATCACTGAAAGCTCTTCTCCCAAGCAAATCCCAGGCATGCTCTATGAGATTGAGGTCGGCAGACTGAGCAGGCCATTCCAACGTCGTCATATTGTGCTCGCTTAACGCATTGACCACTACCCTCGCGGTGTGTGACCGTGCATTATCTTGCATGAACATAAAATCTTGACCGAACTGCTGTCGATGAGGGATTACCATGGGGTGTATAACCTCCTGAATGTATTGGTTTGCATTCAAATTGCCCCGTATCCAAACGAGGTCGGTCCTTCCACCAAGGCGAATTCCAGCCCATACCATGATTGTTCCACCTTGGTAAGGATGAACTTCTTGCGGATTCTGGAGACGACTCCGACGTCCAGGAACTCGCCATATACGCACTCTTCTCGAATCAGGATGAAAACCGAAGCAAGATTCGTCGGAAAACAGAACCCGTGCCCATTGATGGTCAGTCCACTGTAAATGTGCATTAGCCCACAATAAGCGACGACCTCGATTTCCACGTCGAAGAGCTGGAACCCTAAGCGGTCTGCGAGCATAAAGATTGGCTTCGTGTAGTCTTGTTCTGACAGTTTGATCGCTAATAACCACTTGATGCTGAGACTGGAGGCCTGCGACCAACTGACGAGCAGTAATCGTGGGTTGCCGCCTTGCGGAATTTTGCAAGAAACGATCTTGTCGCGGGGTAGTAACCCTATTTCGTCCCCTGTGACGTTCGGCAACATCCCCTGTAGACCTGTAGCGTGCCCATAATCTGCAAATTACGCTTGGTTGGGTGTTGACAGCATCCGCTACGTCGCGTTGAGTTCGTCCAGCTTGCAGCATACCAACAGTCCTTAACATCTCTTCGCGACTTAAATGACGACGTGACATGATGACTACAGTCACAAAAATGCACAAACCATACGTAAAAGACGTATTATTGATAATAAACGTTATTTACAATCAAAAAAAATAATTTTTATTTTGCCTCAGAGAAACTGCACAATCAAACACTTTTAAAAGTTTTCCCTCCATATTCGAAAATCATTACTTATTTAAATTTATTTTTAAATTTCGAACAACTCTGTAATCTACTTTATTCTATTTTTATTTATTTGCTGCCAGTTATTTGCAAAACAAGATTTACACGAAAAAAAATAATTGGTGTCATCTTGTTCCCTAGACTTTGTTGAGGTGTTTAGTTTGACAACAATACTAATTGGTATACTTACTAGTAGTTTTTGTACGTAAATTGTTACCTTTTTGTGGTTCGATTCAAGTGTAAAATTCTTCTTAATATTGTAAATGGGATATTAGTGATGATAGATAGATTTATGTAAGTACGTGAAAGAGTAACAAAAGCAAAAGGGAATAGCAAAAAAATACGGGTTTTACGGGTGCTTCTATGAGATGAACTAATGTAATATTATTGAAATAAATTAAAAAAAAAACTGCAAGATATACGCCACGGTTCGCGATGATACACATATAATCTGTCATCGTAATAAGTATAGTGGAAAGTTGGTGAGAAACTTTAGGTAAGAAAGTGAAAATGTAGGAGTGTTAAGATCTTATGATGAAATTTCGACCACCGGGCGTTCCTAGTAATGTATAAAACTTAGATAACTTTGTACAATAGGCATATAGGCCTCGAGGGACCCGGTCCCTTCACTTTAATATGAGCAGGTACGTAGCCCGAAATGGCCCGAAAACTACCTTTTAAGTATAGTTTCCACTTCAAATAGTCTATTTATTAATTCCCGGCTGTGGGTCAAGATCAAATAAAAAGTTAACGGCAGGGTATAATTATAGCGTCTGTCTATCTAGGCCAAAAGTTTCTGAAGTTTATATTTATCATTTTATACATAACTATACTTTGTACTACCAAAATTCTAAGTTAAAATAATGTTCAAAAGACATTTATTTAGATCATTTCACTTCCAATACGTTAAAATAAATAGAGTTGAACAATCGGGGTGGGAGCGGCGAGCGACGAAGGATCGCAAGCCAAGCTGCCTGTGTACTGAGGCAACTCGAGCGTCAGAGGTCGATGAATGACCTCCGCCCCCCATGAGCGCAGGCCTGGGGGTGATAGATGGAGCCTACTCACCCTAGTAGAAGCAGGCCGCGGCGGCGGCACGCGCTGTGCTTTTCCCTGATTCCGGGGACGAGCTGGGGAACTCTGTGGTCCCCATACCCGAGGAGGGCCAGATCGAGAGAGATGGCCCTGGGTCGACCAGGATGCGAGGTATATGCCTGTCAATCTCACCTTCGGCAAACAACAACGACCCTCAGGCGCCGTGCATTTTAGTCGGTTCGGCTCCGACATAACCTTTCCCACCGGCTCCAGCAGGGTGTATCCGTGGGGATTTATCGCACGTAAAAAAAAAGTGTTGAACAAAAAATATAATAATTCAATCGCTGTGAAAAATATGAATTATCGTTTCAATTTAAACGTATTATGGTGTTTTTAGAAAAAGCATTCGTTAGGTTTGAATTGATAAGATCGCACACGGTTGATGCAGGAACATCACACAAAGCACCCTTAATTTAATTCTATTATGATGAAGTTTAGAGAGATGCGCAACAGAATCAGCACAACTGTCTTTAGTTATAAATAGTTTCCTCAGCCAAGTTAAAATCTATAGAATATCATGTTAGCAAGCCAAGAATATTATATCTTTCGATAAAATTACGTTCAGTAATAGCTTAAACGAAGTACCTCTCTAATATTCAAAGCCATATTGAACGAGGATATTACCTTTGTGCGGTAAAATTAATATACTTAAGATACATATTTATTTTATGCAACAATAATTTTGGGTTTATAAGTTTTTGAGGTAGTGTTTAAACAAAATATATCTAATCCGTAATCTACTTTAACTTGAATATTGTAATATTTCTAGAAGTTGGGTCTATGTTTGGCAGTTGGTATGTTGATATCTATACCTACCATAAATTGAAGATTTTGACTATATATCTTAAAATAGTAGGCAAATATATAGTCTATTATACACACATATTTCAACCTCTTGTCCAAATCGGGCATCAAATACCAGACCTCATACACAGCTGCCACGCACGTTACCGCTAAACCACAATGTTAGCAATATTGGCTGTAATTAATAATTTCTTTAGCAATCAGCTTGATTACTCTATAGAGTTTTTAACTATAACGGTTCAATGAAATTGAATGTTAGTGTTATTACTTTGATTGGTGTAGTCTGAACATGTTTGCAGAGTTCATAATTGCAGAGCTACGTGTAAAATTAGTCGGTGTTCGCCACTCAATATGAGGTGTTCGTGGATAGAAATTATAAAGCAAACATATTCCGTATAATCATTATGACAATAGTTACTGAACATTTTTGTGATATACTATTACGTTTATGTTTTGTTCTATTAGTATTCTAATTGAAATACATACATATACGCCTGTATCCTCTGAGGGTTAGGCAGAGGTGAATTAACACCCACATTTCACCAATCATTATTTTAGGACCCACGTAATAAGGGGTGAGTCTATTGCCATTTTCCGGGCACTATTGTTGACACGAGGCATGCATCTGAGGCGGAGTCAAGGCAGAGAAATTATCTGATGTAAAAAAAATAATTAAGTAAATTTATAAACAAATCTGCATAACGAAGTCAATTAATATAAATTGCATAGTTAGTAATAAAGCTAGTAGTAAAATGCATAGTTAGTAAGTAGTTGGTGAATACAGTAGTATGTACGAGGACTTATGCATAACAATGCAGGTAGTTCTGCTGTCTTAGAAACTCCGGCTCTAGTGCAAGCAACAAGTAACAAGAGAACAGTGTGAAGTTTAGACCACTGAATATATAACGGAGAGTGAATATTGGCACGACACTGTTAATGATTTGTAACTATTTAAAAATACACAAAGTTTATGCATTGAAAGATTAGTTGATAATGTTGGTACACTATGATTGCATAATAGTTTTAAAGCTGAGACGAGCCAACTTAGAAGTAACTCTTAAAAACATTGGGCGGCCATGCTAACAGCAATTTTTTCCAAGCAACTTTTGGATGGACGTATAGATAATATTATGTAACTTGGATATATCTGGTGTACTAATAAAATTATTAAGATTGGCTTTAGTAATAATTAAAGCTGGATGTATATTCATTAAGCATGAAGATTTAGAATGTATGTACAAATGTATATAGTACATATATTCAAAGTAAATAAATTACTTCAAATCGAGAACATTAATTTACACTGTTTCAATATTTGATTCACAGAATGTGTGAATCAAATAGATATTAAACGTATTTGTGTCGTGTAAATACGAATTTACACCCTACCTTGGAACGTTCTTCGCAAATATTTGCGAAAAGAAATGAGAATAAACAGAAAACAAATAAATATACCTACTTTGGTCAAAAACACGCTAGGTTAGATAGAGGTCACGTTATTATATGACTTCACTTCGATTGTTAGTAAGTTAAAAGTCAAGTCTCAAGAATAAAGGTTACTAAAACAGGTAAGAATAATGCTACTGTGTTCGCGATCTTGCTTAAAGGAGTTGTGATGGTAAGAAAAAGGAAACTCTGTTTGATGAAAAAAAATTCCAATTCTTTATGGAGCGGCAAAGAAAAAGGTATGGAACTGGATGGAAATAAAAATTATTAATATTTAGTAAGCTATTCAATATCGATTAAGATAGAAAAAAATTAAACGGTCCCCTGAAAGGGAAAGATCGCGGCTTTTAATCCCGCCTGAACCGCTATCTATTAAAAATTGCAATCATAGTTTGTCATCATATGTGATCCGACACTATGTGTATAATTTATATATCATTTTTTGTACCATACTCTACAAATAAAGAACTTTGACTTTGACTTCATACTTTTTTTTTTTTTACGTGCGCAATATCCCCACGGATACCTCCCCACCGGAGCCGGTGGAGGAGGTTATATCGGACTCGAAACGACTAAAACGCACGCCGCCTGTGGGTCGTTTTGGTTGCCGAAGGTGAGGTTGACAGCCATATCCCTCGCACCCCGGCCGACCCAAGGCCATCTCTCACGATCTGGCCCTCTTCTCGGTGTGGACTTTGACTTCATACTTGTAAATTATGTCGTAAAGTAATTAATCTATAAATGAACGGAAATAAAACGGTCATACACTAAAAACATTTGTAGATCGGTGCATGCGAACTGAAATAGATTAATCAATATCTGTTGTTTAGCTGTATCAAATATTCAACAGTACATTTGTGCCATCTATTTTAGTTCGCAGTAAAATAGACTAGAAAAGGTCAGGTTTTCAGCTTTGTACGAAAATATACTGCAAAAATATAACAGACTAGAATAGTTCCCGGCAGAGTAGAATTTAGACCACCCAATCTCTTTCCATGCGGTGTCGTACAATGTGACTAAGGTATAGGGCTGTTTAACATCAGACAGATATATACAGCCCAGACTCAACCTCAGATGCATGGTTTGAGTTAACTATAGTGCACGGCAGAGGGCAATAGGCTCACCCCCTATTACGTGGGTCCGAATTCTATGACTGGTGAAATGTGGGTGTTAATTCACCTCTGTCTAACACTCCGGGGATAAAGGCGTGATTATATGTATGTATGTAGAATAGAATACCGCTTGCAGATTGCGATCTCTACCAGACCTTTTGATGGCCAGTGGTGAATAAAAATTATGGAAAATTATGATGTCGTCCCTCATTAAAACATTGTATCTGATATACATTTTGATGTCAAACGCATAAGGTATTAAAACAGCTGAAAGCTGAGATTAAAGTCACGTATCCTATAAGTACTAAAAACACACGTTTTCTGCTGCTTCTGTTTGCGATATGTACGTGTTCTGTATAATATTTATGATATAAATTTTCAAACATTTAAAATATTATAATTAGCTGTTGCCTGCGGCTTCGTTCACGTGGAATTTTGATCCCGTTTCCGTACCCCGGGATGACGGAACCTATTCCCAGAATAAACATTTTTTCATTTACAGTATTAGTAAGATAAAAAATATGTTTTAGAATGTCACTGGCAATCACAGGGACATTCACATAGTTTTGTGTAGAAGGCAAGTAAGTACCTAGTACAGCGGGTTATTTCAAATTTGAAGAAGAATGACAATACTCGTATACTAAAATAAAGGTAAACCTCCTTTACCATATTCTGATCACAAGCCTCTCCATCTGCACAATAATTGCTTCAGCTGTTTGATTCTTAAGAGGTATAAAATGCTTTGTACGTTACCTCTTTGACTCGAACAAAGATACAGGCTTATTTTAAATAAGCAATTTGAGACGGCAGTTTATATTTCTTCATTCAGTAGAAGCAACATTGATATTACTGAGATTTATTTATTTACAACAATATATCCTTTGTTTCATAGAAAAACAATTGGGTATTGAGTAATATTGGATAGCTTTTGTTTTTGAACTGCCAAAACCAGATTCGTGATATTTTTTTATATCAATGATTTTATAATTTTGTTTTAACTTCAGCCAACCAACCAGCTACATTTCTTAAAACTTCAGCGAGTAATCACCTCTCTTTATATACGGCCATTAAAAAACAAGGTTCCCTTAAGAATATGGTCTCTTTTACATTTTTAATTCAAATTATGTTCAAGACCTGTACGTTTTATAAGAGCTATGAATACTTTAATGATAGAAGTTCAACATAAATATAGTTGTATTTAACAAGTCAAAATTACCGATCCCACTAGTCTACAGTTCAATAAAATCCGAGAACCCACTCAAGCTTTTCAACATTAGGCAAATTGCAATTTCTCTAAAATGAAGCAGTAAACTGAAACAATATCCAAATGGTAAACCCAATGTTAAGTACCTAAAGATGATTTCTTGCGAAGTTTGATGTTAAACTTTGTAGTATAATCTTACTCTTCGGAATAATAGCACACTGAATCCTGTATCAATGTTGTAAAAGTAATATTTTATAGCAAGAGGTTTGAAATAAACAGAAATTGCCCATTTGTTGGGATCTCTTACCATCTATTTTAATTATTCAACCATTCAAAGCTTTCTTTCTATTTGTAAATGTTTTCTTGGTCTTCAAAAAATATTAATCACTTTTGTGTTCGTTGTAATAAATTAAATTTATTATGTGGCTTATATCCAATGTATTCTTTTTTCAAAAGAAATATGTTGTATTCTGTTTTTGTACAATAGTGAGATATGGTAGACAGCCTCTGTGGCGTGGTGGTAGTGAACGCGGGCCGGGTTCAATCCCCGCTCAGTGCAATTATTTGCATTTATGAATATGGGTATTTGCATTGGTCTAGTCGTGCCTCGGAGAGCACGTTAAGCTGTCAGTCCCGGTTGCCATATGAACATCTCGTTCAGTCGTTACGGGTCGATGGAGCCCTAAAAAGTCCAACAGCTGGTTTAGCTGCAATACTTCGATAACGCCTTTGGGTTGTGAATGTCATATGGTAGTCACTTCAAGGAAAATATCAAAGTTCAGACAAATACGCAGTCTGGTAAAGCGGACCCCAGACTTCGAGGTGAAAGAGAGATTAACGCTAAAATGAAGAAGAAGTGAGGTATGGTAGATACTCAGAATTAGCAGTTTCATATTCTAAGCATGAAACGCTTGCTAGGACGATAAGAGCGTTAAGCTTCATCAGACACTCTTTTAAAACACCTAGACAGGTTGAGCAGCCTTTCATACAAGTAAAGATTGCTCGAAACGACAGCGTAACGTATTCCATACACGTTTTGCTTAGCCAACAGGGTGTAAAGAGCCGCACTTCACGGGGACGCATGCTGTTGCATAGGCAGCCAAGTTCTGCTGAGTTTCTAGGCCTTTCATTCACTAAATAAGTCATGGTTTAACTATTTGGTACCTTACCACTCGTAGTTAAGCTACTCGCTACTGAGTTTATTCCCAGTATTATTAAAGGTATATTTGGGGATGGGCTTCTACTTAATATGAGTGTTAAAAGTACACTGTTGTTCAACTGTCTACATGTCAAAAGTAGATAAATCTGAATCAATCTGAAAATGATTATAATATGCTTTTGCCACTGATTGGTACTAAGTCCTACAAAGAACATAGGTATCTAAAAATATAACTATTCCTAGTTTGTGGCAATTTTATTGATCATAACAAAATAATAGACATTGCCTTGTAAAGGTCAGTCATATATTAACCTAAAATATATTGTCTAATGGAGTAGCCAAAGTTAGCATTTGCAAGGATAAATTTTTTTTTTTTAGCAAATGAAATATACGGGTTGTAGTAATTTTTCTTTGAAAGTAGGCCCTTAGGGGAAGTAAGTATCTGAAAAATGCAAGATAAGTGTAGGGTCAGAATTTATAGTCCAATTTGTCTTCTCCTCGGACCTCTCACCTCTGTTCTATCCTCCTATCCATAGCCTGCAGCTATTGACATTCTGTCTCGATTACGTACGTGCTAAAAACTTCCGAAGTGGCGACGTTAGAACATCAAACTGACACTATTATTTCCATTTAATATTTACTCAGCGTCACTACAATATCTATATAAATGCTTTTGGATTCAAATTCTAATTTAGAATTTCATTCGCTCTCGACACTAATTTGTATATATGAATATGTATATTTGAAAAGGTCTGGATATTTTGTGTGTAAAATTATGTAGGTATGTACTAACATATAGTTTACGAAAAAGGATCTAAGTACGCTTTTGTGTATTCTAGAAACATGATTTTATGAATTTATTATAATCATTACGCCCTAAAGAACCCTAAAAATTACCTAACTGTTATAATATGACAGCGTTCTTCTATTTACTCTATTTTGACCTTCAATCATTAATTATATCAATATTGTTATCCAAGGCTAACGTTAAAAGGTCAAATAAGTTAAGTAATTAAAAGAATATCGGCAGTGAATCTATTTAATAAAATTTTGGACATCATACAGAATGACTTTGAAAACCTAAACTTTCAAGATTCATTTTGCGGTGTATCAAAATGTGTGTAATATCACGTAATGGTATCGGTTGAACAATATATTTTTACTGAGGAGATATATCGGCAACTCGAGGAGGTCGCCGAATGACCTCTGCCCCCATAAGCGCAGGCCTGGGGATGACCTGTCACCCTGGCAGAAGGAGGCCGCGACGACGACGGCGGCGCGCGTTGCGCACCTCCCCGTTTCCTGGGAGGAGTTGTTCCCGGAAGACAGCCAGATCAAAAGAGATGGCCCTGGGTCGGCCGCGGTGCGATGGATATGCCTGTCAACCTCACCTCCGGCAACCAACAAATACCCACAGACGCTGTGCGTATCCGTGGGGATTAAACGCATGTTATAAAAATATTGTATATCTGTTTGCATTATGCAACTGTATTAACAAACTGTGCTATGTTTATTAGCTCTGCCCAAATTGAAAGCATTTCATTTAAAATCTACATTTAGCCACAAAATTTGCTTTTCATTTATAAAAAAACCGAAGTGTTCATAGTTATAATATTTATACTAGCTAAAGTTGTATTATGAAAACATCAATTTTACATACAACGATTCTCAACGTAGAATTCACATTTATTAACGATTCTGCCTCGATTGACGTTATCTCGGTTGATTTGTTGTAAAAGTTTTCGTAGACAGGTGAATGATCATATAATCGTTAGTATAGCACAACTGCCTTAAAGTTTGAAATAATTTGGAAATTAACTACAGATTGAAAAATTAAATGATACTTATTTGGCGATTTACGGGTACTTAAAAAACCAATATGTCGAAAACCTTTGATATTTTTAGATTTTTGGTTAGATTTGATTGTGTAACAATAATTTGAAACAGTGGTGATTTCATATAACTACGATGTTTAGACAATGAACATTAAATAATATAATCTATAGATAAACTATCAATATTGACAGCTCCTTATATCTTTTGCACAACTTTTAAAAACTACTACAACTTAAACTGGAAGTACTTGAGGCCAACCTATGTTATTTTTACAAATGAAGAAAATTAGGGCCACCCTATCTCTTCCCATGCGGTGTCGTACAATGCGACTAAGGGGTAGGGCTGTTCAACATCAGACAGATATATACAGCCCAGACTCATCCTCAGATGCATGGCTCGAGTCAATAATAGTGCCCGGAATACGGCAATAGGCTCACCCCCTATTACGTGGGACCGAATACAATTATTGGTGAAATGGGTGTTAATTCACCTCTGCCTAACCCTCCAGGGATAAAGGCGTGATTATATGTATGTATGTAATCCGTAGGTAATTGTAGAATATTTTCCCAGGTGTTCTGAATTCAAGCGGACATTCCATAACGCCTGTAATTTTTCTGTCCACTTTCTATTTTAGCCGTCAAAAGTATGTTCTATAGCAGTGATGAAGACATCACAAGGCCGCTTTATATTTAATAGTGTGTTTATATGCAAATATATACCACTTCCTACTAATATTAAAAAGTGGAAGTTTGTGATGATGTTTCGATGTCTGTTATTCAATAAGGTAGAAATTTAATTATAGTCTGGAATAAAACACCGTTAACTACTTATCCCTGGAATATGTTCCAATGGACAGGATCAAAGTTCACGCAGGTGGAGTCACGGACACAAGCTTGTATATTCATATTTATTTTGTCATTGATACATACTTACGTAAGTTTACACGAATATCTTGATTTGATTTGACATTATTGAAAAAAATCATTGCGACCATGTCTGATTAAAATTAGCCGAAACGCAGCTCGTCCGGCTAACCGTAAATAATACTAAATTCGGTAAATAATGGTGTGCTATGACAGTGAAATGCTCTCGTAAATTTACGATGAATGTCTGAAGACAGGTAAAAGAAAGAAACAGGAAGAGCGAAGAACGATTTGCAAGGATAGCAAATAGCTTTGAAATGCTGTCAAGCGAATCGGAATGGAAATATGCCTTTATCATCGAGTAGCGTACCGTTGAGCGTTCAGGTTACCGTTCTTTATATTACTATACAGGTGGCATTTTTCAAGTGGGCGTGGATGGCGAAACCCATAGCTACAATTTATAGCAAGAAGTACTTTTTTAAGTTTACCGTACGTCATTAATACTTACTCGCACACACACATCGCTTCCCACAATTTATTTCTTGTTAGCCAATTCCGGACTAGAAATAAAAAAATTCTGAATACCTCAATGACGTAGTTTTAGTTTCTCCTCTCCTTTAAAAGATAAATAAATATTCAACAACAACAACAACGCTAGCTAGACCCATAGTAAGGATAGTTTAACTAGCTTGTGTTATGGAATCTAGAATTGTGTTACGGAAGCTACGCCACAGAGGTCGCCACGGTGCTTTTACCTTATCATGATAAAAATTGTTTAAATCAAGGGTTTTGACAATAGTAGGTACATTCTAATACTTTATCCCTTACATTTTCCTACTGAGAATCTCTTACATTTTAGATAAATAAAATCAGCCCACATAATTAATCCATAATATGGGTATTCGCATAAAGTCTGCATATTTTAATAAAAGACTGCAAGAAAAGCTATATTTGTTCAAATATAAAAAAGGTTTGATCCAAGCAATATCGTTGTCCTTCTGGATTACTGGGGTTAAATTACATTTGTTTTATAAAAAAATGAGTCACAACCAAGATGGCGTTTTATATAACATGGCGCGGAGGATGTTCTTAATCACTGAAGCATTTTCTTGAGTTTTCTCCACAGTCAAACCTTAAGAAGTTTTCTATGTAAACCGTACCTACTTTAAAATTACAAGTGAATGTTGAAAGCATGAAGGTGGGAAGTAAAAGCTGTGTGAAAACCGCGATGAAGGTTCGATATAGGTTGTTAGTTAGGAGGATAAGACAAATTATGAATAATTTACTTCATGAGTAAAGGAGTATACTGAAAGGTTCTGATGAATGTATTACGGATATAGGTATAAAATAAATACATTTAACTAATTTGCGGAAGTTATTGTATTATATACATTGAAATTAGTTTGAAATTATGTTGGTAGTATTCTTATACAACACAGGAGAATTGAAAATATGCCACCTACTCGTAAAGTGTAGGAGGTTACAGTAATAGCTCATAATGTTTCGTCTCTTGGTTTCCGTACCGTTTTTCTTTATAATTTAAGATGACTATTTAATACTCTTATATACTATAATAGATTATACATGATACATCTAAAGTAGTTAGTTACATAGTATAGCTTAGATCTTAATTTACATAACTGAACTCTATTTAATACGATTTGTACAATTAAAAAAAAAATTAAATACCTAGTTATCTTGAATTATATAAAAAAATTAACAAATGCTTTAAATTCTATAGCTAATCCAACAAAAATAAAAATACAAATGTTGGTTTTGATTTGCCAACAATGTAATCAAAACGATTTGTTACGATTTTTGATGTGATGTAATTTTCTTAATATATGCAGTCATACTATTATTTCTGCTCTGTCAATTAAGAAATGCCTGTGTCAATTGGTTTCAAGTTAAATCAATAATTCACTAGGTACAAATTGTAGATGAAAGGTAAAAGCACTTTGCGAGCTCTAAATGCAATACTCCCAAAACCGCACAGGAAATGGGTGTACTCGTAGAATGCACTAGAGCCGTTTGATGTCCCATTGCATTTTGTCGAAAGGTCAGTGGTCTATAGTCCGCTTAAAGCCTTCAGTACCTACTCTCAGAATGAGTACCTAGTGGACTGCGTAACTCTAGTATTTAGCAATGACACTAGTTACTTTTATCGAAATTATAACGATTTATTTTGTGGTTGGACTTCGCTTAGGTAACTCTTCCTATTCCGACTATCGATTTCCAATCGATTAAGATATAGAAAAAGTTGAATCGGTTCAGGCGAGATTCGAACTCGCGATCTTTCCCTTACAGGAGAACGCTCTGACCAGCAAGCCACAGAACCTTCACCCGAACCCATATAAATTCATCTAAACATATATCCGTCTTACGGCGACGGTTAAGTTTGAATAGTTAGTATACTAAATGCTTTAAAATTTCATTCAACTCTTGTTTCAGACAGGTGTCTTTCAACAATTTCTACAAACTTATGTCTGTCGCAGTTGATATCTTTTCGTTTGAAAGACTTTTGGAAATTTCACCTTTAAGGGACTCATAAACAGTATATTCTCTCGCGTATCTAGAACATGCTACGGTAATTCAATTAAAATAGTTTTTTTTTATTTATACCACTTAGGTGGCAGACAAGCATACGGTCTACCTGATGGAAAGTGGTTACCGTGGCCTATGGACGTTTGTAACACCAGAGGAGTCACAGTCGCGCTACCAACCCTGTAAGTACAGAGTTTCTGTGCCGTCAGTGTAGAAGACAAAGCAGGACATGCCTTTAGTCTTCCCACTGACAGCACTAATTCTCCAGTGAGCTTGGGCTACCCTACTCACCGCAGTTTTATTATAATGTGTGAAAACGAAGTATTCATTAATTAAAACAAATATATTTCAATGTAAATTAAGTTTGTAGACGGTTATTGCCCATATACAAGTCTAAACAATATTAAAACATCCTCGAATAGCGTGACCCTGCCATAAATAGTTTATTATTAACTATGGCTATGGACTACACAAAATTTATTGACGTAAAAATATCGGTCCCGATGGATATATTACCGTGTTAACTGGCCGGGTTTGCCTTATATTGATCGAAAATTCTTTTGGTGTTCTTTTATAATTATCTTATAAATAACCTCATTGATGTTATCACAGAGGAGTAATAAGTTTGAGACTGTTGTTATAATTCAGTAAAAAGAAGCGTTGGTCATATAATTTGTAGACGTAATTTGATTACAAATAATAAAATCTATATGAGAAAGTTTGAATGTATGAAAAGATGGATAACGGCAGAATGGTCTAACAAAGTCAATTGAAATTTAAAATATAGATAAATTATAGTCCACACTGAATGAAATTTTAAAGCATATAGTATGCTAAAAATAGAATCGGTCCTTACAGGGAGAACGCTCTGACCATTGAGCCGGTGCGGTGGCCCCCTGTAAGAAAAAGATTCTAATCCCGCCTGGACTAGTTCAATTTTTTCTATCTTAAGCGATTTTTTATCCTGAGCAGAAGTTTCCGTGGATTGCAGTAAGATCAATATTTCACGTGCTTAGAACCACGAGCAACTAGTCTCAGAAATCATTATGATCGCACTGTGCCGTCGAAACTGTACCGATTATGGATGCCTGAATTAGAAAACTTGTAGTTTTTCTCACAAACACATAGGTGTATCAGTATAGTTTAAATAATAGAATAAATATTTTAGAGGATCTAGAAGAATACACTATACGTTTATAATAGATTAGGTATTGGGTCTATAGTAATAATAAAAATTCGTAAATAACTTGGTTCATGTTTTAAAACTTTGCACTACTGAAAATCAACCGCAATTTAATTTGATAACAAGGTTGCTCCCACCAGGATAATGTCAAAGGTTACTTGTATACTCGTACATTCGAAAGCATTAGAACATCTGTCATAGACACAAATGTTATTACAGTTGCCACCATCAGGTGTGGCGATGTTCACTCAGTCAAGTGTGTAATGAAGAAACATTGCGTCACAAGGATGTATAGTTCAAGTTATCTTGTGTAAAATATAGAACTAAAACGAAACAGATGACAAGAGAAGACTGGATTAATGCTCACTGTACAAAGGTAACATGAGGTCCCAGATTTCGTTACCGAGACAAAAAGTTATTGGGTTTTTGGTTAGTTTGAAAAAAGTGTTTACTTGAGTTCAATTTCAATCATCCCACGTGGGCCAATTGTTTGGATAATTGAAGAGTAATAATCACTAAAGCAAGAGCATACCTAATATACTAACCTAACCTAACCTACTATATTACTTAATTATATGTATTCCGGCATGATTTCATAGCTTCTAATAATAAATAATACACCTGTAAAAATATTTTACCTCCGACAAGGACGGCATTTACTAAACGGGTTGAACGTAGGCAGCTCGAAAAATTTTATAAACTGTTCGCTAAATTGCGTCATAATATGTAATGAATAAATTGGTCTTTATTAAAAGGGTACTTACTAAATGAATTTGATCGATACTGCGTGGGCACAGGGGGGCAGAGAACATCACTGCCAAGGCTGTTGACACTCACGACGTCACGCAGTTCCCCAAGTGACGATGAGCGTAGTGTTGGAAGTGAAAAGTTTACTTCTTTTGTCCTAAAACAATTTAAGCATTGTTTATTATATCCTCTTATTGCATTTCACCTGCGTGGGGAAGGAAAATAACGTTAAAAAAGGACCATATATTAAAAAAATATGAAGTGAATACTCATGCTTTTCTAATTATGTAATAATCTTTTAGACTATCATTTAAAACTCTTGTTGTAGAAATTGAATTTGAATACACGGTCACCTGTTTAATTTTGTGAGTTTAGCATTATTTTTTAAAGGATGGTATTTAAACGTATATCAAAAAGAGTACATTTTGTACGACAAAATAATCCAAATTCACATCAAAAATACTGATTGAGCACCAACAAACTACTGCAAGTAAGTAGTTAGTTAGCAACCAACCAACCAACCAATTAAAAAAAAATTACCACAAAGACATAAGGCGGGAGCTCCACTTCGCTTGGCTCCCGCCTTAGTCTTCTAACCTAACCTATCCATTTCGGGGTGGGTGGTGATCATTCTGAACTTAATTAGATGCACAATCAGTATTTTTACTGAACGCGAAAATATTATCTTTTTTTAAATATAAAGGGTATTAGGTAAAAGTTCCACGTTGGGCGCCATTGTAACTCATCAGTGCTGGAGTATGAATAATGATTGTACAAAACAACTCAGTTATAATTATACTAATCGGCAGAAATAGTAAGTTCCAAAATATAATTCGCGAGAAGTCCCGATACTTAGTATAATTATGAATTCACACCGCGAAAGTTTAAAAATAACTCAGTTATATTACGTTAAAATAATGGGTAGGTAAATTAATGTAACAACATAGTGCACAAAGTACATAAAATGTTGTAATAAACGCTGTGATATATATGTTAAAACAAAATAAATAAAAGTAAATCTTAGGAGCGTATCAGCTTTCAAGGTGAATGTGAGACCGATATAGTTCCTGAAGCTCAGTTAAATGGAATTTATTGCGGTTTAGTTTGCTCATTCTAGTATTACAGAGATATCGTTGCCATAATATATGAAAATAAAAATGTACCTATAATTTGTTCAGAATATTCTGTATTTTTATGTTACGACTTAAAAATATACTTTTAGTAGATTTTTTCTAAATATCACGTATTAATATGTCAATGTGGTTACGCTTTTAATAGCCAAGGTGGCTGTATATACGTTTTCTTTGAAATTAAGCATGATTTATTAATGACCGTCTGACAATATAAGATTAGTTACAATTACGAAACTACTGCTTTAGATTCCATAATGGTAAATTTGATTTACTTGACTTCTGATATCTGTAATCAAGTCGATTTTTCATTAATTACTGGGTAGAATTAGGCCAATCTAGATTTTTAGCCCCGACTGTGATGGCCGCCATTGGACATGATTTTGAGTTTTATGATATGTGATACATGATTATTTATAAGCAGTTGTTTTTTTTATATATTTTTCATTGCGTTATAAACTAGTATAGATCATAAATCGTCCTTCTAAACAATACATGACTTCAAAAACTTAAAGAGGATTCTTAGGTGCTCTATTCAAATAAAAATAAATTACAGACAGCAAATCCCAAAAATGGTATTAGCAATACGATGTTTTGATAGAATAAACAGCAAGTCAATTTGTCTCGCTGAATACAAACACTTTCTTTAGCTTGAATGGCTAAGTAAAATAGCGGAGCATAAATGTAGACATTGTACCTTGCTCATTCTTTCAGATCAAAGTGGAAGTTTTTTAAGCTGTCCTGCGTATTGCTATTTCATTCAAACGAAATTAGACTTCGTTTTGTATAGTGTCTGCCTTTTATGCACAATTTCATATTTACCGTCACGGCCCGTCATGAATAAACTTTTGCTTGAAATTTATGGCGTGTGTGTGTGTACAACCCTTCTTTACCCAAGGCTCAATTACTATGCTCAACTGGTTGTACCGTGGGTATTTTCGATTTCCTTCTACTCAACTGATTGTTCTGTTGGGAAATAAAAGGTAACTGTGGCCCAATTGACGATAAATCGAATCCCTGGTTGTACCATGGGTGCTTTCGAGACACAACTGATTGATCTGTTGAAAAAACAATGTACCTATGGCCCAACTGTTGAAAATTAGAATCACTAATTTAGATTCCCCTACAAGTAAAACTTTTGCCGGTGGCAGTGTTAGGTCCTTTGCCAGTCAAAATTCATAGGAATTCATCCTCACACATTGCGACCTGAGACGGTGCGCACTGTGCGGTATGAAAGAAACTTTATCCCACGCACACTCAAGCTGTGGAATGACCTCCCTGCTGCGGTTTTCCCAAGCGCCTACAATATGGGGTTCTTCAAGATGGGCATCAGAAGGTTTCTTCATGGTCGGCAGCGCGAGTGTGACACCTCTGGTGTTGCATACGTCCATAGGCCACGGTAACCGCTTCCCATCAGGTGGGCCGTGTGCTTGTCTGCCAACTAAGTGGCATAAAAAAAAATTGTGGAAGAAAGTAAAGAATTAAACATTGTAATACTTTAATATCTTAATTTATCTAAAGCATGGCCGAGGGTAATTTCTCCTGTGAGAAGATGCATCTGGACAGATCTAATAACATCATCATTGAAGATCTTCTCTTTTTTGCGCTTTGCGGAAACGCATTTTGCTATTTGCATTTTAGAATTAGCGACAATACTTTAAGTGCATTCAATAGGCGCCAAACATTTACCGTGTTTTTGTTCACAGCTTTATTTAACTTACTGTGCCATCCCTCTAGCTAGGTAGTTGTTTGTTCGATAACGCTCACCAAAAAGGTAGTCAACATACTTTTTAAATTTGGGCATTTTCAAATTATGAGCATTGATTTCCCTCGTGACATATTGCCAGCCTTCTGATATTCTTTGTTTTGGCAACAACGGTAAAGAAGCAGTAAAGCCAATGACTCCTTTTTCGGCCTTAAGCGTGTGACCCAAAAGTTTACCTTTTCGCCACATATTTTTGTGCCAATGATAGTAACAACCACGTAAGTCGGCTTTTGGAAAAAACTTAGAAATAGTGTTTATTATAGCAGCTTCAAAGTTGCAATGCCTTCTAGTCCTTTTTTAATTCATCTAAGACTGCCAAAGTCCCCATGAATAGAAAGCAACTGAGTAAAGGTCTTCGAGCAGCTTTTAAATGTTGCATCAATAAAGTACTCCTTAACATTACATAGTTGCAGTCTTGATTCATGTGTACTAAAGATTAAAATTCTATCTTCGCCATCATTATAGTCAGTTAATAAAGAGGTTTACTATCAGTACTTGATAGAATAAGAGGTAGATAGTTGTGCGATGGGGAATTAGAGTGTTTTTCGAGTTCCCTATCACTCAATCATAGTTGTACCATGGGTCCGGGTTGAGTTGTTGGTATCTTAGTTGAGTAAAAGGGAATCGAAAGTACCCAAGGCACAACCAGTTGAGCATTGTAATTGAGCCTTGGGTAAAGAAGGGTGTACAACGTTGCGTCACAGTTAAGGTGATATAAGATGGGTCTCTGTGGCGTAGCGGTAGAACGTTTAACTGCTACGCAGGAGGCGCGGGTTCGATTCCCGCTCAGTGCAAATATTTGTATGCATGAATATGTAAATTTGAATTGGTCTGGATGTTTCTATGTATGATGTGTATGCATTTAAAAAAAAAAGTATCTAAATATGTCTATCCGTATTCTAAATTCCATAACACAAGCTAGTTAACCTATACTTACATGGGTCTAGATAGCGTTGTGTGAAATGATGTGAAATATTTGTATTTATTTATTTTTTCGTCTGTCATTTTCCATTTTTCACACATTAGTGTTACACAGTTACACGACAAATCTGAACATTACATTAGTGCGGAATGAATTCATTAGGGATTCGATCCATCTGTGTTAAATATTGGCATCTATCACTTCTTGAATGCATTTAAAAGCATTTAGTATGCTAACTATTCAAATAGATTAGGATATAGAAAAAATTGAATCGGTTCAGGCGGAATTAGAATCTGCATTTTTTCCCTTACAAGGGGAACGCTTTGACCACTGAGCCTCAGAACCTTCGCCCGAAACCAACCAAATTCTTCTATACATATATCTTTTTCTATCTTACGGCCACGGTAAAGTACCACTTCACTTCACTCCCACTCCGAATAAATGAAAAATAAATGGCCTGATTACTGAGTGAACTTTAAGTTAAATAAGTGAGTTAAACATAATATTTCAAGACACACGTCTTCAATCGATGACTTTTTGTTTACGGTATTAGTTATCAGTTGGGAAATTATTAGTGAAGCTATTTTGTGTTGAAGTCTCATCTTGAATATTGACTTTTTCAATTTCAATTTACATGAAAAAATAGCATAGTGAAAGTTCCTAAATTAATTCGTATACTTTGAAGAAGTTGAACGGATTCAATTTCCGCTTGTGAACGTGATGAGAGACTATAATGTTACTTTCATTTACCAGCATTAAAAATATGTACAGAGACTTCTGAACTGAGTTTCTTTTCTATATCACAGACAAAGTGATTGGCATAATAGGCAATTCTTTTGTCTTTCACAGACACAATACCCTATTATTTTATTATACTGGCATAATACGCTTATTTGCCAAAAATAGTAAGAATAAAGAACAAACTAAAGAGGCTCTTTACCTAGTATGGAAATATAACATCAGCAGTTTTGTATGCAAGCGTGATGAATGAGAGAGTCAAGCTAGCTACTGCATGCTGCTTCACTTCACGTTTGGGGGGTATATTCGAAAAAAAAAAACAAGCTTAACTGAAGTCACGTAAGTGTTTTATTCTAAGCAGTAACTCCCAATTCGACTGGAACCCACAAGGCCCACAGAGTTCTAAAGAATTAGGGAACTAGATACAAACTTTAAGGCTAAATAATTAAATTTATTAATTATTATTTAATTATTATGCCAGCATTTTCTACAAACGATTGATTTTATCATTCACTTTGTTTAGTAATAATTTTGCTTGCCAGAGATGAACGCGTCCACTTACATATTTGGCCCAAATTAAACCAACTGAGCTTACAAATGAGTTTACTAAACGTGCTTCGTATTTTTGTACCTAATTCAACGTTTTTCCTGTGGTAAAACTATATCGCTGCCTCTAAATGAGATAACATTTGTTGTTGATTAGTTGGTGAAAATATAGACGAAATTGAAAGAAATAATTGTTGATTAGATGATTGGTGTTGCAGAAAATTAGGATTTTTTATTACCAACCTTAATGTAGTAGATTGAAAAACCTATGTAGTAGTCGTGGACCTAGACTCATATACTACACTTTGTGAATTGTCAAAAACAAATGATCTCTCCAAGCTCTCCGATCTCCCGCCTTACACTTTTCAGTTAAGAGTTACAGTCTGAATACGTCGTCGCGTCTCGGGCTGGTTGCCCTGGAAAGGTCATTTCACCTCTCCTACGAATCCTCCATGGTGGACTAATCACAATTATGATTGTCGTATTGCCCAAAACTTTGGTGAGGTTCACCAAAATTTTGGACATACGTACCTATTCTAGAAATGGTGATATAATTTTTACATATGTACAACAATGCGGTGTGCATCTTGCTGTTGACATTCAACTAGACTAGAGCAGCAAGGGGCAACCGTGGTATGTGCAAATCTAAAAATCTTCAAGTCACTCTGTAACGGGAACTACCGGGGTAATCCCACGATACTTATAGCTGTGATCGTCTAATGACCTAATCTTTAAAACCCGACCCAATATCTATCATTCATTACTTTAATAATCCTGACACTATAGTTTAAATCGTTATTCTAACTTAGTTTTTAACTGTTCGGAATAGTATGATGATAAGACTGTGGATTTATATTTTATTCAAATGCGATATATATTAGATTCAAAATTCTCTTTCGAATGGCAAAGATGAGAGAAAAAAGTACGAAAGATATTAAACATGTTAAATGTATAAAAGACGAACGAGGACAAATTTTGTTGCAAGAGGATGATGTAAAAAAGCGATGGAAGACATATTTTGAGAAACTATTGAATGAAGAAAATGTATGGAATGGAGTGCTAGAAGATAAGTCTGGGAATATTGGTTTGGTAAAAGAAATCGGTGTGGATGAAGTAAGAAGAGCGGTAAAAAGTATGAAAAATGGCAAAGCTGTAGGGCCAGATGAGATACCAGTGGAAATATGGAAGTTATTGGGAGAAGATGGATGTCGGTGGCTGACTTTATTCTTCAATAAGTTGTTGCAGGAAGTGGTGATCCCTAGCGAATGGTGCAGTAGTGAACTAGTGCCCATTTTCAAAAACAAAGGTGATGTACAGGACTGCAATAGCTACCGAGGCATAAAGCTCATGTCACATAGTATGAAAGTGTGGGAGAAAGTAATAGAGAAACGCCTGCGAGAGGAGAGTGAGATCACCCAAAACCAGTTCGGTTTTATGCCAGGGCGGGGTACCACAGATGCCGTGTTCGCATTACGCCAACTATGTGAAAAATATAGACGTGCCCATAAAAACCTGCACATGGTGTTTGTGGACCTCGAAAAGGCGTACGATAAAGTACCACGAAAGGTCTTGTGGTGGGCCCTGAAGGAGAAAGGTGTGCCAGTGAAGTATGTAGAGTTAATCCGTGCTATGTACCGGCAATCTCATACGCATGTCCGGTCGGCCGCGGGTAACACCGATGAGTTTAGTGTGGCTGTTGGCTTACACCAAGGGTCGGCTTTAAGCCCGTACCTCTTCCTGTTAGTAATGGATGTTCTGACATCGGATATACAGGATGAGGCACCCTGGTGTATGCTTTTTGCCGACGACATTGTCCTTGTTGGTGAGGATGGAACCGATGTCCAGAGTAGATTGGTGAAGTGGCAACAAAGGCTAGAGAATGTTGGCCTGAAAATTAGCAGAACCAAAACAGAATACATGTTCTGCGATTTCGGCGGTCTCTCTAGCCCCACAGTCATAGCGCTTGATGGTGCTCCTATACCAATCTGCTCCGATTTTAGGTACCTCGGTTCACTACTGCAAAGCGATGGAGAATTAGATCGAGCCGTAAAGCACCGGATTAACGTTGGTTGGATGAAATGGCGGCAGGTTACAGCAACTACATGTGACTCGCGAATGCCCCTTCGATTGAAGGGCAAAATTTATAAGAGCATGATCCGGCCTGCCGTCCTGTATGGATCGGAGAGTTGGCCAGTAAAGGTGACGGATGAAAGACGGTTGCATGTAGCCGAGATGCGAATGTTAAGATGGATGTGTGGTGTGACAAGAATGGATAAGATTAGGAATGAATATATTAGAGGAAGTTTGAGAGTAGCACCAATCATAGAAAAGCTACGAGGAAATCGTTTGTCCTGGTTCGGGCATGTAATGCGTAGGGATGAAAATAATGTCGTAAGGAAGGTACTAACTATGGAAGTGGATGGCTACAAGGGGAGAGGGAGGCCCAAAATGCGGTGGATGGACTGTGTGAAAGATGACATGGTTAAGAAGGGAGTGAATGTTGAAATGACTGCAACTAGAGATGAATGGAAAAAGAACACATGTTGCGCCGACCCCAAATAATCTTGGGATAAGGGCAGGAGGCTGATGATGATTAGATTCAATATAGGTCTTTGATAGTTTGAACTTTGTGGCATCTTTTTCAGCTGTATATTTTATATAGGCCTTAATGTCGAAGATATCATATATGATTTGTGATATGTGATCCGGATCAATTAAATGTCTCAAACCCCGAAGAGCGAGACTAAGAATCTCAAGCCCCAAAGAGCGAGATTATGAATGTCAAGCCCCGAAGAGCGAGATTATGATCAATTCCGAAGAACTGATAGCGTTCATCAAAAGATCAAGCTCTCCTCCACTTCGTCACAATTAATTTAATTCAGTTTGTAAAACCTCCACTAAACTCCACTGTATACTGTAATCCTTCAGTTTTCAGCTTCTGGTTATATAGAATGTAGTAGGTTAGTATAAAATGTAGTAGCCCTTTAACGCCTCACGAATCTCATGAACGGTGCCAAAACAAAACAATTAGAATAATGATTGAATGTGATATAATATTATTTCAACAATAATTTATTATGCCTTCACGGCTGTAATCGCTGTCATTTACTAATGAATATATAATTAATTTGATAGGTTTTGGCAGGTTTATGGACCGCTACACTTTACAAACTGCTCTGATTGGTAATAATATGGTATCTTCAATCAGAGTTGCTCTAATACTGTATCAAAATGATCCAGGAGCCACAAAATTGAATCCTAACAGTTGGAAATAAATGTATGACTTTACTATTTTAGGCCTCAGTATGGTATAAATGATGAGATCTAGTATAATATATGAATTACTAATGTAATTCTAATAGGACATAAATATTTCACTTTAGCACGTATGCTGTTAAATAAGATCTCACTAAATAAAGCCTTTCGCATTAATAATTCAACTGCAAATTCTTTCCAGCTACAGTCAAATGTGGAAATAACAAACCCCAACTCAATCTCTATACAAGTTGTGTATTATACCTAACCAAGATATAATTTACGAATACCATGTATAATGTCCCCAACAGTTATTATATCAACACAAGGATAACGTTACAGATTCACTTCAAACTTAATGTACAGTGCACACCTATTATTCTTATAGAATTCCTACAATCTATGTCTGTAGCAACAGAAAAACTAACTAGACCTAGCTAGGAGCCCTAGTGTTTACCTTAGGTCTATTAAGACTTACCAACTTAATAGGTGAGTTTGCAGCTATATGTGTGTGTGTTGTGAATTGTATAAAGCAACAATGTGAACTAGCTAAGGTAATGGGAAGTGATTTCGTTTAGACTCTCCTACAACGAAACCACGGAAACCTAGGTGACCAGGATAAGGTATTGAGACGCTTTCGAAGGCCAGTCTCAGCCCCGAAATTTAAAGCAATCTTTACCTACAAGAACTTATCAACACTACGTCTCAAGGATGTTTGGTATTTGTGTGTATTGGAATAGGTATATAAATAATTAGGAACCTTCCGAAATAATTCAGAAAGCGCGTTGCTCCGACACAGTTTCCGCACACCGAACTTTTGCCACTTTCTCACAAATTACACTGGCGTAATACGGCTAGAATAATTTAATGAAACCGTTGCATGGTCTGTGTGTTTCTACTAATCGAACCAAACTCTCTCTCTCGAATCTGCCGATTTCTTTTTATACCAGTGTGAACTCCGCGCGGGAGCGGGGACGCTTGGGTCCTTTTTTATCATAGGATTTTTTTACAATGTCAACAAAGGAATTCAGTGCAAGTTAATTTTAAGCTCATGTTTACATTCAGATATAACATGCCTTCATGCAATATAATCAATTATGATTATATTCTACAGAATATCAATCATGCAAAACATTAGTATATAAAATACAGTAAAGCAAATATACAGTAACTAGTAAACCAATAGTAAACCAGCTGGTCATGCACGTATGTATGAACATACTGTATTTGCGCTTTCGTCGTGAAGATGAGCTCTTATTTATTTTTTATAGAATTCTATTGTGATGTAATTTTGTAATGCTTTGTGCCAATTATTAGATTAATCCGAAGATTAATCATTCCATGGAGTCAAACTCGCATGAACCTACAAATATGTGAGGCGTAACACGACGCCTTAATTATAATCAAAATCCACCATCTTTATCAGAATACTATTCAATATCAAATATGATTACATTCTCAATATATTGTTATAATATGTAATATTGCACTCGTTCACATAAATAATATTAGCATCATAACAGTCTTTTGCATACATGTGTTTAAAAATAGAATATCCCAAGAATTCGATTTAGCCATCGTTCCCATAGCGTTCAAGTGGACGCTCTAACAAAAAAATATAGTTTATGACCGACCTCTTTTTAGAATAATACGCATTTTAGTTAAGAGAAAAAAAAATTGTGTTTTTATGCTTCAAATATGAGTACTAAAATGATAAAATAATCTATATTCTAAATATACGATTATGTTCCATTTCAACTCTCGACGATAACACTGTTACAGGATAGTCTTTGGCCAAGCTGTCGAGGATATTGACTTAGTTGCAATATGATTTTTTATTTAGTAAAATAATACCTACTCAAATTTTACTTCTACTTCGATAAATATAAGAGGACATAATATCTGCAAAGTGCAAAGTATTAATATGCGTAGCCCAAACAGTAACTGAAACACCAAACGTAGCAGCCAGTCCAAAACTCAGTAACATGTTTGTCAATCATACGCTGTCAAAAACTTATGAAAACTTCTAAAATACTTTTCAAATTGCTTTATTATGCAGGAAGAAATAACCAGCGCCTTTTTGGAGGAAACTCAAAGTAAAGTGATTACTTCATTTACATTTTGAATGTCGAGCAGTTCTTTATACCCACAAAGACCTATTCAAAGTTCAAAGTGAAGCTTAGGTCGAATCATATAGATAAAATACATTATGTTGGAGGGATCAATCAATTTTTCTGTGGACTTTGGTGGATGTTTTGTCTGAATTTAATAGCAGGTTTGATATGATTCAATAAATATGTTATTTAAGTTGTACGAATAATACAACGTGTGAGACGAATAAGAGTAATACGACTCGAAAGGGAACATGCGCAACATTCCCATGCACCTACAATATGGGGTTCTTCAAAAGGGGCATTAGGAGGTTTCTTCAGAGTTGGCAGCGCGAGTGTGACACCTCTGGTGTTGCACACGTCCATAGGCCACGGTAACCACTTTCCATCAGGTGGGTCGTGTGCTTGTCTGCCACCTAAGTGGTATGGTACTGTCTACCCAATCATACAGTCAATCAAATCGGGGTGTATTGTAAAATGGTGCATCATGCCGACCGTCTCCTCGCTTCACGTCTTTTAGGACCGCTTATCGCTTGCTTTAACATTGCCTTTTGAATATAATTCAATCCCGAACAAAAAGCGCTGCCTAGTTAACTATTTTATGTTTGGTAATATATATATATATATATATAGAGAGAGAGAGAGAGAGAGAGAGAGAGAGAGAGAGAGAGAGAGAGAGAGAGAGACAAAGGCGTCGGCTACATGTAAATCATATTGCTCATCAACGAAGACAAATAAAACCCCGACCCGTTCACCAAATTTAATATTAGGCATAGGACTGTTAAAGATTCCAAGGATGATAATTTTAATTTATCTGATTGCCTCATTCACTCTTGCCATGAAGGTTTTATTTTATACAACTTATGTGGCAGACAAGCACACGGCCCACCTGATGGAAAGTGGTTACCATGACCTATGAACGTGTGTAACACTAGTGGAGTCACATCCGTGCTGCCGACCCTGTAAGAACAGAGATTTTGTGCCGTCAGTGTAGAGGACAAAGCAAGACAAGCCTTTGGTCGACCCACTGACAGCACAAAAACTCTCCAGTGAGCTCTGGCTACCCTACTCACCGCCGGGAACACAACACGAAGTTATTATAACCGCGGTATTCTGTAGGGTAGTTAAGAGAGGGAAATTTAATGTTTTTTTTTATTTAATACCGTTAATACAAAATAAAACAAGATCAATGGTAATAGCACAAAAAACCACTAAGGTTTATACCTGTGCTATTGACAGAACTGTATAAGAAGATGTGATAAGCTTTTTTGCAATTACGAGAATCAGCAATGACACAGAAGATTATTACCGGTAGCGAAAATAAAAAAAAACACCACCAAGCATTTTACCGGTAGATACAGCAGATATAAAATAGGAGCAAATAACGATCATGTTTCTTGATATAACTTTGATCTAGGTTCTTTGAGGCACCGAAACTCTGTGCTTACAGGGTCGGCAGCGCGAGTGTGGCTTCTCTGGTGTTACACACGTCCATAGACCATGGTAACCACTTTCCATCAGGTGGGCCGTGCGCTTGTCTGCCACCTAAGTGGTATAAAAATTAACAGTAATAAGAAACATCATTTTTGAAGACAATTTGTTGGTCTTTGGGTTGTTATGCCTTTCCTTAACCTATGTAGTATGCCATCATTCGACGTGCCAATGACGTGGAGGACGCGGAAATCGAAACTGAAACCTCACCTCATTACACTACACGTATACGTAGCGCATCATCAATTATAATTTGAAACTCTACCCTATATAACATATTCATGAAGCACTTACTCTAATATCCAAACAATGTAAGTTATAGCTCTAGGTACACACTATTAGAATAGATGCCATATAACACTGGAACATACAGACTGACCAATATAATCCCCTTTATTTTAAAGCTCAGAATAACAAAAGAATTAAATTTCATAATTATCCTCATAGTAAGTTTCCGATTGCGTTTTTTTTTATACCACTTTGGTCTGCTTGTTTTCAAGTATAAAAGTATAAAGGCATACGGCCACCAGACAGCCTCTATGGAGCCCCTGCTCAGAGTAAATATTTGTGTGCATGAATATGTATATTTTTTCGATTAGTCTGGTCGTGCCTTGTAGAGCACTTTAACTTGTCAGTCCCGGTTGCCATACGAACATTTATGGCAGTCGTTACGAGTAGTTGGAGCCCTAAAAACCCAACAACTGGTCTAAATGCAATACTTTGATATCGCATATTGGTTGTCGAGGTCAAATGGCTTGGTCTTTTCACAGAAAATATCGAAGTTCAACCAAATCCACAGATAGATTGGTTAACCAGACCCCAAGCTCCGAGGTATGAAAGTTTCGGCTCCAACTGGAGCTAACGTTAAGATGAAGAAGTCTTTGCCGTGGTCATGGACGTGTGCAACACCAGCGGAGTCACACTCATACTCTCTGTTCTTACAGGGTGTCCCTTGTAAGAACAGAAGTCCTTGGTCCTCCCAGTAACAGCACAAAACTCTCCAGTGAGTGCTGGCTTCCCTACTCACCACCGGGAACACAACACGAGGTTATTATGGCCACGGCATTCTATAGGGCGGAGGTACTTCTTCAGTCGAACTGCTCAGTTAGAGTTTCGTCTTTTATAGAGCCCGATTTCCGCTTATTATTTTGATAACCATGTCGGCTATTCTAGGAGCGGCTATTGTCTGACCTCCCAATCTTGAAGGGAAAGCATGGCTCTGTACACTTGGTTTATGCTATAAGATGGTTATTAAATCAAACTTCGTAATAAAGGCGACCGAGTCTATTTTTTCATAGATTTACACATACAAAAACGCAAACTCCACTTTAACTATATTTCAGATATGTACATTTAATTATTTTTATGCCTCGAATTAATTATACAAAGCGTTGTGTGGTATTCATACTTAACAGTTTATCGTTTACACTATCACTCTGCGTGAGTAAATATGTAAATCGACCATTTCTAATGAGGAAAAGGAAATATTTTATTACACTGTGACCATTTTTTACCGGTACTGCTATATGAATGCAACCTACTCATGTTTGTACATGTACAAAAAGATATTAATTAGTAGAACAATGTCGAAGGACCGAAGGTCGTTGGAGTAAACGAATCTTAGAGTGGAGACCGAGATAAGGCAAACAGAAGTTAGTACGCCCCTAGTCAGATGTACTGTTGACCTGAAAAAGGTGGCTGAGGCAGCCTGCGTGCGAAAGGCGGAGGATCGGATGAAATGGAGCAATTTGGGTGAGGCCTATGTACAGTATTGAAAAAAGAAAAAATCAATGGCTGAATTTGGAAAAAACTCTAAGAGAAGTTTCCTAAATAATTATTATATAATCCTTAGTATCAATCTCACAATAGCTATTTACTTATTCCTAGTATAAACCTGATTTCTAGTATAAACATGATTATAACCTGAATTCTATTTCACCTCGGGCTGCCTAATTACCCACGTCTCATACAGATGACGTTATTCTGTGGTTAAACCACAGTTTTGTTGTGTTCGTGACAGCCGACCGCTACCATATTATATAGATATGTTATAGTATATTGCACCTGTCATGTTATATTTATCTCATATTATAATAATGGAATGTCAATATTCTCAGTACCATGTTTGTCCAAGACCATTCGAAATGGAGGAGTAAAACCGCGTGAGAGCCTTGAATGCGACCGAAACTTACGCAAAGATAATTATGACATATTTAATTACGTAATTCCAGCTTTCAAGAATTGGTAATATAAACTGCAGGTATGCAGGCCACTTTATTGAAATCGTATCGGGATGATATTTGGTCATGTGGTTTTGGTCATATTTACACGAAATTAGAATCTGCTTAATAAATGAATTGATCTGATTTCGCTCATATGTCCATTTGATGAGTTTTATAGGAATCTGTCGAGATTTACTAGAAATTAATGATAATTAAATAAAGTACTTACATGTAGCAAGGTGCAGAAATATCGTGTGGTGGATAGACTAGTATCGGAGGAGAGGGCACAGGAGAAGGACTGTTCTTGCGTCGGCGCACCACAAACACACCAGCCATTATGATCAGCAGTAATAAAGCTGCGCTCGCGCCGCCTGATGCTACAAGGACTGCCTCTGCGGACAACGTGTAGGTAAGAGTAGCGAAATCAAATAACAATTAGTTGTACCTTTAAAATAATGGATAAATCGTTAGTTTAACAAATAAAAGGTTATGAATGAATTTTCATGGCGGTTTTGTACGAAATTAGATTCAGGAACGACTTAAGTTAAATAAACCGCAAAATATTTTGATTGCGTTTACTTAGAAGTTTAAATTTTGCACAGTTTCAAGATATTATTAGGTAATACGTGACTATTTAGTTTGAATTACAATTTGATACCTCCACGCATTCCTGAGAAAAATGTCTTGATGAACAGACAGACGAATAACAAAGTGATCCTATAAGGGTTCCATTTTTCTCCCATTCCATTTCCATTTATCCGATTTTAAAAATATTTCAACAGTTCATTTATGATTTCACCAAGATTTTTTTTTCACTTGTCTATTCCGATATTGTCTTGCTCAGTAAATTTCTACTTGAATGTGTAGCTGTATTATTATGATGCCACGGACCTTCTTACGAGACTCATCAAAATTATTATGATGTCGTATACAGGCACGTAAACTATGACAAACAATAAAACATAGCACGTACTTTATTACGTTATAAACGTTTCAGGACGCTCGTGGGCGTAGTCGTTATTCTAGCTTTTTCTTAAGTAGACTTTAGGGATAATTCATACTCCCGTAGCCTCGAAGCATATTGAAGCTTATCTTTAAAAATTAAAATAACAACTTTACACTTATTTCAACACCGCTATGCTTATTATCTCATCTGAGACAAAAAAAAAATTGCGAACTCGCAAGTAGCGACTAGTGAACGGAACGATGATTGGCAGGTAGGCTTTTTATTGTGAGGATTTACACTTCAATACTGCACAAGTATTGCTTGATCCTTCGTATAACTTCATCGTATGTAACTGTTATGGGATCATACTGTAATAAGTTCAAAAATAAATCACAGTCAGTCCATTTTGAATTATCTATAATGATTACAATAACACACAGGATTTTGAGAGTACTAATAAGGGCTCGTCCTCATCATGTTCTTAGCCATCTATTCCGGCCCGGGGTAGCCGGAATAGAATGTATCCAAGCTTTTCATCTCGAAACCTCCTCTAACCCGTTTAGATTTGGTTTTTATGACTTTATGGGAGCAACCTTGAGAGGAAACCATATGCCAGAGTCTCGTATCTTACCAAACATGCAGGTATACTGGCATTGACTTAGACTCCAAAGGTAGTAAATTTCGTGATCTCATAATATATCTAATGTTTAGTATAAGTTATTAGTAAACATTTTGATTGGATCCTTAAAAGACAGAAATACTATTATTTGATTAATGAATCGTCATAACATCATGTAAACATTAATGTCGGATTATTGGTCGATTACTGTACTACGATTAACCTTTTACCGAATAACCTATTCATTGAACTGTCCAAATTGTATTTTAATCGCTTTTGGCTTAAATTCTAATAAATTTATTACATCTAGGTATTTAACGAAGTCCTTTATATGAACTTTTATAGATTTTACCATCAGAGTAGAATTTGGACCACCCCATCTCATTCCATGCGGTGTCGTACAAGGTGACTAAGGGATAGGGCTGTTTAACATCTGATAGATTTATACACCCCAGATTCAGCCTCAACAATAGTGCCCGGAAGACGGCAATAGGCTCAACCCCTATAACGTGGGACCTATCACCTAACCCTCCAGAGATAAAGGCGTGAATATATTTATGTATGTATGTCTCATATAATTGGTATATAAATATATTAAGATATGAAACACCGCGGTCACCTAGTGGTATGGGTAATGGACTGCTGAGACGAGGTCTCGGGTTCAATCTCAGGTTTTACCATGGCACACACCAATGGCTTTTTGATGCTTTTCGAAGTTATGTTATGTATTTATCGCAGGTTTATAAGTGGCCGGTTAATGGCAATAGGCTCGCCACCTATTACATTGGGACCTAAACATAAACTGGCGAAATGTGGGTGCTAGCACCTCTGCCTACCCCTTCGGGGATATAGGCGTGAGCTTATGTTATGTTATATTAAATAGCTACTAAACTTTTGGACTTAAACTTTAATGAGCTATACCACAGTCTAAACAACTTGGTATGTCATACCACTTATACCGACGTTATTTGAATAACTTCAAAGTTTTTAAATTGAGGTAATCTCGGGAGACTAGGCCTACATGACCACGAGAAAGCGACTGAGAGTGCGTGATTGAATTTATACGCGTAGCGGCGTCTGTTTGACGTCACAGTTGGGGGTTATTTAATTAAAAGAAAAGCCTTTAGTTTCTTACCAAAATTTTACTATGGAAGATAATGAACTGAATTTGTTATTTTCATCTTAGTGTTGTTCTAGGTTGCATCTGAGACTTTCACTTCAGTTCTTCAAAGACCGGGGTCTGCTTAAATCTATTCCTTTTGGTTTAGTTTACACGGCTTTTGTGGCAGAGATTGCCATCTGACATAAATATAATAATCTACTTTGCCTTGATGGTTCCCCATTTCTTCCTATGGGTGTTGTAGAAGGTTACTAAGGGATAGGGCTGTGCTCCATCCAACAGTAAACATATAACCCTTGACTAAGTGCCCGCTTGAAGGCAAAAGGCTCGCCCATTATTTCTGGGACCGAACATCACAGTTGGCGAAATGTGGGAATTTACCAGCGTGAGTAGTCTGTATGTATGAATCTGAATTATACAACATTAAAAAAGGATTTTTTTTAAATTCTTATGTATGTTCTTCCACTTTCTAAGTCTGTAATTGCTATTTAAAATAGCGTTAAGTCACCATTTACTCTGAGCGCAATAAATAGGTTACAGTCCGATTTCCCGCAGTAGATTGTACAGGAAGATTTATTGTGGTTTGTTTCGTTTTACTGCTTTAATGTAACTGTTTTTACGCCGGCTTTTTACGTCGCGTCTAAAGTGATAGGTAACTTTTGCATTTTGTGTTTTTTTGGTAAAGTAAATACTTAAGTTTTGCTACTTATAAAAATATTTACTGTTATTTTATTTTATTTATTTATTTATTCAACTTTATGCACAGTAATTTTGTACAAAGGCGGACTTAATGCCAAAGGCATTATCTAACAGTCAACCTTAGGGTGATGCAGAGATACATTGAGGTAGGTGCAGTGCACTATGTTCACAATAATAAAAAACATACATTATACATACACACTATAATACATAAGAAATTCATACACATACTTTTAAATATATTAGGTACTTATATATATTCGTATAATATATACTTATATAATATAAACTTACCTATACTTACATAATTATACATAATGACAAAGTATTTCTAACATTAAGGTTTTACACATTTACAAATTCAAAAAAAATACTCCACTCCATTTTTGCTTAATATTGGATACTTTCTTTAAAGTTACCTTCAATGCCGTCCCCGCTGGGACTCTGTGAAGGGTACTTAGGCCTAAGACGCCTAAAATTTTTGGCTTGATGTCGTAGAAGGGGACATGCGTGTTAATGATCTCATGACCAGGGATGCGCAAGACCGTGCGAAGTGGAGAAGTAAAAGCCGGAACGCGGACCCCAGTCTCCGAGGTTATAATAATTATTTATTGCATAAAGATTACACAGCAGGAAAAAAATAACACATTTTTTTTAAGCAACGAGGGCTTCAGGATATTTCAAAAGCTATATTCAGGAAATTCGAAACTCTGCCTCTTGAACTAGGAAAAACCTTATATCTTAAGAAACAGTTTTTATCTCAACATTTATTATAATAACATAATTAGTACGATTAGGCGAGTAGATGATGAAACCAAAAAAAGTCATCATATATTGAATGAAATTTCAAAGCATTTAGTATGCGAACTATTCAAGTCGATTTATACAAATCGATTTTCCTATCTTAATCAATTTGCATTCAATAGTTTGGACGGAGTAATCAAACATCATAACATAACATAAACTCACGCCTATATCCCCGAAGGGGTAGGCAGAGGTGCTAGCACCCACATTTCGCCAGTTTATGTTTTTATGTCGCAATGTAATTGGTGGCGAGTCTATTGCCATTAACCGGGCACTTATAAACCTACGATAAATACACACATAACTTCGAAAAGCATCGAAAAGTCAATGGTGTGTGCCATGGTAAACCTGGGATCGAACCTGAGACCTCGTCTCAGCAGTCCATTACCCATAGGTAATGGACTGCTGAGACGAAGTCTCAGGTTCGATCGTGGTATGCCACTCGGCTACCGCGGTTTATCAATTTGAATAGTTAGGCATGATAAATTCTATAAAATTTCATTCAATAGTTTGGACGAACTCATCCAAAATCAATGTTTAAAAATGATTGTAATATCATTCATTGGTGTCGATAGTTCGTACGAGTATCGGTAAATGGTTTCCTACCGTTGCCGTAATTAATAATGATGACTCGGATGATTTCAGGCGAGGTTCGGTAGCTTAGTGGTCAGAGCATTCCCCCTGTAAGGGAAAGATCGCGGGTTCGAGTCCCGTCACCATATAATCTAATCATCGCATATAAGATGATGATTGGCAGTTAATACGGCAGTAACATATCAAGTTTCGTAATCTACCAGCTGATCTATCCAAACATGGGAAAATTTCGCAAATACATCCTATATGTAAAACCAACCCAACGGAGCTTTTTAGAAGCGACCCAGTCGAGAGTGAAACCTGCGTCAAAGCCTCACTTGTCAATCAGCAAATGCATGTTGGTAACTATCCACTATGTCAAAAACCTACCTCAATAATTTAGGAATATGTTTTCCACTGTCGTATACATAAAAACACGGTATAAGAGTCATAAAAGTTTATGTCCACTATTCTCTTCCGTCCGTTCGTAAATTGTTTATTACGTCCACACAGATTTTGACGATATCATAGAGAGCGTAAAACAAGCAAATATATTCTCTTTAATGTCAGATTTATATTATTGAGTTGGGAAAGGTTGCTTCCAACGCTAACGAATACCTGCTACAATTCATCATATTCCCGTATTAATTAAAAAACACACATTTTCACTTTGTTCGTTTAAAAAGTGCGCGATAAATGGTCAGTCACGTGAAATTCTCCACGTGACGTCATTAAATACTATCTACGAAGTGAACAAACACGAAAGTTTTCGTTACGTCAAGTAAAATTTTATAGTTACGTAACGAGAACCTTCAAAAGATTTTTTGCGTTTTGCTTCCTTTAAAATAAAAATAATATAAACACCTCAACAAAGCCTAGGGAACAAGATGACCCCAATTATTTTTTTTTCGTGTAAATCTTGTTTTGCAAATAACTGGCAGCAAATAAATAAAAATAGAATAAAGTAGATTACATTGTTGTTCGAAATTTAAAAATAAATTTAAATAAGTAATGATTTTCGAATATGGAGGGAAAACTTTTAAAAGTGTTTGATTGTGCAGTTTCTCTGAGGCAAAAAAAATAATTTTTTTTTTGATTGTAAATAACGTTTATTATCAATAATACGTCTTTTACGTATGGTTTGTGCATTTTTGTGACTGTAGTCATCATGTCACGTCGTCATTTAAGTCGCGAAGAGATGTTAAGGGCTGTTGGTATGCTGCAAGCTGGACGAACTCAACGCGACGTAGCGGATGCTGTCAACCCCAACCAAGCGTAATTTGCAGATTATGGGCACGCTACAGGTCTACAGGGGATGTTGCCGAACGTCACAGGGGATGAAATAGGGTTACTACTCCGCGACAAGATCGTTTCTTGCAAAATTCCGCAAGGCGGCAACCCACGATTACTGCTCGTCAGTTGGTCGCAGGCCTCCAGTCTCAGCATCAAGTGGTTATTAGCGATCAAACTGTCAGAAGAAGACTACACGAAGCCAATCTTTATGCTCGCAGACCGCTTAGGATTCCAGCTCTTCGACGTGGAAATCGAGGTCGTCGCTTATTGTGGGCTAACGCATATTTACAGTGGACCGACCATCAATGGGCACGGGTTCTGTTTTCCGACGAATCTTGCTTCGGTTTTCATCCTGATTCGAGAAGAGTGCGTATATGGCGAGTTCCTGGACGTCGGAGTCGTCTCCGGAATCCGCAAGAAGTTCATCCTTACCAAGGTGGAACAATCATGGTATGGGCTGGAATTCGCCTTGGTGGAAGGACCGACCTCGTTTGGATACGGGGCAATTTGAATGCAAACCAATACATTCAGGAGGTTATACACCCCATGGTAATCCCTCATCGACAGCAGTTCGGTCAAGATTTTATGTTCATGCAAGATAATGCACGGTCACACACCGCGAGGGTAGTGGTCAATGCGTTAAGCGAGCACAATATGACGACGTTGGAATGGCCTGCTCAGTCTGCCGACCTCAATCCCATAGAGCATGCCTGGGATTTGCTTGGAAGAAGAGCTTTCAGTGATTCTTTGGAAAATCTGAACACTGAAGAACAACTTTTTTTACACCTTCGCAGTGTATGGAGCCATATTCCACAGACGATGATTGACAATCTCATACTAAGTATGCCACGCCGTTATCGAGCTGCTGCTAATGCTTTAGGAGGTCCTACAGATTATTAAAAACGTTTAAAGTACGGTTAATTACTGTATTTCTTACTACCTCGTTATTTTTGTGCCTAATCATAGAAGGTTGTAATACTCAAAATTGGCACTATTCAAGTCTTTCTTAAAAAAAAAAAATTTTGGTATGAAAATGTTTTTATTAAAATTAAAATTAATAACGGTATAAAAATACCCTTCTATTGATATAAAACACTCACTATTACAAGAAAGGGTTTTTAAATAAAAACGAGAAATGTCCTTGTTCCCTAGACTTTGTTGATGTGTGTATTTGATATTCACATTTTTGTGAAATACATTTGGTATAGTTAATATTGACGTATAAGCTATCATATCCAATATATTTCATATTTTTATGTAATAGTTGTTAAATACCCTATTAGACTCATGTGAATGTATGTATCTATATACTTGATAAGGACAAGTTCTTCATGCCCCAAGCTAACCTCACCTGCAGGATTTAGCACAGCTCTGTCTCGATAGGGCAGATTGAATCCACTCCCGTAAGAGCCATTGATTCAATAATGGAAGAGTAGAGGAACGTACCCAGAGTTCCAAAGTGCAATCTTTGAATGCAATTGCGATTGGCGGGGAAAGAACTCGCATGTACTCCTTTCGACCAAGATTATGCGATCAATGAAGTACATCTTTTTTATGCCACTTAGATGGCAGACACACGCACGGCCCATCTGATGGAAGGCGTTTACCGTGGCCTTTTATACAGATGTGCAACATCAGCGAAAACACACTCGTGCTGCCGACCCTATAATGCAGAAGATAAAGCCGGACAAGCTTTTGGTCTTCCTACTGACAGCACAAAAACTCACCAGACAGCTCTAACTAGCCTACTCACCACCATCTATTATATTTACTTCATTTTAATAAAGACTATACTATTATGATAACCATGTTAATGTTCAACTGACCTCTCCAATTTACAGCATTAGCGAGTGAGAACTCCGACACTGTGTTCGTGGTGGGTGCCTGTTCGTAGCGAGGATTCTGCGGTGCGTTTTCCACGTGAACGATCCCGTCTGCGTGTCGTGACGTCACTGGATCCTGGTACTCTCGATCTCGGTCATAATACTCTATATTTTCTTTCTCTTTTGTTTCGTCGCTCTCTGGGTTATACTCTGCCTCGTAATCTAAAGGCAATAAGAAAATACAATTTAGAGAAAATTATTAATGTCAGCGACTACTTAATTTGCTACTGAAATATGTCTTTATATTTTATGGGCAGAGACTGATAGTACAAAAAATATGAAATAAATTGTCATGACTTAACATCATGCTGTTCAAAACATATAAACATATAGGTACTTATTCTTGGAATAAAAAGTTGTATATGTGCTAATTCAGAATATTAGATAAAATCTTTTTGATATTTTTTTTTACAGCTAAATATTTTGGGCCGTCCAAGACATCCTGAGTGCTAACACACTAAACAAAAGAAAACTTACTTTTACTTTCATACTTATAGTTTTATGGTAATAGAATACAAATGACATAACTATTTTTCTCGCTGGAAATGTAATGTTTACTCTATTAATATCATCATGAATATAGTCTACTTTTAGTTACAGCCAGCGACAAAAGAACATAAAAAGCGAATAATAGTCTCATTTAATCCAAATTAAAATATTTGTGTCATACTGCTCTCACAATCTGAATTGGTAACTCGTTAAATTATGGATGGAATAATAATGCTATTGGTCGTAACGTCAATATCAAATGGCTTGTAATTAAGTCTGATTGAGTTACGTCGCCGAAAGCTTCTAACCACCAGAATGTGGAAACTTCCAATTAAATCGGCAGTGGAAACTCAAATGAACAAAAGGCTTCGAAATTCGAATTACTTACTATTGATAGAGGAAATCAATATTAGTGATTCTATCACTAGGATAGAATCACAAATATTTGTTTAGATATTTTTAAATGCTTTTATTTAGTTTGCCTGCTTGTTGAGTCTAATATAGTTTTAAAAATGTTAATACCTTTCTATTGACTGATTGATCGAATATTTGTTAGGCACTTTTAGTTCGCATGTAAATACAATGCAAAGCAATAAAACTTTTGAACTTAATAAAAAATAGTATGAGGTACTTGTTATACGAGTTTTACTCGTATGTTTTGACTGTTAATACTGTTGATTGGTGGAACCTGCTACAAATATTGAATAAGACACTTTGTACTTTACCACTATATTTTTCTTATGAGACTTACAACTTCATATACTATTTTGCCACGATTACATACCAGAGAAGGAGTACATTACGGAATAAGCGATAGTTTCACATTAAAACTAACTAACTATGTGCAGATGTTTTAAGTTAGGTACTTTGAAACTCTCAAGTTTCAAATTAAAACTAAGTTTCTGGAGGAGTTCTCTGGAGTTCTTATTTTAGTTTAAACCATTGAGTCGATTGAAACATGTGCGCAGTCATATGCATAACTGTATATCACAACATTATACACAACACGGAACCATTTAATATAATTTGCTTTCAGAGATTTCTTCAAGTTTTCCATTTTCGATAACGAACTTCTTCTTTTTTTATGGCTTCTGCCACGTTAGTCACGTCAGTAATTTTATTTCCGTGTGTCCACCTCTCACGGAATTCTGGTGGTCTATCAGGAGGTGTGGTTAGGTTTTAGGGGGCAGGTAATAAACTGCTCAAATACACAAGCTCTGACACTTGTTGTACCGAAACCAAATACATTATTGAAATTACATAGAATTATATACACTAAAATTGTTATATTAAAATAATTATTAGTCAAGTAAGATAAAAAATATATCTATATGTATGTACTAACAACGATAAAAGCTATATGGCACCTACAGGACAGGCTTTGCCTAGTGTGGGGTCACAGTATAATATTTAACAATGTTACATTGTTATTTTTATTTATTCTGTTTTATGTATTTAATCATATGAATTACATAATACTTAGAAAGGTAGTAACTAAGTACAACTTAAACATTAGTAGATACCAAGTCTGGCCTCACCTTCAAGAATAGTTTTAACTAATTTTGTAGACCAGAATTAAACTGGTGGCGGAAGACCATTCAGTTATCAAAGCTTGAAATCAGCTAATTAAGTCGAAGTTTAGGTAATTAATGAAGGTACCGATAACAGCGACTACAAACAGAATTAATCGTACCTTAATCTTAATTCCACAAGGTTTTGTATTGCTTTTCAGCTGACTCTGAAGTAACCTTAATTTGAGTTGTGTAGTGTTATATTATTATGTAATGTTATGTAGTTATTATATGTATTTCCATAAAAATTCAATTTACCACTATGTAGAGTCCAAGTTAAGAGAAGGTGACATTAGAGGAGCTGCAAGGCTTTTATTCAGCAGTGATGTGATAGCGCCATGCTCGCCAGATACTCTGGCAGATTTGCAAAGCAAGCACCCATCACCTGCTGATAACCTTTCCTTCCCTGAGCCTCTGGAGTCAGACGCTGATTGTCTCAGTGTTTCAGCCAAGGACGTGATAGCAGCCGTTGGCTCTTTCCGGAGTGGGTCTGCCGGCGGCCTCGATGGCCTTACTCGTCAGCACCTTACCGGCGTAAGCGTCGGAGAAGCTGGCGACGCACTCTTGAAAGAACTAACGGCCTTAATTAACCTTATGTTGTCCGGCAATGTGGACGAGGGCATCATTGATTTACTGTACGGCGCTAATCTCTGCGCCTTGCGTAAAAAAGATGGTGGCATTCGTCCCATTGCCGTAGGCTGTACATACAGGCGAATAGCAGCCAAATTGTGTTGTAGAGCATATAGAGACTCTCTCACAGATAAATTCCAGCCCCTCCAACTCGGCTTCGGCTCCAAAGGGGGCTGTGAGGCTGCTGTACATGCCTTATCTACGTTCCTTGGTTGCAGTGGAGGTGAGGTTGTCCTCAAAGTTGACTTGAGGAATGCCTTTAACTCTGTTAATAGGGACACTCTGTTGACACAGGCCAAATTGGAAACCCCCAAAATTTTTAAATTTCTCTGGCAGTGCTATAGGCATCCTTCTAAATTGCTTTATAAGGAAAATATTTTAAATTCAGCAGTAGGGTGTTAACAAGGTGATCCTCTTGGACCAGTCATTTTCAGCCTGGCTATTCACCCTATAATTCAGCGACTAAATTCCAAATTTAACGTTTGGTACCTAGATGATGGTACTCTCGGAGGCGACGTAGAAACGGTATTAAAAGATTTGGCGTTTCTAAAAAAAGAATTTAGTTCAATCGGCCTAGAACTAAATCCCACCAAATGTGAAATTTTTCTCAGTGATCAAATTGACAATCTTTCGGTACTCTCAAAATTCAATGCTTTGGCTCCAAATTTAAAAGTTTTACAAAAAAGTTCTCTCCGCCTCCTTGGGTCGTCAATTCTTGAAGATGCTTACGAGTCTTTTGTGGAAGAGAAAATAATTTTTTTTTGTGATGTTTCGGAGCGATTGTACCAAATTAATATACGAGTACATTCAGCTTTCACCATTATTCGGCATTGTCTTTTCGTACCAAAATTTACACATGCCCTGCGTTCAACTCAACTTTTTAAATTTTTGGAACTATTAGGTCAAGTGGATAGAGTGCTGCAAGACACTCTATGCAAAATTTTAAATATAAATTTGAACGATCGAGTGTGGCTTCAGGCGTCCCTTCCAGTTCGTCTCGGGGGCCTCGGCGTTCGCAAAATTGCAGATGTAAGTATGCCAGCATTTTTGTCGTCGGTCTATGGCACTGAAGAATTAGTCAGGAAAATTCTATCTCCTTCACTGATTAATTCGGATGTGCCAGGTAAGGCCGAAGCTGTAAATTCTTGGAAAATGGTACTTGTCCAACTGCCGCCATGCCCGCCAACCCATCTTCCCAAAGGCAATGGGATGAGCCGCTCACTATTGGTGTTAAAAAACATTTAATCAGTACAGCTACCAGCGCTGCTGAGCGCGCTCGCCTATTGGCTGTGGGTGAATGGGAATCTGGTGTATGGCTCCAGGCACTTCCTTCGCCCAACATTGGAACAATGTTGGACGACACGACCTTCCGCATTGCGACTTGCCTCCGTTTGGGTGCACCGTGTGTTTCTCCACATCGGTGTCTCTGTGGAGAAGCTGTCGATAGCCTTGGACATCACGGATTGTCTTGCAGCAGGAGCG
Organism: Eilema griseolum; assembly: GCA_963662185.1. NCBI lineage: Eukaryota > Metazoa > Arthropoda > Insecta > Lepidoptera > Erebidae > Eilema > Eilema griseolum. The sequence continues at coordinate 14,107,831 of OY759247.1, read as the reverse complement.
CAGGCCGCATGTCCCGACATGCAAACATTAACGACATTATCCGTCGAGCTCTTGTCACCGCCGGCGTGCCAGCTATACTTGAACCTGTTGGCTTGGCTCGCGACGATGGTAAGAGACCGGACGGTATGTCGTTGTTGCCTTGGAAGATGGGTAGGCCTTTGGTGTGGGATGCAACCTGCGTCGACACCCTGGCGCCTTCCCATCTTCCAAGTACGATGGACTGCGCATGCGCTGCTGCTGCATCAGCGGAGACTCTCAAACGGCGCAAATATACCAATTTAACTGGTAATTACAATTTTGAGCCGTTTGGAGTCGAAACGTTGGGTCCGTGGGGTCCAAGCGCGCGCGCGCTATTCAAAGAAATAGCGAAGCGACTAATCGACGCTTCCCGTGACCATAAGGCTGGCCTTTACCTCGCTCAAAGAATTGCCATCGCCATTCAGCGTGGTAATGCCGCCAGCCTCTTGGGCACGGTACCAGTAGAGATCGATGGGGAGGAATTTTTCGATGCCTAAAATTACAGTCTCCCTCTTTTTCTCTATCCCATTTTTGTATATATTGTATAGTTAGCATAGTTTTATATAAATTTGTAAGTAATTGTATATTATAATAGCATATTTTATTTAATGTAATTATAAATCATTGTATGTATAAGAATAATCATATAATTAAATGACCAAGTTATTACGTAGTTCAGTAAAATTAGTTTATCTGAGTATTTTTAGCGTTATTTATATAAATAGAATCTCGTTTATAACTACAACTTACTTAACGTCACCCAAAGGTGCACTAATTCACTTAATGATACAATTAAGTTCACATTAGTGGCAGTGGGCAATCTTCATGAAAGTACTTTCCACTGTAGGCAATAGATTTCTTAGAAACCTATTTTATTAGACATGTACAGCCAACATCGATTGATCTAGACGAACTAAGAAAAAATCAATATGGTGTTAATGCCTTGGTTTTCTTTTCTTCCTGTTGACTGATTGTTCTAATATTTGGTACACATCTTTACTTCGGACAGGAAATACAATTTAAATCATTAAACAGTTTAATTTGCTTTTATTACATACGTTGGTCAATGACTCATCACTGACGGTGTCCGAGTATAATGGCATTATAGCAGTCTGTTTAGTTGAACTTTCCGAACTCATTTTTTTTTTATACCACTTAGTTGGCAGACAAGCACACGGCCCACCTGATGGGAAGCGGTTACCGTGGCCTATGGACGTATGCAACACCAGGGGTGTCACACTCGCGCTGCCGACCATGAAGAAACCTTCTGAGGCCCCTCTTGAAGAACCCCATATTGTAGGCGCTTGGGAAAACCGCAGCAGGGAGGTCATTCCACAGCTTGAGTGTGTGTGGGATGAAGTTTCTTTCATACCGCACAGTGCGCACCGTCTCGGGTCGTAATGTGTAAGGATGAATTCCCTGCCTATGGCAAGAGGTGCGATGATAGAATGTAGCTACGGGCACCATGTTAAACAATTCATCTGAGCACAAACCATTTTATACTGGTTGACAATCCCATACTCACAGGTAGTGTGGAACCTCTTAGCCTTAGGAGGGATTTTGCCTCACTGTGTGTGTTCTACCGCCTAGGCGGTAGAACACAGCCTCAATGCCCGTCTTTGCACTGAGTCGAAGGGGTCAAGCTGGTATGCAGGCGCTCCAGCAAAAAGGTGACAGCAGTACTCCATGTGAGGCTGGACCTGTGCTTTATAAAGAAGAAGTTGCGGCCCCGCAGTGAAGTACTGTTGAGCACTCCAAGTTTTCTCGATGCCAACTTAACCTTGTCCTGCAAATGACTTCGGTATTGGACGTCTCTGGAGATATCGACACCAAGGATCCCGATATTCGAGGAGATGGTAAGCAGTGTGCCCAGGAATTGCGGCGCTACAATGAATGGGGTTTTCTTAGCGGTGAATACACATACTTGTGTCTTAGTGGGGTTGAATTGGACTAGATTTAGTCGTCTCCAATCGGATACTCCAGAGAGAGTAGTCTCGATTTCAGACACAAGTTGTTCGCGACTCTTCTCCACCTCGAACTGAGGGACATTTGCATGGCCCGTGTAACACTTGTCTCCGGTACTGTCGTCCGCATAAAAATGAATGGAGCCATCAGACAGCATGTCATTGATATGCAAAAACAGCGTCGGAGACAACACGGAGCCTTGTGGGACACCAGCGTTTATATTCATGCGGTCCGAGCAGCTGCCGTCGACGACGGCTTGGATGCTTCTGTTGGTCAAAAAGCTGGAGATCCATTCGCACAGTCCCTCGGGGAGTCCATAATATGGCAACTTTGCAAGAAGACCTTTGTGCCAGACCCGATCAAAGGCCTTCGCTATATCGAGGCTGACCGCTAGTGCCTCACCCTGACTCTCGATGGCCTGCGCCCACCGGTTTGTGAGATACACAAGAAGGTCACCGGTAAAGCGACGGTGGCGAAAGCCGTACTGTCGATCGCTCAGTAGATCGTTTCCCTCAAGGTATCTCAGGAGCCGTGTATTAATAACACGCTCCATTACCTTCGAGAGAAGGGAGGTGATAGCGATGGGCCTGTAATTGGTCGAATCTGTCCTGTCACCTTTCTTAGGCACAGGGTGCACGAATGCGGTCTTCCACGAGGTCGGGACCCGCCTTGCGGAGTATGAGAGTGCGAAAAGACGTGTAAGTACAGGGCACAGCTCGGGGGCACAGTGTTTAAGCACCATCGCCGGTATACCGTCCGGCCCACTCGACTTCCGAACATCTAGGAACTTAAGCTCGCGCCGGACCACCCGTTGCGTGATTTTAACTTCAGGCATGGAAGCACCACAACTGGGGATTTTGGGTGGTTCGGCGTTCCCGTCGTTCATTGTCGAGTTTGACGCAAAGAGATTACCCAACAGATCGGCTTTCCCCTTAGCGCCATGGGCCAGACTACCATCGGATTTTTGCAGCGGTGGAAGGCAAGACTGGCAGAAGTTTCCCTCAGCAGCTTTGGCGAGCGACCAAAATGCATGACTGCCAGATGGGTAGCGCGCAAGCCGCTCGCCTATTCTGCCGATGAACTCAAACTTAGCCATGGCCGTAGCTTTTTTACTTGACCTCGAGGCGGCATTCAACTTTCGCTTCACTTCAGCGATATTTGGATCTTTATTGGCAAGAGCCGTGGTCTCTTGCTTCTCTGCAGGGCCTATTAAACCAAGGGCGTTTGCTCTCTCCTGTTGCGATCCAGCGGTTCGGAATATAGCATTCCATACCCGCTAAGATCGCTGTTGCACAGGAGCTGGGATCATGTGAAGTGAAGCAAAGCCGCCTCCACGGGTACGACGCGAAGAATTCTCGCAGTCCATCCCAGACTGCCGACATGTAGTGCCAGACATGCCGCCCTGTCTTCAAGGCCATGAAGACGGCGGCAGCAAATATCATCCCGGACGTACAAGCATACCCCGGCGCGACTCAGGAAGTTATGCTCGAGTTTGTACCCGGGGTACATTAAGTAGGCTGTATCGGCCGGACATGATATTTGCGTCTCCGTCAGAAAAAAACAAGGAGGGCTGCGCGGTCTCTAAATGTAGATGAACCGCGTTGAGGTTGGTGTGTAGGCCGCTGTGGTAACGTTTATCTTGCTTTTTTTTCTTTTCATGACCTATGTGGCGGGTGGGGGGAGGAAGGTAAAGAGAGTTTCTGTGCTTCCAGTGCAGAAGACAAAGCTAGGCTTCGTACCACCATAGTCAAGCTGGGGTTGTGTGATTGGCTGGCGCGGCGGGCGGAAGCGCCCCCGGTCCCCTCCCAAATACTGTAGCCGAGTCCACTCCGGTTTACTCCTCCGGCACGACTACAGCATCGGGCACTTTACACAGGCTGCTGGTTCAGCCTCCTGGGGCGGAGATTAAATAATCCCCAGGTTCGGGAACCGTACAACCTGCGGGCGGCCAGCGGATAACCGTTTCACCGGGTCTCCCTGACCACCGCGCCAACATTTCACGCCCCTACAAGTCAGTGGTGTCAATTTAAGCCTACGGTCTTTCCACTGACAGCACAAAACCTCTCCAGTGAGCTCTGGCTACCCTACTCATCACCGGGAACACAACACAAGGTTATTATTATAACCGCGGTATTCTGTAGGGCGGAGGCACTTCCCCAGACGGACTGCTCAATTTGAGACTCATGCTTACATAAATTTCCACATCCATAGTCAAAAATTTGTTTTAATCATTTATCAATCAAATCACTTCTCGATCAAAAAAAAGTTTATAGCGATAAGTTTTCATACGGAGCCAATCGTAAACTATATTTACTTTATTATATTAAAATACGAGAAAAAATTGTCTCAACTAAAATTTTGTGGAGCCTTCCGATATACAGCCTTCCGTTTTCGTAATAAAAACTACTACATTCTTTCGACAAGCAACCTGTTCATAGGGAATCGCCACCAATTTTCGGTAATCCCAATCAGATTATCGACTGACCGCTCACAAATCATTTACCATTTTCATCCATATTCACGTTCCTAATATTCTATTCCTTGCATCTCCCGTTTGCGTGGTTTCTGAAAGTGTTGTTGTACTCTTATTACGAAGAGTCGCTTAAGATCGATATTCGATGAAATATAATACCTAAACCTTTCTTCGATCTATTTTACACTTAATTAAACCATTTGAGATGAAAAGGTACGCTAACCGAATTAGATCCGAGATTAAATCTGTAACGAATTAATCTGCACTATAATCTCTTCTCCAATGAACTAGCCCTCGTCTATCATTTATTTAAAGAACTAAAAGATGTGGTTCAAAGCTGTAGAACTAAAAGCCTGTGTATGCTTCAAATCCGCATTCACCACGAGTTTCACGATCCAAAGTTGTCTGTTTTGTTTTTCGGTCCATTATCATATCTTGAGATCGATACCGCACCCGGGCGGAACCGCAGGGGATCTCTAACATTACGTGTAATATCAATCTCATGACTGTTATCAATCAATAATATTTGTCTCAAAATTCAATCAAACTCCGAATTACTTCAAACCTATGGTCAAAATTTTTGTACAGTAGCTGCCACATAGAACAATAAAAAAACTAAGTACAAAACATCAATAAACCTTGAAAATCACTTCAAATACCACACCTATATACCTCTGAAATTGTGACGTCAAATTACGCGTCATAAATATCTAACCAACCTCGTTTAAATACATTGCCCTTGCTTACTACCCCGATATCACAGCTAGCCCTATTTACGTCACCGATTTAGGTGTTGTGTTACCACATAGATACAAAAATTACTTTGGACATCAATATGGAGGATTTTTTCTTACACATGTTGAGAACACACTTGTACTTGTAAAAAGTACTTGTATAAAGTTATAGTACCTACTTGAATACTGTAGAAAAAGTACAAATGTGTACAACACATATTGAGAAATATGTGTTTTATTACTTTAGCATTTTTAATTGAACTTTGTTAGTAGAGCGATTAAGTCGCCAAATAAATTTTATAAGTCAATTTTCATGTTTAGATTATGAGCTGCATATGACTAACTGTGGGTCATTAGGAGACTACATTTTAACAATTTTACTTCACTTTTTAGTCAATAAAAAAAATATATTAAAAGAATAAATAAAATTACGAAAATTTATTTATTAGTTACCTATTGTCATATTCGATATAGAAATATAAATACTGTTGCTCTTTTATACAAATTAACTGTTACGTCAAGCTTTTGATTGTGATTAGTATGAAAGGGCGTCGGACTTGTAATTAATAGGTAGTGGGTTCAAACCCTACCCGTTAATCCACGGACGTACCAATTAACAGTTCACCGAATATTAATATTTGGCTTCGCTGGAAGGGTTAAGCTCATTGTTTGTCATTTTCAATGTAGATAAATGTTTATAGTCTGGTAGGTAGGTAGGTAGGACACGATGGTATTTCCGTCTCAATTGAGCAGTCCGACTGGGGAAGTACCTCCACCCTGTAGAATACCACGGCTATAATAACCTCATGTTGTGTTCCCGGTGGTGAGTAGGATAGCCAGAGCTCACTGGAGAGTTTTTGTGCTGTCAGTGGGAAGACCAAAGGCTTGTTCTGATTTTGTGTTCTGCACTGAAGGCACTGAAAATCTCTGTTTTTACAGGGTCGGCAGAACGGGTGTGACTCCACTGATGTTACACTCGTTCATAGGGCACAGTAACCCCTTTCCATCAGGTGGGCTGTGTGCTTATCTGCCACCTAAGTTGCATAAAAAAAAATACAAGTGGCAATACATCTGTAGAATAGAATAGAACAGATTGATCAATGTATGTGATTGACATACGTCGACGACTGTCAATAACGTCAGAATACGTGTCAATTCGATACATTCATCATTCTATTCTAGAATACGCCTGTCAACTAATTGTCAATTTTGTCAGGGGACTGGTTTGGTTTAAAAGCGTCGATAGCTTAGTGGTTAAAGAGCTGAGCTTAGTTGGAGGGGTTAGATGGAAAACTAGTGATTGCGGTTGCTAATATTCTTTATAAAAAGAAAGGAAGAAAAGAAGAATTGTACTAGCTGTTGCAACTCGCTCGTGTGCACGGATACTCGTGTTATTATTAGTTTCCGCGAGTCACAGTTCTATTGCCGGGATAAAAAATAGCATCCTAGACTATAATCTGTCCATGTGCCAACTTGCATCCAGAGCATTTCAGATATGTGTTTGTGTGACAAAGATCTGTTTATAAAAATAACACACTTCACACATATAGCTATCGGGATTAGTAAGTCAGACAGCGAAAAGAAATAATGGCTCCAAAGTACAAGATTCGGATGCAATTGGGTTTAACGCTGTGATGACAAAATTAAAATTAAAATTAAATTAAATGAACAATAGTTCGGTGTGCGACAGATCCGTGGATTGGCCCGATTTTTCAACTCACCGGATTCACTACATGATAAAAAATTAACACACTAAATAATTATTAGCGTAGGCTATAAACTAAAGTAGCACGCAGCGTGTGATCAACACGTTCGGAGTGGACTCGGTACGCGCACTATGTTCACGCGTACCGAGCATTCAAACGAGTGTACTGTCTGCCAGTACAATCAGTACACAGTGGCAAGGCATAAGCAGTTATAGTGTTTTTCACATATTTTTTTTTATACCATTTAGGTGGCAGACAAGCACACAGCCCACCTGATGTAAAGTGGTCACCGAGGCCTATGGTCGCTTGTAAAACCAAGAGAGTCACACTTGCGCTGCCAACCCTGTAAGCATTGAGAGTGTCTGTGCCGTCAGAGTAAAAGACAAAGCAGGACAAGCTTTTGGTCTTTCCACTGATAGCACAAAAACCCTCCAGTGAGCTCTAGCTACCCTACTCACCGCCGGGAACACAACACGAGGTTATTATGACCGCGGTATTTTGTAGGGCGGAGGTGCTTCCCCAGTCGGACTGCTCAATTGGGCGGAAATACCGTCGTGTCCTGCCTCCTACGTATTAGTATTAGATTCTTATTGTACATCTTATCAGAGATGTTACAGTGATACCTACATAATTATGTAATTGACATATCTACTCGTATTACCTGTGACAAACAATAAATGAATATAATTTGAGCTATCGGGATATTTACCATGTTGTATTGTTTCGTGTCTCTAACATTTTGGAAAGTTGCAATCACTATGATCACGGAGGAACAATACAACATGGTAAGCAGCCCGATAGCTCTAATACTAATTTTGGTTCTGACACTTGCTGTATCATACCTTGTACGTTATATCTGTCTCTCAATATCTCGGCCGGGTCTATCGCCGGGGCGTACCAGGGCCTCCGCGAGTAGACCTTCTTCCTATTAATCGTCACTTCGCTCTCGTCAACGTCGCGATAACTTGGTGGGGAGCGGTTTAACATCTCTAAACATCTGATGATACCTGAAAAGAAAGAGATTACTGAATTTCTAAATATGTATTTATTAACACACGTTACAATTAAACATAAAAATGCTTTAGTAGAAAAAGGAGTACAGAGGCAGTTTATACTGGAGTTTTATGATGCTTAGTAGAACATATTGAATAAGGCACTTGTAGTTTTCCGCAATTTATTTATTTTTGAACCTGATTTTCCCCAAATGTTGGGAACAAAAGCTGAAACTGGTATGCTCATTTTTAAAACTACCCACATTTAAAATATTGTAAGTACGGGAACTCTTAAATAAAACTCAATCAAAATCAATCAAATCAAAAATTGCGATATCTTTACAGAGTGCAACCATTTGGACCATCAAAAGCTGACAGAACGGCAGGGAAAACGTATCTCTTATGAGTATTTAGAAATATACCTAATAGTTTAATACAATCATAAACCTTTAAGAATGCCGTGAGGCAAAAACGGTCAGTTTCAAAATGTGGAAAAGTACAAATGCCTTATTCAATATGTGTAGTACAGAGGCTTTGCTCATTCATCCTCATCATTATCTTAGTATTCCTCTCGATTGCATTCGAGGCTCACAGCTCTGAGATTGTGGTTCGATTATTTTTACCTATACACCTTTTATTTTTATTGATTTTTTATACCACCTAGCTGGCAGACGATCACACGGGTCACCTGATGGAAAGTGGTTACCGTGGCCTGTGGACCTGTACATCACCAGGGGCGTTACAATCACACTGCCAACACTGTAAGCACAGTTTCTATGTCGTCAATGTAGATGACTAAGCAGGACAAGTCTTTGGTCTTCCCACTGACAGCACAAAAACACTCCAGTGAGCTCTGGCTATCCTACTCTCGCCGCGAGAGTATGAGAATAACCGACTCCTTTAGCTTCGTCTGATAATCAGCAAATGCATCAGCTTGCATATAATATTGACTTTGCCCCAAACTTCTTGGCAAAAATATGCAGAGAAAAAATTGAAACATCTGTGATCGTATAGAATAAACACTTGTGCTGTTTCACACGATTTCGTTCTTTACAGTTTGCGCCTCTCAGTATTGTAAAAGGCTTGACATTGGTTACCGTCCGTGATTAACAAAGGACGATCAAAATAAATCTAAAACGTTCGTGCCTGAGTGGTATTAGACAAAGTTTTATAACACAAGCGTACTGTAGAATATCAATCATTATCCATCATAGTAAGACTTTATTTTACACGAGTATTTAACAAACTTCATGTAATTTGTCAGAGATTAGTTATTTTATGACTGAATTATACATGTTTTAGCTATTTTGTGATTGTATTTCAACATACTACGTAGAAATGTTTTTTAGTTACATCTATTATGAATTCAAATTTGAATAAGTACTGGGACAAATTTTGAAGGCATGATTAATTAGACGAAAAATTTGCTTTTATTAACTAATTCGTAATAAGAATTTTTTTAAATGGATTTTGATAGTGTCACCATCACCGTCGTGGGTTGAGGAGAAAGAATACAAGTGTCGCCAGCCCATCTCATCCGCCGGGTATCGTCTTTCGAGGCGACTTTCAGAAAAAATACGCAAACGATATCACTGCAAGAGAAGGAAAACTCGAAATAGAACCCTGTACCGACCCGTCTGGCCAGCGTGGCCAATGCCTCCCAATATTAGGAGAGGCCTATGTTCAGTAGTGGACTGCAATGGGCAATGCAATGGGTATCACTATCATCGTCATCATTTTATCTTCTAATCCCGAGAGGAAAGTTAGAGCATCGACCATCAATCAACAGGTGTACCAGCTTGCAAATAAGATTGGCTTGGACCCCAAAGACCCAATCTTGAATTTCTTTAGTCGTTGAATTTATGTGCATGAATAATCACCTTTTATTTTTTCAAGAAGGCGTTAGGTATCAGCAGACTAGCAAATACCCTTTAGATACTTTACGTTTAATTGTACTTCAAGTGTCAAGTTGGGATTAAGTTCCAGACGAAGGTGAAGATAACATTTATGAAGTTTAATTGTAGGTAAAGTCTGTGATAAAATAAAAATAATGAAAATTCTCAACCAGTTCAATTTAACAGTGTTTATAATATGGTAATAATACGTTAATAAATAAATATTATAGAGTGTCTGTTAAAAACACCTTTTTAATGAATGCATATTAATATATACCTACCTTAGAATGTCGCAGGTTCGATTCCTACTCAAGTGTAAATATTTGTATGCATGAATATGTATATTTATGTACATTGGTCTGTGTGTTTCTATGTATATTCTAGAACCAATAACACAAGCTAGACCAAATAAAATAACCTTAACAAAAATACAGAAAATACTTTTGTGTCTGTAAACTTTGGTTAAATAATTGATACGCCACTATTAAAAAGACAGAATTTAGTCAACTTTATTTTTTCCTTATACCTATTACTTTATTAAGAATACACAAACAAACTTAAATAGGCAAACTTTTTCCTTTTGTAAATTTAGTGATTTAGATTAAGTTAACTTTTATGAATATTATCTAAGGTACTTTAATAAAATAATACTTTTTACATAATTTTATGATTAAAGTAAGTTAGTTTTCCTTTGATCATTTTTGTAGAAACGACATTCTAAGGCTTTTATGTATGTTCCATTTTTAATTATATTGAAGTAAAATTTCGTGAACAAAAGAGTCCATCATATTTTCAACGGTACCTCTCATTTGTGAATTCGTACACAGGTACATACATATAATCACGTCTTTATTCCCGGAGAGTTAGAATTAGGGATAAATTCATCATAATGAACAAAATAGTATCTTAACTTAAAAAAAAAGTCAGCATTGTCGTTATCGTCATCTCAGCATTAAGTTCCCGTGACATCTGAAACTTTCACATCGAAGCCTGGGTTCTGCTTTCCGGCTTTCCCGGTAATGAGTATAGTCTTCCAGTTTTATTTGTAGCACATTAACATAACACAATTTTCCCATGCAGTCTTATCCGCTGGAGTACACTCCACAAAATGGATGAACAGTTGCAATATTCAAGTATGCATATTGCCCTGCATCTATAAATCTAGTTTTTGTACTTAGTGCCTAGATTTTCGTATTTATAATTTTGAGATTCGGTATAACGAAAATGTTGTGTAACAACATTAAATTAAATAGACCATAATATATACCTACATCCCCATGCGGCCTTGTGATAACATTTTTATACGTCTCTCAACATATAAACTAGACATATATAGTGCCGTAGTTAGTTTGCCAAGCAGAAAAGAAGAGTTTGCCTTATTTTCTGCTCTAGACAGACGTTTAGACAATAAATAAGCATTAGCTTGGCTCACACCTTCACAACCTTCAGTTTTTATTACGACTCTTTTGCAAATGCTTTTAAGTTATAATGTTGTAGATATTTTTAAATTATACATAAAGAAGTCCAGAAATGACTTTTTTTTCTTGGAAAAATACAGTAGCGATGAATCAAATATTTTTATAGTGGTATAGTGTTACATTTAACGAATATTATAATTTATATAATTGATTTTCTTAAGTTTCTGCCATTTTGAGAAAACGTCGTTTTTATTTTGGTGTATTTTTTAGGCTGAATACAAACAAAACATTTGCTACCTGCACCTGTCAAAAACAAAATAATAAGTTTGACAAATTGTCACCGACGTGGCGCGTGGGACAGAAGGATGACAGTTCTATTTATGTTTTTGTGGACAGTTTTGTTTGATTATTTGTAAACTTTAAGGGTGAAATTTTTGTAAATATAAAGAGAAATTTATACATTACGTCATATTCATTCCAAAAGCTGCTTGGCGTAATAAAATTGTAATATGTCGACTGGTTGTTGATCGAAAATATTTGAAACTTAAATAGCTACAAGTTACTGAAATCATAGCAGTTCCAAAACAAAACTGGAACAATTGGCTTTTACCAAATGCAAGTTAATAACTGATCCTGAAGCTATATAGAGCTAGTAAGAAGTAGTGTGATAAAAATGTAATTTGCACAGTAAATGAAGCATAGATATCTTACATTACAAAATAGAGCATGGTTTGAAGGTGATTTTAATTGACAGCAGATAGTAGTGACCGCGAGTAATGACAACGATAATTGTTATTAAAAAAATTGTACTATCTCAATCGAATTAAAATATCTACTAACATTAAATAACTTTTAGTTTTTCTCTTAAATGTAGAATTTAATCATTATTATCTAATGCCATATTTCTAATTATAGCTAATAAAAACCAACGTCCATACAAAAAGTGCATATCTCCTTTTGGATTATTTTATTGTGTTAATGTTATTATTTGAGTACAATTTTTTTTGGTAGAAGGACGGAGGTCGTTCTGCGACCGTGAGCGCGGGCCTGGTCGTGACGCGTCTGTCACCCTAGCAGAATCAAGCCGGGGTGGCGGCAATCTCACCTTCGGGAACCTACGAGCTACAGACGGTGTGCGTTTTAGTGCGTTATAGTTCGATTATGACATAATCACCCCCCGCCGCATTATTGTCCGGAAACGGTTTCACCGTTTCAAAAATCTGTATCTTGTTTACCTTAAGACTTATTCACTTGAAAACTTGCATACATATTGTTGAATAGCTTTCAAACGTTATGGCGTATAACGGCTTTCAAATAAAATAAGAATAAATTTAATAAAAATATAATGATATATTAGTGGTTTAAGGCGGAAAATATTTTTATTACTTACGCACACTTTATACAATCGCCATATCACTTCAAGTTCGTGCCACAAATTAACTTTGTTGTTTTTATCATGGCTTAAATTACCACATGCCATGAATATATTTTATTTACATACATACATACATATAATCACGCCTTTATCCTTTATCCAAACTCTCACTGGTGGTAGAGATTTGACGGCACAAATTTGTCACAAATTTCGACCGGGTTGGTACCACCGTGCAATATTGCGAAAAACCCTTCATAGTAATTCAATTTCGGTTGGATTGCGTTCAGGGATCAGCAAATGCATAGCCGGGTAGGGGTGATGGTGGTCGCAGCACTAGTGGGACCAGTGGGTCTTGGCGTAGTCTAGTGAGGATGGTGCGGGGCGACGCGCCGGTCAGGGAGACCCGTAGAAACGGTGGTGCCGCTGGCCGCCCGCGGTATAGTACAGAGGCCCAACTGGGACTAACCACCCTGGAAGGCTGCCTCACCAGACCGCGCATAATCCCGGTATGGCTCGTCGTGCCGGTTGGTGACCGGAAGTGGGGGCCAGGCGACCATATTCGGGGGGGTACGGGGGCCCTTCCGTACGGCGTGTCGGCTCACGCCATGCCTCATAATCATAGACAAAACCAATATCCCGCACTTTGTCACGCGGTGCTGCGACGACAATCACCTCTTTTTTTCACGCCCTTTTCTCCTTTTCATCATGGCAGCGCATTTAAGAGTATTGGGCAACACAGCGGCTCTACAGACTCCCACAAGCTCGCTATTTGAGGTGGAGTCCACTAACATCTGTGGACTCCATGCGAACCTCAACGCCGTCCACCAACACCTTGAGACGGCGAAACCAGATATGCTCTTTCTCACGGAGACACAAATAGGCCGCCCTGATGACACGACCTACTTGCTTTACCCCGGCTATGTTATCGAGGAAAATTTCCGTGCAAAAGCCGGGGTGTGCGTGTTTGTTAGGGCGGATGTTTGTTGTCGCCGTTTGCGCTGCCTTGAGGACCCATCCTTTTCAACCCTATGGGTACACGTAGACCATGGCTCTACGAGTCAGATCTATGTGTGCCTCTACCGTTCCCATACAGGAGATGCTGAGACAACTCGACTCTTTGAATATCTGAGTCAGGCGGCAGATGATGCGCAGGAACGGTTTCCGAACGCCGAAGTGGTATTTTTGGGGGACTTTAACGCCCACCACGAAACCTGGTTGGGCTCCTCCAAAACAGACCATGCGGGAAGAGCCGCCCATGCATTTGCTCTGGCGCATGGCCTGACCCAATTGGTACACGAGGTCACTAGAATACCAAGAAGGTCGGGCCTAGCACCCTCTCTGCTAGACCTTCTGCTGACGAGTCACCCAGACCTGTACAGTGTTTCGGTACAAGCCGCTTTAGGCAATTCCGACCACTGTCTGGTCTGCTCCAGGGTGCCAATTATAGCGCCTTCAAGACCCGTGCAGGGGAAGCGGCGTCTCTGGCACTACTCGTCAGCAGATTGGGATGGGCTGCGCAACTATTTTGCGTCCATCCCGTGGGTTGAACGCTGCTTTGAAGGTAAGAAACCCTCGGATTGTGCTACTGCTGTTGCCGGTGAGATCGGTCTGGGTATGGAATACTATATTCCTTACACTGATGTCACCGGTGCCCGAGGAGTGCGCCCTTGGTTCGGGCGCGAGTGTGCGAGGGCTGTTGATCAAAAGCAGTCCGCGTATCGCGCTTGGGTAAGGGCGCGTGCCACGCACGATCCCAGTGTGAGCCACTTCGAGGCGGCGTACAACAGAGCCACAAAGGTCTGCAAGAGGGCTTACGTCAAAGCGGATGCCCTGCGCATTGCGCGGCTTGGTCAAGAGCTAGTGGCACATCCCACGGGCAGCCGTGGATACTGGCGACTGGCCAAAGCCGTGCAGGCCAACTTCTGTCAGCCTTCGCTGCCACCGCTGCGCTACCCTGATGGATCCCTGGCCCATGGACCGCAAGAGAAAGCCAATATGCTAGTAAATCTCTTTGCGGCCAATTCCCGAGTCGATGATTGCGGTATACAGCCGCCGACACTACCCAATGGTGACCACGTAATGCCTGAAATACGTATCAGGCAATGCGATGTTCGTGCGGTGCTTCAATCACTCGATGTCCGGAAAGCCAGTGGCCCGGATGGTATTCCAGCGGTGGTCTTACAAAAATGTGCAGCGGAGTTGTCTCCGATGCTTACGCGGCTGTACCGACTGTCCTACAGCTCGGGTACAGTGCCTTCGGCTTGGAAAGAGGCGAATGTACAGCCGATCCCCAAGAAGGGGGATCGCTCAGAGCCAGCCAACTATCGACCCATAGCCGTCACCTCAGTGCTGTGCAAGGTCTTCGAGCACATCATTAACAAACAGCTCATGCGTCACCTAGAGGATCACTCCTTAATTAATGACCGGCAATATGGCTTCAGGCCGAAACGGTCAACGGGTGATCTTCTAGCATACGTTACCCATCTTTGGGGTGAGGCTATGGACAAGCACGGCGAGTCACTGGCAATTAGTCTTGATATCGCCAAAGCTTTCGATAGAGTCTGGCACAAATCGCTTCTCTCCAAGCTACCAGCCTTTGGTCTGCCTCCTAGACTGTGCAACTGGATTGCTAGTTTCCTGCAGGAGCGCCGTATCCGCGTCCTCTGTGATGGACGGGCTTCGGAGTTCTTGCAAATAAATGCTGGCGTACCGCAGGGGTCTGTATTATCTCCCACTCTCTTTCTTCTGCATATCAACGACATGCTGTCCACCGGCAGCATGCATTGCTATGCAGACGATAGCACCTTACACGGGAGTTATCACGGACAACCTGCGGCCAAACAGTCTGATATCGTGGAAAAAAGACAGCTTCTTGTCACTGAACTGGACCGGATCTTGAATCACATTTCTCAATGGGGCTCCGAGAACATGGTCGAGTTCAATGCCAAGAAGACGCAGGCTTGTGCGTTCACAGCAAAGGTATCTTCTTTCCTTCCCCTTCCCACTCTTCAGAGCACGCCACTTCCACTGCAGGACAATCTCTATATCCTAGGCATGGATATTCGCTGCAAACTGAATAACAGAAATTACATCGAGAGCATCATCAAAACAGCCTCGCGGAAACTCGGACTCTTAAACAAAGTGAGACGTTTTTTCACGCCGGAGCAGCGGTGTCTTCTCTATAAGACACAAATTCGCTCCTGCGTGGAATACTGCTCGCATCTTTGGGATGGCTCCGCGAAATACCTACTAGATGCTCTCGACAGGTTGCAGCGACGCGCGGTCCGAATTATTGGGAACCCTGAGGTCACGAACACCCTCGAGCCTTTGCAGATGCGTAGAGATATTGCTTCCTTGGCTGTATTTTACCGTCTCTACCACGGTGAGTGTTCTGACGAGCTCTTCCAACTAATCCCACCATCTCCTTTCCTACATAGGACAACACGTGCAGGCCTTAGATGTCACCCTCACACTGTGCAGAATATACAAGCAAGAACCAAGCGGTTCGGAGACTCTTTTCTTTGCCGCACCACCAAGACCTGGAATTCATTACCAGCACACGTGTTTCCTTCTTCCTACAGTCCCGGGGCCTTTAAGCGGGGCGTGAAAAAGCATCTGATGAGGCCGCCAAGCTGAGTGCCACCATTGTAGCACTTAGTGTCTGCAATGGTGACCCTCTTTCCTGAGACTTTGCCTTTAGCTTACCATCAGGCGAGGTGAGGTCAAGTTGGCGTGTCCTATATAAAAAAAAAAAAAAAAAAAAAAAAATCCCTTTATCATATTTCACCAATAATTGTATTTGGTCCCACGTAATAGGGGGTGAGCCTATTATCGTATTCCGGACACTATATTGACTCGAGTCATCCATCTGAGGCTGAGTCTGGGCTGTATATATCTGTCTGATATTAAATAGCTCTGTCCCTTAGTTGCCTTGTATGACATCGCATGGGAAGAGATGGGGTGGCCCTAATTCTACTCTGCCGGAAACCACGCGGCTGTATTTTATTTATTGTGTTTAATTTGTAGGTACTATCGAACAATGGTAAGTAAAACTAAAAATTAACTACGTCTCACATTTTATGGTCTGACAAAAAAAAAACTGGCAACTATTTCTTTTTTCATGGCAAGAAAAGTAATTAACTATTTGAATATGATAAATAACAAAATAGCGGCAAACAGCGATAAACCTAAGTTGTCCATTTGAAAATAAAAGAACAACACAACCAGGGAGGCATCGTCAAACGAGAATATTGTTTTATGCAAAATACATATTTTTATAGTTATATTTAATTCAACTATTTCAGACTTTGGAATTTCTAAAAATATATAATACATATATACTCGTAGTTATAAATGAAAAGTTTTTATAACACTCATTTGTAATGGCTGTATGAGTAATTTACTCGAAACAATTTTTCGATGCACTGTACTTCAGCAACTCATTTTTACCTGACGACGGCGAAGCAAAAGGTGGGTTATGATATTGATAGGCTATGTATGTATGTGTGTATGTGGGTACATCTGTTCCCTCATAGGTTCTCAATCACTTATTAGAACTAGACAAATGTAGTATCGTTAGAAGCGTCTTATTCGTCCGCTGGTTATAGGTTATATAATGTACTGTGTAAAAAAATAAATTTGAGATAAATATGTCGTGTTTGGTATCGACTGAAAGGGCTTAATTAGCATATTTCAAATATGTATAAATTATACCTATTGCTTGCCTAAAATAATATAAAAAATAAGTTTAAAACTAAAACCTGACTACTGAAAAATGTTAACCAAGTAAATATCAAGGATAACCGTGGTCGTATGCCACTTAGTCTAACAAAACAATACATTCAATGGAAAAATGGCATACGACCACAACTGTCCTTGATATTTTCTTGTTTAACACTTTTCAGTAGTTGGGTTTTAGTTTTAAATATATTTTTTGTACCTGTTATATAATAAATGAAATTAAAAATAATAGCAGAATTAAATGTTTAGTTAATTATCTATTGATTTTTGACAAAAGAATTCGGGAGAATCTATTTTCATTTAAATAACGGATCCGGCCGTGAGTACTCGTGGGGATTTTGCGCATGATAAAAATAAAGTACAAATATTATGACAATCAGCTTTAAGAGTTTACAAATTTATTTGTGACACTGATTGATCATGACTTAATTCACTACTACTTATACTCGTATATTTTAACATTTTTAACTTGTAACGGAAGGTGTATAAAACAACTGGATTGACGGGCGACTAACTGTTTGTGATCCTTGTAACATTATAAGAAAATGAACTGAATAGTGGAATCAATTCAGAGGCAATTATATGCTAGGTATAAATTCAAAAAGGTTTACGGATATTCGGGATAAACAACTGGACAAGTGATCAACCTTCACTGTGTTTTCTTTTATAAGTGCTCACTTTCCATGGTTTAATGGGAATCTAAGGTACGCCAGATGACAGAGACCTAAGGGTGCTTACATAAAAAAACAAGTTGCCGATATCGGCGAGATGGCTTCAATGCGGTTCGAGATGACCAGTTTAGGTCATCAGGTCATCACCGGTTACTGCACCGGTAAAGCGTACATGGAGTAGAGTGTGCGTAAATGAGTTTGTATGATGAACAATTTTTATATTTCCTGTTAATTTCCTTTCTTGTATATTATACTATACTATATATATTATAGTATAATATATTTAGAATGCGTTGACTTTGAGGTTTGACTTTTGCACAGTCTGAAGACGTTATAGACCGGAGTATGTGGTGTGAATTTCAACTTGATGCCTCCACGCATTTCTCAGAAAAAGGTATTGACAGATAGATAGACAAACAGGGGAACAACGAAGTGAACGTATAAGGGTTTCTCTCCTTTTTTAAATACAACTTAGGTGGCAGACAAGCACACGGCTTCCACAGGTACAAAACTTTAAAAAGATCTAGATTTTATAATTAGTTTGTGCCAACTTCACCAAAATGTAGTTTAACTTCCACAAACCAAATCTAGCATCATAACGAAACTTAGTAAAATGTTTGGTAGAAGAAAATTTGAGGACACATTTTGGAAGAACTAAAAAGTTTTCTTAGAGAATAAAGTTACAAAATGATTTAATATTTGGCTTCTATACCTTTTCATGTCATAACCATGTTTATATAGCGCTTTCAACAAGATTAAACATCTTTTTCCTTGTTAAGAACGCTGTTTTTTTTTGGGAAAAGGAAGTAACAATATACTGAGTGCATCTCAGTGGTCGTTAGAAATTTATGACCCATGGAAGCTCCTCACAAGAGACAGAATTAAGGACAATCGGTGAGCCGAGTGCCATTCTGGTAAATTACCTTCTTACTAGCTCGATTAGATGGTCTCAAATGGTTATAATGGTTTGTGTTTAGACAGTTACAAAAGCCTTAAAAGATAACGTGGTAGAGATATATCTACCTTTCTTGTGTTGAAATTGGATGGGTCTTGGAGAAGGAAATGATCATATTCTGTCCTTCGTATTATAGACTAACTTGGTTGGAGACTTGAGTTTCGATGTAACATACTTTGTGTATTGAATTGAAATGAAGATTTATTTGAAGTATTGAAAACGCAGCATATTTTGAACACGAATATTAGAAGCAATTGTTTGTTTGCTAGAACTTATGATTTGATTTGAATGTACAAATAGACAAAAAAGTTTTGTAAAGGTCACCTAGTGAACAGGTTCACTTAGAATATATTGGAGTAGCCGTAAAGTTTTATGTGCAAATAAAGGTAAAACCGCACTAGCGCGACATTGCAGCGGCGATGCGCTGCGTGACGCGAGTCAACTATGCCACGACGCACCGCGTCTACACTACAGTCCCGCTATAGTGCGTTTTACTCTATAAGAAGCAGGGGCAAGAGTATTTTTTCTTGACGCGCCACTCCGCTGACGCACCGCACGTCTCCGCTGCAGTGTCATGCTAGTGCGATTTCACCTTAAATATAACCGAAGAATAACATACTGTAAGAGACAAGCCAGAAATACTAAGAAGCTAATAAAAGTATAAAAATATATTTAGTTTGTCAATTTATAGTAATGTGTACATTTTTATTGCGTATGGACCTATATCGAACGAGAATTTTAAATGAACGCTTGATGTTTACATGTATTATATTTAGTGAATTCATAATTATGTAATGGTTTGAGACTTTATGCGATTAAATCATGGAACTTACTATTTTTGCCAACGTTTCGGGTACGTTGCAGCACCCGTGGTCATGACACTTTTTTTTTACGAATTTACATTAACTTTTAATTAATTGTGTCGGATGCTGTGTTAGCTTGGTCGGCCCTCAATGCGGGCGCGTCTATCCCTGAACCAATGCATCTTCAGCTAGCTTGGGATGATGTGGGGGTGACGCGACTCCAAGTTCAATTAGTAGAGGGGGTGATAGGGGCCGATAAAGCTAGACTGCGGGCTGTGTCACAGCCTGAATTTGGAGCGTGATTACAGGCACCCTGCTTGACAACGACTCTCTACGTGTGGCAGTGGCTTTCCGCCTGGGCTGTAAGGTGTGTAAACCCCACATATGCACCACGTTCCTCGGTGGAAGCGAATGGCCATCACGCTATGAGTTGCCGACGGTGCACTGGGAGGTTTCCGCGACACCACGCTCTAAACGATATCGTCCGCGGGGCCCTTGTATCCGCAAACGTTCCCTGTGTGCTTGAGCCTCCGGGTCTGAGCAGGTCGGACGGTAAGAGACCAGACGGACTGACTTTGGTGCCCTGGAAGAACGACAAATGTCTACTTTGGGACGCAACGTGTGTCAGCACGGTAGCCGCCAGCCACCTTAGTCGCACCGTTCACTCCCCGTCGGCCGCTGCGGAAGACGCCGACTCAAGGAAGACGCTTAACTACGCCGACTTGAAACCGCTGTACCAGTTCGTGCCAATAGCCGTGGAGACTATGGGGAGTTGGGGCAAGGAAGCTAAAAGCCTTATTAAAGAAATTGGACAGAGGCTCATCGAGGCGACCGGTGACACTCGTTCCGGGTCGTTCCTGGTTCAAAGGCAATGTCCATCGCCATCCAACGTGGCAACGCAGCAAGTGTTATGGGTACTTTTGCACCGGGAGCGATCAGGGGCGGGTTATTTGATTAGTACATGGACAAACATATGCGTGGGTAGTTGACGCATAAAGTTTAACTGAAAAGAGCTCTTATATTAAATAAAAATAAAAATAGTATTTATTAATTTAATTATTGTAAATATTTACATTAAATACATTCACCCATAAATATATTTCCATATATACATATAAATATATATAATAATAATAAATATATATTTACAATAAAAAACAAAGTAAACACAGACATATATAGTTATAATACATACACATCATGTAAACGTACACATATATACATAAATATTCATGTACATAGATATTCATGTATGTGTGTGTATATACATACACATATCTAGATATAGTAAACTTGCTATAAAAGTACATTATTAAAAGTGATGAATAGTGTTCCTTTACCATAGTTTAGAACTTATTTAAATTCTGAGCTTTTCTTATATCTACTGGTAGCTAATTCCACAGATGGATCGTCATAACTGTAAGGAGTTGTCGTATAATGTTGTTTTATGCGATGGCATCCTTAATCTTAAGTTTTCTGATGACCTTAAATATCTCGTATGGGTATCGTGTAGGAATGATATGAGGGATTTGTAGATTTGAATAAAATGTTGTACAGCAAAGAAAAGATGTGAGCATTCCGGCGAAGTCGCATAGATATTTCTTATACATAAAAACTGCGGTAGCCTAGTAGTATGAGTAATGGACTGCTGAGAGGAGGTTTCTGGTTCGATCTCAGGTTTTACCATGGCACACACCAATGACTTTTCGATGCTTTTCGAAGTTATGTGTGTATTTATCGCCGGTTTATAAGTGCCCGGTTCATGGCAATAGGCTCGCCACCTATTACATAGACACCTAAACATAAACTGGCGAAATGTGGGTGCTAGCACCTCTGCCTATCCCTTCGGGGATATACGTGTGAGTTTGTGTTATGTTATGTAAATCTTATAAGTTTTGGAGGCGCTCAAGTTTATCTAGCTGGCTTTTGGTTAATTCAAGATAACTGACTTTTTGAAACACTTCTTGATATTTAATGAACTTTTTTTCATACAACTTACATGACAGACAAGAACACAGAACACCTGATGGAAAGTGGTTACCGTGACCTATGAACGTGTGCAATATCAGAGGAGTCACACCCATGCTACTGACCCTGTGAAAACGGAAAGTTTCTGTGCCGTCAGAGCAGAAGTCACCGCGGCTACAACAACACGAGGTTGTTGTAGCCGCGGTATTTTGTAGGGTGGAGGTATCTACTTCCCCAGTCGGACTGCTCAATTGGGACGATAATACCGTCGTGATAATACCTTCTGTAAAATTATGTCTGTACAGTGATTTATCAGGGACAATTAATGCTGGTTTGATGTGGGATTAGTAAAATAAAATTACAATCCAATAACACATTTTGTATACTTTGATGCGTGCGTAGGTATAAAAAATGACGAGTATAAAAAATACATTTAAAATCAATTAGATTACTCATAAAACTATAAAATATTTACTATTTTCAGTGACTACTAAATTAATTGTGTTTTTTCCTCATTTTATAAGGTAGACGAATCGTAAATATTTAGTAGGCAACTTGCTATGATCGTCTACAAAGTTCGGAAACAATTGATAAAAATTTATATTGTTTCTTTTTTCAGTTATTTTTCAGCTATTTAATAATTGAAACAAATGCTGTAGAGGTGGTGACCTGAAATACAGGCCATGAACCTGGCTTACGCACCAGTTACTACCACATCTGTATCATATACATCTGTAAAGAATAAAATATATAATTCCTTGAATGTATTTCTTTCTATAACTGTTGTAAACCTTGAATAAACAGATTTAGATTAAATATATAGGTGTAGTTCTACTCTTGGGATTATTTCTTACTGTTAGAAGAAAAAAGATAAAATAAAATCTAACGTTTCTGAATGGTATTTGCATTGTATCATAATACATTTCTATCAACTAGTCATTATGTTATATCGCCAAACGTTGTTCTATGAGATATCATATTTTACCAATAAAATTTAATAAAATTCTTAATAAACTTCAAAGATTTCCGAACAATTATTCACAAAAGACTTAGTTAGGAATGAGATGAAATTAGTAAAATCTTGCTAGCGGTTATTCAAAGTTTCGACCTTGAATAACATTCAAGTGAATCTTATTTATTCAGGTTGAAGTATCTTACATCTAAAATTACCAAGTAACTTTCTTAATTAAATGTAGAATATGATAAACATCTTATTTCTTTGACAATGCTTTTTTGTTCTACAACAGAATGTTGGTTTTAATGGGCCTACTTTACAAAAGATGTACCAAACCTTGCGACTGTTATAAAATAAACAATTGAAAAAAAAATTAGAGTAAAGTTTTTTTTATGCCACTTAGGTGGCAGACAAGCGCATGGCCCACCTGATAGAAAGTGGTTACCGTGGCCTATGGACGTGTGTAAAACCAGAGAAGCCACACTCGTGCTGCCGACCCTGTAAGCACGGAGTTTCTGTACCGTCAGTATAGAAAACAAAGCAGGACAAGCCTCTAGTCCACCCACTGACAGCACAAATTTTCCAGTGAGCTTCTGGCTACCCTACTCACCGCTGGGAACACAACACGAAGTTATTATAACCGCGGTATTCTGTAGGGTTTTAATGGGCCTACTTCACAAAAGATGTACCAAACCGTAAGTATTACTTATTTTTACTTATTCACTTTATAACAGTCGTAAGACTGTTATAAAGTAAAGAATTGAAAAAAAAATTAAGAGTAAGAAAACGAAACTCTTGCAGTAAAAAATGTGGGTAATAAATGTTTCATCTGGTGGTAACTGACAGGTTTACACACTTTCTTGACTTATCTGTTTGAATGTTATTTTCTTTGCTTACAAAACGTATTAGAATTTTTTTTAAGATATTTATGATTCGAGCAGCTACCTCAATTTTACAGAAAAAAAACTATTTAGTTTTTAGAATTCTGGTGTTACAAGCATTTATAGGCACTTTGGTAAAAAGAAGTAAAATGTAAGCTATTATAGGTAGGACACGGCGGTATATCCGTTCAATTGAGCAGTCCGACTGTGGAAATACCTACGCCTTATAGAATACCGCGGCCATAATAACCTCGTGTTGTGTTCCCGGCCGTGAGTAGGGTAGTCAGAGCTCACTGGAGAGTTTTGGTGCTGTCAGTGGGAAGACCAAAAGCTTGCCAGGCTTTGTTTTTTACACTGACAGCACAGAAACTTCCTGTGCTTACAGGGTTGGCAGTGCGAGTGTGACTCCCTTGGGTTTGCACACGGCCTTAGGCCACGGTAACCACTTTCCATCAGGTGGGTCATGTGCTTGTCTGCCACCAAAGTGGTATATAAAAAAAGCAATGCTGTTTATTTGTTTGCGCGAAGGACGCAAAAAGTACCTACGGGTAGGATTTTGATGCGGTTTTTTTTGTTTATGGCAGGTTTATAATTGCCCGGTTAGTAGCAATAGGTTCGCCACCTATTACATTGGGACCTGAACATAAACTGACCAAAGGTAGGTGCTAGCACCTCTGCCTACCCATTCGGGGATATAGGCGTGAGTTTATGTTATGTATGTTTTTTGTTTGAAAGGTCTTAGTAAGACTTAGATAAGATAAGATAAATATTTATCGTCACCAACAAATCACAGTACATGTACGGACAAGGTTATGAAAAATGTACAAATGGCGGCCTTGTCGCAACAAGCGATCTCTTGCAAACAATTTAAAGTCTTACGTTTATAATAGAATCGGATATATGGTCAAAAGGTACTCTGCCACGGGTACCAGTAAGTATTAAATCTTCCTATTTTTTAACAACAAATAAGATAAAGTATTCAAAATTCAACAATATAGACCATATTTGTTTCCGAACGTACATCGTACCTGAGCTTTACGTTATAGCCTCCGTATATAAATACGCATAAGCGTTATGAGTGAAACATTTTTATAATAGGGTAGTTTATTTTTATTGAACATCAAACGATAAAGTTCTTCATAAAAACTTGTATGTAATAAATACGTATGTTTTCTATACCACTGTATTCAATTATTCGTGCTCGATACCACTGTATTCAATTATTCGTGCTCGAAAAATAAATGTACAATTAGAAGCTCAAAACATTCTCACCTGCTAGTCGGTGCACCTGCCATACAACGGACGCGGCTCTGGCGCTGGCTTTTTGGGGTTGGGAGGTCAAACGATAAACCCAACATATATATAACGGCTCGGGACTTTTCGCCATTAAATCATGGAGCTTACTGTTTTTGCGACGACGTTTAGGATGCGTTGCAGCACCAGTGGTCACGACTTGACTCTTAATCGCGAAAAGTTCGTTTCGGTTCGAACCGTTTAATAATTATGAACGCTATGTTGTTGATAAAATTACCATTTGTGATTTCAAGGACGATAGCTGGGGTCACCGAAAGAAAATAGATGTCATCCTCTCTTTACGTGTTGGTATAATAAAATGATTTTTGTTTAAATTTTATTATACTACTTCAGCGTTAAGCTGCAGATAAACGGGCCCACAAACGCCAGCATACCAAAACATTGTTTTATCTTAACCCAGTATCAAAATTGAAAAAAAAACAATAACAAAAACAGAACGAATGTAATGTTTTTTTAATGTGCTCTTTTAATATTTACTCTTCATAACAATTTATTTTAAAGTGTCCTAGAGAAAAGTCAGCAAATAACAATTTTGTGGTTACTCTAATTAATTTTAATTATTTGGTCACAAAAATGTTTTTACTTTGGTGGTAACATAAATAAGTTTCATTTAGGGGCCAACTTTAATGTAAAGGTCCCGGTTATATTATTTTAGAATGTTTTTGTGAACTAATTTTATGTAATTTTTATGCTGTCATGGTCCATTAAAAATAGTGAGAACTTAGCTTTATTTTCCGTTTAGAGTTGTAACAAAATCTAAATGTACAGTTTCGGTGTTGACACAAGACAGACGTTTCTATCTCTTTTCTCACTCTCCTAGTCTGTATGTCAATGTGCTTATAACGAGGAACAGAGAAGTCTCTGGAACTGTGAAGTAGGCGTGGCACGCGTGTCATTCTTATGCGGAGATTCGCAAGAGCGACCTACGATATTGGTGGTTTTGCGTCGTGTGTATTTGTTTATTACTGTTTTATGCCATTATGTGCCAATTTGCAGCGCAAAAATGATGTAGGAGTAGAAATTATCAAAATACCTCTATTTCTCTCTTTCATAACATTAAGTCAGAATATAGCAGAATTCCAATATATTAAAGTAATTTCTAATACGAATAAATAAGGTGTGTTTTCGTCTTGTAGTGTGCATAATTTAAGCTAATATGATGTTAAAGATATAGGACCAAACAAAACCATTTTTTTCTATAATTGCAAAGTACCTATTATTACGTTGTATGTGTGAGTTTGGCGACAGCGGTTCCGCTACTAAATCTGTCGTACCACATTTCTACTAGTTTTTAAGTTCTGCGGTTATTACGAACAAAAAATGGTCTTATATATGTTTTTTTAGAAACAGTTCGATTTCTTATTTTGTTTGTAGTTGTTATAATATCAGTTACATACCAGTGAAAATTCTGCTAAAATTAATAGGGTCATATTGATAAGTAGTCGAAATAAATAGGAATAAATATTTTTGTAATAACTATAGTAAAACTTACAATTGAAATGCTATAATTTTGAACCTCACATAGAGACACTTTAATTTAAAATATTTTGACAGCCCTACATAACACGTAATAATATGCGATATAATTCAGTAAAATTAATCTTCGTCAGAAGAAATGTATTCTTCTGACGTTTACTTCTTATTTGATTTATTTTCATGTACCAAAATTATTAATACAAGATTTATTTATCAATACTACCCGAAGTAAAACAATTTAAAATTGCATGTGCTTGTCAGCCACCTAAGCGATATAAAAAAAATGAATTTCTACACAAAGTATATAGTTAACCCTGTTACAATTTATGATACTGGGTTAACATAAAGTGTGATTGTTTTTAATGCTTGTGATTATGAAATTTATTACCCAAAAAGGGATATTGTCAGCCTCTGTACAGTAGTATTTGAGGCACTTTGCTCTTTATATGAATAAATGGTACCTACACCATATATTCCTCCAAAAAATAATGTACCTCAAATAGTAAAGTTTCATAGGAGGTAGGACAGCGCGGTATTTCCGCCCAATTGAGCAGTCCAACTGGGGAAGTACCTCCACCCTTTAGAATACCGCGGTTATAATAACTTCGTGTTGTGTTACCAGCGCTGAGTAGGGCAGCCAGAACTCGCTGGAGAATTTGTGCTGTCAGTGGGATGACTATGTCCTGCTTTGTCCTCTACACTGACGGTACAGAAACTCTGTGCTTACAGGGTCGGCAGCGCGAGTGTGGCTTCTCTGCTGTTACACACGTCCATAGACCACGGTAACCACTTTCCATCAGGTGGGCCATGCGCTTGTCTGCCTCCTAAGTGGTATAAAAATAAGTAAAGGTCTGTTAACTAAAAAGTGCAACTTATCAACTACAAACAATTAGGAGGATGACGAGAAGTTTGCTAAAGCTGATGCGGCGTTGAATTGCCTCCTGCAAGTGTCTATATGCCCCGGTAATCCCTTACCGTACTCGCTATCTATTAGATGAGCCGTTTAGCATAAAGAACGATATTATGATCTCCTGTCAACATAAAATAGGCGTCACTGTCTGTTGAATATTACAATATTCGTCGTACAGCACCGTTTTGTTTTTATTCGCTCGTATTACACAAGGTGGCTTCTCAGATTAATTGAAACCTTCAGTGTGAGGTAGTTTATAATGTTTAGATTGTCCAGTCACGTCTTGTGGTATCTAGATGTGTTTACACTGCGAAGTGCTGTCGGAAGTGTGTGGCAGACGTGTACGTTTTACTTTTGTAATGTAAAGAAACATTACAAAAGTAAAATCTGCGTTATGCAAAAGCATGATTGACATTTGAGGCCTTAAATGATTATTTAGTCCATCAAATGTACTCATAATAAAATAACAAGTAACAAATATAAAAAGTCCATTGACTCTTTATCATAAACTTCAATAAATCACATTTTGTTATATGTCATATGTCATCTTACTTAATACACCCAAGACTGTTATTAATTATATATTATATAGGCGAAGTATCAGAATAAACGGGATATTTACCATGTTTCATTATTTTGAGTTTCCGATATTTCGGCGCTGTTGCAAGCACCATGATCACGGAGGAACTGGAGTAGTGGCGGTGAACAAAGAAAAAGTTTTTTCCTAGGAGTAATTATATCGATCTACCCTCTTTCGAGTTCTTTTACTACGCGTATCTGCACTACTATTGGTTTCACTCTCACTACAAACTCGAACCCGATACTGATGTGAGTGACCATGATAGTTTAAATACCTATATAGGCGAAGGTTTGATGGCTCAGTGGTCAGAGTGTTCCACCTGTAAGGGAAAGATCGCGGGTTCGAATTCCGCCTGGACCGTTTCAATGTTTTGCATCTTTATCGATTTGAATAATTTACATACTGCTTTAAAATTTCATTCAATAGTTTGAGCGGAGTCATCAAAAATCAATGTTTAAAAATGATTGTAGCGTCATTCATTGATTTTGATAGTTCGTAAGAATATCTATAGATGGCTCCCACCGTAGCCGTAATACGGATATATGTTTAGAAGAATTTGGATGGTTTCAGGTGAAGGTTCGGTGGCTTAGTGGTAAGAGCGTTCCCCCTGTAAGGAAAAGATCGCGTGTTTGAATTCCGCCTGGACAGTTTAATTTTTTTTTGTCATAATCGATTTGAATAGTTATCACATATAGTATATTGCATAATTCAATCTTATTAAGCAAATATTATTCTTTTTTAATCATAATATGTATAATTAATCTAACAAAAAAATAGGGTTTTAGTATTTTGTTTCTTTTATTTGAAAACTTTTCCATATGGTTTTAATTTCTTGGCGACGATGCATCTGGTCGTAATTTTACAATTATTAATTATCCTGTTAGTTAACACATTGAAAGTACTAGAGGTATCTAAAGTCCGTATACTAGAAGGACAGTAAAGCCTGAATCTCGAATTATAACAGGTTGTAATCTAGATGACAGTTATAACGTCATTGTGAAAGTAGATTCACAACATAGCGTTATTCTGGAATACATGCCGTAGTGTTTTTGTAACGTAGGCTGGGATTTGCACCAGCATGCAAATAGTGCGGGGTAGTCAGTAAAACAACGCATTCGATTAGCCAGCGGAAAGGTCCTAGTGTGGGCGTAGTTCAACAACCTCATAAAGTCACTGCGTGTGTTTGGTTTCAGAGTGACACCATGTATTCTGCCAATTAATTTTTCAAGAGAACGATTTATGTGTAATCAAATAAATTCTTTGTTTGTACATTATCTAACTAGCCTTTCCAGCTTCACCTTGCCCGTGAGATCATACGAAACCCCGTATAACCCATTTAAACCTTATATCCACGCAAAATTTGCAAGATTAGGTGACATTTGTGATTACTGACTCGATCCTTTGAGCAGTGGCGTGATGAAAGTCTATAATAATCTATAAGCCTATAACCTTCCACAATTAACAGATTATTCAACCTAATAATAATAATATTTTGATTTGAAACAGCAGTTTCTAAGATAAGCGCGTACTATAGAGCTGAAGAGTACCTATGTTTGTTTAAACGTACTCTTCATCTCCATAATATTTGTTAAGTATATTAAATAGAGATTATTAACATCGTTTATTTTAATAACACTTTATATATATTGGAACAATCCTAATTCAGGTATTTCTACTTCAATTTAACGTAAGAAAATACTACAGTCTCAGTTTTATTTTCGACATAGAAAATAAAGCTGAGACTGTAGTATTTACTTACGTGAAACTGTGGTTACTGTCGTGTATCAATATTCTTGTACGCGTACATACGTTTGTAGACTCGATCGATTTGTCACTATTTGTTTACATAACAATAGGCTCGCACCCTGTTACGTAATCACTGAAAACAGCCGGCCAAATTTGTTTTAAATCTATATATTTATGTGAGAGTGAGTGATAATACAAAATGCATGGCTTGAGTCAACAATAGTGCTCGAAAGACGTCAAGAGGTTCACCCCCTATTACGTGGGACCGAATTCAGTGATTGGTGAAATGTGGGTGTTAATTCACCTCTGCCTAACCCTCCGGGGATAAAGGTGTGATTATATGTATGTATGATAACATGTCCAGCTAGCTATCTGTTGATTAAGGGTATGATGCTGGTTTAATCCAGAAGGTTAGGTGGTTAGATAAATGGTAGTTCGTCAAAGGAGGAGTAAAAGTAAGCAGACCCTAGTTACTGAGATAAAAGCCTCGGTAAAGCAGGATACATACAAATATTGATCCTGTTTTGCCGACGAATTGATCCTGCTTTGCCGAGGTTTTTATCTCAGAAACTAAGGTCTGCTTACTTTCTTTTGATCGTTTTCTTTCTAACTTATGCGTAATGTCAAAACATTACGCATAAGTTAGAAATAAAACGATGAAAACAAGTTTTTTCTGCAATATTTTACACCATTTTTTATTCTATTAAATACTATAAATGCCATCTAAATTAAGTTTGCAGAGTTTGTTGTAATAATTGAGTTATAGGTTCTAAAATACCGTTAAACATACTTAGATATTTTTTTATAAACCATACACATACTGATTCGGTTTACTCGTCTGTGATCTACACCTTAGTGCCATGCCATGATGTGTCATAGGTATGTATTATACGACTTCCAAGAACCATGCATTATTTAGAATTTCTACGAAAAGAATCGACGTGGATTCATCAAACTTTCAGGAAACTTGTACTTTAAGAATAGATTCCATACTTGTAAGTTTCCACGAAGTAAATTGTTAATCTAAGTTAGTATTCGATTGAGTTGACCTTTTTGTCTATACCATTATTTTTAGGTTTAAACAAATAACTACACATGTATTTGGCAACATAATGAAAAATAGAGTGAAATAAAAATATAAGAAAACGAACATATGTATATGTATATGTATATGTATGTATGTATATGTGTATAATTATATATTATATTGTAGTAGTATATTGTAGTAGTATTATATTGTATATTGTAGGTAGTTTATTGTATTTATATAATTATTAAGTATTTTAAGTATACATATATTTATTATATGCACTTATATAAGTATGTATAAATTATTACATTTTTTTTGTTATTAAACGCCAACAACTCCCAAATACTCCAACCAACATACATTTCCATCCAAAGGTTGCCTGGAAGAAATTGTGTAAGGCGATAAGGGCGCCCTTTGTACTGCTCTTGTCTTCTCAATTTCTATAATATGAATATTGTAATTGGCGTACAATGAAGAATATAATAATAATAGCATAGTTATTTTTTGCTTCCTAATTTTGGTATATTAGAAGCGGTAGGCACGGTTTAGATGCTTTGGATGTTCGTAATCAATCTGGCTCAAATGATTAAACTTCTCCGGATTCTTGAATTTTGTACTATTGTACTTACAGAATTATCTGAAATTCAATCAATCAATCAATTAGACTATCACAGTCCATTGCTGGTTATATGCCTCTCCAAATGTTGGGAGGCTTAGGCCTACTGTTTCCACGTTGGCCAGACGGGTTGGTAAAGGGTTTTATTTTTAGTTTTCCATCTCGCGCAGTGATATCACCTCCGTATTTTTAGTCGCGTCTAAAGACACCTTTTGGATGAGATGAGGTGGTAGAATTGGGACTACGTTGCGGAAACAGATTTTTTAATTTTTTTATACCACTTAGGTGGCAGACAAGCACACAGCCCCACCTGATGAAAAGTGGTTACCGTGGCCTATGAACGTGTGTAACACCAGAGGGGCCACACTCGCGCTGCGTTCCTTGTAAGCACAGAGTTTCAAAGCCGTCAGTGTAGAAGACAAAGCCGGACAAGCCTTTAGTCTTCCCAGTGACAGCACGAATTCTCCAGTGAGCTCTGAGAATCCCGCGTGCGCAGGGCCACCGGCAACAGCTTGTTGACATATAAATACGAGAACAATGTAACTACAAAAGTTTTCCAAATACGTTTAATCATAAACCAGAATAAACGAAACATATTCTTCAACAACATAGTTGTTAAAGAATTCATAGAACTGGGGTAACTTACTAAATCTTTCCCCGTCTTCACTGTATTTTCATGACAAATTAGTCTGTCGTCGGATTTGCTTATATGTTATCAACATAGGTGAGAGTACTGTGACACAAATTAAGTTAGATGACATGTTGAAATATTTCACTTAGTAAGTGTTTCACATTTCAGCGTTAAATAGAGATGAAGGATTTTTTGTAGATAAGCAGTGAATTGTTATATTAATTTACAAACGTTTACAGTATCAGAAATACGTAGGTATTTACACCTTAAAAATATGTGTAATACGTGAATTAAATTCAGTTAATTATTATGTCGTGTTGATTTCTGGTAGAGTAGAATACAACCTACCCCTTCTCCTCTCCAATCTCCATCCATGGGTGTCGTAGAAGGCAACTTATAGATAGGACTGTTCTCCAATCGATAATAAACATACATTCCGTGATAAAGTACCCATTTGACGGCAAGAGGCTCGCCTGATCTTACGTGAGACCGAAAATCATAGGTAGAGAACACCACGACTAAACCTGGCAACAACCGAGTACTTAATACCAACTTTAAGTTGCAGTATTTTGCATTTTATACGGTCGTTTCTCATCTCACATTTTCCTATTTCTTGTGTAAATATGTAAAACTCCGTTGTGTTATTCAGTAATATGAATAAAATGAATGTACGTATAGGGTTGAACAATTTACGTAAGCCAACAAGTTCCGCTTGAATATTATGAATTTTCTTTAGAACTATTTATCCAAACAACAAGGATAGGTCAAAAGTTAAATATGAAGGTAGTTCTAAAGGTTAGAATTTTATAGACTTTTAGTGGTTGTTTTCAATGTATGAATAAATTATAAGACATGTATGGATTCCATAGGATACAACGCTGTACTTGTTGTTGCTGGAGTTGGACTACAATATCAAGTTCTTTTTGTTAATGGCATGAAAAACTTAAAATTTTTAGTCTTTTTTACATATAGCACGCACGACTTCACCTTGCCTGATAGGAACTACTAAATTTTGGTCCAAAGAGCGTAGTGCTTCATAATTTCCGCATTTAGTACATATTATGTAATACAATAAACACATATTTGAATACAAACGGGCTAGTTACAATACAAATGGTTTTGTTATATAGAACACATCATTTTGACTTCACCTCGCCTGAAGCTGACAAACATGCTTACATTTCGTAAAATGTAGATACTTAGGAAGAAATGTAATGACTTATAGTATATTGTATGTCTGAAAACTTACCTTTTGGAAGAACTCCTGTAATTAAGTATCACTGTGTCCTAAAATGTCACAAATAGTTAAAAGAACACTGTTTCCCAAGATACACAGGTTTTGCCTAGTTTGGGTACCAGTATCAACATAAATTGTAAAAATATATTAATATATTGTCTGTTAACACATTGTAAAATGAAAATTTAGAAACTGAAGGCAAAGTCTCATAAAAGAAGGTTACCATTACAGACACGTACCATGTTAAAATATTGGCACTCAGCTTGACGGCCTCATTAGATTCATTTTTAGCGCCCGCTTAAAGAAGCCGAGCTCGGGACTGTAGGAAGAAGAAAACAGACTGGCTGGTGAGGAATTCCAGGTCTAAAACATGCGGCAAAGGGACGAATCACCGAACCGCTTGGTTCTTGATGGAATATTCTACTCAGTATGTGGTTGACTTCTAAGCTCTGAATGTGTTACCCTGTCTTGTCAGTCCTACTGTATTTTGTGTTTTGGACAGTTGTTGCAATTCTTAAACTTGTATGATAAAATATTTAGGGCATTGTTAGACATCAATCCCTTTAAACATTTTCTTGAGCATACTCAAGAAAATGAAATAGAAAGAAAAACAGAACGAAACAGCAATGCAAACCATTTCGTTTAAAACCCTTTTTTATTGACAGGAAAAATCTTATTTCATATGTTTATGATTCAGATATAACATCGATTGCTTCAAGAAAAAAATTCTTACATGGTATTGAGACGAAATTTTGTGATTCGATTTCAGCACGAACCACGTCGCTTATATTCCATGAAGGATGGTAAAATAAATAATATTACGATACTTTCCTTTCTTTAATATCTGTACTAAGTTAATGTCATAAATAATATGTACTTAAAAGAAATGTTTGACTAGGCTGGTGAAGTTACTAATAGGATTATTTTTGGCAATACCACACGTTCCAATCTATGTATTATTCAATAATTTGATTACTATTTTTCAGGTCACAGAACTAACAAAAATGATATTTAAATATGATAATATTTTAATTATCGTAGAGTGGTTAGGCTCTCGTTGAATTGTGATGATCAATTGACTACTTTTAAGCATGATTTGAGATTGACATGGTCATTCACATTAATATTGTATATGTTTATTATTTTCACAGAGTAACCGATGTTTCGGCGCTGTCACAAGTGCCATTATCACGGTGTACTGACGACAGCCGAGCTAGTTGTTACTGGGCAGACCATATCGGTCTACTCTTTTCCGCACTCGTTTGTTACGCGCAGCGCCCCTCTTACTGTCCGGGTTCTCGCGCTATACTCGATTACTTTTACGACACATAACACTCACTGAATCGACTAGCACATGTTTTGAAAATTTGGTTTGCTCAGGTCTTCACGTATCACTGGATGCCAGACACTCAACAGTTGGAACCCATCTTCCCGGTTACTGAGTAACCGATATTTGCCGAAATATCGGTTACTCAGAAAATATAATAAAAATTGTAAATATCCCGGCGAGTTTCACACTATTATTACTTTTATGCAATTCTCACTGTTGCTGTTTTTGTCCATTTTAGTGGTCCAAAATGAATCAACTCCTTTATTTTTATAGGCACAATTTAAACCGATTGTTCTTTATACTTTGGCACATAAAAGTCTGCACTGAACGACAAAAAGTAACTCAGTTGATCTTGATTTATAGACATCAAGATAACAAGGTGTATTCAACAGTAAATAAACATGGTTGTCTTTTAAAATTATCGTCCAGGACACTAGCCATTAGCAAAGTTTGACTTAAAATAATAATTAAATCAAGCTTCAAATAATAATTTGAAGTTTGATAAAATGATTTGATTCATTCCCTCATTTGTAGAAAGACGTATGACGTTAATTTACTGATGGAGTGTACCCAGAATGATATAGGTGGGGAGGAAATCGCTACTGCGAAGTTCGGCATAGATAGAAAGGATGTGTAAGCTATCCTAATGGGAAATAATTACCACATTTATTTCCCATGGGCTTACCAAACTGAAAATAATATTGAGCTTTTTCAGTAATTCATTTGGACTAACAATTTTAGATTTATTTTCTAGGGGATTATCCAAATAAAATAGATGGAGCTATTTCAGTTGCGTATCTATTTGAACTTACAATTATAAGATTATTTTCCTACAGGTGTAAAGAGGACGAGTTTTGTTATCTTACAAGCGATAGGTACTCATACATACATATGCTCTTGCATGTAAATCCCTGAAGGGGTAGGCAGAGGTTTACTAACACCCACATATTTCGTCAAATATTAGTTTTGGTTTCATGTAATAGGATGTGAGCTTATTGCCGTCACTGGAGACTTTTTGTACTGTCAGTGGAAAAACCAAAGGCTTGTCTTGCTTTACCTTCTATACTGACGGCACAGAAGCTCTCTGTTCTTACAGAGTTGGTAGTACGAGTATGACTCCTCTGGTGTTGCATACATACATAGGCCACGGTAACCCCTTTCCATCAGGTGGTAAGAAAAAGCTATCACTTTGTCATGGGCTATATGTTTACTGTCGGATGGAGATTATATAAATATATATATAACAAATATTCCTATACCTTAGTCACCGGAGACATCCTCGTGTCGAGATGGAGTGGCCTTGGGTCTATTCTAGTCCACTAAAATATAATCAAAAGTAAAACTTAAGTTATTTTGCTCCTTTTTTTTTACGTTCGCGAAATCCCCACGGTTACCTCCCCACCGGAGCCAGTGGAGGAGGTTATGTCTGACTCGAACTGACTAAAACGCACGCCGCCTGTGGGTCGTTTTGGTTGCCGAAGGTGAGGTTAACAGGCATATCCCTCGCACCCGGTGATTAAATGATAGTAATCTTTTTATCCTTCGAAGCACGTAATGCCGTTACAAATTTTGAGGACGGCAAAATCGTGACATTGCTTAAAAATAACAACATGTTTACTACTTTGTTACCAATGTAAATCACAGCTTCTTGGTTATTTTTTTATACCACTTAGGTGGTAGAGAAACACACAACCCAGCCGATGGAAAATAGTTACCAAGGATTATGGATGTATGCAACAGCAGGGACCTTACATTTATGCTGCCTGGTTATATTTATTACGCAATATCCATTACCAGAGGGTCAATTCTCGATTACGAGAAGTTCAAAGAGAGGTCCAAAAAATAGTATTTGGTGTTTTTGTGTTTTTTATTCTGGAAAGTTACCTTTATGTCTTCATTGTTAGAGTGGTTTCGCAAGAAACTAGTGTATGATATGTTATAAATATGTAATATTTACATTTTTATTGTAATGCTTAGTCTATGTACTAATCAAATAACCCGCCCCTGATCGCTCCCGGTGCAAAAGTGCCCATAACACTTGCTGCGTTGCCTCGTTGGATGGCAATGGACAGCCTTTGGACCAGGAACGACCCGAAACGAGTGTCACCGGTCGCCTCAATGAGCCTCTGTCCGATTTCTTTAATATGTTATAATATATTATGCTAGCATCGCTTAACGATTTCACCCGTGTAAGTCGCGATCGTATGGAAACTTCAGGATAAATACATACATACATATAATCATACCTTTATCCCCGGATGGTTAGGCAGAGATGAATTAACACCCACATTTCACCAATCATTGTATTCGGTGATTAAAAATACTTTGAAATTTTTTTTTTTTTTTTTTTTTTTTTTTTATATAGGACACGTCAATTGGACTTCGCCTTGCCTGATGGTAAGCTGAAGGCAAAGTCCCAGAAAAGAGGGTCACCATTACTTACACATACCGTGTGACAATGGTGACACTCAGCTTGACGGCCTCATCATATGCTTTTTCACGCCCCGCTTAAAGGACCCGGGACTGTAGGAAGAAGGAAACACGTGAGCTGGTAATGAATTCCAGGCCTTAATGGTGCGACAGAGGAAAGAGTCTCCGAACCGCTTGGTTCTTGATCGGATGTTTTGCACCGTGTGCGGATGACATCTAAGACCTGCACGCGTTGTCCTGTATAGGAAAGGGGAGGGTGGGACTAATTGGAAGAGCTCATCAGAACACTCCCCATGGTACAAACGGTAAAATACAGCCATGGACGCAACATCTCTACGCAGCTGCAAAGGTTCTAGGGTGTTCGTGATCTCGGGATTCCCAATGATGCGGACCGCACGTCGCTGCAACCTGTCGAGAGCATCTAGTAAGTACTTTGCTGAACCATCCCAGAGATGCGAGCAGTACTCCACACAGGAGCGAATTTGTGTCTTGTATAGAAGACACCGCTGCTCCGGCGTAAAAAACCGTCTCACTCTGTTCAGGACTCCGAGTTTTCTTGAGGCTGTTTTGATGATACTCTCGATGTAGTTTTTGTTATTCAGGTTGCAGCGAACATCCATACCTAGGATATTGAGATTGTCCTGCAGTGGCAGTGGCGTGCTCTGTAGAGTGGGGAGGGGAAGGAAAGAAGATACTTTTGCTGTAAACGCACATGCCTGCGTCTTCTTGGCATTGAACTCAACCAGGTTCTCAGAGCCCCATTGAGAAATGTGGTTCAGGATCCCGTCAAGCTCAGTGACAAGAAGCTGCCTTTTCTCCGCGATATCCGACTGCTTGGCCGCAGGATGTCCATGATAACTCCCATGCAAAGTGCTATCGTCTGCATAACAATGAACATTGCCGGTAGACAGCATGTCGTTGATATGCAGAAGAAAGAGAGTGGGTGATAAGACGGACCCCTGGGGCACGCCAGCATTAACCTGCAGAAACTCCGAAGCTCGTCCGTCACAAAGGACGCGAATACGGCGCCCCTGCAGGAAGCTAGCAACCCAGTTGCACAGCCTAGAAGGCAGACCAAAGGCAGGTAGCTTGGAAAGAAGCGATTTGTGCCAGACTCTATCGAAAGCTTTGGCGATGTCAAGACTAATTGCCAGTGACTCGCCGTGCTTGTCCATAGCCTCACCCCAAAGATGGGTAACGTATGCTAGAAGATCACCCGTTGACCGTTTCGGTCTGAAGCCATATTGCCGGTCATTAATTAAGGAGTGATCCTCTAGGTGCCGCATGAGCTGTTTGTTGATTATGTGCTCGAACACTTTGCACAGCACTGAGGTGACGGCTATGGGTCGATAGTTGGCTGGCTCCGAGCGATCCCCCTTTTTGGGAATCGGCTGAACATTCGCCTCTTTCCAAGGCAAAGGCACTGTACCCGAACTGTAGGATAGCCGGTACAGGCGCGTAAGCATTGGAGACAACTCCGCTGCACATTTTTTCAAGACTACCGCTGGAATACCATCCGGACCACTGGCTTTCCGGACATCGAGTGATTGTAGCACTGCACGGACATCGCGTTGCCTGATATGGATATCAGGCATCGCGTGGTCACTGTCGGGTAGTGTTGGTGGCTGCGTACCACAATCATCGATTCGGGAGTTGGCCGCAAAGAGATTAGCCAGCAGATTTGCCTTCTCTTGCGGCTCATGGGCCAGGGATCCATCAGGGTTACGCAGCGGAGGCAGCGAAGGCTGACAGAAGTTGGCTTGCACGGCTTTAGCCAGTCGCCAGTAGCCACGGCTTCCCGTGGGATGCATCACTAGCTCTTGACCAAGCCGCGCTATGCGCAGGGCATCCGCTCTGACGTAGGCTCTTCTGCAGACCTTTGTGGCTCTGTTGTACGCCGCCTTGAAGTGGCCCAGATTGGGATGGCGCGTGGCGCGCGCCCTTACCCAAGCGCGGTACGCAGACTGTTTTTGTTCAACAGCTTCCGCACACTCGCGCCCGAACCAAGGGCGCACCCCGCGGTCACCGGTGACATCGGTGTATGAGATATAGTATTCCATACCCAGACCGATCTCACCGGCAACAGCAGTAGCACAATCCGATGGGTTCTTACCTTCAAAGCAGCGCTCAACCCACGGGATGGACGCAAAATAGTCACGAAGTCCATCCCAGTCCGCTGACGAGTAGTGCCAGAGACGCCGCTTCCCCTGCACGGGTCGTGGGGGCGCTATAATGGGCACCGTGGAACAGACCAGACAGTGGTCGGAGTTGCCTAAAGCGGCTCGCACCGATACACTGTACCGGTCCGGATCACTCGTCAGCAGAAGGTCTAGCAGAGAAGGTGCTAGGCCCGACCTTCTTGGTATCCTAGTGACCTCGTGCACCAATTGGGTCAGGCCGTGCGCCAGAGCAAACGCGTGGGCGGCTCTTCCCGCATGGTCTGTTTTGGAGGAGCCCAACCAGATCTCGTGGTGGGCGTTAAAATCCCCCAAAAACACCATTTCGGCATTCGGAAATCGCTCCTGCGCATCATCTGCCGCCTGACTCAGATATTCGAAGAGTCGAGTTGTCTCAGCATCTCCTGTATGGGAACGGTAGAGGCACACATAGATCTGACTCGTAGGGCCATGGTCTACGTGTACCCAAAGGATGGAGAAGGATGGGTCCTCTAGGCAGCGC
Organism: Eilema griseolum; assembly: GCA_963662185.1. Taxonomy (NCBI): domain Eukaryota; kingdom Metazoa; phylum Arthropoda; class Insecta; order Lepidoptera; family Erebidae; genus Eilema; species Eilema griseolum. The sequence continues at coordinate 14,068,303 of OY759247.1, read as the reverse complement.
AAACGGCGACAGCAAACATCCGCCCTAACAAACACGCACACCCCGGCTTTTGCACGAAAACTTTCCTCAAGAACATAGCCAGGGTAGAGCAAGTAGGTCGTATCGTCAGGGCGGTGTATTTGCGTCTCCGTTAGAAAAAACATGGCAGGTTTCGCCGTCTCTAGGTGTTGGTGGACGGCGTTGAGGTTTGCATGGAGCCCACAGATGTTAGTGGACTCCACCTCAAATAGCAAGCTTTTGGGAGTGTGTCGAGCCGCTGTGTTGCCTATTTCCTTTAATTGCGCTGCCATGAGTTTGGGTGGGAGAAGGCGTGAAAAAAGAGGTGATTGCCGCCGCAGCACCGTGTGACAAAGCGCGGGATATTGGTTTTATCTATGAATGTGAGGTATGGCGAGAGCCGACGCGCCGAACGGAAGGGCCCCCGTACCCCCCCGAGTATGGTCGCCGGGCTCCCAATTCCGGTCACCAACCGGCACGACGAACCATATCGGGATTATGCGCGGCCTGGTGAGGCAGCCTCCCAAGGTGGTTAACCCCAGTTGGGCCCCTATACTATACCGCGGGCGGCCAGCGGCACCACCGTTTCTACAGGTCTCCCTGTTCGGCGCATCGCCCCGCGCCATCCCCACTAGACTACGCCAAGACCCACTGGTCCCACTAGTGCTGCGACAACCACCACCTCTGCCCGGCTATGCACTTGCTGACCCCTGAACACAATCCAACCGAGATTGAATTGCTATGGAGGGTTTTTCGCAATAGTGCACGGTGGTACCTACCCGGTCGAAACTTGAGACAAATTTGTGCCACCAAGTTTCTACCACCAGTGCGTCCAGTATACTCGTAGTATTTTCAGTGTTTATCGATTACAAACAAATAAAACTTTCCTCTTTAAATATTTTGAGTGTACTTTGAATGACAAACAAGCAAACCTACTTATTTTTAAACAAAATTTTAAGGTGAATTTTAAATAAATCTCAGTCTCTTTTAGAATGTCACGAATGAAACTAATTATATTGCCCAAACATTTTGAATTAACTTTGTTTTGTTTACTTTGAGAAAGGTTTGAAGTACATTTTTAATTTTCTTTAGAAGGAATAAATAACATTAGTGGCAAACTTTATAAATATTTGGCGTTTAAATAAAAATACTTTAAGGTTCTTTCAGTAAAAATTTCTCTATTATAAATAACAACTTTATGTACTAGGCTTATAAAATAAATAAGATTAAAAAAAAATATCAACTTTTCTTGCTAACACAATACTACGGTTTTGGATATTACAATACATAATCTTATATTATTCACAGTCTTGAAAAACCGTCTTATTAAATTTGTGTCACATATTCATTCCTAACGAAGCATAAAATGTAAATATTTCGGTAGTGGGCGTACTGAATTTCAGGTAAATTACCATGTGTGTGAGATAACAATGATGTAGAGGGCATGTACATGTACAACAACCGTGTTAGGTAAATGAGGTGAGTGAGTTTTATGTGCAATATTTGACTGGCCCTTTTCAAATAAGTGTAGGTATTAATTATGCAAATTCAGGACAAGGGTATTTATTTGAAAGAAAACATGGTTAGGTTAGAATGATAGAATAGGGTATCCAAAACAACATTAGCCTCATACGGTACAAACAGTTCCATGTAAAAGGAATTATCGCACTTTTCTTTGTCACCGCATAAAAACTTGCCAATGTTTACCAACACAAGTAACTTCGTTAAAATTCCGGGTTCTTTGAGTGGGATGTGAAAAAGCATAAATTTAGATCATTATAATTGAGCCACCAATTTAACTGTTCTTATTTTATAGACGTCTATTCTAACAGGGTTGGTAGCACGGATGTGACTCCACTGGTGTTACACACGTTCATAGGTCACGGTAACCACATTCCATCAGGTGGGCCGTGTGCTTGTCTGCCACCTAAGTTATATAATAAAAAGGAACGTCACTAAAAACTGTTTAGCGTCTAGCGGGTAAAGCCATATTTATTAACTATATTGCAGTCCACTGCTGGACATAGTCACTTCCATAATGCGTCATAGCATTTCAGTTGATGGCGTATAATAAAGGCTTTTATCTTTCTCCCCCACTACTATAGCACAGAACAATAGCCAAAACAATGTTGAGATAACGAAAATGTACTTCCGCGTCGTGTTTTCCTTTTAAATTATACAAGTAGGTACCTGATAATTAATAATAAATTACCCATAAATTTTCAAATGTGTTTAATTAAATGGATTAATAAATTTCATAAATATTACCTGTTCGCTTTTGCAATTTGCCAATTTTCTTATACATTATGAAAGCGTGTTTCATAATTAAGTGATAGATTTTGTTTAGAGTTTGATAACGTGATTGAATAACAAACATCTTCACAAACTTTAGTGTCTATAATATTTGTTGGATGATACAGTATTCCTAATTATAATATCGGATGGATTCAAATCAAACATCCATCATCTGGATGATATTTGATACAGATATAGTTCGAAATAGGACATAAGATAATTTTTCATCTCGGGGATAGGTCCTAGGAGTCACAGAGTTCAGTATTACACGTGGGAAGAGCTGCGTGTAGCAGCTAGTACAGAATTTTATAAAGATTCTTAGTTTGGGCAGTGAACATGCCCATTAAATGGGCCTTTTAATATATTCCCCTTGAAAGAATCTTAAGGACGTGATGACGGACGCATCATAGTTACTGGAGTTGACAACATAATTATATTGTTATTAATGAATTAAATGTTAGAATTAATTCAAACGGAGCCTTAGCGGAGTATTATATACCTATGACCTTTTCTGGGGTTACAGCTTTAGAGTACATTTCACAAGAACAAAAGCCTGACAGCGGGCAAGTAGTAACTATACTAACACATTTCAATATATACGGACAGGATAGGCTAGAAAGCAATCCTTACTATTATAATCGTACAGTCAGCATCAGATCAATGTTTACTAGTAAAGTACTCAAAAAGGTCTTAATGCCATGGTACTAATTTCTTTTTGAGTACTTTGCTAGTAAAGATTGATCTGCTGATGACCCACAAGGTTTTTTTTAAACTGTGGACAGTGTAAGTGTCGCCGTGGTTTGGTAGAAAAATATATACGGAAACAATTGAATTTAGTTTTTTTTTTTTTTTTTTATACCACTTAGTTGGCAGACAAGCACACGGCCCACCTGATGGGAAGCGGTTACCGTGGCCTATGGACGTATGCAACACCAGGGGTGTCACACTCGCGCTGCCGACCATGAAGAAACCTTCTGATGCCCCTCTTGAAGAACCCCATATTGTAGGCGCTTGGGAAAACCGCAGCAGGGAGGTCATTCCACAGCTTGAGTGTGCGTGGGATGAAGTTTCTTTCATACCGCACAGTGCGTACCGTCTCAGGTCGCAATGTGTGGGGATGAATTCCCTGCCTATGGCGAGAGGTGCGATGATAGAATGTAGCTACGTGCATCATGTCAAACAATTCATCTGAGCACAAACCATTGTATAGGCGGTAGAACACACACAGTGAGGCAAAATCCCTCCTAAGGCTAAGAGGTTCCACTCTACCTGTGAGTATGGGATTGTCAACCAGCCTCAATGCCCGTCTTTGCAACGAGTCGAAGGGGTCAAGCTGGTATGCAGGCGCTCCAGCAAAAAGGTGACAGCAGTACTCCATGTGAGGCCGGACCTGTGCTTTATAAAGAAGGAGTTGCTGCCCCGCAGTGAAATACCGCTTTGCCCTGTTGAGCACTCCGAGCTTTCTTGATGCCAACTTAACCTTGTCCTGCAAATGACTTCGGTATTGGACGTCACTGGAGATTTCGACACCAAGGATCCCGATACTCGGGGAGATGGTAAGCGGTGTGCCCAGGAATTGCGGCGCTACAATGAATGGGGTTTTCTTAGCGGTGAATACACATACTTGTGTCTTAGTGGGGTTGAATTGGACCAGGTTTAGTCGACCCCAATCGGACACTCCAGAGAGAGTAGTCTCGATTTCAGACACAAGTTGTTCGCGACTCTTCTCCACCTCGGACTGAGGGATGTTTGCACGGCCCGTGTAACACGTGTCCCCGGTACTGTCGTCCGCATAACAATGAATGGAGCCATCAGACAGCATGTCATTGATATGCAGCAGAAACAGCGTCGGAGACAACACGGAGCCTTGTGGGACACCAGCGTTTATGTTCATGCGGTCCGAGCAGCTGCCGTCGACGACGGCTTGGATGCTTCTGTTGGACAAAAAGCTGGAGATCCATTCGCACAATCCCTCGGGGAGTCCATAATATGGCAACTTCGTAAGAAGACCTTTGTGCCAGACCCGATCGAAGGCCTTCGCTACATCGAGGCTGACCGCTAGTGCCTCACCGCGACTCTCGATGGCTTGCGCCCACCGGTTTGTGAGATACACAAGAAGGTCACCGGTAGAGCGACGGTGGCGAAAACCGTACTGTCGGTCGCTCAGTAGATCGTTTCCTTCAAGGTACCTCAGGAGCTGTGTATTAATAACACGCTCCATAACCTTCGAGAGAAGGGAGGTTATAGCGATAGGCCTGTAATTGGTCGGATCTGTCCTGTCACCTTTCTTAGGTACAGGGTGCACGAACGCAGTCTTCCACGAGGCCGGGACCTGCCTCGCGGAGTATGAGAGTGCGAAAAGGCGTGTGTGTATAAATTTTAACTATAATACAGTAAAAACTGTAGTTTGGACAAAACTGTTTTAATATTTAAGAGTACATTATGGTACAATTGTGTAAAGTTGGCGATTAGCGCTGAGTCAACATTGAGATCCGAACCGAAAGGTAAGGGCCTGAAGAGAGCCGAAGACGGCAATCATACACACGTGTATAATTTTTTTTTATACCAATTAGGTGGCAGGCAAGCGCACGGCCCATTTGATGGAAAGTGGTTACCGTGGCCCATGGACGTGTGTAACACCAGAGAAGCCACACTCGCGCTGCCGACTCTGTAAGCACAGAGTTTCTGTGCCGTCAGTGTAGAGGACAAAGCAGGACAAGCCTTCTTCACATCTGTTTCGGCTCATGAATTGTGTGAGTACAAAAACACATGGACGGCAGTTGTTGCTGCATACTCCAAAAAAGGCACGTGAGTATAGTAAGAGTATATATTATAATTTTTTTGTCATGTAAACTAGACAGGTTGATTAGATTCTTAAAAACACCGAGTCAGTATCATTTTACTATTATGTAAATTGAAACACAACATAGAATGTGAAAAATAGAATTCCTGCTTTGTTTGGTACAATATCCAAACTTATACTAAATCAGTGAACAAGGTTTATGGTGCGGGATGATGACGAAATCGCGCATTCGTGCCATGATTGATAAGCTATTTTTAAACCCTGTTTTTCCCGGGTTACAGTTTAATTTAAACCTTGAGAACATTTACGTCGAAAATCACTATATTTGTTTACCGCTTGTCCAGACATCACATCTATTATTAATATTTCTCCAATCGTCGATAACATCAACGATGTTATTTATGTTTGTTTGGTACGTCAATACAACTTCAATGAATATAAAGAAAAATATATTTAACTGTAATAAATCTGTAAGATTCGTGTTTTTCTAAAAGATTATATTAGCACCGGTATATATCAGTTTTGGTATTCAGGGCGCTATCATTAGATTTGTCGAAGACGGATACTTTGCAAGTCATGACAAAAATTGTTTCCGACATCTCCGCTTACGGTGAGTAAACCCATATGACGTATGACGGTTTCACACCTAAATGAATGAAGATTAATTGTGATTATCGGTAACCATATACGAGTATGTAGGATGAGAAAGGACTAGATTAGGGCACTATACTTGATTATTATTTCATTTGTCATACGCCTTATCCGGATGAAAGACGTAGGGTTCCTTTGTCTATTTATTCGTACTCATAATAGTTTTGCAATAAATGATAAATATTTGGACCCGTACAGCCTAGACACACAACAAGAGGTGCGGTAACGCTTTCAATGGTATAAGATACCTTTACAAACAAAGTATTTTGACTTGGAATGTTGTCGTCGGGAGAAACAGCGAGAGTCTGGTTAAGATCGGGTCGGAACAAATCCATGTTGGTACAGGAATCAGGTTTCTTCTTTGTAACTGGAAACGCTCAAAACAAATTTTCTTTTGCTTTCATTGTAGTTATATAAAATTTATCATTTATAACCGCATGCAGATATTGTGTGAAACTTCGACAATCGCTCTGAAATATTTTAAATAAGGTAGTATTTTTTCAAACATGATTGATCTAAACAGTGGAAATACCACGAAAGTTGCGGTAGCTTCATAGTGATATAAGTATGTACAACCACAATAAAGGGGGAGATGAGCAACTACATTCTGTATGCGTGGGCATATTTGCTATAAAATAGAGAAGTAATTTATCAGAAGAAAATTTTCATGAGGACATGAGCCAAGGTGAAGAAAATCGAAAGAAGAAGAAGACGACGATATTCCCGTCTCAATTGAGCAGTCCGACTGGGGAAGAACCTCCACTCTACAGAATACCACGTCTATATTATTAAACGCCGGGAACACATAATACGGTTATCCTTGTGTGTTCCTGGCAGTGAGTAGAGTAGCTAGAGCTCACTGGAGAGTTTTTGCGCTATCGGTGGGAAGATCAAAGTTTTGTCCTGATTATCTTCTGCACTGACGGCACAGAATTTTTCTGTTCTTACAGGGTCGGCAGCACGGGTGTAATTATACGTCCATAAGTCACTGTAACCACTTAACTCATAAGCTGTTTAGTAAAATAAAAAAAGACCACGTATTTGTTAAGCAACGTGAAAGTAGACGATAAGAATCATTAAAAGTCAAATCATTACAATAAAAATCTGAGAGGGATGAAAAACACTCACAAAAGACAGTGACAAATAATTATGAATGACCTTTGATTTGTTTTCAGTTTACGTTAATTAATGTCAAAACAATTACTGTTTGAAGAATAAATATTATAATTCATAATTTGCCTGTGGGGCAGTGAGTTCTTTATGACGTGGTATTTGTAGTATGTTTTATGTCTTTTAAAATAATTATCAAAATAATCGAGTACCGAAAAGGACTTGATGATGTTGGCAGATTTCACAATAACAATATTAATCTTTTTATAGTATCCACCTGTTCCTGTTTCATCTTTTTCCTTTTTATCAATAAACATGCCCGCTCACCACTCTTTTATTCACTCACAACCTTTAGTGGGAGGGGCTGTATTTTGTTATGCTAAAAATTGAATAGCGAATATAAAAGCGCCAGTTGTTGATTTTTGGCGGTATTAGTTTTAAATATAGATTTATTATTTTAATGTACGAATGTAATCTCGATAAAATGACGAATAAATTTGTAGTCGCTTCAGTATTGTTTGCAAAATTTTGTAGCGGGCCCAAAGCTTCATACTCGTACAAGAGAAATCATCTTCTTTTTCAAAGTTACTATAACTGTGATCAAGTTGAACTAAACTGCTTTACCATACTAATTAATTGCAATTTATGTAAGTATGTTGTAATTCCAAAGATTTATTGGTATAGGCCAATGCCTATGTCTAATGATATATCCTAAAACGAAATAAAAATAAATAAATAAAAAATAGCCTAAAAATAAAGGTATATCAATCGATCATTTGAATTAATAGAAAATATCGGAGTAAGTAAATTTTATGTTAAAGTGAATGTGTCCAAATCCAAAATAATAACAAAGGTTTACCGCGCATTATCTTTGGAGCCCAAGTCAATTTCACCAGCAAAAACTGCATCTCATCTAGCAGTAGGTACACCTGCTGAATAATGAAAGAGGTTCTGATGCAGGCTTAACTCTCTGAGAAAGGCAGTTGATCCCGTAAAAAGGATTTAAATTGTTGAATAGATAGATTGTTGGAAAGAGCAAATTATTGATGCAACCGAGATTGGGACTCGGATGAAGAAGAATAATTTAATAAATCTTTTACTACGAATACCTAAAGTAGAAAGCGCTTAAAGTAAATAAATTTTACCTGAAACGTACCAATAAAACACACAATTTCACATTCTTAAGAGTTTTTAAACTACAACATTAAACCATTGCATGTATTTTACATAGAATCTGTTTGAAGAGTTAGAAGTTACTGTTATGTTATAACATGCAATAAACCACTATTCATTCAATAAGCTTAATTAATAAGTTACGGGAAAACTACAGGTAACAGTTATCTACTTACCGTTTCACATTAAGAACAGGTACACCTAGTTTTGGAGGGGGATTATGCTTCGAACTTTCTAAACACAGATATACATGCTTTACTAATAATGCTTACATATAACACCCGGTGGTTATACTTGGGGGAAATTTGCGAGCGATGTTTCGCTCAGCCTTCGGTACGTACGTAGATCAAAAGTACCGCCAACCAACTGGATGAATACGCTCCACCAAAGTTATACGAAGTATTCAGTGCGCATGTTCGTTTCATTAAGTAAAGTTAGGGCGCGTACAGATTCTATAAACTTTGAATATGATACGAACAAATGTAGAGGACATTGGGCATTGAAAATGCGTCGACATGAATAATGGCCTCAAATAGTGAAGGCTATTTCTTAATGGAAATTCAAAATTTCTGTTTGAGTTCCAGATAAGTTTTTAAGGTTTGAGGACTGGAGAACTTAGCTTGAAATGACGATTATTTGACTTGTATATTTGTTCAGTTTAGGTACATAAATATGTTATTATAATATACAGAAAAAATAATATGGAATTACTTATAAATTTATATAAAACTATGCTAACTATACAATATATACAAGAATTAAATAGAGAAAAAACTTGACTTGTTATAACTTTTATGGATCAGATTCATAGTATTGACATGCACATGAACATAGCATATATATGGTAAATAGTATAGATAAATGGCAAATAGCACAAAGAGTGGGAAAAATAATAAAATATGTCTTTGTAAGCGGTCGACATATGATGGAAGATTTGTCTCGCTCTAGTAGGCCATGGAATGATAGCTACCGAACGTTCTGTATTACACGAGTCGTTCTGCACTATTTTTAAATTACTTAGGTATAAAACATGTAAGTACTCCCAAAATACCAGAATTTTCTCCAAAAACACATTCCAAAATTGTAATGAATTTTTGACGAACAACTTAACCAATACTATCAAGCAAGCACTATATTCAACTAATATGGCTGTAGTCGACTTCGTTCTCTTTCCTAAACTCAAATTACAGCTTCGTGCACACGTTTTCTTTCGGTAGAAGACATAAAGGAGAAATCGCGAGGAGAACAGAATTCCATTCCGGAAAAAGCGATTAAAAAATGTTTTAATGATTGAACTATTCATTACCAACTATATTTACAAACTATATAGGTATAAATATCATGCAATTATATAACAAACAGATTTCACTTCCTTCTTTCTTCTAATAAATGATAAATACTTGTTGATCTGTTGAACCGCGTGATTCCCGGCAGAGTAGAATTTGAAGCACACCATCTCTTCTCATGCGTTGTTGTACAAGGTGACTAAAGGATAGGCCTGTTTAACATCAGACAGATATATACAGCCCAGACTCAGCCTTAGATGCATGGCTTGAGTCAACAATATTGCCCGGAAGACGGCAATAGACTTACCCCCTATTACGTGGGACCGAATTCAAAAATTGTTAATTCACCTCTCCCTAACCCTCCGGGGATAAAGGCGCGATTATATTTATGTATGTTGTTGATCTGTAATGTGTATCTGAAAGTCGTTCAAGCTACTAAAAACTTCATGTTTATTCAGTTACTCGTATTAGACGGTATAATATTTTATACCGGTACTTTCAGAAACACTTTAGAAGTTGTAAATATTTCTTACCAGGATAAATGTTTATATCAAATTCATGTATGTATATAAAATGCCTTTTTCTGAATTAATCAATTGAAGTTAAGTCTCTCTCAATACCTACTTAAGCAAAATTTGCTAACGAAATTGTTTTTAGAATTTGACTCTGCTGCAAAATTGATTGAGACACATACTTAACTCATATTTTTCAATTAAAAAACCAGGTAATAGTTAATGCATAGAAAAAAATATTCAAAACTATAAAAACGAACAGTCATTTGGAGGTTAAGTTCGCATCAAAGAAACTTGGAGTGCTCAACAGGGCGAAACAGTACTTCACTGCGGGGCAGCAACTCCTTCTTTATGTTGCTGGAGCGCCTGCTTACCAACTTGACCCCTTTAACTCGGTGCAAAGCGGGATGTTGAGGCTGGTTGACAATCCCATACTCGCAGGTAGCGTGGGACCTCTTAGCCTTAGGAGGGACTTTGCCTCGCTGTGTGTTCTACCACCTATACAATGGTTTGTGCTCTGATAACCACTTCACATCAGGTGGACCGTATGCCAGTGGTCCGGATGGTATTCCAGCGGTAGTTTTGAAAAAATGTGCAGCGGAGTTGTCTCCAATGCTTACGCGCCTGTACCGGCTATCCTACAGTTCGGGTACAGTGCCTTTGCCTTGGAAAGAGGCGAATGTTCAGCCGATTCCCAAGAAGGGGGATTGCTCGGAGCCAGCCAACTATCGACCCATAGCCGTCACCTCAGTGCTGTGCAAAGTGTTCGAGCACATAATTAACAAACAGCTCATACGGCACCTAGAGGATCACTCCTTAATTAATGACCGGCAATATGGCTTCAGACCGAAACGGTCAACAGGTGATCTTCCAGCATACGTTACCCATCTTTGGGGTGAGGCTATGGACAAGCACGGCGAGTCACTGGCAATTAGTCTTGACATCGCCAAAGCTTTCGATAGAGTCTGGCACAAGTCGCTTCTTTCCAAGCTACCTGCCTTTGGTCTGCCTTCTAGGCTGTGCAACTGGGTTGCTAGCTTCCTGCAGGGGCGCCGTATTCGCGTCCTTTGTGACGGACGAGCTTCGGAGTTTCTGCAGGTTAATGCTGGCGTGCCCCAGGGGTCCGTCCTATCACCCACTCTCTTTCTTCTGCATATCAACGACATGCTGTCTACCGGCAATGTTCATTGTTATGCAGACGATAGCACTTTGCATGGGAGTTATCATGGACATCCTGCGGCCAAGCAGTCGGATATCGCAGAGAAAAGGCAGCTTCTTGTCACTGAGCTTGACGGGATCCTGAATCACATTTCTCAATGGGGCTCTGAGAACCTGGTTGAGTTCAATGCCAAGAAGACGCAGGCATGTGCGTTTACAGCAAAAGTATCTTCTTTCCTTCCCCTCCCCCCTCTTCAGAGCACGCCACTGCCACTGCAGGACAATCTCAATATCCTAGGTATGGATGTTCGCTGCAACCTGAATAACAAAAACTACATCGAAAGTATCATCAAAACAGCCTCACGAAAACTCGGAGGTCTGAACAGAGTGAGACGATTTTTCACGCCGGAGCAGCGGTGTCTTCTATACAAGACACAAATTCGCTCCTGTGTGGAGTACTGCTCGCATCTCTGGGATGGTTCAGCAAAGTACTTACTAGATGCTCTCGACAGGTTGCAGCGACGTGCGGTCCGCATCATTGGGAATCCCGAGATCACGAACACCCTAGAACCTTTACAGCTGCGTAGAGATGTTGCGTCCATGGCTGTATTTTACCGTTTGTACCATGGGGAGTGTTCTGATGAGCTCTTCCAATTAGTCCCACCCTCCCCTTTCCTACACAGGACAACGCGTGCAGGTCTTAGATGTCATCCGCACACGGTGCAAAACATCCCATCAAGAACCAAGCGGTTCGGAGACTCTTTCCTCTGTCGCACCATTAAGGCCTGGAATTCATTACCAGCTCACGTGTTTCCTTCTTCCTACAGTCCCGGGTCCTTTAAGCGGGGCGTGAAAAAGAAACCATTGTCACACGGTATGTGTAAGTAATGGTGACCCTCTTTTCTGGTACTTTGCCTTCAGCTTACCATCAGGCAAGGCGAAGTCCAATTGACGTGTCCTATATAAAAAAAAAAAAAAAAGGCTTGCCTGCCACCTAAATGGTATAAAAAAACTGCTTAACATAACATGTTAGAAAGAACTGTAATTTAAATAATAGTGTAGTGCTAGAAAATTACCCTGCAAGTCATCCCACAGGAACTGAAGGGTAAATTACTCTTTCCAAAAATGTTCTGCAAAACTTTGAATATATTGCTGAAATATTTAGCAGTTACTAATTACCAACATAACTTTACACGGTACACGTTTAATATTAATTGGCTGAGTTATAAATATAATAGAGAAGAACTTTAGGGTTGTATTTAAATATTTTACGTTTTAGTTTATTTGATATAACATCGTGGGTCTCGAGATTAAAAAGAAAATTCTAATAAAAAAACTGCATTTTCATTGTCAGTACAGTTAGGTTCATAACGCCCTCCCTACTTTAAGGTTTAAAATTCCTTGACAACCGTAGTGTAACTTATTTACTATTACTAACGTATATTCGTAATTAGTTTTAATACTATCCACTTGCCTATCTCCTAGACTGCACTTCAGCTTTTTACCACCTAGTGCACTCAAAATTGCTGGTTTGTTTATAAAAACAATGTATTACCAGGGTAGCCACAAGGCCAGCAAACGAATATATAATTTCGTAAAAAATAAATGCTTTGTACTCTTGTAACAACGTAGGTAGATTCAACCTATACTACACGGTGGACACGGCGATATTTCCGCCCAATTGAGCAGTCCGACTGGGGAAGTACCTCCGCCCTACAGAATACCGCGGCTATAATAACTTCGTGTTGTGTTCCCAGTGGTGAGTAGGGTAGCCAGAGCTCACTGCAGAATTTGTGCTGTCAGTGGGAAGACTAAAGGCTTGTCCTGCTTTTTCTTCTACACTGATGGCACAGAAACTCTGCACTTACAGGGTTGGCAGCGCGACTGTGACTCCTCTGGTGTTACAAACGTCCATAGGCCACGGTAACCACTTTCCATCAGGTGGGCCGTGTGCTTGTCTGCCAACCAAGTGGTATAAAAAAAAACGATATGCACAAAAATCTAGAACACCTAACCAACTAATAAGTGACGCGATCATCAATTTTATTAAACACTTCTCGAAGGTGTAAGCAGAGGTGTGTACCAACATAGTCCCACCTGTACTTTCTGGTAGCTGGAAACGAGGTTATTGCCCACCCTTAGATTAAATACTGGGCACCTAAAAATGGATTAAACAAGACGAGAAAAGGAAATTCTTTTCATTCTACTCATTTGACGAACTTGTATCAATGGACATCACTGTAAGTAAATTGCGATAATAATCTTTTGATATTGTAATGTTGTATTTTCTTTTTGTTTCTTTTTTATTTTTAATTTCTTTGACTCAAAACCTGACATTTTTAAATTCATTAAGTTTTAATTTAAGTTTCTGTATTATGATAATTTGTTGGAAATGGAATTTTTTGATTCGAAACCTGACAGTATTTTTTTTATTGTGACATAGTTTGGAAGTGTTAATTAAGTATCATTATTATAAATTGCTGACATTGTAAACTTTCTAATGTTTATCTGACATTTTTACTTTTATTTTTTTGTTGTATTGTAAATTATGATTGATCCGACTAACGAATTGTATGAATAGTAAGAAGTGTAAAAATCGACAAAATATGTGCCTAAATGTATTTATGAGACGTGTAATATTCTTATGAATAAATGAGTTATGAAAGGTACTCATCAGTCTTACGGACGCATTTAGGTCAGTTCATATTATTCGCACGAATTAGTTCTAAAAAAATAAGAGCAGTCTGCATTTATAATTCACTATCTTAAAATTTCCTCAATAACCTCTTCCCGCCATTTCTCAATCTTAAGTCGGACGTCTGAGCCGTTACTGGCTACCTACCTACTTCCTACTTTCATAATTATGATTTATGTTATCAACTGAAATTTCTAACATTAATACACAATGCGTTGTTATTTATTCAGAGGGTGCTTGTGTAATTATTTGACGATAAATATTTTCATAGGTCAGTCGGTACACAAAATACTCGTCAGTAAATTGAGTTTGGTAGAATTGTTAATTTAACTTTTGAGTGCCTTTACTACCTCTCGTTGGTAATTCGTTTAACCTCAATGAATAAATCTAAACGAGAAACAAAACAATGAGTCAATGACTCTTAATAATTCAATTGTTGCTTGTCCTTTCAACAAGCATACAGCCCACGGTTCCACCTGATGGACAGTGAGCTTACGGATATGTGTAACATGTACTAGAGTGCTATTGAATATATTTGATTATTTACTTCAATTGACTGTTCTAATAAGGTTTGAGAGATTAAGCACACCATGACGCAACCGAAGGGTTGTGCTTGATAATTTGGGCGAGATAATGTAAGAATGTAAGTACGATACCCCCACTACTTTAATAATACCGGTAATAATTTTTGTTGTGAAAGAAATAAAATCTTTTTAATGTGCCTGTTACTATTTCTGCGTGACGCCATCCTTTCGTATGACGTCACTGTGCTATTACAGTTTACGCAAGGTTATTCCCTAACTACATTTAACTATAATCTACTACGTTTTAGAATCATCAGTTGGGTGTCAACAAGGTGCCCTCTTGGGCCACTCTTTTTTAGCCTTGCTATACATCCTGTGATACGGCAGCTAAATTCTAAATTTAACGTGTGGTATCTAGACGACGGGACCCTAGGAGGAGACGATAAAACAGTTTTAGAAGATTTGTCTTTTTTAAAAGATTCCATTGGTTTACATTTCAATGCTACTAAATGTGATTTTTTTCTTGATGATAACATAGACATAATTTCCACATTATCAAAATTCAACGATTTGGCTCCAAATTTAAAAATTGTTCGAAAAGATTCTCTCCGCCTCCTTGGGTCCCCAATCCTAGAGGAAGCATATAACTCCTTCGTAGAAGAAAAGATTCGAAATTTCTGTGAGGTTTCGGACCGATTGCAACAAATTAACATCCATTCTGCTTTCACTATAATTCGGTATTGTCTTTTTGTTCCTAAATTTACACATGTTCTCCGCTCAACTCAACTGTTCAAGTTTTCGACTCTTTTAGGTAAAACGGATAGTGTGATTCGAAAAACACATTATACAAAATTCTAAATGTGGATATGAACGACCGATTCTGGCTTCAAGCATCCATGCCTGTGCGTCTAGGCGCGCTCAGCGTTCGCAAAATTACTAACGTAAGTCTGCCAGCATTTCTATCTTCGGTGCATGGCACGGATGAATAGTTAGAAATTTTTTAACCCCTAACCTAACTTTAGAACTGCCAGGCATGGTCGAAGCTTTAAATGCTTGGAAAATGTTTTGCCCAAACGCTGATTTGCCAGCCAACCCATCTTCCCAGAGACAATGGGACGTGCCGCTCTGCAATATGGTAAGAAAACATCTAATTTCTAGTTCTACCAATGTTGCTGCAAACTGCGCCTGTGCTGCTGCTGCGTCGGCAGAGACCCTCAAACGGCGCAAGTATAGTAATATAAGTAGTAATTACATATTTAAACCGTTTGGGGTCGAGACGCTGGGATCATGGGGTCCAAGTGCCCGTCTTGTGCTTAGAGAAATTTCTAAACGTTTAATTGACGCTACCCGTGAGGGCTGGTTTATTACTTGCGTAAAGGATTGGTATTGCCATTCAACGTGGTAATGCCGCCAGCCTTATGGCCACCCTTCCGGTTGACATCGACGGGGAGGAATTCTTTATCACCTGAACCTGCAGGATTGTTTAGATATATATTCTGTTTTTTTTATATAGTTTAATTTAAATAACTTCCGTGTACATTATGTAAATATTAAATGATAATCAATTTAGGTAACTGGGTACAAAATTTTATATTATCTACTAATATAACTATTAGAAATAGTAAGTTAGATAATCGTAACCAATACTTTAAAAATTTACATATTCTAAATTAGGGTAGTTATAACCAGAATTTTAGGGTAGCCAGAGCTAGCTGAAGAGTTTTTGTGCTGTCAGTGAGAAGACCAAAGGCTTGTCTTTCTTTGCCTTTTATTTAGACTGAAATAAACTCTCTGTGCTTACAGGGTTGGTATCGCGAATGTGACTCCCTTGGTGATTCACACGTCCATAGGCCATGGTAACCACTTTCCATCAATCAGGTGGTCATGCGGATATCTGCCACCTAAGTAGTATAATACGATAAATATAGTACCAATCAAAACACAGTCTATTCTTTTAATTAATTCTCGTTATCGGTCAAAGAGCTAGTTGCGTCGAAGTTCTCGGTAAAACGGTAATTGGTTTTTGTGCCATAGTCGCAACATGAGGCTTGTGTTGGAAATACTTGGTACTAGGAAGGTACCTACGTCAGATACATGACGAATCAAATTAACCGATAACTATTATAAAAATATATAAAAAACAGTACACGCATGCTGCATATCTTCCCAGGTAAGTTGTAAAAATTGATTGAGATATATTCTGGGTTTTTTTTTATACCACTTAGGTAGTAAACATGGCCCACCTGATGGAAAGTGGTTACCGTGGCCTATAATAATAATAATCTTTAATAATAATCTTTATTTGTGAATATGGTTTTTTACAGTTGTTATAATTACATGGTACTCATGTGCAGGTACAGCATATTCTGCCATTTGTGGCGTACAAATTTAATGGTATGTCAAGTGTAAATTAAAGTACATATTACCTATCAGTTACATGCATATTAAATTATCATATTATTTAAAAAAAAAACATTCTAATTATTTAATGTCAAGAAACAATATCAAAATCAAAATATTTTGTCAATTATACACATTCATATTAAAAATTACAATTCAAATTATATTCATACCATTAAATCTACATCATGTCAAACATCATAAACTATCATTTAGGAAATCTTCAATATCATAATAACATTAATTTAATAAGTCTTTTAATTCCTTTCTAAATAAATTATAACTTAAGTCCTTAAGTACATTTGGAATTTTATTATAAATTTTAGGAGCTAAACAAAACATACTCTTCCACATAAGTGCTGTTTTGGCACTCCGTATGCGAAGCCTGTTATTGTCTCGTCTGCTACGTTGGACACCATCCGAAAGTCGCGGAAACAAATGAGTGCTTTGTCTAACACATAAAGCCATTTCCAAAATATATAACGACGGTAGTGTTAGTATTCTATGTCTGATGAAGAACGGTCTACAGCTGTCGGTGAATTTAATTCCAAACATTACCCTTATACATCTCTTTTGCGCCAAAAATACGATCTCCCTGTCAGTAAAGTGACCCCAAAATATTACCCCGTACCTTAATATGGACGCGACAAGGCCATGGTAAGCAGTGAGCAGTGTTTCTGTACTGACTGTCGGGGCAAGTTTGTATAGAGCATATGAGGCACTGCTGATTTTTTTACGTAGCGCTTCGATATGAGCTTTCCAGTTAAGCTTACGATCAACAACAACACCTAGAAATTTTATTTGTTCACACTCGTCAATTATATTATCATTATAATTAATATTTATATTAGATGTCATTACTTTCTTTTGACTAAAGTGCATAATTTTTGTTTCACTAAAATTAATTCTCAAATTATTATTATCAAGCCAGGTAATCATTGAACCCAGAGAGCTATTAATTTCCGATTCATATTGGTCAAGTTCTGTACACTCTATTACTAATGTGCTATCGTCGGCAAAAAGTGTCATATGATGGTTTGTTGTTTTAGGAAAGTCGTTTATGTATATTATAAAGAGTAAAGGTCCCAATACACTGCCTTGGGGCACCCCATATGATAGGCCACGTTCCTTAGATAAGTACATTTCTTCAATTTTTGTCTCAGAATCTATTCTTCTAATTGCTACTTTTTGTTTGGACGATTTTTAAACCGTTCGCCAAAGTAGCGAAATACGTGCGAACATCGAAGGACGTCATGCCTCTACAAACACCGGGTGTTTATAAAGTGGATTGCAGCTGCGGTAGTTCCTACATAGGCCAGACCAAGCGAACCATTGCAGAGAGAGTCAGAGAACATATCGCAGCTGTGAAAAACCGTCAGTTCAACAAATCGGCAGTAGCAGAACATCTTGAGTCGGGTACCAATCACTGGATTGAGCTGCATCAACCCAAAGTCCTCTCCACTGATCGCCACTACTATTCACGGATTGTGCGTGAAGCCATTGAAATCAAAAAATATAAAAATTTCAATAGGGAAGATGGATTCAAGCTATCCGGAACGTGGAATCCAGTGATTAAGATACTAAAACCAAAAAACACAGTGCCGTTAAAAACTGACATAGTGAGTGTGGTGTGTCGCCAGCCTAACCGTTCATAATAAGTGTAATGGTGGGTAGGCGCTCAAAAAATGTTCCCCGCATACATCTCGACGCTCGAAGACTAGTCAAGTCGTGACCACGGGTGCTGCAACGCATCCGAAACGTCGGCAGAAATAGTAAGTTCCAAGATATAATTCGCGAGAAGTCCCGATACCTAGTATAATTATGAAATCTTTATTTTCTTTTTTGAACATTGGCGTCACAACTGACATCTTTAATCCATCTGGGAAAACACCATGAGTTATACATAGGTTTAGGATGTGACCTAAATGGTCACATATTAAGTCGCCAGTAATTTTTATGACTCTTGTCGATATTTCATCACTGCCTACGCTGTTAGTATTTTTAAGATTTTTAATAATATTAATGATATTTATTGGTAGACTCGGAGGCATAAACATTGAATTATTTGGACAGTTTATGTGAGATGCGAATTTATTATCTGTCCTTGTTATTGGCACTATTTTATCTATGAAATAATCATTGAATTTATTTGCAATAACCTCTGGTTGAGTAATAGTTAAATTGTCAATTCTAATTTCATTAATTGTATTTTTAGGTAGGTTTATTTTTGAGTTTTGAATTATCTGACATGTCATTTTAGTTTTATTATCAGAATTTTTTATTCGGTTATTATTTTGTACCTTTTTTGTGAGCCCTATAATTGTTTTGTAACGTTTTGTGTAGTTTACATAATTTATTTTATTGGTATTAGTACGCTTGCATCTAAACTGCCATAGTAATTGCCTTTTTTCCGGGCTACATAGTTTGATACCACGTGATACCCATTTAGGTCTCTTATTAACTGGTATTTTTAAAAGTCAGTAGTATATTATTGGGCACGCTGTACCACCCTCTCGCTCGGCGATCACGGCTCGCCTCGCTCCAATCGGTGGTACAGCATACCCAATAATATACAATCGAATACGTTCAACGTGTCTATAAAATGTTATGTTATCGATCACGTTCGTAAATTTTAATGTATCATTACGTATACTTACAGAACTGTTTCGTTCGGTAACTGACAGAACCAGAGATTATGATGTCTCGCTATCACCTGCTCGCCAGGCCTCACTCTGTGAGGTATCGTTCCCAATAATATACTACGGCTAGGTCTAGGATCACACTTTATGGAATCGAACCACAATAATTAGCGCAACAGACTCATCTCATAGGTACCCAAAGTAAATTATCTGACTCTATCACTGTTCTTCGCTTATAGGATCGAACCATAATAATCAGCAAAACAGTGTTATTATAACACGATACGATACAGAAAAAAATAAAAATAAAAACACCACGATTACTGAAACATACGATATTAATTTATTTATTGTGATGTGTATGTATGTATCCTATGAGCTAAACCTAGGTTGAGTCCCTTCAAACACCTCGTCAAGGGACTCTACGAAGTGTTGCAGTTTACGCCACTGCGTGCTGTCCTCATCAGTCTGCAACTTGATGCGGACCAGCGCTTTCTTCCACAGCTCCGTCGGCTCCGTGTTCCGAACGTCGTTGGTGGCGTAAACTTTAAGGTCCACATGATAGGGACCAACGGTGTTTGCTGTGCGCCGCTCCATCCCGTTGGCCACCCGGTTCACAAAGTACGACAGCACGGCAGATGATGTCGATGTTGATGCATCGGAGTCAGCGTTCCGACGACTGACTCCGAACACATCGGAAGTCTTCGGGGCTTTGCTTCTGAAACAATAAATATTGAATTACCTTCTGGATTGGTAAATCACATTGACGTCATATATGTAGACTTTCGTCCGTCATCAACACGTTGTATATTAAGCCTATACCTAAAAATATAAGTACTCCTGACCAAGTCAACCTCATCTGCTTGTCGATACACCTGTTGATTGACAATCGAGGTTGTGATGCAGGGTCCCTTCTCGAAGTTGAGAGTACAACGTCAACCGACAGTCGCTTCGGCAAAGTTACCAACGATGCAATGCTAAATGATAAACAATTAAAGTTAATTATTTAGTAAAAAACCTAATCAATTACCTCATAGTAGCAGAAGGTTTTTTTGTTCCAGTTTGTTTGCGTTTCTTGCTTTTTGATGCTGATTCAGTTGTAGCACTTGTAGAGCAGTGATGCTGTTCAAATTCTGAGTCGGACCTGAAACATTTCATTAAAATATTAAAACAAAGAAGACTGTCAGATAAACTCCTCTAAAACAAGTGGCAATACGTTGTAGCGTATTGTAGAATACGATAATCAATGTATGGGATTGACATGGGTTGACGATTGTAAATGTCAATCCTGTATACTATTCTGCAATACGCTAGTCAACGAATTGCCGCTTGTGTAAGAAAGGAAGTTATCTAAAGCTCCGTCCCCTACGACAGCGATTTGAATCGATGTTAAAAATCAACGTCTATACGTAAATCGTTTGCTTTACGTACATACGCTGATTTTAACTACACTGAGAAGTTGCTTCCGATTCAAGTCGCTGACGTGCGGACCGAGCTCAATGGGATGGTTATCTAAAATAGGCACACACATAAACAAAAACAAAGAAACAAATCGAAGAAAAATATAAAGCTTGGTCCCTACGATAGCGATTTGAATCGATAGTTATTCGTAGGCGATGTTCAAAATCAACGTCTATACGTAAATCGCTGGTTTACGTACATACGCTGATTTTAACTTCACCGAGAAGTTGCTGACGATTCAAGTCGCTGTCGTGCGGGCCGAGCTCGTTGGATGCAAAATCGAAGACAAAAGTAATTAATAAATTTGTTTATAAACTTACATTTTAGACGAAAGTCTCGAAGACTGTTTTCCCACTAGGTAAGTACTGTTACAAGTATAACAGCGCTGATTACTTCTGGGTGATGTATAAAACGTTACCAAAAACCAAGTAAATTATATACCGTATTACGAATATAATGTGGTTATATTAAAAATGACAATACAGCATTAGCAAAATAACGATAAAATGACATTTCTTTTTGTAAGTATTATATTAATACTAATTCATTTACACGTGTCCTAAATCAGCATAATCGAGCGCGTGCAATTTTGTTAATGCATCAAAAATACTTAGGGCTGACACACTAGTAACACGTAATTTGCAAACAATGATAATTACTTAAAGTACACTAAAAGCGTGGCGGTAGTGAACGCGGTCGCTACGCAGGAGGCGCGGGTTCGATCCCCGCTTAGTGCAAAAATTTGTATTTGTTATAATGATATTTGCATTGGTTGTGGTTGCCGTACTAGCATCTTTGGCAATCGTTACGAGTAGTTGGAGTCTTAAAAATTCCAATCAGTCTATCTACAGAACTTCTATATCGTCAATTGGTTGTGGAGGTAGGATAGGAGGGCAGACCCTTCGCGGAAAATATCAAAGTTCGACCGCGTCTTAGACTAGAAAGTCGACCCCAACCGAGTTGGGAAAAGGTTCAGAGCATGAATTGATAATAATTACTTTAAATACCATAATGCGATTGCATGTCAACCCTATCTAAAATTGACGAATTGTTGATTGTGAAAAATTAGGTGTACTTATTCATTTACACAGAATAAGCACTAAGTTTCCACCGGATACGAATTTGATATTATATTAGATTTATCAAATTCGTATCCGGTGGTAATTTCATTTTTTTCTTAAAGAAATAAGAATCGCCGAAGTGAATTAACGTATTATTTGAGTTAAAATACTCTATTTAATTTGAACTTAAAACATATACAGGTAATTTTATATTTTACTCTAAAATATTTTTTTATATTTCTTTATTATGGATACATACATCATAATGATTTTTTTCTATATTTTAGGAGTGTTATTCCGAAGGAAGTGCCAATGATTTTTAAAAAATCAAACGCTAGTAATTAATAGATTTTGGATTTGGATTATCTTCGGACATCTAAAGTTAAAGGTAATTTTATGTTATTATTTTAATTTTAGAGTTAATTCGTATTTAATTTTTTTATATAATAAATAATTATTATGTTTAGTGCTGAGTGAAATGTTTTTCTTTTTCTATATTTTAGGTGTAAGCTAAGCTACGAAGGAAGTTTTTACGAAGGATATTTTTAAATATCAAACGCTAGTAATTAATAGACCTTTGGATTTGGATTATCTGCAGACATCTAAAGTTAAAGGTAATTTTATGTTATTATTTTAATTCTAGAGTTAATTCGTATTTAATTTTTTATGTAATAAATAATTATTATGTTTAGTGCTGAGTGAAATGTTTTTCTTTTTCTATATTTTAGGTGTAAGCTAAGCTACGAAGGAAGTTTTTACGAAGGATATTTTTAAATATCAAACGCTAGTAATTAATAGACCTTTGGATTTGGATTATCTGCAGACATCTAAAGTTAAAGGTAATTTTATATTATTATTTTAATTCTAGAGTTAATTAATATTTTATTTTTATTATGTAATAAATTATTATGTTTAATGCTGAGTAAAATGTTGGGAATGTTTATTTAATATTATAATTTTTTTTTTTTTTTTTAGGATCAGCGTCAAATCAAACCCAAATACATGAGATCTGATACAAAGGACACTTATTGAAGATATCACCAAACGTTTGGGTAGGTAATTTGCATTCTACTATATTTTAAAAATGATTTAGTATAACCTCTTGGCGCCCCAGGGCCTTTTCATAACCCATATTTGAAGTAGTACTTACAACCCATTACATTTTAAGACTAATTTTGACTAACGACCCAAAGGCCTTTTAAAAGGTCATATTCTAAAAACCGATCTGGTTGATTCAAAAGAAAAAATTGAAATCAAATGTATTTTATTTTCAGATACTGTTGCTAAGAGAATACTAACAACGGGATTGGGACGAACTTCATTGAATAAAAATAACTCGTGACTTCATCATTACTCTATAGTGAAGAATTTTTTAGAAATCTTATATCTATAAAAATTGTGCATGTATTGTATAGTGAGTATTAATAATCTATTTTATATTAAATTTAGCACCTTTGTGAATCATCCTTCATTATATCTCACAAAAATATATTAATAATGCATCACTGTTCTGTTTGTAAAATTGATATCGCTAATCGTCTGTGGTGGGGTCATTTACGTAGCAATGTTCATAAAAATAATATTGCGATCCCTATTTTAGACTCTGTAGAAATGATTAAGTCATCATTTAAGGGTCGAATCATAAGTTATAGGATTATTGCAGACAGCGAACAAATAAATAATTTCCCTGAGTTATTTCTTAAAAACATAAGTGATCAAGTAAAAAAATTAATAAATTATAATTTAAAAAAGCATACCGCTGTGAAAGTTAACTTTGAACTTTTTTGTTATTTTCTTATGTATAAAAATGATCAACAAGAAGTTAAATCATTTGCTACGAAAAACTATGTCATACTTTCTAATTATAATTTTAATGTAATATATAACTCAGCAGTTGAGTTACTGTTGAAAAAAATTGCAGAGTTTCAGGAAAGGGACAGCGGTTGGACATTTTTAAGTAATTTGCATTTAGAATTGAATATCAATAAATATCAACCTTTGGGCGGTTCCCAATTTATAAATTTGCCTCGATTTATACAGAACAAAAAAGCTTGTTTGAATATTCGAAATACAGACAATTATTGTTTTTTGGATGTCTATTTGTAAGGTATAAAGCTGCGATTATATCGCAGCTTTATACCCTACAAATAGACATCCTGATAGAGTTTCATCTTATCCACACTTCCAAGACATCTTAAACGTTGATGATTTAGCATTTCCAATCACTTTTTCGGATATAGCTGTCTTTGAAAAAAATAATCCTCTTCTAAATATTTTCGTGTACGGTTTAAAAAATAATAGAACAATCACCAGGCCTCTATATACATCATCAAATAAAAAAAATAAGAGCATTCATATGTTGTATTTAGAAGATAACAGGGGAGCGCATTATTGTCTTATCAAAGATTTACCTCGTCTAGTTCGAGAACAGATAACTAAACATCATAGTAGATTATACTTCTGCGAATCATGCTTATTATTTTTTCCAACTCTTAATCAAATTGACACACATCTCTGTGGGAAGGTTGTCACAGTTTTACCAGAACAAGGTTCATTTTTAGAATTTAAAAATTACAATAGAAAGCAAAATATTCCTTTCGTAATTTATGCAGACTTTGAAACATTACTTGTACCTATCTCCGGTGAGAAATCGGATACAATTAATACAACATATACTCAACGACACGTGCCTGCTGCGTTCGCTTTTAATATAGTGTCAGCATTTGATAATGAGGTCAATGGCTTTAGAAGCTATCGTGGTAAGGATTGTACATCAAAATTTGTATACTATTTGACTGAGGCCGTAAAATCAATATATAAAATTCTGTCCAAAAATCAGCCTATGATTTTAACTGAAAAAGATGCATATGATTTTAGAAACGCTGTTAAATGTCATATATGTGAAAAGTTACTATGGCGCGACAGAGTTAGAGATCACTGTCATATTTCAGGTCGATATCGAGGTGCAGCTCATTCATATTGTAATTTACAATATAAGATACCTAAATTCGTACCAGTATTTTTCCATAATTTATCTGGTTATGATGCTCATTTATTTATAAGACAGCTTAGTGAAATACAAGGCCCAATTAAAATAATTCCTAAAACAAAGGAAAAATATATTACATTTAGTAAGTTTATTCCTATTAGCGTTAGTGAGTATATACAAATTAGATTTTTAGATTCCTTTAATTTTTTAGGTACTAGTTTAGAGAAACTAGCTAAAACAATGCAGATGGAGGATTTTATTAATCTCCGTTCGCATTTTGGTAATGAAAAACAATATAATTTACTGACACGAAAAGGTGTTTATCCCTATGAGTATATGATAAATTGGGAACGTTATGAACAAAAATCATTACCGTTTAAACGCTATTTTTATAATTCTTTAACCGACGAACACATTAGCGATGAAGATTATAATCATGCTAAGGCTGTTTGGAGTGAGTTCAAAATAAATAACCTCGGAGAGTATACGGATCTCTATTTAAAAACAGATGTCCTTTTATTGACCGACATATTTCAAAAATTTAGAATAACATGTAAATTGCATTACAAACTCGATCCCTCCTTCTATATAACCGCCCCAAGTTTATCTTTCGATGCAATGTTGTTGAAAACAGGTGTGCGTTTAGAGCTTGTATCAGACCTGGCTATTATCAGGATGATTCAAAATGATATACGCGGTGGTTTATGTATGTGTTCCCATCGTTATGCAGAGGCTAATCATAAATATTTGCCTGGGTATAAAGCAACAGAGCCTTCATGTTTCATAACATATCTAGATTGTAATAACCTATATGGTTTTAGCATGTGTCAGTATTTACCGTTTTCTAGTTTTAGATTTCTCAATGAAAATGAAATAGCTAATTTACGTGTTGAAAACATTAAAGATAACTCTGACTGGGGCTTTATATTAGAAGTAGATCTTTTTTATCCCGATTATTTGCACAATCATCACAACGATTTGCCTTTTTGTCCAGAGAAATGTATACCTCCGGGAGGGAAATAAAAAAAATTAATTGCAAATTTATATAATAAATATAATTATGTCATACATTACATTCACTTAAAAAAATGTATTGAACATGGTTTAATATTGCGCAAAGTTCATCGAGTAATTACTTTCAGACAGGCCCCGTATTTAAAACAATACATAGAATTAAATACTCAATTGAGGCAAAAGGCTGCAAGTTCTTTTGAACAAGATTTTTTTAAGTTATTAAATAATAGTGTTTTTGGTAAAACTTTAGAAAACACAGAAAATAGAGTGTGTGTACATTTGGTGAATCAATGGTGTGATAATAATAATCAAACGAAAAAATCAATATCCGCTGAGAGACTTATCGCCAGCCCATACTTTCATAGCGCATCTATACTAACTAACAATTTAGTTGCGATTCAGATGAAACCCGACCAAATTATTTTAGACAAACCTATTTACATTGGGTTCACGGTACTAGAACTTTCCAAATCACACATGTATGATTTTCATTACAATATTGTTAAACCCTTTTATAATAAACGAGTGCAACTATGCTATACAGATACCGATTCTTTGGTCTATAAAATATATACACATGATTTTTATAATGACTTAAAATTTCATTTTTTACAATATTTTGATACTAGTAACTATGATGAGCAAAATAAGTTTAATATTCCTTTAATTAACAAAAAAGTTCCCGGCCTATTCAAAGACGAAATGGGAGGTAAATATATTACCCATTTTGTAGGTTTAAGGTCTAAACTATATACTATAAAAACCTCTGATAAAATCATTAAAAAAGCAAAGGGTGCAAAATCGTGCGTAGTGAAAGATTTAAGCTTCTCGGATTATGAAAATACGTTATTTACTAATGACGTTATCCGTAAGAAAAACATTATGTTTAAATCACTAAAGCATGAAATATTTACCCAAAGTGTTAATAAAATTGTGTTATCTAGTAATGATGACAAGCGAGCGATATCTGTAGACAAAGTAGGTACACAGGCCTGGGGTCATTCGTCATTTCTTAAGAATATTTAACGAAAATGTTTGTTCGCTGTCTTTTCTTTTGTCTGTAGATTTCATAAATACAACGAAATATTATAGGTACTTATGTAGTAAAAGTAAAAAAAAAAAAAATATAATGTACTTCCTGTTATTTCAATATTTCGTTCTAGACATGACTCTAGGTTCTAAGATGTTGTAAGCGCTATGCAATGGTAACCGCTTTCTACCAGAGAACTCGTATAAATATGTTTATCGTTTAACTAAATGAATTTCACCGATGACGTAATATTACTACCTAATTAAATACCTCTATGATATTGTAATAAATAAGTAATTTGAAACATTAGTAAGTATTGCGTCATGGAGACGATATTATTTGCTAACAAAGCACATTTTTGTGTGCCTTGTGTGTTCTAACTCAACTTTTTTTTTTTTTACCTTTATTTATGACATAATATATGTATTATAATATAACTGCTAATAATGATTAAATGACTTACATCTACATAGATTTATAAGACGATTTGTATTATTAAATTAATATAATAAAAATTAAAATGTGAAAAAGAAAATATTCAGTGTTTTTAATTATTCCCTAATATTAAGAACAAACAATTAACTTACCACTCGTGTGGTAAGTAATCTATAGTAATATTAGACAGCTGAAGAGTTTGTTTGTTTTGGTTTGTTGAACGCACTAATCTCAGGAACTACAAAATCAATTTAGCCTCTGTGGCGCAGTGGTAGTAAACTCGACTGCTGCATAAGAGGTCGTGGGTTCGATTCCTACTTTGGATAAATATTTGTGTGATAAGCTTGACTTATGAATAAGCTTGAATTATGAAAGTAGAGGAAGCGAAAGAGGTATGCCAAGATCGTAGCAGGTGGAAACAGGTTGTCTCTGCCTACCCTACTGGGAAAGAGGTGTGACTTTATGTATGTATGTAGGTATGTAAGCTTGACTATTTTTATTTAAGAAAGAGCGTTATTAATCTATAATATTGCATTGATACATTTAAAATATATAAGTAGGTATGTTTATGAGTTGTATAAACTCCATAACACATGCTAATATTAATCTATTGAATAGATTTGTTGATGATGTTTGTTCTGTCTGTAAATACGCTAGATAAGATGACGCTGATGTATGAACAACATGCTTCCTTAGAAAGTAAGATAATAGTTAATGCAGTTACATCAAGTACCGTTAGAGACCGCTTTTACAAATAGGTATCAATTTTATTTTCCTTCACGATCACGATTCGTCATCATAATTTCAAGTTTCGACATGTTTTGGTTATAATAGGGTCAAGTCAGTACAAGTTCAGAAAATAATAATAAGGTTGAGTTCATTGACTTTGCTTGCAATTTAAAATAGGTATTTATAACGTGCATAGTATTATTTTTAAAACTTCATTTATGAAAGAGTACTTGACTCGTACGTAGTCTCTTGCGTGTCGTGTAGGTTACCTAAGTATAAAAGAAAAAGTAGTGAAAGTAAACAATTTCACAACTATGGCATCTATTACGGTAAGTTAATTATAATAATATTTTATAATCTATTAAGTACACACACTACATACCCTACCGAATTTTTGTTTATTACAGTGATCAAATTATTGTTTTGCTTGTTTCAGATTCCTGATTCAGAATCTCAGATTCCTGCACCAGAAGTTGATTTCGGCATGTATTCCCAGGATCCGCTCGAAGACTATCATGAGATGCTCCGCTGCGCACAGGAGCATCCTAGTGAACCTCCTAGAAAACAACGTCGACGAGAGAAAAAAAACCTCAAGCATCAGAGACAATCCTATGTCATGACCCAGCGAAAACAACGAGGAACACGCTTGATCAAAATTACTGTAATAGACATGTGCACCCAAACGAGTGATAATAGTGATAATAGTGATAGTGATAACATAGTTTTAGATGTTCAGCATGTGGTCAAAGATGCAGTTGACCATATTATGGACGAGACTGAAGGACTAATAAAGAAAATTTCTAAGAATTTAGTAGAAAGTGATTTTTATTAGTATTATTTTTGTTTAATCACATTAAATATAATTTTAATTATAATTTTAATTTTAGTTTATTTTAAATTTAGTTTAATTTTAATTCGGTTATTGTTATTTTACATTGAATAAGTATCTATTAAATTTTTTTATAATCTTAAAAAAAATCACATTTTTAATTTTTCGATGTCTAAATTTGCAGTCTGTCCCAGTAGTCTTATAAGATAGTTTTAATTACCATTGTAAATAGTGTAAATATTGAATCTAATCAATTATATTTATTATAATTAATAAATATCTATTTACGGTATTTATTTATTATACTTACGTAGTTGATATTATGGTCTCTTTTATTTCAATTTTTATTATTGTATGAGATAGGGTGTAAAAAATAAAAAAATAAAATAAAACTATTTTTTAAACTGAGATTTTTTATTTATTTGAAACCTTAAACCTAAATCACATTTTCATCCTCTAAATAACTTTTTATACATAATACATTTTTAAGTGCACATTGTTTTGAATGTTTAAAACAATTAAAATTAATTTCACTGTCTGAATATTTTGTATGTAACACAGAAATATTTGGGCATTGGTCTTGATCAAGCTCCGATACTACACAATTCTTGCAAAGGTCCTTAATCCACTTAACTTTCTCTAAACCTTTTACAATAATTTTTTTATTTTCTAGATAAGGAATAATTATACGATGGAACTCTCTATAATCGATGTAGCCCTCGTTCCAGTAAATCCCTCTGTTTCTCTCTAACCACGTAACTTGTTTTTTTTCATTCGTAGTTAAGTATTTAAATAAGTATGGGGGCTTTATTAAGAACGTTTGGGTATAAACACGAGTGGCTAGAGCTAATTCCTTGATTATAAAGTTATTATAAGCGTCTTTAAACCCCTGGACATCTACTATAATTGTATTCGGGTTCATGATAATTTTCTCACAGTGCTGCTTAATGGTTTATACTCAATTATACAGTCGTTCAATATAAGACAATATGCCGAAGTTTGATCTGGGATATCGATATCACTTTCAATTTCCACTCTTACGTCCACAACAGGACCTGATTTAAGATTATCTGGCTGTCTAGAACAGTCTATGACGAATAACGGAGCAACGTTTTTAAATTGTTCCTCACTTAATAAAGGCTCAGCGCGACGTCCATAATAAGACTGTTGAAAATTAGTAAATTGTTCATATATTAAAGCAATTCGATTATTCGAGAAACTTGTATTTATATTTTCATATGGGAAGTAGGTGGAGTTAAGGTATACCTTAACATTACGAATCTCACAATGATCAAATCGAGACATATCAAATGTAGCATTATTTTTTCTATTTGTCTGTAAACCAATAATGACAAATCTTGGTTTCTCTATTTGCGAAGATGTTTTTATTGACCAAGTATGTTTGGTGGTTTGAGGCAACATTGGATATTCATACAAATCCCAATTCCTGAATATCATCTGAAGTGGTCGATCTTTTTCTAACAATTTTAGAATGTTTATTTTTTCTCTATCAGATACTTTAACATGCGGTACACGCCATATTATTTTGTTTATGATAATATCTTCTACAATTTCACCAGGGTTAAGTTTTAGTGCGTTCAGATTGGTATTACTTCGTAATAAGATTAGTTCATGTTTACTGTTTATTACTACTTTCTTAAAATCTTCTGCGAAACCAAGAATGTTGCGAAGTGGTATAGAAGCAGAAAAGCTACCTCCATTAGAACTTCTTATTCCCGCGATATTCCAACCCCAAGCATTAGATGTTTTAGCTTCGCTCTCATTCATTGATATAAATGATTTCATCGTGCTAGTTATACCAGCATTTTTTATTTTATCGATCTCCACTCCATTTATCTCATACCTTATATCTTGAAACAAGTACAGTAAACTATTGTTTGTGAAATGAACGTTACTGACTCTCTCTTTCGAATTTTCAGCCTTCTTTACAATAACAGTTCCTTCCAAAAACAAAGTGCTTTCTGATGGTAATATATACAAGTCTTGCTGATTAATGGGTATCCTGATTTCATCGCTTCTATTAAAACTTGTTACATAAGGCTTGTAAGAGTGAATTTCAATTCCTTCCACAGAGTTGTCGTAGGCTGGAGCGGATAAAACATCTAGGATATTCATTTTAACAAACCAATCGCCTTAAGAAATGCTTTATTGTTTTTATTCAACTTTATTCTCCTTTTAGGTCGAGTTCTTACTTGATTGAGAGTTCGAGTAGGACTGCTATTTTGAATTGGAAGAAACATATTATATTTATTATAGTCAATCATTTTTTCTTTTGAGGTGTAGATACAATTGTACTTCTTCACCTCGCAAATTTATTAAGTTATTATTTATATCCAAAAGTCTGATCTGTATGCAGCTGATGTTGGTTTGGTTGATTGGAAAGTAAATTGCGTTTTTTGGTATTTCTATAATTCTGTATCCAGGTGGGACATTAAGTGCGAATTCATGTAGAATGTGACTGGATTGTCCGTTTATATAGGAACCGCTAATTATATCACATTCAACTCTTATCACGGTTGTAGGCAAAATGTTGACTGGAAACTCTGATACATGATATTTATTGGCTTCCAAGACTTGTCTTTTAAACCCCAACAAACCTCCGAACGTACAATCTTTAGTAAAATCTATAGTTGATGTGCAAAATAACATAGTTTTTAAGATGTTGTTATTGCAATGGAGCTTTATGGATGCATCCTTTACTTCAGATTTTAAATAATCACTAATATCTTGCAACTCATAAGTACCTTCGGGTATTTCAATAACATTATTTGAACCATAGTATAACTTATTATTTGTTTCATCAATATTTGGAATAGAATTATATGTAGATAAATGTAATAATGCACATTCATACTCTCCGATTAATTGTAACGTATTTGGATAGAAGGTAGTTAATACCGACGAGTTTCCAGTTATAGACAAGGTGAGTGTCATCTTGCAAATGACTAAAAATAAAGAACAGTATAAAATTTATAGTATTTATTCCAAAAAGATTGTAGATATTCTAAACACAAATGTCCACAAATTACTGTGTCAAACTTTTGATATCTTGTGTAGTTATAATTAATATTGCAGTGCTTAAAATATCGTATCAATTCGATTGGTGGTCTTAAATCACCAAAACTATCAAAATATTCACAATAATTATTTACCTTAACATAAGCTACCCAATGCGTTCCATCGTTTTCTGAATTATCTAAGTTAACTATACCACATTCAATTCGTTTAGGGATTTTTGGTAACTGATCCTTCATGTAAACTCCTCGAAAATAAGGAATACCATATGCATAATTTTGAATATCGATATTAGTTAAGGCACGATTAGGTAGCTTATTACTTAGTTTTTTGACGATTTTATAAACAATCCTTTGCCCTTTTTGTGTGGTTTAATGTATAAACCGTTACCTAATGCTATAGCTTCCATAGTCTTATTATGACGTTCAGATTCCTGTAATTTTTTTTTACCTTCTTTATAATCATTCACTGTTTTTGCAATACCCGCTGCGCCACCAGCCAAAGCTCCTAAAGCTGATAAACCGGCAAAAATCGGGATTAAAGGCAGAATGCCTCCTGTTTTTGGTAAAGGTATGACTCGTGGTACTCGAAGTTTTGGAACGCATGGAACAATTTTTTTAGCAGCTATATAAGCTGCATGTATTAAAGATTTATCATCTTTGGGTACGCGTTTCTTGATTTTTCTTTTAATTTTTGTAACCAAATTATGAAATGTCTTAACACCAGCACCAGATTTGAGTTTCGTTTTCATAATTTTACTCACTAGCCACGAACTAAGCTTTTCTCCTTTACTAGCATCTTTTGCTTTCATTCTTTGTTTAGCCATATTTAAAAGTTGTAAATCGGCTTTGTGACGATTAGACAAGTCTGTATAGTTTTCGTATGCAATGTCGTGATACATACAAGCTTCGTCTAGCTTATTTACACCTTTATCACCACGCAGTAAACGTTTTGAAAGTTTTGTTCCAGGTCCGCAATAATTATAGCCGGGTAAGTGCAGTTCAAATGGCAAATGATTAATAACACTATTGAGAAGTCCACCACCTTGCATGGCTCATAGTATAATGAACAAAATATTCTAATTAATAACTGTTATGTATATAATTTATTCCACTATTGCTGTCTTATCAATCCAACTATTCTCTTTATTACTTAAGCCCAACCATTTTACGAACAGTTTATTGCCTTTCCTTCGTAAAACTTTTTCTATCAAATAGACACCTGGACAAGATGATTTTTGAAGTTCGTGTTTGTAAAAGGTTCCTGATATAACTTGTTTGTGTTGATCTTCGATGTAATATGTTTCTGGTACAGTGTTATTGATACTTTTTATAGTAAATAGTTCCGTTGACCAATTAGGTGTATAACCTTTCTCAAATAGTTGTTTGTATTTACTAATTCTAACTCTATCACCAATCATAAACTTGGGCTTATGTTTATAGGATACCGTTTTTATTGAGTTCTTAATATTATTTTTAACATCTGCTTCATTCAATTTATTGACATCAACGGGTGCTAATTTAATAGTGCTATGTTTTGTGTTGTTATATGTCTTTACAACATACTCCAAACCAAAATCTAACCGTTTATAGTGCCCGCTGAGGCTAAAGTACTTATACAATTTATTTTTAATAGTTCTGATAACACGTTCTACGATTGAAGCCTTTTTCGTTGAAAAAGTTGAGTAGTGATTAATGTTATAGTTCTTTATAAGCTTTTGAAATGCTGAATTATAGAACTCAGTACCCAAATCAGTTTGGAGATGAACTGGTATCCGATGGTTAGTCGATATCAATTTCTCGAATGCGTTAGAAACATCATGCTTATTTTTAGTTTTTAATGGTTCTGTCCAAACGTACTTTGAGAAGCAATCAATAACTATTAAAATATAGTTATAACCTTTATTAAATCTTTTCAAGTTTTGCATGTCGATTAAATCAGCTTGCCACAAATCATCAATACCTTTTAAAATTACAGATCGACGAGGATAATTTTTTCGTGCAGCTTTATGTATTTCGTTAACAACTTGTTGTTTTGTCATTTTGAGGAACTTTCAAGCTTATACTTTTGATCTAATACAAATTTAACTGCGTTTTCAACTATCTCATCAACTGCTTTTCTACTATAAAATTTGCTTTCCAAGTGAACCACTGCCTCAGATACTATTGTTTTTAAAGCTTGCTCCAGCTGTT
Organism: Eilema griseolum; assembly: GCA_963662185.1. Classification (NCBI taxonomy): domain Eukaryota; kingdom Metazoa; phylum Arthropoda; class Insecta; order Lepidoptera; family Erebidae; genus Eilema; species Eilema griseolum. The sequence goes on along the minus strand of OY759247.1, from coordinate 14,034,284 downwards.
TCTGAACATCGTTTACGAAAGTATTTTGCAATTTTTGTAAGTCGGTTATTAGTTTAGTTCTCAATTCATCTACATATGCTTTGTTTACTGCATCATCTGCATCTTGAGGAGATTTGACCCCTGTTAGCTTCGATGTCTTCAAATCGTAATCACCATTTTCAGATTTTAGCAACGCATTATCATAAAATTCAAGCAATTCTGATATACGTAATCGCTTATGAATATAATGACCAAATTTATCCACATTCATGTTTAAGATGTATTGTGCTGAACGGTGTACAATAAAATGATACACTTTTCTTATTAATAAATCTATTTAATGATTTTGCTTTCACGTAGTTCTTCAACAATAGATATTATTTCATTATCTAGTCCTGTATTGCCAGCATCTCGAGAAGCAATTAATAACTTTAATCTATCAACCAATTCATTGGGATCATCCCAATATACAAAATCGGTGTTTTTTTTCCACATTTTTGTTAAAGGTAATCCTTTTCCTACTTTTGGTTCACAGCTTGGACTTTTACTTTGTTGATCGAAAAGAGGTTTAATAACTTGCATATATTTTTGTCCTTTATTACTTTTAATTGGTTTTCTTGAATCAAAATCTCGACGATGTGCATTTGTTACAAGTAACATCGACTTATAATTTTGCATGTCATAGTCTGTAACAAAGCTCAGATCAACGTCTTTTTTTAAGAGCAACTGTCGCAAGCCAGGTGTGCATTTGTACTTGTGTCCGGCTACAGTAATAACGTCATCACCAATCGTTATACTAGAGGAACCTAACATTAACTTTCCACGTTCATTTCTTACACCAAATGGCACATCCGCTAATATTTCTGAAGATAATGACCAAGAGAATACATCATGATCTGGATTAGTATCGACTAATGACTCAAATGAAGAGTCACTATCGGCTTCTGATTCATCATTGGTATCATTTGTTTCTTCCATATGTTGATCTTTCTGTAAGTCGTGGTTGGAAATTTGATCATGAAATTCTCTTTTTTCTTCATTTTTTGTTAGAGCTAGTTGGTTATTGGTGTTGGCTATTAAATTAAGAGATTCTGTAACAGGCTTAAAAACTGTATCAAGCACTTGTCTGTTATTATCTTCAAAATCCTTCATGTTACGTATTTTTTTCCTTACAACTTGTGTTGCATCTACAATTTGCTTTTTCAATGATTTTTCCATGATGTAAAATAGATGGTAATCCAATAAGAGTCGATTAAAGAATAACAAGAAACTGAAAGCAGTCTATTTAAATATTCAAATTTTATCTAATTCTACAAAAGTGTCAAACTTTTTTCTATAGCACCCGTTGTTTTTAGGACAGTCTTTATTAATCACAACATAGTCATAAGGCTCTTTCCATATTTGAGAACACATGTTACGAAATTCCAACCACGTCATGTCAGTGTTAACATGTTCTTCATAAACATGTTTCAAATTAATTTCGTCTTGCTTAAAAAGCACAATTAAGTTAGCGTTATCCCTTATTAGTTGTTTTGGTATTTTGCTATAAGTTTGATTTAAATAAAAACTGTCAATCAATTTATGTCTTCCCATGGCAAAATAATCACGCATATTACTTTGATTTTCACATGCTACATCGTCAAAAATAATCACTGAATTAGGTTTTGCATCTGAAACTTTCATAACGTCATCATTTGCCTGAAATTTCTGAAAACTGACTCCTGGTACTCCTCGTAAAACCTTTTCTAAAAAAATGTACTTTGGTTGAAATAGAGTTTTAGAATATACATAAACATTTTGAAATGTCAATCCATTTTCGTGCAAAAGGAGACCAATTAATAAATTGGTTTTTCCACAATTTGATGGTCCGCAAATGATGCAACGTACTGTATTCGGCAATAATTCTCCATGGCGTAACTTAATTTTTGGTAAATCATTACAGATTATACTAATCTGTAACGATTGTGCTTGTTTAATGAATTTCATGTTTGATGCAATGCTGACGGACTGGTTATGAACAGATGTAATTATGACATTATGTATTTATAACCGTAAATAGCTATACCAACCGATTGTATATTATTGGGTATGCTGTACCACCAATTGGAGCGAGGCGAGCCGTGATCGCCGAGCGAGAGGGTGGTACAGCGTGCCCAATAATATACTACTAAAGTCTGAAAGGAAAATATAAATCGTAAAACATTTTGAATATTTCTATAAATAAATTATACGCTTCGTTAGGGTTATCTATATAATAAACATCAGAGAATGATATGTTTTTGAGACATTCCCGAAATCTTATCATATTTTCTTCAGAATAATCTCTTTGTAATACGCGCCAATACTTAACCAAACATTTGTGGGGTACAGGACACTGTAGCAGCTGAGCAGTGTGATCAGACATTCCAAATTCTATCACTTTCGTTCTACATGATTGCTTGAAATTGTGCGCATAATCCCACCATCTCCTTTCCTACATAGGACAACACGTGCAGGCCTTAGATGTCACCCTCACACTGTGCAGAATATACGAGCAAGAACCAAGCGGTTCGGAGACTCTTTTCTTTGCCACACCACCAAGACCTGGAATTCATTACCAGCACACGTGTTTCCTTCTTCCTACAGTCCCGGGGCCTTTAAGCGGGGCGTGAAAAAGCATCTGATGAGGCCGCCAAGCTGAGTGCCACCATTGTAGCACTTAGTAAAAAAAAAAATCAATACATATTCCGCTTTCCATTCTTGTTATTTGTTTTATAGCTAGAGTTAAGTTAAAGCGTTCCAAAAGGCATCTCAATTCCAGTACATCGCTATCATTTTTCAAGTTGTCGATATTTAGATCACCAGCTATTATTACATTATCGTAGTTCTTATTACATATTATATATAAAGTTCTAATTTTTCGAAAAATGTTGTCAAATTATGTTTATCTGGTATTCTATAGAGACATAAAACTACAATTTTATAATTGATTAATTCAATTGCACAACATTCGAACTCTTTACTTATTGCAAATTGCTTAATTTCTGTTAATTCCCTGAATAAGTAGCCGGTCTTAACCAATATACATACCCCACCCCTGTTCTTATCGGTACGACTGAAACAAGCCCCAAGACTGTAATTCGGAATGCATAAGTGATCTTCATACCCTGACATTACAAAGTGTTCAGAGATACACAAAACATCAACAGATTTGTATTTATCTGATAGTTCCTCCAGATAGACTATTAACATGTCAGATTTATTGATTAGCCCTGCAATGTTCTGGTGTAGTACAATTAGGTATTTGGAGACGAAAAAAATCAACGCTTGGAGAACCATTCACCTGCGTGGTTATGTCTAAGGTATGTCCTGATTCTATGTCGGTCTGAACTGATTTATCGACATACAACTTGTTTTCCTTTAAATATTTTTTATCATTATATATTTTCGATTTATATTGGTAATCAAGACGGAGAACTTCTCGTAAAATAGACCCAGATAATATTACACTAAGGCTTTTCCTATTGGGCAAACTTATTGAGTAATTCATATCCATATAAGTAGCATTTGCATATTTTCCACAAATAAACCTTAACATATAATTCAATTTAAATTCGTTTAGATGTCTATTATTAGGTATTTCGCTTATAACTATGTTAGTATTGGTAGCCGATCCCAAAAATGTGTGTAGACTCATTTCGATATCGAAGGGATTGGTGTCATAACATCCCCCCAAGACAACCACAAAGTCGTTCCTATTAACAGTATGTATATCACTACCCAAGCCACTCAGTACGTTCCTCATAGATGCACCAGATTTGATGTACGACAACACAGAGTATTCTGATCCCAGTAGGTGTTGGAGTTTGTATCGTAGACCACCGCTTTGCCCATCAGAGACAATGATAACTCTCCTCTTCGATTGTATCAAGTTTAAGATTTCTGTATGCTTTGTACTTGATGTCTGTGATACTATAGTCTCGAACCGTTTTTTGAGTGTTATAATCTCGTTCTCATACGTCTTAACCATTTTCTGTAGCTCTTCTATTTTAAGATGCAGGGTTATTATTTTAAAATCTTGTTCCCGAACATTCACACGTGTAGTAGGGGTAGAATAAGGCATTACTGGCAGGCTATTCATCATTGAGTGTCTAGTAAACTTCTTAACACTAGACAATGTCCTATTTTCTATTGAAGAAGAATGACACAGAGATTTTAATAGTTTATTTTCTGTCACTAACTTGCTAATTTGATTGTGTAGGTCGCTTTTTTCTAAGATGCTGTTGTCTAATTCATTTTGTGTACTATTTAGTTGGCAAGTAAGCTGCGATATTGTTTCCTTCATGTCTTGTAATGTATTTATGTCAGTTGAGGTGCCTTCGACTGCCGTGAAAGTGTGTTGATCATAATAAAGGAGTCGTCTTCTATTTCGCTCTCAATATTTGAAAATTGTTAACCCGGTGACGGCGAAATGGAGGCGATCACGGGTTCACAATGAGCACTCGAGACAATTTTATTTACTGGTGAGCGGCTTTTAGGGGAGCGGCTTTTTGGTATAACACCGGAGGAGCCACAATCGCGCTGCCAACCCTGTAAGCACAGAGTTTCTGTGCCGTCAGTATAGAAGACAAAGCACGACAAACCTCTAGTCTTCCCACTGACAGCAGAAATTCTCCAGTGAGCTCTGGCTACCCTACTCACCGCTAGGAATACAACATGAAGTTATTATGACTGCGATATTCTGTAGGGTGGGTCTAATGGAGTATTACCTGTGTGGGTAGACTCCTTTCATCATTATTTACTAGTTGTTTTTTTTTTTATAACACTTAGTTGGCAGACAAGCACACGGCCCACCTGATGGAAAGTAGTTACCGTGGCCTATGGACGTCTGTAACACCAGAGAAGTCACAGTCGCGCTGCCAACACTGTAAGTACAGAGTTTCTGTGCCGTCAGTAGAAGACAAATCAGGACAAGCCTTTAGTCCTCCCACTTACGGCACAAATTCTCCAGTGAGCTCTGGCTACCCTACTCACCGCTGGGAACACAACACGAAGTTATTATAACCGCGGTATTCTGTAGGGCGGAGGTACTTCCCCAGTCGGACTGCTCAATCGGGCGGATATACCGCCGTGTCCTACCGTGGTTACAAAACAGTTGGAACTTACTGACTCTTGATGTATGTTCCATCGCATAACTGGCGACTGTGGGTATCTGTTAAAATATGAGTGTGTGTTTGTAATTTTGGTTTATTCCAAACTCAACCCTAAAATGCCAGTAGAGATAATAAAGTGTCAAAGACATATATCTAAATAGACGTTTAAGTGTCTCTGATGGAGAGAACAAGTGTAGAATTTCGTCTCCTTACGTTCATAGTTAAAGTGCAAATATTTTACGAGAGCATTGGGATGCGGGAGACCCCATCTACCACATAAGTGAAAATATATACACACTGCCACTTTCACATAAGTGCTCAAAGACTACAGATATGTTTTAACGTAAGCATGCCGGTAACACGAATCTGTTAGATGTTTCTCTAATAAAAATGCTTAAGGTGTTAAGCAGACAACTTTATATAAGATATGTAGTAATAGTATAAGAAAGTAATGTCTTAGTAAAAATAAAAACTATAACTTCTTTTATGTTAAAATTTGATTTAGATATAAATAATTCCTTAGAAGGTTTCTTAACATTAAAGTCATCTTTAAATTCGTCGGCAGTTCGAGTGTAACGCCTCTGGTGTTGCATACGTCCATAGGCCACGGTAACCACTTCCCATCAGGTGGGCTGTGCGCTTGTTTGCCACCTAAGCAATATAAAAAAAACCCAAATAATATTAAGGAACAATGTTTATTTGTCTATCTCTACCTGAATCATTGTACCTACCATACTCACAGGAAGCAAAATGCAATTGGACAATTTGTTACATATGCTTAAATAAGGCTACACGAGTTAATCAGGTAACCTACAAATACATACGAGTTGATAGTAACACGTTTTCCATAGCGATACACATACACAGTACTTCTAATATTTGAGATCTAATCATATGTTATATAGCGAGCCAATAGACCGATATGTTGACTCCTAATATCGCTTTAATGTTAAGAAGATGAGTTAGTATTGAGTGTTTGCAAAGGCGTCCCTCCGAACTGTAACATCTACAAAACTGGAATAGCGCCGCTATACAAATACGGTAACGTATCCTAAAAGTCGTAAGTGCTACTTGCATTAACAGCTATTGCGTCATACTTATATTATTCTCAAATTAATGAGTACACTTTCTTTGCTTGTTAATTCTAAAGTTATAAAATCTACAAGATCGGTTCACTTGATTCTTTACTAAGCCCAAAATTTAAAAGAGGTCTTAATTATTTATTATTTATTAAAATTTAACTTGTAATAATAGTCTTTAATTATTATTTATCTATATATTTATATAACTTATAACAGCCTCATAATATGCTCCTAAATTATTTTATCTTCAGTTAATCACTCAAAATTCTATCGTGTTTGGACTCTAGTTTTACTATTCAAATTTCTTAGGATATTCTAGTGTGCTGTAATACTTACAGTTTTAGATTAATAACAAACCTCTACTGCAACCATAAATTTCAAAAATCTAATCGAATAAGTGTATTTATCATCACTAATGATAAATACACTAATTCGATTTAAACCCGTTTAACATTATAAAATATTTATATTGTAAGTAAACGTAAATAGAAGTCGAAGATGATACTTGAACCCCATATACTCACATTTCCGATTTATGTTACATACAAATATAGCTTTAAATATTAAAACGTCACCTCTCTGGAAAATTATAGTACCTAGTGAACGTTGGTATGTATACGTCCATGTACTCATTTTATGTTGTATTAAGTATATTGCCTGATTTTAATTGAGCCTACGTTATGTTATCAAAGTATACGAGAAATAGTACTTAATAAATAATAATGGGATGCTTTCACAATCAATTAATATGAGACATACTTCGAGATTGAGAGCTTTTAATGAACATTCAAAATCTACTCAGAAGAGAAAATTGGATTAAAATGAATGAAATGAATCTCGCTTTTAATATCGTTAATATTCTGTGACATTTTCTTGTAGAAAGGTTTAAGAGATTGCATTCGCTCGGATACAGAAATATGGCTTATAATGTTTTAAGTAGAGTACCAAGAGTACACTCACACACAATCTGAAAGCTATGTTTTTTTTTATACAACTTAGATGGCAGACAAGCACACGGCCCACCTGATTGAAAGTAGTTACCGTGGTCTACGAACGTATGTAACACCAATGGAGTCACATCCGTGCTGTCAACCCTGTAAGAACAGAAATTTTAAGTGCCTTCAGTGCAGAACACAATATACAAGCCTTTGGTCTTCCCACTGATAGCACAAAAACTCTCCAGTGAGCTCTGGCTACCCTACTCACCGCCGGGAACACAACACGAGGTTATTACAGCCGTGGTATTCTGTAGGGTGGAGGTACTTCCCCAGTCGGACTGCTCAATTCAAGTAATCTATTTTTCCAATCTTGAATGTACCTTAGACAAGTAATGAAATAATTCGAATATAAATTTGTTGCATAAAGATAAACTTAGCTGTGGGTCTCGATTTTGCTAAAGAGAAACCACTGTCACACCTCAAATACTATTAAAAAACCCATTTAATTTTATATTTTAAAGGAATGCCGTTAAAGTCCATAATGAAAAGGCTTTTTGTAGATTAAATGAAAAAGTGTAATGAAATGAAGTGTGAAGTGAAGAAGTGAAATGAAAATATTCATTGAATTTTGAACATTAATGATAATTAAGTCTAAAATGTATTATCATTATTTGCAGTGTGGTTTGTCTGTGGTCTGTGGTTTGACTTGGTTTTGCTTTAGTAGAATCGAGGGCCTATTTGAATACTACCCATCATTTTTAAGGTTCTGTACCTCAAGAGGAAAAGATGGAACCCTTATAGGATCACTTCGTTGTCCCTCAAGACCTTTTTCTAAGGAATGTGTGGGGATATATCCGGTTGAAATTCATACTACACACTTAGTTCTATAACGTCTTGAATCTGGAAAATAAACAAATTGCTAAGTCAACGCAAACACATACATTTTAGTACTATAGGTTCGTCCCTGAATCCAATTTTGGACTGAACCTTCGGAGTGCTGGTCCAACTAGCACTTGACCAGGTTTAGTTTGTTTTAGTTCTCTTAAAAGCCGCCCTACTTAACACATGCCGTCTGACCCGGAAATTTCTTGCTTCACCCACATCACATTAACACTCTTTTGTTTTCTTTTTCCATGTTTCACACTTGGTTAAGACCCGTGTGTCTCTTACTGTACCCCTATTAACCAAAAGGGAGATGTTTTATAAAAACTATAAATATAATAATATAATAATAATAATAATAAATCATTTAATTCAGGCAATAATAGAAAAGTTACAAGATGTTAAAAACTTATTCTACGGCCCATAAATATATACCTTAAAACTAAAAATTCATATAATATATCTTAACCTAAAACACACGTAATGACGTCGACGTATCACGGGGCGGGGTGTCGCGTGTCGGTAGGCGTCCTCAGAAGCGCCGAAACTTCACCCCCGTCGGCCAAAAGTCAGGACGCAGGATGGTAGCGCCTTAAACAAAAGAATATTAATTTACTATGGTTAACTTCATTGCCACACTCTATAATTTTTTATTCCTTACAGAGAAAAAAAAAATGGAAAGGGATGGATTTACGACATAACACCTACGCACCTTCCACAATTTGGAAATAAGGAAAATCTAGCGGCTTTTACTGTGGGTCGTATTTTGATTTGTAAATTCATTTTTGTTTTCTCACCAACCTTTCTTCTTCTAAATTTTTATTAAGTACTATATTAATATTTCTGCTTCCTTCAAACCCTTTCAAATAAACATTTCATTTTGCTTGCTAGAAAGAGTGTCCAAATAATGTATATCTAGTTATAAATGTTCGAGTCATTGTCCTAATGTAACTGTCAAGTGGCTCGATAGATGGCGTTAAGATCGAATTAGGTCGCACTATGGTTTGTTTCACGGCCACCTATAAATAGAGGTAAAAATAAATTGTTTTTGTGAATCGTCAATGGATAATAATTACATCAAGTACCTACGAGTAAAAGTGTATCATTTCTTCGTCGTCCCGACCTCGTTCATGGTCCTTCGAGCCGGATTAACCGGGTGAGTCATCGGTAGTCATCAGTGGTGGTAGTGGCTATCTACCCTTTCGTCTCAGCTGGACGGCGAGTTGCGGTTCAGAACAAGACCCCCTGCAAGCAAGGCGCTGGGTGCGAAGCGTTGCAGTCTGCAGTGTTGGCGGGTACCGAGTGGCCAGTGGTGCCATTTCCGGAGGTGAGGCGGAAGCGGAGGGAACTACGCTACGGCGGCAGAGTTACGGCATAGTCCCGCTAGGGAACGTCGTTGGAGACAAGCCAGGAACAGGTAGTAGTGAGTGCCGGATCAAATTGTGAGTACATTTTCAACCTTATTTCTTTGAAGAAAATTAAATTAAATAGTTAAAAAAAGTGCATAGAAGTTTGAACTTTAAATTCAAGACAACTGGAACTTAAGAAAAATTTGAAGAAATTAGTATTAAGTCTTGGACTTAGAAAATATTTAGTTGTTTAGGACTTGTGTTAATTTTAAGTAAAAAGTGGTTTAGACGGGGAATCCATGCCCGATTTCATATAGAATACTGGTCCAAAACACTTGTAAAATTTTACGGATTTTTTAGGACTGAATTTGATGTCATTTGTGACTTAGAATATTTCGTTAAGATTTATTGCCTAAAGCTACATTATGGTCTAACTGTACTTTATTGTTGGCTGTAAGACTTGGTAATTGAAATTTGTAATCAGTTGGGATTTTTGTTGTATAAAAATGGAATCGTTAAGCAACATCCAGGCGGACATTAAGGCAAAAATGCATAAAGCAAAAACAAATTTTAAGAAGTCCTCAAAGGATCGCCTAACGATTACATATCTAGAAACAAGGTTAGAGAACTTAGATAAACAGTGGGCCTTGTTCACAAATACCCATACTACAATCTTAAGCACAGTCAATAAGACTGACCTTAGTAATTCCGATTATGTTAAAACCGACTTGTATGATGAGGTAGAAGAGTTTTATGTACAATATAAAAGCGAATTAAAAGAAGTAATTTTATCAAAATCTAAGGTAACTGCTACTATTGAATCTGCGAACCCAAAGCCGTGTGGTGAACTAGTAGTAAGTAGAGTAAAGTTGCCTGACATTAAAATACCAACATTCTCGGGAAAATACTCGGAGTGGCAAACTTTTAAAGATCTATTTGTAAGTCTAATTCACGAAAACAAAACAATCGATGATGCTCAAAAAATTTACTATTTAAAAGGTCACGTAACTGGGGAGGCAGAGCAACTATTAAGAAATGTTAAAATTGCTTCTGATAATTACGCAACAGCGTGGAATACGTTAAACAAAATGTACAACAACAAAAGGTATTTAGCTAAGGGTATTATAAAGCGATTACTAAGCCAGAAGGTTTTAACTTCAGAGTCAGCCTCAGAAATTAAAGGTCTGGTAAATACTACATCTGAATGTTTGGACTCAATGAGAGCTCTGGGGGTAGATACATCCTCTTGGGACATTTTAATTATTTATATTATTAGTGCCAAACTTGATCCAGAAACTAGAAAGGCTTGGGAACTGATGGTGTCATCAGATCAGACGGATGAATTACCTACCTATACAGAATTCTCAGAGTTTCTAATAGGTCGCTTCAGGGGTCTGGAGAATTTAGATCTGAAACCCCGTGGTGATAAAAAAGTCAACACGAAATCCTTTCATATTGTAAAGGCTAAAGGTCCTAATTCCTGTGCGTTTTGTGCTGCCGATCATAAAATAGTTTCTTGTAAGGCATTCAGTAAAGAATCAAACGAAAAGCGACGCGAATTTGCTATGGATAAAAAATTATGCTTTGTTTGTCTGCATAGCAACCATTCTGCCAAACAGTGTAAAAACATCACCCGGGCGTGCAAACGCCGCGCCGCCACCATTCTTTATTACACCCTAGTGGTGTTTCTGGGTCAGTAGACGAGGAGACGGTTCACGAAACAGCCTCATCGACGGGGTCGATGAAGGAGGAATTTGCTTCCGGTAGTCAGAAGCAGGCCGCGCAAGCGGAGGGGTCTAACGAGCCACTGGTATCTTGTCTTGCGACAGGGAACTGTAATAAAACAGTTCTGTTAACGACAGCTGTTGTACAAGCTGAGTCGAAAGACGGGACTTTTCGTATGGTTAGGGCTTTATTAGACCAAGGGTCGCAAGGATCTTTTATTACGGAATCTATCGTTCAGTATTTGGGGTTAAAGAAATTTGCGGCTAAACACACTATAAGTGGTGTAGGTGGTGACAAAAGTGTGATCTCAAGGTCCACTGTCAACCTAAACATAAGATCTAGGGTTGATCCCCGTTTTCAAATAATGGTTAATGCCCACGTCTTGAAGTCGATTACGTCCCTTCTACCAGTTACGAAAGTAACTAGAGTAGAACGGATACAATTGACTGTGGGTGAGTTGGCTGATCCCGAGTATCACAGGCCCAACAAAATTGACGTTTTGTTGGGTGCTGAGATATACAGCCACATTATAAAGGCAGGTATTAGCCGGGATTCGAGTGGGTCAATCTTAGTGCAAGATACTGCCTTCGGGTGGATATTGTCTGGCGCCTGTGAAGTGGATAATCGGGCTAATGTCTCTTCTTATATCACGGTGATGCATTCTTGTCTAAGCGCTGACGAGTTCTTGAAAGGATTCTGGGAATTGGAAGCCGAACCAACTGGAATCAAGAAGATGCTCACGGAAGAAGAGATAAGATGTGAGGAGCTTTTTACAGCCACCACAGAAAGGGATAGTCATGGTCGATATATCGTACGGTTACCATTTCGGGACGCTGACCCGGACTGCAAGTATGGTGAGTCAAGGAAAATAGCTGAAAAAAGATTAAGAGGGTTATAATTTAAATTAGGAAAGAATATTAAACTAAGAACAGATTACACTAATGTTATAAAGGATTATTTAGAACTTAATCATATGAGAAAGGTCACTAATTTAGAAAAAACCAATAAAGAAGCTGTTTACTTACCCCACCACGCTGTAGTCCGGGAGGATAAGGACACGACCAAGGTAAGGGTTGTGTTTGATGCATCCTGTAAGGGGATGAACGGGATATCCCTTAATGATAACTTGATGATTGGTCCATCTTTGCAAGCCGAACTCCGTCATACTATTATGTGCTGGAGAAAATATAAAATATGTCTAGTTGGAGACATAATCAAAATGTATCGACAAGTTCTAGTACATAAAGAAGATACTCCATTTCAGCGAATACTTTGGCGAGAAAGTCCTGAACGAGATATAGAAGAATTCGAATTGGTCACGGTAACTTTCGGAACGGCCGCAGCACCATATCTTGCCGTGCGGGCCCTGCAACAAGTAGCTAATGACGAGTGCCAAGATAGTCCTGAAATAGCAAAAATAATAAGAAACGACTTCTATATGGATGATCTTATGACTGGGGCTGAGAATGTCGATAACGGTTATAAGATTTACAGGGAACTGACGCGAGTACTGGCTAAAGGCGGGTTTCAAATGCAAAAATGGATTAGTAATAGTGTAGGGAACCTAACGTACCTCATAATATATACAATATTTACATAAATATTATTTATTACATGTACACTTATTTTATTTGCCGACTGTACATTTTACTTAATCTACACAACTTACATATTATCTAATATTATTTTATGTGAATTATATTGGTTGGTCGATGTAACTTGTCGATATCATAAATATCGACATTAAGTTATCGACAGTGTCTCAACTCATTACCATGTAGATGTATAAGTTCTATATAGGTACCCGCTCCACCGATGCGCACGCGCAGAGGACACAGCCAGTCGCTAACCATACACGACGCGAAGCGCTTGCTATTTCCTTCCGCTAAACCGCATGTTTATTTACGTTAATCGATCTTGTTGCTTATATGTCTAAGTGTAGTATATACCTAAATATAGTCTTTGTCTGTACCTATCGCCTATCGCCCAATCTATCTTCCGTGCTTTCTATTGCCGAACTATAGTGAATTGTACCTATCCTTCTGTGCCTGTGCTTAAACTGTCTTTCTGTGCCTGTGCTTAAAATAAACTATCCTTTCTTCTGTTGGTGAGTGTTTAATTGTAAATACAAACATAAACCCCATACTGGTGACCCCTATATTGAACAATGTCAGAGGATAAAGATTTTCAAGACACAGTGGGGCAGCCACGCCCTAATTTAAGTGATGGGAACAAGTCGATAGAAAACATCGATGTTTTTCGAGTAGGCGTGCGAGTGCCACCATTCTGGGCGGAAGAGCCTGATATTTGGTTTGCTCAAGTCGAAGGACAATTTGCCATTTCTGGTATTACAAGTGACCATACAAAATTTAATTATGTCATAGGTCATCTCGACAATCAACATTCGAGGGAGGTTAAAGACATAATTGTAGATCCACCAGCGACCAATAAGTATGAGAAGCTCAAAACTGAACTTATTAAGAGGCTTAGCGCGTCCAAGGAGATTAAAATCAAGCAATTATTAATGCACGAAGAGCTCGGGGACCGCAAGCCATCGCAATTTCTCCGACATCTTCGTGGCCTTGCTGGTTTAAATATTCCTGATGAATTTCTGAAGACGATATGGATAAGTCGCCTTCCACATTGTATCCAGACCGTACTGGCAGGACAAGCCAGTTCAACTTCACTTGAAGAGCTAGCTGACTTAGCGGACAGGGTGAACGACCTCGCTTCTTCGACTCCAAAGGTTGCTGCTGTAAATGAAATCCCTGGCTCTGTTATTAATGATTTGGCGCGGGAGGTTGCTGAGCTGCGGAAGCAATTTCAGAGTTTATCGTCGGGAAGGAACAGCAGAACTCGTTCATCGCATTCTCCACGTCCTCAACGTAACCGAAGTACCTCAAGGCAGCGGTCGCAGTCAAATTATCGCAAGTTTCCTCTATGCTGGTATCATGGGTGTTTTGGAGAGAAGGCTGCTAAGTGCATACGGCCCTGCGACTACAAGGCGGAAAACTCCATGGGCGGTCGGTAATGGCGGCTGACGATTGCCCTTCTTCATCAACTGGTCGCCTATTTGTCACAGACAGATCTTCGAAGATGCAATTTCTAGTCGACACTGGTAGCGACCTGTGCGTCTTCCCAAGGTCAGCACTGCGAGATCGTCGTCAGCGGACTGAGTTTAGCTTATCGGCTGCAAATGGTTCTAATATCGCGACATATGGTTATATACATTTAAATTTAGATCTTAGCTTACGTAGAAGTTTTGTATGGCGTTTTATTGTTGCTGACGTCACAAAACCCATCATTGGCGTAGATTTTTTAAATTATTATAGTCTTGTTGTTGACGTTCGCAATAAACGTCTTATAGATAATTTAACGTCAGTTGCCGCTATTGCTAAAATAGCTCATTGTACCGATGTTTCTTCTGTAAAAGTGGTAACAGGTGAGTCACGGTTTCATAGAATTCTTGACGAGTTTCCCGAGATTACTCGACCAGCCGGTATACATCACACTACACCACACAATACAGTACACCATATAAACACGACCCCTGGCCCTCCAGTTTCTTCACCTCCTCGTCGTTTGGCTCCTGACAAGTTAAAAATAGCTCGAAAGGAGTTCCAAGACATGTTGTCCAACGGTACAGCTAGACCTTCACAGAGTCCTTGGTCATCGCCTCTGCACCTAGCACCGAAGAAGAACAACGGGTGGCGTCCTTGCGGTGACTACCGTAAATTGAACGCTCGAACCGTGCCTGACCGGTATCCGATTAAGCATATTCAAGACTTCGCCCATAATATCGCTGGTTGCAAAGTATTTTCAACTTTAGATCTTGAAAAAGCTTACAATCAGATACCGGTTAGCCCCGAGGACATTCCGAAAACAGCCATTACGACACCATTTGGAATGTTTGAGTTCCCTTACATGACGTTTGGACTGCGGAACGCCGGTCAGACGTTTCAGCGTTTTGTAGATGAAATGACCCGGGGACTCGACAATGTGTATTGTTATTTGGATGATTTTTTAATTTTTTCGGACAGCCCAAACAGCCATGCACAGCATCTACGCGAAATCTTCAGCAGACTGAAGAAGTACGGTATGCTGGTTAACACCTCCAAATGCGTACTTGGTAAGAACGAAGTGAAATTCTTAGGATACCACATTTCAGAGCACGGATGCAGACCTCTTGACGAAAAGGTGCAGGTGATAAAGGATTTTTCACCTCCTACGAACGTGCGGCAACTGAGAGCGTTTCTGGGTATGCTTAACTTTTATAGAAGATTTCTTCCTAAAGCAGCCCAGATCCAAGCTCCATTGCATGCCCTACTAACAGGTTCTGTCAAAGGTTCACATCCCATTAACCTATCTGGAGATACTTTAGCAGCTTTTCAAGCTTGCAAAGACAGCTTGTCCGACGCTGCCTTATTGTCACATCCAGATTGTTGTGCTACACTCGCAGTGGTTACTGATGCTTCCGACAAAGGCATTGGTGCAGTTTTGGAACAATACAAAGACGGAGCATGGCAACCATTAGCTTTCTTTTCAAGAAAGCTTAGCCCGTCTCAAATCAAATATTCACCATATGACCGGGAGCTTCTTGCCATCTATGAAGCCATTAAATATTTTAGGCACATGCTCGAGGCTAGGCATTTTGTTGTCTATACTGACCATAAGCCAATCAGTTTTGCTTTCCACGAGAGGAAAAATACCTGTTCGCCAAGGCAGTATAGACATTTAGATTTTATTTCCCAGTTCACCACGGACATACGCCATATATCCGGTAAGGATAATGTCGTTGCGGATACATTATCGCGTATTGAGGAATTGGAAGCGCCTGTAAGCCTCGAGACATTAGCTGAGGGGCAGCTAGTAGATTCGGAACTACATAAGTTGCTGAGCGAGGGTTCGTCTCTGCACCTGCAGAAACTTACCATTCCAGGAAGTTCTGTTTCGTTATACTACGACGTTAGTAACGCAACTTCCAGACCTTACATACCCAAGACTCTCCGCAGGCAGGTATTTGATAGTCTGCACTCACTTAGCCACCCTGGCGCTAATGCATCGGCCCGACTAGTAGCCGAGCGATTTGTTTGGCCAGGCGTGCGGAAAGACTGTAGAGAGTGGGCGCGTACTTGCTTACTGTGTCAGCGAGCAAAAGTTC
Source organism: Eilema griseolum (assembly GCA_963662185.1). Classification (NCBI taxonomy): domain Eukaryota; kingdom Metazoa; phylum Arthropoda; class Insecta; order Lepidoptera; family Erebidae; genus Eilema; species Eilema griseolum. The sequence goes on along the minus strand of OY759247.1, from coordinate 14,018,036 downwards.
ACCGCCACGTGAACGCACCTCTTGGCACTTTTGCCCTTCCACGCGCCCGTTTTAAACAAATCCACATAGATTTGGTGGGACCCCTTCCTTTATCTCATGGCTATCGATACTGCTTGACGGCAGTAGACCGGTTTACCCGATGGCCGGAAGCAGTACCAATTGAGGATATTACTGCCGAAACGGTAGCCAAGGCTCTTTTGTCCAACTGGATAGCTCGATTCGGTTGTCCAACAGACATCGTAACAGACCGTGGACGACAGTTCGAGTCGGCTCTGTTCCAATGTCTGTCTAAGCTGGCTGGTTTCGAGCATAGGCGGACCACAGCATATCACCCAGCCTGTAATGGTTTAGTTGAGCGTTTCCACCGGCAACTAAAAGCCGCTATAGTGTGCCACGCGAATGATAGGTGGTCCGAGTCTTTACCCTGGGTGTTATTAGGGATTAGGACGGCATTTAAAGAAGATTTGAAGGCTTCCTCTGCTGAACTGGTTTATGGAGAACCGTTAAGACTTCCTGGTGAATTCTTTGAACCTACTGTTACTGGTAGCACCGACTTATCCGATTTTTCTGTTAGAATCAGAAATTTCGTTGATAAGCTGCGACCCGTACCAGCTGCCCGTCATAGTAAGCCGAGGGTATTTGTATACAAGGAGTTGGAGACTTCTGACTGCGTCTTCCTGCGTGAAGACGCGTCACGAGGTTCCCTTCAACCTGCATACTCTGGACCGCACAAAGTTCTCGCCAGAGGAGATAAAGTTTTTAAAATACTCTTTAATAACAAAGAGATGACAGTGTCAATAAACCGCCTTAAACCGGCTTTCACACTGTCTGTTCAAAATAAACCAGAAACAGATGACCAACGCGACCACGTGACCCGTTCTGGGCGACGTGTAAGGTTTCCCGATTATTATCGCCCTTGACGGTCTCTGGTGGGGGGTGGTGTAGGGAACCTAACGTACCTCATAATATATACAATATTTACATAAATATTATTTATTACATGTACACTTATTTTATTTGCCGACTGTACATTTTACTTAATCTACACAACTTACATATTATCTAATATTATTTTATGTGAATTATATTGGTTGGTCGATGTAACTTGTCGATATCATAAATATCGACATTAAGTTATCGACAGTGTCTCAACTCATTACCATGTAGATGTATAAGTTCTATATAGGTACCCGCTCCACCGATGCGCACGCGCAGAGGACACAGCCAGTCGCTAACCATACACGACGCGAAGCGCTTGCTATTTCCTTCCGCTAAACCGCATGTTTATTTACGTTAATCGATCTTGTTGCTTATATGTCTAAGTGTAGTATATACCTAAATATAGTCTTTGTCTGTACCTATCGCCTATCGCCCAATCTATCTTCCGTGCTTTCTATTGCCGAACTATAGTGAATTGTACCTATCCTTCTGTGCCTGTGCTTAAACTGTCTTTCTGTGCCTGTGCTTAAAATAAACTATCCTTTCTTCTGTTGGTGAGTGTTTAATTGTAAATACAAACATAAACCCCATAATAGCAAGGAATTATTGGATAAGATAAAAAATGAGAATGATAGTTCGGACGAAGTGTTGAGAATAAAGTTGGATGAAATAACAAAAATTCTAGGACTTACCTGGTATCCACGGGAGGACGTCTTTCGATACACTGTTAATCTTGCTCCGCTGTGTGAACCTGCTACGAAAAGGAAGGTTATTTCCGATATCTCACGGTTGTTCGATCCTCTGGGATGGTTGGCGCCATGTATAATTGGCGCCAAGGTCTTTATTCAGAAATTATGGCTGGCTGGTATTGATTGGGATCAAGAAGTTCCCATCAATTTATTGACCGAATGGATGACTTACCGTCAAGATTTACCCTCTTTAGAAAATGTGAGAATCCCACGATGGTTACATACCCACCAGACAGGAAGGCTGGAGTTACATGGTTTCGCGGATGCATCGAAACTAGCATATGCCGCTGTTGTATACCTCAGAGTGATAGACGAAAAGGAAAATATTCATGTATCATTAGTGACGTCGAAAACAAAGGTAGCTCCGATAAAACAGGTGTCGATCCCGAGGCTCGAACTATGTGGGGCAGTTCTATTGTCGAAATTGATTGTTGAAGTGGCTGAAGTATTAGAAATATCCAAGGCCAACCTATACGCTTACACGGATAGCGAGGTAGTGCTGGCATGGCTGAATCAGCACCCAAGCCGATGGAAAACTTTCGTTGCAAATAGGGTCTCGGAGATATTAACCACTATAGATACTCACCATTGGTCCCATATTTCGTCCAAGCAAAATCCAGCTGACTGCGCGTCTCGCGGTATTTCTCCAACAGAACTATCAACGACCTCAATCTGGTTTGATGGGCCAGAATTTTTGAGGCACAAGGTGATTGATTTCAAGAAACCAAAACACCTGGTCACAAGTCAAGAACAAACGAAGACGCACACCACTGTCTTGGATGTTACTCTATGGCAAAGGTTCTCTTGCTTATCCAAACTCCTTCGCGTAATTGCTTACTGTCGCAGGTTCTTGAATCTCAGGAAAACTTCAGGGAAAAAGCACTGCACTAAGCATTTGATAGCTCAAGAAATGAATGCAGCTTTGGAAGTGTGTGTGAAGAGATGTCAAGAGGAAGAGTTAGGCGAAGAATTAGAGGAATTGAGGGATAAAGGAAGTTTAAGTACAAAGGGAAAGCGATTGAAGTCCTTGAACTTGTTTTTAGATGCACATGGTGTAATAAGGGTAGGTGGGAGACTAGAAATGTCTCAATTAAATTATAATGAGAAACATCTGATTCTCATTCCACGAGATTCGTTTCTAACAAATCTCTTGATTGCGGATGCACATAAAAAGACAATGCATGGTGGTCCGCAACTCATGATCACCTATTTGCGCTCACTGTATTGGATTGTAGGTGTCAAAGGATTGGTCAAAAAATATTATAGAGGTTGCGTAACGTGTATTCGCTACTCATCCAAGGTAACAACCCAACTTATGGGTCAAATGCCGTCCTCTCGAGTGACACCCAATAAACCTTTTTTCATGAGTGGTGTCGATTACGCAGGCCCTATAAATATAAGGGTTTCAAAGGGAAGAGGAAACAAATCCTATAAGGGATACATAGCATTGTTCGTGTGCATGTCAACACGAGCAGTGCATTTAGAAGTGGTCAGTGATATGACTGCCCACGGGTTCTTAGCCGCGTTTAGGAGATTTGTGGCCAGACGTGGTCGATGTGCCGAACTATATAGCGATAACGGTACAAATTTCGTAGGAGCTGCCCGCGAGCTGCACAGCTTATTCCAGGAGGAAAAATCAGCTTTCCGACAGGAATTGGCCGAGCATCTCGCAAATAATGGCACCAAATGGAACTTTATTCCTCCTCGTGCTCCAAATTTTGGGGGATTGTGGGAGGCAGGAATAAAGTCGACCAAGTACCATTTGAAGCGCGTCATTGGCAATGCTACTTTGACCTATGAAGAACTGGGTACGGTCTTAACTCAAATTGAGGCCTGTCTCAATTCGAGACCTCTATCTTACACAGAAGATTCAAATGAGATCACCGTATTAACGCCGGGTCATTTTCTGGTGGGTGAGCCCCTCGTCATAGTACCAGATGCTAACTATGAAACCACAAATATATCTACCTTACGGAGATGGCAGCTCCACCAGAGGATGATGCAAGGCTTTTGGCGACGTTGGTCGCAGGATTATCTACACCAGTTCCTCCAGAGGCATAGGTGGGAATACAAAAACCCAGAACCATCACTAGGTGATGTAGTTTTAATAAAGGAAGACGACATGCCTCCAGGTAGATGGTTGCTAGGTAGAATAGAGCAAAAACATCCAGGTCCAGATAACGTTACTAGAGTGGTGACAGTACGCACAAAGGGCACAGTTATTAAGAGGCCTACCTCAAAGTTATGTATCTTACCTTTAAGCACATAATTGTAACACTTTTGTATTTTTTTTTGTATGTACTCAGGTTGAGGGACAGAGTGCATTCTGTTCATGATGGGCGGTTGTTTGAAGGACAAGGTGCATTATGTCCTTGATGGGCGGTATGTCCAAATAATGTATATCTAGTTATAAATGTTCGAGTCATTGTCCTAATGTAACTGTCAAGTGGCTCGATAGATGGCGTTAAGATCGAATTAGGTCGCACTATGGTTTGTTTCACGGCCACCTATAAATAGAGGTAAAAATAAATTGTTTTTGTGAATCGTCAATGGATAATAATTACATCAAGTACCTACGAGTAAAAGTGTATCATTTCTTCGTCGTCCCGACCTCGTTCAAAGAGTCGCAATGAAGCTTTTCCAGAATACCTGCTGGAGTGTTCAGTAGGAACATTCAAGCAATATATTGTTCATATTATTATTTTACAGATGGACATACAAGATGGAGATTAAAAAAACCAAGCGGTTCGGTGACTATTTACTATACCGCACCAATAAGAGCTGAAATTCCTTACCAGCTCACGTTTTTCCTTCTTTCTACAGTCCAGGGTTCTTTAAGCGGGTGTGAAAAAGCATCTGATGAGAGCGTCAAACTGAGTACATGTACGTGTACATGTACATTTTAACATGGTACGTGTCTCTTATGGTTACCCTCTTTTCTGAGACTTTGCTTTCAGCTTACCATTAGGCAAGGTGAAGTCAAATGGACGTGTCCTACATAAAAATTAATGTTATGTAATGTCCAAATAAATTGAAAATATATTACGTTTTATACATTTGAAACTTTGTGTATATAAATGAACTGAACACTATTCTGTGTCGCCTAATCCTTTCTTACTAAAGAGATTAGATCTCAAGTAGAGAATATTTCATTAAATTAAAGTGCAATGTGCGTTTCCCTTGTCATACAAGAGATTAGCTTGAAAGACTTGCAATATTAACTCTTGTGATATTACAAATTGCAGAGCTCCGTACAGCTCTGCAAATTGTTAATATCATGAGATATTTTGTAGTAAAGAAAATGGTGAAGTGTTCAATGTGAATTTAGGATTAGATTGACATTTTTAAAATGTCATTTTGCGTGTAGAACATCTACTTTAGATATTCATTTTGTAGCTGTACTTCGTATAGAATTCGGTATAGCAAGTTTGTTATATCTGTTTTTAATATTTTCACGATCTTTTAGCAAATTCAAGTAACTTCTCAAAACATCTGTTAGCATACACTAACCGTGATATATAAAAGAGAGAGAGAGAGAGAGAGATAGAGCTTATTGTCGTTCGTTAATCAGGTACCTACCAGATTTTGTGCTGCTACTGAAACCTTATTGTCTAAAAAACCCAATAATAAGTTACCCTATCTTATCTCCAAATGTGACAAATGGTTGAAATAAAGATAAATCAACAAAAAAAAACTTCAATTTGTAAAGCTGGCTATTTTCTCTGACTTTTATTTTCTGCAAGTAATTTACAAAATGATAACATATATTATTATTATATCGACAATTTGATAGCTGAAGAGGTCTGAGCCACAAGTTATCCAATGCTATAGTCCAAACTGTGAGCAAAAGACTAGGTATTCATTTTCAATCGCTTCAATACAAAGTAGGGTTTTAAAAACTAAGTGAAAGTAATCAACCTTTGTATTAAAGTTATCGCGATATTTATCATGTTGTATTGTTCTGAGTTTCTCGAGAATCCCGATAACTTTAATACTAATGCGAGTGACCATGATAGTTTAAACAGCTATAACCTTTATACCGAGCAATGAATTTAACTATAGAGCCTGCTAACCATGCAATGCTATTCAATTGACCTTTAGCTCTGTATGTGCGACCGACTGCCACATGAACTCTTACGTGTCCTACGTGAAATGAGCTTCATGACATGCCTCGTTTACAGTAAATTGATTTCTTTACTCTAGCTAAGTAGGAAATCCTAAGGGCTCCTACTGGGTGTTTTTAGGAGAATAATCCAAAATATAAACTCACTAAAGTAAAAAGACTTTATTGCACTTCATTTGTAGTTTTAAAAAATAATCCTACTTTTTAAACATTCAATATATAAGAAAAGAGTAACAGAGCTTATTGGAGAATTCGTGCTGTCAGTGGGAAGGCTAAAGGCTTGTCCTGCTTTGTCTTCTACACTGACAGCACAGAGTTTCTGTGCCGTCAGGGTCCGAGTGTGGCTCCTCTGGTGTTACACACGTATGGACGTGTGTGTGGCCGTGTGTACCGTGGCCTATGGAGGCCACGGTAATCACTTTCCATCAGGTGGGCCGTGTGCATGTCTACCACCTAAGTGGTTTAAAAAAATTGTATTAAAGTTTTGACTAATATGTTTTTCAATTCAGTAAATCCAAATATCTATACCAAATAGTACACCTAAAGACAGGAACTTAAAATACTTCGCAACTGAAAAAGTAGCGTGATTAACCGCCCGCGCAACATCTGTACCTTGAAGAATTATTGTTATCCGCTAAAGAATGGGGACCCTTGTAACCTTCCCATTTATATAAGCATCCATCTTTTAAAACGATTCGAGAGCGAAATATTTTACGTTACTGAGGCGTTAATACATTTTGGTATCCTTGGAAAATGGATTCGAGAAGTATTACTTGTAAAAAATGATTAATTAAATGTAGCCATTTAGCTGATAGTGCCAGAGTAATTTGCATACTATTTCGGACCAAGCGTATTAATAACAGTATAATACTATATTGTATATATTATAGTATAATATAGCAGTAAGATAAATCTATCAAGATATTTACTGTGTGCTCTATACTATTAATTGATCAGATTAAAAAGACTTATGGTGCATGTTATTCAATTGATTTTTTTAGTCATCATAACAAAAAGCCCGGTAGGACATTTGCTTTCACCATACGACTCGGTACTCGACACTCACGATGAACACTCAAGTTTGCATAAGTATTTGATCGATTTATATAGCGATTTATATAAATATTTGAACCGCGGTTGCCTAGTGGTATGGGTAATGGACTGCTGAGACGAGGTTTCGGGTTCGATCCCAGGTTTTACCATGGCACACACCAATGACGTTACGATGCTTTTCGAAGTTATGTGTGTATTTATCGCAGGTTTATAAGTGCCCAGTTAATGGCAATAGGCTCGCCACCTATTACATTGGGCCCTAAACATGAACTGGCGAAATGTGGGTGCTAGTACCTCTGCCTACCCCTTCGGGGATATAGGCGTGAGTTTATGTTATGTTATTTGATCGATTTTAATATGTATTGTAAGGTGCATTAGATTAAACTTTTGATTACAAAATTGTACTTAAACTTAAATGTTATTGGTATTTTGAATTGATACAATGTAGCTGCGTGGTTCCTGGCAGATAGCTGCGTGGTTCCCGGCTGAGTAGAATTTGGGCCACCCCATCTCTTCCCATGCGGTGTCGTACAAGGCGACTAAGGAATAGGGCTGTTTAACATCAGACAGATATATACAGCTTAGACTGAGATACAGATACTAAGCTCGAGTCAACGATTGTGCCCAGATGACGGCAATAGGCTCACTCCCTGTTACGTGGGACCGAAAACAATGTTTAGTGAAATGTGACTGTCAATTCAACTCTGCCTAAACCTTCGGGGATAAAGGCGTGATTATATGAATGCATGTATGTACACGCCTGACTACTGCACGTTTATGTGTCTGTACTGACGATGTTATTCGTCACCTGTATTTATATTATTATTTTATTTCCAACTATGTTATGAGAGAAGGAAAATTCGAAATAAAAACCTGTACCAACCCGTCTGCCCAACGTGGAAACAGTTAGTAGGTCAAAACCTCTCTACATTGGGAGAGGCCTAGTCCAGCAGTGGACTGTGATGGGCTAGTTGATTGATTTGATTCCAACTATGTTGTCAATATTGACGTCTCTGTTGCCTTTATTTACGTCTTTGAGCTCCAAGCTGATAATATTCAGTAAAGATCACTACACACCACAAAAAATTTCATGATCGATTATTTTCTTCCTTAACTGATTATTTACTAGTCTTCAGACAGTTTGAAATAATCATTATGCACAGTACTTAGCCGAGTGGGCGGTACACTTCAATGAAAAATATAATTACTTTCAGAACATTTTGTGCGGTAAAAATAGAGAACTTCATGGGCGTGAACGGATCTTTTATTTTGTGATGGCTATAACTCTACTTACTCACTGCAAGAGCGACACGTTGTTACATGAAAATTTGGATGGATAGATCTATCTATATTTTCAAATATCTGATTGTTACTCAATATCGGCTTAGTGGTTAAAAGGATAAGGATGACATTTTCATAGCCATGAATAGCTCATAAAAAAATTTACCGTGAGTTTATTTCGTTCACGTAAACCGAATTAGTAGTAGACACTGGCAAACCTTCCTATAGCGGGCGATAGCTGGTATTTCTACTTTTTGATGACAGGATTCGTAGAAAACACGCAACTGTAAATGACAGAGAAATGGTAAAAACTTTTTCATCACATTTAAAAATTTAACGACAGTAAAACGACCTCAATTCAGCTTTAATTTTGTGAAGCCAAACTTTCGTAATTTGTACTTGATAAAGAAAATAAATTATTCCCAGCTCTCCGCTAGAGATATCGTATCGTACAAATGTTTTGCTTTGGTTTTAGGTCGAATTTAAGAAAAGAAACCATACCAATCACTACATCGAGGGATTTTCAGAATTTTCAGGCAAAGGGCCTAAATTGCATTGTGGTGTTATAGTGTAGGTAGGTATAGATAGCGGGCCTTAGATGTCACCCTCACACTGTGCAGAATATACGAGCAAGAACCAAGCAGTTAGGAGACTCTTTTCTTCGCCGCACCACTAAGACTTGGAATTCATTACCAGCAAACGTGTCTCCTTCTTCCTACAGTCCAGGGGCCTTTAAGCGGGGCGTGAAAAAGCATCTGATGAGGCCGCCAAGCTGAGTGCCACCATTGTAACATTACTTAATGTCTGTAATGGTGACCCTCTTTCTTGAGACTTTGCCTTTAGCTTACTATCAGGCGAGGTGAAGTCAAGTTGGCGTGCCCTAGATAAAAAAAAAAGGTATGGGAGGCCTAGGTGTGGGAGACAATGAATATAGAAACTGTTTCGGATGTTTGATTGATAAAACATATTTCTGGGGGCAAGGTTACTCATATAACTCTTAATATTGCCCAAAATAAAGAAATACATCAAATAAAGAATATAAAGAAGAGACTAACAATAAATAATAAAAATATAACCATGTTACGGAACTGAACTGTCTCCCTATTCGGCAGCGCCGTGATCTACACATCCTAACTCTTCTCTATACTATTCTTCACAATCCTAATGCTCCAACTTATTTTCCGGGAACGCTTCAATTATTTTGTACCTTGGGGGCAAACCCTGTCGTCTTTCTTCCTCTTTTCTGCTTCGCACACCTGCACACAGTTCCAGCTGTTATGATGGCTTCTTCCCGGTACAAGCTGTACGTCTTTGGAACGCACTAGGTACCTCACACCATTCGCAGTAGTAATAGTCTGGACATTTTCAGGAGAAGAACAAGGGAACCTTTCCTCTCAAAATAATGAAGTCTGTATATTTATCTATGTATATTTATATATTTTATTTATTTATTTATTTATTTATTCATTCATTCATTACAAATATGGGTTACATAAAGGTGTTATATCCAGTAGGTACATAGTTTCGCCATATTCTACCATAATAGGCATGCAATTCTAATAGCTAAATCAGTAAATGTGTTATCGTTCAAAACTCATTCGTTCGTTACAAATAGTCATTTCAAAATTCCTTCAATTTCAATTAACAATGTCAATAATATTAATAAGAACAATATTACGATAGAATAGAAATAATGTAGATGATGTCAGTTTGTAATGTCATTTTAGATTTCAATGTCTATTCAATATTATGATGTCAAGATATAATTAATTTACTTTGTCAAAATAAAAATTTACCTACATCGAACACTGTATGAACCGACCACATCACAACTAGGGCACCTTGTACTGCTGTAATGTCTTATCTGTTAGGAAATCTTTCACAGAGTAATAGCATTTTTCTGTTAACAGGTCACGGAGTTGTTTTTTAAACAGTTGTAGCTTAGATACAGTTCTAATATGCTCTGGTATACAATTGAAAATCCGCGGGGCCAGGCAAAAGACGCTCTCATGCATCAATTGCGTTTTACTAGCAACTATATGTAGTTTAGTTTGATGCCGTGCACGCGTACGATATTCAAATAATTCTGGATTATTTTTCACGAATATTGCGACCTCGAGTATGTATATACATGGAAATGTTAATAATTTCATCGATTTGAAATATGGTAGACAGGATTCAGGTGCATAAAAATTAAACATTGCTCTTATGCAGCGTTTTTGGGCTATGAACACACGTTCGTGGTCAGTGCTGTTACCCCACAATATTACCCCATACCTGAGAGTTGAGCTAACATAGCCGTGGTAGGCTGTTATTAAGGTAGAAGTATTTGCTACCTTCCTTAATTTCTGAAGAGCATATGAGAATTGGGCCAGTTTTTTACACACATATTCTAAATGGAGTTTCCAATTTATTTTATTGTCTATATGCAACCCTAGAAATTTTGTGGTTTCTACTTCTTCAACGTCATTGTTCAGGTAATGGATTTTTAAAGATTCTGTTCTATTAATTCTTATTTTGAAGTTCATTATTTTGGTTTTGTCAATGTTGATTGTTAGATTATTTGTCTTAAGCCAGTCCATAATTTGTACCAATGATTGATTAATGTACCGATACTGTGTATATTTATATATATTTATATTATATATGTATATGTATGTAGTTATATTATGTATTATGTGTAGGTGTAAGTATGTATGAATATAATACATGTTTGTGTGTATACATGTATGTACCTACCTGTTCAGGTAGGTACGCTTATTATCTTTTATTATTTTAATAATTTGTATTTTTTTTCTTGCTTTGTTTATCTTATTTTTTGTAATGTACACTTCACACCCCCATTCCTTACTATATGCTTCTCTGCTACTCAAAGGTTTGCTGGGAGAGAACTCATTTTGAGTTAAGCTCGCCTTTGTATATTTTCTTTGAAATGTTTTTATTTATGATCTCTGTACTGTGTGTGTGCATAAAGAATTAAATAAATAAATAAAAAAAAATAGATTTTATATATCCATTTATGTACAACTATAATATATATGCCATTTATAATGAAATAGCAGGTATTTAGTAAGATTATGACTTAGTATAATTGATAATTGATTTCTGACAAGAAATAATCTCTACTTAACAGAAAATCTCAGTACACGATGCGTTTATTTATTTATTTATTTATTACGATTTACCAACATTTGTTTACACTGTTACAAACTACAGAAATTACATTCATATTTTATTTTATAAAGAACCAACCGCAATTACTGATATTCCATCTAACCTCTCCAACTAAAGTAAATTGCTTGTAGTAGAAGTGCGTTCACGTCGGTAGTCTAATGACCAGTATTCGAACCCAGCACCTCTCGATCGTAAGGCCGACTCCTTAACCATTATATATCATTATGAATCAAGTGTAACAAATAATTATAGGGAAATACTGCATGCTATATAAAACAGATATAAAACAGCATCTATCAAGATACTGTTTTGTAGGGTGTGCCGGTGCTGCTGCTGCATCTGCGGAAAACCTCAAACGGCGCAAATACTGTAACCTGACAGGTGCTTATGTTTTTGAGCCGTTTGGGGTTGAAACGTTAGGGCCGTGGGGTCCAAGTGCTCGGTCTCTATATAAAGACTTGGCAAAGCAGCTGACCGACGCTACGCGTGACCAGAAGGCTGGTTATTATCTTGCACAGAGGATAAGCATTGCCATTCAACGTGGCAATGCTGCCAGCCTTCTGGGTACGTTACCGGTCGGTGATGATGCCGAGGAATTTCATGACGCATTATGTATATAATTTTTAATTATATATTATATTTTTAGTTTTATTTTGTAGGTAATACCACAGATGATAATACTCATTATTAATTAATCTGCTATGAGAAGATAGGGTCCAATTAAGTTCAGCTATACATTTTAGTGCAATGTTTCCAGTGCATTCATAATTTCAATTTATTTACCAAACATTTATAGATAACAGTGACCGCTCATCATAAAGAGATCAAATACCTGCTTTTTATCACAGTGATGAAAATACAATAACAAATGAGTCCGGATTCTTTTTAAGGGACTATTAATAGATTATTCTTCTGATGGTAAATAATTTTTAACTTCAAATATAAAAAAAATCGTGAACGATTGAATTATGTACCTACATATTTTACTTGTACGTTCTTCTACATTCCTTTTACTTTCTACCCTTATTTCAAGATTATTTAATTCTAAGTAGTTCTCTAAAACTACGTGACCACACCTGCTATAAAAGGCATTATCCTAGTAAAAAAAGTATAAATCTATCTTTTGAATTATACATACATACATACATATAATCACGCCTTTATCCCCGGAGGGTTAGGCATAGGTGAATTAACACCCACATTTCACCAGTCATTGAATTCAGTCCCACGTAATAGGGGGTGAGCCTATTGCCATCTTCTGGGCACTATTGTTGACTCGAGTAATGCATCTAATCCATCCATCTGAGTCTGGACTGTATATATCTGTCTGGTGTTAAACAGCCCTATCCCTTAGTCGCCTTGTACGACACCGCATGGGAAGTGATGGGGTGGCCCAAATTCTACTCTGCCGGGAACCACGAGGCGAATTATACATCTATAAGTATTAACAAAGATGTCAACATAACTAGAATTGCAAAAAAAATACAAGTTACGATAACTGTTATTCATTAGGCTTACATAACAATCGCCTCCATATTTGCCACATATTTTGTATGACACCAGTATGACGTATGTGCCTACGGAAAAATACAATGTCACGACAGACACAATGTCCCTCTCAGTTAAAATTACAAAAACGAGCCCCTAACTTTTCTCATTCTATAACTGTCACGAACAGACCATTTTCATAACGCTGACGTGCTCATAAACAGATCCCACTGTCTGTATTAATAAATAGACATTTACAAAAACCTACTAATATTGACTCGGACTAGAGAATATTGAAAACTTTAGTCGTATTAACTTCATATCCAATTAATCTATATTCTCTCGAAACCTAATTAGCATGCAATATTGTAACGGAATTTAACAAAATTAAACAATAAAAGTTTATCATAACATGACCTAGAAAGTGATTAATTTTAAATATCAAATTCCATACTTCTTTTTTAACCTTTCGTTTATCTGCTATAATGATTCATTCATCAATTTATCTACACGAACGCATGATAAAATACCTAGTATATTATCAGTAGTGAACTACTAACTATAACTAGAGGGAGAAAATAAATGATTTTAGAACCACATAAATAGGTAGCGGTCAAAAAGTACATAGTGAATATTTTGTTTGTGTATCACAAATTACAAAAGCAATGATAAAAGTTCAGTACATAATTGGTTTACCTCCTCCTTATAAAATTTATCTTTATTACTTCGTTCGTGCTGATGTTCGTGCCGCAATTCCTGGGCACACCGCTTACCATCTCCTCGAGTATCGGGATCCTTGGTGTCGATATCTCCAGCGACGTCCAATACCGAAGTCATTTGTAGGACAAGGTTAAGTTGGCATCAAGAAAACTCGGAGTGCTCAACAGGGCGAAGCAGTACTTCACTGCGGGGCAGCAACTCCTTCTTTATAAAGCACAGGTCCGGCCTCACATGGAGTACTGCTGTCACCTTTTTGCTCCAGCCAGCACCTGCATACCAGCTTGACCCCTTCGACTCGTTGCAAAGACGGGCATTGAGGCTGGTTGACAATCCCATACTCGCAGGTAGAGTGGAACCTCTTAGCCTTAGGAGGGATTTTGCCTCACTGTGTGTGTTCTACCGCCTATACAATGGTTTGTGCTCAGATGAATTGTTTGACATGATGCCCGTAGCTACATTCTATCATCGCACCTCTCGCCATAGGCAGGGAATTCATCCCCACACATTGCGACCTGAGCCGGTGCGCACTGTGCGGTATGAAAGAAACTTCATCCCACGCACACTCAAGCTGTGGAATGACCTCCCTGCTGCGGTTTTCCCAAGCGCCTACAATATGGGGTTCTTCAAGAGGGGCATCAGAAGGTTTCTTCATGGTCGGCAGCACGAGTGTGACACCCCTGGTGTTGCATACGTCCATAGGCCACGGTAACCGCTTCCCATCAGGTGGGCCGTGTGCTTGTCTGCCAACTTAGTGGTATAAAAAAATAAAAAAATGTTTTTCAAAAGCTTATCTACACAAAATTAAAATAAGATTAGTAGACCTAAAATTTAGTAATTAAGAAGATAGACAAAGGTATCGTATTCTTCAGTTCAGACAAACTATTGTAATATTTCTAGTTATATCAGCTTACATGCATTTGTATATCATATCGCTACTTCGTACATAAAACATAGCAATATATTACGAATATTCAAATAAATTAATAAACAGTTAACACTTGCAAAGTGATGACTTGGCTTGAATCAAATATTTTAAAGATATATCAAGCACAAATCGATCAGATCTCGCTACATGATATTCAATAAAGTTAGGTATCCATTATGCCCCCAAGTAGGGCTAGACTGAGACAGTCGGGCCTTGGTCTTGCTCACCTTCAGTTTGAGTCCGACATAACTTCTCCCAGCAGCTTCATCGTGCGGCGTGGGGGTATCTGTGGGCATTTTTGGCACGTAAAAAAAAATATATGTATCATGCCACCATATAACAAAAACATATTGTTATCCTAGGTTGAGCAAATTGTTTTTAGTAACAATTATCTTGCAACTATGTATTGATACACTAGACATTATAGTTTCTTGACTGCACAATTAAAATATATATGTATTTGTTTAATGATAACCTACGTGTTTCTTTAATTTCGATAAAACAGATGCCCTTTAAATACTATCAAGTACAATAACAAATCATCTCATTCTGGCAAAAGTTTGTATAAATAGGAGTTGCATTCTTTGTTCAGCACTCACTCCGAGTCTCCACGATGAAGGCTGTTCTATTATTTGCAGTGTGCCTGGCCGGCATGGCCATGGCGAGGGAAATTGACGATACTTCAATCGGTATGTAATTAAGATGCGTTTTAATTATCACTTTATTTGTCATATCTCGTATATTACATTTAATTTTCTGAATCTCTCTATTTTTGATATGTTTTTTTTTATATATAGGACACGTCAATTAGACTTCGTCTTGCCTGATGGTAAGCTGAAGGCAAAGTCTCAGAAAAGAGGGTCACCATTACTTACACATACTATGTGACAATGGTGATATTTCTATAAATCAGATACTGTAATTGAAAATAAATAATATTAATATTAATCTGGCCAATAAATAATTGTATTTGCAGTTACACTGGACATTAAGGAAAAACAAATGGTCATACTGAAATTGTTGAACCACATCATGGAACCTCTCATGTATAAAGACCTTGTAGACCTTGGTAGAGATTTCAAAATAGAAGAAAATTTAAATTTGTATACCGTGAGTACTAAAGTTGGCGTTTTCATTATTCTTTTTACTTTATTTACTAAATTTAATTGCTATTGTTTTTTATGACCATCATAACCTAAAAAGGTATTCAATCTCCTTTCAGAAAACTGATGTTGTGAAAACTTTCGTCAAAATGATCAAAGTTGGACTATTACCGCGTGGGGAGATCTTTACTCTCCACGTTGACCGCCAACTTAAAGAAGTTATTACCATGTTCCACGTGCTTTACTACGCTAAGGATTTTACCACCTTCCTTAAAACTGCATCGTGGATGCGACTCTATGTAAACGAAGGCATGTTTGCTTACGCTCTTACCGTGGCAGTCAGACACCGTGAAGACTGCAGAGGAATCATGTTACCTCCTCCTTATGAAATTTATCCCTATTACTTTGTTCGTGCTGATGTTATCCAAAAAGCATATCTACTCAAAATGAAAAGAGGATTAGTAGACCTAAAATTGAGCGATTTCTACGGAATTAAGAAGACAGACAAAGATGTCTATATCATTGATGAGAATGTCTATGACAAACGTGTGTACATCAATGATGAGGATAGACTACGTTACTTTACCGAGGATATTGACCTTAACACCTACTATTACTACTTCCATGTCGATTATCCATTCTGGATGAAGGATACCATTTACGACAAAACGAAGATCAGGCGTTTTGAACTAACTGTTTATGTATACCAGCAGATACTGGCCAGGTATTACTTAGAACGCCTCAGTAACGGATTAGGTAAGATTAAGGAATTCTCATTTTACAAAACCATAAGGAAAGGTTACTGGCCATGGTTGAAGGTGCACAATGGAATTGAGTTCCCTGTCAGGTTTGATAACTATGTCATAGCCAGAGACACAAATCTTGATATCATACGTCTAAGCGAAGAGTATGAAAGGATTATCAGAGACAGCATTATTAAAGGATATATTGAAGTAAGTACATATAAATTGGAACATCGTAATTTATATATTACTAAAACTATTTATTAATTATTTTTTGTCTTTAGATTAAAGGCATGAGGCTTGAACTGACTAAACATGAAGATATGGAAAAACTCGGCAAGCTGATTTACGGTAAAGTGGAGCATACTGACTTTGACAGGACCCATGTTGAATCTTACCGTTATTTGTTGATACTTATGAAGGCTGCTCTTGGACTAAACACCTTTACATCTGATAAGTAAGCTCACTTGTTAATAACTTGTATAATTCAACTCATACAGTTATTATTGGTATCTTAATTGAATTTATTATTGCAGTTACTTCGTCGTTCCAACCATCTTGGACCATTACCAGACTGCACTACGTGATCCTGTTTTCTACATGCTGCAGAAGCGCATTATTGATCTTGTATTCTTGTTCAAATTACGTCTACCCAGCTATACCAAGGAGGATCTCTACTTCCCTGGTGTAAAGATTGAAAACGTTGTAGTTGATAAGCTAGTGACATACTTCGATGACTACCTGATGGATATGACCAATGCTCTCACCTTAAATGAGGAGGAATGGAAGAAGACTAGGTCTGATATGGTATTTATGGTACGCAAACGTCGCCTTAATCATCAACCATTCAAACTTACAATAGACATTATGTCTAACAAGGCAGTTGACAGCATAGTCAGAGTATTCCTTGGCCCCAAAAAGGACCATCTGAAACGACTTATTGATATCAACACCAACCGCCTTAATTTTGTTGAACTTGATACCTTCTTGTACAAACTGGAAACCGGCAAGAACACCATAGTTAGAGATTCTCGTGACATGCACAACCTTGTCAATGACCGCATTATGACTCGTGACTTCGTGAAGAAGATTGAAACCTTAACTGATGTAAGAGACCTACTTGTGAAGGATTGGAAGAACTTCCACACTGGCTTCCCAACTAGACTTTTACTTCCTAGGGGTCACTACGGTGGATTGGAGATGATGTTTTACATTGTAGTAACTCCATTAAGGGTGGTCGATAATGTTGACTTCAATATTCTAGACAATTACCGCAACGGTCGCTTGTTTGACTTTAGATCTACCGTCCTTCTTGATAAGATGCCTCTTGGTTTCCCTCTAGATCGGTATATCGATGTTGAAAACTTCTTCACTCCTAATATGAAATTTGTGGATGTGATGATTTTTCATAAGAGGCTGACATGTGACATGAGGACTAGATGGGACCGCTGGGTGCTAAAAGATTATAACATGATTGATACGACACCGATTGTAGCAGACACATACTTCGTTGATACTGATCTTAACTTGAACGTGAACCGCAACATGAATTTGGTTGATGTCTAATTCTTAACAATGATGTTATATAATACCACAATTACGTTAACATTTAATGTAAAATAATAAATGAAAGGAATAAATTAATATTCATAAAGGTTATTTTATTTTTCTCAACACCAAATCGTCAGTGTTGAATGTTATATTACTAGTAGTTCTGTGAACAGTAGTCATCGCGAGCACCCTTTGGCACATTTTTCTGGTACCCTTAACCCAATCTGGTATTTGTAAGACATTAAAAAAACGATTGGTATCTTCTTATTTTAAACAGTCCTGAATATCTCAAAAATAATAACGATCCGTTCTTTAAAAGCAACGCTACAGCAAATTTCCCTTCTTATTCTGTTTTTTTACAAAACTTTGCGAGGATTTTTTTTAACAACTACCTGTTAGGAATCATGTCTATTTTTTTATGTAGGACACGTTTATAAAAAATAGGTTTGTTACCGACTCTGTTCGTGAGAAAAGGAATGATATAAATATTAACTGCTTTAAATATATACAAGCACTAAGGCGATTCTCACACTACCCCGCACACCGCGGCGGAGGGAAGCGTGGTATCGTACACACTGAAAACGCAATCATGTTCGGTATGGTACATCACGCGCGTACATGCTGAAACCGCGCGTGATGACGAATAAAACGCGGTGTATTGCACACTGGAATCTGACAACTTAACTAACTAACTAACTAACTTAACAGACAAATCTACGTGCGGTGGACACTACAGAAGCTCTGTACTTCTGTGCTTACAGAGTACTATATAAATTACACTATTGGGAAACAAGGATACGTCTTACAACAATTTGTAACCTTAGCTATGGACAACAGAACTCTTTAGCTTCCACTTCAGTTAGCCTATTTTGTTATTGAAGAGTGATTTATTGAAATTTTGAAGCAATAAGTACGCTCACACTCCTAGCTAGCAATAAGTACGCTCTCACTCCTTACAGGAAGAAAACTCTGATCAACTGTTCTGATTACGAGTTCAGGTCCCGTCCTAAATGTCGACTTTTTTTCTGAAATCCATACCAACACTAATATTAAGCAAGTACATCCTTAAATTTCTCAGTACAGTAAAGAATACTAGTAACGGAAAATAATTATAGTTTAATTCTCACTAACCCTTTCAGCTAAGCTAAATGCTTGATTCAGAAGTAGGCTTACGTCGTTGGTTGCGCCGATGTAGAAGCTGTATTTTATGACGCGGAAACACACTCCTTCTATACCCGTCTCCCCTCCCGCACTAACCATAGTATAGTACTAGACATAGTTTCCGTCCGCCATTTGTGATATATAGACACTTAGTCCCGCTTTGAACGAGCCAGCGTAAAGGCGGACCGCGAGCGCGTCTCTCAGAAATGAATAATATTTGTTGCATTTTAACCGCTTCATAGACCTTTACCGATCGGATTGTGCCTCTCGTGTGTCCCTCAAGTGATTTAGTGATGTGGATGGCAGCTCCTGAGCAAGGAAGAGAGGATCCGTGCCCCGGCTGCGATGCAAAACACGTGGTGTCGTGAAGGTTAGTGCATCCTCTCCTAATTTCTCGGGTTGCAGTCATTGCCTGGATCACATCCGCGGCAACCCGGTCACCTGTCTTGTTTGTGTGTAAAGCGTCAATGGAACAGTTATCTACTTCCCCGCAATACAGTCCACTAGCGCACGTGGCCAATCGCGCCACCATTTTCTGGTCCTGATCGAACCGGATTTTAGCCGTAGTTCGTAGTTTTGTTATTATTCTAATGGGAATAAGCGCACCGCACCTAAATGCCTGGTTATTTTGGTAGAGGGCCCCGCATCCAGACATTTAGGATTAGATTTGTTGTCCGTTCGCCGCTGGCTCGCATAGTACCTACCTAGTACATACATAGGTTAGGTATCATATCAACACTTAATCGTAGTTCGCAATTTTCGCACCGCGCCTAAATACCTAGTTATTTTAGTAGAAAACCCCGCATCTAGGCATTTAGGCTTAGATCTTAGGTATACTAGACACCCTAGTGCATAGGCACAGTGTAATACCTAACGCATTTGGCTTTGTTTTATTTTTTTCAATTACGTTGTTCGCTCGCCGCTGGCTCGCGTCGTATTTGCCTGGTACCTGCGTGGGTAGACACGTGGTTGTACCTCATTCCAATTCATACGAAAGTATTTTAATTTGAATAGATATTACGCAATACTTAATCTCTGAAATAATAGTTGAACCTAGACAGCGGTCTGGCTTGCGTAAGTACGATCTGGCTGTTGCCGGGCGCGTTTTGTTCAAGCGTGCATTCACAGTTGTAAATACCTACCTACCTGCCGAGTATCGCTCGCGCCGCCTCGCTGCTCTGTACCGCTAAGATTAAGTCATTTCATATTTGTTGTTTACCGCACTTTAGTTTGAGATTTAATTGTAAACATGTCCCCAAAGGTTGATAAGACCGGTAAGGTTCAATTGAAACTTTTATACGTTAAAAAAGAAATGATTTACTCTCGCGTACAATCGATTTATGATAATGCACTTAAAACCTCTGATTTGGCCATTAAAGATTCGTTCTTGTGTTCTATAGAAAACTTAGATAGTCTACGCGCGGATTTCGAAACCTTAGTACATGACATCAACGTTTTAGAGTTGAATTTGGATCCCGATTACTCAGTGAGTTATCAAGCCTTGTCGTCGTGTGACGATTTGTATTGTCGTATCAAACGCGTCGCTAGGAGTTTGGAGAAACCGGCTGACCTACCCAACCCCACTCGCGACCGACCTAAGTTGCCACCAATTCAAATACCCGAATTTGATGGTAACATTCGCAATTGGTGTCTATTTATAGATAGTTTTGAGAATACAATAGATAAGAACGATTCGTTGACAGATCACGAAAAATTGCATTATCTCGTTGAAAAGTTGACTGGTAAAGCTATAACCGTTTGCGCTGGAATTACGTTTAGTGCCGAGAATTATAATTTAATTTTAAATACTTTGAAAGCTAGGTATGAGGATAAAAGATCGGTAGCTAACGCCTATTTAGATCAGATGTTTGATTTGAAATCTATTACGGCATGTAACGATCAAAACTTAGAGAAATTTCTAGATACTTTCGCGTCAGCTGTTCGCGCCGTAAAGAACCTAAAGATCGATGACCTCTGCGACTTCGTATTTTTGTATATGGGTTTAAGGAAATTAGATTCCGAAACCATTCGTTTGTTTGAGTCGGATCATCGCGGCAATAAAATTCCTAAGTTCGAAGACTTAGAAAGTTTTGTTCGCGAGCATATAAAAGTATTGCAACGCTCTTCATCGAAACATGAAGGCGCGAAGATAGTTGTTGATTCTGCACGCAAAGTAGATGCGTCATCGAGGTCAGTGAGGTCAACTCATACTTATGTTAGTACCGCACCAGCACATGTACAATCACCTGTTTGCTCTTTGTGTAGCACTCATCATTCGCAACTGTACAGGTGTCCTGGTTTTCTAAAATTGTCGCCTAGTGATCGTTATAAATTTGTTCGCGCTAATAATTTTTGTTTTAATTGTCTCGGTACTAGACACCGCGTTGTTTTATGTAATAGTAGAAATAGTTGTCGCAAGTGTCAAGCGAGACACCACACTTTACTTCATTTTGAGAATAGTAATGCCGCATCCAATGTGAGCACAGTTGGCTCGTCGAGCGGTGACACACCGCAGCCCGCGCTCGCGCGCGCTCCGGCCCGCCCGGTGACCACGGATGACGTCACCTTGTGTTCGTTCTCCGCTAGTGCTGCACTCACTACTGTGTGTCTTGCGACCGCTCGCGTTGTTATTGTTGATGCATTAGGTAAGCCGCGCATTGTTCGAGCGCTGTTAGATGGCGCTTCGCAAAGTAATTTTATTACTCAAGATTGTTGTCGGCGTCTTGGTTTCAATGTTGATAAGCGTTCAACCCGCTCAGTGGTGAAGGGTTTTGGAAGCTTACAATCAGCTGTTCGTGGCACCGTTAAAACAAGGTTTAGATCTCGTTTTAATAATAATATTTGGTATGACATGGATTCGCTCGTTATAGATAGAATAGCTGAACAGTTGCCTACCGTCCCGGTTGACACGTCTTTATTAACGAAATTTAAAGACTTGCCTTTAGCAGATGAGACTTACGCTGTTCCTGGAGTCGTCGATATATTGATCGGCGCTTCGATTCTCCCGCACCTCCAGTTATCACGTAAGGTTCAAGGGGGACCGACGTACCCCGCTCCGCACGCACTGGAAACAGTTCTTGGTTTTGTTATAATTGGTTCCGCACCCGCTTCTATAGATAGTTTTAGTCACTCGACTGCTTCGTTCTGTTGCACCGTCGAGCCGCCACTGGAGTCTACCATCCGCAAGTTTTCGCTCGGTGGCTCCCGTGTATCCGCTGAAAAGCGCTTTCTTTGTTTGGAACGAAAGATGCAGGCGTCCCCAAAGTCGAAGCGGGCCTATGATGAGATTGTTAACGAATATTTAGATAAAGGTTACATCTCACCTGCGCCTGCGGACACTGGCGGGACCCAGCCTTCGTACATTATCCCGCACCGCGGAGTTATTAGAGAAGATAAGCTTACTACTAAAACTCCGCGTAGTTTTGGATGGCAGTGCTAAGACTAGCACTTCCGTGTCGCTTAATGACATTTTGTATTGTGGTCGGAATCTTTAAGGTAATTTATTTGACATAATTGTAAATTTTCGCATTAATATTAGTAGAATTTTAGCTTTAGGACTCAACAGTCGCTTTGTGTTGGGCCCACTCTTCGCCCCATCGTTGGGACACATTCGTCGCTAATAGAGTGGCAAAAATTCAATCTGAATTAGCGCCACCTAATCTCTTTCACGTTGCTGGCACCGACAACCCAGCCGATTGTCTCTCTCGTGGATTGCTTCCTTCGCAAATTTTAGATCACCCGTTATGGTTTAGTGGACCGTCCTGGATTCATGCCGCGTTAGATAAGTGGCCAGTTAGTCAATTCAATCCCACTACGGTTTCCGAACCACCCGAGGAGAAGAAGCACTCGCTTGTTGTATCGGTCCCACGTGAAGAGACCCTTATTTTGTTGTTGGCTAATCGCGTCTCGTCTTGGTCGAGACTGTTGCGTTGTGTTGTTTGTTCGCCTCTGCCCTCTGCCTAGCCAGCAGTAGGCACGAGCTCCAATCTAGGTTTATATTTTAGTTGTTATTTCCCAAACCTAGATTTAGATTAGACTTTAGATTTGTTTCGCATTTGTCGTTTCGAAGGTAACCCTTCAAGCCGGGGGGAATGGTTGCGCCGATGTAGAAGCTGTATTTTTTGACGCGGAAACACACTCCTTCTATACCCGTCTCCCCTCCCGCACTAACCATAGTATAGTACTAGACATAGTTTCCGTCCGCCATTTGTGATATATAGACACTTAGTCCCGCTTT
Organism: Eilema griseolum; assembly: GCA_963662185.1. Classification (NCBI taxonomy): domain Eukaryota; kingdom Metazoa; phylum Arthropoda; class Insecta; order Lepidoptera; family Erebidae; genus Eilema; species Eilema griseolum. The sequence continues at coordinate 13,994,789 of OY759247.1, read as the reverse complement.
GAACGAGCCAGCGTAAAGGCGGACCGCGAGCGCGTCTCTCAGAAATGAATAATATTTGTTGCATTTTAACCGCTTCATAGACCTTTACCGATCGGATTGTGCCTCTCGTGTGTCCCTCAAGTGATTTAGTGATGTGGATGGCAGCTCCTGAGCAAGGAAGAGAGGATCCGTGCCCCGGCTGCGATGCAAAACACGTGGTGTCGTGAAGGTTAGTGCATCCTCTCCTAATTTCTCGGGTTGCAGTCATTGCCTGGATCACATCCGCGGCAACCCGGTCACCTGTCTTGTTTGTGTGTAAAGCGTCAATGGAACAGTTATCTACTTCCCCGCAATACAGTCCACTAGCGCACGTGGCCAATCGCGCCACCAGTCGTTGTAAGCTAAGAATTGAACCAGGAACCTTCGATCGTAAGTCTAAGTCCTTAAACACTAAGCTACTGACGCTTATATAGGTATTGAACCTTTAGTATGTAATTGGATTTTTTTTATCTAGGACAGGCCAACTTGACTTCACCTCGCTTGATGGTAAACTAAAGGCATAGTCTCAGGAAAAAGGGTCACCATTACAGACATTAAGTAATGTTACAATAGTGGCACTCAACTTGGCGGCCTCATCAGATGCTTTTTCACGCCCCGCTTAAAGGAAGTGGGACTGTAGGAAGAAGGAAACACGTGTGTTGGTAATGAATTCCATATCTTGGTGGTGCGGTAAAGAAAAAAGTCTCCGAACCGCTTGGTTCTTGCTCGTATGTTCTGCACAGTGTGAGAGTGACATCTAAGCCCTGCACGTGTTGTCCTATGCAGGAAAGGAGAGGGTGGGATTCGTTGGAAGAGCTCATCAGAACACTCACCATGGTAGGGACGGTAAAATACAGCCAAGGAAGCAATATCACTGGTTTTTTCAACATACACAATCGCTTTTAATGGGTAATAATATTACAAGCAACGACGACGAGCAATTTGGTTATATTTTTGAAATGACTTCTCTGGTGTTACAGACGTCCATAGGCCACGGTAACTACTTTCCATCAGGTGGGCCGTGTGCTTGTCTGCCAACTAAGTGGTATAAAAAAAAAAAAAACTTAAGAAAAGTTGCATATGTGTACAAGCAAGTTTTAGGAAAAGAAGTAATTTTTTACTAACCGACGACGGCGAAACCAATCGAGGGTTATGATTTTGACAGAATATGTGTGTAAGCCGCATGGTTTCCGGCTAAGTAGAATTTGGACCACCCCATCTCTTCCCATGCACTGTCGTACAAGGTGACTAAGGGATAGGGCTTTTTAACATCAGACAGATATATACAGCCCAGACTCAGCCTCAAATGCATGGCTCGAGTTAACAATAGTGCCCGGAAGACGGCAATAGGCTCACCCCCAATTACGTGGGACCGAATTTAATGATTGGTGAAATGTGGGTATTAACTCACCACTGCCTAACCCTCCGAGGATAAAGGTGTGATTATATGTATGTATTTATGTATAGGGGTTCATTTGTTCCCTTATAGCTCCTCAACTACTTGTTAGAACTAAAAAAATGAGGTATCGTTAGAAGCGTCTTGGTCGTCCACTGGTTATAGGCTATATGGTGTGTCACTGAATCTAATTTGGCTCCCCTTTGGCGGTCATAAAGCACTGTGTTAAAAAATATTTTTGAGATAAATATGCAGTGTTTAGTAACAACTGAAAGGACTTTATTAGCACATTTTATTATAAGCAAATAAAATTATAGCTGTTGCTTGCCCCAAAATAAAACAAAAAACATGACCACTGAAAAATCACGCTCTAAAAAGTATTTAACTAGAAAATATCAAGGATAGTCGTGGTCGTATGCCACTTTGTCTAAAGCTCCACTTTTATAAAAAGTGGCAAACGATCATGGCTGTCCTAAATATTTTCTTTTTATTAAACAAGAAAATATCAAGCATAGCCGTGGCCGTTTTTAGAGCGTTTTTTTGAGTAGTCGGGTTTTAGATTTAAAATTAATTTTATACGAAGTATAAAGGATCAAAATCATTTAAAACTATTCGTAATTACTTTCATTTGAAGGTATTTAAAAAAAAGTACGTGATTTATAGGCAATGCGGTGAAATCGTAATTGGTGTAATGGAAGGCGGGCACACAGTGAGGTGACGTGCGCGAGTAGAGGGTAAGGTAATGAGCCAAGCGCTAGCTTATAATTATAATAGTCTAAGATTAAACCCAACATCAACCTTCACTAATCTGTTTTCCGGATGAAAAATATATTTTAACGAATGAAATGTGTTGCTTAACACATATAAATAGGGTTTAACCACACATATAATTAAAACTCTATAAATGTCTCATCTTGTCAGATACAATCGCCACTTAAATCTAGTTGTTGATAGCCATGACGAACAAGAGGTTATATTAGATTTGTTGAATAATAACACAGTACACACAAAATATTTGCACTGAGCATGATGCAAAGCCAATAACACAATCAATCGCCCGACTACACTGGTCGTCAAGTACGGATAATGTAAGTTTGTAAACTTAGGTACTTACTTAAGTTTATCCTCATTGTTAGTAAATTTTCGATGAACTCTGAACTGAAAAAACAATGGCATTTGATAATAACGATAATGCTCTTGCGCAAGAGTACTTGTTCCCTGCCTACTTGCTTTTTGGGATTCTGGATTTGGATATCTCTGTAATTTGCACAACAGAAGTGTATTCTGGTTGTGTTGTCCTACTCTAAGTTTTTTTCATTTCTATGTTATTCTAGACTATAATCTGTCCCTTCACTAACCCTGTACTAAATTTTAGCCACATCCGTTTAGCCGTTGGAGCAAGATTGAACAACAAACATACATACCTCCAAATATCTTCACAAAATTTCACACTTAAAATAATAGTAGGATGGGATAAGGTAAAGTGAACTAAGATTTTATGAACGCGATGATTTACACTTAATAATATGTATTTTTATATTGAAAAATTGAAAAGCAGCACTTTTGTAAGAAATACAGACACACACACACAAATTTTCTTAAAATGGATGTGATTTTAAGCAGATAAAATAGATGAATATTCAGCGCAGTTAAATAGGTTGGAAGATTAAGAGATGTAAGAATGGTAAAATTTTACAATATGTGCACGATTTTGACACTATCGTCTAAATTGTATAATTATTTTAATAATGAATGAAAATCAGCAGGTTATATATTCCAGAGTTAGACTGGAACCCGCTAGGATAGTGTAAACGTGGCCGTCCCAAACAGACGGAGGTGGATTATTGCTGTGAAAGTGGCGAGCCTCGGAATGACTTGGAGCGAAATGAAGTGTGAAGCTTAAGACCAACAGGGTGGGTGACGCACTGTGTATGCCCTCGGCCCCATCTAGGGACTACAGGACTTTAAGTCAAGTAAGTCAACACGCTTTTATTAACTTGAGACGTACTTATATGTTCGTATGTAACGGAATCTTTTAACTCTGACTCACTTCCAAAAAATGAATTGATTTGGAATTTTGCACGCACACTTACCATACATACATACATAAAATCACGCCTGTTTCCCATAGGGAGAAGCAGAGATCACGGATCTCCATATGCTACGATCCTGACATACTACTCTCGCTTCATTCACTCTCATTACATTCTTCATGCATGCTCGTCGGTTTTGGGTTCTCCTGACCTGCCCTTTTCTGAAACTTTCCCAATTTGATCCAGGTATGTACGCCTAGGTCTTCTCCTTCCGACGGTAGGTACTATCCACACTCATACAATACAATAATTTAAAAAAGCTACCCTTAATCATTCACGCAATTAAAACACGCTTAAAAGAACAACTAAAAATAATGTTAAACAGTGTGGGGTGTTAACAACAATCATCTTTAAAGATAGTACATAAGCTTCTTACCTTATGTACTCTTATCAATATATTACGTGCATATACTTTTTATCTTCACCCCTATTTGTTACGATAGTAGTGCAACAATGTAAATGCCCTTTCTTGCTAAAGACATCAAATTGTAAACATATTACCGTATCACATGTAAGGTTTGGTATAAAAGGAGCAGAAACGGATAAGTAAGCACAGTTGATCACAAGTCGGGTCGACTCCACGATGAGAGCTGTCCTATTGTTTGTGGTGTGCCTGGCCGGTATGGCCATGGCTAGAGACATTGATGACACCAAAATAGGTGAGTGATTATTTTTTACATACATCCATATTATTATACATTAAATTTATTTATGATGGTATGTATAATAACCTCTTAAAATATGACGTCGAAATTATATTGACTTGCATTTCTCACCATCATCATCTTAGCGATCCCGGTTTCATCTATAAGCTTGAAATGCGCTTTATCCAGGTGGTTTAGATTATACGGTTTTTAGGCGATTCATCCGTCAGTCAGCTAGTGCACCATCTTGTAGGTGAATATATCCTGGCCTCGTAGGTCTGTGTGGCCCCACACATACTGCATTTCTATTTCTTATAATTTTATCGTACTCTGTATTGTTTTAGTCACTGTGGATATCAAGCAGAGGCAAGTGGTGATTCTGAAATTACTTAACCATGTCATAGAGCCACTTATGTACAAAGAACTTGTGGACTGGGGCAAAAACTTCAGAATTGAGGACAACAAGGAATTGTATACCGTAAGTTTACCAAGCTGGTTAACAATCTTATACCTTGTTTTCGTTGGTTGTCTCTTTAACCAAGATTTATGTTACAGAAAACCGATGTTTGGGAAGATTTTATTAAAATGATAAAGGTCGGTGTACTTCCTCGGGGCGAAATTTTCACCCTCCATGTAAATCGACAGTTCAAAGAAGTTATTACTATGTTCCACATGCTCTACTACGCTAAGGACTTCGATACCTTCCTTAAAACTGCCTGCTGGATGCGCCTCTATCTCAACGAAGGCATGTTTGTTTACGCTCTCACCGTAGCTGTCAGACATCGCGTAGACTGCAAAGGCATTGTTTTGCCTCCTCCATATGAAATCTACCCTTACTACTTTGTGCGTGCCGACGTTATCCAAAAAGCTTACTTACTCAAAATGAAGAAGGGACTTTTGGACCTCAAATTGAGTGACTTCTACGGGATCAAGAGGACGGATAAGGATGTCTACATCATTGATGAAAATGTATATGATAAACGTGTTTACTTTTCTGATGAGGACAGGCTCCGCTATTTCACTGAAGATATTGACCTGAATACCTATTATTATTACTTCCACATAGATTACCCGTTCTGGATGAAGGATACTATTTTCGACAAAGTTAAGCTGAGGCGATTCGAACTTACAATGTACATGTATCAGCAGATATTGGCCAGGTATTACCTGGAACGTCTGTCTGTTGGTTTGGGTAAAATCGACCAATTCTCCTGGTACAAGACCATCAAGAAGGGTTACTGGCCGTGGTTAAGGACACACACTGGCCTTGAATTCCCGGTTAGGTTTAACAACTACGTCCTAGCTAGAGATACGAACTATGATGTCATTCGCCTTGTTGAAGAATACGAGAGAATCATTAGGGACGCTATCATAAAAGGATTTATTGAAGTAAGGAAAAGTTAATTCGATGTTTATAAATGCATACTGTTAAACAAAAATATCGAATTAATGTAAAAATATTTTACAGATTAATGGCCTGAGGTTTGAACTGACCAAACATGACGATATGGAAATGTTCGGTAAGCTGATCTACGGTGAAATTAACAAACCAACCCTTGACTCGACCTATGTTGGTGCCTACCGGTACCTTCTGATTGTTATGAAAGCTGCAATTGGATTGAACACCTTAACCACTGACAAGTAAGTTGAAGAACTTTAATATTTCATGTAAATTATTACGCTAGTCATAGCATGGATGTTGCGTGTCTTTCTAAAACCATTAACTTATACAGATGAATCAGGTAATCATGCAGCGTATTTATACTTGTCGAATAAATTACCTCAATATTTAAGTTTATTATCTCAAAGTCTTAAATGTTTGTAAAACTATTTTGTTAACAGTTATTTCGTCGCTCCAACGGTTTTGGATCACTATCAGACTGCACTTCGTGACCCTGTGTTCTACTCACTACAGAAACGCATCATCGACTTAGTGTTCTTGTTCAAACTGCGCCTGCCTAGCTACACAAAGGAAGACCTCTACTTCCCTGGTGTCAAGATTGACAACGTTGTGGTTGACAAGCTTGTTACTTACTTTGATGATTACCTCATGGACATGACAAACGCCGTTGTCCTTACAGAGGAAGAACGAAAGAAGACTTCGTCTGATATGATTTTCATGGTTCGCAAACGCCGCCTCAATCACCAGAAATTCACAGTCACCCTTGATGTCTTGTCAGACAAGACAGTGGATTCCGTTGTAAGAATCTTCCTTGGTCCCAAGAAGGATCACCTTGACCGGCTTATTGATATTAACTTAAACCGACTTAACTTCGTTGAAATCGATTCCTTCGTTTACAAACTAACTACTGGTAAGAACACAATTGTCAGGCATTCCTACGATATGCACAACCTTGTCTCAGATCGCATCAAGACACGTGACTGGTGGAAGAAGATCGAGTCTATTACTGACTTGAGAGAAATATTTGTGAAAGATCTTAAGAACTTCCATACAGGTTTCCCGAAAAGACTGCTACTTCCTAAGGGTCGCGTTGGTGGAATGCACATGATGATTTACGTTGTTGTTACCCCATTGAAGCTGGTTGATAACGTTGATATGAACATCTTCGACACCACCCGCAAGGACTTCGTGGCTGATTTCAGATCAACCGTACTTCTCGACAAAATGCCTCTAGGTTTTCCTCTGGATCGCTACATTGATGTAGGTAACTTCTTCACTCCTAATATGAAGTTTTTGGATGTAGTAATCTTCCATAAGAAGATGACTTGCGATATGAAGACCAGGTGGAATCGTTGGGTACTGAAAGATTACAATATGGTTGACGTAACACCCATGAAGGATGATACATATTTTGTTGATACAGATATGAAAACTGACCGCGATGTGAACCTAACTGATTGGTAAATTTCTCCAATCTGATCTATACTCGACAATCTTCCAAGCAAGAAAGCATTGTTGCCTACCGAGTTCTTATTATATATTTATTTTTAATATTTCTGTAGGCGAAATAAATGTAGTTCAAAACAAAAGTATGTTATTTACATAAAACCTTATGTTAATCCAATCCAATATCAAAAATCCTCATTCCTCTGCAAATTCTCCTAACTCAGTCGAGGGTTTACACAACACACTGCAATCAATAAAGTGTTCGAGAAATCTGATTAATGAAATAATATAAAAAAAATGTTGATGTGTAGAATATCAACTACTGGCTGCTAGACAAATTACTACTATTTTACTACTACTAGCTTCTAGAATCCAACTCTTTGATCATATTCTTGCTTCACTCAATACTAATTGTCTTATAAGGAATTACATAGAAATATAAATCACAGGGCAGCTAAGCCGCTCAAATATTACAATCACACAGTTCAGCTATTACTTTTTGTTATGTTGAGAAAAATAGTAGTAAAAAAATAGTTTATTTAAAATCTATAAATGCAATAACATAGTGCTTTTAAACATAAATTAGGTGCAGCACATACCCTTTGAACACCTAGTGGATTGCCCTGGAGTTCCATGAGCACTTTCTCATATGTAATACCTATCTAAAAATTGTGACTCAGAACGTTTTACTACAGGTACCATGCAGATGAGGGTGGCTTGGCCTCTGCATACCTTTGACGGAAGCCCTATATACCGTGTTGCTAGCACTATGTAATGATACTAGCTGTTGCCCACGATTACAGTTACTTGGATCAGTAGCTTTACCATTTTTACATCGTTACTGTTTATCGAGCACGTAAACGAATTTTATTAGTCCGTCTAGAACGCATGAGTGAATTCAGACTTCTGATTGCTCCGTCTTACATGACATCGTGCTTTCTGATTTGTCTGAACAGAGCGAATGTACAAAAATACCGTACCGAGTGTTGCCCGCCTGTCAATATCAACAGGGCCGAAATGGGTATTAGACTGTCTAGCCAAATATTTTTTTACTAAACGTCAAAACGGTAAGTTATAAGGAAATTTGTACGAAACAAATAAATAATAAGCAAATAAGGTGCCTCCATACTGGTCCCGGTCGTGCCAGGGCTGTGGCAGAACCGTAACTGTGCCAGGGCTGTGGTAGGACCGTAACTGTGCCCGACTGTATATAGTGCCCCGTCAGGGGCTTTCTATTCACACATGTCACTGACGTGAACACAATAAATATTTACTTAATTTATTACCCGACTTCAGCGAAGCTATTTATTGTGGTGAATGTGTATATGCCTACGAACTCCAGTGACAACCTACCGAACTTTATAGACTGCCTGGGTGCGGTGAGTGCTCTTATTGTTGAATATGGTATTGAATCCGTTTTGATCCTAGGTGACTTTAATGCTAACCCGTCGAGTCTGTTTTATCGTGAACTTTTGAATTTTTGGGGGGAGCAATCTTGGTCATGTATAGATGTGGATCTACTGGGCGGTGATTCAAATACGTTTACATTTGTGAGTGACAGTACCGGGACGTGTAGCTGGTTGGATCATTGTGTGGTGACCCAATCAGCAAAGCGAGCTATTGTTAATGCTTATGTCCAATATGACACCAAATGGTCTGACCATTTCCCACTCATAATAGAATGTGAGCTAAATCTTTTAACACCGATACTTTCTAATGTTAACTCTGTTAGTCATAGTGCTAGGAACGTTATGTGGGGGACACGTAATGACAAACAGATTGCAATATTTAGCGCGGAATGTCATAAGCGGCTAAAATGTATTGATTTCCCGAAAGAGTTTGTTAAGTGTGTTAATTCTGGTTATTACTGTGATGATCCTGGGCATCGGTTTGTTCTTGATAGGCTGTATTCCAACATTGTGGCAGCCCTCAGTGACGCAGCGCTGGTGGGTCGGGGGAGGGTGGGGGTGAGTGGGAGAGGTGCGCGTATCTCGGGCTAGAATAAACACGTCAGCGATGCGCATGGGGAGGCTAGGAGGTCCTTTGTTGAATGGGTTGCGAGTGGTAGGCCTAGAACCGGGTTCATGTATGAGGAAATGTATAAATACAGGAGGATATTCAAGTCGAGGCTTAAGTGGTGTCAGGATCACCAGGATCAAGTTAGGATGGATGACTTGGCTGAGAGACATGCTTGGGGTGATTTTCGTGGTTTCTGGCGAGATATTAAGAAATCCAACCAGGGGCCTGGTCTTCCTATGAGGGTTGATGGCGTGAGCGATCATAAAGAAATTGCTGATAATTTTCAAATTCAAATTCAAATATATTTATTGTGAAAATGGGTTACAATGTGAAGTCAAAATGATATAAAGTTTCTCCATTCTCCACCTCTAGGCATACAATAGGCAAAATTTTGTGTAATGTACTTAAATAACTAAACAAATTGTCAGAAATAAATTGAACAAATTAGGTACATGTCAACATGAGTGAGCGTCAAAAATGTATGGCTGCTCATAATCTAATATCATTATACAATATAATCATAATCAACTGAGGTTATTTGTCTTTGTCTTCCAAAAATTCAGTCACTGTATAATAGGTTTTGTCCAACAGAAATAACTTCAGCTCATGTTTAAATTTATCCAAAACTCTTATATCTAAAATAGTCTTAGGTAGGCTATTGTAAATCCTAGGTGCCATACAGAAAACGCTAATGTCCATTAGTGTACTTTTATGTTGATGACAACCAATTTTATGATTGTGGCGCTTACTCGTATAGCGCTCAAATAAATCTAAATTGGTTCTAATAAACACTACTATTTCATAAATATACAAACACGACATAGTTAAAATGTTCAGAGTCTTAAAGTGAGGCTTACAACTGTCTGTTAGTTGGAGATTGCACATTGCCCTTAAACATCTTTTCTGTGATTTGAACACTTGCTCTTTTTCAGTGCAGTTACCCCAAAAAATAATACCATATCTCAGTATCGATCCCACGTAACCGTGATAAGCTGCCAGTACAGCCGGTTGGTTTAACTTTTTTGTCAACATAATATAAAGCGCATGTGATTGAGAATTTAATTTCGAGCACAAGATCTCTACATGCTTCTTCCAATTTAAATTTGTATCTAAAGTCAGACCTAAGAATTTAATTGTTTCTACTTCATGGATCGGTTTACCATCATAAGTAATTTCAATATTTGTGTCAATTAAAGGAGTTCTATTTTTAAACGTCATTAAATGTGTCTTACTTAAATTAATTTTTAAATTGTTTGAAGTCAACCATTGTATTATATCATTTAGTGTATTATATATGTCCGATTCAAGAAGTGTCCTATATTTGCCCGTAAATATAACTGTGCTGTCGTCAGCGAACAAAACAGTGGATGGTGGAGTGGAGTTTCTGTTGGATCGCTCTTGAGACGGGATAGGAGCGAATGTTGTACTAGGAAACCAATAGGGAAGGTCGCAGTACGATTTTCTGCCAAAGATGTACGAAAGGTTATTAAAGAAATGACGAGGGGCAAGTCCCCGGGCCACAATGGGTTAAGCATTGAGCACCTGCAGTATGCAGGGTCACATGCGCCCAGAGTATTGGCGATGTTTTACTCGTTATGCATGACCCACTCCTACTTACCTATAGACTTTATGAGAACTGTAGTCGTGCCCATAGTGAAAAACAGAACGGGGAACATTGCCGATAAAAGTAACTATAGGCCTATAATTTCACTGGCTACTGTTATAGCAAAAGTTTTTGACGGCTTAATCAACTTAGAATTGGACAAATGTATGACTCTGCCTGACAATCAGTTTGGGTTCAGACCTAAACTATCTACTGAAAGTGCAATACATTGTTTGAAACACACCGTCAGTTACTATACGAAACGAAGAACACCCGTCTATGCGTACTTTCTCGACCGGTCGAGGGCTTTTGACCTGGGTTCGTATGACATCCTGTGGAAGAAGCTTGAGAACACTAATTTACCACCTGAACTTGTGTCCATCCTCAAGTATTGGTATGCGAATCAGGTCAATAGCGTCAAGTGGACTGGGGCAATGTCAGAGCCTTACAAGCTAGAATGCGGGGTTAGGCAGGGTGGGTTAACCTTTGGTTTAACTTTGTTTAATTTATATATGGATGCCCTGATCGCCGCGCTCAGCAGCCAGTATATAGGATGCCATATAGATGGAGTGTGTGTTAACAATTTAAGTTACGCAGATGATATGGTGCTTCTCAGTGCGTCTATCTGTGACTTAAGAAAGTTGATTAGGACCTGTGAGGAATATGTTGGTGCACACGGGTTAAAATATAATGTTACGAAGAGCCAATACATGGTCTTTGAGGTCGAAGGAGCTACAAGTGCTACAAGTCCACAGAACCTACCACCTGTTCAGCTCAATGGGATTCCTCTGGAGAGAGTGAACCAATTCACCTATCTGGGGCATATACTTACGGTGGACCTCAGGGATCTTGCTGATATTGAGCGGGAACGGAGGGCATTGTTCAGGAGGGCAAACATGTTGGCACGTAGGTTCGCGCGGTGTTCTGCCGAAGTAAAGATTACTCTGTTCCGAGCATACTGCACCTCTTTGTACACATGTAGTCTTTGGGCTAAGTACTCGAAAAAAGTCTACAGTACCCTCAGTGTCCAATTTAACAATGCTTCTAGGATAATGATGGGGCTGACTCGTACCTGCAGCGCATCAGGCATGTTTGCAGCGGCAAACATAGACTGTTTTCACACAAGTATGCGCAAAAGAGGAGCCTCCCTGATATCCAGGGAGCGAGACAACTCCAACATCGTCCTGGCAATGATTGCTGACAGGTTGGACTGCCCTTACATTAGGCATTGCTGTCAGAGACACGTCCCGCAATGCCGGATGAAACGGCTATGTAATAATTTGACATAATTTGATTGACTGACTGACTGTCTATGTTATATATATTTTTGATCATGTTATAATGTATTAATTGATTTATTATTGCGTATTGACTATCATTTATTGTATTAATTATTTATTAGTGTCAATTTAATTCCATATTTTTACTCAATTAATTAAATTACTGAATCTAAATTTTTATAAAACCAAACTTATCCCAGTTTTCATGTCCTACATCGCTACGCATATGGGTGAAATTTACCTGAAATAATTTTTTTATTTTTATTTTAAAAGGAGGGTTATGTTTTTGTCCTACAGGTTCATATGTTCCCTCTTAGCTCCTCAATCAGTTATTAGAACTAGACAAATGAGGTACCGTTAGAAGCATCTAAGTTATCAGCTGGTTATAGGCTATATAACGTGTCACTGAATCTTATGTGACACCCTCTAGCGATGACTAAGTATTGGGATATGCTCTAGGCAAACTTACACCCTCGCAGAAGACCCGACACAGCGAGCGGCGCGAGTCCGTCATAACGACCCCTGATGTCCGACCGAGACCGAGGTGGTATCTCGTCAAATTTCGTGAGATAATGTGTTCTGGAAATCGTTGCTGCAATAAGGCTATTGTTTCATGTTATGTAAACCACATGTTATCCAGATTCGTGCCGGCCCACCTTATGGAAAGTGGTTACCGTGGCCTATGGACGTGTGCAACACCAAGGTCGCACTTGCGCTGACAACCCTGTATGCACAGAGTTTCTGTGCTGTCAGTGCAAAAGACAAAGTAGGACAAGCTTTTCTTTTCATCTGGTGGGCCGTGTGCTTGTCTGTCACCTAAGTGGTTTTAAAAAACATGATCACACTAATTCCCGTTACTATTATTATAAAAAAATGTCTCAGTACCGTCATATTATTAAATTCCAAGTTAGATTTTTTTAATATCCCCAATATGCAGACGCAACTAAACTATGAATATTGTGGTATTGCCGCATGTTTTTTGTAATTATGAAATGTATAACAAAGACACCCATCTTCCGACCAGGTAAAGTGATGCCCCAGGTGATCACGTATGCAACACTCGTGCTGGTGACCCTGAGGAAACTTTCTAATACCCTATTTTTTTTTTAAATTCTTTATTGCACCCAATCAGTACAGAGGTCATACACACAATATATATATATATATATATATATGTATATATATATGTATATATATATGTATATATATATATAGCTCAAGTTTGTTCAGCAATTCCTCCGATGCATCGAGAGAGCTGACAATAGCGAGAGTAGAAGAGATTGTGCAAAGTAACTTTAGTTTGAAGAGGTAGGAATTTCTGGAGACATTTGAGGGATTGAATCCCTCCTACTTACCTCCATGATGTGAACGTCTCAGGCAATCATGGAGTCAATGTGCACGCCTAAATTTTTTGCACATTTTGAGTAATCAATGGTCACAGAATCTTACATTACTGAAGGAAGAGAATCATGATCCGGGAGGCGGAGCATGTATCTACTACCAACAATAAGCGCTTTAGATTTTTTTGGGTTGACCAGCAGTCCAAAGAATTGTGCTCAAGCATGAATGTTGTCAAGATCATTGTTGATGGCAGCCACAGCCCCAGTCAGTTCATCAGCTTCGAAAGGTTCATATATCTGCAAGTCATCTGCATGGAGGTAATAATGCGAGTTTAGAACTCGAGTCACAGCGTTTATAAAAACAGAGAAGAGGAGAGGAGAAAGGACGCCATCTTGAGGAACGCCTGCTACTAAGTCACAACAATCGGAGGAAGCGTCATCATTCACTCTAACAGACTATGAGCGTCTCCGGTGATAGGATTTAAACCAAGTGTAGAAACATTGATGGACGATAGAACACCCAAGACGAAGTCAAAATCAACTGAGTTGAAGGCACTGCTGAAATCCAATAAGACCAAAACTATCAGTTGTTTGTTCTCCATGGCCATTTTATGTCATCAGTTACTTTAACTAATGTTGTTATAGTACTATGGCCACGGTGAAAGCCAGATTGGAAAGGGCTTAGCAGACCATTAGAGGAGAGGTAATAGCTCAGTTGATCATGTACAACACTCTCGAATACCTTGCACAAGATGGGAACAATTGAAATGGGGCGGAATTGGGAGTGTATTGTAGGGTTGGATACTCTCGGTAGGAAGCTTTCTTCCATGAAGAAGGAAAACAGTTGGAATACAAGAAGTTTATAATATGGGTGAGGACAGGAAGAATTATATTTACTATGGGAACAAGCATTTGGAGTTGGAGGCCATCACCGACCGCCCTAGTGGACATGGATTTTATATATTTCTTACCTTCTTCCTCTAATACCGGATGAAATTGCAAGTAAGTATTTACTGGAAGTGGAAGAGAAGAAAGAAAATGTAAGGTAGAAGATTTAACATCACTAGATATAGTAGTTGGAGGCGCTGAGAAGTGCGCATTTAATGGATGTCACAATTATGAAGGCTACTTGCGCGGTTTTCTCTGCGAAGCTGTACCCATACTGGCAGATGTTGTTTCGGCCACAGGATATTTCTTTAAAAGTTGTTGAAGTTCACTCCCCGACTCGAACTTATGCCGCGAGTTATCCGTGACCTGAACTATAATCTTCCCATCCGAGGTCCAGCACTGTCTCACACCATAATGCTTCCGTGCGGATACAAATAGCTCATGTCTGGGTTTTGTGAGAAATTCTGACGTGACGACGTTATACCAGTGCCTTTGAGTTTGGATTTATTACGCCATACTCCCAGACGATAGCAGACGGCTATGTCTTTAGTAGTGACATTTATGGTCTTCTGACAAATTAATGCTGTATTTCTCTCAGAAAGCCATGCAGAAGAAGAACCTTGACTCTTGATGCCATCTCATGCCGATCTAAGCCCTTTACCAGTAACTCCATTGGGGGATTTCAGGGCGCCCAAGGTCTTCCATACAAAACCCTTAAATTCAGTGAAGTCCCGAGAGATGCTTGCTATATTGGTTGGTGGTTATGTATTGGCCGCCTCTTACTGCAGACAAAATCACAAAAAAGGGGAGGAGTATGTGTGCTGGCTAAACGTGGCCTTAAATACACGGAAATTCAACTAACAAAGAGTCTAGCAATAGACAGCAGTTTTGAATGTTGCGGCATTGATGTCACTGAACGGAATATGATGATTATCTGTATGTATAGAACTCCTGACTCCGATATAAATATTTACTTTACACAACTCAATAACTTACTACAGAAACTCCTGTACAAATGTGATAAAAAAATTATTTTGGCAGGGGATTTAAATGTTAACACACTCAAATTCGAAAAAACCACATTAGAGTTTATGGATCTGGTAAAGAACTATGACTTGACATTACACATCAAAGACCCAACCAGAAAAAACAACTGTATTGACCATATCATCAGTAACTTCAAAACAGCAACTGGTGAACTTTTGCATTGGGGGTTGTCGGATCACAATACTGCGCAGGTGCTTAACATACCTTTAAAGAGCAAAAATACACCTGGACTGGCATATTACATCACCGTTAGGGACTACAGTAAACCCAATATCTTCAAGTTCCGTGAATGCTTAACAAATCTGGAAATTTACATTGAATCCGATATAAATTCTGCATATAAATACTTTCACGACTTAATCGGATTGTTCTATAACCTATGTTTTCCTAGCATACGAAATAAGAAATGTAATAAGGGCCGATACTCACGGTGGATAACTAAAGGGCTACGGAAAAGTTGTAAACAGAAAAGAATACTACGTTTTGCATATTACAGTAACACCTCTGTGGAGAACAAAATAATATACAAAAAATACACAAAACTATTAAGACGTTGTATAAATAAATCTATTCAAATGCACAATGACAAACTAATTAGTAACAGTAAGAATATTTGCAAATCTTCATGGAATTTAATAAAAGCAGAATCTGGAAAAAACAGTAAAACTGAACCTATAAAAAACATAATAAATAACGGTGAAATAATATGTAAGTCAAAAGAAATAGCCGACCTTTTTAACGATTATTACATAAACTGTAATATAAACAAGAACAGTTGTGGGACTAAGGTGGAAACAAATTGCAATAGCATATTCCTAAAGCCGTACGACTGTTATGACATTAATAAAATAGCAATGTCCCTAAAGAACACAAAATCGACGGGCTATGATAACATTACGACTGAAATTTTAAAGGCTAGTACGCCACTAATTTAGTAGAAGCCACTAATTCGAGTTACAGAGTTAACGGCTCTGGCATACCGCAGGGCAGTGTGCTAGGCCCTCTATTATTTCTATTATACATAAATGACCTTCCCGGGGTCACGGAACATCCATGTACACTATTCGCAGATGACATTTCAATAATAATTAAATCCAAATTAACTGACAATTACTTAAATGACACTGACCTTAATAAATATGACATTACTAATTATGACATTAATAAGCATGACATAAATAAATATAACTATGACATCAATAAATCAATAGAATGCATTATAAAATGGCTGGATGAAAATAGTCTTAATGTTAACCTAACAAAAACTAAATATATACAATTTAGCACATATGGACGTAAACACTTAAACCTTAATATTATGTACAAAGCTATTAAAATCGAGGAAGTAGACCACACTAAATTTTTAGGTATTATTCTGGATAAACATATAAATTGGAAAGCCCACATAAATAACATATGTAGCAAAATAAACAAATTTGTATATGTCTTGGCGAAGTTAAGTAGAATAACGTCGCAAATGACGGTTCTTAGCGCGTACCATGGTTATGTGGCCGCAGTTCTAAATTATGGCTTGATTCTTTGGGGGAACTCAACTGACATAAATAAGGCATTCATTGTTCAAAAAAAATGTATCAGAGCGATTTGCGGTGTGGCCCCCTGGATATCTTGCAGACCTCTATTTCAATCACTGAAACTGTTAACCTTGCCCAGTATGTTTATATTTGAATGTGCAAAATTTGTCAGACTGAATAAGCACATCTTTACAACAGCAAAGGAGATGTACCCCAGGAACACACGCGACCCAGACAGAATAGTTTTATCTAAGGTACCAAAAACTGTTGTATATAAAAAGAATTGCCTGTCTATGTGTGGATACATTTATAATTGTGTACCTAGTGAAATCAAAGCTTTACCGTACAAGAAATTTATAAAAGCGTTAAAAGACTGGTTGCTAAACAAATGTTTTTATTCTGTTACAGAGTTTTTATCCATAACCAGTAAAGAGTATAGATAAAAATGTGATTAGGTGGTTTATTTAAATGTATGAGCTTCCTTTTGACTTCGTATCATTTATATGCCCAATTTAGGCAGAACATGATGTACCTAGTCATAAGACACAATTTGTAACATCCTTATCACAATGTTCTAGCAAATAAAGATCTATTCTATTCTATTCTATTCTATTCTATAGTCTTATGGATTGTAGACTCACCTACAGCACTCTTCAAGTCTTCTTCGTACTGTGCCATGCGCCTCGTGAAAGTGGTAGACAGCTCCTCCATGCAGTTAAACTGGTTTTTGTACAGGTTCATTTTCTTTGTTACGCTTTAGTGCAGTTGAGCACTAGAGGCACTAGAGGGGCAATAGAGGATACCAAAGGATTTTAAATATTATATTGCATTAAATTGTAAGTAATTCTATTATTTAAATTAAAAATATACAAAAGCTTTTTTAAACGGTGTTGTATACATTTCAACAGCTACCCTCCTTCTCCTTCTTGAAGAATCCCATATTGTAGTCGCTTGGGAAAACCACAGCGGAGAGCTCATTCCACAGCTTGAGATTGTGTGGAATGAAGAACCTTTCATACTGCACAGTGTGCTCCGTTTTCGGTCGCATTGTATGAGGATGATTTCCGTGCCAATGGTGAGCGAATATAGAATGTAGCTGTGGGCAGTCATGACAGCCAATTCATCTGAGCACAAATCGTTCTATAGGCGGTATAACACACACATCGAGACTAAGTCCCTCCTAAGGTTGAGAGGTTCCACATCACCTGCTAGTATGGGATTGTCAACGAACTTTAACGCCTTTCTTTGCACCAAGTCGAAGTCGTCGACATCACTAAATTTGTGGGGGTTAGGTAGGTCTCCAAGAGTTGGGTGAGGTCAACCTCCAGTGCTATCTGATCTGATGATCTGATGACGCTATGGTGCAGGTTTTACTCTCGGCATAGGGAGAACCGACGGTAGTGGCTCCCATAAAAGCCAAGATAAGTCAAATGGAAGAGATACGAAGAGTAAGCGAACTCCTGGTTCCCGAAGTGCATTTATCAGATACACCGATGGGATGTCAATACGATGATGATGACATACATATTATTGAGAACCCACTTTTACTTTATCCACAGTATTTGCTATTAAACCTGAACAGTTTCGCCTTACGGCATCTACAAAGCTTAACAATAACAGTTACAGTCATCACAAGTGGGTTCTCAATATGTGTAACAATAAATTCCACCAAGTGCCATCAATCAACTGTGTAAATAGTATATGCGTAGGAAAATTTAAAATCTGCATTAAGAAAAATTATATAAATAACTTCTGTTATTATTATTGGCAAAAACTTATTGATCATTGTCGATGCTATCGACACGTGTAATAATTCAAAGGTCAATGGGTTTAATTTCTGGCAAGATATTATATTGTTATTTTTAATAAATAATATGATGCAGTTTTAGCTATCACCCAAATCGGGTTTGAAACTCCTTTGAACATTTTTGCCTATTCTTCATAGTTTTGAATTTGCCCATCGATCTCCGATTGAAAAATTCACCTTGTATACTTCAACCCTTAGAAGTTTAAAAAGTGAATTATATAATAATAATCATAATAAATAAATATTCTACAACATTCTACACAACGCTATCTAGACCCATGGTAAGCATAGCTTAACTAGCTTGTGTTATGGAATCTAGAATACGAATAAACATACTTACATACTTTTTTATTGTAAATATATACATATTATACATAGAATTATATATATGTACTAGGATATAAGGTTTGATACACCGTTAGGACTTTCCTTTGCAACCCCGTATACTATGCATCATTTCAAGGCAGTATCTAAAGTATTAATTAAATTTGAGGCCTATAATTTATCACCCTCACAATGAACTTGTATTTTATGTGTTGACAGTTCTTTTGTTTATGTTATGTTTTCGTCATTTTGTGGTAATTATCGCTAAATAGGTAGGTAGGTACCTACTCATAAGTACACAAGTACAAATATGTCTCTATAGATACAACTATAGAGACATATTTGTACTTGTCAAACACTTTTGTTTCTAGGTGGTAGGAGTTTCTAGGAGGTAGGGCCCGGTGGTATTTCCGTCCAACTGAGCCGTCTGACTGAGGAAGTACCTCCGCCCTACAGAATACCGCAGCCATAATAACCTACTGTTGTATTTCCGGCGGTGAGTAGGGTAGCCAGAGCTCACTGGAGAGATTTTGAACTGTCAGTGGGAAGACCAAAAGGTTGTCCTGCTTTGTCTTTTACACTGACGGCACACAACCTCTTGTCTTTACAGGGTTGGCAGTGCTGGTGTGACTCCCTTGTAACACACAGTAATCACTTTCTATCAGGTGGGCCGTGTGCTTGTCTGCCAACCAAGTGGTATAAAAAACACAAAAAATGTCCTGTGGCTAAACTACTGCTTACTTAGGATGGATCGAGGGTATTAGTGACTTCAGGACTCTCAGTCATACGGATCTCAGGTTGCTACAAGTTGTCGACAGCATCTACGGACCCAGATGGAAGCTTACGTCTTACAGAACACATCATTGCTCCGACTTAAAAACCGTCCCACCTTGTTCAGGACTCCGAGTTTACGCGAAACATAGTATTAACTGAACTACTGACATGAGTAATGTAATAAGTAGGTACATCATTATTTTAGGGAGTAAGCGAGTCAAGACTAATCTTTCCACAAATTTTATTACGTGTAAATATATAGTTATGTGATATTAGTTCAATATATTTGGCTTAGTTATATTTTTTGGAACGTCATACAACAAAAATTCACTACTACAGCGCGGCTTTACCGACTATCCTACAGCTCGGGTACAGTGCCGATCCCCAAGAAGGGGATCGCTCAGAGCCAGGCAACAATCGACCCAAAACCGTCACCTCAGTGCTGTGCAAGGTCTTCAAGCACATAATTAACAAACATGCGTCACCTAGAGGATCACTCCTTAATTAATGACAGGCAAAATGGCTTCAGGCCGAAACGGTCAACGGGTGATCTTCTGGCATACGTTACCCATCTTTGAGGTGAGGCTATGAACAATAACTGCGGGAATGCCGTGTTCTAGATAAGAAAACGCGCATTTTTTGCGATTATCGGTATAAACGGTGCAACAATGTAACGAAGGTGCAACAATGTATATGCCCTTTCTTGTGAAAGACATCTAATTGTAAACATGTTATCACAACCAAAATTTAGTATAAAAGCTACAGTAATCGAAAGCTGAGCACAGTTGATCACTGATCTGGTCGACTCCACGATGAGAGCTATCTTATTGTTCGTGGTATGCCTGGCCGGCATGGCCATGGCTAGAGAATTCGATGACACCAAAATTGGTAAGTTCTATTTTACATCTCTACTTATTTTGCTTCAATGTGCATATTTTTTAAATCGGTAAGGATTTACTTAGGATTAACTTGGCTTGCATTATACTGGTTTTCTGCTGTAGAGTTATGACTTAACATTAAAACGATCATGGTAGTAAATACGCTAAGGAGTGGCAGAAAAGGAAGACCTCATGACTGGAATTATAATAAACGGGTTCTTCACTAGGATGGACTACATTCTAAAAAAGAACACGCTTATTATAATTTCATTTCATTCATCCACCGCACTAAACTGTGCTATATTTCTCTGTTCTTTTATTTCTGTAATAACCAACTCCTATTCTAAATATATATTTTTATCAGTAGATATATTATGTGCGAATGTTTTATACAGTATTCGTGTATTTATATATAATTGCATTTGTATGGCTTACAATATTTTTGTAAAACCCTTAATGCTTTTTCAGTCACGGATGTCAAGGAGAGGCAAGTGGTGATTCTAAAATTACTGAACCATGTCATAGAGCCACTTATGTACAAAGACCTCGTGGACTGGGGCAAAAACTTCAAAATTGAGGACAGCAAGGAATTTTACACCGTAAGTTTACCAAGCTGGTTAACACTGTGTTATTGATCCGTTTTATGTTTCATTACCCAAGCTTTTTATTTCAGAAAACCGATGTTTGGGAAGACTTTATTAAAATGATAAAGGTCGGTGTACTTCCTCGGGGCGAAATTTTCACCCTCCATGTAAATCGACAGTTCAAAGAAGTTATTACTATGTTCCACATGCTCTACTACGCTAAGGACTTCGATACCTTCCTTAAAACTGCCTGCTGGATGCGCCTCTATCTCAACGAAGGCATGTTTGTTTACGCTCTCACCGTAGCAGTCAGACATCGCGTAGACTGCAAAGGCATTGTTTTGCCTCCTCCATATGAAATCTACCCTTACTACTTTGTGCGTGCCGACGTTATCCAAAAAGCTTACTTACTCAAAATGAAGAAGGGACTTTTGGACCTCAAATTGAGTGACTTCTACGGAATCAAGAAGACGGATAAGGATGTCTACATCATTGATGAAAATGTGTATGATAAACGTGTTTACTTCTCCGATGAGGACAGGCTCCGCTATTTCACTGAAGATATTGACCTGAATACCTATTATTACTACTTCCACATAGATTACCCGTTCTGGATGAAGGATACTATTTTCGATAAAGTTAAGCTGAGGCGATTCGAACTTACAATGTACATGTATCAGCAGATATTGGCCAGGTATTACTTGGAACGCCTCTCTGTCGGCTTAGGTAGAATCGACCAGTTCTCTTGGCACAAGACCATCAAGAAGGGTTACTGGCCGTGGTTAAAGACACACACCGGCCTTGAATTCCCGGTTAGGTTTAACAACTATGTCCTTGCAAGAGATATGAACTATGATGTCATTCGTCTTGTTGAAGAATACGAGAGAATCATTAGGGATGCTATTATCAAAGGATTTATTGAGGTGAGTAAAAGTTAACTCAATGTTCATAAATACATACTGTTAATCCAAAATATTGCAATAATGTAAAAACATTTTATAGATTAATGGCCTGAGGTTTGAACTGACCAAACATGACGATATGGAAATGCTTGGTAAGCTGATCTACGGTAAAATTAACAAACCAACTCTTGACACGACCTATGTTGGCGCCTACCGTTACCTGCTGATTGTTATGAAAGCAGCAATTGGACTGAATACTTTGACCTCTGACAAGTAAGTTTACCAATATTTCTATAGTTTTAAAATGATGTATGTATATTTGCCGAATTTCTTGACATTTATGATAACTGCTGGGCTTCCTTAGATAGTAGCGTGATGATATATAGCCTAAAACCTTTGTCGATAAACGGACTATTTATTTAACAAAAATTTTAATCAATCCTTTTTCAATTCAAACCAGTAGTTCTTGAGACTAGCGTGTTCAAACAAAAAACAACTCTTTAGCTTTATAATAGTAAAATATATTACTTCTTAGACGAAGCTTAAACGGCGGAGTCTTTTAGATTTAATATTTATACAGGATTAAAAATTCTTTAAACTTATAGTTACTTGTAGAATGAACTTTGCCGATTATGCTGTAATCCTAAACTGATTCTTATTTTATATCCTTATACTAGTAGTTCTTTATTTTTATTTTATTATTTTACATGATATAAAATTTCAACGTATCAACTTTTTTTCAGCTACTTCGTCACTCCAAGCATTTTGGACCACTATCAGACTGCACTTCGTGACCCCGTGTTCTACTCACTACAGAAACGTATTATCGACCTCGTATTCCTGTACAAACTGCGACTGCCTAGCTACACAAAGGAAGACCTCTACTTCCCTGGTGTCAAGATCGACAACGTTGTGGTTGACAAGCTTGTTACTTACTTTGATGATTATCTCATGGACATGACAAACGCCGTTGTCCTTACTGAGGAAGAACGAAAGAAGACTTCATCAGACATGATTTTCATGGTACGCAAACGCCGCCTCAATCACCAGAAATTCACAGTCACCCTTGATGTCTTGTCAGATAAGACTGTGGATTCCGTTGTAAGAGTTTTCCTTGGTCCCAAGAAAGATCACCTTGGCCGGCTCATCGACATTAACTTAAACCGACTTAACTTCGTCGAAATTGATTCCTTCGTATACAAACTAACTACTGGCAAGAATACGATAGTCAGACATTCATACGATATGCACAACCTGGTATCAGATCGTATTATGACACGTGATTGGTGGAAGAAGATTGAAACTCATACTGACTTAAGAGAAATATTTGTTAAAGATCTAAAGAATTTCCATACTGGTTTCCCGAAAAGACTGCTACTTCCTAAGGGTCGCGTCGGTGGTATGCACATGATGATGTACGTTGTTGTTACCCCATTGAAGCTGGTTGATAACGTTGATATGAACATCTTCGACACCACCCGCAAGGACTTCGTGGTTGATTTCAGATCAACCGTACTTCTCGACAAAATGCCTCTAGGTTTCCCTCTGGATCGCTACATTGATGTTGGTAACTTCTTCACTCCTAATATGAAATTCTTGGACGTAATGATCTTCCATAAAAAGATGACTTGCGATATGAGGACCAGGTGGTATCGCTGGGTACTGAAAGATTACCAATTGGTCAACGTAACTCCTCTGGACGCGGACTCATACTTTGTTGATACAGATATGAAAGTTGACCGCGATGTGAATCTCACTGATTGGTAATCATCTCCAATCTGACCTATATTCGACAATCTCTTAAGCAAGAAAGCATTGATGCCTATCAAGCTTTTTTCACAACATATTTATATTAATATTTTTTTATATAATAAATAAATGTTTTTCAATATATTCAAAGTTTATTGCTTACCTGAATTGCTTATTTATTTAAACCATAATAATGTAATTCAAGTTAAATTATACATATTATCTTTAGAATTTGTGCTGTCAGTGGGAAGACTAAAGGCTTGTCCTGCTTTGTCTTCTACTGACGGCACAGAAACTCTGTACTTACAGGGTTGGCAGCGCGACTGTGACTCCTCTGGTGTTACAGACATCCATAGGTCACGGTAACCACTTTCCATCAGGTGGGCCGTGTGCTTGTCTGCCAACTAAGTGGTATAAAAAAAAATTTGGTTTTCTATATGTATTCTTTTAAAATATATAAATTAAAAAAATATGTTAAAACATATACCTAAATACAACGATTTGTTTATTGATATAATTCCGATAGAATCACCGTTTAAAGATGAGATGATGATGAAAATATGTGGTTTGGCTAAAACAAAAAAAAGCTATATCGATACATTTTTATGCACATACAGTAGGTATATTAAGATGCAGTAGGCAGAATGCAATACACAAACAAATATATATTTTCTTGCATTCATACAATAGAGTACATAAATAATTAAATAGGAGTTCAAAACCTAACTGATTGAAAGATCCTACACATTCAAGTGATAATTTTCAACCATAATTATTTATTATTAGAGATTATGGGATGTCTATTGGCATATCTATAGGTCATGGAAGAACTTAAATTATCCCTTCAGGGTTAAACATTACAGTTATTGTTGGGAATCTTGAGGTTGCGAACACCCTCGAGCCTTTCCAGATGCGTAGAGATGTTGCGTCCTTAGCAGTGTTTTACCGTCCTTACCACTGTGAATGTTCTGTTGAGCTCTTTCAATAATTATTCCCACTCATTCCCTCCTTATACAGGACAATACGAGGAGGATGTTATGTCACCCGCATACGGTTCAAAATATTCCAACAAAAACCGAGCGGTTTAGTGACTCTTTCCAAGTGTTTCCTTCTTCCTATAGTCTCGGGTCCTTTACGTAGGGCGCGAAAAAGCATCTGATCAAGCCGTCAAACTAAATGCCATCATTGTACCCAACTAATACGTGTCTGTGATGGTGACTTTCTATCCTGAGACTTTACCTTCAGCTTACCATCAGGCGAGGTGAAGTCACATTGTATGTATGAATTTATTCTATTTAAAAAGAAATATTCAAAAGAATGACTCGTATATTATATCACCCCCCTGAAATGGGTCTCTTAATAAGTTCCATCGGCTATTTATAATCTTCCTCATCACTTCCACTTCACCAAATAGTATTTACTAGATGTAAACACTTGTTACTAAAAATCTTGGAATCGATTGAATACCTAAATGTTTATGAAGTAAAAATTTTACGTTTTACTCACACAAAGCAACTAGTGTTGACATCTATTGTGTGTTAATATAAACATGCTACAGAATTTCACTGAGCTTGTGAAGCAGTTAGCTTTGAAATCGTATACTAGATGGCGGTAAAATAAAGATGTGAATCTGATAGTTATAAGTATTGCTGCTTTAAAGCTGCTTTATAATTTTAATATACGATATTTTAATTTATCTTATTACATAGTTTTTTATGCTACAGATATTATTAACTAGGATTCTCAAACAGTGACTGTGATATCAAACTGCAATATGTAGATTTTTACCCGGACTGCCAAGGAAGGTTTTTTATACCATTTAGGTGACAGGCAAGCACACGGCTCACCTGATGGAAAGTGATTTCCGTTGCCTATGGACGTATGTAACACCAGGTGCATTACACTCGTGCTACCTAATGTTTTGCCGCGTGTCTTGTATGTTTGTTTTTTAAGTAAAGATAAGATAAGATAAATCTTTATTGCACCTACACCAATGGCATCCTTAGCAAGTATTTTCTTTCTCTGTTAGTTATTTCGCTTTTGCTTCCAATGAGAATGGCACTAGCGTAATATTAGTCAATATAAACTGCATTCGTACCAACCACAATGTTGTGGTCCCAACCAATTGTCGAAATTTGAAATTAAAATCAGCCTCAAACAAATGATAGGCCACCGTAACGGGACAAATGTATTATTGCTAAAAAGATACACATAGGTGGGAACCATCTCTTCCCATGCGGTTTCGTACAAGGCAATCAAAATATACAGCCCAGACTCAGCCTCAGATGTATGGTTAGAGTTAACAATAGTGCCCGGAATACGCCAATAGGCTTACCCTCTATTACATGGGACCGAATTTCATGATTGGTGAAATGTGCATGTTAATTCACCTCTGCCTAACCCTCCGGAGATAAGGACGCGATTATATGTATGTATGTATGTAAAGGTAATATTTAGGAATGTGCACCTAATGATCATAAAAATATTAAGTTGTGTTCCTAGCGGTGTGTAGGGTAGCCAGAACTTACTGGCGAATTTGTGCTGTCAATGCGAAGACTAAAGGCTTGTTCTGCTTTATCTTCTACACTGACGGCACAGAAACTCTGTGCTTACAGGGTCGGCAGCGCGAGTATGGCTCCTCTGGTGTTACACACGTCCAAAGGCCACGGTAACCACTTTCCATCAGGTGGGGCCGTGTGCTTGTCTGCCACCTAAGTGATATAAAAAAGAAGCTATTAATGGTTGCAGTTTATCATTATTTTTCTTCAAAGATAACCTATTGTCAACCCGGTCTCACTGACTTTCACAGCCATATCGACTTTAATAATTGAGAAAATTATTTACAATATCAAGTATCTTTATCTATAGGTACCTTAGACTTGATTTAAGTCTATTTCATCATAATATAAACATCATGATTTGTATATCACCGCACTTAATTTATTATTAAATAATGAGATAATTAAGTGCAAGTATTAAGATTACACAGTCACCCCGCTTTTCATTACAGCGTCTAGAGGTCACGTTTTTCTACATGTTATATAATTCTTTCAAATATCTTCGCTTCTCCAATTGTCAGAGAATGTTGATATATGGTTACCATTTGACGGCTCACATATCATAGATAGATAGCCTAATCCATCAAATCTTCCTGTACATACATTAATCGTCGTCTAATAACTAAAATTTAGGGCCCCATTTACATATTTAGCGCCTAACATCACTTGCAAATCAACACATGTGCTAATTGCAGCTTTAGTGTAGGCCTTCTTCACGCGCTCAGACGGCAGTTGTCACCGTAAAATCCAAATTAATCGGCAAAATTATATCCACGAAACATTAGACAGTAGTTTAATGACAATGACAATGGTTTGTTCAATTAGATATTGGCAGTGCATACTCAAGTCAGACATTGAGTACTTAAGGAAATTTTTACTTACCAAGATTTTCGGCTTTATACAATCGAGGAATGTTGTGGGAGTCGAATGGTGCGAACAATACCAACAAACAACTGTTTACCTGGTTTCTCGACTAATTAATGCACTACCACCGGATCAACGCATTTTAAATAATATTAAGCCCCATAGTGTCAAAATGAGACTCAAATTTTAGTTCATACGTTCACTTATTACATGTTTTTATTTTAACACCTTACATAACATAACATTAACTCACGCCTTTATCCCCGAAGGGGTAAGCAGAAGTGCTAGCACCCACATTTCGCCAGTTTATGTTTAGGTCCCAATGTAATAGGCGAGCCTTGCCATTAACCGGGCACTTATAAACCTGCGATAAATACACACATAACTTCGAAAATCATCGAAAAGTCATTGATGTGTGCCATGGTAAACCTGGAATCGAACCCGAGACCTCGTCTCAGCAGTCCATTACCCATATTACTAGGCTACCTCGGTGTACACCTTAGGCATTGATTATAAACTTAATAAGTTTTCTGCAAATGCTTACGCATCTATATGCTGTATATAATTGTTTTTTTTTTTGTAGAATCTAATCACAAATACATAAAATTGACTCGCGATCATGTTGCATCGAACAACCCACCCTGTATCGTTCCCGGCGCAAAGGTGCCCATGATGCTGGCTGCGATACCACGCTGAATCGCAATGGCCATCCTTTGATGATGTGTAAGTAAATGAAACTGTTTGCCAGGTGAATAGGCATACTAGGCATAGTGGTGAACAACACCGAAACTGGTAGTGCAGACACCGCACACTTATGCACCTGATAATTGCTGTGTTATTTATTTTTTATTGTTTTTACATTTTATTGTTTATTTTGATTTGTTTTTATTTTGTTGTGTTGTGTATGTGTAATAAATGGTTCTTTCTTTTTTCTCTTTCTAAAAATATGAAACTACCATGAAGAACTAAATGTTAAAAACTTAAATGATATAACACGCATTTATCTCCAATGTGAACTTACTATTGAACTTTAGCGCTACCCTGACTTTGACTAGGTCAGTACACCAAATATCCGATAACGTTGTTGTGAATTCTATAATATGTTGACGCGATGTATCCATGCGAGATTTAAGATACCTTTTTGTAACTTTCAATTAATGATTGTGAACGAAAAATGTAGACAATACCATGCTACATGGTATTGTCTACATTTTGCACAGTACAGTCTGCACGTTAAATAAAATTAAAGACGTCCCTTTTATTGTATAATTTAGGTTAAGTTACGTAAGTAAAGTGACAATTCCATCCAGATCCCCTCTATTGGCAAATAATTTGAAATCAGGCACGATATAGTTTCAAGGATTCAAAATATTAGCTTAGGATATGAATCAAAGGACAAGGTAAACATTATAATATAATATATAAAACATCCAAATATCGCGGATCATATCATCACGCCCGTCTATATCGTTTTTGGTTGCCGAAAACCTACATTAAGCTTAACGTAATGATAAAATTGATAACGCTTCTTCTATCCAAAACTAAAACGTAGCACTAGATTTTTCACAAGTTATATTACATCAGAAAATCTTAGCTCAATGACCTTTACAAAATATTACAAAGTATTAAGCAATTTGTTGATGTCAAACACGAAGGACGTAAGAATATTGACCTGGTTATTTAGTCATATTATATTCGAATCTGTAACATTAGTACGTTCAACTGTATTTATCAGAACTTAATAGGGTTTATGCACTTTGAAAAATATTATAAAAGCTAATGAGGCTAGAAAACAAATAACAGTCTAAAAAGAAAGATGAAAGTGCACAGAGTAATATTAGTTGTCGCTGCATTAATTACCCAAGTTTTTGGGTATTTGATAAAGGTGCCTACGAAATCTATAACAACTCCGTCGGTGACAGGTAAGAATAACTATACTTTTTTTCAAAGTTTTAATTTACAATTTTAAAGAAAATTCCTAAGGTAGAAGAATAAGAGAGATAGTTTTCAGTATCCAAAGACAGTATCCTAGTTTTCTATCCGTGTGGTGATGGAAAAGAATACAAGTATCACGCCATCTCATTCGTATGGTGTCTTAAAAGGCGACTAACGAAAAAATACTAAGAATTCATCACTGCGAGAGAAGAAACACTTGAAATAAAACCATGTACCAACTCGTCTGGCCACCGTGGAAACAGTAGGCCAAAGTCTCCTAACATTGGGAGAGGCCTAGTCCAGCAGTGAACTGCGATGGGCTCTCGATAGGAAAGTAACTAGTCTGACTAGTCTGTCTGTTATTCTTCTCTTTACCGCTCTCTCTTCTTTATCTTTACCGCTGGACCAATTTTATTAAAACATTACAAAAAGGTAGTTTATCATTTAAAAAAACATAAGGTACTATTTATTGTATTCCAGAAAATATCAATTTACCGCGATAAAGCCACATGAGGATGTGCTGACCTATTGGCCAACAGTTACCATAATCTATGAATACTCGAAATACATGAGATATCATTCGCTACAACACACATAGCATAATAGTATATTACGGTACGAGTGTGTAAAGTTGGTGATTACCGCTAAGGCGCCATTGAGACCCGAACCCACAAACGAGGGTCTTAAGAGAGTTTAAGACGGTAATCATCAATACACACGTGTTTCTTGCGACGTTTTTCAACACCCAGAAAATAATACTGAAATAGATATTTACCCTTGTATTTTATATCGGGCTGTGAACCGCATAAATCATTTTCTTCATAACTAGTACCTTAACACAAGAATTAAAATTAAATTAGAATTATTTTCACAATAGCGGGAATAATTTACTAGTTTTCCTTTGAGAATGAGATTTCGGGACGGAGAAAATGAAAAATTTAAAGTTTTTACATAGAAAACATATTATATATTTCAGTAAAAGTTTTGTTTATTAAACTGGTTTAATAAAGAAACAAGTTGAAATAATATATTAAGTATTAAGATGCATGAAATGACCTATCAATGTATTTTCATTATTTTGAATACGATTTTTTTTGTATCGAAACTTTTTTAAGAGGAAAGCAATTCAACTAATAAAATAAAGAAAAAGCTAAATTTCCTAATAAATTATAGCAAGGATAAAGGTAGAGTTTGATAATAGGTGCCATTATGTGCCTAATTGCAGTGAAATTGGAGCCACTTTATAAGCAAGTGTGTTGGAAATTTGTACTTAAAAAGTACTCGTGCCATAATGTACTATTACTACATAAAATAAATTCTACCCTTAGAAAATCATAAGACCTTTGAAAGTCAAATGGATATAGAGTAACAATCGATTAAAACTATAGAATCTCACCTCGTATAACATTTAAGCGTTAAACTAAAATAACTATATCAACATCTGATATAGAATTACCACCCTGAGTATTAAAACAATGCGAGAAGATAATATTTAGTAAGCATTTGTTTATTGTGATAGCCATAGATTGTATGTTATCATTAGTTTATAATTTCAATTCTGCTTTTTATGACTATTAACAACAAAGGTGCTTTTGGGTTCTCACCACATTTACTGCCTCTATTTTAAATATAGAACACGTCAATTAGACTTCGCCTTGCCTGATGGCAAGCTAAAAGCCAAGTCTCAGAAAAGAGGGTCATCATTACCTACACATACCGTGTGAAAATGGTGACACTCAGCTTGACGGTCTCATCATATGCTTTTTCACGCCCCGCTTGTACCCGGTGTTGTTGACCCGGGACTGTAGGAAGAGGCAAACACGTGAGCTGGTAATGAATTTCAGACCTTAATGGTGCGACAGAGGAAAGAGTCACCGAACCGCTTGGTTCTTGATCGGATGTTCTGCACCGTGTGCGGATGACATCTAAGACCTGCACGTGTTGTCCTGTGTAGGAAAGGGGAGGGTGGAAGAGCTCATCAGAACACTCACCATGGTACAGACGGTAAAATACAGCCACGGACGCAATATCTCTAGGCATCTGTAAAGGTTCTAGGGTGTTCGTGATCTCGAGTTTCCCAGTGAGTGCGGGTTTAATTTCCGTTCAGTTCAAAAAGCTGCGAAATATAGAAGTTCAGCTGCATCTTAGTTAGATAAGAAAGCCGACCCCAACTGAGATGGCAAAAGGCGTAAAGAATGATAATGATGATGATGACAGTAATGACTGTCGTTGTATTATTTAATTGCTTATCCTACTACATAAAGTCAAAAATATAAAGAATTGTGCTTTGTCAATTAGAATTTTTTTACAGTGAACCTATCAAAACGAAATCGATATTATACCATTTCCCTAATGCAACATACATAATATTATGTTAACGTATCAAAAGATGAACAAAGCAATAGATCTAAGTTTTTTCGTAAATCTATTTTGTTCAAACAAGTAGATAGATAGATAGATAGATAATTCTTTATTGTACACCAACAGATTTACAGTAGGACAAGTAGGTAGCGTGTATACAGTTCAATGCACGGCGACCTTATCGCTGAATTAACAAATGATAGTTTTTCTGCGGTGTCAAAGCACCATCACAGTACATCTTTTGTATGAAAGCAATGAGATCCCCCTCTCTTACCCCTCAGCTTGTTATCTTATGAATGATCAGCAATACAATACTCCTATTGAATTCAATCATTGTTTTTTAGATAACACACAATGGGTGCATATTCAGGAGTTGATGATACCATTATTTGAAAACGTTTGCGAAGATAGTAACAATCCAAATATATGCAATTTGGCTCAAGAATTTAAACTTAATTCAACAGATTATATGGCAAGTTATTTTAACTTAACTATTAGCATGCAAGTATAATAAGAAAAACAACTAAAAACTAATATTTTGTTGTTTTTGTTTTGATTTGTTTTAGAAGCCAGAAGTGATAACACATTTAGAAAACCTCATATCAACTGGATTACTTCCTAAGGGTACAATATTTTCGGAATACAACCCTGATCATTTGAATGAATTAAAAATAGTTTATGAGGTTCTTTACAATGCTAAAGATTTTGAGACATTTTATAAAGCAGCTGCTTGGGCACGGCAAAATTTAAATTGCGCATTATACGTAAATGTTATCTACATGGCTATTCAAAATAGAAGAGACACTGAAAAAATTTCTATCCCAGCTCCATATGAGCTAATGCCGAATTATTTTATTAATCAGCAAGTCATAATTCAAGCGTCAAATTTATTCAGAAAGAACTTCAATGACTACATCCTACCCACTGAAAGCATTCGTAGTGAAGGTGATTACTACATTATCGATGCTAACTATACGGCCTTATTCTATGATAATGATGATGACTCTAAATTGGCTTATTTTCGTGAAGACATTGGATTAAATTCCTACTATTACTTACGAAAACTAAAAATGACCTCTTGTTTAAACGATGACAATAATGAAAGATTTGGTGAAAATATGTTCCGAATGATGAAACAACTTATGGCTAGGTATAATTTAGAAAGATATGCTAATGGACTGCCAGAGTTGGATAGTATTAATTGGGATACACCGTCAAATATACCTTACGACTCAATGTTGATTTATTCTAATGGAGTTGAGTTCGCTTCTAGAACATCATCGGTTCAACTGTCAGACAATGAAGATTACCAACAATTGAGAATCATTGAAAACAATTTATTAGATATCGTTGGACACCTAGTAAGTACTATATAGATATTTAATAATGCACCCAAGTACACTTAACCCCTATCTATCAAGCTTTAGAGGTAACTGGATCAATGCTATGATAAAGATGAAGCCTTAAAGTGTCGATTAAAACTAAATATATTAAATTTTCTAGCAACAGCGTGGTTATACCAAAGGACAAATATTAAATCATCTTATGGAAATTTTGGTCACGGGTGACAGAAGTTATGAGGTAATGGCCAGAAAACTCCTTGGCAAAGATGTAACTAACAACGGGTATGTGTAATCAAATGCTGTATTTTATTTTTAATGAGTATTTCAGAATTGAATTAGACTATTTACGGAGTTTGATTTTACAGGGATTACTCGGTTTTGGAACACTACATGACTTCCGTACGTGATCCAATGTTTTGGAAGATTAATATGAAAATAGTAAATATGATTGACGAAGCTCTCAAAATGTTACCTACTTACACAAGAAATGAATTATTCTTTCCTGGAGTGGAGATAGTAAACATTGACGTGAAAAAGATGATCACATCATTTGATTACTTTACCTTTGATGTCACAGACGCACTGAAAACAGAAAACACTGGATTTAGAGTTAAAGTAGGTCAACCTAGGCTAAATCATAAGCAATTCACAATAAAGGTTAACATTTCATCTTTGGTATCTCAAAAAGGACTCATGAAAATATATTTGGGACCTAAGCTTATGCCTGGAGAACTATCAGCAAAAAAGAATCTTTTTACTTTACTAGACGAATGTCATATTAATCTAAAAGTAGGCTCCAATGTGATAACTAGATCATCAGATAATATGAAACAATTTTCTGAAGACTTTATGCTACTCAGTACCATACGTAAAAAAGTTGAATATGCAGGATTCGGATTGGATTCTTTGCCTCTCAAAACCATTCAATCACAAGTTGGCTATCCCACAAGGCTTATTCTACCAAAAGGTACATCGCAAGGTCTAGCTCTCCAAATGTTTGTGTTCATTGCTCCTAACGTTCAAGCAAATTTTGACGAATTATATTCCCAGAATAGGCCGAAACTTAATACTGCTATTTTATCTCCCGGATATCCACTTGATTTAACTATAGAAGACCGGCAATTATTTGGACTACCAAATACCATGATAAAATATGTCACTGTGATGCAAAAAGGGGAAAACAAAGTAGAAAATTACGGTGGTCCGGGTATTACTAAGTCTTGGTACAGCACAAATACTTATGATCCTTCTGCAAGAACAAATTATAATTCGAAAAATAAGCAATATGGAAATAAAAATGAATATTCTGACAAAGTTGATGAATACAATGTTGATGATACAAATAATATATGGTTCGACGAAGAAAATCCTGAAGATAATTACAATGTATTTAGACTTAGCGATGCTCCTTATTCACACACGGGTACCAAATTTGACTACTCTTCAAAAAGACAACCATTTGACTATAAAGCAAAAAAAGCTCAGTACGATAAAAAAGATTATTCTTCAAGAACAAACTTCATTAAAAA
Organism: Eilema griseolum; assembly: GCA_963662185.1. NCBI lineage: Eukaryota > Metazoa > Arthropoda > Insecta > Lepidoptera > Erebidae > Eilema > Eilema griseolum. The sequence continues at coordinate 13,960,473 of OY759247.1, read as the reverse complement.
TAATAAAATAATAAAAGACGAAATTGATAATGTCATGTCTACAACTGAAAGTGATTTTATAAGTAGCACTGAAAAATTATCAGTTATTAATTTTGATGATGGCAATGTATCAAATAAAATGGACACAATAAATAGCTTCAATGCAGTAAAATCAAGCGAAATACTACCAGAAAAAGGCACACAAGAAGATTTCTTAAAACTTCCACCACTTCCATTACCAGCCATGCTTAAAAAAGGTACAATTTCAATTTGCGACTGTTTACATAATATCTCTAACTTTTGTGAAAGCGGAGATAGAGTATTTGAATAGACAAAGCAATAACGCTTTAATTATTATTTCGCGTAAATTTAATAATATTATACAGATTTAAATACTAATTAAGCTAATTACTACATTGTATTCTTCAGATTTTGATGAAGCTGAAAAATTTGACTATAAGATGAAGAAAACCGAAAGAGATTATAAAGTTAAGAGGAAAAAAGTAGAATTAGATCAATTAATCAAAGAAGCTAAAGATAAGCGGTATACCAGTTACCATGTAGCAGAACAAGTCAATAAAGATAAAATAGAATCATCAAATTTGGTAGAAAATAGTTTGGAAGAAAATTTAGAGAATAAAGATATGAAAAATTCAAAATTTGAAAGTGAGACTAACACGCAAGACAATTTCATAAAAGACAAACCACTATTGCTACCAGGCATGCTTAAAGAAGGTATAGTTTGATTTTGTGACTGTTTATTTATTACCTACCTGTAACTTAAGAAAAAAGTATATATAGGTACCTAGATTCTCGAGGTACTCAGATTTAGAAATAATTATCTAAATAAAAGAAAAACTAATTACTATTTTTTATTCCTTAGGCTTTGATAGATACAATAAATTTGACTATAAAGTGAAAAAAACTGAAAGGGATTTAAAAATTAAAGGGAAAAAAGTAGAATTAGATAAAATAATTAAAGAAGCTAAAAAGAAAACGTATACCGATCAAGTCGATAAAGATATTATAAGAACTTCCGATACCACTGAAGATAGTTTTGAAGAAGGTCTAAAGAAAAAATTTGGTTTAGGTACAAAATTTGACAGTAAAATTAACCCAAGAATCGATGTTATTAAGCTTCATGACTCTAATGAAAGCGAAGATCCGAATAAAATTAAAAGAAATGAAAACCTCTTGGACAACAGTATGAAAAAGGTTCTTATAACAAATTTCACAGAGGAAATCACGACTTCCTCAAATATTGATTATATTAAAGAAAATATAAGTAGTTCATAGCCAAGGTAATATCAAATAAGTTGAAATAAATTAGTTGTACTAAATAACAAAAGTTAGTATTTTGTCTACTGTATAGAAAAACGGAGACTTATTCAAACATGATACAGAGCAGAATTTCCTACTTTGTATATTTCATTAACACATACCCATATATTCTAGGTTATATTCCATTAATAGAAAAAGTAATACATTTTCTGTAATAGCTTCAAGAATGACTGGTGTTAATAGTGCAATGTAATTTAGTGATGTAATTGTTAAATGGTCTGTATTATGATATGAGTTACATAAGATGAAATAAAAATATTTTTAATTATTATATTCCTTTGATTTACACTTTTCGTGCATTTAACAGATGAGAAAGATTCTATTCTCCCTTTTATGTCTAAAGTGCTCGAGGCCTGTGTACAAAAACAACTATCTTCGTTTATTTATCAGAACAGCCTGTTAAGCCCGCTACAGTCGGGTTTCAGACCTGGTCATAGCACTACTACTGCTCTTCTAAAAGTAACGGGTGATATTAGGACTGGTATGGAAGCTACTAAGGTAACAGTGCTTGTCTTGGTGGAGTTTTCCAATGCCTTCAATACAGTCAATCACGATATCTTGTTAGCTATACTTTCCCATCTTAAGATCTCATCGGATGCACTGGAATTTTTCTCAAATTATCTTCAGGGGCGCCAGCAGTGTGTACGCATTGATAAATCCACATCGAGCTGGTGCAAATTCGACACTGGTGTCCCTCAAGGCGGTATTCTCTCTCCCTTATTATTCTATATTTTTATTAATCTTGCTACTTATAATCTTCGATGCGCGTATCATCTGTATGCAGACAACTTGCAGTTATACGCTTAACACCTACTGATGACGTTTCACGAGCCATTCGCGACGTGAATGGGGATCTGGAAGCTTTGGGAAACTGGTCCACTAAATTTGGTTTAACCGTAAACCTATCTAAATGCCAGGCCATTATAGTCGGCAGCAGCAGGTTGATGAATGGAGTCAATATTACAAAATTGTCACCAATTACCTAAAATGGAACAACAATTCCTTTCAGTTCTTCAGTTAAGGACCTAGGACTCTACCTCGATTCCAACATGGACTGGCGTGTGCAGGTAACGAACATGAGCCAGAAAATTACAGATAGGCTCAGATTTTTATACCACCTGAAGAACTTTCTATCAACAAGGACCATGTTGGCCCAAAGATTAATTTTTCCTCTGATAGACCTTCTTGATAAATTAGACCGTCTTCTCAATAACTGCATTCGATTCATCTTCAACCTTCGTAAATACGACCACGTGTCTACATTCCGTTCGCAGCTTAATTGGTTAACCATCCGTCCTCGCCGTAAGTTGCGTGCACTTACTACTCTTTACAATATCCTCAACTCTCCCACTATCCCCACTTACTTAACTTCATACTTTCAACTATTATGTTCCAACAATGATAGAAATCTTCGTTTTACTGACAACCGGATCCTCGCATTTCCTTCTCATAGAACTAACTTTTTAGGCTCCTCTTTCTTTGTTGAGACTGTTCGCCTATGGAACGCACTTCCTCTAGAGATCAGGAAGAGCACGAGCCGCAATGTGTTTAAGTCTAGGGTAAGACAATTGATCAACACAGAATTGGCAGAATCATCGTCTCAACGATAATGATATTTCTACTCAAATTGATATGGGTATCTATATTTATGTTATATATGAGTATATATTTTATGTATATGTATAACTATTCTGATTTATTTTAAATATGATTAGAAGGTATAAGTACTGTTTATGTTTAAGAACCTATATATAATTAATCTATAGTCCTTATAGATCCAAACGCATCTCTTGTTAATATGCGCCTACCTCGTACTAGCTCTGCACCACCCTATGGTAGACTGGCAGAGAATGCCTACGGCATTAAGTCCGCCAATGTACATCGTGCATAAAGTATAAATAAATAAATAAATAAATAAAAGAAGAAAGAGATCTGCAATAATAATAATACATTCATCTATTTCTTACATTCTCTGTGCTGTTATCTAATCTATTTTATTGTGGAATGATTTCAAAAAGTAGTCAATATTATATTAATTTACTAAAGCAACGTTTGTAATGTAGAAACAAATTCTACAATACAAACGTAAGCTACGTTTGTAATGTAGAATTTGTTTCTACGTGAAAGTATTAAGGATTCCCATTTTAAATGAAAAATATAATAATACGTAGTTTTCATTTATCTCTTTTTATTGCATTGCTAAATGTTATTAAGTCCTCTAAAAATAAAGTATATACAAGAATTTAAAAATGAAAGTTTAAGAAAGACCATTGGTAGGTTACTTTTTAAAATTTCAGATTGGTCTTGCAATATTTTTACGATTTTCTTATAATTTTCTGAAGGAAACTTCTTTTAACAAAGATTCGTTTCTGACAGTGGACAAATCAGTTTGAAATTGTGTCGAGCATATTTTATTTCCTTGCAGCTATGTTAATATTTTAGAGAAACCGTAGAAGAACGTATTCTATCCCTTAACGAGCTTCTTGTACGATTTCAAATGACTGGTTATTAGTTATTGCATTGACCTCAGAAGAACACATGAAAGAAATGTGACAGACGCAGACACTAAACAGACACATTTGTATTCTACACATCATAGTTACCAATTAGTTTGCTTCGACTACGTATTTATCAAACGTACTCAAAAATAGTTTTCTAAGCATATTAAAATATAAATATTCTTAATTAAAGTGTTTTTAATTTTATAAATAATAAATATTCATACCTAACATTTGGAATCCGGGTTGTAAATCCCAACGTTAATTTATTTCAAACTTAAGTGCTAAAACAGTTAGGTACCTAATAATTTTATTCGCAGCAGTCACTGCAGATTAGCCACAACACATTAAACTTTATTACTCAATCCGCTTTTTATATGAGTCAATTCCCCAAAAATAGTGGTAATTTTAATGAATTCCAAACTCTTAGTTGATGACCGATTATTTAAGTTATCGGCGCATAAAGATAGGGCACATCACACTCTATATATTTAGTACCATGTATCATCACCATCTTACCATAATTTTCGCTTGCATTTGAGACTAGACATTCCATACAATCTTCTAGGTAGATCTTACACTACATTTAGTCTAATTAAATAGTCTTTTTGTAACGTTAAAATAACAACTTTTAAATGAATCCATATTAATTTATATAGACCTTTTTTTTTTTTTATATAGGACACGCCAACTTGACCTCACCTCGCCTGATGGTAAGCTAAAGGCAAAGTCTCAGGAAAGAGGGTCACCATTACAGACACTAAGTGCTACAATGGTGGCACTCAGCTTGGCGGCCTCATCAGATGCTTTTTCACGCCCCGCTTAAAGGCCCCGGGACTGTAGGAAGAAGGAAACACGTGTGCTGGTAATGAATTCCAGGTCTTGGTGGTGCGGCAAAGAAAAGAGTCTCCAAACCGCTTGGTTCTTGCTCGTATATTCTGCACAGTGTGAGGGTGACATCTAAGGCCTGCACGTGTTGTCCTATGTAGGAAAGGAGATGGTGGGATTAGTTGGAAGAGCTCGTCAGAACACTCACCGTGGTAGAGACGGTAAAATACAGCCAAGGAAGCAATATCTCTACGCATCTGCAAAGGCTCGAGGGTGTTCGTGACCTCAGGGTTCCCAATAATTCGGACCGCGCGTCGCTGCAACCTGTCGAGAGCATCTAGTAGGTATTTCGCGGAGCCATCCCAGAGATGCGAGCAGTATTCCACGCAGGAGCGAATTTGTGTCTTAAAGAGAAGACACCACTGCTCCGGCGTGAAAAAACGTCTCACTTTGTTTAGGAGTCAGAGTTTCCGAGAGGCTGTTTTGATGATGCTCTCGATGTAATTTCTGTTATTCAGTTTGCAGCGAATATCCATGCCTAGGATATAAAGATTGTCCTGCAGTGGAAGTGGCGTGCTCTGAAGGAAAGAAGATACCTTTGCTGTGAACGCACAAGCCTGCGTCTTCTTGGCATTGAACTCGACCATGTTCTCGGAGCCCCATTGAGAAATGTGATTCAAGATCCGGTCCAGTTCAGTGACAAGAAGCTGTCTTTTTTCCACGATATCAGACTGTTTGGCCGCAGGTTGTCCGTGATAACTCCCGTGTAAGGTGCTATCGTCTGCATAGCAATGTATGCTGCCGGTGGACAGCATGTCGTTGATATGCAGAAGAAAGAGAGTGGGAGATAATACAGACCCCTGCGGTACGCCAGCATTTATTTGCAAGAACTCCGAAGCCCGTCCATCACAGAGGACGCGGATACGGCGCTCCCGCAGGAAACTAGCAATCCAGGTGCACAGTCTAGGAGGCAGACCAAAGGCTGGTAGCTTGGAGAGAAGCGATTTGTGCCAGACTCTATCGAAAGCTTTGGCGATATCAAGACTAAATGCCAGTGACTCGCCGTGCTTGTCCATAGCCTGACCTCAAAGATGGGTAACGTATGCTAGAAGATCACCCGTTGACCGTTTCGGCCTGAAGCCATATTGCCGGTCATTAATTAAGGAGTGATCCTCTAGGTGACGCATAAGCTGTTTGTTAATGATGTGCTCGAAGACCTTGCACAGCACTGAGGTGACGGCTATGGGTCGATAGTTGGCTGGCTCTGAGCGATCCCCCTTCTTGGGGATCGGCTGTACATTCGCCTCTTTCCAAGCCGAAGGCACTGTACCCGAGCTGTAGGACAGTCAGTACAGCCGCGTAAGCATCGGAGACAACTCCGCTGCACATTTTTGTAAGACCACCGCTGGAATACCATCCGGGCCATTGGCTTTCCGGACATCGAGTGATTGAAGCACCGCACGAACATCGCATTGCCTGATATGTATTTCAGGCATTACGTGGTCACCATTGGGTAGTGTCAGCGGCTGTATACCGCAATCATCGACTCGGGAATTGGCCGCAAAGAGATTTACTAGCATATTGGCTTTCTCTTGCGGTCCATGGGCCAGGGATCCATCAGGGTAGCGCAACAGTGGCAGCGAAGGCTGACAGAAGTTGGCCTGCACGGCTTTGGCCAGTCGCCAGTATCCACGGCTGCCCGTGGGATGTGCCACTAGCTCTTGACCAAGCCGCGCAATGCGCAGGGCATCCGCTCTGACGTAAGCCCTCTTGCAGACCTTTGTGGCTCTGTTGTACGCCGCCTTGAAGTGGCTCACATTGGGATCGTGCGTGGCACGCGCCCTTACCCAAGCGCGATACGCGGACTGCTTTTGATCAACAGCCCTCGCACACTCGCGCCCGAACCAAGGGCGCACTCCTCGGGACAAGGTGTTGGTGGACGGCGTTGAGGTTCGCATGGAGTCCACAGATGTTAGTGGATTCCACCTCAAATAGCGAGCTTGTGGGAGTTTGCAGAGCCGCTGTGTTGCCCAATACTCTTAAATGCGCTGCCATGATGAAAAGGAAAAAAGGGCGTGAAAAAAAGAGGTGATTGTCGTCGCAGCACCGCGTGACAAAGTGCGGGATATTGGTTTTGTCTATGATTATGAGGCATGGCGTGAGCCGACACGCCGTACGGAAGGGCCCCCGTACCCCCCCCCGAATATGGTCGCCTGGCCCCCACTTCCGGTCACCAACCGGCACGACGAGCCATACCGGGATTATGCGCGGTCCGGTGAGGCAGCCTTCCAGGGTGGTTAGTCCCAGTTGGGCCTCTGTACTATACCGCGGGTGGCCAGCGGCACCACCGTTTCTACGGGTCTCCCTGACCGGCGCGTCGCCCCGCACCATCCTCACTAGACTACGCCAAGACCCACTGGTCCCACTAGTGCTGCGAACACCATCACCCCTATCCGGCTATGCATTTGCTGATCCCTGAACGCAATCCAACCGAAATTGAATTACTATGAAGGGTTTTTCGCAATATTGCACGGTGGTACCAACCCGGTCGAAATTTGTGCCGTCAAATCTCTACCACCAGTAAACAAACAAGCCATTTTTTTGTCGGTCTATCTGTCTGTTTGTAACGGGTAATCTTCGAAGTGGCCGATTTTTTACTGTAGATAATTGATGTTACTAGGTGTACATTACGTTACTTCTATTTTAGAATAAATATTTGGGCTATGTAAAATAATAAAAATCTAGATTGAAGTTGACACAGGTGAAGTCATGGACACAGCTTGTAATATAATATACGTCCATCATTCTATAGAACATCGCAACTAAACGAAGTTTGCGTTTCTCGTGGTGAACAAATCCAGAGCTCAAACACCTGTAGTAAAATATATAAATAGTACCTGTTGTAATCTATTGTAACCATGTATCAAATGGATAAATGCTTCCTATCCATATAAGTGGCCTACAAAGGTAAGTATTAATAGTATAGAAGTAAGCGAACACACATGTTTTTTCTAAGACCGTGCAAAAGTGAAAAAGGAAAGGCTGGAAGGCAGACCTCGGGTTTCGAGGTCTGCCTCACCGATTGCATTGGAAAAATATATCGTCGACCTTAAAATAATAATCCGCTATATATATTATAAATATTCATAGGTAAAATATGTATATTGAAAAATAAAATTCATATAATATTTATAAATATTTATTCTTAGTTAGATGATAAACATACGTACTTATTACAATCATTAATAAATATTGTAACTATATATGATGCAACCTCTTAGATTTTTATGGTTTCAACTGAAGATCACGACAGACCGTGATCTTCAGTTTTAATTGATCATTAAGCAACTAAACGTATATAAAACTAGGAGAACGAATGCACATTATTGCTATTTTGAGAGGTTTTCTATCATTATTGTTGGATGCGTTCCAACCATTTTACAACGACGTTACGCTTTCCCTATTTTCATCGCAGAAAATTTAAAAACCATCGGTCACTACTGTGACAACAGCTAGAATACAAGTTGAAAATACTTTTATAGTTGATTGCAAAGTTTTTACATAACAATCGTCGCAAGCTTTATGGGGTTATAATATTTGAATAAATGGTTTGATCATTTATTACTTGCTGGTATGTTAGTAAGACAGTTTTACATGATAGTGGCGTACCCGCACCTTTATTACTCTGATGTTATAATTTCTAAATGACATAAAAAAATTAAGTTTAAAACTAAAACCCGACTACTGAAAAATCACGTTTTAAAAAGTATTAAACAAGAAAGCATCAAGAATAGCCGGAGACGTATGCCTCTTTTACATAGATTGTATTGTTTTGTTAGAAAAAGTTTTTCATTGAAATCAAACACGGGATATTTATCTCCAATATTTTTTTTAATATAGTACTTTATCACAGCTAGAGGGCGCGCCACATTAGATTCAGTTATGTAGCCTATAACTAGCGGACAACCAAGACGCTTCTAACGATACCTCATTTGTCCAGTTCTAATAAGTACGTAAGACGACGAACCTACATACATAGCCTGTCAAAATCATAACCCTCTTTTGGCTTCGCCATAGTTGAATAAAATAGCAATTTTGTAGACACTTCACAATATGCAAAAAATGCTTTAATAATGATATTAGTTGAATTACATTTTCTTTCTAATATTGCAATAAGTAGGTATGGGCTAATACATGTTAGTCAAATATAGATATTAAATATTATATATTAATAATATATTAATTATATGCACTAGAGTGCATATAATATTTGGCGCGTGACGATGGCAAGAGTCCGGATGGCATGTCGTTGCATGTGGAAGATGGGTAGGACTCTGGTGTGGGACGCCACATGCGTTGATACCATGGCTCCTACCCATATAACTAGCACGGCTGGCTGTGCTGGTGCTGCTGCTGCTTCTGCAGAGGCTCTCAAGCGGCGCTAATACTCCAATGTCATCGGAGATTATGAATTTGTGCCGTTTGGAGTCAAGACTTTGGGGTCATGGGGTCCGAGCTCTCGCAACCTCTTCCGTGAGATTGCGAAGCGTATGGTCGACGCTTCTCGTGACCAGAAGGCTGGCCTCTTTTTAGGTCAGAGAATAAGCATTGCCATACAACGTGGCAATGCTGCCAGTCTTCTGGGAACGCTACCACAAGAGGCATGCGATGCAGAGGAATTCCACGACGCATTTTAATTGTTCTTAGCTATAAGTTGTATAATAGTTATTTTAGATTTATAGTATTTAACTATTAAATTTTATAAATGTAATTTTAAGTATGACATAAAGCAGTAAATTGTGATTAGAATCTATCTGTGTTCTAAAATTTCTTCAAAAGTAAATGTCGAACGTTTGTTTACAATAATTATGAAATTAAACAGCTCCATAATATTATTAATTGCATGTGTTTCCAACACAAATATACTTTATGTTCAGTCGTTAAATTCAAACATTCTAAATACAACTTCTCATCACACGAATACGTTATACGTATACAAAAATGATATTTTCTCAAAATGCTGAAAGAATCCGATGTCATAAATTATATTTACAAGTTGCGAAATTAAATTTTACATTCATTTTATGTAGGTACATCTTTTGATTAATCGAACTTAGCTGTTGGTATAATCTACAAATCTGGCCAATTCCAGATCCTGCCGATGCATTGACTTGACTTACTTGGAATGAAAGATATTATTCTAAAAATAGGTATATATATACATACCAACAACTACGATTTCTTGAAATAATGTATTGCGTAAAGTCACAAAAAAAAAACCCACAACCGACCGCTATGTTTAAAAGACGTGTACAATAGAATATAAATGTAACATAAAAACGCAAACACAAGACAAAGTACCTGTAAACTATTTAAAGATTTATTTACATTTGGCGGTGGAATCTCACCCTAGGAATACTGCAAGGAAAATCTGTAGTTACGTGCCAAAATGAAGTTACATTTCCACTCCATTGACGACGAATGATTCAGGATGTAGTAACTGTGTGTCAACTTTTGGCTATGATTACCAATTATTTTGATTGTGGAATGTAAAATCTGTGTAAATTAACCATATGTCGGATACGCATCGCCAAATAAATTTAATAAGTCCCTACTACTGCATCAGAGTGTGACCGCTTGTGAAATTATTAGCGTAATTATTTATGATGTGTCATTTCCTACAGTTTAATGGGCTGGCATCATAAACAAGCTATCACTTTTAACTAGCATCAATATATTAGTAACAGTGCTTTCGATCAAATAAAAAAGTTATTGGATCCTCTGATTGATAGATCATGAAAAACGAAATTGTTATCATAAATGAATTTTAAAGTGACCCGATAATCATAAACGACAATCATCTATTGATTTATGATATTATACGTAGCATCGAGCTAGTAAATTTTATAACTATCAATATTATAATAATGTTTAGTAATTATAATATGCAACACCTTTGAAAGTAAACCAATTTAGAAATTGGTTAAAATCAACTTTCAAGATTTGTTTATATACTCGATTCCTACAAGTAAATTTAATAATAATAAAACACTTTTTAATAAACAAATGTCGTCTCTGTAACAACACCAACAATACAATTTACAACAATAAAAGTTAATTTTGAAGTTTGATTATCAGTCATATACACAATAAACGTACCTAATAGCAATAATACTTCATCATAGAATTCCTCCGCATCGCATGCCTATAATAAAACAAACCAGCTATATTTACTATTATTGTGCATATTTTGTTCATAATGGCATCATTAAAACATCGGAGTAGTATTTTACTAATACAAAATCACAGTTAGAAGTTTTAAAGTCTATAAAGAAGTTTAGGTGAAATATACATAAACTTACAAATATGTCAATTTCCTTATAATAAACTTGTAACCTGACCTAATTTTAGTATGTATTGTTGTTTTAGAACGTTCCACGTGGTGAACGTGTAAAGCGCGACTCAGATTAGATGTTTCTATCATTGTGGCATACACGAGAACACAAAAATTATAGCCGATCACCGACAGTCTATATCTGCGCGGGCGCCGCTGTATAACCCGTTTCACGCGCCAGCAGTCACCAATCATTGGCCTCTACTACCATAATATTTTGTTATCCATGTAATTTTCTACACGTATATTATGTTTAACACTAAACGCTAAACGCTTTGTAATGTGTCTATAAATTAGGTACGTAAGTTATAACATCGTAACATTTGTTTATGAGATAAATTACAATAATTAATGAACACATACTTGAAAAAAATTAACATTCCGTTGTAATTTGCTGGTTAGATATATTTATTAGATGAATCGTTTATTATGCTACTATAAGTTATTAAGGCTGGATCATAAAAGTAATTTTTCAGCTGTAAATGTTTACTGTTATCAAAAATGTTGTGAACATCAGAAGATGACGTCGCTACACGTAATATTCTCGTTGGGATTGTTGTGAATCGGCGGCCGCATCAAAGGAATTTCCTGCTCTTAATCAAGGAACAACTTTATATGCGCATGAGTTTCTGTTATGCTTTAAACTGAACATTTTGGAGATGTTCAAATCACGTGTGCTCTTGATTGCATCAAGATCGTAAATAGCTAATTCCGGTACTGACACATCCCACATGCAAAATCTATAACATTAATACAAAACGCTCATAAATCAATAATACGAAGATGAAAATACTTATATCTACTGTCTGTTTTGTAGCATAATATAGAATTGCATTAAACGTAACTCGGTAATTCATTAAATCTATATATTAACCGATTTTTAATAAAAACTGGACTATACATATCGTATTAAGGTTAAAGAATATTAATATTACTTAGCTATAAAATATTTGCTGGAATCTCACTATTTAATATGTCAAATGGATTTAATAAAAAATTATTCAATCCCAGTAAATTATTCATTACTTATAAGAATCCTATTTCAGCAATTTACGGCACATAACTGTCGACTCATGCTATTTGAATTGAGAACATGCCGGATATGTAAAAATATATAAGAGGAAATTCTTTATTTTACACAACTATTGTGACAATCGGAACAGGCCGCTGGCATATTCTGTGGACGTTTGCAACTTGCAAATACGTACAAAAGTGTCACCCGCACGTTGCCAACCCTTTCAATAACCGTTTAATACTCTGTTGCAAGAATCACATACATACTTCAGTCACGACAAAACGACCATTTCTTTGCGAAGACAATAAAAAACACAAAATTAATGTTATCCGGATATTTTAAAAAATCCTCTCAAATATTGGTGGCTTCAACAATTCATAGCTCTCGTAACTATAATTACATCAACCAATTCCTATGAGTGATGTGATATAAAATATTTTATTTAAGTCTGACAGCTTACTTCCCGTAGCATGCAAGTTTTGCTAAACATTCTCACAATCTGACGTCAATATAATTCACACTGACGAAAAACTTACTAAATAACAACGTCACAATTCTGAACCTGTACGGTAAAGAGAGAGATAGAAGGTTTTTCATCTTATTTTTGTATTCCAGTCTGAGGAGGAAGGAATGCTATAAATAAGGGTGCCTTGCCGACGTAAAATCTAGTGTAACAACACTCGCACTCGGTTTCGGTTCTTGTTACAACTGCCAACCCCACACAGACACCATGGTGAGGACTTTGAGGATTTGAAGTTTTTAAGGACGTGAAGTGACTGTTAATTGTGAAAACAAACAAAAGTGTTCAAAATTAATTAGTAAATTAAATTTAGTTCCAAAATGTATTTTTACATAAATTTAATAAATGTGACATTGATATTAGGATGATGATGTTTAACCAAACGATTATGATAATGATCCCAATTCATACAACTCCAATGTACTCCCTATCTAATATGTAATGAAAATGAAGGTCCTTAATTACTGAGGATACCTCTATCAATGTTTTTTCTAAGATTGCGGTATGATCGCTGTTTGAAATTTTCACCTTAATTGGGTATTCTTTTGTAGGACACTGATGATGATCAAAAGATGGCCATGCTGCGTAAGGCATTCCAAATGTTCGATACCACCAAGTCGGGTTACATCGATGTATTGAAAATCTCTACTATTCTAAACACCATGGGACAGCTCTTTGATGATTCTGAATTACAGGCGCTCATCGATGAAAATGATCCAGAAAGTAAGTAATATATTGAATAGTTCAATTTACAAATTGGTATTAAGAAATTGTATTTTCGCAATAGATTGTTTTCGTAAAAAGCTTTTAATGTAGTGCTTAGTTCACGGCAATAGGCTCGTCTCTTATTACGTGACACTGAAGTCCATTATTTCTGAAATGCAAGAGTTTTTACTACCCTACACCTGTGCACCTTACAGTATGTCTGTATATGCATGTTACACATAAATATATTTGAACATAAAGTCAAATCAATCCATGAGATAATCCATTGCTATCCATTGATGTAAGTAGACCTCTTCCAATGTGCACCATAGCACCCGATCCTTCGTCTTCTGCATTCTGTCCAATATCTGGTTTCAATATCGTATTCTCCATAAATCGTATTTTAATTATAAAGATCTGAAAATGTTGTACCTTGATGTGCTTTTCTAACAGATTTTTGGAAAATAACCTAAATATTTATTCTTTTACCTTTGAAGATACATAGTTATTTTGTCAATAAAGTTAAATGATGATAGTACGTCTATAAATCATAATAGTTACCTTTGAACTATATAATATAATAAAACTAGCTTTCCTGATATTTATTTTAGTTGGTTGGAAAGCACTAATATTTTATCTAATTAAAAAAAAACCTAAAAGTAACGCTGACTAGTATTACTATTATAAAACATCATTTAAATAACTAAAGTCAAACTAACAACTTTTCGTTTCTTAAAAAAAACATCTGAATATGTTAACAAGAATTCACACGTACCGAGGCTATGACACCTTTTCGAATATACACTCGAATATTTTTACACGTCGCGGGAACTAATGAGGTTATTTCCGTACAGTTTCTCCTCGAGCTTTTCGTTCCATTGAAAGATGCATATCTCAGTTTCTGAAGTTTATTTATCTCTTATAGCTACAATGAAATGTATTGGCGATATATTAACATTAGTTTAGGTAGTTTATTTAAGATTTTAAGATTTACTTTATTTATTATGTTTATTTTGTTTTAGCCTCTGGTAAAATCAACTTCGACGGTTTCTGCGCGATTGCTTCCCACTTTTTAGAGGAGGAAGATGCTGAGGCTATGCAACAGGAACTGAAAGAAGCTTTCAGGTAAGGTGTAATTTGATAAAAAAAAACGGACAATTTCATTGACGATAGTTGCGTTGTAGTTGCTATATTTTAAACTTCGTATATTTGCAGATTGTATGATCGTGAAGGTAATGGTTACATCACCACATCAACCCTTAAAGAGATCCTGGCTGCTCTGGATGACAAACTCAGTTCAAGTGACTTAGACGGTATCATCGCTGAGATCGATACTGATGGTTCCGGAACCGTTGATTTTGATGGTAAATATTTGTTACCTGTTTCGTTTTTATCTGTTCTTGTTAGATTATATGTACCAAATATTTTTATAGTATTTAGGTTGGAGGTCTGTATACATTTTGTCAAGTCGCCAAGACAGGCCTTCGCTGTTAACACGCAGTTACCTGTTGTCATTTTGCAGACAGAAATGTCAGTAGCGTGAAAATAACAATTTGGCCACGTATCAACCTACACCGATCATTTTAGCAATACATTTTTAAAAAATCACTAAAACATCCGTTCAACTGAAACAATTCTGATCTATGTCGACTGACGCCATAGCAGCTGCTTTGGAAGATAAACTACGAAATAAATTTCGCGAACACAAACATAGACTCATAAACATTACATTCATGTTAATTAGTATTAAATACAAACATTGCAAAGCGTGCTCTGTCTGTGAAGAACGGAATTTAAATGATAGGTACTTGTTGTATCAATATAGGCAACTTGTAATATTGACTCATTAGATTCAGATCAAAAGCATTTAGTGGAATGCTTTTTGTTTGAGCTATTGAGTGCTGGTTTATAAAAAATCATATGTTCTTTTAAGTATCGTATGGTATTGTTTTAAGAACTGCTTGTTTTAGTGTTTGGTATCCTTTATTATAATAATATTAGATTATTTTTAATGCATTGTGTGAAGTCTAAAGAGCTTTATCAGGACCTTCATGGCTTTGATGACCTTATCTTCAAGCCGTGGTATGGCTTTCCTCTTATGATTAGGAGGTCAAACGGCAGTCACTCCATGAAAAACCGTATGTGGAGCCCAGGCTATCAAGGGCAAACTTTGAATGCAAGGATGATGATGAATATTTTTGATGGGTTACTAATACAAATTGTTAATATTAGATTTAGGAATTACTTTACCCAACAGATGATAGTTTTATAACAAGTTTAGCGTAGTTAATACTTGTCAAAAAGTTTGATTCATTTAACTCTATTCAGTGATTTCTTTTTGTTACAGAATTCATGGAGATGATGACTGGAGACTAAGCTGATCGTCATTCAAATTATACTAAAGTATTATTAAATTTAGATGCTACGTTATAGTTTTATTAAGATAAGACTTTGACACTAGTACAAAACCAAATGCGGTGTTAGCATGGTTGTTTTAATTAATAAATATAAAGTACACAATGATATACTCTATCTTATAGATAGGCACTCTTGAATATAAGGATTAGCTTACAAAGGTGGGCCAGGAATCTTTAAGTTCGTTCCAAAGAATTATTTCCGGAATAATTCAAATGTAACGGATACTTATGTAACAATTATATGCTAATATTTATAACGCATGACAGTTTTTATAAAGTATTCTAAAATAATGTCATAAATGTATAAAGTCAATATAAATAACAACACATTTTTTGCGTTAGTTTCAATTGGCTGCCCTTCACCTCATTATTCCTGTGGAAACTTACAGATAATTTTGGATCTACTCAGAATAGTGAGTATACTATGGCTTTGTTGATCAAAGGCACAAAAATAGCACAGTAGAATCGTGTCTAGTGATTTATTATGATTTATGCGTCCGCGCCGCCTACGTTATATAAACATAATATGTAAAGATACCTCCCCTCTAACCCACATTTCTAATTATTATGGTCAGTTGAACGAAGTTGCAAATTAAAATTAGCCATAATCCAAGACTCTCAATTGTAAAATTGTCCTATTACATTTTGCTTCCTGTGTATATGGTACGACCGAGTACACAATCATAAAACATATGACTGGTTACAGTACTGGCATACAGTAATGAATAAAAATTGTTCTCGTGAATATTCGTCATAATTATCGTGAGGAAATATTTGGTACTAAATATTGGCTATGTCCCAAATTTTACAACTAACAATCTTACATACTGACGTATCTACATAGTATGACGATTGGGATATTCATTAATTTATTGAGTGAGAAAAAAAATTATTACATAAAACCGCATCTTTTAATATTGATGAATCAATAAATCAACAATATTTTTCATTTACTTTACAAAAAGTGGAGTGAATAATACAATTATATACGTGTGCTGATTTTGATAGTTAATTTTCCTCGTTCTGTACCCCAATTTGGTACTCGTAATGGGGTATAGAACGGGGGAAAATAAAAAGAATAACTCACACGTCCGTTTGGCTTTTCAATTTCAATCAGGTTTAGAATCAGGATCGCTTCTAAGTTTAATGACTACAGGTGTCAACTGTCTCAAACTTGCTCTATAAATCTGGTAGTGCCATAGACCCCAAAAATTATAGGCCAATATCATGTCTGCCTACAGTTTCCATCTTCTTACGTACTTTCTGAGAGTCAAAATAACTAAACATATAACTGAAAATTCTATTCTGTCTTGTGGCACAAAAGAGCACCTTATTATTTACTGTCAACCAGCAGGTTCGCCGTCATCGAAAGGATGTGGTGACATGCTGGATAGATTATAAGAAGGCATATGACTCCGTACCACATACATGCGCTCTTGAGGGTGCTTGAGTTATATAAAGTTGATACAATTATATGCACCTTCTTGAAGGCATGTATGGGACAATGCAGGATGGTTCTTCGCTATCCAGGCTGTTGGCATAATCGGGATGACGGTGAGTTTATAAACATTGAGCGGTGTATATTCCAGGGAGACAGTTTGAATCCCTTGTGATTCTGTTTGGCTCTAAACCTCTAAGCACTATATTAGACGATTTAGGGCTAGACTATTGTTTGCGGAGAGGTAGTTAGATCATATCCCACCTTCTTCACATAGATGACCTGAAATTGTTTTCCCCCTACAGCCTCCAACTGATAAAGCTACCTTTAGTAGCTTACCTTTAGTAACTCTATCAGGATGGAATTTGGAGTGGATAAATGTGCGGTCATGCATGTGAAAAGAGGTGTCATTGTGGGATCTGAAGGGATAGAACTCTCAGATTGCACAAAACTAAGATCCCTGTGTGCAAACGACACCTACAAGAATCTGGGTATGTCACAGGCGTTATATGTTAATGAGACGGTTATGAAACAGTCGTTACGGAAGCTTTTTATCTGCCGCCTGAAAACAGTATTAAAGAGTCTTTTGTCAGGCGGTAACAAGGTGGGTCATACCAGTCCTCACCTATTCCTTTGGTATACTCAGATGGACTCAAACTGAGCTGAAAGCCTTTAATTGAAGAGTTCGTACACTGCTTAGTATCGAATGCATCATCCACGTTCCTCAGTAATGAGGTTGTATATCCCGCGGAAGTGTGGCGGTCGAAACTGACAGTATCACTACAGGGAGTATTAGGTACCTAAATCATAGTTAGTTATCACTGTAAGGGTACAGTGCGATTACCAGCTGTTTTTAGATACCTAATATTAAAAGTTTAACAACATTTTAATGTGATAAACAGTAAAATGCTACATATACTCGTATATATTATTTATGCACGAAAAATATGGAATATACACACACAACTTCGGCTTCCATAATATAATATTCCCTGGGCATGATCAATCTCACTCTGAGTCAACGTTACAATTCTCTATAAAATGTACATGGCACCTCGATTGCAAAACATACAATTATGTTCTAAGTACGTAATATTGTTATTGTGTTTCAAAGTGAAGAATTACCCCTAAACCAAAATTAGTCATGTTCCAAGACTCTCAATTGAAAAATTGTCCAATTGCATTTTGCTTCCTGTGAGTATGGTACAGTTGAGTACACAATTACAAAATACATTTTACAATGATAGAGATAAATAAAATATAAACATTGTTCCTTAATGGTGTGTAGGTTTTATTTTTTTATACTAATTAGGTGTCAAACACGCACACGGCCCACCTAATTGGAAGTGGGTACCGTGGCCTATGGACGTATGCAACATCAGAGAAGTTACACTCGTGCTGACTGGGTACTGGAAAATGACTGCGGTACTATAAATATAATGTCAAATATAATGTATGTATTAGTATCTTGAATCAATAATCAAACAAACAAAACAAACTGGAGATCGCTGGAGATTCTACACAAAGATCCCGATACTCGCGCAAATGGGAAGTGGTGTTGCCCAGGAATTACAGCGCTACAATAAATGGCTAGGTATTTAAACTATCATGGTCACTCACATCAGTATTTATTTCAGTATCAAAATAAACGGGATATTTACCATGTTTCATTGTTTTGAGTTACCGATATTTCAGCGCTGTTGCAAGCACCATGATCACGGAGGAACGGAGGAACAATGAAACGTGGTAAATATCCCGTTTATTTTGATACTGAAATAAATAGCTAGGTTTAGTCGTCCCCAATCGGATACTCCCGAGAGAGTAGCCTCGATTTCAGACACAAGTTGTTCGCTACTCTCCTCCACCTTGAACTGAAGTATTTATAATACCTACATAGGCGGCATCTGACAATTTATTATGTTCACACATTGACTTGCTTATTGGACTTATTTCGTCTGTTAAATTATTTTCTGGTGAAAAGATAGATTGGTGTAATATGGTGGATTGGTGCAATGTAATATCAAAATGATATCACCAACAGCAAATTTCACTTTCTATTAAACGTCCTCTAAAACGTTGATGTTGCATGATTATAAATAATATACGTTTTTACACTGTATGCACGTTTATAACGGGTGTTTTTGATGTTTGGTTACTTAGACTAACTCCGTGACCAATGGTACCAATGATGATAATCTATATTAGTAATAACTTGGACGATGGAGTTTCCGAAATGGACTTAAAAAATTGTATTTAATTTTTTAAACAAAATTACGCTTGCTTTTCTGACTTCTTTGAAACCGGCTGGACTAGATTGATATAATTCTAATAAACGTTTAATTCATGGCAATGTGTAGAACTACGAGGTAATGGAGAGTAGGTACTATTTCTTCGCTTCCTCTAATGCATGGCATTCTTATATTTCTTCTCTCTAATATAAACTGATCTTTATTTTGTCACAAATTGCAACTATTTCTAATAAATCCAAAATACATATGAATACAATTTTAATGTAAATTCATTACTTATACAAAGGAGTAGTCCAAAAATGATTTTTAATTCTTGAAAAAATCCAGTGGCGAAAAATCAAATATATTTGGATAGTGTTACATTTAACTAATATTATTATTTATAAAATGTAATTTTAAATTCCTGCAATTTTGAGAAAACATCGTTTTGAGTTTGGTTTATTTTTTAGACTGAATACCAACAAAACTTTTGTGCCTGTGCCTGACAAAAAAAAATTGACAACCAGTCACCGACGCGTCACGAGTGACAGATGAATGTCAGTTCTGTTTATACTTTTGTGGACTGTGTTGTTTGATTCTTTGATTGAGATTTTTACAAATATAAAGAGAAATTGATAGATTACGCCATGTTCAGACAAAATGCGTTACCGATTATTGTTTTATTTATAACTATAATGCAATATTCAACTACATAACGATATCGTTCACATATAGTGTAATCCTCCAACATAGCTGCTTGATGTAATAAAAATGTAATATATCGACTGATTGTCAAACTATGACTGTTTATGAACGAAAATATTTAAGATATTTGGTTTGGTGGATAGATGTTAATCTTAAATATTTTAGCTACAAGCTACTGAAACAATAGCAGTTCAAAACAAAACTGGAACAATTTGACTTCACCAAATACAAGTTAAAAACTGATCCTGTAGTTATGATGAACTAGTAAGAAGTCCCATATAGTAAAAGTTTAATTTGCACAGTAAATATGCAATAAATATCTTACATTACTGAAATTAGCATGCACCGAAAGAGACAGTTGACAGCGGCGACCATGTGATTAAAGCGATAATTACTATTAAAAAATTAAATTGTATTGCCGTCCTCGAATTAAAATATCTACTGACCTAATATAACTTTTATTTTTTTTCTTCAATGCAAGATTTAAAAATTATTCTCTAATTAATGCCGGATTACTAATTTTAGCCATATAGTAGTTAAAATAACTAATGGCGGAAAATTAGTAATCCATGCATTAATGTAATTTGAGCCATAATGGATTTTATTGGGAATAAAAAACCAACATCCATACAAAAAGCGGACATCTCCTTTATATTCATCATCATATTGGGATCATTTTTAGATACGATTTGGCCTGCACCCGGTACAAAGGTGGCCTTAACGTGTTGCTTCTTTTAATGGCTATAGCCAGTATTTGCACCGCGTTTAACCTGACGCGGGAGTCTCCCGATTTCTCCCTGAATATACGCCCGATGATTTTCACAAATGTCTTGGACTCCAAACTCCAGCATCTCAACGTCACCACCGCGAATGGGACCAACAAGTACCGAGCCTGTAACGCCTCGTACTTGAGCCGTTTCTGAGCAACTGCATCCTCTGCAACGGGGGCCGGATACCAGACCGTACGACCCAGGTGACTTGTGACGACAAGCACATGCCATTCTTTCACAGCACCAGAGTCATGCTATCTAGTCTCCTGCCATCAGACCTGCTATGACTGATACCAAGGCTCTCAGGACTATGTCGGTAAGAGCATGGTGACGCGAGAACCTACCTGCACATTAGCAACAACTCGGTACATGATGGCCATCGGCTTCCACAGTGGACAGCTCGGAGTCTGTCCATATCGGCACCCGAAGCATCCTCCACTAACTGATGTGCCCTAACCTGACTCGCCACAAAGTCGTGCCAGGCGCGCTGCATACTACGAGAGGTGGGACACTCCGCTAACGAACTACTAGCTGCTAAACCAACTCGGTGTCAGCTACTATGGTCACTCTCGACTCGTCACCATTGGTGCCAGAAATTAATGAGATGAAGCGTCTCTCTAATTAGCTATATTTTGATGTCAACCAATCAATTAGCCCATCGCAGTTCACTGCTGGACACAGACCTCTCCCAATGTTGGGAGACTTTTGTCTACTGTTTCCTTGCTGGCCAAACGGGTTGGTATAGGGTTTTATTTCGATTTTTCCTTCTCTCGTAGTGATTTCGTTTTCATATTTTTTCGTTAGTCGCCTCTTACGATACCCTTGGGAAGAAAGGGGGTGGTGATATTTATATTGTTTCTCCGTCACCACACGGAAAATATTTCGATATAATTCAGTTATCACTTTCGACTTATCACTTTTTTAAACAGTTGTCACAGTTTAAAAAGTGATAAGTAAAAAAGTAACCAATAAAATACAGATGGTGAAACTGCAAAACAAAAGGTGATCATGACTGTACAATGAAAATTGCGTTCATTAAAGCGACCCTCAGGATCTCAATTGGATAAGGCGAAATATAGTTATGAGCTCTCGTGTGGATATAAGCCATATCTAACAATTTACCGGTACTAGTTGCTTGTAGTACTGACTTTGTGATGTTTGGAATTAGCATACTAACATGGATACTTTGTATCAAAATCGCCATATCAACCCCTAGCGATGAATTCCATAGTGTCATCGATGAATCAGGTACGTCTAAATTATTATATATTGTTGTTCTCCTTCTACATCTTATGAAGAAGATTGTTATTTCAGCAGATGTTAAAGATTAGATTTGATTTTTAGTAGGATAAAGGAAAATTTACGGGTAGGAATAGACCATGCCAAACCTAGTTTAGCGCGCTAGTAATATACATTTTTTCAGAATTTACGAGTAATAATGAGCACCGACTTATGGGCATTATTCCAGGAAAGATTGGGAGCTCATTGCAAAAAACACAAAGGCTGAAAGAAATTAAAACACTTCTTCTGGTAAGTCTGTATTAAAAATTATATAATAATATTAATTATTAAAGTATTAATGATATTCTCAGTTACTTCATACCTGAAAGTTTAAACTATAAATTAAAAGTATTTTTATAATATAATTTATAGCCAGTTATGTTTCGCATATATAAATAATAATATTTATGAATTAGTTCAAATAGCACCAAGTTTTACTTTATTAAAATAAAGTGTGGTTATGAATTCTCATACAATATGCAAATGCCAGAAACAAAGCACCACTGCTAGTACGATCTTGATGCTCACTTAATTGGTCTTAAATATGTAACTCAGTCCGTATCCTATGTATTGCCCAATCACTGCCTTCCACATACACCCAGTCAATCACATGGGTAATGAATTTCATTATTTTTTTATTTGTTCAAAGTCGCCTAGTGTATTCCTTCTGTTCAAGTCAACCATTTTTAGAACCTTATTATTCTATCTAGGTGCAAAATAATTAGCTGTTAATGATAATGATTTATTTCAGACTAATGGAGATTACAAAAAATTTATGGAATTTTCAAACAAAGGTGTTACTGCAGTTGGACGAACATTCAACATATACGACGATAACATGAGAGAAGCAGCTCTTGACCTATTTGGATTTATAAGAGCTACAAGTTATGCAGGTTATGATGCTAAAGAACTATTTGAATTTGAAAATGTAAATCCAGACTTGGTTAGGTACGCATTTGATCTTAATATGTTGTATGGAGAAAAGCATCCAGGCAAAAATGAAATTGTACCGCCATTTATTGGCAAACCTAATTTTTTTGTTAACGCAGAAACTATATTCAAAGCAATAAAGATTAGTAATCTTATGAACTATAATGTCAATACAGAAGACGCACATGTAAACCAGTATTTCAAGATTGGAAACAATTACATCATTAATACCAATTACTCTGGTTGGAATTTAAATAATAATGGAGGCGAAGAAGAATTAAATTATTTTAGAGAAGACATATCTTTGAATAGTTATTACTACGGTGTACATTTGATGCATCCATATTGGCTTTCCAACGAAAACTTAGATGAAATTCATCCAAGACACAATGAACATTATTATTATACTCATCAACAGTTATGGGCGCGGTTTCTTCTGGAAAAAGAATATATTAAACAAGGCAATATATCACGCAATGAAACTGATTGTAAAGATTTTAATCCATATTTGATTCATGCTAACGGATTGCCGTTCCCTCATAGATCAAATGTCGCAAGACATCATGATGAGGCTAGAGCAACAGTGAAAACAATAGATATTGCCATTAGGGAATGTATGGCAAGAGGACTCATAATTATGGTAAGTGATATAGTTTTTAATTATGGTAAGACAAAGGGGTTTGGTTAAAGTTTGCATTTTTTGAAATTTAACAGCCATTAATGAAAATAATACAATATGTAAGTACAGTATAAAGTGACCATAAGTTACTATGGGCAAACTTCTCTAAACAATATTGGGACGTAGCTATACATGGTGGAATTTTTTGCCCGTCCTTGGAGAGAAAGTGCTCTAAATATTGGAGGTAGCGAATTCCACTTCAAGAAAACATTCTTTTTGTTTTTAAAAAGAAACAATACTACATATCAATATTTCCGATAATGCCACACCCGGTAATCGACCCGTTTTACCTAAACCTAAATCTTCTCACTTTCATGCACATTTCTTAATTTGATTTACCAGGTTTGTTAGAGAGATTTCATCCTTATGATTAACCCTATCGATTGATGCAATAAAATATAGAAGGTTGTTTTTTCGAAAATCTTTAAATGCATTTTGTTTCAATGTCGCATCAAAATTATTGATGGCCGCGGACAAAATAAATGACGTCATTAGTCCATACACAGTTACTCAATCAATCAATCAGCCCACCGCAGTCCACTGCTGGACATAGGCCTCTCCCAATGTGCGCCATTTTCTCCGATCCTCCGCCTTCCGCATCCAGTCTGCCCCAGCCACCTTTTTCAGGTCGTCCATTCATCTGGCTAGGGGGCGTCCTACCTTTCGTTTACCTTCTTGCAGTCTCCACTCTAGGACTCGTTTGCTCCAACGGCCATCGGTCCTTCGACAAACGTGGCCAGCCCACTGCCACTTCAACTTGCTTATTCTGCGACCTATGTCGGTAACTTTAGTTTTCTGTCGGTTAACCTCGTTCCGAATTCTATCCTTCAGAGAAACTCCAAGCATAGCTCGCTCCATAGCCCGCTGCGCGACTTTTAAGCTATGGACCAGCCCCACTGTAAGTGTCCACGTTTCGGCACCGTAAGTCATAACAGGTAGGACGCGCTGTTCAAAGATCTTTGTTTTACACAGTTACTCAATCCCCTTTGTATATACAAATATGAATTACGAATATTTTAATATTTATAACTAGCTTATACCCCACAGCTGCGTCAAACACACGTGCATAGGGTGGGAAAATTATTTAAATTCGCTGATATTTTATAATTTTAAGCGAAAAGAAAAATCATTTTATTTATTTATTCATTTTTAAATGATTATTATTTTAAATGTGTATTACGCATTTTTGAACTTTTTCTACTGTTGTCAATTTTTTATTGCAAGCCCGTCGGTTTCGATTGTTTATGACCTACCCTTGGATATGAATGACATAAATGTCAAATCAATGATATTTAAGGTATTGTGTTTCAGTATGTACTATGCGTTTCAAATGAGTTGATAACTGTCATATTGACATTTTGATACGCGGCGATAACTTCATTGCATAAAGTATGGTTAGCAAATACATTTTCATACTTCATTATTGCTTGACACTAATAATAGTACCTCGTATATTTCCGATTGAATATTTATGATGATTGTTGAACCAAATTCCCTTTTCAAGATAGGTAAGTACATACACAATAAGTAAGAAATTAAACTCAGTTCTTTTTTATATTGTTACGTGCACGGGGTACAATCAAATGCCGTTTACTCAGAGATTTATGAGCTCACCACAAACTAGATAATTAAACAAGTTCATTCTCGATATTTACCTTTTGTTTGTTTTTATTCAAGAGAGTAGGTACTCGTAGGTAGGTTGCTACTTTGTGTTGACGATTCTAGATTTTTCTATGCCAATCGGTAGAGTACCTCGTCACTAACAATGCGTTTTTATTTCTTGAAGGTTCGATTATTCGTTTTCGAGATATCGACGTCTGTCGTAACAATATTTAATTATTTTCAATCGGGCGGTAACACTTCGATGCCGCTTATTTCATCGTCATTACTATTATTAGAGCAATAATAATAATGCAATATATATACATTTATAAATATATGCATTAAAAAAACTAAATGAAAAGAAAATAAATATGAAGTCGTTGTTACCATACACGTCCTGTCCGACATGGAAATTTTGTTGTTAGCTGTACAATTTTGATGAGTACAGAATGAAGTTGCCGCGATCGCGATTATCTTCTCTTTTGAAACGCATAGTATATTGTTTGGGCTTGTATATACTTAATATCTCTATTTAATAGGTATATTTATGTACACCTATTTACTTATATTATATGTGTATATGTAGGTACCTATATATTACCTTATAGAATTCTTGTTACATTCTCTCTACAATATTACACTCAATAATGCACCGACTGAGTTTTTCTCTGCACAAGTCCGCCTATGTACTTGTGCGTAAAGTGTGTGAATATGTGTGTGAGTTATGTGTGAATAAGTATTTAAACTAAATAATACATATTGTTACAGGGTAACTCAACAACTATAAATATGACTGAAGACAATTACACAGATTTGTTAGTCAAATTAATACGCGCTAATTATGAATCAACAACAACATCTAAAATTGTGAGATCTTTATTTGGATATGGTGGAAATGTAAACTATGATGAGTGAGTATTTCTGTTATCATAAGCTCGTATTATGAATGAGTTTCAATACCAGGGGCAATACAGTTACGCTCTTTATTCTATCGATTATTCTTATAAGCTTCTGAGATTATATTATCAGATTAAATCTCTTTGCTTTTACAACATTAAATAGACAGATCCAGTCTTTTTAATATACGTGGAATGCAACTTTATTACCTTCAATTAAATACTACTTAGTATCTCCATTGTTTGGGATACTACGTAATACTTTCATTTTGCAAAATCTATAATTATGTTTTTTTTATTATGATAGTAAAACATGTTTTTTTTTACAGATATAATCCTGCTCCTTCACTGCTACACTATCCTGAAACATCTTTGAGAGATCCTAGCTACTGGTACCTGATGGAATATATTTTAAATTATTTTACTGAGTACAAAGAAACATTAGAACCGTATAACCTAGAAGACTATGAAAATGAAAACTTTACTATTGTGGATGCGGCCATTCCTAAAATAACTACATATTTTGATTACTATCAGTTTAATATAAATGCAGCTATCACTAATAATGTCAAGCTACCTTTAACTGTAGCTGCCCGACAAAAGAGACTCAAACACTCACAATTTACTTTAGATTTTACTGTGGAATCCAAGGTCAGAGAAAATGTAATAGTAAGGTTATTTCTGGGACCACCGTGTGATCATTGTTGGATGGAGTATTCAAAATTTTATGAACTAGATATCTTTGAAATCTACCTACAAAAAGGACTGAACTTCATTAATTGGTCACCAGAAACTTCAAAAAGATTGTCAAATGATGAGTACTACAATTTGGAAGCATCTTCTTCACGAGAAAATAGAACGAATAAGTATAATATGTTCAAGTTTCCAGAGAATTTATTAATACCTAGAGGTTTGGAAGATGGATTAAATCTTACATTATTCATAATAATTACCCCTTCTGACGATGAATTTGATAGTGATCTTAATCCACCTACTAATTTCTATCGAAGTTTGTATAATGAACTGGACAAAAAGCCATTGGGCTTTCCTTTCCACAGGCCTTCTAAAAACTTTAAGGATGCGGCCAATAATTACCAATTTTTCAAACTCATAGTTCATCATAAACAAAATAATGTTGCAAGTAATGGGTACTTTTCACATAATTTGTATTGACACCTAAAAATAATTTGTCAAACTAATTTTCAATTAGAAATTATGTAATTAATGGATGTAATTTATTCCATGACTAATTTAATAACATTAATTAATGTATTTTATTTAAAAGGTAGCATTATATAATTTTGTTAAATATATACATAATGTGAACTATACAATTTTTTAAAATGCATGAAATTAGTCACAGAAAGTAAACAGAAACGTCATAAATTGGTGAGTAGTCTCGGTGAACACAATAATGACATTTTTATTAGTCATCATCACCAATTTGGCGTTGTTTCTCGTAACACCCTCCTTTATACGGTTTTTATGGAAGCAACTACTGTATGAACTCCTAATTCTTCAAACATCGCAAAGTTCTTGATGACGCCTCATACACTTCATTATTATTAATAAAGTAAGTTATTTTTTATTGATAAAGTATCAATATAATATAATATAATGTACAAAATATAACATAATGAATGCACAAGGGATATCGTTTGCGCATTACTGAACATTATCTCACTTTCAAAGCTATGCAAAGCAAAAATTACTGTCCATCCTAAGGTTGCCTGGAAGAAATTGCTTCAGCGATAAGGCCGCCTATTGTACATTAAACTGTATAATATATGCATGTTACCTACTTGTCTGAGATGTAAATGTATTGGTGTACAATAAAGTATTATCTATCTATCTATCTATATTTAATGAATATAAACATGTATCCTTTCGGACCTTTAGTACTTTGTGTACTAAAATGTTATAATAACTTATGTTCTATCATAGGTAAGCTACAATATTTCACCTTAAAACGTTTTATAAAAAAAAGAAAATACATAATATTGTTTAAGATTTTATTTTATTGATATCGCATTTGTACAATATTTAATACACTAGATGATGACTATATTATAACATTTCAAGATTTGTTTTGGTTGAAATATGCAGGAGTATTAAGTTGGTATGCGAAACTTTCGCCCTTGTGGTAAACTTGCACGTCCTTGAAGAATATGTTAGGTTGTCTGAAGTAAACCTCATTTACAGGGCGATCGAAGGGATAACCGAAGGGTTTGTTGTCAATGACAAAGTTCTCGAACACGTCCTTGCCCTTAGGGACACCATTGTATGGGTATACAAATACAAACAGCTGGAATGGATATCCACCTTCAGTACCCTTAGGTAGCAACAGTCTCCTTGGGAAGCTGAAAGGCTGAACAGATTGGTCATAAGGAACCTTGCCAGCTTCTAGGTACTTCCAAAGGTCACTGGTAGGTACACTATCTTCCTTGAAGAATGGGAAATCGGTAGACTTGCGTGTCACCGTATTAACTCCTGGCGTAAGTTTGTGCACGAACCAGTCCAACTCGTAGAACTTCAACCAGTCCTCTTCAATATTTACTGGATAACCATTGCTATCATATTTGGGTCCAAGGAAAATCTTGAAAACGGCATCTGTGGCTACATCAGACTTGACATCGATGTCAATAGAGAAAGCTTCATGGTTAAGACGAGGTTGGCGGATCAAATAACTGTACTTATATTTTTCCAACTCTTGTTCAGTAAATGTAAGGCTGTTTGTGACGTTGAAGTCAAAGTAATCGAAATAAGTGACAAATTTTTCAACTTTAACGTCGTTAATCTTGACACCAACGAAATGAAGATCCTCATAAGTATAAGGTTTCAAAAACTGCTTAAAGTGAACAAAGTAATCAATTATTCTCTGATACAGTTGATAGAAAGCAGGGTCACGCAGAGAAGTCTGATAAAAGTCAAGAGCACTTGGTAGGAAGGTGTACCTGTAATTAATAAATGTATAATTCAATATTCTGTCCAAGAAAGATCTTGAAGAAAAATATACAAAATATAAATTTAGTATTACTTAATAACTATTTTACATACTATATACATAATCACGCCTTTATCCCCGGAGGGTTAGGCAGAGGTGAGTTAACACCCACATTTCACCAATTGTTGAATGCGGTCTCACGTAATAGGGGGTGAGCCTATTGCCATCTTTCGGGTACTATTTTCGAGTCAAGCCATGCATCTGAGACTGAGTCTGGGCTGTATATATCTGTCTGATATTAAACAATAAACTAACTATCCCTTAGTCGCCTTGTATGACACCGCATGGGAAGAGATGGGGCTATTTTACAAATATTAATTACGAATATAATTTTTAGTAATTGAATTTCTACTGGTACTTACTTATCATAAGGCTTGGGACTTCCTCCGAGTACATGACGAGCAGTTATTTCGTAAGAATGTTGGTAATTTTCGATGTGTTCCTCGGCGTACAAGTCGGCGTTAGTCTGCCAGTAATTACCAACGAAGTTGATAGCCTTTGGATCAGTGAAGTCAACTACCTTATCGAACTGTAAAAAATCACAATTGAATAACAGGTCATAAACAAAATAGTATAATTTAGTTAAAAAGTATAATTGTAATACTTACAGCCTTG
The DNA here is from genome assembly GCA_963662185.1 of Eilema griseolum. Classification (NCBI taxonomy): domain Eukaryota; kingdom Metazoa; phylum Arthropoda; class Insecta; order Lepidoptera; family Erebidae; genus Eilema; species Eilema griseolum. The sequence continues at coordinate 13,930,628 of OY759247.1, read as the reverse complement.
AAATGGCCTTGCTGCAGATATTGGAAGAAGGTCTTCTCGTAAGCATCCAAGAAACGAATAGGCTCAAAGTTCTTCTCACTGTGTACGTCATAATAGTTGCTCCTCTGAGCAAATGGAGTAAAACCAGCAGTCAAATGTGGATAGTAGCCAGTCTTGAATGGCAAGTACCATGAGAACTCAGGAATGTCACCTAATCCATTAGAGTTACGTTCCAAACCATAACGAGCTAACAGTTGCTGATAATAATGGAAATAGATCTCTCCACGTCGTTCCTTGAACTCACCGAATTTCTCAGAGTTCCACCAGAAAGGTAGGTGAGTGTGGAAATAATAGTAGTAAGAGTTCAATCCAATATCTTCGGTGAAGTATGACAGTCTCTGTTCCGGGTTGGGATAGGTTAAGGAGCTAGAGTAATTGGCGTAAAATACAAAGTTGTTCTGTTCTTTTACTACACCGTATTCGTTGGCATATTTCTCGACATTGTAAGTGGCTTTTGCGTACTGTTTGTAGAAAACATCCACATTGAAGAAGTACTGAGGATAAAGTTCATAAGGAGCTGGGACCACAATTCCTTGAGTATCTTGTCTTTGCAGAACGGCAATATAATATACATACAAGAACTGTCCTTCATTCATGTACAACTTAGCCCAAGCAGCTGTCTTATAGAAAGTTTCAAAGTCCTTAGCGTAGTAAAAAACGTGGAAGAGAGCGATAGCTTCATCTCTCATCTTTTCATAGAAGATTGAAAATAGATGGTACTTTGGCAAGAAACCAGTTTTGTAGAGACTCAAAAACTCCCCAACAGCTTTCTTGTTCTGTAAAATGAAAATAATTTCTTAGAGACTAATGAACTATTTATTTACAGTCACATGAATTTTTTTCAATACTTACAGTATAATTATCGAGGTTAGATTCAATGCTATAGTCCTGGCCAGCTTTGTAGTAGTCTACCGTGACGTCCTTTTCGTCATAGTGCTCAAATAGAGAGAGTACTCTTTTTTGACGAGCAATAAATTCCGCATCAACTGTTGAAATAATATTTCATTGTATTACATCTTGTACATAGTTTAGCATTATACGCCTTAATCTTAATTCTATTAATTTAACGTGGCAATGCTACTAGTCTTCTGGGAAGGCTACCACAAGAGGTATGCAATGCGGAGACGCATTTTAACTTTTGTTTCATTTATTTTTTATCAATGTAAATGTTATAATAAATTTTATTAGTGAATTATAAATTAACATTTTGGATCGTATGTTAATGTAATATTTTGTATACTGTCTCAATTTCTATATAATAATATAATAGTTAATTCAGGATTGCTTTAACATATGCAGGCACGATGTTGTAAATAAAAAAACCATCAATAATAATCCAATTGCATTGAAATATCTATGTAGAGAAGATTGTGCCGTTTTTCAAAAATATACGATATAAACAGTAAACGTACTCTGCTTTATTTGAAAACACAAAATATTTACGTATATCTGTCTATCATGAGAAATTATCTAAATTAAAATTTAAAACGTTTAAATAGTTTACATGTTATGAATCGTCAAAAGGTAATTTGAATATGAATTATGTTGCCATTAATTATTAATAAATATTTACAATAAAATTAAATTAAATGCACATTGTAATGCCTATACATGCTCGCATATTGACAGAAAAGAAAATTAAGCTTGGATATATGATTCTCCTTCAGTTCTCAAGCTAATCCCACTTGCAAGCCATACAGGTTTGCGGGTTTCCTCTGCGGGTTCATGTGTTAAACGGCGGTAACTACAGTAAAAGCTAAGTTAAGTAAATCAAGAAATGATGATCGTGATAGTACTGGAATAGTAGACTCCACAAGAATATGAAAGTGTGAAAATACTTACCAGTTTTAAATTTAATGTCTTCTTTTGGGACGGCCACGCCCAAGGTTAGGGCCACAAGCCCTGCGAGTACCAGGATAGTCTTCATTGTCCAGAGCCTCTGTCAACTATGCAAAATCAGCCCGCACTGGCTGTTTTATACTAAAAGATACCTTGTTTATCGCATTCCTTATCATCGTTGTTTATATTTTTTCAAGTTGACAAATGTTAACCTCTTCCTTAATTGGGTATACGGATCATTTGATTTTTGACCATTGCCTACCTTATACAATCAATACTGTATCAGAAGCACTTGGTATAGCCGTCTAAATTTGGTAATTGATGTTGAATTCATAGTTAGTTCGGGTAATAATGTACAATAAATTTTCTTTTAGGTTAGGTGGAGATGTTGAACAGGAAACTTATAAGTGTCAATGAACGCTTGTTGGATGTCTGTTTTGTGGATCGTAGATACCCGCTACGAATAGATTTTTAGTTATATTATGGAAAATTCTACTTAATATGATCAATATAATGTGTTATGTGTGTGTGTGTATACGAGCACCTTTTTAATGAATAATATAATAATACGCTTGAGTTTTCATCAATGATTTCAGGTTATAATAATGGATGGTTTAAATAAATAATTTCAGAATTAAGAAATAGCTCGACTTCGTTTACTATAAATAACGATTAATTGTCTTGAATGTTTCGCCATTGTAATAAATATAAAAGTCAAGAAACAAAACTACGGATAATGTTTTTTTAGTATGACACTATTTACTTTTTTGAGGTCTTAAAATGTCGCACAATGTATGGTTTACCTCGCAATATAATTTAAAAAAGCCTATTTTCTACTTTTCATCCATCAATAAACTTAGTTACCAAAAAAAAATGGATAGCAAATTAACACAAAGCTTCACAACTCATTTATTAAGCTGTTACTATTTATTTTAAAACAATCCTTCACTGTAATTGCCAACCTATTGTTTTTGCTATATGCTTTAACATAACATACATAAACATAACATAAACTCACGCCAATATCCCCGATGGGGTAGGCAGAGGTGCTAGCACCCACATTTCGCCAGTTTATGTTTAGGTCCCAATGTAATAGATCGTGAGCCAATTGCCATTAACCGGGCACTTATAAACCTGCGATAAATACACACATAACTTCGAAAAGCATCGAAAAGTTATTGGTGTGTGCCATGGAAAAACCAGGTTTTACCATGGCACACACCAATAACTTCGAACCCGAGACCTCGTTTCAGCAGTCCATTATCCATACCACTAGGGTACCGCGGTGTCTATACGCTTTAATCTTTTTTAAACCTCTAATTCGGATTAAATTAATTACATGCCTTACAAAAAGTGAATTTTAGAATGAACACTAGATTTAATCTTCGCGAAACATCAAGAACGCACGCACTTTGTGACGGACGAGCTTCGGAGTTTCTGCAGGTAAATGCTGGCGTGCCCCAGGGGTCCGTCTTATCACCCACTCTCTTTCTTCTGCATACAAACGACAGGCAATGTTCATTGTTATGCAGACGATAGCACCTTACATGGGAGTTATCATGGACATCCTGCGGCCAAGCAGTCAGATATCGCAGAGAAAAGGCAGCTTCTTGTCACTGAGCTTGACGGGATCCTGAATCACATTTCTCAATGGGGCTCTGAGAACCTGGCTGAGTTCAATGCCAAGAAGACGCAGGCATGTGCGTTTACAGCAAAAGTATCTTCTTTCCTTCCCCTCCCCACTCTTCAGAGCACGCCACTGCCACTGCAGGACAATCTCAATATCCTAGGTATGGATGTTCGTTGCAACCTGAATAACAAAAATTACATCGAAAGTATCATCAAAACAGCCTCACGAAAACTCGGAGTCCTGAACAGAGTGAGACGATTTTTCACGCCGGAGCAACGGTGTCTTCTATACAGGACACAAATTCGCTCCTGTGTGGAATACTGTTCGCATCGCAAAAAAACTACTCCTTTTGGCATGATGGCGTACGGTGCAGTCAACCCATTAGATGTTAAAGAGGGTAGATATTAAGAATGTGTTTGTAAAAGTGAGAAAAAACCCTGTTCTTACAGGGTCGGCAGCACGGATGTGACTCCAATGGTGTTACACACGTTCATAGGTCACGGTAACCACTTTCCATCAGGTGGGCCGTGTGCTTGTCTGCCACCTAAGTTGTATAATGTTATATAAACTTTCTAGATGTTCTCGACATGTTACAGCATCATGCGGTCCGCAGGTGGGAATCCTGAGGACTTGAACACCCAAACCCGAACACTCTTTGCAGATGCGTAGAGATGTAGCATCCTTGGCAGTATTTTACCGTCTGCACCGTGGTGAATGTTCTGATGAACTCTTCCAATTAGTCCCTCTCCCTTCTACACACGATAACCCGTGCAGGGCTTAGATGTCACTCGCATACGATGTAGAATATACGATCAAGAACCAAGTGGTTCGGAGACTCTTTTCTCTGTCTCACCATTAAGGTCAGGAATTCATTACCAGCTCACGCGTTTCCTTCTTCCTAAAGTCCCGGGTCCTAAGCTGAGCGTGAAAAAGCATATGATGACGCCGTCAAGCTGAGTGTTACCCTTGTATCAAGGTATTGTATCTAATGGTGACCCTCTTTTCTGAGACTTTGCCTTCAGGTTACCATCAGGGGAGGTTACTATGTATTACGGTTATTACGTAACCCGTATAAAAAAATATGTGCATTTTTGTAGTTGAATAAGAAACGTATAAACATAAACAAGTTTTAAGATCTCTCAGGTTCCCCTTAATTTCCTCTGTGCAATATAACTAGCAGGTACCTATCAGCATAATCAGTAAGTAATTATGCTAAGCTGTTAAAGTAATTAGAGAACTAAAAGCATTGGGTTTTCATAATATATTGTTTGTATCAGTATCAAAGTGCTGACTTAGAAAACACTTTTAACAAACACAGGCGTCAGGAAACCTATGGTATCGTCAGTTAAGCATCTGCATCCACTAGACAGACCATAAGGATCACGAAACCAAAATTTGATTCAGCCTGGTAAAATAGAACCCACTACACACGGGAAGCCATAGGGCACAGCTAGTAAACGAGAAATGTGCACACGACAACCGTCAGGGGTGTTAGGGTTATGCCTACTTATCTGATAGTGATATTTATGCCGAATGTTTGGATAGCATTATAACCATGACCCCCGATAAAAGTCACTATCAGTTAAATAATATGTGAAAGTGTACCAATGTCTCGTTTCACACGGCTTAACGAAGTCATTTTGATAAACATTGCGTAACTAAATGATTGTCGCGTAGGTTAAGAGGAATAGATTCGTCAATCTCTTTTCTTAGGCGTATATTCAAACGCAAACTACGAGTACTTTTATTCTAATTTTTGGACGTAATTAAAAACTGTTAAAACTGTGTTATTAGTTAATTTTCTTGGCTACATTTAAAACGATTGTTGTCTTTTTTACTTTATAATTACTATATGAAAATCTAATTTTTAAACTTTCGTGTTCCATGATATACAATAATGTTTACGTGAATTAATCAAATTGATCAAATCAAATTAAATCATTTATTGCTTACCAAGTGTACATAGATCTTACAATTTATATGACAGTACTTAAAACTTAGCGCCTTTTCCAGGCATTGCAACATTTAGGTCACATATTTTCTTTATTGAACTAGGTTGTTACAATAATAATTATAATTTGGATACAGTTAAATTAAAATAAATCCGTTATGTTAACAAATATTTGCATTCTAAATATAGGTTTATTTATAAGTACCTACTCTAATTCATATAACTCATATCAATCATGACAGGTGAAGCCGCCTGTCGCCCTGGCAGAAGCAGGCCGCGGCGGTGGCGCGCGTGGCGCGCCTCCCCGTTTCCGGGGACGAGTTGGGGACTCTGTAGTCCCCACACCCGAGAAGAGGGCCAGATCGTGAGAGATGGCCCTGGGTCGGCCGGGGTGCGAGGGATATGCCTGTCAACCTCACCTTCGGCAACCAAAACGACCCACAGACGGCGTGCGTTTTAGTCGGTTCGAGTCCGACATAGCCTCCTCCACCGGCTCCGGTGGCGAGGTATCCGTGGGGATTTTGCGCACGTAAAAAAAAATAAAAAAAAATATCTTGGTTCTCAATGTCATAGTTGGACTTAACTTATCTTCTAAATACTCATCGGTTGAATAGTAGCATTTTTCAATTAAATATGCCCTAAGCTGGTTAGTGAAGAGTATCATACTTCCCTGTAGTTTGACATGGTTTGGGAGTTTATTAAATATTCTAACTGCCATATAATACGGATTTTCATTTAGCATTTTTATTCTCGAAGGCGGTAGGTGTAGTCTCTTTTTGTACCGGGTGTTTATGTTGTGAATTTCTTCCTTTGTTTCGAAATAGTATATAGTTAATGGTTTTTGTATACAAATTTGATGTACAATTTGTTATGTGCATGTGTCGAAAATGTATATTGATGGTAATGTCATTATCTTATATTCGACGAAGTAGGGTCTACAACTTTCTGTGTTTTCTATTTGTGCTATTATTCTGAGACACTTTTTTTGGACTATGAACAGATCATTTATATCAATACTATTTCCCCAAAGCATAATCATGGTATAGGTACATACATAATTACATACCATTGATTTGCCTGACGTTTCGACCGGGACCAGACCGTGGCCACAGGCTGACTGGATCAGTGGTGCACATACGCCGTCCGTAAGGTAGTAGGTTCTTCATCTACTCGCACATTCTCGATATTTTGAATATTTTCGCTTTGCCATGTGCCGTCACATACCATACTTACAGTGTCCCTATTCTATAAGCAAGTCTGGTGGTGGTGGCAGAAAAGCGAGGTTGCATGTTTTGAATCACTCGATTCCATGTTGCAGATAATTTAAACCCATCTTCCCAATTGAAATTTTTGTGTTTCTTGATTTCAATCGCTTCACATACAGCTCTTGAATAAAAATGACGTTCGGTGGAGATGACTTACATATGGGGGAATTCAAACCAGTGATTGGTGCCTGTTTCTAGTAGATGTTTGGTAATGGCAGATTTGCTAGTTTGGCGATTCTTCACAGCTGCGATGTGTTATTTGACTCTTTTAGCAATAGTCCGCGTCGTTGGCCTATATAGGAACTACCGAAGCTGCAATCAAACTTATAGGTACCTGGACACTCAAACGGTAAGACATCCTTCACACACTTCTGAAGTTTTCTGAAGTTAAAATCACGCAACGGGTGGTCTGGCGCGAGCTTAAGTCCCTAGATGACGGAAGTCGAGTGGGCCAGACGGTATACCGGCGATGGTGCTTAAACACTGTGCCCCCGAGCTGTGCCCTGTACTTACACGTCTTTTCGCACTCTCATACTCCGCAAGGCGGGTCCCAACCTCGTGGAAGACCGCATTCGTGCACCCTGTACCTAAGAAAGGTGACAGGACCGATCCGACCAATTACAGGCCTATCGCTATCACCTCCCTACTCTCGAAGGTAATGGAGCGTGTTATTAATACACAGAGATACCTTGAGGGAAACGATCTACTGAGCGATCGACAGTACGGCTTTCGCCACCGTCGCTCTACCGGTGACCTTCTTGTGTATCTCACAAACCGGTGGGTGCGGGCCATCGAGAGTCGGGGTGAGGCACTAGCGGTCAGCCTCGATATGGCAAAGGCCTTCGATCGGGTCTGGCACAATGGTCTTCTTGCGAAGTTGCCATATTATGGACTCCCCGAGGGACTGTGCGAATGGATCTCCAGCTTTTTGTCCAACAGAAGCAACCAAGCCGTCGTCGACGGCAGCAGCTCGGACAGCATGAACATAAACGCTGGTGTCCCACAAGGCTCCGTGTTGTCTCCGACGCTGTTTCTGCTGCATATCAATGACATGCTGTCTGATGGCTCCATTCATTGCTATGCGGACGACAGTACCGGAGACATGTGTTACACGGGCCGTGCAAATATCCCTCAGTCCGAGGTGGAGAAGAGTCGCGAACAACTTGTGTCTGAAATTGAGACTACTCTCTCTGGAGTATCCGATTGGGGACGACTAAACCTAGTCCAATTCAACCCCACTAAGACACAAGTATGTGTATTCACCGCTAAGAAAACCCCATTCATTGTGGCGCCGCAATTCCTGGGCACACCGCTTACCATCTCCTCGAGTATAGGGATCCTTGGTGTCGATATCTCCAGGGACGTCCAATACCGAAGTCATTTGCGGAACAAGGTTAAGTTGGCATCAAGAAAGCTCGGAGTGCTCAACAGGGCGACGCAGTACTTCACTGCGGGGCAGCAACTCCTTCTTTATAAAGCACAGGTCCGGCCTCACATGGAGTACTGCTGTCACCTTTTTGCTGGAGCACCTGCATACCAGCTTGACCCCTTCGACTCAGTGCAAAGACGGGCATTGAGGCTGGTTGACAATCCCATACTCACAGGTAGTATGGAACCTCTTAGCCTTAGGAGGCTATACAATGGTTTGTGCTCAGATGAATTGTTTTACATGATGCCCGTAGCTACATTCTATCATCGCACCTCTCGCCATAGGCAGGGAATTCATCCTCACACATTGCAACCTGAGACGGTGCGCACTGTGCGGTATGAAAGAAACTTCATCCCACGCACACTCAAGCTGTGGAATGACCTCCCTGCTGCGGTTTTCCCAAGCGCCTACAATATGGGGTTCTTCAAGAGGGGCATCAGAAGGTTTCTTCATGGTCGGCAGCGCGAGTGTGACTCCCCTGGTGTTGCATACGTCCATAGGCCACGGTAACCGCTTCCCATCAGGTGGGCCGTGTGCTTGTCTGCCAACTAAGTGGTATAAAAAAAATTATTTAAAAAAAACACACCTGTACACGATGTTGTCTGAGCTTGTGGTGTATACTTTTGGAGTACGTTTTTAACATAGAGCCGACTATGTCTGCTACTCCCTTGACATCGGGCATATAGGCTGGCTGTCTGCTCAGTGTCTGTTGCATTTGTGGTCTGTTCACTTTATATCCTGTTGTTCCTCAGTACCCTCTGAACATGATCTAGCTCTCGCAGCAGATGTTCAGTGTCACATAGATTATGATCTATGTGACCCTGAATCTATGTGACTCTGTTTATGAGTGAGGTTATAACGGATTTCAGGTGTCGGGGATGGTGATGAAACGTGGTGTGTAGATATCTGTTCGTATGTGTAGGCTTACGGTACACACAATGTGACAAGAACCCATCTGGTCTCAAAGCTACTTTTACATCTAGGAATGACAACAACCCATTTTTTTCCATCTCATACGTGAACCTTATCTTAGGATGATCGAGTCAAAATGTTGTATACCTATCTATATCGATCTACTTCCTGCTCACTTCCCTTGACAATACTGAAGATATCACCCACGAATCGTTTCCAAAGTCTGATATCTGACCCTTTTCTTTAAAATGTTTCACAATAGGAAGTTCTGTAGCCCCTGTAGGCTTTTGCGACACCATATATCTGTGGGTAATATTGACCTTGAAAAAGAAAGTAGTTGTCGTCTAGACAGTGTTCAAGTAGATCAATATATGTAGTTAAACGGCATTTCGTTGTCACTCAGTAGATCTTTTACGACATATTTATTTATTGTTACGTGTTTTTTTATTTTTTTTTATTTTACGTGCGCAAAATCCCCACGGATTCCTCCCCACCGGAGCCGGTGGAGGAGGTTATGTCGGACTCGAACCGACTAAAACGCACGCCGCCTGTGGGTCGCTTAGGTTGCCGAAGGTGAGGTTGACAGGCATATCCCTCGCACCCCGGCCGACCCAGGGCCATCTCTCACGATCTGGCCCTCTTCTCGGGTGTGGGGACTACAGAGTCCCCAACTCGACCCCGGAAACGGGGAGGCGCGCCAGGCGCGCCACCGCCGCGGCCTGCTTCTGCCAGGGTGACAGGCGGCTCCACCTGTCACCCCCAGGCCGGCGCTCATGGGGGGCGAAGGTCGTTCATCGACCTCCGACGCCCGAGTTGCCTTCGTACGCGGGCAGCTTGGCTCGCGATCCTTCGTCGCTCCCGCTGCCGCTCCCGCCCCGCTATTGTTACGTGTTTATTTATTGACATTATTTAAATTTTAATTTTATTTGACATGTTTACATTATTGACTTATAACAAGCAGGGGAAAAACTTAATTAGGTATATATGTAGTTTCGCCATATTCCACCATAATAAGCATGCAATTTAATAGCTAAATTAGAACAAAATATTAAACAATAATCTGATATCTTACCTCTATAAATTTTTATACTGTCGAATTACTACATTCCAGAATACAAATCAAAATGTCATGGTACATATAGCTACTTAAAATTAAAATTAACAATGTCATAATGTATTATCTCAATTGTATTATAAATTTGTAATGTCAATATAGATTTTATTCATATATTATAATACTAGTGGGTTGTGATGGTCAGATAGCAGTTGTTTGGCAGAAAATACAATATTTCGGCTGCTTCGTAATCAGACTGAAAGACCATCCCGTCCAGGTTAGGAAAACGCTCGGAGGATGAATACCTACAGTTATTCAATCTACATATTCGTACTATCTGTTACTAAGAAGTCACTTAATTTCGGCCTGCAATTAGGGGCCCTGCCTACGAATGGCTTGATTCATACTTAAGGGACAGAGAACAATGTGTTGAAATTATGTGTAGAGACGATAACACGGAACTAAAAGCACATAGATCCTCGTACAGGGTCAATAGCTCTGGGGTCTCGCAAGGGAGTATCCTAGGACCTTTGCTGTTCCTGATTTATATCAACGATTTGCCAAGTATAACGCCTAAGCTTTGTATTATATACGCTGACGACACTTCTCTCATCATGACATCAATTATTCCGATATTGATTATACCAATGACATAAATTATTCAATTGACTCTATAATTCAATGGTTCCATAAAAATAATTTACAGGTTAATATGACTGATACACAATATATTCAATTTAGTTATTATGGTAACGAAACTATAAAATTTGAATATAATTTTTTTACTGATAATTTAATAAAAGTAGATAAAACAACCTTTCTAGGTATAATTATTCACCAGAACCTAAACTGGAAGGCAGATATTGTAAAAGTTTGCAATAAAATAAACAAATTGTTTACGTTCTGGCTAAACTTAGAAAGACTGAATCGACCGCCATGCCTATGTTGCCTTAATTTTAAATAGTGATCTAGTGATTTAGGGTAACGCCACAGACATGAATAGAGTCTTCATTGCGCAAAAATGTGTCAGAGCTATATGTGGAGCTGCACCATGGCACTCTTGTAGGCTTCTTTTCTCAAAACTGAATCTCCTTACCTTTCCCTGCAAGTACATATAAGAAGTTGTGAAGTTTGTTAGGCAATATCCTAACTGCTTTTCGAAGGCACATGAGGTTTATCCGAGGAGCACGAGAAATCAGGATAGAATTGTTTTGCCCAAAGTCCCGAATACGGTTCTATACTTAAAACTGTTTTGCGATGTGTGGTCGTATTTATAATGCAATACCTAAAAGCTTGAAGCAACTGCCAACCTCTAAAATTCTGAGAAAGTTGAAAGCATGACTCATAAAAAAATGCTTTTATACTATAGAGGAATTTGAAAAGTGTAAGGGTAAGATATGAAAAAATATAATTTTTCATATTGACATGTCTTCTTCATTATCTTTCACAAATTTTTATGACCAGTTTTTATACATTTATAATATGTTTTGGCATTTCTATTAATTTATTATACGTTTGTGACTAAAGAATTCAATGGACTTGCATGTGCTGAAATACGGTGTTAAATTACACCGTAGTTCAGCACATGTTTGCATGCCATAAAAAGGGTAAATGTGCTGCACAAAACTATAATTGTACCTAACACCTGTATAAACACATTTAAACAAATAAATAAATATGAATAGTAATATGAATACAACAAAATAAAAACATTTCATTATGTTTGTTCGTAAGTAAGATCCAACTCAGTTGGTACACCACCTTCATCCGTCTCATCATTGTGTTAACTACTTACATATATTTTGTTCATTTTTCTTTATTGTTGTTCCTTTGCATGTTTAGTTAAGCACTCTTCTTGAATTTTATTTTATTTTGTAATTTTCGTGATCAGCCATTGGATACAGTGTTGTAAATTCTTATATTTAAACCGTATTAGGCACCCACAGGACAGGCTTGCTTTGTGTGGGGCCACTGGATATGGATGTGTTGTAAAAGTGTGTTATGAAAATAAACGAATTTTATTTTATTTTATTTTATCTTCCACATGTGTTGCCTTTGCCTAGCCTATTCTAGCTAATCCTTATTTTACAAAATGTACCAAAGCTTCTAACTGACTTTGAGCGCCTTAGCGTAAATCTAACATCTATCCTCAACTTTGGCTGTTAGGTTAGGAGGGGTGCTGACATGTAGCGTATGTGGTCGTACATGCGTTTCAAAAATGTCAGTCACCTGAGAGCACACCATCGAAGCACTCACTAATCAGAAGCCAGTCGCTGTGGCCGAATTCGGTCGGTAGAGATATATATATAAAGTATTTCACACTGGAACAGCTTCTCCATCTTTATCTAGCGCTGACCTATGTGTAATGGTTTAGTTAAATATCAGCGTGAAGCCGTTGAGTCGATTGGGTAATGGGCACCTGAGTTTTGTATTATATCGGTGCAGAGTGGAATGTCATTGGATACGTTTTGAGGAGTGTACGATGGAATTCCATAATATAATAATAATAATAGCATGCATCCAATATTTTCATTTCGAAGTACAGGGTTTTCATACTCCTTTTTCTCATAATTGGTTTGGCTTAAACTGCCTTTTTTGAACTGACTTCCATCTGACATTCTTTCCCTTAGAGCCTCCTACGTCAATCAGCAAGTGTGCTGGCTTGCAGGTGAGTTGACTTGAACCTTGAACTTGATCTCGGTGGGTCTCAAAAAACCCATGATTGTATAATAACATAAAAAACAGTACGATGGTATTTTCGTATACTTGAGGTGATACCTGAGTTTGTCTCCCTATAGGCGAGCGCAATGAGGATCACTGGTAATATGGAAAGAACCGCAGCTTAGCTGAAAGCTATGGCACTCTCATAAACTATATGAAACCATTTTCTGAGAAAGGGCCACCTGGTGTGCTAATCTTTATTTGAAAGATTGATCAATCAATCAATCAAGACATTTATTATTACTTCGGCACTGATCTTATGCAATGAAATGAGAAGATACTCTTTAACTATATAGCTATCTAAAACTTTCAATAGCAGGCTAAAACAATATCATTGCCTTGAAATATTTTATAAGAAAACAGAAACTATTATTTATATTTGAAAGCATTTTATTTAATTATCGATATCGGATTTTTACATTATTTAATACACTAGTAGACGGATAAATAGTAACATTTCATGACTTGTTTTGGGAAAAATATGCAGGAGTATTCAGTTGGTACGCGAAGGTTTCACCCTTGTGGTAAACTTGCACATCCTTGAAGAATATGTTTGGTTGTCTGAAGTAAACTTCATTCACTGGGCGGTCGAAGGGATAGCCGAACGGTTTGTTGTCGATGACAAAGTTCTCGAAAACGTCCTTGCCCTTGGTAACACCATTGTATGGGTATACAAACACAAACAGCTGGAATGGATATCCACCTTCAGTACCCTTCGGGAGCAGTAATCTTCTGGGGAAATTAAAAGGCTGTACAGACTGATCATAAGGAACTTTGCCTTGTTCTAGGTACTTCCAAATTTCACTGGTAGGTACGCTGTCTTCCTTGAAGGATATAAACTCACTCGATTTGCGTGTCACCGTGTTAGCTCCTGGTGTAAGTTTGTGTACGAACCAGTCCAACTCATAGAACTTCAACCAGTCCTCTTCAATGTTTACTGGGTAACCGTTACTGTTATATTTGGGCCCGAGGAAGATCTTGAAAACGGCATCAGAGGCTACATCAGACTTAATGTCAATGTTGACAGAGAAAGCTTCATGGTTAAGTCGGGGTTGACGGATCAAATAACTTGCCTTATAGTTTTCTAACGTTTTTTCAGTAAACGTCAAGCTGTTTGTGACATTAAAGTCAAAGTAATCGAAATAAGTAACAAGTTTCTCAACTTTCACGTCATTGATCTTGACGCCGACGAAATGAAGATCATCATAAGTGTATGGTTTCAAATACTGCTTGTATTGAACAAAGTAGTCCACTATTCTCTGATATAACTGGTAGAAAGCAGGGTCACGTAGAGAAGTTTGATAGAAGTCGAGAGCGCTTGGCAGGAAGGTGTACCTGTAATAATTTTTATTAAATTAACTCACTTTCAGTTACGAAAATATAGGATATGCTTATATAATACTGGCCCGTGTCCCCACCCCACACTCCCGTGAACTATTTTTAACGTTAAAACATTACGTGGAACTAAGGGGAAAAATATTAATGGAATCTGTCGATCTGTTCTCAAGTTTTGCGTTTAGCATCAACCATTTATATACAGACAAATATAAATATATACATTACACATAACATAAACTCACGCCTATATCCCCGAAGGGGTAGGCAGAGGTGCTAGCACCCACATTTCGCCAGTTTATGTTTAGGTCCCAATGTTATAGGTGGCGAGTCTATTGCCATTAACCGGGCACTTATAAACCTGCGATAAATACACACATAACTTCGAAAAGCATCGAAAAGTCATTGGTGTGTGCCATGGTTAAAACCTGGGATCGAACCCGAGACTTCGTCTCAGCAGTCCATTACCCATACCACTAGGCTACCGCGCTATATACATTACAATGTGTAAGAATCGGGGGCTTGAGACTTCTGGTACTTACTTGTCATAAGGTTTGGGACTCGCCCCAAGTACATGACGTGCTGTGATTTCATAAGAATGTTGGTAGTTTTCGATGTGCTCTTCTGAGTACAAGTCGGCGTTTGTCTGCCAGTAATTGCCAACGAAGTTGATAGCCTTTGGATCGGTGAAGTCAACTACCTTATCGAACTGTAAAAAATCACAATTGAATAACAGGAACAGGTCATAAACAAATAAAATACCAAGTACCATTGTAATACTTACAGCCTTGAAATGGCCTTGCTGCAGATATTGGAAGAAGGTCTTCTCGTAAGCATCCAAGAAACGGATGGGTTCAAAGTTTTTCTCACTGTGTACATCATAATAGTTGCTCCTCTGGGCGAATGGGGTGAAACCAGCAGCCAAATGAGGATAGTAACCAGTCTTGAATGGTAGGAACCATGAGAATTCAGGAATTTCACCTAGACCATTAGAGTAACGTTCCAAACCATAACGAGCCAACAGTTGCTGATAGAAATAGAAATAGATCTCTCCACGACGTTCCTTAAATTCACCAAATCTTTCAGAGCTCCACCAGAAAGGTAGGTGAGTGTGGAAATAATAGTAGTAGGAGTTCAATCCAATATCTTCGGTGAAATATGACAGTCTCTGTTCCAGGTTGGGATACGTTAAAGAGCTGGAGTAATTGGAATAGAATACATAGTTGTTCTCTTCTTTTACAATTCCGTACTCAGCAGCATATTTTTCGACATTGTAAGTGGCTTTTGCGTACTGTTTGTAGAAAACATCCACATTGAAGAAGTACTGAGGATAAAGTTCATAAGGAGCTGGGAGCACAATTCCTTGAGTTTCTTTTCTCTGAAGAACGGCAATATAATATACATACAGGAACTGTCCTTCGTTGATGTACAACTTAGCCCAAGCAGCAGTCTTGTAGAAGGTTTCAAAATCCTTAGCGTAATAAAATACGTGGAAGAGGGCGATGGCTTCATCCCTCATCTTTTCATAGAAGATTGAAAATTCATGATATTTGGGCAAGAAACCGGTTTTGTAGAGACTCAAAAACTCTTCAACAGCTTTCTTGTTCTGTAAAATGAATAATATGATTACGTAACTTAATAAATATCAATTTATTAAGGATAACACTTATCTTACTGGTACTTAGTCATCGCAACTACTTTTTCTACATATATTTTCAAATGTATTTTGTTAGATACTCACTGTGTAGTTTTTGATGTTAGATTCAATGCTGTAGTCGTTACCAGCCTTGTAGTAGTCTACTGTGACGTCGGTTTCGTCATAACGCTCAAACAAAGAGAGCACTTTCTTTTGACGAGTAACAAATTCCGCATCAACTGTTGAAATAATAATGCATTTCAAATAAAGCGTCAAAAATTGTTCTTCAAAATTACTTTATTGTTTTATACACTCACACCTATTTCACCAAAGTGGTAGGCAGGGCTGTATTATCACTCTCATTTAACTAATTATTTTTGATTCTAATATATTTGGAACCTATTTTTCTTGACCATTATATTAAAACAAAGTGCGCCTGAACCAGAAGTTTCATATATGTTTTGTTTTTATAGGTTTACTTAGATAATTCTTATATACATTATGTAAACATTCATCTAATGAATAAATGTATCTTAAAATGAGTGTCCAAAAAAGTGCAAATATTATTGTATTGTGCTATGTTTAGAAGGGAATTAAAGGACATACTGATTTTGAAATGCTATTATGACATTGATGATTTTTTAAATGATAGCTTGTGTTGTTTGACATAGAGTAATCAATTTAAAATGATTGGTTTGAATGAAAATGAATGTTATTGACAATATTTTATTTTGACTTGATTTTTGACATTAAATGATACAGATATTTTTTATGTATGATAATTTTTATTATTTTACATGATTATAATGAAGATATATTTTAATACAATATGATTTTTTGTTAGTAACATGCATGTAAGTATTTGATAATAATCTAATATATATAATAAATAAGGAGATATAATTTTTAAGCCACAAATGGCAGAATATGCTGAACAATGTTATATAACAACTATGTACCATATTCAAAAGTAAATATTATTTTGTTCTATATTATATGTAAGTGGAACAAAATGATGAAATAAAAATACTAAAATGTCTTTCTTACCAGTCTTAAATTTAAAGTCAGACTTTGGTACGTAGACTCCCAAAGTAAGGGCCACAAGCCCCGCAAGAACCAAGACAGTCTTCATCGTGTCACAGCTTCTGTTAACTGTGCCCTATCGCCACACACTACCCATTTATATACTAAAAGATGATCTGACTATCGTATTTTTTATCATAATATTATATCATACTGTTTTTATTTTGCTTGAGTAGGTTAATAATTTTATCGTCGGTAACTAGGTATACTAATCATTTGACTTTTGACACTTTTATTTTAATGGATGTTAATGATTGTTTCAGCTTACAAAACAAATTTGGTAAACAAAAACAAGAGTACCTCATGGAAACCAATGCACCAGCTGATGGACAGACGAGGGCCTCAACCTGGAGCCAGTTCTCTTCAGAGGGTGAGGAGATCAGACTAACCGGCTAAACTAAACCGAACCGAACCGAATAAGCTAAACCGAAAGAGGAGAAGGAGTAAGCTTCGAATTGTAAATAATAATAACTATTATTATTTATTTTTATTTGAAACGGAAAGAATTAACTAGCTCGTAACCGATGTATAAAAAGGTTAATAAAACAGGAATATAAGATAAACTCTTTCATAGTGGCCTTGAATTATATTTCACTTACCTCGATATACCTTATCTCACCTGCAATAAAGAATTCATATTTTCATTCACAAATTGGATATATCATTCATCGTGTATCCGTCTTTAATAGTAAAACTTAATGCACTGATGTGTTAAGTCGCCAGTACTATGTAACTTTTTATAAGCCTCCATTTAAGTGGAACTATCCATGTGTATACAATTTGTCTATCAATATTTGTAAACCGTTTTTCAAACATACGCTACAGTTTTTCATACATACGCTGGTTTAGCTAATATTTTCATAATTTTTCATTCTTCATTCTTGCGTTAATTCCTTCTACATTCTTCGTTTTTTTTCTGTCATTTCATATACTCTGATCAAGATAAAAAAAGTGAAAGTCTATAGGAACTTCTAAACATAACCAGAGAAATCCATCGTTAATGGTCATGGTCACAATACGGTTATTGGAATTTCTGAATTGAACAAGATAGACTCGGTGTGTTAGACTTTAATGCAGATTAAGCTGCAAGTCGCATGATATCTTGTAGCATGTGTGCTACGCATAAGGGTGTTGTGAGCATTTAGTGTACCATAAGTTGGTCCGTGGGTGTATGTTTTTTATAAACCTTGTGATAAAATATGTTTTGTTTGTTGGTATCAGAAGATTGAAAATTTTTGAGCGACTACTGTACAATGCCCCGAAATTATTCCGTTAGTTTTATAAGGAGATAACGTATTATTACCTTTACTGTGGTATTAATAATATTAGTTCTCTTTAGATGAATATATTTAATATTTTAATAATACTTTGGTATCTTACAAACAGATAAGGATTCGATAAAACTACTTGAGTTAAGAAACGTAAATTTGATTATTAAGCATTTTTTTAAATTTCTAATTATCTGTGTTTGTTGCAGCGCCACAAACGGATTTTGATGCAGTTTTTGTTTTTTTAGAAAGGTCGTAATTATGTTAGATTGGATTCACGCTCCTGCTCAACAACAAGAGATATATTTGGGTCATGCCCCATCACCCGATGGTCTTATTTCTCGCATGTTTGGATGACTGATAACCGTGAATAGGTACTTTTGAAAGTATGTATAATAATGTCTCGTTTCACACGGTTTACTGTTCTGATAAGCATTCGTAACTATAACATTGTTAAGTAGGTAAGTTAACAGCTGTTGGTTCGGAATATGACTTCAACGAAAAGGCTAAGACACAATTTGATCTGTTGAAATGAATCTTTAATTCAGTTATTTTTCACGTGAAGAACGTTTAATAGGTTATAAAAGTACGTTAGTTTTTTTATAGCGCTAAGATTTACATGAACTGAAAAAAGAACCTCCACGTTTTTTTAAAGTCAGTTAAAATAAATGAACTGAGACATACATACATAATTATGTGTACTATGCGTACATAACATTACCTATTAATGCTCAGTTGACTGCAGCGTTAAAGAGTCAGTATTACGATCGAGAGGTCTTGGTTTCGAATCTTGGCCTAACATGAGCAATTAAACTTTCCTTACGGTTAATTCGTTTTCTCTTCAATATTCATTAAAAAACTATTGATGACCAGCTTGAGCTAAGAAGAGTGTGGACAGTAAAACAATGATACATTTTTTATAATTTTATTAAATTCACGCATGTAGATCACCTAAGAGGTAGGCAGACGTATATCAACAAAAACGACACGACGACAAAGACAACACGATGATTTAGTAATACGATAAATAAATACCACAAAAAATGGGTTCTATACATAACTGTTATTAACGAAACTCTTCACCGCAATGCCTTAAAACAAAGGTCTTTGAACAGTGGATCCTACCCGTTATGACTTAGGGTAAATGTCAATAATTACAGTGTGGCTGGTCCATAGCTTAAAAGTCGCGCAGCAGGCTATAGAGCGAGCTATGCTTGAAGTTTCTTTGAAGGATAAGATTCGGAACGTTGTTATCCGACAGAGAACTAAAGTTACCGACATAGGTAAAAGAATAAGCAAACTGACGTGGCCAGCCCACTGCCACGGGTTAGCCACACTTGTCGAAGGACCGATGGGTGTTTATTTATTTTATTAGGCACATCATCAGATTATGTATATTACGTTTCAAACTTAAATAACAGGTTTTGTGGACTTATATCTAGTACTTAACCCAATTATTTAGTTTTAATAACTTGTCTAGTGTTTAGCCACGTATAATTTATCTAGGTAGGTACTGTTTTTTCTGGTATATTTTATTATGATTTAATGTTATCAATAAAGGAACAGATAGCAAAGTCATATACGTGCAAAGTCGTTTACAGCGAAGGGAAACAATGTGTTGGTACTGTCGGAAGTTAACGCGAAACGTTGAAATAAAACCTTTTTTGACGAATAACCGTGGTTTAAATAAAACACCAAATAAATCAGGATCAATCCGTCAAAAATAGTTTCATTTCAAAATACTTAATGTGTTTGTTTAAAATGCTGATACAAATATAGTATAAAATAAAAATAACTTCTTAATTGGTTTTGAGGTAATTCTGTGTTCCGGTGCATGCACTTGAACATACATTTAACGAGAATGTTTTATGCAGCTTTGTTAGGTTGGTATCTAACTGGTTTTGAGTGCTACTAATTCTTTCATGCATGACAACTGCATCTACAGAATATAAAATCAAGATAAAATGACTCCGCGTCTATCGTTTGTATGTGCCTTAGATGGTCATAATAGATAGGGGCGATATTGCTATCAAATATCGTGATTCGTTGTAGGTACCTGTACCAATCATGTTTGCTTGAACATTAATAACATGAACTGTAAACGAATGTGATTGGTCCGTTCATCGGATCACGATATATGATCGTAATGTATACTTACCTCTATTTGTCTATATACCCCCTAAAAGTTCAATGAAATTGTCTCTATAGCAACGATGTTTAAAGGTACTTCTTCTTGGGTTCCATGAGTGTATTATATACTACTATACTCCATGAGTGTATCGTATTTTACATTATCACCCGCATTTTTAATAGATTTGAAATTTCTCATTATTCTCCATTTACACCCGGCAGCACTGTTTCTGAAAACGTTTCCAGAACTGGTTGGAGCAAACGAGTCCTAGAGAGGAGACCGCGAGAATGTAAACGGAAGGTAGGACGCCCCTAGCCAGATGGACTGACGACGACGACGGAAACAAACAATTAATTAGCAAAATTCTAACTGTAGCTTCATGGTATGTGAATGATTGAATGAGTCTACCGCAGTCCACTGCTGGACCTCTCTCAATGTTGAGAGGCTTTGGTCTACTGTTTCCATGCTGGCGAGACGGGTTGGTACAGGGTTTTATTTCGAGTTTTCCTGTGTATTTTACGTTGACTGCATCTTATGACACCCTTGGAATGAGATGGGGTAATGATACTTAAATTCTTTCTCTGCCACACGGACATAAATGGTAGGTATAGGTACCTAACTAAACCCCATTTTTTAACACTACTTCATAAAAAGTACAAGCTAAGGTAGAAAATCTTTTTCATCCTACCGTAATTCCCGGTCACATCCGAAGCTAGCACCTCGGAGTCCGGGGTCAGGTATTTCCAGTTTTAATACAGTTTTGACTGAACTTCAATATTAGATAGATAATTCTTCATTGTACACTAATAGATTACAGTAAAACTTGTAGTTAGCATGCATACAGTTTAATGTACGGCGGTCTTATCGCTGGAAGCGATTTCTTCCAGTATTTTCCCTGAAGTGGCTGGCACTGAACTTCAAAAACCATTGGTGATATCGAAGCATTGTAGTTAGACCATTTGTTGAACTTTTTAGAGCTCCAACTAACCATAAAGTAGAAAATCTGATGTAAGACCCTAAAATGTAACTGGAAATGTCAGTACTACTGTGCCTAGAGTTAAGTTTAGATAGGTTAAGTCAGAAACCAAAATCATGTGAGTGCAACAACTGGTGATATAGGTTATGTCACAAGAAAGTAATTTTAGCAGTGCGATAAGTAGGTATATGTACCTACAAATCGCCATAGGTGCTATGTTATGACATAGCGCCTATTGCGATTTGCACAAATTTTATTATCGCACCTCTCGCCATAGACAGGGAGTTCATCCTCACATATTACGACCTGAGACAGTGCGCACTATGCGGTATGAAAGACTAGAGGAAGTAAAACTCCCACGCACTCTCAAGCTGTGGAATGACCTCCCTGTTGGGGTTTTCAAAACCTCCTACAATATGGGGTTCTTCCAGAGGAGCATCAGAAGGTTTCTTCATGGTCGGCAGCGCGAGTGTATCACCCCTGGTGTTGCATACGTCCATAGGCCACGGTAACCACTTCCCAT
Source organism: Eilema griseolum (assembly GCA_963662185.1). Lineage (NCBI taxonomy): Eukaryota > Metazoa > Arthropoda > Insecta > Lepidoptera > Erebidae > Eilema > Eilema griseolum. The sequence continues at coordinate 13,908,836 of OY759247.1, read as the reverse complement.
CAGGTGACCCGTGAGCTTGTCTGCCACCTAAGTGGTATAAAAAAAATGTGACTGACGTAGGTACTAAGTTTAGCGAGTAGATATTTTGGCACCAGTATCCGGTTGCTCGGTTGATCGGTCTACTGCATCCAATCAATTCAGAAAGTATTCAGTTGCAGTAGGTCGGTTGTCAAAAAGCTTCGAACTATTGCTACTGGTTGTTAAAAATACATCGATTTATTGCTCTCCTACTGATAGAGTAACAATAATTTGGGGAGTTACATTATTACGGTTGGTCGAACTACTGCAACTCTTAAGTTACATTTGACCAGTAGATTAAACACCTCGAATTATTATATACCCCTACTGACCATATAAATATTGGCATAACAACATAACATAAACTCACGGCTTTATTACCGAAGGGGTAGGCAGAGGTGCTAGCACCCACATTTCGCCAGTTTATGCTTAGGTCTCAATGTAATAGGTGGCGAGCCTATTGCCATTAACCGGGCACTTATAAACCTGCGGTAAATACACACATAACTTCGAAAACCATCGAAAAGTCATTGGTATGTGCCATGGTAAAACCTGGGATCGAACCCCTCGTCTCAGCATTAAATCCTATTGGAGTGAATATAATTCCATAAACTATTGATTGCCTTAGTTTATACCTATCTTTAATATCAGTATTGATAAATTTTACGATTTATTGTTATTTATTTATTTATTATATAATTTATTGTACACCAATAATATACATCATTATTAAAATTTATGACAACGGAATCAGTACTTTAAGCAATTTCTGCCAGGCAATTTTTTGATGGTGATTAAATTATCGTTCTTGTTTTGTTGAATTATCGTTATAACTCTACTTTATTTACTTCACTTGCAGTAATTGTTAGTACCAACACATATCTCCTTAGTGCATAACATATAATCGCAGGTATAGACCTGCGAGAAGATTAGTGATATTGCTACCGTCAAACTTTGTGAACAAACGAAAACCAGCACAGGTCAACCTAAACAAATTAAAAGTTTTAAAAACCCCTGTCACACGGTAGAGCGTTTCGTCATATTATCGGAACGATCCCTGGTCCCCCCGACAATGACAACGCTTGAATCGAAATATGTATTACTAGTAAACTTATTTTCGACTTTTTGGGGGTTGTTTTTTGTGACGGGGGTTTCTTAAATTTTTAATTTAATTTTGATTTTGCACTTTTTAAATTGATCTACTTGTCAAGCTTACCTTTGATTTGAAACCGATATTGAGGGAGTTGCGAAATAAAATGTAATTCGCCATTTGGTGGTAGCAGCCATCTTGGATTGGAAATTTGTCATATTGTCTGGTATTCTACTAGTTAAGCCCTTTCATTTGATACCCATACTGAGGGAGTTGAGAAAAAATATGTACTCCGTCATTTTGGATTTTGGATTTTTTTTCAAACATAGCTAAGAACACTCCCGACTAATATGCCTTTCAAACAAAAGAAACTAAATTCAAATCGGGTCATCCTTTCAGAAGCTGCGATAATAAGACAGACACACACACAGACACACACACAGACACGTCAAACTTATAACACCCCGTCGTTTTTGCGTCGGAGGTTAAAAATAAAACGTAGTTTTTTTTAATACATAATTTTATTGTAGATATTTATAATGTTTACATTATTGGATATAATACGACATAGCAATTAGATGAATAACGGTTTAAGATCTTAAAATTTCACCTGGGTGAAGTATGAAGGAGTATTTAATTGGTAAGGGAACATTTCACCTTTGTGATAAATTTCAACATCTTCGAAGAACATATTGGGTTGCTTGAAGTATGCGCCGTTCACAGGGCGATCGAAGGGATAGCCGAAGGGCTTATTGTCCATGATGTAATTCTTGAACATTTCCTCGTCCTTTTGAACTCCGTTGTATGGGTACACGAACACAAACAGCTGGAATGGATAACCGCCGGGGGTACCCTTAGGCAGCATCATCCTCCTAGGCATGTTATCAGGCACAACAGACATGTCGTAAGGAACCTTGCCTTCTTCGAGGTACTTGTAAATTTCGCTAATAGGCATACTGTCTTCCTTGAAGAACATGAACTGGCTTGATTTGCGTTCTATGGTATTTTCACCTTTCGTTAGCTTCTGCACAAACCAGTCCAGTTCATAGAATTTTATCCAGTCGTTCTCAATGGTTACTGGATTACCATCGCTGGTGTACTTGGGTCCAATAAATATCTTGAAGACGGCATCAGTAGCCATATCCGATTTCATGTCAATTTTAACAGAGAAAGCTTCATGGTTAAGACGTGGTTGACGAATTATGTAGCTTTGTTTGTATGTTTCTAGAACTTTAGGACTAAACTGCAGGCTGTTCGTGGCATTAAAGTCAAAGTAATCAAAGTAAGTAGTCATTTTTCCGACTTTTACATCGTTAATCTTGACTCCAACGAAATGAAGGTCGTCATAAGTGTACGGCTTCAAATACTGTTTATAGTAAATCAGATAGTCGACGATTCTCTGATACAATTGATAGAAGGCAGGATCACGCAGAGAAGTCTGGTAAAAGTCGAGTGCGCTTGGCATGAAAGTGTACCTGGAAATAGGTAATTTACGAATGAAAAAACGAAACAAAAACGAATAAATGTTTGTTCTGTTAGTTAAGTTTCGTATATGGAATAAAATACTGTACTAAGATGTCGTCTCCTTATTATTGTCTCCATAGCTATATAGATATGGTATCTATGTAGTATGTTAATTCAAAATTTCGTGTTTTTGAATTATCAACTGACGGAAATTTATTACGGTACTTACTTGTCATAAGGCTTAGGACTGCCGCTGAGCACATGTCGGGCGGTGATTTCATAGGAATGTTGGTAGTTTTCAACGTGCTCCTCAGAATACAAATCAGCGTTAGTCTGCCAATAGTTTCCAACAAAGTTGATAGCCTTCGGGTTGGTGAAGTCTATTTGTTTGTCGAACTGTAATTACATAAAATAAATTAAATTATATGCAAAAGGTTTAAAAAATATGTACATAACCAACAGGTTAAATACTTACGGCCTTGAAGTGACCCTGTTGCAAATATTGGAAGAAGGTCTTCTCGTAAGAATCCAAGAAACGGACCGGCTCAAAGTTCTTCTCACCGTGAACGTCATAGTAATTGCTCCTTTGGGTAAATGGTGTAAAACCCGTACTCAATTGTGGATAAAAACCTGTCTTGAATGGCAGATACCAAGAAAACTCAGGAATATCACCTAGTCCATTAGAGTAACGTTCCAAGCCATAACGAGCCATCAGTTGCTGATAGAAGTAGAAATAGATTTCGCCCCGACGTTCTTTGAATTCTCCAAATTTCTCAGAGTTCCACCAGAAAGGTAGGTGAGTGTGGAAATAATAGTAGTAGGCATTTAATCCAATATCCTCAGTGAAGTATGCTAACCTCTGTTCTGGGTTAGGATAGGTTAGAGAGCTAGAGTAATTGGTGTAGAAAACATAGTTTTCCTTTTCTTTTACTAAACCATACTCTGTAGCCCACTTGTTCATTCCGTGATACTTTACAGAGTGCTGTTTGAAAAAAACGTCCATGTTGAAGAAATATTCCGGGTAGAGTTCATAAGGAGATGGGAGTACCATTCCATGAGTGTCAGATCTTTGAAGTACGGCAATGTAGTATGCGTATAAGAATTGTCCTTCATTAAGGTACATCTTGGCCCAAGCCGCAGTATTATAAAAGGTTTCAAAGTCCTTAGCATAGTACATAACATGGAAGAGAGCGATGGTCTCATCCCTCATCCTTTCATAAAAGATCGAAAATTCATGGTATTTGGGCATGTAACCTGTTCTGTAAAGTGCCAAAAACTCTTCAACTGCTTTTTTGTTCTGCAAATATAAAACAAGGTATTAGGTATGTGGAATCAAATAACATTGGAAAATTATTTTTTTGTTGTGGCCTACGGATGTATGCAACACCAGTGGTGATCCACTCACGCTGCCGACCATATTAAGTTTATATTCATTCAGAGATATATTGTTTAAAATATTTACATTGTACTTATCGATGTTAGATTCAATGTTGTACTTCATGCCAATTTTATGACAGTCTGCCGAATGGTCATCTTCGTCTACTCTTTCGAACAGAGAGAGCACCTTCTTCTGACGAAGAACGAAGTCAGCATCAACTGTTGATTTAAAAAAAGTCTGTAGTCCATAAAATGTTTCATAGGGGTCAATTCAAACCAGGCGGAAAAATGCTCGGGCACTCTTAAGTGTTAATTTAATTTCGACTTTATTCAATTTCGAAAAGACTGCAAATAGTGTGCAGTAGTACGTCCACGTACTCTAGGTACGTGGACTGTCTTATCATACTCCACAGAGCGCGTTGTTGCAACTAACTATTTTAAGTTTTGTTTTAGTTAAATCTCATTGATATTTAGATACTACTTAGGTAAAACATAGTAAAATTTTCTTTTTGCCAGCTGATTTAAAATGACCCTAATTTGACCATTTTTATTTTAAATTTCATCCAAAAGTCAAACGATAAGTGACTATTTATCAAACCTCAAGCTTGGTTTATTTTTTTTTCGCTGGGTATTCTAGGTAGGAGTGGTGCAAAGAAACTTTGAGCATAACAGATTATGCCGCATAGTTTAATTGGAAGTAAATATTGAGAGGGCCTTTAAAAGGAAATTCAAAATTTATTGTATACATGGTAACCAAAAAAGGAAACTCAACAATTTTTGGACTTAGTTATCTATATGTACTTGATTCCAATTATAAAATTATATATCAACTTACCAGTCTTAAATTTCCAATCACTATGTGGGACGGCCACACCCAAAGTGAGGGCCACAAGGCCAGTGAGGATCAAGACAGTCTTCATCTTTCCACTGCCGCAGTCAACTGTGCCTCATCTTCTAGTTCTGATACTTTTTATACCCATCGATGTTTATCGTTTTCTTGCACTATTGTAGTGATAAAAATATTATGCTTTTTTATCTTTATCTTAGCACCTTTATTGTGACCTTTATATGAATGAGATCAGTATTCAATGCATAGAGAAAGCTTAACAACCTAAACCTAAGAACTATGTCTGTCATACAAGTTTAAAATAGCAGATGACTTAATGTTTTTTAGCAAAATGGAACTGACATTTATATTCAATGGACTAAAGTGTCCAATGCATTTAAAAGATGAAAATAAAATTGACTATGACATTATTGTTTACTTACGGTAATATTTTAGGTAATATTAAATAGTATTTTATTAAAATTTGAAATATGCATATTGCATAGTGCATAGTTTTACATTTGTAATTAGGCGAGTACTATGCATATTTTTAATATAGACGTTTTGTGATTATAAAACTACTTGAAATGAGTGAACGTTGGCTAATATGATATCTTAAAAGGAGTAAACCACTTACGTTCACCAATAAAAATGGACTGCATTGATTTGATTGCTGTAAACTAAAAGTTAATTGCAGTTTTAGAGCCTATTGTAAATTTTGTCAATCTCAGTGGCATTAGAGTTGCGGTGTCGTTTTGAAAATTAAGTAAGTTTAATGTTGATGAAAAATACCGGTCATTTCAGATACTTTCTATTTCAGATATGCTTTTCCGAAAAAGAAAATGTTAGTCAGCAAAAAGACCCTTTGATAAGTTTTTGTTAAGTATTCTAAAACGGGATCAGAATGCACACGAGCAGAGCCACAGCAACAGCTAGTATAGAATATAAATATAGGTAACAGATAAATCAATATTCTCTTATCAATTATCCGGTTTTTGTTTTTGTTCAAATTATGATACGCTACAATGTCTCACAATGTAGTGTGTACCTATAGTGAGAACAGTTTTTTTTGTGGAAATTATTATACCCATTAATAATGAAAAGTTGACAGTTTATTAAAATTTTGTCAAGCTGATGTCCGCGGCTTTTTCACGTTGAATTCTTTTCCCGTTTCCGTTCCCATAGTATTTTTTTTGTTTCAAACCTTGCGTGAAATTTAAGGAACACCTTACCCTAAATGTAACACAAATTCTTCGTCATATCTAAGGCGCCTAGACTTTGAAGCTGTACTAAATGAACTCCGACAATGACCTCTATGATAAGAAAGACTATAGAAAACTATACTATAACAAAAACAGTAGCTTTAAAAAATACGCCGTTAAACCGTGGATAACCCAGGGCTCTTTAGGTGTATAAGGATTTGCGATAGATTGCATCTAAAAAGCAGAAGCGATACCAATAACGTGACCTTAAAGTCGACATATACCAGATTTCAGAATTTTTGCTGTAGATTACTAAACAAATAAAAGCGAGTGTATGAAGCTGGACAATTTGCAAAAACGGGAAAAGATCGGAAGATAAATTAGATAACTATGAACATGGTTGCAAATATATCACCAAAATCCACCCGTTCCACCAATTTTTTGTTAACTGCAGATGATGATGATGCAGATGAGAGAGCAACTGTTCACCGCATTTATAACGGTGCAGGGGATGACGACCACGCTGAAAACTACCGACCTATATTGATATTGAATAATATATCTTCTCTAAAATTTTAGAAAAAGTTCTAAATGAAAGATTATTAGATTTTCTTTAAAAGAAAAACACGCTTTCGAAAAATCTGTATGGTTTTCGAAGAAATAGGTCCATTGAAGACGCTGTTCTCCACTTGACCGCAACCGTCTCGAAAACGCTATATAAAATCTAAAATGTGTTGATTTATTTCTTGACTTGACACGGTATCGATTTCTGTTCTCTTAATTAAATTAGAGAACATTAGGGTTAGAAGATTGGCACTCAAACTTTACCATGATTACTTGAGTGAACGGACCCAGTGTATAAAAATACACTCAGCTCTCTTTTGGTGTTCCTCAAAGAAACGTTCAAGGACTTCTACTACTATACTCTTCTTGATTTGTATAAATCAGTAATCTCAGCTTTGCTTTGTCGGGTGTTCCGTAATTTCTAATACAGACGACACAGCCCTAATAGTAGAAGGAACGGCGGCGTCGCAACAAGACCAAAAAAAGGTACTAATATTATGAAAATAGTGACTATCTGTTTAACAATCTACTCACCCTATATATATCAAAGACTGTAAATGCTACATTTGCAATAATCACTAGCTCTCTGACTCCATATGCATCACAGCCCACACTAAGTTGAAAAAAACAGATTGAAGTACTGAATGCTCGTACTTGTACGTTAATTTATATATTCATGTTATTACGAAACTTCGTGAATGCCATTATCTTAAAAACTGTGTACTTTGCCCTTGCACACTAGCGTGGGGTGGAGCACACAAGACGATACCATTGGAAAGAAAAGAAAGGGATGTAACTAAGGTCATAAATAAGAAGCCCTTTCGATATCCAATCGAATAATATTATGCTTAAAGCAATTGACCATACTCATAAAATTCTTGAGTATGATCCTATCGGCTACAGTTTTTTTTATACCACTTAGGTGGCAGACAAGCGCACGGCCCACTTGATGGAAAGTGGTTGTGGACGTGTGCAAAACCAAGAGAGTCACACTCACGCTGCCAACCCTGTAAGCATTGAGAGTTTCTGTGCCGTCAGTGTAAAAGACAAAGCAGGACAAGCTTTTGGTCTTCCCACTGACAGCTCAAAAACTCTCCAGTGAGCTCTGGCTGCCCTACCTACTCACCATCGGTTTATCTCGTAAAAAGCATGGGTTGTGCACATAACTTCGTTCGCGGATCCCCAGTCCTGCGTCCAAAACTTTACAATAAAACTAGTAAAAGCTTAAGCCTGTACACTAAATCTTGTGTCTCCATAATGTAGTTTGTATTTGTTCAAATAATTAGTAATTCACTAATTAAATCTATTAATATATTTACATTCCTAAAAAATACTAAAACTACATGTAAGAAATCTAAGTTCTCTATAAGAATAATCACATTGTACTCGTTTTACTCGTGTTTACTGGTTGCGTGGGTTCCTTGTGGCCTATAAATACAAATACAAAATGCTGTATCTAGTTTAGGCACCAGTCTCAGAATTACAGTTTTTGTTGTTTCAGCCAATAAGATAAAAGTCTAAAACTAAACAAATAAGTTACATTATTGTTTAATTTATATTTGTATTCTATTGTTTTGAGAGAATAAATTTATCTTTACATATATTATTATTAAAAATAATAATTTATCCTTGAGCTTTTATGATGAGGCTGTCAAGCTTTGTGTCACCATTGTAACATGATATAGGTATATGTCCTATATAAAAAACATGTGCTCGCAATATAGGGATAAATTGTTGTGATGCTACCACCAATCAAACTCTCAAAGTCTGATTGTCCAAACCATAGATCATCGTTTGAGTAGATATTTTACATTATAAATTTTGGCTTCAGTATATTAAAGTACCAGCAGAGGAGCATTAACTCCATCTCCAGCCGCAATGTAGAACTGACCGCCACCTTTCTTCTCATTGAATAGATGGCGTGGCGCCCAATACGTTAGCTATATTTTTCAAACACAGATGGTGCCACTTACTCATAAATACAATCTTTCTAATGGTCAGTTGTTACTATCAATTTGCATGTAGATGGCGATAGTTTACTATAAAATGCCACTATGAATAACTTTAGGATGTTATAATGCTACTCTCTATATTATTACATTTTTGATATTTATATATTAATATTCTTCCCTTTGTTTCATCGTTTACTTTATCAGTCGTTCTAATTCGTCACTTCATTTTTGGCACGGCGACTCGTTTTCAGTCGTACATCTGTATCTATCTTCTTCTATAGAAATGAAAAGGTAGGTAATTTCATATTACTATAAGCATTACTAGCTGTAGTTCGCGGATCCGCCCTCGTGGATGTCGCTTATCGCAACCAAACAAAGCCTATGTCTAATCCTTTCCCAAGGTCTACTTTGCTGTACCAAATTTCAATTTCAATGTTTAAAATAAAAATATAATTGCAGTTTTTTTAAATAAATAAATTGGCATACCTACCTATATTCTGAGACACTCGCACAATAAAGTTAAATCTATCAAATCAGGGGTTTAGCTAATTAATAAGTACCTACATACACAATTGTACATACAGGAAGTTCGATCACCTAATATTTTAAACTCGTAGCGGCGGATTTTTAAGGCCTTTTAAATGTATGCAATTTTTAAAGAAGTAGGTACCTACCAATTCTAAGGGCTTCATATCATGAAGCAATTCTTATCAAACAATGCAAGAAAATGATACAGCCGATTAAGCAGTTGACACTCGGAAAGGAAATTCTAGTGTGAATACTCCCTGTTGACCTAGAATTATGAAATTTGATAAGTCTTTCGCAATACTAGACTGTTAACTCATCTGCCTGATGGCATCACCTTCCATTTACTACTACAGGCTACTACAGGTTTGCTTATTGTGCCAACTACAGTTTTTGAAGGATGAAACAGCGCGCACTGATCGTTCCATAGCCCGCCGCGTGACTTTTAGTGTCTGGACCGTAGAAACTTATTTGCGGTAGGTGTTTAACTAGGATCGATTTTATAGTGACTAGAAAAGCAGTTGTTAAAATCTCAAGAAGGAGGTTCACCACTACAGGCTCTAACAATGTTACAATGGTGGACCTCATTTCGACAATCTCATCAGATGCTTTAAGGACCGGAACTACAGAAAAAAGAAACAGTTTGTCAATATTTAACTATACTTTTCAGTTTTTTACGAAATCCTCAGATAGCACGATAAAGTCACGGTTGACCAGATTTTGAACTCGCAAGACTAGATTGAACTTCAACCGTGCTAATGTTTTGTAAAGCGTGGTATCAAAACTAATCAAAAGACATAATGCAAAGAAGTGAAACTGTAATGAAATGAATCCTGAAAAAAATAGGCCAATATGCTATATATTGGCCTATTTTTTTCAGGATATGATAATATCATTATTTTAGCATTTTTATCCGACAGCCAAGAAGGGTTATGTATTTCGCGCGTATCTAATATTTTTAATTACCTCATATCTTCAAAAGTACGGAACGGATTTATTCAATTAACATATTTTTAGATTCATCTCAGTACACCAAGTGTTGTCTTAGATAGGTGACGCGAAAAGAATCCAACATGACCGATGTAATACGCTATAATTTAAAGGGAATAAATTGTATACTGCAATATGGGTGTCCAATTAAAGGACTTATCACGAGGATTTCAAAATGATATGTCATGGTTTATATGATGCTGAAAAGATCGGAACAAGTTTGAAACCCATTAGTTTTCTTTCAGTTTATATTCATCTTGTTTCGATCTTTTAGACAGCAGTCGGATTTTTTATTTCTCAATAATTTATTTTATTTTAAACTTAATATTTTATTTTATTTATGCCTTTTAATTCCCTGTAATTTGATACCCTACACGATAAACTCGAGTTTCAAAAAAAAATTTCTGCATAATTTTTATTGACGCTCCAGGGATGAATTCCTTTCATTTGATACCCCATTCATCGAAATACGTCCAGCTCTTAGCCCTGTAGAGCGGAACAAAGAAAACTACTTAAATACATACATACGCGCGATACATTACCCTCGCAATACATTACCTTCACTAACGCAGTCGGGTAAAAAAGAGATACCTAATAATAATTGATTTATTTGTTGTGTATGTCGTTAAGTTGAAGTTAGCTACTTCGTATCGACTTAACTAAAATAAATACCTAATTTTTGGCACAAATAAAAGTGTACCACTAAGTGTCATTTTACCCAATAATGTGCATGGTAAGGTATTAAAAAAATACAGAAAAGCAATTAATAAAATTTTCAATATATTTTCAACAATATTCTTTATAATGTACATACAAATCATATACATATAATATATAATTAATGAATGTGGATGAGATCTATCTAGCTGATTGCAAGTAACTGATACATAAATAAATTAATAATGATGGATCATTTTATGGTTATTACGTTTAAGGTATTATATTATTATAGACAGTTACTATATTTCAACATTTACAATATTTATTTAAATTACACAGAATAGATGTACAAAATATACAATAAAAGCTGTGAATATTTAAATACATGTACAAATTTCTTTAATACCAATTATGTACAAATTAAATAACACAACACTTTAAATAATTACTGTACATTCGTGTATTTATTTTAAATAAATATTGAAAAATATAGCGTTGGTGCTAACTACAATACCCAATTAGATACTACAGTAAATAAATAATTCTATTTATAAATAATATTAATTTTATAGATATTGAGATACATACAAATTTTTAACAGACCTACAAAAGATCTGGTGCAAAATTAATAAAAAACCTATTCCATGTGAGGAACCACTATTTCAGGTGAATGTTTGTGGTAGATTAAGACGTCCTGGAAGACCAGGTTATGAAGTCCTTCCACCTGCCATGGATGAAGAGGCTTGTTAACTGGGAAACCAAGAGGATCGTCGGTAAGGTAGCGAGCACCAGTTTCGAAACCAAATGAGGTGCTTGGGTCGAATCCAGTGCCGAAAGGAATAGCTGGTGCACGGTACTCGGAGATGTAGACCATTAATACAAAAGGCATGCCTCCAACGCGACCTGTGAATAAGGAAATAATGTTCATATAATTATTTTGGTTTCATACATACATACATATAATCACGCCTTTATCCCCGGAGTGTTAGGCAGACCCACATTTCGCCAATCATTGAATCAGGTCCCACGTTATAGGGGGTGAGCCTATTGCCGTTTTCAGGTTTCATAAATAACTTAAGTAATACTGATAGGTAGTATAAAGCGAGTAGGTACGACTCATCTTTATTTTATTCAGTCTAAATAATAATGATCAACGCCAAAATATAACTACAATTATAATGCAAAAACAAATAACTATAGATTTGGCCAGATTAGAAGAAATAAACAAACAATCATGAACATACCTTTAGGAAGCACCAGATGCTGAGGGATTTCGATGAGGTCATCAAACTTATTGATAACGAATTGCCCTTTGCCATGTAATACCTTTTGCACCTTCTCGTAAACTTCGTAAGTCGTACTCCATTCTTCACCAGCGTTTACGTTGTCAGCAGAGTTGCGAGTAATTACGCTTTCGCCAGCGGGTACTAGAAGTCACATAAAGTTTTTTTATAGTTTGTTTTGGTTAACTTACAAATTAAAGAGTTACCCTACATAATTTCCAATAAAAAAGTTAATAAGTATCGAGTATTGTATATAGTTGAAATTCATTAGTAGTTAATAATGATTAAGATAGATACTGCTTATCCAGGATAAACAGTGGACATTTTTGAATGAATATTTTTTGAAGTCAACGAAACAAAATATATTTTTTTGCCTACGGGCTTCTACAGTCTATTTGCATTCGAGAGTATTGATGTAGTTGGAACAACGGGCTAATGTGGGCAAAGCTCATTGGATTAATTCTCTTTTATGTGCAGCATCAAGAGTAACTCTATTACAATTTTACTAATGCAAAATACTTACAGTCGTGAACAAACTCATCAAACAGGAAGAAGTTTTGGCTGTTCTGTCTTAATGGAATTTCACCACCATGGCTATTGTATTTAGGAGCTAAGAAGAACCTCACAACAACGCTTTTGGCAACTTCACTCTTGACACTAACGCGGACCTGGAATACTTTGTGGTTCAGCCTAGGACGCTGTACTAGAACGCTTCCTGTGTGTTTAGCTAAAAAAAGATAGAACTTTAAAGTATAGTTAAAACAAAACAATTTATTAGTAATTTTAATTACTAATATTCTTAAATAAAAATCTTAAAATTAACAAACGTACTCTCTTCCTTTGTAGAGTGGAGGTAGCTGGAAACGTTCATATAAGTATGTTCGAAGTAGGTCACCAGCTTGTCAACGTCAACCTTTTTGATAGCCACTTGAGGTAAAGCTAACTCTTCACGTTTGTAGGAGGGTAGTTGTTCTTGCCATAATTGAAACAGATTCAGGACACGCTTCCAAATCATGAAGAAAGCAGGATCACGCAACGCTGTTTGGTAATGCTCCAAGACTGAAGGAACTACCAATGGCATGTACCTATAATGTAAAAATACAGTATTAGTCAAGTTAATACATTTAAACTATTACAGTAGGTAAAAATTTACATACTGATGATAATAGTTTCCGTTCGTATGGTGTTCATGAACCATAGAATTGCCCAAAACCTTCTTCCAGATGTTGATGAAGTTTCTGTAATACTTTGTATTAGGAGAATCGACATTAGCCTCAATTATACGAGCTAGATCCTCGATTGCTTTCGTAACACGTAGATTAATGTGTTCGCCGACATTCTGTACGAATAATAACATTATTAACATAAACTGTACCAGGAACTACTTTTTAATTTTAAATAATTATGAACTTGTGTTGCACTTACATTTACAATGTAACCTTGGTCAATGGCATCACGAATGCGACGTTCGTAATCATTAATTGCTTGCATTTCTTCAGCAAATTCTGGTTGGTCGAGGTGGAAGTGGTTTGGTCTAACAGGATACGGAATACCATTATTGTATAAAAGAGCAGGGTTATAGCCCTCTTTTACCAATTCATGTCCGAGATCTGGAATTTCTCCAAGACCATTGGACAACCTTTCCATGTCATAACGGGTTAGTATTTGCTTATGAATAAACCAAAACCATTCCCCGCGTCTGTCTTTACCTAGATGAACCACCTCACCACCAAGCCAGCTAGGTTCAGCAACATGGAGGTTGTAGTAAACAGCATTCAGTTTGTGGTCATGGGTGAAGTAGGACACAGGTGTATCGTGGTGGTAACGTGCGTAAGGCCATATTGTAGCATTCCATCTGATGACAACATTCTCGTCCCATTTATATGTAGAGGGATAGTGGTCAATATCTTTAAAACCCTGAACATTAATCCTTTGTGCTGTGGTCATAACTTCGGCATTGTTGAAGAACGATGGGAATATTTCATAAATGTGAGGAACAAATATTCCTTTGGTGTCTTTTCGTTGGAATATCACTACCGTGAGAACGTAAGAGAATAGATATTCATTCGTGCGTTCTCTGAGGTAAACGGCAGTCTTGTAGAAGGTTTCATAGTCTTTAGCAGAAAAGAGCACGTTGAACAACGTTTTTGCCTCAAATCTATGCTCCTTCTGGTGCACATTGAAAGGAACAGCCTTAGGAAGGACCCATTTGTGCTCCAACATTTGTATGTAATCTGTCACAGCGGTTACATTCTGCAACAAACGAAAATAGGTATGTACATACTTAAGTTAAGGAATAGGCAATTTTACACGTATTGATACGTGCGCATAATATTAGTTTGTACAGAATGTATAACAATACATACGTCAAAATGCTCAATGTTCTTCTCAAGTTTCCAGGTTTTAGAGATGGCTTGGCATGATTCCTCATGATTTGGTTCATGAAGACGGAAGAACAAATTCATCAAGTCATACTGGTGCTGTACGAAGACTGTGTCACCTAAAATAGTCAATGATATCTTTACTTATTATTCATAAAATATAAAAAGAAGTTACTTATTTGGTGCAATAATCACATACCTTTACATAAGCATAGTGTATCTACAATAGTAATTCACACATATAATATCGATCACAGTATAAAGAAATGTTTCTTTACTCTGTCCTGTAATACGTCGAGGTATTTCAAAAGTATTCGGCTGATGGATATAGAGAAATGACCGAATGGTGTTTGTCAAGTGAGGGTTTTGATTTCGCCTGGGAGTATCATCCCCAAGTGGGTTGTATTTCATGTCAAAATTTTAGTGTAATCGATGTAGAACTTTTGAGTGTTTGAAGCATACACTAAGTAACTTAACATCTTTATCCCAACTCTCTCTTTCTGTCTGTTACGACTTTACGCCTAAACCACGGAACCGGAATCTTGATGAAATTCGGTTTAGAGATGGACTTCAGCTTGAGAAAGGCAAAAGGCTACCCTTTATCGTCAAAAAAGGCCTAAAGGGGAATGAATAGAGAATGGAATTTTGTATGTAAGTTCGTTATTTTTGAAGATAACCTGAAGTAATTTTGGTACATAGATAAATAAAATTAATATTTATATATAATACAAATTATACATCTCTCTCAAATTCAGTGTTTCTAGAGACTTAAATAATTTTTACATAAAACATGTGCATTTTAAACTTACCAACTTTAGGTCCAAATTTCTTGACGGGATCCGTAAGGCCCCCGGCCACCAAAAGGGCCAGTACACACAACACCAAACGAGCCATACTTGTCAGTGCCGATGCAATGTCATCACTTCATATTTATAGGCAACAATGCGTAGATAATAGTGTATCTATAAAGGTATATTGTATCTTAGGTCACTTAATAATTGGTGTATTTATCAATAAACATGTTGTAATGACAGTGTAACAATTAAACAGAGGAGATGACGAACAAACGACTTTCATTATGATCTTGGATCAACGATAACCGTGTAACTACCCCGTTATATCTAAGTTTTGTATGGCACTCTTTATTCTACATAGATTTCACGGGTAAAGATCATTTAGCTCTCAGATGAAGCCAAAGTCACGAACTTAAGCAATAAGCTTTCAACAATAGGTAACAAGCGTCAATTGTGATGACAAAGTATGTGTTAATTCCATGAATTTGTTATCCTATGTGGTTAACAAATGAGAAAAATAAGTAACCTATCAAAAGAATGAATAAATATTAATACCATTTTAACACTCGCTGCGACTTTATCTTGTAAAAATCTCAAATCAATATCGTCCATTAAATATAAATATTCTTTAACATTCTACACAACGCTATCTAGACCCATGGTAAGTATAGCTAAACTAGCTTCTGTTATGGAATCTAAAATGCGGATAAACATAGTTTGATACTTTTTTGTAAATACATACATATTACACACCCAGACCAATGCAAATATACATATTCGTGCATACAAATATTTGCACAGAGCGGGAATCGAATCCGCGCCTCCTGCGTAGCAATCGAACGTTCCACCGCCACAGAGGTCGCTATCGTCGTCGTCATCCATAGAGTCGTCCAATGACATTCATACAACTACATTTCTGACGTTAATAATGTTAGCTGGATTAGTAGGATGGCTGAATATGTGTTCGTAGTCCTGTAGGAGTAAGACTGACTGCGTAAAACTTAAGCTGAAAATAGTAGTACTTACTCGAGATATCATCAAACTACATTTAAATTAAGTAACTATGAACATTTCTCACACTACGACAGTAAATATTGCACCATGATTATTTCCACGCATTACTTTTATGTACACAGAAAGTTTACAACGATTACATGTAACCAATACGCCTAAACAGATGTAACGAAAATGATATTTACTTTTTATTGTAATTCCATGAAATCAATACAAATCGCTTCTGACATAAGAAAACTTAATTTCGTCATGTAGCCACGCAATATTTGGAATGTTTTCGAATATATAAATGTCACTTAGATTATTATCGGTTGTTAACTGAAATTGAATCTTAAGCCCGTATTCCAGAACAACGTTCAGTTGTGCATCGACTCTCACAATGACATTAGAAATGTCATCTAGGATGCAATCTGTCCTCTAGATCTATTTATAAATCTAAATGTAGTTATAATTCGAGATCTAGCTATAAATCGAGATTCAAGACTGAGTATCATTCTAGACAAATAAATAAATTCTCTTATTGTACGCCAAACATAGGATAAGTAAGTACAAAGGATAGGGGTGCGGGTTGGGTAACCTCCACGTTGGCTTACCTGTTTCTTTTCCCTCTGGACCGCGGTCCTGGGAAACGGAAGCGGGGAGGCTGGTGCACCCTGGACGACGGTTAGTAGACTCTGACTCCAAGGAGAAGGAGCTCTGCTAGCTGTCGACAAATAACCCGACAAGCCCTTTCTAGGGCTAGCTGACCCTGAGGGGGTCGTGGTATGGCGGACCTGCAAGGCTCGCGGGAAGGGATTCGTAGAATCCCTTCCATCCCAAACAGCCCTTTTTAGGGCTAGCCTGTCGCTCCCGGTATCCCTCTGCTTTCAGAGGGGACATGGGGGCGAAATAAGGATCCATGGGATCCAGGGACGGGCCGGCCTACTGCTCGCGCAGAGGCTGGCAGGCATTCGTGCCACCGTCGGTGTTGGGAGAGTTGGCTGCTCTCCCGCGTCGCGTAACCTCCAGGATATCGACAACGACCTGAGTGCTAGCCACACTTGGGAAGCCGATATTCTGAAGGCCGCGGGGCTTGCCTTAACTGGCCGGCCCGCGACAAGGAAAAGTCTGAAAAACCCGACAGCGAAGTCGATTAAAACCTGTGGACACCTGGGGAAATCCACAGTATTTACCCCGCTTCTCGGAATGAGCGTCACCCGGGAAGTGTATCTTAGATCGTCTCTACTCGTGGGATATGGATATGGATACTGAAACTTTAAAACCAAAACAACCAACACCAAGCGAAACAGTCTGCGCGGAGGTCGCGCAGCACCACGACGCGGAGGTCGCGTCCCAAGCAGGGACGGTGTCGGAGGACTTCGACACTGCCACTGAGAGGAGCAGGGCGAACAGCCCGGTGGGTCTGCAGACCCGGAAATCTGCACCACGGCGAAAACGAAACCGGAAGAAGAAGATGATTCCGGCACCAAAAACTGACTCGGATCTCGAGCTCACCCTGACTGACTCGTCGTCGGCGAGCAGTCATGATGGAGACGAGACGATGCGCCCCCCCCCACCCAAACAGTTTGCGGTGAGCCGCCGAAAACTGCAGGGCGGGAGCACTAAAGTCGCCCCCTCACGGGCCTCAGCCGGGGAAGATGTGAGGGCGCCGCCGAGTCCCTCCGTCTCGGCGGCGCAGGCGCTTCGTACCGACGGCTCCACGTCCAGGGACGTGATGGAGGCCCTGGAGAGACTGGCTGGGGCTCGCTCTGGACCTCTAACGCCGGAGGAGGACCGGGTCCGGCTGGCTGCGACGCGCCTCGTTGAGCAGTTTGAGCTGCTCAAGGCGGAGCTGGCCGAGTCCCGGAACGAGCGAGCTCAACTTGGCAGGAGGCAAGTTGAGCTCCTCAACAGCGTGGAGCGTACAGCGGCTGAGCACCGCTGCGTAACCCTGATGGATCCCTGGCCCATGAGCCGCAAGAGAAGGCAAATCTGCTGGCTAATCTCTTTGCGGCCAACTCCCGAATCGATGATTGTGGTACGCAGCCACCAACACTACCCGACAGTGACCACGCGATGCCTGATATCCATATCAGGCAACGCGATGTCCGTGCAGTGCTGCAATCACTCGATGTCCGGAAAGCCAGTGGTCCGGATGGTATTCCAGCGGTAGTCTTGAAAAAATGTGCAGCGGAGTTGTCTCCAATGCTTACGCGCCTGTACCGGCTATCCTACAGTTCGGGTACAGTGCCTTTGCCTTGGAAAGAGGCGAATGTTCAGCCGATTCCCAAGAAGGGGGATCGCTCGGAGCCAGCCAACTATCGACCCATAGCCGTCACCTCAGTGCTGTGCAAAGTGTTCGAGCACATAATCAACAAACAGCTCATGCGGCACCTAGAGGATCACTCCTTAATTAATGACCGGCAATATGGCTTCAGACCGAAACGGTCAACGGGTGATCTTCTAGCATACGTTACCCATCTTTGGGGTGAGGCTATGGACAAGCACGGCGAGTCACTGGCAATTAGTCTTGACATCGCCAAAGCTTTCGATAGAGTCTGGCACAAATCGCTTCTTTCCAAGCTACCTGCCTTTGGTCTGCCTTCTAGGCTGTGCAACTGGGTTGCTAGCTTCCTGCAGGGGCGCCGTATTCGCGTCCTTAGTGACGGACGAGCTTCGGAGTTTCTGCAGGTAAATGCTGGCGTGCCCCAGGGGTCCGTCTTATCACCCACTCTCTTTCTTCTGCATATCAACGACATGCTGTCTACCGGCAATGTTCATTGTTATGCAGACGATAGCACTTTGCATGGGAGTTATCATGGACATCCTGCGGCCAAGCAGTCGGATATCGCGGAGAAAAGGCAGCTTCTTGTCACTGAGCTTGACGGGATCCTGAATCACATTTCTCAATGGGGCTCTGAGAACCTGGTTGAGTTCAATGCCAAGAAGACGCAGGCATGTGCGTTTACAGCAAAAGTATCTTCTTTCCTTCCCCTCCCCACTCTTCAGAGCACGCCACTGCCACTGCAGGACAATCTCAATATCCTAGGTATGGATGTTCGCTGCAACCTGAATAACAAAAACTACATCGAAAGTATCATCAAAACAGCCTCACGAAAACTCGGAGTCCTGAACAGAGTGAGACGGTTTTTCACGCCGGAGCAGCGGTGTCTTCTATACAAGACACAAATTCGCTCCTGTGTGGAGTACTGCTCGCATCTCTGGGATGGTTCAGCAAAGTACTTACTAGATGCTCTCGACAGGTTGCAGCGACGTGCGGTCCGCATCATTGGGAATCCCGAGATCACGAACACCCTAGAACCTTTACAGCTGCGTAGAGATGTTGCGTCCATGGCTGTATTTTACCGTTTGTACCATGGGGAGTGTTCTGATGAGCTCTTCCAATTAGTCCCACCCTCCCCTTTCCTACACAGGACAACGCGTGCAGGTCTTAGATGTCATCCGCACACGGTGCAAAACATCCGATCAAGAACCAAGCGGTTCGGAGACTCTTTCCTCTGTCGCACCATTAAGGCCTGGAATTCATTACCAGCTCACGTGTTTCCTTCTTCCTACAGTCCCGGGTCCTTTAAGCGGGGCGTGAAAAAGCATATGATGAGGCCGTCAAGCTGAGTGTCACCATTGTCACACGGTATGTGTAAGTAATGGTGACCCTCTTTTCTGGGACTTTGCCTTCAGCTTACCATCAGGCAAGGCGAAGTCCAATTGACGTGTCCTATATAAAAAAAAAAAAAAAAATAAAAAAAAAAAAAGAAGATGGACAGGATGGCGGCCGAAGTGGCGAACCTCCGTCAGGTCGTCGCCGGGCTGCCCGCGGAGCGCGTGACGCGGTCGGCGCGGCGGCGACTAGCGGTGCAGCCGGAGCGGCCGGTGCCGTCGGCGCCGCAGCTGTCACCGGTGCGGTCGAGGTCACCGGTGCGGTCGGAGGCACCGGTACGGCCGGAGACACCGGTGCGGTCAAGGCCGCCGGTGCGACCGGTGCGGCCGGAGACACCGGTGCGGCCGGAGACACCGGTGCGGCCGGTGTCACTGGCGCAACCCGCTCGGCTGGAGTCGCCGGTGCTGCAGCCGGCTAGGCCCGCGGATCCACTGGCGGCATGCATGGCGGCAATGGCCGCCATGGAAAAGCGGCAGGAGGCGGCGCTGGCTGAGCAGCGGAGGTGGCAGGTGACGCAGGAGGAGCGCACCCGGAGGTTCATGGAGGCGGTCATGGACTCCAGCCGCCGCCCGCCCTTGGCGCCGCTGATGGGGTATGCCGGAGCGGTTAGAAGAGGTCCCACCAGTCCGGCGGTCGCAGGGGCCCTGCAGGAGTCGGCCCGCAGCCCGTCCGCTGCGCCTGCCGCTCCTGCCACTCCGGTCACTCGAGCCACTGTCGCTCTCGACGTGGGAGCTGGGAGCTCCCAGGGTGCCCGGGCCAAGGGCAAGGGGAAGGGGAAAGGCAAGGGGAAGAAGTCCCCGGCCCTAGCCTCAGCCCCAGCGCCGGCCCGGACCCCGGTGGGGATTGCCTCCACAAGTTCCCCGCCGGAGGGAGGCTGGGAGGTGGCCGGAGCCTCCAAGAAGCGGCGCAAGGCCAAGAGGAAGGCAGCCAAAAATGCCAAGAAGGCTGAGGCTGCTGCGAGGGGAGTGCCGGGGAGGCTGCGCGTCCCCCGCTCAACCGCCGTCGTGCTAACGATGACGGCGGAAGCAGCGGAGAGGGGCGTGCAGTACGCCCAGATTGTCACGCAGGCGAGAGCCTGCGTTGACATGAGGGCTCTCGACATGTCGGGCCCCATCCGGGTGAAACCCACTCGGACGGGTGCTCGGCTACTGGAGATCCCCGGCGCTTCAAGCGGTCCCCAGGCCGATGCCCTAGCGGCTAGGCTTCGGGACACGCTAGACGCAGCCGACGTCCGGGTGTCCAGGCCCAACAAATGCGCAGAAATGCGCATTTCGGACCTGGACGACTCCATCACGGCGGAGCAAATCCGCCTCACCGTGGCGGAGGCCGGGGGCTGCCCCCTAGAGGCGGTGAAGGTCGGAGCAATCCGCTTCGGCCGCCGTGGACTGGGGGCGGCAGTTGTCGGCTGCCCCATCGCAGCAGCCAAAAAGGCTGCCGACCGGGGGTTCCTCGCCGTTGGAGGCGTGGTGCGGGTGCAGGTCCGGCTCCTGCAGGCTCGACCGACCAGGTGCTTTAGGTGCCTGTCGGTCGGCCACGTGGGGGTGCAGTGCACGGCGGCGGTGACGGTCGGTGACCGCTGCTTCCGCTGTGGCCAACCCGGCCATACGGCCGGTGGATGCGAAGCTCCGCTGCACTGTTTCAGGTGTGCAGCGGGGGGCAAACCGGCCGACCATAGGGTTGGCAGCAAGGCCTGCACCGGGGGGGAGCCGAAGCCGCAAGGCGGGAGCTCCACCCAAAGTTCGCGGCGGGATGCGGAGATGGTTCCATAATGGATCCTCAGCTCCGCATCCTGCAGGCGAACGTGGGCCACGGTGCCGATGCTCAGGGTCTTCTGCTCCAGAGCATGGCACAGTGGTCCATACACGTCGCCGCTGTCGCCGATCCGTACACTCACCGGCCCCTTGAGCCTGCCTGGGTGGTCGACCTGGACGGGTCGGCGGCACTGGTGTACAACGCCGCTATGGGTGCCCCCCCCCCTGTTGTCGTGGCAAGGGAGCATGGCATCGTAGCGGCGCGTGTGGGAGAGATTGCGGTCGTGGCTGTCTACTTCACGCCGAGCTTACACCGACGCATAGGGGAGTACCGGCGGTCGCTGGAGCGACTGACCGACGTCGTCAACGCCTGTCACCCTCATCCGGTTCTTGTGCTCGGGGACTTCAACGCCTGGTCAGTGACCTGGGGGTCCCGGCACACGAACCCACGAGGTAGGGCTCTGGAGAGCTGGGCCGCTAATCACGGTCTAGTTCTCCAGAATCGCGGGGCCGAAGCCACGTTTGTGGCCGCGGAGCGCAGTTCGATTATTGACCTTTCGTTCGCAGGCGCTTCGCTGTCGCACCGTGTGCGGGACTGGCGTGTTGTTGTGGGGGTGGAGACACTGGCGGATCACCGATACGTTCGGTTTGATGTCTCCCCTCCCGCGGGTGATGCGCCGGTCATACCGGCCCCACGCGAGCCACGCTGGGTGCTTGGGAGATTGAATCGGGAGGTCCTCCTGGAGGCCGCCATCGTACAGGCCTGGGCCATTGCGCCGGACGGGCCTGTCGATATTGACGATGAGGCGGTGTGGTTCCGGGAGGCCATGACTCGTGTCTGCGATGCGGGTATGCCTAGGGCTCCACCCTATAGTCCGAGGCGTCGGGTCTACTGGTGGTCTGCGGAGATCGCGAGGCTACGGCAAGCCTGCGTGATCGCGCACCGCCGGTGGACCAGACTCCGTAGGAGGCGTAGCCGAACCGCAGATACGGAGCCCCGAGTGACGGAGCTTCATGTGGGATACAGGGAGGCCAGAGATGCCCTCCGAGCGGAGATTAAGCGGGCGAAAGCCGCGGCTTATAAGGAGCTCATGGAGACGCTGGAGCGGGACCCATGGGGGCGGCCTTACCTTATGGTAAGAGGAAAGCTGCGCCCCCGGGCCCCGCCGTTGACCCGGGTTCTCCAGCCAGCTCTGCTCGGTGGAGTGGTCGAGTCCCTGTTCCCGGCGCGAGCGGAACACGTTCCGCCGCAGATGACTCCGCCACCTCGGTCGCCTATGGCGCCCAGTGTGGTAGTTGACGACGAAGTCCCCGAGGTTACTTGGGTAGAACTGGAGCTGGCGGTGCGAAGGCTTAGAGCCAAGAAGAGCACCGCCCCGGGACCCGACGGCATTCCAGGCCGCGCGTGGGTCCTAGCTCTGGGAGAAGACGGTCTCGAACCCCGACTGAGAGGGTTCCTCAGCGCATGCTTGGAGCGGGGCCAGTTTCCGAAGATGTGGAAGACGGGGAAACTGGTCCTCATCCGAAAGGAGGGTCGCCCGGCGGACGAACCGTCCGGCTACCGGCCCATTGTGTTGCTCGACGAGGTGGGCAAGCTCTTTGAAAGAGTTATTGCGAAGCGCCTCGTCGAGCACCTCTCTGGTAGGGGGCCGGACCTGGCGGATGCCCAATATGGCTTCCGCCGGTGGCGGTCCACCGTGGATGCCATCATGCGCGTGAGGACTTTGGCGGAGGAGGCAGTCGCCCGGGGCGAGGTGACGTTGGCGGTGTCCTTGGACATCTCCAACGCGTTCAACACCTTGCCCTGGAGTTGCATCAGGGAGGCACTCGTGTACCACGGTGTGCCTCTCTACCTCCGCCGCATAGTCGGGGCGTACCTGACGGAGAGAGCCGTCATCTACCCAAGTGCGACCGGCGTCGGTCGGCGTGAGATGTCGTGCGGTGTTCCACAGGGATCGGTTCTTGGGCCGCTCCTGTGGAACATCGGATACGACTGGGTGCTTCGCGGTGAGCTCGCGGACGGCGCCGACGTCACGTGCTATGCGGACGACACGCTAGTGACGGCGAGCGGGGCTACATACCGCGAAGCGACCCTGAGGGCCACGACCGCGGTTGCTCAAGTCGTGGAACGGATCCGGCGGCTGGGCCTTGAGGTGGCTCTGCATAAATCCGAGGCCATGTTCTTTCATGGACCTCGGCGCACGCCACCACCTGGTTCCAGTCTCACAGTGGGAGGCACTCTCATCGGCATCAAGCCCCAGATGAAATATCTGGGGCTCGTGCTCGACGGCCGGTGGGACTTCGAGAAGCACTTCCGAAGTCTAGGCCCCAAATTGGTGGGCACAGCCAACGCTCTGGCGCGGCTACTGCCTAACCTGAGGGGCCCAGAGGACTCCTGCAGGAGACTCTACGCGGGTGTCGTGCGGTCCATGGCCCTGTACGGGTGTCCCGTGTGGGCGGACACCCTGAATGATCGGCACATGCCCCTGCTGCAGCGTCCGCAGCAGAAGTTGGCGTGCCGCATCATAAGGGGGTACCGCACGATATCCTTCAACGCGGCGAGTCTCCTCGCCGGATCGCCACCATGGATCCTGGAAGCGAGATCCCTTTCGGCGCTATACCGGTTCCGAAAGGCGGCGCGGGAGCGGGGTCACGATCCCGAGCCCGAAGAAATTCGGGCCGTGAGATCCCGGCTCCACAGGGAAATGGTGGCGGAATGGGAGCTACGACTTGGGCGACCAGGCGCAGGGCGCGCCGTAGTAGCGGCGGTAAGACCCATCATGGGGGAGTGGCTAGAGAGGCCACACGGCAGCCTCTCGTACCGTCTGACGCAGATGATCACCGAGCACGGATGCTTCGGCAAGTATCTGCGTCGGATGGAGAAAGAGCCAACGTCCGAGTGCCATCACTGCGACGCGAGCGAGGACTCAGGTCCGCACACGCTCACCGAGTGTCCGGCGTGGGAGACGCCGAGGCGGGAGCTTGTGGCGGCCCTGGGAGTGAGAGTTCTCACGCTCTCCACCTTGCTCGCGGCGATGGTCCGCTGCGCGGATGCGTGGGCGGCCGGCGCCTCCTTCTGCGAGCAAGTAATGCTCGTGAAGGAGGAGGCGGGGCGGGAGCGGCAGCGGGAGCGACGAAGGATCGCAAGCCAAGCTGCCCGCGTACGAAGGCAACTCGGGCGTCGGAGGTCGATGAACGACCTCCGCCCCCCATGAGCGCCGGCCTGGGGGTGACAGGTGGAGCCGCCTGTTACCCTGGCAGAAGCAGGCCGCGGCGGTGGCGCGCCTAGCGCGCCTCCCCGTTTCCGGGGTCGAGTTGGGGACTCTGTAGTCCCCACACCCGAGACGAGGGCCAGATCGTGAGAGATGGCCCTGGGTCGGCCGGGGTGCGAGGGATATGCCTGTCAACCTCACCTTCGGCAACCAAAACGACCCACAGGCGGCGTGCGTTTTAGTCGGTTCGAGTCCGACATAACCTCCTCCACCGGCTCCGGTGGGGAGGTATCCGTGGGGATTTTGCGCACGTAAAAAAAAAAAAAAAAAAAAGTACAAAGGATAGGTGCATGATGAGAATTCTACAATGGGCAGTCTTATCACGGTCTGCGAATATGGCCTTAAAGTTCACACGCTGGATGGTAAACGATTCAAGATCCTAACGTCAATCGTTGGGCAAAATATTGCAAAATATTCCATCAAAAACCTAGCAATTCGATGATTATTTTCTTTGCCGCAACGTGAAGAACTGGAATTCCTTACCAGCTCATGTGTTTCCTTCTTCCTACAGTCTTTAGTGAAAAAACATATGATGAGGCCGTCAAGCTGAGAGCCATCTTTATAAAATGGTACATGTATGTATTAGTGACCCATTTTCCTGAGACCTTTCCTTCAGCTTACCATCCGGCGAAGTGAAATCTCACTGACATGTCCTATATAAAAAGACCTTGCGTGGTGGGAGGAACCTCTTTCTATGATGAAGAGATTTTGAATCTCATGCCGTTTCTCCACTAGGATACACAGTGAGCAATTGGTTTTATTTCACTGCATTATTGTGAAGAGAAGGCTCTGCACTTCTAAGTCAAAAATAAATTACATATTGATGCTAAGTCAATATAGATGAACGTAAGAATAGCACAACAAAGTAGTTATACATTTTAATAAATAATGTAAAGAAGTAGTGGCTGACGTTGCTACGTGTCCCAGCCTAGATGCAAAGGATTGAAAACTAATGGCAACTTTATATTACGCGATGGTAAAAATAGAGTAAACACGAACACCGGGTGACTTCACGGCATTAAATTTACTGTGTTAGAAAGCAATTATATTTTAATACTTATCATCATGCTTATCACAAAAAAGGAGCACTCGTCAGTGATGATGTTATGGCCAATAGTGGTCGATTCTTTTTCATAAAACAATTTATTGATGTAACTTTATTAAATTAAGTATTGGCTCTTGCCCGCGATTCCGCCCACGTGGAAGTCGATTATCGTGTCCAAACATGTCCTATCTCAAGGTCTATATCTAAATAATGTACCCCTATACCAAACTTCATCAAAATCGTTTCAGTGGTTTAGGCGTGTAAACGTAACGGAAAGACAGACAGAGTTACTTTTGTATTTATACTATCAGTATAGAAGTACAAATCATCATTTTAGTGTTAATCCTATTCGCATAGTGACGCTTTCACTATGGAGCCCGTGGTCCGTTTAATCCTTGTCTATCTAAATCAATCAATTAGCCTATGTACAACAATAATAGACAGATATTGCAGTCCATTACTGGATTGCGACAGCAGGATTGTAGGCCAAAGCCTTTCAATGTTGGGAAGCTTTGGTCTACAATTTCCACGCTGGTCAGACAGGTTGGTACAGAGTTTTATTTCGAGTTTTTCTTCTTCATAGTGAAATCGTCTGCGTATTTTTCCGTTAGTCGCCTCTTACGACACCCTCGGATGAGATGGGGTGATGCTACTTGTATTCTTTCTTCGTCACCACATGGACAATTCAAACACATTTACATTGGCCTAATCCTGAGAGGAAAACCTGTGCCAGAGTATTATCAGTCAATCACCAAGTGTGTCAGCTTGAAGGCGAGGTTGGCTTGGTCCATAGGTCTTGGTGGAGCCTTATATAACCATTTTCATTTGGCTTATACGGCTTTATGGGTACGGCTGATAGTGTCATCTATTTTAGATGTTGAATCTGTCGTGATTAAAATACCAATATAAAAGTTTCTTATTATTTCAAGAGGGGCATCAGAAGGTTTCTTCATGATCGGCAGCGCGAGTGTAACATCCCTGGTGTTGCATACGTCCATAGGTCACGGTAACCGCTTCCCATCAGGTGGACCGTGTGCTTGTCTGCCAACTAAGTGGCATAAAAAAAAAAATTATTAAATTTTCTCTCATGAGTTTTTAATTACCTACCTTACCCTAAACGAGTGAAATTCTTACAATCATTTAGTCAACAAGGATGTCAGGAAATATACAAAACTTGGTAGCATGGCAGCTCTTAGGGATGGCATTTAAAGTTACATTTAGATATTCTTAAACCAGAAAGTGTATAATCGAAATCGGACTGTACTTTTACTTTAAACAAGAATTTAATATAATTGTAACAAATATAAAATCAGTGTCTGACTAGCATCATCATAACAATTTCCCACCTTTCTCTAAAGTTGGTACTTTGGAGAGGTGTACAAAAATTATATTAATATCGGTAATACTGTTCTTTAAAGACCAAAAAAGAGTATAAAAAATAATCTGCTAAACGATCGAGGCCTCCTTACCAACCTCCTATTATAACCGTGTTTGTTGTCTCGTCCTCTATAAAGCCGACTCATTAGTAAAACAGTTCATGTGAAATGAGAAATTTGTAAATCGAGAGTCATATTAAAATTGTTAGAAAAAGGTACAGTGCTGTGACAAGAGCCAATATATCACTCGAACTGCTCCACACACCGCCGGGCCATGTCCAAAGTTTTGACGTATGAGTAATTTATTGGCTAAAAAAATAAATTACCGGATTGCCCACACATTTGTTGTGTTCAAGGTGGTTGATTCGGGTGCACCCGCAAAAAATGATCAACGCCCGGAGGCATGATATTAACTCCCAGCAACTCGCTACTCGTGCAGCTAAAACAGTTTGTAGGGATTCAATGTATAACTTGCAATTCATTAGCCTTTTGCTTCACAATAATCGGTTACTTTCTGAGAATACGAATAGTACAAATAATATCCCATGTTATCTTGAACCCACATCTGAAGTTACGTTTAGTCTAGTCTTGTAGTTTCACTTGTTTTTTTAAACATTTACTTGAAATAAAAGAAAAATATACCACTTGGGTGGCAGACACTTGGTTACCGTGAGTGACATATGGGCGTGTGTTACACTAAGAGAGTCACACTCGCGCTGCCAACCTTGTAAGCACAAGAGTTTCTGTACCGTCAGTGTAAAAGACAAAGCAGGACAAGCTTTTGGTCTTCCCACTGACAATACAAAAACTCTCCAGTAAGCTCTGGCTACCCTACTCACCGCCGGGAATACCACACGAGGTTATTATGGCCGCAGTATTCTATAAGGCGAAGGTACTTCCCCAGTCGGACTGCTCAATTGGACGGCAATACCATCGTGTCCTGCCTCCTAAAAATATGCTGTCATTGTAACAATATCTATCCCACATTTAGTTTGGAGAAATTTAAATGGTGGTCGTCTCATTATGTTACAAACTAAAGATATTCCATTCACTACTCAACAGTTATCAAAATTCTTGAGAAGCTAAGCCATTATTAGCTCTTCAAACCCTACATATATGAGTCACAACTCTAATAATAAGCCATAGGTACTAGTTTAGCTCGGAAAACAATGATTGTATCGCGTGATAAATCAATTGTTGGAAAATCAATGTGTATCACTTGAGTAAATAAAATACCACTAGTATCTTTTATACTACTTATGTGGTATATAAGCACACGGCCCACCTCATAGGAAGTGGTTACCGTAGCCTATGGACGTATGCAACACCTGGGACGTTACCAACAAAATCTCGGTCTCACTATTATAAGTCTTAAGTACAGATGAATATTGGTAAATTAATTATGCCATATTTTCTAGTTTTAATTTCGTTTAAGTAGTTTTTTATGGGTTTTATGTATTGTACAAATCTTATTGAATAAGTTTTATTTTTAGTTTTATTAATACATCTAAATTGCGTACCAGAACAGGGGCAGGATCAGTAAAAATACATTTCTAAAACTGCTTTTTTTAAATCAAAATGTATATAAATCATATTTTAAATCATTTTAAAGGTTTAATAATTACATCGAAGTACATGAAGTAGGTTTTGTTTTCACAAGTCATATGTAGTACTTGCGTTTTTTAACGTTTTTCTATCTATTCGAATTAACTTCATACGTTTTAATAACATGACGTTACTGAATTTAAAATCGTACATAAGCTACTTTTTATTTTTCAATGCTAGAAATATTTAGTAAAGAGCAGCTCAGGAGCACTCGAAACCATGGGGCGTGCATGATAGGTTTAATGACAGTAGAGGAATATAAGGATAGAACAAGGATAGAAGGAATGTAAGGATAGAAACTAGTAGCGGCTGATGTCTCTGCCTACCCTGGAGGGAAATAAGCGTGAGCTGCACCTTTCTGTGAGTGACGCGAACAATATCAGTTTCGAGTGACTGGCGCTGTGGGCAACAACCGCACGGAATATTGATCCCGTTACTGAACCCATGAGTATCTTCCTGGAGATACTACTGGGATAAAGTAGCCCATGTGTTATTTTAAAGTGCAATCCTTTCTTCTTGTTATAATGAACAATTTCCTTTTCTATTTAAAGGAAATTTTAGAGCTTTATGTATGCTAACTAAAAAAAAAATTATATTATGAACACAGAGCAAAAGTAAAATTATATTGTAGCACTATATATGTCCCACAATGTAACATATTTTTGTTCTGCAGATTTAATTTTGATATTGTTATACCTAGATTAAGTACTTGCCTATCTGATGTATAGAATTAGTATTATATAGACTCGACGATGAACGTAGTGTACGGACAACCCTTTCTGGTTTTTGTTACACTACTAAGGCATTAGATCCAATGTATACTTTTCTGATTAAAAACTATTCAAATCGTTAAAGATAGGAACCGTCGCCCTAAGACGGATGTATAGGAAAATTTTGGTAGCGTCAGGCGTGGCTCAGTGGCTTAGTGGTCAGAGCATTCCCTATGTAAGGAAAAAGATCGCGGGTTCACATCTTCAGTAATTGATTTGTTTTCTATTTACTGTTGTACTTTATTTCGCTACAAGAAAAACATTATCGCCTTTAACTACATGACGATAATTTTACTTTCGTTCATAACAATCAATACCTATCATTAAACGTATATTTTTTTTAATAATGACAACAGTTTCTTTTGAGATATGGTCTCATTTAATATTCATATGTTTGTTTTCGACGTTCTTTTATCCTGACACTTTATGGATGGCTACGTATTAATTATTCGGTGCATGAGCCCGCATTCATTGAACTCTGCACTCGTCATCTGACAATCACGGATTTCTTGCTCATCGGTGTGTCATTACTTTCATTTTATTAACAAGATTGGTACATTTTAGTTATTGTGAAATTGTCTGGCCTGGAATATTATGATTATCTGGACATTGGTAATCGCACATAAATAAATGCTAGTTATATTGCAAAGTGCGCGAAAAACTGCGGTAGCCTAGTGATATGGGTAATGGACTGCTGAGATGAGTTCTTGGGTTCGATCCCAGGTTTCACCATGGCACACATCAATGACTGATTTTCGATGCTTTTTGAAGTTATGTGTATATTAATCGCAGGTTTATAAGTGCTCGGTTAATGGCAATAGACTCGCCACCTATTATATTGGGACCTAAACATAAACTGGCGAAATGTGGGTGCTAGCACCTCTGCCTACCCCTTCGGGGATATAGACGTGAGTTTATGTTATGTTATATTACAAAGTGTTAAACAATCGTAGTTCAACACTTTACAATAAGTAAGTATGTAGCATTTACCTATGGCTGTGCCCGCACTTGCACTTGTATGTGTGCCTATCTTTCATTTATACTATTTAAAATATTATAATTATATATAAATACTAACTTTTGCCCAAACAAACATAGCTCATGTCCTTTCCCAAGGTTTAATCTATTTCTGTACCAAATTTCATCAAAATATAGTAACTTTCACATTAATGAGATTAAAGATTAAAGTGATAAGGATGCCTATTGTACTAGTTCTTTAGCTACATTTTGTAATCATGCATGATCTATTTAAATGGTGTATAATAAAGTATATATAAAATTAAAAAATATACATATACTTAAAAGAAATTATTAAAGTATGGACATGGGATTATTTTTATTATTGAATTTGATATAATTCTGATGAAGAAGCCTCCCCTCTGGGCAATTATTCTTGTATCACAGGAATTTTAAAAATATTCACTGAATATTTACCCAGTTCCAACATTTAGAATGGTTTACCACTTACTAGAGTACCTTGTCGAATGACCTCTAATACCTAGGATCTGAACAAGTTTATGCAAATGTGCTCGCATAGCCGATATCTTCACTTGAAGTAATTGGATTGCTTGCAAGCTTATAACTATTAAATTACTAGCTTAGTTCATATTGAACCCATTTTCGAGAAGACTTTACTATAAATTAATTATTGAAATAGTTTTTAATTAATTCCAGTTCCAGTCAGGTCAACGAGAAATCTAAAATATGGATAATTTTATGAGGTAAAGTTGGTGACTCGAGCCTCCCAATAATATCTACCAATTGTAAGTCCAATGCCTTAATTATTTTACACTAGCTGTTGTCTGTTCTCACAGGGTTGGCAGCATGAGTGTGACCAACATCTATTTGCACATGCCCATAAGCCACAGTGACCACTTTACATCAGATGGGCCGAATGCTTGTCTTCCACCTTAGAGTCCACGTAGATGTCGGCTATCGTGACCAAACAGCCTATGTCCTTTACAAAAGCTCTAATCTAATTTGTATGCTAATTTGAACCCCTTTATCTTATTTTTCGCTTAGCCTATATTCCTTCACCCTTGGCCTTGGTATTCCCAAGTTCGGGTACATCTATGTGCAAACTTTCTTTAAAATCGGATCGGATTGCTCGCATTTTCTACGATCGATCATAAAAAGTATATTCGAAGACAATTGCTATCAACACTATAACAACTGTATAATAGGGTATCACAATAGGTATATGATAAAAACAGATACAACACATGGCTATCGAACACATTACTTTTTAACTATTAAATGATAACCTTACTGAAAAAGTAAATAAAATATTGTTTACTTAATAATCGAAGCCCGAAATATCACGAAAAACAACGTGAAATTATGATGATGAGATAACTTTCCAGTGACTGGTAACCTAACCTATCACTTTTCATACTTAACTAATGTCATCTGCTAGTCGGTTTACCTACTGATTAATGGACGAGCTCTGGAGCAGTTTCCTTTTGAAAGTATGTGGCTTAAGGAGGTTTTAGGTGTCAGAAGAAAGTCGGTCTTAAAAATATAAAGGTACGTCCCAAAAATGGTGTAAGCATAGTCCCAGGCTGAAAAGTGCAAACCTGTTTTTAACCGGAATAATCGCTACAGTGATGATGGTCGACCTACTTAACTCGTCTGTCGGCACTGGCTCTATTTACCAACTTCTAAAATTAGATTATTCATAGAATTTGTCATTTTTAATCTGATCATGATAGTAAATGTACAGTCTTTATGACATGGTTATGTAACCTCTGTTGCAAATGAGATAGTAATGCCTGTTACATACCTATGTGGTCTGTTTATAAGGAAAATCATACTAGTATTATAAATGTGAAAGCTTCTGTGTAAACACGAATGTATGAAGGTTGTTACCACGCAGACAAAGTTCAAGCGTGAAACAAAAGCTCTTGAAGGGTAGCTTTTTGATCTTTTGTTTTTTTTTTGTTTTTTCTTTCACTAGTGATGATTCTTACAAATACCGTACACAACCCACACACACAGTCGGCACACAACCCATACACTCCCCAAGCACAACCTATACACAACTCACACTCGTATACAAAACAATTATCTGTAGATCACGAAAATTGTTCTAGGGACTATTGTGCCTATATTGTGGCTTCTTCAGTTCTTCAATAAAATTATCATCATTATGTTAATTTACATATCGACCATAAATATTAGATTTATTCCATTTGGTAGAGGATTTTTGTTTTATATGTCTGTTTGTTATATTGAATACCCACATCACCCCGTGGATTCACCACAAAGAATTTTTAAACCTGTCAGTCAACCCAAAAAGTGAAAATATTTGTATGGTGACAACCAATTATTACCAATAGTTTGAAACCTTTAATAACCGCCAAGTACATCAACACCACTCATAATAAAGATATATTCTAAGAAATACTCTCACTCACAAGTACTCACAACCCCATTGTCCTTTACCCGTCAACAATAAACCCAACTAATCTTTTACGTAAAAAAAAAACAGATTAGTTGACAACAGATATGAATATCCGTAAATATTTTGTCAATTTTGTGTGGTCTTACCGTAAATTGCATTGTTATAACACTTTCTTTTTCAATAGATTGTGTCTCCAAGATTGTAAAGCGAAAATTAGAATGTCAACATGACGCTTTTAAGTAGGATAATCCACTTTAGGGCACAATAAACACGTTGTTTTCTCGAGTATCGCTTTCAATTCACTGATCTGAAAAGGGATTGTCACTCCATGTTCCATTTTGACGGTGTTAGTTATATCGAACATCCTTTTATTTGTATAATAATTGTGGGTGCCGATGTTGTGTCTGATCACATAACTATGAAGGTACTTGTCCAAAAAAGGTTATACTTGATACAATATATTTATTTTCTTGGGATGTAAAGCATAGCCAAATAATTGAATCGATATTATGTTTTAACACACAGAGTGGAGCAGTGTATTTCCATTGAGATTGAGAGCGTGACAGAGCAGAGAAACGTAGAAGTGGACAAGTCAGTTTGCTTTTAAATCAATAGCACGTACCAACGCTTCTTCAATGGGAAAGGTCAGTAAAGTAGAGACGAGTATCAGATTTTGTGGAATGGGGAGAGTTTCAAATGTCATGGAATGCGTAGTCACGTAGAGATCAATCCTCATAATTCAAGACTTCTTTAGTCTATTGTGCGACCACAATAGAGTTCTCAGTCTAGCTACGAAATGGCCGAACACCGATATTTCGCGTAAAGCATCTGGTCTCCTCGACCCATTGATGATGATATAAGTTATGTAGGTAGAACTGTTATTACACTATTTAAGACTAACTACGGTAACGATTGCTATAGATGTCCATGAGGCAATCCGGATTAAGGGGCTTAACTAAGTCGAGTAAAGATCAGTACAGGTCATTTAGTTATTTTCATTCAAATGAATCATATAATAAGGAAGCAAGTGGTCATGGCCTAATTTCATACAGTAAATTGATGAATACTGGAAAGAGACAACTTCAAAAAACTACATGCAGAAAGTAAAGGACTGTATAAAGAAGTGAACTGCAATATATTATGGTGATTAGATAAACTGTTCTTTGGCCCCGTGGTTCCCGGCAGAGTAGAATTTGGACCACCCCATCTCTTCCCATGCAGTGTCGTACAAGGCGACTAAGGGATAGGGCTGTTTAACATCAGACAGATAAATACAGCCCAGACTCAGCCTCAGATGAATGGCTTTAGTCAACAATAGTGCCCAGAAGACGGCAATATTCTCAGTCCCATTACGTGGGACCGAATTTAATGATTGGTGAAATGTATCACCTCTGCCTAACCCAAAGGCGTGATTATATGTATGTATGTAGATAAAATGTAGGTAAGTTACATAAAATATAGGTTAGTTTCATAAAAACAATTTCATAAGAAAATTTAACAAAAATATATTGATAAACAAAAACGTGACAAATAGGCACATGACCAGCTATATGATAAGAACTAACTAGTGCATATAATCAGTTACAAAACCAAAGGTGACAATATTCTACCTATTTATATAATCATAATGACATCATAATCGACAGATGTATCATAATATTTTCGTGTTGAATTCAATCTTTAGCGGTCATCACAGACAGCCTCATGTCACGACCTTTGAGCTTTGAGCTGTTTGGCAACTCGGAAAAGCATACTAAAAAGGTTATAAAGATGGAACGGGAGAGGTCTTGCATTCTCTTATGAAGGGTCCAACGCCCAAAAAGTGCTTCGGGTGACAGAAATATCAGAATGATCTACGTCGTTCAGGAGCGCTGGCTTTGGGGTGATGGTTCGGACAAGCTGTCAATAACAACAGCATGCAACGAAACTTACATGTGCAGTAGCATGAACTGCAAAATTATCTTGTGTTCTAATTCTTTCATGTAAAGGTTGTTGAAAAGTTCAATGTTTAATATTTTATAATCAACTAGCTGTGCCAGCGACATTTTTATAAATAAAAGTAGTATAAATTACGCACTTGCAATATTAAAATCGATCCCAGCCACTTAGGAGATTATTCGGATCTGCCTTGGCTTTTTTGTAGGTATTTGATTATTTTATTTTTATTTACAAAACTTAAATGATTTACTAAAACAGTTCAAGATTCAAGATTCATTTATTTGCATAAACACGGGTTACATGGATGTTGTTACAATATAACTGTCGTTTGTTAAAGTGCCAACATGTTTTGCCCAGACCGGCATACAAAAATTATTGATAATGGAAAATTTATTTTAAACAAACTGTAAGTTATTTTATGTCACAATTAATTAGCAAATTAAATAGCAAATTACAAAAACATTAAACATATTCAAGAGCATAATTGGGAAATCAAGAAATAATTTATAAATATTAAATACAATAAAAATAAAATAACTATTATACAACTTATAGCTAAGAACAATTAAAATGCGTCGTAGAATTCCTCCGCATCGCATGCCTCTTGTGGTAGCGTTCCCAGAAGACTGGCAGCATTGCCACGTTGTATGGCAATGCTTATTCTCTGACCTAAAAAGAGGCCAGCCTTCTGGTCACGAGAAGCGTCGACCATTCGTTTCGCAATCTCACGGAAGAGGTTGCGAGCGCTCGGACCCCATGACCCCAAAGTCTCGACTCCAAACGGCACAAATTCATAATCTCCGATGAGATTGGAGTATTTGCGCCGCTTGAGAGCCTCTGCAGAAGCAGCAGCAGCACCAGCACAGCCAGCCGTGCTAGTTATATGGGTAGGAGCCATGGTATCAACGCATGTGGCGTCCCACACCAGAGTCCTACCCATCTTCCATGGCATTAACGACATGCCATCCGGTCTCTTGCCATCGTCACGCGCCAAACCGTTTGGTTCTAGTACAGCTGGTACACCGGCGGTGACAAGAGCACGGCGGACTATGTCGTTGAGGCTGGCGTGCCGTGGAATTCGCCCAGCGCTCCTGCAGCACGACAGACCATGGTGTCCGAGTCTGTCAACGGCTTCTCCACAACGGCATTGATGCGGAGAAACACACGGCGCACCTAAACGGAGACAAGTTGCGATGCGGAAGGTAGTGTCATCTAACATAGTCCCTACGTTAGATGACGGAAGAGCTTGTAGCCAAAGACCCGATTCCCACACTCCAACCGCCAGTAAACGGGCACGCTCAGCAGCATTGGAACATGTATTTAGTAATTTTTTTCCAACTAAGCTGCAGAGCGGCCCGTCCCACTGACGCTGTGAGAAAAGGTTCCTTGGGAGATCGGTGTTTGGACATGCAATTTTCCAAGCGTTCACTGCATCAGTCTTATACAATACTTCAGAATTAACTAGTGTAGGTGCAAGGATTTTCCTAGTTAATTCTTCCGTACTGTGGACTGAAGACAGGAACGCTGGTAAGCTGACATCTGAAATTTTGCGAATACCGAGCCCACCCAAGCGAATCGGTAGAGTCGCTTGTAGTAAAGCTCGGTCATCCAAGGCCACATTTAAAATTTTGGTGAGGGTATTTTCTATAATTTCGTCCATTTTTTTCAAAATTGTAATATGTTTATATATCGATCGTCGATCGTAAGGCATGGGTGAATTTTGGAACGAATAGGCAATACCGAAGAATAGTGAAAGCCGAGTGTATATTTATTTTGAGTAGGCGATCCGAAATGTCACTAAAATTTTGAACTTTTTCCTCTATAAATGAGGTGTAGGCATCTTCTAGGATTGGGGACCCGAGGAGACGTAAAGAGTCTTTTTCTAAAATTTTGATGGTGGGAGCTACGGAATTGAATTTAGAAATAGTAGAAATTTTGTCCGAAACGTCGTTTAAAAAAATCTCGCATTTGCCGTCATTTAGTTCTAAACCAATTAATCTAAATTCATTTTTAATAAATACCAAATCTTGTAAAACTGTCTCCACATCTCCCCCTAGAGTCCCATCGTCTAGGTACCATACATTAAATTTAGAATTTAACCGCCGAATAATGGGCTGAATAGCTAAACTGAAAATTACCGGTCCAAGAGGGTCTCCTTGTTGACATCCAACAGCTGATTTCAAAAGGTTGTCCTTGTATAATAATTTGGAGGGGTATCTGTAACATTGCCAAAGAAAATTATAAATTTTGGGTGTTTCTAATTTAACTTGGTTCAACAAGGTGTCCCTGTTCACCGAGTTGAAAGCATTCTTCACATCAACCTTGAGAATGACCTCACCTTTACTGGAGCCAAGGTAGGTTGATAAAGCATGTATGGCAGCCTCACAGCCCCCCTTTGAACCAAAACCAATTTGGAGGGGCTGGAACTTCAAAGCTAACTCGGTTTTGTAATATCTAGGAAATATATCTATTGGGAAATTAAATAGTACATGTCAATATTTTATATTATTGTCAATACCAAAAAAAATCATGTTCCCAAAAATAAATTGTATATTAAATCAAAAAGTAAAAAGTAGCCAAGAAAGTCATGTCAGTCCCATAATAATGTTTTAAAAATTGTCTTTAAGGAAATCCATTATGTCGTAGTAACATTTACGACATAGTATGTCTTTCAAATTTTTTTTAAAGGGATTCATATGTAAATTCATAATGGTTCTAGGTAATTCCTGACAATATCAATACTTAACAAGAGTTACTGAGACTGAGTTACAGTATCTACAAACGTCCGTAAATGCACTTTAATTTGTTGGTACCTATACAATAAAGATTAATCTGTCTATCTGTCTATCTATCTATCTACAAACTTTACAGGAACGTATATATTAACTTTTATTAGTTTTAAGTAGTAGTAACTAACTAAAATTTCGGACTCGGACCGACTAAAATCAGCCTACCCTTACCCTGCTCTCCACTATGCCCTCTGTTAGTTAGGGGGACGCGTAGAAAGCCTCCAAATAGACCTCTACAGGGCCGCTCCCACATTCCGTCGGAATTTGCCGTAGACGGTAGGGTCTCCCCTGGGGGAAAGAAGCGCTGCCTGCCATTACCGATGTCAGGTTCTGGACCAAACATTCCAGTTGCAGTAGATACCTATTCTATAACACCAAGGTTTATGGGAACTTAACCCCCTCTCCCTCTTTTTCATCTTTCCTACTCATCTTTTAATGTTTTCATTTGCCTCCATAAGTGGTCATACTTGTAAATCTTATCACAGTTCATGTTGAACACACTTGTTTGCTACCCTAGAAGTGAAAAAAAATCTTGGGCATTCTATTAACACATAAATATTTCTGAAACCCAATCGTGTCGGCCACACATTAAGTTATCCCATTAAATTAACGGGAACCATTCGAAACGATGGAACGCCTCGAAGTTCGACTTTCGTGCTTTGTGACTATAACAATCATAGCTCGTTTATTACTCGAATTAAATATTATAAAGAAAGAATCGCATATCCCAACAATCGTCTATCAATAATAGCTGCTTTTAATCATCCTTTATTTCACCTTCAGTTCTCCGGTCACTCTTAGTTTTATCTCTCTTATCTGTGAAAACAATAAGAGCCCAGAACATGCGCAATGATAACAAAGAGGTAGGTATAAAAGTAACAATCCGTTTACATATCAGCTTAACTACAGTGAAATAATGTTCAGCATTATAATTAACTGACCCGCGTGAACCTTCTTGAATGAGTTGTACAATACTCAGTTTGTTGACTTTCGGTTAAACTAAAAATAACTTAAACTGTTTAATAATGTAACTGTATCTGTACGAATAGTTAGTTGTTTGTTTGATCGCGCTAATCTCAGGAACTACTGGTTCAAGTTAAAAATTTATTTTTGTGTTGAATAGTCCGTTTAACAACGAAGGTTTATACCATCATAGGCTGTATATCATCACGCTACTATTTAAAGAACGGAGCAGTGATAATAAATGTTAACAAATCCGGCAGATTTCCTTACAGTATTTGAAGAATAAAAAATTACGGACTCACAGGGGTGATACGGGGATTAAAAAAATACTCCACGGGCGAAACCGGGACAAGATATCTAGTAATACCATAATTATGTTACAAACTACATTGATTAATTAGCTGTGTATGTACACATATCTGTAAAATATAAGATTATGCTTTTGATTATGGAAAACACAAAATTAAAGAAAAAAATTGTCAAGCAAAGCCTTTTACTGTCTACTTACTTTCTTTTAATAAATCAACAAGATCATTATAAAAAGTTTTAAAAAATAATTATCAAGGACAAGTTACATTAATTGTTAACTGCAGTTAAAGTGTCGGTGATATCATCCATGTTCTGCGGGACCGCATCGGGCGCACATCACACCTGTGCTGTCGGCATCAAACACACCGCCCCTCACCACCCGCTCCCCCTCCACTCTGTATCATACAAGCCGCCTCGCATATTATACTCCCATGAGAACTAAAAAAGCGTCCGATATCATTGAGTAGACAAACTGGACGAGCCATGGACGTAGTTGGTCAGATATACAGAGCGTAGGTACTATTTATAATGTTAATAGAATAAAATTTGGATTATTAAATATATTATTTTGTGAACGATCAGGTGATTAATTATTTTGTGCTATCATAGCCTACAATAAAAAAAAATGTTTGCCATTGGAGAAATATTCGCCTGTTTTCAATATACCTAGATACAAGTTATTGACAGCAATTCCTGTATATTTTTCCATTACTGAATCTGACTGAAAGCTTTAACTTAAAAATCACAATGTTTATAAAAGCACTGTGAAAAAAAACCGAAAACCTTGAATTTTGTATTGAAATTTATGGCCGAAAACCATCATATCGTATCTAAGCTTAAAAATCGCAATGTCAAGTTTCAGAAAATCCGCTTACTTTTGACTCTTTTGTTACACTTATGGCACAGTATAGATTTTAAAATTTTGAGTGTGTGACAAAACATGACGCTGAACACAAAACATACTTTACCACTTCCAGTGTTTCTTTACATCGTTATGAATGTCCAACCAATATTATGGCCTTTTCTGATTTTATTGATTTGAAATACCTAATCCACTGATTGATTTCTTTATTGCCCACCGATGCTTCGTCGGTGTATTATGTTGATCCTATTGACGGTTGTTTAGGTATAAATTGAGTTAATTGCCCAATAATTGATAGTGTTAACGCGTGTCTGGGTCTCGTTTTGGCACCTAATTAAGTCCTGTGGGAATACAATGGCCTGTTATGTAAGTTTCGTGAGAAAAAATGTTGATATTTAATAACTAGTGTGTAATAGGCATTGCGTTTTAAGTTTTTTTATGCGCATTTTATCATCGTGTTAATCAGCGTTGAAAGTTTAAAGTTTAAGATTTTTAATTATTAGGTACTAAAGTTTATCTAAGGTGATATTTCAGCATAAACGTAATATATACGTATAGGTAAATTTATTTTTTATACATACATACATATAATCAAGCCTTTATCCCCGGAGGGTTAGGCAGAGATGAATTAACACCCACATTTCACCCATCATTGAATTCGGTCCCACGTAATAGGGGGAGAAGCCTATTGCCGTTTTCCGGACACTATTGTTTACTCAGGCCATGCATCTGAGGCTGAGTCTGGGTTGTATATATCTGCCTGATATTTAAACAGCCCTTTCCCTTAGTTGTCTTGTACGACACCGCATGGGAAGAGATGGGCTGGTCCAAATTCTACTCTGCCGGGAACCACGCGGTAGAGTAGAATTTGAACCACCTTTTTATGCACACATCAACTTCTTATATCCATTTTCTTGGATATAGCTAAAAACTAGATACAACTACTAAGTATATTGACAGTTATAGAACACTAAAGCTACAATAAGAATCCAAAAAAAAAATAGTAATATAATTTTTTGAAAATATTAGACTTTTTCTTGAGTCTGTTTTGATTATGAGTATCATACCTACAAACAAACTCGACCAGAATTGACACGATTAGATAGCAATAAATATCGGAAAACAATCATGATCCGGAAAACACTTTCAATATCATGAACGCAATACTCCCTGTATTGCGTTTGTTAGCATAATATCAATTTAATATTGACAGGATCGCGAAAACCATATGATACATTGAGAAAATCGCGATATACATTTAGACGAAAAAGTCTATACACAATATAACGATCACGCTCAATAAGCGTTAATTAATTCTAGCTTTATTACGTAATATCTTCAGCTTATTTAAATAGGAGAATTACAAGGGGATGATGAAGACAGGATAATATCGTCTAATCACA
Organism: Eilema griseolum; assembly: GCA_963662185.1. Lineage (NCBI taxonomy): Eukaryota > Metazoa > Arthropoda > Insecta > Lepidoptera > Erebidae > Eilema > Eilema griseolum. The sequence goes on along the minus strand of OY759247.1, from coordinate 13,867,552 downwards.
AAATCTGCGTCTAAAAATGTAAACAGTCTGAAAATTGTGTGTTGACTTAGGATTCCAAAGTACGCGCTTAAAATCTCCTTTTACTTAAATAATTATTTTCATCCTCAAGAAACCTTCAACAAAGAAAAGGCTTCCGAGCAATCTCGTCTAATGACCTTTAGAAGGTTTTGTTTGTACTTTATAAGATTACCGTACCAAAAATTTATATCTGAAGGAAATCATTTTAAAGGTTGAAAATATTTGGCTATAAAATGAACTCTTTGTCTATAAGGAACTAATTTACAATATTATAATCGAATAGAATCGATTATAATATTGTAAATTAGTTCATTATCTAAAGTGATGATATGGGAAAAGTCGATGAATGCAAAAACTACTCGGTGGACTTTGATATGTTTTTTATTATCAGAAAGATCTTGGCTAGAATTAGAATCTACTTTATGTTTGATCGCAATAAAGTGAGTGATGTAGATTCGGAGATAGAGTGGTGCTGTGGGCATCAACTAGTATAGTAACAACATATCGACGGTTGAAAAGCAAAAAGGTACAAGCCACATCGAAATTTCATACAAAAAAAGGTCTTAAAGCACATTAAACACTCTTTACAACACAGAGTAATTTGCGCATCAACTGTTCTTGTCGCTTACGGCCTTTAGCCTTTCAACGGTCGATATTTATCTTCACCGAATTAAGTAAACAACAAGTAGGTAATTCTATATCGTTCTCATTAGTTCTCTTAATCTCCCAATAGGTATATGACTATCAAAACTATTTATCGCTGAGGTAATATGTCAATTTCGAACAGTGGAAAGAAACCACTCTCCAGTAATAAACAAGTTTATCGAGATAACGTCCCGGATTCGTAAAACAATGATAGGTATAATTTTAGTATGTTGACAACGATTAACCGCGGTAGCCTAGTGGTATGGGTAATAGAGTGCAGAGACGAGGTATCGGGTTCGATCATCACCACCAATGACTTTACGATGCTTTTCGAAGATATGTGTGTATTTATCGCAGGTTTATAAGTGCCCGGTTATTATTTATTTATTTATTCTTTATGCACGATGTACATCTACCAGTCTACCATAGGGTGGTGCAGAGCTAGTACGTGGTAGGCGCATATTAAAGAGGGATAAGTTAGGTTCAATAAGGTAAATCAATTTGATTGTTCGATAACATGTAGATAATACTATAGATTAATTACATACACTTACATAAACAGTACATATACTTACATACCATATATCACACATATCTGATTATTATACATATATAACATAAATACAATATTACATATATAAACATATATAAATGTACATGAGTGGTAAAAACATTAATGTTGAGCCGATAACTCTGCCAATTCCGTGGTGATTGGACACATCGCAGCTTGTGCTCTTCCTGATCTCCTGAGGAAGTGCATTCCACAGACGAACGGCCTCAACAAAGAACGAAGAGCCTAAAAAGTTTGTTCTCTGAGTTGGAAATTGGGATCTAAACATAAACCTGACGAAATGTAGGTACTAGCACCTCTGCCTACCCCTTCGGGGATATAGGCGTGAGTTTATGTTATGTTATGTTATGTTCACAACGAATTTTGCATGATCTGAATTTCATAGCAAAATAGGAGTTCGTTTAAAAACAAACTTTTAAAAATATAAGAGTAGGTACGTAGCCCATTGATATTGGGTATAGCGACCAAGCTACCTGTGGTTAGGTGTGGTGATTATACATACATACATTCATATAATCACGCTTTTATCCTCGGAGAGTTAGGCAGAGGCGAATGAACATCCACATTTCACTAATAATTGTATTCGGTCCCACGTAATAGGGCGTGAGCATATTGCCGTATTTCGGGCGCTATTGTTGACTATTGGCACTACTGTCTGACGTTAAACAGCCCTAACTCTTAGTCGCCTTGTACGACACCGTACTATTACATAGATTATATCTGTTATTATTTCAAATAATTTCAATAGTTCAGTATTAAGCATTATTTTATTTTTTTATTCTTTATACCACTTAGGTGGCAGACAAGCACACAGCCCACCTGTCGGAAAGTGGTTACCGTGGCCTATGGACGTGAGCAACACCAGGGGGGTCACACTTGCGCTGCCACCCTGTAAGAACCTCCTAATACCCTTCTTGAAGAATTGTTCTTCTTGTAGTCGCTTGGGAAAACCACGGTAGGGTAGTTCATTCTACAGCTTAAGCCTTTCATACCTGCGTACTTGATAATCGCATTGTGTGGGGGTGGATTCCCAACCTGTGGTGATAGAATGTAGCCGTGGGCATCATAATCTAACGGTAAAACACACACAGCGAGCCAAACTCCCTCCTGACGCTGAGCAGTTCCACACCGCGAGTGAGTACGGGATTGTCAATGATCCACAGCGGCCACCTTTGCACAAAGTCGAAGGTTTAGAAGGTCGTATTAGACACCACTTTCTCCCGTAAGAGCGATGCAATTATTACTCGGTTGAATAAGAAGATAAAAATTGCATGCTCCTTAGTTTACTTATTTCTAATTAATTAAGTTGTTTAATTCAGTAACTGTTTTGTATTATGTACATACATACATACATAAAATCACGCCTGTCTCCCATAGGGGTAGGCAGAGATCACGGATCTCCATTTGCTACGATCCTGACATACTACTCTCGCTTCATTCACTCTCATTACATTCTTCATGCACGCTCGTCGGTTTAGAGTACTCCTGACCTGCCCCTTTTCTAAAACTTCCCCGATTTGGTCCAGGTATGTGCGCCTAGGTCTTCCCCTTCCGACGGTACCATCCACACTCGCCTCATACACCTGTTTCGTTAGTCTTCTTTCATTCATTCTCTCAACATGACCAAACCATCTCAACATTCCTCTCTCAATTCTCATCACTACATCTTCTATCACTCCACATCGTTCTCTTATCACGCTATTTCTCACTCTATCTTTCAAGGTCAAGCCACACATACTTCGCAACGCACGCATTTCTACTGCATTCACTCTACTCTGATGCTTTTTCTGCCACACCCAACTTTCACTACCATACATAAGAGTCGGCACCAATACTCCTCCATGTACAGCCAGTCGTGCCTTTTCGGACACTTTCCGGCTGCTCATAAAGTTGTGTAGTGCCCCATTCACTCTATTTCCAGCCATCACTCTCCTTTCAACATCTTCTTCATGCTTTCCATCTCTCGTAAACAATGTTCCCAAATATATGAACTCATTCACTTGTTCCACTTTTTCTCCATCTATACAAATCCTACACTCTGTCACGCATTCATCTCTTTCAAAAACCATAACTTTTGTCTTACTAACATTCACTTTCATTCCTTTCCTCTCAAAAGCTTCATGCATAGTTGTTACCATCTCCTGCAACTCATCTGCCGATGACGCCAGTAAAACCTGATCATCAGCATAAAGAAGACATTTGACGAGTAAATTCTTCATTCTTAAACCACATTCTTTATCTTTCAAATCTTGCAAACAACTGTCCATGAATAAGTTAAACAGCCATGGTGACGCTACACATCCCTGTCTAACCCCCTTTTGGACACGAAACCATTCAGTGTATGACCCATGTATCCTCACGCAAGCTCTGGAGTCCTCATAGAGAGACTTCACAGCTCGAATAAGGTTGCTGCTCACCCCATACATAGACAGTACCGACCAAAGTTCATTCCTCACCACTTTGTCATAGGCCTTTTCCAAATCCACAAATACGCAATAGACCTTTTGACGTCCTGGGGAACGGAAGCGGGGAGGCTGGTGCACCCTGGACGACGGTTAGTAGACTCTGACTCCAAGGGGAAGGAGCTCTGTTAGCCGTCGACAAATAACCCGACAAGCCCTTTTTTAGGGCTAGCTGACCCTGAGGGGGTCGTGGTATGGCGGACCTGCAAGGCCCGCGGGAAGGGATTCGTAGAATCCCTTCCATCCCAAACAGCCCTTTTTAGGGCTAGCCTGTCGCTCCCGGTATCCCTCTGCTTTCAGAGGGGACATGGGGGCGACACAAGGATCCATGGGATCCAGAGACGGGCCGGCCTACTGCTCGCGCAGAGGCTGGCAGGCATTCGTGCCACCGTCGGTGTTGGGAGAGTTGGCTGCTCTCCCGCGTCGCGTAACCTCCAGGATATCGACAACGACCTGAGTGCTAGCCACACTTGGGAAGCCGATATTCTGAAGGCCGCGGGGTTTGCCTTAATTGGCCGGCCCGCGACAAGGAAAAGTCTGAAAAACCCGACAGCGAAGTCGCTTAAAACCTACGGATACCAGGGGACCTCCGTAGTATGTACCCCGCTTCCCGGAATGGCCGTCACCCGGGGAGTGTAATTTTATCGGTTCTTCTCGTGGGATAAGATATGGATAAACTCAAACATACACCTAAACCCAAACCCAGTGAAACAGTCTGCGCGGAGGTCGCGCAGCACCACGACGCGGAGGTCGCGTCCCAAACCGCGGTGTCGGAGGAATTCGACACCGCCACGGAGAAGAGTAGGGCGAACAGCCCGGTGGGCCTACAGACCCGGAAATCTGTACGGCGGAAGAGGAGATTCAGGAAGAAGTCTCTTCCTCCTCCTTCCCCTCCACCACAGAAGACGGAGTCGGACTTGGAGCTCACCTTGACCGACTCCTCTTCCACCAGCAGCAGTCACGACGGTGACGAGACGCTGCATCCACCACCGCCGAAGCTGCTAGCGGTCAGCCGCACGCAGCTGCAGCGTGGTGATAGCCTCAGGGCCCCGGAGGATGTGAAGGCGCCGCCGAGTTCCTCCACCTCGGCGGCGTCCTTACCCTTACCTCGCGCCGACGTAATGTCGAAGGAGGTAATAGAAGCCCTAGAAGGTTGGGCCGGGGCCCGCACCGATTCCCCAACGCCGGAGGAGCACCGGGTCACGCAGGCGACGACGCGGCTTGTCGAGCTCTTCGACCTCCTGAGGGCGGAGCTAGCCGAGCTGCGGATCGACAGGGCTCATTTAGGCAGGAGGCATGTGGAGCTCCTCGAGAATAATGAGCGGATGGCGGCCGAATACCGCAAGGAGATGGGGAGGATGGCGGCCGAACTGGCGAGCCTCCAAGCGGTCGTCGCTGGGCTGCCGGCGGAGCGTGTGACGCGGTCGGCGCGGAGGCGACTGGTGGCGCAGCCAACGCCGCCGACGCGGCCGCTGTTGCCCGTGCGGTCGAGGTCGCCGCTGCGGCCGGAGTCGCTGGCGCAGCCGACGCCGTCGGGGCGGCCTGCGCGGCCGCTATTGCCCGTGCGGTCGAGGTCGCCGCTGCGGCCGGAGCCTCTGGCGCCGTCGGAGTCGCCGCAGCCGGGGCCGCCGAAGTCGCCGGCCCGACCAGTTCAGCCGGAGTCGCCGGTGCTGCAGCCGGCTCGGCCTGCGGACCCGTTGGCGCTCTGCATGGCGGCAATAGCTGCCATGGAGAAGCGCCAGGAGGAGGCGCTGGCGGAGCAGCGGGCGTGGCGGGTGGTGCAGGAAGAGCGCACCCGGAGCTGGCTGGAGTCCATAATGGACTCCAGCCGCCGACCGCCATTGGCGGCTCCGGCCGGATATGCCGGGGCGGTTAAGAGGGGCCCCACCCGTCCGGTAGTGGCGGGGTCCCCGCAGGGGTCGGCCAGCAGCCCGTCCGCTGCGTTTGCCGCCCCTGCCGCTCCGCCCGCTCGGGCTGCTCTCGCTGCGGGGGCTGGGAGCCCCCCCCAGGATGCGCAAGTTGCCCGGCCCAGGGGAAGGGGGAAGGGGAAGGGCAAGGGGAAGAAGTCCCCAGCCCTAGCCCCGGCCCCAGCTCTGGCCCGAACTTCGGCGGGTATAGCCGCCACGAGCTCCTCGCCGGAGGGGGGCTGGGAGGTTGCCGGCGCCTCCAAAAAGCGGCGCAAGGCGAACCGAAAGGCAGCCAAAAAGGCCAGGAGGGCTGAGGCTGCTGCGAGGGGAGTGCCGGGGAGGCTGCGCGTCCCCCGCTCAACCGCCGTCGTCCTTACGATGACGGCGGAGGCGGCGGATAGGGGCGTGCAGTACGCCCAAATTGTCACGCAGGCGAGAGCCTGCGTTGACATGAAGGCTCTCGACATGCCGGGCCCCATCCGGGTGAAACCCACTCGGACGGGTGCTCGGCTTCTCGAGATCCCAGGCGCTTCGAGCGGTCCCCAGGCTGATGCCCTAGCGGCTAAGCTTAGGGAGACGCTTGACGCAGCCGACGTCCGGGTGTCCAGGCCCAACAAGTGCGCAGAACTGCGCATTTCGGACCTGGACGACTCCATCACGGCGGAGCAAATCCGCCTCACCGTGGCGGAGGCCGGGGGCTGCCCCCTAGATACGGTTAAGGTCGGAGCGATCCGCTTCGGCCGCCGTGGACTGGGGGCGGCAGTTGTCGGCTGCCCCATCGCAGCAGCCAAAAAGGCTGCCGACCGGGGGTTCCTCGCCGTTGGAGGCGTGGTGCGGGTGCAGGTCCGGCTCCTGCAGGCTCGACCGACCAGGTGCTTTAGGTGCCTGTCGGTCGGCCACGTGGGGGTGCAGTGCACGGCGGTGGTGACGATCGGTGACCGCTGCTTCCGCTGTGGCCAACCCGGCCATACGGCCGGTGGATGCGAAGCTCCGCTGCACTGTTTCAGGTGTGCAGCGGGGGGCAAACCGGCCGACCATAGGGTTGGCAGCAAGGCCTGCACCGGGGGGGAGCCGAAGCCGCAAGGCGGGGGCTCCACCCAAAGTTCGCGGCGGGATGCGGAGATGGTTCCATAATGGATCCCCAGCTCCGCATCCTGCAGGCGAACGTGGGCCACGGTGCCGATGCTCAGGGTCTTCTGCTCCAGAGCATGGCACAGTGGTCCATACACGTCGCCGCTGTCGCCGATCCGTACACTCACCGGCCCCTTGGGCCTGCCTGGGTGGTCGACCTGGACGGGTCGGCGGCACTGGTGTACAACGCCGCTATGGGTGCCCCCCCCCCTGTTGTCGTGGCAAGGGAGCATGGCATCGTAGCGGCGCGTGTGGGGGAGATTGCGGTCGTGGCCGTCTATTTCACGCCGAGCCTACACCGACGCATAGGGGAGTACCGGCAGTCGCTGGAGCGACTGACCGACGTCGTCAACGCCTGTCATCCTCATCCGGTTCTTGTGCTCGGGGACTTCAACGCCTGGTCAGTGACCTGGGGGTCCCGGCACACGAACCCACGAGGTAGGGCTCTGGAGAGCTGGGCCGCTAATCACGGTCTAGTTCTCCAGAATCGCGGGGCCGAAGCCACGTTCGTGACCGCGGAGCGCAGTTCGATTATCGACCTATCGTTCGCAGGCGCTTCGCTGTCGCACCGTGTGCGGGACTGGCGTGTTGTTGTGGGGGTGGAGACACTGGCGGATCACCGATACGTTCGGTTTGATGTCTCCCCCCCCGCGGGTGATGCGCCGGTCATACCGGCCCCACGCGAGCCACGCTGGGTGCTTGGGAGATTGAATCGGGAGGTCCTCCTGGAGGCCGCCATCGTACAGGCCTGGGCCATTGCGCCGGACAGGCCTGTCGATATCGACGATGAGGCGGTGTGGTTCCGGGAGGCCATGACTCGTGTCTGCGATGCGGGTATGCCTAGGGCACCACCCTATAGTCCGAGGCGTCGGGTCTACTGGTGGTCTGCGGAGATCGCGAGGCTACGGCAAGCCTGCGTGATCGCGCACCGCCGGTGGACCAGACTCCGTAGGAGGCGTAGCCGAACCGCAGATACGGAGCCCCGAGTGGCGGAGCTTCATGTGGGATACAGGGAGGCCAGAGATGCCCTCCGAGCGGAGATTAAGCGGGCGAAAGCCGCGGCTTATAAGGAGCTCATGGAGACGCTGGAGCGGGACCCATGGGGGCGGCCTTACCTTATGGTAAGAGGAAAGCTGCGCCCCCGGGCCCCGCCGTTAACCCGGGTTCTCCAGCCAGCTCTGCTCGGTGGAGTGGTCGAGTCCCTGTTCCCGGCGCGAGCGGAACACGTTCCGCCGCAGATGACTCCGCCACCTCGGTCGCCTGTGGCGCCCAGTGTGGTAGTTGACGACGAAGTCCCCGAGGTCACTTGGGTAGAACTGGAGCTGGCGGTGCGAAGGCTTAGAGCCAAGAAGAGCACCGCCCCGGGACCCGACGGCATTCCAGGCCGCGCGTGGGTCCTAGCTCTGGGAGAAGACGGTCTCGAACCCCGGCTGAGAGGGTTCCTCAGCGCATGCTTGGAGCGGGGCCAGTTTCCGAAGATGTGGAAGACGGGGAGACTGGTCCTCATCCGAAAGGAGGGTCGCCCGGCGGACGAACCGTCCGGCTACCGGCCCATTGTGTTGCTCGACGAGGTGGGCAAGCTCTTTGAAAGAGTTATTGCGAAGCGCCTCGTCGAGCACCTCTCTGGTAGGGGGCCGGACCTGGCGGATGCCCAATATGGCTTCCGCCGGTGGCGGTCCACCGTGGATGCCATCATGCGCGTGAGGACTTTGGCGGAGGAGGCAGTTGCCCGGGGTGAGGTGACGTTGGCGGTGTCCTTGGACATCTCCAACGCGTTCAACACCTTGCCCTGGAGTTGCATCAGGGAGGCACTCGTGTACCACGGTGTGCCTCTCTACCTCCGCCGCATAGTCGGGGCGTACCTGACGGAGAGAGCCGTCATCTACCCAAGTGCGACCGGCGTCGGTCGGCGTGAGATGTCGTGCGGTGTTCCACAGGGATCGGTTCTCGGGCCGCTACTGTGGAACATTGGATACGACTGGGTGCTTCGCGGTGAGCTTGCGGACGGCGCCGCCGTCACGTGCTATGCGGACGACACGCTAGTGACGGCGAGCGGAGCTACACACCGCGAAGCGATCCTGAGGGCCACGACCGCGGTTGCTCAAGTCGTGGAACGGATCCGGCGGCTGGGCCTTGAGGTGGCTTTGCATAAATCCGAGGCCATGTTCTTTCATGGACCTCGGCGCACGCCACCACCTGGTTCCAGTCTCACAGTGGGAGGCACTCTCATCGGCATCAAGCCCCAGATGAAATATCTGGGGCTCGTGCTCGACGGCCGGTGGGACTTCGGGAAGCACTTCCGAAGTCTGGGCCCCAAATTGGCGGGCACAGCCAACGCTCTGGCGCGGCTACTGCCCAACCTGAGGGGCCCGGATGACTCCTGCAGGAGACTCTACGCGGGTGTCGTGCGGTCCATGGCCCTGTACGGGTGTCCCGTGTGGGCGGACACCCTGAGTGATCGGCACATGCTTCTGCTGCAGCGTCCGCAGCGGAAGTTGGCGTGCCGCATCATAAGGGGGTACCGCACGATATCATTCAACGCGGCGAGTTTCCCTTTCTAAAACCCGCTTGTGCATCCCATATTTTCTCATCGGTTTCTTTCATAACTCTCTCAATCAACACTTTCGCACACAGTTTGCCGACGACGCTGAGTAGGCTAATGCCCCTGTAGTTTTTGCAGTCTTGATGCGAGCCCTTTCCTTTGTAAAGTGGAACTATAACGGCCTTACACCAATCACTTGGTACACGACCGCTAACCCAACATATGTTGAAAAGGCGGCACAACTGACTTGCTACAAGGCCCTGTCCAGCCTTCAGCATCTCGACTGTCACCTTATCATATCCCGCTGCTTTACCAGCTTTCATACTTCTTAATGCACTCACAACTTCATTCATACTAATACCACTTTTATCAGCATCAACATAGTCATCCATCACCGAGGTTAGTACATGTACATCATCCTCTCTTTCAAACAAGCTTTCAAAATAGTCCTGCCATCTTTTTAACACACATTCCTCACCTTTTACAATACTTCCATTCTGGTCTCTAATAGCGTTCAGCTCGGAGCTCTGTGTTTCTCCTCTGGCTAAACGAATGGACTTCCAAAAGAACTTAATGTTTGTCTGGAAATCCTCAGATAACCTTTCATCAAACACGTCTTTTTGTTCCTTTTTCTTTCTAGCAATCACTCCTTTCACTATCCCTTTCAGTCTTCTATATTTATCTTTCGCTTCATCCACATTCTCAATGGTAGCTTGCTGCATTCTCTCATTGGCTCTGACTGAGAGCCAGTCAAGCCACGCTTTCTTTTTCTCACATACCAACTTTTGCACTTCTTTATCCCACCAATCATGCTTCACCCTTTGCACTTTACTTCTTTTACTTATACCACATACTTGGGAAGCCACACTCACAATCTCATCTTTGAATACCTTCCATAACTCCTCAATCTCACAAATACTATCAAGATCATGAAACCTTTCAGTCAATTTGCTTCCATACTCCTCTCTCACTTTATCTTCTTGCAAATTTTCTACTTTTATTCTTTCCAGAACACTTATGGGGTCACGCCTTCTACGTCTCCATCCTTTAAAGAGATCACTTATACGGCACATAACCAAAAAGTGGTCTGTATGGATACCCACACCGCGATATACCCTAGCGTCTAGAATATGTTTTCTCAATCTTTCATCCACTATTACAAAATCAATCATACTTTTCCTGACATTCTTCGCTTCTCTTGTATACATATGAATCCTTTTGTGTCGAAACATCGTGTTTGACACACAAAGGTTCCATTCCAAACATACTTCAAGCAAACCTTTACCATTTTCGTTGACTCTTTCATCTCCGTACTTGCCAAGAACCCTTTCAAATCCATCTCGTTTCAGTCCTACCCATCCATTAAAATCACCTAACATTATTATTCTTTCATTATCCTTACATTCTCTTAATACATCTCTTAAACTCTCCCAAAACTGTTCTCTTTCTTCTTGTCCTTCCTGGGACGTATTCGTACCGGAGTCTACAGGAGCATAAACCCCTACGACAAAAATACGAGTGAGTCCCACTTTCATTCTCATCCACATCAGTCTAGCATTCACACATTCGAATATATTCACACACTCAGCCATTCTAGCAGATAGGATGACACCAACTCCCTGGCAAGCTCTGTCAGTATTGGGTACTCCCGACCAGTACGCGGTGTAGGGTCCGTGCTTGGTGGTGTCACATCCTTTCCTCTTCGTCTCATTCACACAAAGCACATCAATCCTTCTTTCATCCATCATCTTACAAACATCATTCATTTTTTCTTCCATTCCTCCTCCAACATTCAACGTAGCAAAACGGCTCTCCGTGAGCCACTTTTCGCCCCCACGGGAAACGAGACGTGACGGGTGGCGTACCGCGTCGCCGCCATGCGGATGATTAATTTTTGGAATCATCATTGCGTTCCCACGAGTCATAGGGAAAATATGGTCCACCCCCGCAGAGCCCTTTACGGAGGTAAGGCGGAATCTCAAGTGTGTCCTGTGACCGCCAACACAGACACCCTCCGTTACACCAGCTTGCCCTCTGGTCACGAATCCTTGGCACGGGTCGGCTAACACCTTGGATCGGGGTTTTTTCTCGGGTATGCTCCCTGAGAGTTGGTTTTATTTCGGAGTGACCTTCTCCTAGATGGTTACAGACCAATGCTGACGAGGCCCATCTCCCCGGTTTTGATTTCAGAGTTTTCCTTCTCTTAGAAGGGTTGCAGCCCAATGCTGACGAGGCCCATCTCCCCGATTGCATTATGTATAGTGACTTAATGTGTACTATTATATTTAGATATACTTATGAGTTGTGTAATAATTTATAGGTCAATCAATCATTTAGCCCCTCTACAGTCTACTGCTGGACATAGACCTCTCCCAATGTGAAGTAGTAATATAGTTTAATTAAAACGTTATGAAAAAAGGTTATCTTAAATGAATTTGACATAACAGGTATATAAATCTTTAAACTCTGCACTTAAGATAAGAAAACATAAGAAACATTGCTAATGTTTGCTATTAATGCTCGCAATCAAAGCAACGCTTATATTATTAAATTAATGATTAAATTTGTAACAACTATGCAATCATTTATTGTATAATGATATAATGTTTATTTATATATTATCATGCATTCAATAACGTAATACATAATCTATTTATTAAAAAAAGATTTGAAATCAGTCCGTTTACCTACCTTGTTTGTGTTTTATGGCGAGTGTTGGATATCTTCTTTTTATGGTGTTAATTATATACCTACGTTGTCAAACATTTAACGAATAATATTGTGTTAATAAATAATCAGATTGGTAACTGTCTCACGTCATAAAAATGGCCTGTTGAAGTCTAGTCTGCATTAGGTATCTAGCAGCAGCACAATTCGATGAAAAGTACCTACCTAATGTTGGTGTTCTCATGGTATGAGCACTTTCGTGATAGTCTAAAGAGATTAAATACAGTGTTTCGATAACGTCTTTAGCATTTCAGTTCTTACTGGTTAAGGAGTCGGCCTTACGATCGAGAGGTCCTGTGTTAGAATCCTTTTCATCACACTACCGACGTGAACCCACTCCTAACACAAGCAATTTAGCTTAGGGGAATATATTAAATTCGGTTCTAATTTTCTTTTTATAAAGAAATTTAAAATTAAAATAAAACGATCATATAATACCTAGTGGTGTTACAAGAGTTCACATGCCACCAAGCCGGTATACCTTATAATAAGTATTTAAAAATGTAATAATATATGTATAATGCCCTACTTTGGAGGATTTTTTTTACATGCGGTAAATCCCCACGGAGACCCCCACCACTAGAGCCGGTGGGAGAAGTTATGTCGGACTCGAACCGACTAAAATGCACGACGCCTGTAGGTCGTTTTGGTTGCCAAAGGTGAGGTTAACAGGCATATGCCTCGGACCAGGGCAATCTCTCTCGATCTGGCCATCTCCTCGGGTACCGTACCGTACGCGGGCAGCTTGGCTTACGATCCTTCGTCGCTCCCGTAGCCGCTTCCGCCCCGTCTCCTCCTTCACGAGCATTACTTGCACGCTTTGGAGCCCTAGCCAACCTTAGTAACTCGAGTTGACATATGTCTCTAGTCGTTTTTACAGGTAAGTGAAGAGGATTTAGTTTGCTAAACATACTAAGGCTGCTATGAACAACGCCTTTCTAAGACCAAACTGTAACAATAATCACTAATAAGCTGCATTAAGTCGTAACCGAAGTCATTCAAATAGATGTTTGCCTATAATGATAATTGTTCTACTGCAAATAGATAACAATACCCTTATAACTCCACCCGCGCAGGCTAGCGAGAGTGGAATACATGGGGTAGCCATCTTAGGTTTCAATTACCGGGGTGTTAGAGTAGCCTATTGTACATTTCCCTCGCACACCCGCTTACCTTGGGTCATCTATAGTTTTGAGATAGACTCCTCAGGTGAAGGAGCCACGGTGTGCAAAATGTCAAATAAAAGTAATATAGCGACATTGACAATCTCTTCGACCTATGAAATCATGGAAAAAGGTGCAACGTGACCAAGAGGTCATTGTATACATGAGAATTGTCTTCGTGTCTCTTCGACTTCGTTAGTCGAAGAGAATCGAAGGTTTACGAATATGTCAATGTCGCCATGTTGAGACTGTTGTATTGATATGTCACACAAATACTTCACCTATAAATATATAAAACAGCAAAAAAATTGATTCCTCTATGAATGCGTTCGTTCGATACAATATCTATTCAAAATCTTCTTAATTGTAGAGTATTATGGATTTATTAGAAATTAAACGCAATAAATCATATCGAAACATTTTATGTAGGGAGATTGGCCTTTGTTCTTTCCCTCGTCTTTCATATCGTTGAACGTCTCCGCAGAATTTTTTTGAAGTAACTTCTCCCACATTTTTCCTTTAACTGTAACTGTAATTGAGCTGCAATTTCAGAAGTTATTTCATAACATGGAATGCCATAAAATTTCATATGAAAAACATGATATTTCATTGAATTGATTCGTGATGTTTTATTCTGAGGTAAGTGGTTGATTGTATCAGGGCGCACCGTAGTAGCGGCGGTAAGACCCATTATGGGGGAGTGGCTAGAGAGGCCACACGGCAGCCTCTCGTACTGTCTGACGCAGATGATCACCAAGCACGGATGCTTCGGAAAGTATCTGCGTCGGATGGAGAAAGAGCCAACGTCCGAGTGCCATCACTGCGACGCGAGCGAGGACTCAGGTCGGCACACGCTCACCGAATGTCCGGCGTGGGAGACGCCGAGGCAGGAGCTTGTGGCGGCCCTGGGAGTGAGGGTTCTCACGCTCTCCACCTTGCTCGCGGCGATGGATCGCTGCGCGGATGCGTGGGCGGCCGGCGCCTCCTTCTGCGAGCAAGTAATGCTCGTGAAGGAGGAGGCGGGGCGGGAGCGACGAAGGATCGCATGACATGCTGCCCGCGTACGAAGGCAACTCGGGCGTCGGAGGTCGATGAACGACCTCCGCCCCCCATGAGCGCCGGCCTGGGGGTGACAGGTGGAGCCGCCTGTCACCCTAGCAGAAGCAGGCCGCGGCGGTAGCGCACCTGGTGCGCCTCCCCGTTTCCAGGGACGAGTTGGGGACTCTGTAGTCCCCACACCCGAGAAGAGGGCCAGATCGTTAGAGATGGCCCTGGGTCGGCCGGGGTGCGAGGGATATACCTGTTAACCTCACCTTCGGCAACCAAAACGACCCACAGGCGGCGTTCGTTTTAGTCGGTTCGAGTCCGACATAACCTCCTCCACCGGCTCCGGTGGGGAGGTTTCCGTGGGGATTTTGCGCACATAAAAAAAAAAAAAAGTGTACATCTGACCGTCCTGGGTTGGCCGGGGTGCGAGGGATATGTCTCAGATAAACTCACCTCTGGCAACCTGCAGCCCATACAGACGGCTTGCGTTTTAGTCGGTTCAAGTCCGACATAACCTCCCCCACCGGCTTCGGTGGTGGGGATATACGTGGGGAATGGCGCACATTTAAAAAAAAATGTGTACATGCTTACCGATGTTACATGGCACAATGTACAGAATTCAGCATTTGGGTTGGCACGTCGCACAAAAGCCGTAAAAGTATCTTTTTCTGACTATTAATACTGTAGATTGACGGCACTTGGTGGAATTTGTTGTTACACTGTTTGAGTGTCGCAATGTTTCTAATAGGAATATTCTTAAAAGTCATTATAAACCTTTGAGGATGCCGTAAGGCGAAACCGGTCAGGTGTAATAAGCAATAAAGTAATGTGGAAAAGTACAAGTGAGTTATCAATATGTGTATCTTTTTCTTCTTGTGCCATCCATTTGTGAAAGGATGCACACAAGGTACAAGCCGCTCGTATTCCTTTCAGTACACGAGCTCTCAGTTTGGAGCCTGGGGTCCACTCTCCTATGAAGAGATTCAGCTTATTTTGACTTTAACCTCAAATTTTTAGGTTCTCACTCGTCTGTTGATCTTATAAATATCTAAATGTGAATGATCTTATAAAAGGTTCTTATTTTGGAACTGCTAAAGAAATTGAATTGAAATAAAGCGCTATAGGCGGCTTTACAAAGCTAATGTTAGCTAGTAAAGATGAATGGAGTCGCTAAGTTTGCCAGAAGGTAGTTTAACTAAGTTTATGCCTATGCACTTACCATATAGCTGACTACATGCTTGTTTGCTTAGATGAGACTGCCTTAAATTTGTATATTTTTAACGTCTATAGAAGAACTGCAGAAAGCTTCTTCTCTAGAATTCCTACAGTAACCTCATTTAAAATAATGAAGAATAGAACGATACGAGGTTAAGTGGAAAACATTTTTAGTTCAATAGGACCGGTAAATAAGAATGCATCTATATAAATCTAAAGGTTTAGTACTTGATAAATACCTATTACTGGCATGCGTGTGAAACACTTACATCGACCTCTGTACGACCATTTTAACCAGAACAATGTAAACGTACGTTTAGTCAGCAGCCCTTCGGCAGACCATAAAACGTTTTCGAAGTTGAACAAAGACATCAATCGGTTCACATTTCATCTCAAATTACACGTGTTTACTCATAATACGGACACGTTTGTCGAAGTTCTCGCAACAAACGCACATTCAACGCAACAAATATAAGGGTTTAGTATTCCCCGAACTTCACCTTAGGCAATCAATAAAATTTCAACGTTTTTATACTAAAATAAATTCATGGGCATTTTGTTGTTCTGTTCGCGGATGACTTAATAACTTCAGAAGATTTTACTGTCAAAATGTACAAATGAAAAAAAAAAAGTATCATAAACTTTCTTTTTACACGAAAGTATTGACGGGGAAAACGTATTCTTTTCCTCACGACTTCCCCACGGATATTAACACCTGATCCCTGATATCGTTGCTGTAAATTTAGCACTACCCATCCGTAGACAACCAATTATTCAAGCATTTCGCTCAGGTCGAGCAACAGGTTGGGAGTTTACCGTTTTCTTCTAGATGCTCACTGCAAATTTCTTAAAAAAAGCAAGTGTTGCTAATGAGTTACTTACCTAGGTATACTTTTTAATTCGTTAGATTGTTTACGCTGTTTAGCTAAGTATTGGTAAAAAAAATATATTTTGTTTTCGTTTCAATATAACAGTAGTTTACTCGCAATTAGATACATATATCAATATACTTCCTAGACTGAATGCTTATAATGTTAGACAAAATAAAAACTTTACTATGTGTAGGTAAATAAAATAAATCACTTTTATTTTTATCCTTTCTTTTATAGCATTTTTCCCAACGCTAAATTGTACTTTGTAATTTCATATTCGTAAACGCAGATTTCCATTTGTGATTGCTCCTTATTTTCGTCTTATTGTGTAGCTGTTACAAAAACTGTTGTTAATGTAATGAAACGTAAGTACATAAAATTAATAAAGAAACATCTAAAGGCGTTCAAACTACTATAATGCATTTAGATATTAATCAATAACCACATACTTCCGAGTTACATAAAGTATAATGTCATTATTATCAAAGACAGGATCGAAGTTAATCTATTTGATTGTAACACAAAAGAACACATCGAAAGCATTAAAACATCTTATACAGTACACTGGTAAAGTACGAGCCACGAAACCTGTTAACACGAAAGCATTACTCGACCGACATTAATCACTATGAATTAACAGAAGTGTAGCACAATCAGTAATTAATAGTCTATATTTATTGGGTTCAACATAAATAGTGTGTTGTCTATCGTATCAAGACAACAACTCAAAATAAAATACCCTTGGCCAGACCTCCAGGTGTGAGTGCATAAATATAATACACCGGCGACCCGCTGGCACGCTCATGCTCGCTGTCATATTAACTGTTACATTAAATTACGGCCCCAGAACTGATCGACCTTTCGTACTTATTATCTCAATATAAAACAGACGAAAATCGACCTTAAGTTTTAGTCACAAAGCTTGATGTCCAAAAATAATTTAGTTGGTATCGGATGTTTGGGATCTGAAAAATCGGAGCCGGCGATGTACCAGAGCTCGCACATTGATTTCGGCTCTTTCGAAAAGCTATCTTTTTTGTTCATTTGTTTGTTTTAATAATATTTTATCCGATGTGATGGAACGGACGCATTTGTCAGCTCTGTAAAATATATCTACGTCCTGAGAAGGCTGGCCTGGCTAATTAATTACGTAGATTGTTACCTACATACTAATGAAGGCACGTATCGTTGATGAGATTTATAAATATTCATTATTCATATATTTTCCCCTAGTTACCAAAAAGCCGTACTATAGTTGTTATTATTAAGTTTGGTGGTTTAGGTGACTAAAATAAAGTGTAAATTAATTGTTAGGCTTCAACATTTTATAACACGATTTACTCGCGGTTTCATTCCGAACTTTAAATTCTTACTAATCACCTTAGTGTCCATTTTCAAACAAATTTCATTTGCGTACTTTTTTATTGTATTTAAGAAGAGTTGTAATACAAGAAGGAACCTTAAAAGGAGCTAGATCTAATATACACCCAACACAACACATAATGAATAGTAATCGACTTAGTACGTGATTCACCAGCTCACTAAATTGAAGTCAATAGTTCTTTGTAGCCTGCAGTGTAAGACGTAATCCAGTATCAATTACGTAAATGGCAAACAGAAGAAGTGATCTGAGTAACAAATAATAAAAACATGGACATGAAGAACTGAAAGTAAAGCGACATCAAAAAGACGCTTCGATGTCTAAATAAAAAATATGATGTAGGTACGTACTAATAGTCATAGTTCTTAGTCAAAATTGATTGAGGCTTTTTGTGGCAGTAATGTGCAAATTATTTACGACTTTAAAAATAGTTCCTTCATAGTCGCGTGTTTTCCGACAGAGTAGAATTAAGGCCACCCCATCTCTTCCCATGCGGTGTCGTATAAGGCGATTAAGGGATAAGGCTGTTTAACATCAGACAGATATATACAGCCCGGCCTCAGACGCATGGCTCGAGCCGGAATTCGGCAATAGGCTCACCCCTATTACGTGGGTCCGAATACAATTATTGGTGAAATGTGGGTGTTAATTCACCTCTGCCTAACCCTCCAGGGATAAAGGCGTGATTATATGTATGTAATATTTACCAAACATATTATCGTTATAATGAAAATGTAGTTTATGTAAGGAATATTTGTACAGAACTAAGGAAAACTAAAGGAAATGTCCTGAATTACATTTCAGCTTTTAGTTACCACGTGTAAGTTATTTTAATGTGCATATCACTATAGATTTATAATGGAGTCATTAATTCTTGCATACAAATTCATTTCCTTACTGTTATTAATTCGTAAAAGCAAATATATTTTATATTTTTATGCTTTCACGACACAATGCTAATTTCTAAGCCGACAGGAACTGTCAACATTTGTTTTTAACAAATCTTTGAATGTTAAACTACAATTAATTTCGGTGGAGTATTTACAGTTGGCAATTGGCAACGAACATTGATGAAGGCCGAGCAAACAATTCAAAATTAGGAAGTTGTATTTAAAAGATATATAAATATAGAGATATAATATATAATAGATAAGATAAAGATCGAAGAAAAACGATAAAGACCACTGATTACTACTACAAATTGCCCTTATGGCGGTAGCTGTTTGATTCTTGCTGTATCAACAGTTCAATCACGTGAATGAACGTATCGCTGAGGGTACATCAGTGCCAATGGTCTCTCTACCGTGGATGCTCAAGACCCATGCGAAGTAAAAGAGAAGAGGTATAAAAGCGAGAACTGACATGGTACTAGAAGATTAGAATGAAAGCGTGATTAATTACATTAATAAAAGTAATTAGTGAAAACTGTTTACTTCGAGTAAGTAATACACACCATGTGCAGATTGTGAAAAGTAGGCATTGAGAACGTCAAAATGTTGGAAAAAAATCGATTAGAAAAAATCTTATAAGTCATTTTATCCAAGTATTATAAATATTTTTTCCAATATATCAAATATTTAATTAACATTTTCATTAGTCCCTCCCAATGCCTTCAATATTGACACAATAAAGATTATTTTGTCGTCACTGAAGCTTTAAAACCGTTTTTAAGTCTAAAAGATTGTACATGAAAGGAATATTAAAAATGAACCGTGACAGCAATGGCTAATATAGAACCTATTCAAGAGTGATATCATTCAAGTTAACTGTACTGTGCATTATCATTTTTGATGGCTTTTATTACGTAGTTCTCAATACTTCACGATGTGTTATTCCTTTAAAATTATTCATACATTAATAATTTTATCACATTATTAATTTTATCCGACAGATAAAAAACACGCCTGGTTAGTTCTTATTAGCGATCAGCAGCATCAATGTGATTCCGTTTAAAAAAAAAGGAAATTCCTAGGCGCTTTCTATTAAAATAATAGCATAATGAAAATGAATAAAATACAACATAAAAATGATACTTTACCACCAATATAATATATACATTATATATATTTATCACCAACACCACCAACCACCAATATATATTCATATATCTTAAGTAAGTATTCTAAGTTGCTTTGGTAGGGAGCATGTTCCCAAGTAGAGCCATAAATCAAAATGTTTATCAGCATTTTTCAAAAGTTCACTACTGAGGGGGCAAAATAGTAGCGTAGGTCAAATGAGTCAGAATCGATTCACGGGATCCAGGGTGTCGGATGACGGGATCTAGGAAAATCCTCAAAATGTAGGCAAAGATACTGTTTTTGTTACTTTTACATAATCTCATTTGAGTATTCGCCTCTGAAAATCATCCTCTTATTATTTTAAACTGATTATAAAAACCTAAGCAAACGACGAAAAAATAGATATGTCATAAACTTAAAGCTCACCAAAATGAAAAAATAAATAAAAAAAAGTTAAACCGACTTCAAGAAACAAAATAGAGGCCTTTCTTCTTCTTCGTGTCAATGGCAAAAATTTAAAATAGCTAAATAGAGGCTCTGAAAATCAAAAAGTAAATGAATTTATAGATTTACTGATCTGTTGATTCTTTTATTCTATATAAAATTGTCATGTAATTGATGTTCTTGGAAATATATCTTGGTGGCGCGATTGGCCACGTGCGCTAGTGGACTGTATTGCGGAGAAGTAGCTAACTGTTCCATTGACGCTTTACACACAAAAAGACAGGTGATCGGGTTGCCGCGGACGTGATCCAGGCAATGAATGCAACCCGAGAAATTAGGAGAGGATACACTAACCTTCACGACACCACGTGTTTTCATCGCAGCCGGTACACGGATCTTCTCTTCCTTGCTCAGGAGCTGCCGCCAGCATCACTAAATCACTTGAGGGACACACGAGAGGCACAATCCGATCGGTAAAGGTCTATGAAGCGGTAAAAATGCAACAAATATTATTCATTTCTGAGAGACGCGCGCGCGGTCCGCCTTTACGCTGGCTAGTTCAAAGAGGGAGTGAGTGTCTATATATCACAAATGGCGGACGGAAACTATATCTAGTACTATACTATGGTTAGTGCGGGAGGGGAGATGGGTATAGAAGGAGTGTGTTTCCGCGTCAAAAAATACAGTTTCTACATCGGCGCAACCATATCTAATTTGAATACTATTTGCAAAAATAATCCAAGAATTAATCTTTTCTATCAGAATAAATGTTAAAATAATGCTTTTGATCTTCATATCCGGTATGTGATTATTGTTTTAGATAAAGCGATCTAGTTACATAACTTCTAGTGTTTACTGGTAAGTTATTATTATTGTAAACTATTTGATATATATTTACGATATTACACGATATTACGATATTTGATATTATAGATTACATTAGAGCCATTGGGACAAGGATATGGATTTTATTTTTATAGAGGTAGGTTATCGTCTGGAGTAGCTATTTTTTATACCAAAAGCAATTTATCCGGGGTAGGACACAGTAAGTATAATTAATTACGTAACTGTTCGGGACTTTTCGCAATTAAATCATAGAACATACTATTTTGGCCAACGCCAGTCTAGTCGTGACCACGGGTGCTGCAACGCTTCCGAAACATCTGCAAAAATAGTAAGTTCCATGACTTAAGTGTTCAAAATCTCCCAAACAGTAATTTAGTTATAAATTTACGCTGCGATAGTTTAAAAATAACAACAGCTATTATAAATTTAATTAAAACAATCGCGCTGCTTATAATTGCCTAGCTTCTTAGCTTAAACACTTAGGTAAGTACTAATGTTCCATTTATACCAAAAGGCAGAGGCTGATAGCGGCTGAAAGCGCCTATTGTCAACGAAGAGTAGGCACGCGGCAGCTCTACGCCACCCGTGACAGCGCGAGGCCACTTGCTAATGTGCGAGGTCACACGCTGTGACTTGAGCATATTTACATTTCATATAACAAGAAAACACATGTATTACACAACTTTGCGACATTGGGAATTTTGTACTTAGTTTGAGCACTTTGAGTAGATAAATACATTGTAGTCAGTAAAGAAGAGCGAAGAAGTAAGATCGCCACGCGTACCACCGTGGTCTCTAAAGGATAGCGTATCTGTTCCACCAATCTTACTCATTATGATGTACTTACTCACGTGTGAGTTGACGAAGTGGTTTACATATATTACGATAAAGTTTCCTTGTATACTGGTTGCGGGTACTCTATACGTCTCCTAGAAAGTAGAAAATATATTGTGTTGAATAGCCCTTTAACTTTGACATACCTAGTAATATTGCGATTTATGCATTTTCATATCGGGGACTATATTTCAATTGATTGCATCAACAGATCAGTAAATCTGTAAATTCGTTTATTTTTTGATTTTCAGAGCCACTATTAAGCTATTTTAAATTTTTGCCATTGACACGAAGAAGAAGAAAGGCCTCTATTTTGTTTCTTGAAGTCGGTTTAACTTTTTTTTCATTTGTTTTCATTTTATTGAGCTTTAAGTTTATGACATATCTATTTTTTGACATATTTATTCAGTTTAAAATAATATGAGGATGATTTTCGGAGGCGAATACTCAAATGAGATTATGTAAAAGTAACAAAAACAGTATCTTTGCCTAAATTTTGATAATTTTCCTAGATCCCGTCATCCGACAACCTGGATCCCGTGAATCGATTCTGACTCATTTGACCTACGCTTCTATGTTCAAGAAAGCAAATATCATAAAAATCCGTTTCGCACATTATGCCTTTTATATACAACGGTTCATCAACTATTTTGCCCCCTCAGTAGTGAAATTTTGAAAAATGCTGATATACATTTTGATTTATGGCTCTACTTGGGAACATGCTCCCTACTAAAGCAACTTAGAATACTTACTTAAGATATATGAATATATATTGGTGGTTGGTGGTGTTGGTGATAAATATATATAATGTTGGAGCAAACGAGTGAAGACCGCGAAAAGGTAAACGGAAGGCAGGACGCCCCTAGCCAGATGGACGGACTTCCTGAAAAAGGTGGCTGGGCCAAACTGGTTGCGGAAGACAGAGGATCGGGGAAGATGACGCTCATTGGGAGAGGCCTATTTCCAGCAGTGGACTGCGGTGGGCTAATTGATTGATTGATTAATAATTCTGGCATATTCTTTGGCCGTATTCAGTTTAGTCACACCCAACAATTTATCTTCAATACTCTACCAACACAGATTGGCGTATTTGACGTCATAGAGGTCCCGTAAACGCAGCATGCCTAATACGTGTTAGCTCGGTTCGTTACGTGTCGTTTGCCTAACAACATGTAATGGCCGACTGTCATTAACTATATTAACCCTAGTTCGTAATTCTAATGGTGAATATCGCAAGTCATGCGTTTTGTCATAGTCCCTTATGATACCACTTCCCGATTACATACGCGTCGGCGCTTGTGATGTCTTTCTTAAATAGTTTCAATTTATTCTGCTGGCATCATTATTAGATTCTTGCAGAAAGTTCATTAATATGTAAAGCAGCAAAAGCTTACTTCATACTCTTTCAGCTAGACC
This sequence comes from Eilema griseolum, assembly GCA_963662185.1. Classification (NCBI taxonomy): domain Eukaryota; kingdom Metazoa; phylum Arthropoda; class Insecta; order Lepidoptera; family Erebidae; genus Eilema; species Eilema griseolum. The sequence goes on along the minus strand of OY759247.1, from coordinate 13,844,313 downwards.
AGTTTTCATTTAGCCTTGTTCCAAAAAAAAATTCTGTCGTTTTCGTCCAGTCGCTTGAGGAACAAACAACCAAATATCTTTACCAACTTTCACATTTACAAAATTGAGGAGGGTTATACATTTTCTTAGTCGTGAAATTTGAAAGATTTCTTACTTGACCTTTACTAGGCCTATTAAACACCCTCGCTTGACCTTCTAAAGCCTTACAAAATCAAAAACCAACAATCGCAAATTCAAATCAATTTATTGAGTACTTTCACAAACAAATCTTTGCGAAGGTACCGTTTATACTCGAAGGACTCAATTTATACACCTTGACCTACTTTTGATGGAAGGTTACAGCTAGGGTAGCCAGAAATGTCCATCTCCGTGAGACGTTCTTCTATTTAAATTTTTTTGTTTTTTTTATATAACTAGGTGACAGATATGCACACGGCCCACCTGATGGAAAGTGGTTACCGTGACCTAGGAACATGGTGTAACACCAGTGGAGTCACATCCGTGCTGCCGATCCTGTAAGAACTGAGATTTTATGTGCCCTCAGTGCAGAACACAAAATCAGGACAAGCCTTTGGTTTTCCTACTGACAGCACAAAAACTTTTCGGTGAGCTCTGGCTACCCTTCTCACCACCGGGAACACAACACGAGGTTTTTATAGCCGTGGTATTCTGTCATTCCAAGACTTTAGTCATGGAAATATTTATAAGGTATTTCCTATCGAGTGTAGTTCATAATATATCATATTAACACCTTTTATGTTGCAACATACTTACCATTTACTAAAACAGATATTACCATCATTTCTTTATATTCTACCATCATATAATTCATCTGTATCTTTAACATGAATAATATATAGGTAATATTCTACGAACTATACTTGTTTTTATACCACTTAGGTGGCAGACAAGCACACGTCCCACCTGATGGGAAGTGGATACCCTCATTATACATAACTAAAACTTTACTAAAGCGCCTCATTATTATACCTGTCATGCTTACCTACTTCATAAATTACTCATTACTTACTTTAATTTCTGACAGACTTTACTCTCAGGTTAAATTTCAACAACTTGTCCTGGATTTTCTGTAAGCAAATAATGGTAAACCTGTTTTATGCCGTTGGCATGGTGACGGATAACGTCTAATTAAGCCTCTTGAGGATGGAATAATGATATGAAACTGGAGAAATTAGCAATGAAACAAGATATATGAGCTTTGAGAGTAATTTGAACAAATATGATATGAAAATATGAGACATTTTTGAAAGATATAGAAATATTACGCATGTCGCGTAGGTTTACTTTACCGTAGCAGATATAGTGCGTATATATGTCTCTTTATACGTGCTGAAAAATCCTCACCTTTCCCACCACCGGAGCCGGTGGGATAGGTTAAGTCGGTCTCAAACCGACTAAACCACACGACGCCTGTGGGTCGTTTTTGTTTGCCGAAGGTGAGGTTGACAGGCATATCCTTGGCAACCCGGCCGACCCAGGGTCATCTCTCTCGATCTAAGCCTCTCCTCAGGTGTGGGAACCACAGATTCCCAAACACGGCCCCAGAAACGGGGAGCATCCCGGCAACGGGGTGCGTTTTCGGAAATGGGGAGTGTATTGCGAATAACGAAGATTGACAGAGTTATGTTCGAATTAGGTTTGATATGATATGCATGGCTTGTATTCGAAGAACTTATTACAATAGAAATTTAGAGAATTCTAAATAATACTCTCGGCTACATTTTAAACAAGATGAATCCCGTAATGTCACCTAAAAGTTTTCCTTTCGCTGTCATTTAAATTGAGAAATTACTACGCTGTTTCGGCTTCTCTTAGTGACTAAAGTTGTTTAAAAAGGAGCCAACCTTGCTACAAATCTACAATTTTCAAAGTTTTCCCTTTAATTGTGCGTTAAAATATTGCTTCTTGCCAAACTCATACTTCACAAATGACTGAGGACAAAACGGCAAAATAAAATAAGGGTTACAATGGCGGTCTTCTAGATTGATTACGTTGACATAAAAAGTTTGAGTATTCGTAGATCTAAGAGATTGAAGACTTCATTGTCAAGTCTAGATACAGATTCTTTTCGTTACAGATCATTGTCAAGTCTAGAGACAGACAGACAGAAACAGCGAAGTAATGCTATAGGGGTTTATTTTATCCTTTTGACATGTGGAAACTTAAAAAATAAATTTAGAATTCACAGATATTCTTAGAAACCTAGTTGAAGCTTTGTGCAAGAGTGATACTTCATTAACTGTTTGTATTTGACAATAAATAATCAATTTACCATTTTCTGATGATGAAAACATTTTTCGAAACTTCGACATTAATATATTGCTTAAACCACGCGTCATTAACTTATCGGTATGTAATCACAAGAGCATTTAATATTCATTACAACAAATGATACGCCCACATACGTATACATAAGCAGACTCGTTGAAAGTGTGGTGTACCGTTAAGGGCCCTGTACCAGGACTCACGTAACCTGCAAAAGGCGGGCGTGGGGTAAATAACAGTCTATTACCTACAATTACATTATTATATTCACTTTAGCTTTGTCACGAGGGCCCGATGACACGATCTGGTGCTTAAGTGAATATTCAACGGCATCCGACACACCACTTTGTGGTACGTCTTTATTTAGGTGTGGGGTAGATAACTGCTTTAATCTACATATACAAACATAAAGAGTTGAAGACCTTTTAGCTATATATATATGTTTATACTATAACATTTTGAATTGGGTTTAAAGGACCACGATTACGCGTTTTTAATCCATTTTGTACAAACTAGGAAATAAAATAATATAATGTTTTCGATAGTTAATTACCAACTACTAACTTTTCTACTAACACTAATCACTAACTGCTATGATTATCCTAGCAGATAATACATGTGTGATAATATAATGATATATAGACCAATCAGAGATTCGAACTTGAACGATACCTTACAGCAGTCGAACTCACTTTCAATGCACCACCAGGGTTTTAAGTAACATATTTAGGTAACCGTGAATAAATGTCATGTTTTTGACAGTGACAAAACCAAGTTACCAGTAAATAAAAGAAAAGGAGTTACAGCGAAAAATAAAATTTGTACAAACCGTTTAACCGTTTATGCTAATATTTTCCCTTATTTAATTCGAAGCACGTAAGCATAAACAGTAGGATAATATTTCCATGTAACGTAAAAATACATATTACGCACGCAAAATATTTTTATCCCTTCGTCCTTTAAATTCTTTCACATCAGCACACACCCACCTAAAGGCATTTTACATAAATTTCCGACGTAACATTCTTCCTTCACAAACAAGCGCAAAGAACAAGCGATAAGTTTTATAGACGTATTGTTACCTTTTCTTACCAAACTCCGAGTGAACAGACCTCAATAACACATTCAGTCTGCTTACAAATTTGTTTCACCTATTCGTGGATATTTTGGCGCTTTTCAAAAGCCACATCGATGTCAGACCACCCGACTAACGCATAAACTTGCCAATATATTAAAAGTAAACGTCGAGATGAAATGGAGGCGAGTATTTTGCATATGATTAGTAAGTCTCTAAGGAGTTAACGTTCCAGTCATTGGTAATATACATGCTTCAGAGATGCTTATTAGTTACGTCATTGTTAGTTCAATAAATAAAATATGTTATTGCTACTAACTACTATACTAGCTATACTAGTTATACTAGTTATGAAAAATCTTGAAATACAGTTAGCATGCCTGTAATTCAAAGCAACCTTAGTAATTCCTTGCATTTTAAAACGTGTACCTCCACCCTACAGAATACCACGGCTATAATAACCTCGTGTTGTGTTCCTCGTGTGAGTAGGTAGCCAGAGCTCACTGGAGTGTTTGTGCTGACAGTGGGAAGACCAAAGGCTTGTCCTGATTGTTTCTTCTACACTGAGATGAAAACTCACTGTTCTTACAGGGTCGGTAGCACGGGAGTAACTCCCCTGTTGTTGCACACGTTAATAGGTCACGGTAACCAGTTTCCAACAAGTGGGTTGTGTGCTTGTCTGCCACCTAAGTTGTATAAAAAAAACCGTGATGAAGATAAGTGGAGCAGCCAGTCACGCTAGCAGAAGCAGGTCACGGATGCGGCATGGTTTCGGGGACCCTGTGGTCCCCGCACTCAAGGAGGGCCAGATCGAGAGCATCTCTCTCGATCTGGCCATGGGTCAGCCGGGGTGCGAGGGATATGCCTGTCAACCTCAACTTCGGCAACCAACAATGATCCACAGGTGCCGTGCCTTTTAGTGGGTTCGAGTCCGACATAACCAGTTCAAGCGGGAAGGTATCCGTGGGGATATTTTTGCACGTAAAAAGCCTCTTTCTATTTTAAAAGCAACTTAATCGAGTAATCAAAGTTAACAATTATATAATTACTTCTGCAAAATGTACTGAATATAGTCAAGTGCGTGTGTGTGCGGGGTGTGCATGTGTGTGAGGGTGTGAGTATTTTTACTTATCATTCGCTTCTGCAAAATATAAGAATATTGTCTATGACCAATAATTAGGTTTAAGTTTATGATGTTCTTTAATTTAACTAAGATAAAATCGCCATGTCTGCCTAAAATAATTAACGAGGTACTGTAATTCGAATAGATTAATTGCGTTAATGAACTACAATGGACTGTTAGGTCTTGAGGGAGAGCTCTACACAGGCGAGTTACTAAACATCCTTTAATTTTATAGGAACAAAAGCTTTTTTCTTGCCGTCTTGACATTGTTGCGATAAAAACCGGTGGAAAGGCAACGCAATTTGCGACAACGCCTGAAAGTAATCTGTCTTGTTTAATTTACTAAGCAATGACAATCAACATTTAATTATTGCTCTAATTTTAACTATTAATGGAACTCTCTTGAAACATAATGAAAACTATACAATAACGTTAACGGGATTTAACGCGATCATTGTATAGGTACATACATACCTTTGATTTGCTTGATGTTTCGACCATGTTTCACGCGGCTTACAGCATCTGTAAAATAAAAACCGTTATAGTACTTACGCACAGTCAAGTGTAAAAGGAACTTTATCTTATGCACACTTAAGCTGTGGAATGAACTCCCTGCTATGGTTTATGCAAGCGAATACAATATGGGATTCTTCAAGAAGAGCATCAGAAGATTTCTACCTACAGGGTCGGCAGCGCGAATGTGACACCCTTTTTTTTTTTTTTTTTTTTTTTACGTGCGCAAAATCCCCACGGATACCTCCCCACCGGAGCCGGTGAAGGAGGTTATGTCGGACTCGAACCGACCAAAACGCACGCCGTCTGTGGGTCGTTTCGGTTGCCGAAGGTGAGGTTGACAGGCATATCCCTCGCACCCCGGCCGACCCAGGGCCATCTCTCACGATCTGGCCCTCCTCTCGGGTGTGGGGACTACAGAGTCCCCAACTCGTCCCCGGAAACGGGGAGGCGCGCCACGCGCGTCACCGCCGCGGCCTGCTTCTGCCAGGGTGACAGGCGGCTTCACCTGTCACCCCCAGGCCGGCGCTCATGGGGGGCGGAGGTCGTTCATCGACCTCCGACGCCCGAGTTGCCTTCGTGCGCGGGCAGCTTGTCTTGCGAAATGTGACACCCTTGGTATTGCACACGTCCATAGGCTACGGTAACCACTTTCCATTAGATGGGCCGTGTGTTTGTCTACCACTATATTTACAAAATATACTAGAGAAAGACCACGGTTTGAGTAGACAGTTAATCGAACTTTATAATTAACGCCATTCATGAATGTCAATAGCTAAAGCAGTAGTTTTTATGACATCTTTGTAACGTCATCGTTTCTGTTAGTTGCTGATTAGGGTTATGGCAGAGCAGAGCAAAGGTTTGTGCTGATAATGTAATATTAAGAGAGGGCTAAACTCGCTTACTCCTTAATCGTATCACCATTGCCCTCATAGTGACCCAAAGTGTGGGCATTTTTCTTTTGATATTTGACAGTACTGTAGCTATTAATAACACCAGCAAACAAATGAAATCAAATCAATTTATTGCGATATATGGGTACACAGGTTACAGGGGGGGGTACAAATCCGAGAGGTTTTTCCACTGAGTACAAGGAGGTTTCCTAGAGATTCGATTAGTTGTCCGTTAATGTTGGAGAAAATGGGTTTATTATTATATTCATACAAACTGGTGTAAAATCGGAGTCCTGAAATTTCAAATAGAATTTAATACACATGCCTGGTATATCGCCCCGCATCGTGTTTGTTGAAATTCGAACTTCGTCAATAAACCCAATTTATAGCTAACAATTTCATTTAAAACGGGAATTTAATTAGCGAACTAACCATGAACCAGCCAAACATATTTGGACTTTAGTGAAAACACTATAGTATAGACTGCTTACATACCAGTAAGAATATTAAACTATATGTTATTAAATTGCTCAGTGCAAATATTTGTATTAATGAATATATATATTTGCATTGGTCTGGGTGTTTCTATGTATATGTATGTATTTACAAAAAAAAAAGTATCTAAGTATGTTTATCCGCATTCTAGATCCCATAACACAAGCTAGTTAAGCTATGCTTACCATGGGTAGCGTTGTGTAGAATGTCGTGGAATATGTATTATTATTAAATTATAAAACACACACCATTCTATCCAATTAAGTGCCTTTATTTATTATTATTTGTTACAGATATTGCATTGCTACAAAATATGAACTTAGCAAAAAAAACATCATCAGCCATTTTTTCATCAATATTAACATTCGATTATTGTAAATAAGCATAAAATAAAAACTTTTGAAATGTTATGAGACTGTTATGAAATAGGAAGTTTCTTCTCTGCATACAGAACTATTTGCTAAATGACATGCACTAGTTACTCGAAATACGAAATCCAAACTTAATGACTTATTTTTTAATCTTCGCCAATCGTGAATCGCAGAACCGATTGCTCCGTCAGCCGAAGCAGTAATTTGCAAAATAGAAAAAAACAGTCATTTGTCAGAAACACACAAAAATAAACAACAAACCTTTCCCACGGTTTCGAAAAACGATAGATCCACCGAAAAGAATATTGTTAACAACCATTTTAGCCTATAAGAAATCCTATGTTCATTTTAGAGGTCCGTGGCTGAGTTATCGAAGCGAAGTTCACATCTATACTCGTATTGAAAAAAATATGGATGATTTTGAATAATAATATATAAATGTTCATCTTTGAGTCAATACATTTTTTTTATACAACTTAGGTGGTAGACAAGCACACGGCCCACCTGATGGAAATTGGTTACCGTGGCCTATGATTGTATGTAACACCAGTGGAGTCACTGCCAACCCTGTAAGAACAGAGATTTTAAGTGCCTTCAGTGCAGAACACAAAATCAGGACAAGCCTTTGGTCTTCCCACGGATAGCACAAAAACTCTCCATTGAGCTCTGGCTACCCGACTCACCGCCGGGAACACAATACGAGGTTATAATAGCCGTGGTATTCTGTAGGGTGGTACTTCCCCAATCGGACTGCTCAATTCGGACGGGAATACCGTCGTGTCCTACATTTATTATTATTAATTGGTGTACCTACTTACGTCTAGAGTCGATTATAATATCGAAAAAAACAAACCATGAAAAATTACTTTGGTTTTGCTAAATGTGGTGAAAATTGGGTTGATGTTCAATACAATGCCGAACCTAAACCACATCTATCAATATTTGTTAACATTTTTTTGCTTTATTAACAACGACTTACGAAGTATTGTTTTCATATAAAGTTATTATACTGAATTTATTTGAATGTTAGTAATTTTAGTAATTAAAATTAATTGACCACAGTTGACGTAAAACGACGATGTGTGATAATTACGTATGTATCACATGTATTCTTTAAAATTATTCTGAAGAATTATCGTGAATAAATATATAACAACCATATAATAGTACAGACTTCATCCCATGAAGCTGTAAATTGTAAACCCCTACCATAATTTATCTAATTATTATCGGTGTCTCTTTTTTCTTAAAATTTTACTTATTTTGAAAATTTCAGAGAAACATTATAAAACATTAGTATAGAAATACAATTCAATTGAAAATTATCTTATTAATTATCAATTATTATTATTATTGGTATATACCTAGGTCCCACACATAGAGAAAAGGCTGATTTTTAAGATACAAACGTGAGATTAGCAAAGATATGTTACGTATTATAGTCAAAAAATAAATAGGCAAACTACTTATAGTAAAGTAATTTCACAGTTATGTTTACGGGAACTCTAAAAGTTATTATAATTTCACAGTTCCCTAGAAATAATAAGTATCTTCAATAATATACGTGATCAATCAACGAAGAACATCTGCTGAAAATTATTTTATAAAATATATAAAAAAGCAACCGCCGTCACCTTAAATAGGAGTTTTCATTCAACATTACAACAATGGCCCTTCCTTCATTGGCACACTGACGTTTGATTACTGTTTAGGTACCGATAGCAAAACAATGGCGTGATAAAATTATAATATTTTACAATTTTAAATGTAGGACATGAGATTAGAACGTGTATATTTTATTATGTGTAAGAGAAATATGTATTTATTTGTTCTATTGTTATTTAAAATTTATAGAAATGATATCACAGTTGGTGTTTTGACTTCTTTTAAATGCATTTTACAATAAACCTTCGAACAACCTAATTACATTTAACCGATAAGCAATTTTATTTTCACACAAGAAACTAACAAAATAGCTTCTCTTTACAAAGGACAATAAAAATTAAAAAGTAATATTTTAATGTTATATAGCTACGATTGTGTAATAAGTTTGATAACCATGTATGACATGGTAAAGTTTGCATAGCAGCCAGATCCTTTTGTGACGACCATGTACGTGGGCAATTGAAAATTCTTAGCAAGCAGTTCGACCATCGATAATCACAATATTTAACTTGAATTATTGTAATTAACTCAGTCTTTACAACTATTTCACTTTATAATATACAATCTAATAGACTATCCGGCATACAGACTAAGATGTCTATAAATATACCATTGATAGATCACTGACGATACCATCTAATTGGTTGGAGATTATATGAAAAAATACGTGTTTCACAGAACGGGGAAAATACAGTTAGGTAGATACTAAAAATAAACATTCGTAGTATCAGAGTGCGACAAAGTGTGAAAAAATATAAAACCAAAATACAATTCCAAGATTCTTGCACAATAAATAACATATTAATTGGCCTAGCGAGCGATGCGAGCTGGAGTCTCCATTTCGAAAACGTGGGCGATTTTGCTTTCGTCCGTATGTCTGTTTGTTTGTCTGTTCCTGTCTGGTGGGCGCATTTCTTAACCGATTTTCAGCAAATTTGGTACACATGTTCTTTGATTCAAAACTCAACTTTTGTCAAGAGCATTTTTGATAGGACAAAAAATGGTGTAGAAAAGAGGGGAAGTTTGCTGTCGCGTTATTCGATCTCGATGATATTTGACTGAAACATCTAGGTCACGATTCCTCACAGGTTGTTGTGAAAAAAATCACGCTTAGTAAATGGACTTCGTTATAACATAATAGATGAGAAAGAATTGGGAAGGTTTGCTGCAGTGTTTTTAAGAACGAATTGTCATTATCTTTTGGTGAAATATCCAGGACTGTTTAAAATAAGAAGATCCGAATCTTTTTTTATTAAGGATACAAGATTTGAAAGGGTATTTATTCTGTTGATTGATGGCAATTGGTGGATTTTTGTTACACATATTGAGAAAAGTGCAAATGAATTATCAATATATATTTGAAAGGGTACTCGCGAGGTCTTCTGTAATACATAACTACTAACATATAATATCTACTACTATTTTCTTCCATAAAACAACGGTAATAATATAAAATAATTTTTGTTGGCAAATTCTTAAGGATATTGTTTTAATACACTAAATAAATTTAATGTTGTTCAAAGATACACAACAGATTATCCTGCCAACTCTACTTACGCACACAGCGATGCGCCGTACACATACGTAGTATAACTAGTTAATTTCCTTTGTGACAAAGGCGCGTCGCGGCGGGGATGGATGCGTGAAAATCGCGATGCGACACGGTGATCCACGCACCGGGCGGCTGCTGTCCGAACACCCGCTCACGTGGGATGTAAAATGTAAATAAAAGGTGACTACATAAAGCTGATGCTTATTCATATTAGATTATTTTAGAACGGGAGTACGAAACTAATTTCAACAATAACCATTATAACAATATAAAATTTAAAGGAATTAAGCAATAAACCAGTTTGTTTTTATAGTTACTTCTACATTTAGGTATGCTAAACGCAATATTTCTGCCAGAATCAACATTTTATAGGAAGATATTGTAATTGTAATTGTCGATGAAATCTAAACATATATACATACATAATCACGCCTTTATCCCTGGAGGGTTAGGCAGAAGTGAATTAACACCCACATTTCACCAATAATTGTATTCAATCCCACGTAATATTGCCGTATTCCAGGCAATATTGTTGACTCGAGTCATGCATCTGAGGCTGAGTCTGGGCTGAATATATCTGTCTGATGTTAAACAGCCCTATCTCTTAGTCGCCTTGTACGACACCACTGAGATGGGATGGCCCTAATTCTACTCTGCCGGAAACCACGCGGCTGTGAATTGATGAAATCCAAACAGAATCTTAATCATGATTAAATAAGAAACAATACAATTTCAAATTTCATCCATCGTGGTTTTTGGTGACTGATTGATAATCTTGTAAATGCTAAACACGGCTCTGAAGTAGCACTTTGGCAGAACAGAAGGTTGTCGTTTACTGGTTTGTATAAGAAATTGACGGTTTTGTTTGCTTTAGCAATAATTTTTGAAGTATTCCAATTATTAATATCATTTTAATTCAATAATAACTGGATTTACAATAACTGTTGTAACTTAGACAGAGACACCATATTACTTTTTAGCTTGTTTTAAAATTGAATTTTGAAGAAAGAAGTGTTGAGAATTCAAAGGATTTATAAGTGCATTTATATAGGTAATTCAAAGCTCAAGGCTTTATCGCTATTTAAGTACCTATCTCCAAGAATTCAGTACAAGCTCATCAGAAACCTTCATAAAACAGGAATCTTTAGTAAGACTGTGTTAGTAAGTTAGTAGCGTAGGAATGTGGTTATACGGACATCTACAAACTAGACTTAGAGTGCGTTCAAACTGTTTCAAAGATTAGTGTAAATATTAAAACAAAGCTATGCATAGGTGTTTGTATGGTGTAGTGTTACTTTAAAATCGAAGAAAGTATAGTAGTGTACATATATATAATATATATATTATATATAGGGATTATATATATATATATATATATATATATATATATATATATAATCCCGCCTTTACCCCGGAGAGTTAGGCACATTTCACCAATCATTAAATTTGGCCCCACGTAATAGGGTAGGTATTGCCGTCTTCCGGGCACGGGCACATGCATCTGAGACTGAGTCTGGGCTGTATATATCTGTCTGATGTTAAAAAGCCTTATCCCTTAGTCGCCTTGTACGACGCCGCATAGGAAGAGATGGGGTGATCCAAATTCTACTCTGCCAGGAACCACGCTGCTTTTTACACGAGTAGTGTAGCGGATATAAATTATTAATATAGAAGAAACTAGCAGATTCTGATGTAACATATAGTTGACGACAATTTTATTATATGAGCAGAAGCTGTATCTTTTAGAGTCTTTAGTTTTATACTTCACTATCTCTACTGCACTCTTATGGTCTGTCTAGTTGACGGCATTAGCTTACCATAACATGTATACTACGCACCGCTACGCCACGCTACGCTACGCACTTTTGCGCATCCACAATTTGATACCATTCTTTGGCTTAACTCATATGGACGTCCAAGCACGATTCCGTATTTTTACCTAACATAAATTTGTACCTTATCAATGGGAACATAGAGATGATTATGCCATAGACTAAAAACATGACGCGTCGCGATACTTCGACTCAACTCCGATGTGGCTCTTCGAGTCTCGGAGATAAAGAATGAATTTTTAGCAAGTCAACATTTGAACATCTTCAGTATCTTCACTCTACTCCTACTGTTAGTGCCGCAATAGGAACACAGCCCTTGCCTAACAGTTTACAAATTTCATAATATATCTTATTTACTAGCATTCCACGCAACTGAGTCTGTACTGTACTGTGTTAGCGTTTGCTGAGCTTAACAGAAAATATAAACAATTGAACTTTACAATCTTGATCAAAAGTACTTGAAAATCAGATTTATTGTGAGCGCCGGCGCCGCGTCCACTAAAGTCTCTAGTTTTCATTTTTTATACCAATACCCCAGTATAATTATATAATCATCCACCAGCAGTTCGCCACCTTTACGCACAGAAACTCAGTCAAGGGTCATGGTTGTCACCCTTACTATACCATAATCAGAACAATTCCATCGTACCATATTAAGACATTACCATCTAAATGGAAAATGCTTGCAAAACTTCAAAAAAATTTGAAGTCGGTTAAAAAGGTTTGTCAGCAACACAGTGAGCGACTGAGCCCTGCCGCTCGCTTCTCATGTACCTCTTATAGTTACCCCGCGAATTAGCGAGTCGAACGACTGTAAGAAATAATAAGACTGTGCCAATACTTAAAGCTAGTGATGGTACTTCGCTGGGCTATATGTGTTTGCTATTGGGAGTTTCTTGATTTGGTAAAATATTTGACGTACATGCAAACATGCAAATATAGACAAAAACAATTTACTTCACAAAAAAGTATTCACTTCAAAGAGGTGTCACATACGAATTGTTACATTTTATCTACTGTTAAAAGTACTCTACTGGCCGTAAAGAATTAAAAAAAAACCCAATAGCTCGTCAATTGTATGTATAAAATTTGGTATTGGTCATATTTGTCAAATAGGCAATAAGGCAAATAGTTTGTCAAACACACTGCCCCTACATTATAGTGGTTTGACAAATATGTAAAATACGCAAAAAACGAATAACCATGTAAAGTTCTATCATAACATTTCTAGATCGCCAACTTTGCAATTGTTAAAAACTAGATATAACCGGTTTAACTGCTTTTGACAGATTATAGCAGTATATATACAGCATATATACAGCATTATAGCTTTGACAGGTTATAGCAGTTATACTGTAGGTTATACGCGTATAAATATGCAATCCTTTTTCTGAACATCCAGGTCAAACTAATATGAAAGCTATGCACATGTTTTTCTGCCAAATAAAAGAAATCTACGTGAAATTAATATGACGTGTCGCGACACTTCATATAAATTCAATGACTTCACGCAAATGAACGACCTTGGTTGGTTCATATAAAAATACTAAAATAATGGCGTTAATAATATGGTCTATATGGTAGTGGGGGTAGTTTAGAGAATAATACTGTACGAACTATTCTCATATCTATTACAATCAAAAACATTAAGGTCAACCGTTTTTGAGAAGTTCTATCGTAAACACGCATAATTTTATACATTAGATTTAGTTTTATATACCTATTAGACTTAGATACGGTTCTTCTATGTCATCATGATATGCACACATATATATTCACGCCTCTAAATCCCTAAAGGGAATGATAATTTGATGATGGGTTTCGTTTCCATGTAATGGCCGGTTCATATTCATATTTTTCATATTCATATTCATTTATTACTTGCAAATATGGGTTACATAATATGTTACATAGATTAAGTAGTGTCACCATATTTCACTTTAATAGCCATGCAATTCTTATTTATAATACAACAAGTCTAATATTAATCATTAATTAATACAGTAATCTGATCAACATTATTGTAAAACAAGAATATGGCTAAGTCATCACTTTAATACAGCAATTACCTTATTTATAATTCCGACATTTCCAAAATCAAAGGTTCATTTACAGTCGCTTGGAGAGTAGTCATATCCCTCAGTTGCTTTCCACGACAACTATGGGAAAAGATGGGGTTGCCCTTGCCCTATTCTTGTTCACTCTCTGCGGATTTCCTTTTTAAGTCACATTCTGATTTCCAGTAACGGAACGTCAAAAGACGTTCAGTCGATTTGATTCTGTCATAACAAACTCACCCGCTAGTTAGCAAGACGTCCTTATTTACTAAAATCTGAGCTATACATAATAATTGTAGTACCTATTGTTAACTCCTTCGTAAGTATTAAACAATATGATAGCGAAATATTTTTATGAAATTATTATAGCTACATTTTTATATAAATAAAATAAAAAAGGCGTAGTATTGTTCTCGTTAAAACCTCAGGCTAAGCTAAATTGGTGGTGTTAGGAGTGAAATTTACCTAACATTGTTATGTTACTGTAATAGGTATTTTACTGCGTACTTGAACACAACAAGGGACTTAAAATTGCATACACCATTCGATAAACATTAAATGCATATCGATTGAAATAAAATCTATCGGAACAAAGATACGATTATACCAGCGTCATGCAGTTTTGTTAATGAATTATAAACGCTTGAACATTATTCACATGACCAACCGTGATATGAATATCTTAGAGTATTCTGGGTCATAAGAACATTTACTGTCTCTGGGTTTTGGTTGAACTTTGACCATCTAATATTTAGCTAAAAAGTTAACCGTACTTTGTATTATTAATATAATTTTTGCATGTTTGTTTCTTTTCTGTTACCAACCCGTCTGGACTGGAAACAGTAGCCTCCCAACATTGGGAGAGGCCTAGTCCAGCAGTGGACTGCGATGGGCTAGTTGATTGTTGTTTGTTTGTATCTTTTCTGTATCCAGTATAACTATATATTCGGTATTGGACTGACTTCGTGTGCTTAGGATATCAATTTTTTTTTTGGTTGAATTAGTAAGCTCGTAAATTGAAATGCTAATCAGCTCCCAACCCGGCTTATTTTAGTTGTTATTACTGCTGAAGGAAAGCAAGCCTTCCGTCTTTCCTATTCGTAGATGGTCAGAGTTAGTCTACTTTAACATTTCCCTCCTGTGCCCTCTGATTATCAGAAAAAGATATATAGAAATCGACTGGACTCGTTCAAAGTAAAACTTGTGCACTGGTCCTGAGGTGAAATTGGCTTAAGGTCGGAAGATTTTGGTAAAGCTTCAAAACACCCTGAACGACCTTAAAACTGGCCGGTTCCTCTTTTGGAAGTAGATATACATGTTAAATTATATGTGCTTGTTTCTTTATTGGTCAACATAACAACAAGCATTTGCCTGCTGGCTAATAAGCAGCCAAGAAGTCTGCGCAGGCGGTGCACCAGCCAAAACCCGCGGGCGGCGCGCATGCGCGACGTTCCCGGAATACGAGCGCGATTAATAGCGACACAAACTATTTCCGCTTAACCGAGACAAATCATAATTACTCCTTCGGGTTTGCTCTTACGCACCCCCTTTGATGTTTTTATTCCAAATCCCGGTTACGGCCAACTTAAAACAAATAGAACGGCTCACGACCGATTATACGTTTGCGTTAAAACGATTTGTAACGGTGATAGCTTTCGTGAATTTCGCCCATGTTTCTGTCCCTGTGTGGTCCCGCGCTCGTTTTGGATAATTACTTGTTTGCTTTTTGTTATTAGCTTGCCTGTCAATAGTTTGACGTTTGAGTGATCAAACGGAACGGCTTCCTTATTTCCCACGATGAAAGAGTAGCCTCGTGCGTTCAGGAATTTTTAATTAAGGGACATTTATATATCTCTCTTACGGTCACTTTTACATTACCAATATCAGGTTTACGGTTGCATGTGTAATATAAAGTTCTTTGACCCGTGACTACCTAATTGTTAGCACGCAAATCTTACACGAAATCACTTCAAAACACCGTTAATCGAGTAATTTTCTTATAGTTCTGACAATCAATCGTTCTATTGTTGATATATATCGGTACGCTTTTAATATCACTCTCACATGATTTTCCTTTACAGATCGCGGTGTATTTTGGGTGCAGACAAGCGGCAGCGTATAGTTGCGCGCAGATGCGACATCCGTCGGTCTCACGTGAAAATCGATTTTCCACGGTACGCCAGCTGGCGCGAGCGACAGCTATAAGCCACATTATGTTTGCTTTTAATTGTAAAACTAGTGCACCTTACGACGATTAAAATAAGGGCGGCAGTACTATGAACTATCGTTTCCTGACCCTCGTATAAAATTGTACGGTGTATGTACTATGAAAGTCAAAAGTTCCTTTGTTGATATTTTTAATGTTTCGCACATTGTTCGTCAGCAAAACGGACCCACCGCGTTTGATCCGATTGCTGTAGTTATTTATGATTATTAGAATAGCGTGCCGATGGCGAATAATTAATTTTTACGTTCAATTCTTTATTGTTATGTCACGACATTGATGATCCTGATACATTGGCTACAATCGTCTTTATGATTCGTCCAATTTTGCTAATATAATGATTATATTCTTTATGTATCAATTACATTGTTGATTTGTGTATACTTATTTTATTTAATACTAAAATCTAAGTTATTTAAATTGTTTAGGATTTTATAAATATAAACATCAATTTATCAAAAATCAATGAAAAGGTTAATCTGAAATCTATCTGATGGGATGAAAGGATATTAAATCAAAGGACCGAATGCAAAGTTTCTTTAAGCCATATAAAAGAGGTTTTATCTTTATACTCTTCCAACAATAAACTGACCTTCTTGCTTAAGGTACCGTATTAGACTAACTTTAATTCAATGCCGTTAATCCGCTGTTAATTAACTACCTTTAAAGCTTGACATTTCGACCAAATTGCACTATTTGTACTCAAAGGCTGACTGAAACGAAAGGTCAGAAAATTCAAAATTCCATAAATGTACGTTCTTACCATCATACCATTAATTCCGGTAGTATGTACCTAAATAGTACCTTGTTTCTAATGAAATCTAAAAGCTTTAATAATAAAAAGCAAGTAATGGTTAAAAGGTGAATCCTCCGAATAGGTAAAGTGATCACGCATCGTGATCATCATTTCTCGATGCAGGATCAGTAGTTCTGTAATAGTTTAGCTTCAGTGTGCTAGATGGCGCTAGGTACTAGGGGTATCGCCACACCTCTTTTCATAATCACCTGGACATTTATAGAAACAACTGTCATTGAGCCCCCGACGTCGAGGTCGAAAATCAGCGTCAGAGCCTCCTCGATCAACCAGGAGATTTATCAGCATGCAGAAGTGGTAGAAAGAAGAGAAGAGGTAATAAATTGAACCCTAGTCCTACATCCGTTTCTGTAGGTACGTTGAACTTCATCATTTCTGTACATGCCATCAATCATCATTATCATCCGAACGTCAATTCCGGTTGCATTCAAAGTGATAATGAAAACAAGTGTATCACTTTTGAATGTCTAACCTCCAACACCTACACTTCACCCATGCTGTCAACCGGGTCAGTTTTTATTTTATTTTTGACTCTTAATATTACTATGTGCTAAAAAGTTACGTTAATAATGTAATATTAGGCACTCAAAATTACAATCCTATTAATACCCTTACTTATATTATTATTGAATTTAAATATAGCTAGATGTAACTTATTTCCAGTATTCAAATAAAGAAGAAAAATAGCCTACATAAGAACCCACTCGGATGATAGACGAGCCGCAATATATTGAGCGTTCTGAAATGAAGAAAGACTGATTGCTACCACTTCGACGATCTCAGAAACGTCAAAGTTTGATTGGTGATTCCCATGTGTAATACTAGTAGTCTCGTAATAACAAAAGCGTAAGGCCTCTTTAAATGTCAATTCTCAGTTATAATAAAGCACAGCGACTACTGAGATCCATCATTGTCCGTGCAAGGTCGCACCCGCGCAAAACAATACACAAAAGTATTCGTCGAAGAGAAGTAAAAAAAGCGTAACGTTACCGCCATGTAAATAATCTGATTGTTCCAATCCGGTTAAAGGCGAAACTATCGATTGAGCACACTTAAAATTAGTGTAATATAATTAGGCATATGACATGAATTGAACGGGTATCACAATGGAACAAACGAAGCATAGAATTGTGATATGACGGCGTATTAGATGCGTGTCGGCTGTGCTCTATGGCGGAGATGTGACCACTCAATCGAGCACCGGGGCCACTAAATACCTGAATCTAATCAGCATTTCTACACTCATTTTTAACACTTAATTTTACACGTATCTTAGCATTATACATTTGATTTTACGCGTGTTCCGTATTTAGTTCTATCAGGTACTTACGCAGCTGCGACCGAAAGTATGGCTAATGAATACAGATGCACGCTATTTAAAAGTTGTTTAACGTTGTGATATGTTTTCGCACACTTTTTGACTAACTAGTTATTAATAAACTCAGAATTTAATAACACTTTTGAACACTTTTCACATATATGTAAGTAAATAATAGGAACTCGATAGTAATCTCTAGAAAAAAGTAGGTATTCTAGTTTGCTGTCGAGATTTTCAATTTAATGTTACCCAATCTCAATTAAAACGAACTATTGAAATTTATACACTTTTAAAACACAATTTAACTAACTTTTGCAATAAATATGCTAAATATATCTTTGAAGCCAAATATTTAGTAAACTGAATTTGCTTAATTAAATTTGCAGTTTCTAAACTGTAATTTGTTTGGAACTTAATGTATTTCAGGCGAATACAAAGGCCGCAGTAAGCGGACACCATCAGGTATCATAGGTGGCGATGGTGGTTTATGGTTTACGAACAGTCTTTATCCAAGCGGCAAATATGAAAGAATAATTCTTAAGAATAAAATATGTAAGGACTCTTTAAACGTCAATTCTCAGTTATAATAAAGTATAGCGACTACCGAGATCATAGGAACTAAATTTCTTGAAAATATAAAAGTATTTATGAATATAAAAGAATTTTCTGTAGGAGGTAGGAGGGAGTACACGGTGATATTTCCGCCCAATTGAGCAGTCTGACTGGGGAAGTACCTCCGCAATACAGAATACCGCGATTATAATAACTTCGTGTTGTGTTCCCAGCGGTGAGTGGGGTAGCTAGAACTCACTGGAGAATTTGTGCTGTCAGTGGGATGACTAAAGGTTTGTCCTGCTTTGTCCTCTATTCTGACGGCACAGAAATTCTGTGCTTACAGGGTAGGCCGCGCGAGTGTGGCTTCTCTGGTGTTACACACGTCCATAGGCCACTGTAACCACTTTCCATCAAGTGGGCCGTGCGCTTGTCTGCCACCTAAGCGGTATAAAAGTGGAAAAAGATCAGAGAATAGAGTAAAGGAGATGTGTAGCAAGTTTTATTTAAAATTGGTATTAAGTTAAATTAAATTTACAAATAAATTAATATAAGAACAATTTTCACTTTAAATTTTGCTTGCTTCAATATAATAAGCCATTGGATTAGCAATCGAGAGATAATAGGCTTAACTTCTGCCTACGCTAATAGCCTGAACGAGTATTGAGCTTACTTGGGGGCTTAACCAGGATACTAGAAACGCACCACCCTCATCATTAGTGAATTAAAAATAACTTTAATCTCTGACGATAGACTTATAGCCTTTTCAACTAACAGACGTTAAACATCCATTTTGGTAACGCGAGTGAAGTACACGAATTTAATTCAAGTCGTCAACATGCTAAAACGCGTTTTATTTCGACGGGATACTTTGAAGAAAATTCAACCCGTTTCATCAAAACGCACGTTTAAAGCCTGTTATCTGGATATACCTGAAAGCTGGGTTTCTGCTGAAAGCTGGGTTTCCACTGCGAGCGAAGGGATCTTCATACTAATTTTGTTTACATAATTATGAAGCTATACAGTTGGTAACCATCATAAATCCACGTTTTATTTCTATACACTACTGTCTATCCAAAGGTTGCTTGGAAGAGATTGTTGTTTGTAATAAAGAGAAAATGAAACACAAGTTTTCAAAACTCTTTAAATGTTCGATGACACATAAATCAAGCTCACACGCAGTATCAAATAGTCTCTACCTAACCCACTGGGAAAAATGGCGTGACTGTTTGTATGTATGTATGGAGTCTGCACCGTTTGCAGTAGAGGCCTGACTTTAGTATTCACATATGAACATAATTACATTCAATAAATTAAAGCCGAGAAGCAAATTAAACAAGTTGAGCTTTCATAGAGGCTGTTCCACGTTCCACAAATTAGAAGGGCCCGCTCCTACCTCACGGAACGTAGAAATTCGTCCCTTATTTTAATTTCGCTTGACTACATTAAAAACGAGTTTTATATGAGCTGGTTTCCCTTTGGAACATGCTCGCAAAATAAATAGTACATATATGTATTAATATTAAACAAAAAAACTTGAGGGATTTAACTTAACACAACCATGATAGTGGCCTTATAATAATATGTAGAATGTAATAACTGTGAAGCATTCTAATGTAAGCTGTTGTTAGAGACGCACATACATGCACCTACCTATTAGCTTCTAATCGAGTTTAATTCTATATATCGCATTTAATTTTGTACTAGCTCTCGTATAATACCAAATGATATAAGTAGGATTAGGTTTTCTTACGTATGTTTTATAATAAAACCCAGTAAGTTACCATCTATCAGTCAGTAATCACTGTGAACGTTCTTATACTTTGCGATTTTATCAATAATACGTACAATGAAATTAAAATTTGTAACAGGGATTTGTACAACACTAATTGAATATGTTGACTAGCTGATTAACGTGTATAATATTTAAAGCCAGTTACTCCGTAACTCCAATATGGCTGGCGTATTCGCGGAGGACCGAGTTGATTCAATTATAGAGCATACTGTACGATTTCAGTTTCCAATATTGTATTGAAAAATGGATCAATCGTGTTAGCCGCTAGTAATAGGTGGATTTAAATATATTTCTTCCGTACAATATATTAACTAGATAATATTATAAATTAGTAGTGTAAAACACGCCGGGATATTAACCATATTTAATCATAATGTTTAATAATAAACATTGTAAATGTCCCAGCGAGTTTTATATTATTACTGGGAATAATCATGTCAATCTCAAATCAATATAATAGATAAGATAATCTTTATTGTACACCAACACATTACACAGTACATGTACGGACAACATAATGAAAAATGTACAAATGGCGGCCTTATTGCTACAAGCGATCTCTTCCAGGCAACCTTAGATCTTCTTTTTCAAGACTAAAGACTTATTTAACTCTCAAATCGGATCGAGTAATATAACTTATAAACTTTTCTTAAGCGAGTCCACATTACAAACCTATCAACTTCGAAGTTTTGTCACCTATTAATTTATTCGAAAATGCAAAATAAAAAAAATCTTATGTAATTACAATAATTTTATTTTTAAACTTTCGCGGTGTGAATTCATAATTATACTAGGTATCGGGACTTCTCGCGAATTATATCTTGGAACTTACTATTTCTGCCGACGTTTCGGATGCGTTGCAGCACCCGTGGTCACGACTTGACTAGTCTTCGAGCGTCGAGACATATGCGGGAAACATTTTTTGAGCGCCTACCCACCATTACACTTATTATGAACGGTTAGGCTGGCGACACACCACACTCACTAAGTCAGTTTTTAACGGCACTGTGTTTTTTGGTTTTAGTATCTGAATCACTGGATTCCACGTTCCGGATAGCTTGAATCCATCTTCCCTATTGAAATTTTTATATTTTATGATTTCAATGGCTTCACGCACAATCCGTGGATAGTAGTGGCGATCAGTGGAGAGGACTTTGGGTTGATGAAGCTCAATCCAGTGATTGGTACCCGACTATATAATTCGCGAGAAGTCCCGATACCTAGTATAATTACAATAATTTGTTTTACGAAAATGTTACATGAAACAATAGCCATACCTAAAACACCGTTATTCATAATAACAATTTTATTATTCTACAATTGTTCATAGTAGAACCTTTTCTAAAGATTTGCCATTTTATTGTTCACAATACCTTTTCTGAAGATCTACCGTCCTTTGATTTTTATATTATTTATACTACATCAAAGAAAGAATGCTTATATCATATAATAAGACGGAAAATGTCAAAGATATAAAAAATAATGATCACGATATTTTTGTTGTCGAAGCGAAATGAAGGATGGAAAATCTTTTCTTCTCCTTAACTTATATGATATTATGTAGGCGGTATTGTGATACAGAATATAGCACCATAACAATACGTTTTCAGATTTCATAGGCAAAATGAAAAAATGAATAACTGGAAACGACAAGTGCTTCTGTCATGAAAATAGCGTGAACAGGTAAAATATATCTAGGTATAAAACATGGATTGGTTTTTAAGAGTTTCGTGAAATTATCATCGATTACTTTTTGTTTCTATACCGCTTGTTATTAGCACATAGTCTACAAAATATATCATAAAAACTGATGACCTATCAATCAAATCCCGGGTTCTTTAAGCGGGGCGTGAAAAAGCATATGATGAGGCCGTCAAACTGAGTGTCACCATTGTAACATGGTATATGTGAGTACACCCTCTTTTTTGAGACTTTGCCTTCAGCTTACCATTAGGCGAGGCGAAGGCTAATTGACATGTCCTATATAAAAATATATATCAGTTAAGGCATTTCTTCTTAATAATTTCATATTATTAATATGAGCTTTTTGTAAGACTTATTTCATTTGGGGCTGGTCTACAGTCTCTTATCAGCCCATTTCGTAAAATAATTGTATTATTGAGTCATCGGCCTCTGTGATGGAGCGGTAAAGTGTTGAACTGTTACGCAGGGGGTGCGGATTCGATTCACGCTCAGTACAAATATTTATATGCATAGATATATCTACATTTCCTTTAGTCTGAGTGTTTTTATGTATCATATGTACAATTTTTTTTTATCTAGGTAGGATTATCCGCATTCTAGAATCCATAACACATACTTTGGGTTAAATAGCGCTGTGTGGAATGTTGTAGAAATTTTACTTATTTTTAGTGACATTTTGAAGCAATTCATTTGTTAACTTTTCTATAATAATAATAATAATAAAACTTTATTTCAGACCTTGATCCATAAACAATGTTAGTAGTACACACTTAAAAGCTATGTTAGTAACAAAATAACACAAAATCACAAAAATCAGTTCATATACCTACCGGCTCCGCCCGCCTGACGCACAGGGAACATGCATATGTATACGCACCCAATGCGCCATGATAGCACAACACGGCTTCTCACTGATGACCTTCAGAATGCCGTTGACGCTCCCACGCACCCTGAGCACCATAAATGCCATCCTCTTTCGCAAGATGGTGCCAAAACAGTCAGTGCGCGCTTCGGTAAACATCTATAAATTGAAGTCTATAAAACTGAGCACAGTTTGATTTCATGTTGCCTTTTATTAATTTACTCAATAAATGTTTATATAGGTTTAAAAACTACTTATACAACACACTGTAGCGCAGTTTAAACTCCGAAATAATAGGGCATGCGGGTGCACGCTTGCGTTACCTAATCAGCTTAATTATACAAGAGAGGACGATGTTACATTACCTTTATAGGCCTCATGTATTACCAGAGTATAAAAAGTTTTGCACATAATAATAATGTACGTGTTTGAGAAATATTTTTTTTTAGTTTAGTATGTTTTTATAAAGAATATTAGAACCGAAATTACTAATATTCTCTGTAACCCTTCTAGCTAAGCTAAATTGCTTATGTTAGGAGTGGATTCACAGTAGTAAGTCAGGATTCGAACCATGGACCTTTCGATCGTAAGGCCGACTTTAACCACTAAGCTACCGACACTTTAACGCCTATTGTTTCATCGTATAAGATTAATATATTGTAGACTATCTGTACCTATATCGCTCGAGTTGAATAAACCGTGGAACTAGGTGAACATCTTCAGACCATTATCATAGCCGTTTTTGACAACAACAGATAGCAGTTTTTGGCACAACGATTGCCTCCCAATTAATGCATTCATTGTACGACGAACTACGTTGAGTTTATGCGCGACCTAGTGGTTCAGCCCCTCGGGGTGGTTATCCCCAGTTGGGTTCCTGTACTATCTAAGATGACCATCTGAAGTTATGCACTAGCTTCTCCTACAACAATCCTCACAGACATTTCATCAGTAACAGAGTAGTCAGAACGTGAAGCAAGCTCCCAGAACATGTAGTCTCAGCTGACAGTATCAATCAGTTCAAAAACAGACTTGATACATTTTACCTCAAACTAGAGAAATAGAAGTAAAGAAAATGGAAACTGGATACAGGCATTATCAGTTGTCTACGACTGCCTACCTGCTAACATATAATAATAATATTAATATTCTCGGGTAGCCAGCGGCACCACCATATTTCCCACTAGACTATACGAATACCCACTAGTAAGACATAAGCTCATTGGAGAGTTTTTGTTCTGTCAGTGGGAAGACCAAAGGCTTGTCCTGATTTTGTGTTCTGCACTGACGGCACAGAAAATCTATGTTCTAACAGGGTAGGCAGCACGGGTGTGACTCCCCTGGTGTTACATACGTTCATAGGTCACGGTAACCACTTTCCATCCGGTGGGCTGTGTGCTTGTCTGCCACCTAAGTTGTATAAAAAATTATGAGTACTGCGATGACCAGCTTTTTGCGCTCAGGTGCGCTTGTTGATCCCTGAACGCGATCTAACCGAGTATGGATTAAGTATTATGGAAGGTTCTGCGCAAGGATGCTTGATCCTTAATGAGTGAGGTAGGACACGGCGGTATTTCCGCCTAATTGAGCAGTCCTGGGGAAGTACCTCCGCCCTACAGAATACCGCAGTTATTATAACTTCATGTTGTGTTCCCAGCGGTGAGTAGGCTAGCCAGAGCTCACTTGAGAAATTGTGCTGTTTGTGGGATGACCTAAGGCTTGTCCTGCTTTGTCCTCTATACTGACGGCACAGAAACTCTGTGCTTACAGGGTTGGAGCGCGAGTGTGGCTTCTCTGGTGTTACACACGTCCATAGGCCACGGTAACCACTTTCCATCAGGTGGGCCGTGCGCTTGTCTGCCACCTAAGTGGTATAAAAAAAAGAACTTACCCAGTTCAAGAAGTGACAGATTTGTGCCACCAGTTGGTTATAAATAAAATAATTTAATCCATTAAAATTGCGTAATCTTTCAATACCAGCTATTAATAGAATAATTAAATATAACACAAAATAAGCCCGGCGCCTTCATTATGTTTTATTTCTTATTATAATATTTCATAAATAGGAGTCCTTTTAAGTTTAACATCGTCGAGCCATTTTAAATTAGTCGGGTAATCTGTTCCTCGAGTAATATTAATTCATAATAAATGATCCTTTCTTTGGAGAGGTAAGTACTACCTACTACTAACAGTACTTTCGGCGAGCGATTTTAGGTTAAAATATTTTTTATACAGGACACGTCAATTAGACTTCGCCTTGCTTGATGGTAAGCTGGAGGTAACGTCTCAGAAAGGAGGATCACCATTACTTACATATACCATATGAAAACGGTGACACTCAGCTTGACGACCTCATCATATGCTTTTTCACGCCCCGCTTAAAGGACCCGAGACTGTAGGAAGAAGGAAACACGTGAGCTGGTAATGAATTCCAGGCCTTGATGGTGCAACAAAGATAAGAGTCACCGAACCGCTTGGTTCTTGATCGGATGTTCTTCACCGTGTGCGGGGTGACATCTAAGACCTGCACGTGTTGTCCTAAGTAGGAAAGGGGAGGGTGGGACTAATTGGAAGAGATCATCAGAACATTCATCATGGTACAGATGTTAAAATATACTATGTTTTGCGGTTACTGTTATCAACTCCTTATACTAAACAAAGCAAGAATGTGCATTTAAGCAATTTTTAGCTAAATATTTGAAGAAAACAAATTAAATTATTTGAATAATTGTTTTCAAATTATTTACTATAGATTTAAATACAAAAGTATTATTTTAATTACAAGCCACCTTACTTTATAATTTATTGTGTTTCCTTAGAATATTTTAGTTTTATTTTTTGTCATTTTTCAGATGAGAATCTCATTGTGTCAAGTACATATCAATAATTTTGTTATTCATATTGATCACCGATAAAATTTACCCAATAATTACATAGCCGTCAAACAACGATAATGGAATTCAGAAAATCCAATTAACCGTAAACCGTATCGCAAATAATTAATTAATTTCGAAAGTGTACGCAAAACTTTGTGACCTACAGATTCAATTGTAATGATTAAAAAGTACCTATAGAGGTGTAAAATGTAAATATTGAAATTATAATAATTCAATTAAAACTTTAATTAATCTACTTAATACAAATTAATTCTTCATTCGTTAAAAGTTTGCTAAAACGACTTTTATATTTGAATTTCGATTTGGTTCTTAAGGAAGTTTTCTTGCAAAATAATCTGAATTAAATCTAAGGTAGCGGTAAAATCCATCTTGGAGGATTGGCTAGAGAGGCCTCTCGTATCATCGGGCACAGGTGTTTCAAAAGTTACCTGCGGGGACACCGTAGGCGATTCGATGACCCTGGATCAGCCAGGGTGCGAGGGATATACCAGAGGCTTCTTCGCCCTTGGTAATTGATGGCCCAAGATGACTTTGCAGTTTTAGTCGGTTCGAATCCGACATAAGCAGATGCAGAGGTGACGCTGGTGCAGCTAACAATCTATGGCGAGTATCGGGAACATGGTATTTCTATCGAAGTAGGAGAACTGCACGCTATAGTTTACCCGCTATATTCTGGTGTGACATAAACCTTCATCCTGGCAATTTTGTAGGAGGTAGGACACGACGGCATTTCCGCCCAATTGAGTGGTCCGACTGAAGAAGTAACTCCACCTTACAGTATACCAACTGGCCTAATAACTTAGTGTTGTGTTCCCAGCGATGAGTAGGATAGCCAGAGCTCACTGGAGAGTTTGTGCTATCAGTGGGAAGACCAAAGGCTTGTCCTGCTTTGTTTTCTACACTGACGGTACAGAAACTGTCTATATGTGTACATACAGAGTCGACAGGGCGAGTGTGACTCCTCTGGTGATACACATGTCCATAGGTCACAGTAACCAATTTCGACAAGGTGGGCCGTGTGCTTGTCTGCCACCTAAGTGGTATAAAAAAATCCTGACTAACCCTGATAAAAAACAAGAAATAGTTAAATCTTCTACGGAAAATATACCTAAAGACAGTCCCCCGCATACAAAGATGATGTAATTGTATTGTATGCATGTGTATCCTACCGTCCGATCAACCTATCATTTGTCAATAGCATCGATCATAATTCTTCATGGCTGTCGCTACTTCTTACCCTAGCGAGGTGAACCCACACCAACCAATTTACTATAAATACCTACATACATTTTCTTATTTTGGGATATTTAACTGAGCTGGTTGAATCTATCTATCCTATCTAAGCTAAATACTTATATCTACTTGAAATAGTCTTTATTTGAATTACAATTAATTTAATACAATAGTGATAGCTATTTATTTATTTACACTTAATATATTTTAAATCAATGCTAATATTTACATTAATAAAAAATAATAATTAAATAAATCAAAATATAACTTAAAATAAATAACTACTTAAAATTAAATATAACCTATATTCTTTACAAATTGAAGAAAGGATAGAAGAAATCAAGGAATTTAATCAAAGGAGTTATTTCTAAAATATTTTGTTACCAAATGTTAGATATAAATCTTGAAATTCTTAAACTGCTATTTTCATTAAGTCTACATTTCAAGTCAAACCATTTTAATTGTTTGTTTGTTCTGAATCGCACGACTGGCTACAGAACTCTTCAGTTAATTAAAAAGTATTAGCGAATATAATTATTTATTTGTTATTTTATAAAACAATGTAAACTCGATTACTTTTTATGTATATTATGTTTAATAGTACTTGTATAAATGTATATCATTGTCAATGATTTTTCATTAACAACTTGCCGTAGACATCCGATACTCTACAAACTAAAATTCATTCTAATTTTGAAACTTTTAAGAATATAATCTGACATGAAATCGAGTTAGCCAACATCATCATCTTAGCGTGGTTCCTGGTTACATACAAGGCTTTCACCTAAAAGTCCGAGGCCCACTTCTTCTACTTCTTCAAATTTAACTTATGCTCCTTTTATGTCAACGACTAAGAGTAAAGCCTGTGACAGAGCCTCAGTTGTAAACCAACAGGATTGCAGGTGTGGCTCAACCCCGAAAACCTTGGCAGAGCCCCATACACCCAACAGCATTATCTGTTTAGTCATCATAGAGTCTATACCTACTAAAATATCATCACGAGGATGAAAAAAAATCAAAGGTAATTTTTCATAACTTATTCTATTTCCTACTACTTTCTTTAAATCATTAGAGAACGGTACTTTCGGTGGAAAGAAAAGGACAGAGATTTGTGTTTTCAATGTCATAGTGGTACTGACTACCGAATTATCGTAGCCGCTTCACCGTCCCTAAGGCGAAATAAGGCTTCACGGTCAACCCATCACTTGTGACCGTTGTAATTAAAAAGGTAAGACTACAAACTTCTTCGGGCTTTCGATAATTTCATGCATCGTTTACTAATATAAAACACAAGCACGAAGATGTTGAATAATTCATATTTATGTATGTGTTCGTTGTTAATGTCAATTTTTATTATCGCTCTTGCTAAACCATACCTAATACCGTGTATTATTGTGAGAATGTACATCCGACGTCCGCCCATTCTGTTCAATTGTTTTATTGACAATATTCATTTAACGATAGACACTATCGTTACTTTTATTGAATCAACGTTTCATTCATAAAACTAAACGTACTCGTATTCTTTTAAATTGAGTTCACCGTGACAAAATACTGACAATAAAACTTTCACAAATATTTTCACATACTTGAATTTAAATCAATTAGTGCCAAGACAACATTTTTATCAGCTTACAGTCCCATAACGAAAATAATGGGACCTTCAACACTCTCACGAACATTATACAGCTGTTAATGTCACTGCTTTTCACTTGAATTTAGCACTCGACGTTTGAATACGAATACTAAAATATTTAAGAAAAAGGCCGAGTTACTGTTAGCTATGCAAAAGCAAATTAGTGAAGTATTTACCAAAACAGCTTTAGTTTTTGTCTCTTTATGCATATAGCTATTAAACACTGAACTAGGTATTCTAACACCTTAATAAACCACCAATTAATGGTTTAAATGGTATATAGTAATCTATTGTAATTTGCAAACGATTATTGGTTTAAAACATGAACCGGTTTCTATATATTAACCGTACACACTCAGAATCTACGGCGCGGAAGCGATGAGTTTTAAACATAAAGAAGTTTTGAGGTTTTGCGTTTTCAGATTTATCAAATCGTACGACAGCTTCAAAATCATGAAATAAGATGTAATAATTACCAAAACCCACGGCCTTGTAGGGCTATCAGTTGTCGGGGTTGAGTTAGCCTCTGGCATATCCCTCACGCACCCCTACTGACCCAGGGCCATAGTAAGCCCCATCGGGTGTGGGACTACGGCATCCCCATCTTTTACCAGAAAAAGGGGTAGGGCGCGGATGCTGGACCTGCTTCTGCTATAGTGATAAGCGGCTCCATCTGTCACCCGCAGACCTGAATCCTTTAAAATACTAGGAACTTAATACGTAATTCTCTTAACATTTTCGATCTACAACTTATATAACAATATAATATTTAAAATATT
The DNA here is from genome assembly GCA_963662185.1 of Eilema griseolum. Lineage (NCBI taxonomy): Eukaryota > Metazoa > Arthropoda > Insecta > Lepidoptera > Erebidae > Eilema > Eilema griseolum. The sequence continues at coordinate 13,814,637 of OY759247.1, read as the reverse complement.
AGCCCTTAGTTGTTCTCTATCACTCAGCCGGTAACTATGCGACGTGATAAATTGCTCCCATAATTTAAAACTTCTCAATAAACATTAGGGTGAAATTCTCCGCGTGAAAGCCAGTCTGATCCCCAAACAATAACAGCCCCTACTCAACGAGGCATAACCGAACGACGTTACCATTACAAAACCCTGTCGAATAAATTCTGAGCCACCCCAACACCACCCCAGCTAAATATAAATCGCAAAAAGTAAATAAACGGCTGCCATTACTGCCCTGATTATTTGGTACTCCCCTCTAAACTACCGCCATTTTGATTCCATTATTATTTTTATACAAACGTTCAGATAACAATAATAGTATTAGTTAAAAATAACGAGGGATTCGGTACACAGTAACGTTATAAATGTTGCAACCTTTTTCGCAACTGCGACCGATTTGTTTAATCGTTTTATCTAGTACCTAAAGTAATTCTAAACCGAATATCTTGCAAAAGTATTTTAAATAAACTAAATAACGTTATTACAACAAACCGGAGTAGTAGTGAAAATTAGTAACAGTTCGTCAATGTTGCCCATTATAAATAAATCGTTAGTTTGAGACTAATAAATTAGTTTGTAAACTTGATTGTTCTTAACACTATACATCTTCTAACATATATAACTATAAATTATAAATAAACTAGAATTGCTTTTACACAAACGCTTTGATAAGGGCAAACTTTTCTCCCTAATTTGTGTTCAGGGGAATTTCCTGAGACGTCTAAGTTGGTCTTGACATTGACATTGCCGAAGTAGGAAATTGCGTAACGGGAAAACGATTGTTTGCAAACGTTCTTTGTGATGAGTTTGTAATCTGTGTTGGTGAACTAGATTCTGCTATTTTATTTACTTTGGATTTATTTATATTTGTCCTAGATCAAAAAAACTTTTACCTTTATATATTTTTGGTCTGAGTTGATCACACATCGCTGTAAAAAAACTATGCGGAGCAGTTATTAGTGGCCGCCGATAGAAATATTTTCATTTCAATAAGGTGTCACATGTGAATGGTCACAATCAGTAAATTATCCCAACCGTTAAAAACTAAGTAACTTGTGAAACTGAATAACATAACTAGTCAATAGCTACAGAAAACTTATTTATTAGTTTTTTATCTGAACATGACTTCAACGATTGATTCAATTGTACTGAAACCTCTCATTCCAAAATATATGGCTCCCTCTAAAATGAACTAATTCAATCACTTACACTAACAATAAGAACACAAGATTAGCACTCAGTTTGTGGTTACTTCTGATTCATTGGTGAATGTTATCTCAAAAGTGACATTAAAAAAACCTTGAAAATAGCCATTAATTAAACCAATATTGAAGCTCTAATCATAATAGTGTTGGATATAGGTACCGGATATAAGATTTCAATCACATCATGCTAAGGCCGTTTTCATATTATCCGTTCCGATTTCGGTATCAGACGACTATAGTCGATATCCGATTGCCGGCACCGTGTGCGTTTAGCATGTATATCTGATATAATCCGTCCGATACGGCCATTTGCTCGATAGCACAGATTATTGTTGAAATAATATAATAGGTGCATTTTGACAGATGCCGTAAGTCAAACTTTGCACGATGGGAACGAAATGCCAACACCAACACTATAATCATACATTATAATCTGAGTTAAATACTTTGTAAATATGTAAAATCTTATAATAGTAAGTTTATAAAATAATATTAATAAAATAGTGGCATATTTCAGTATAAATTACTACAATACTAAATAAACTACTAATTGTATTTAATATTTATAAATTATTTCTTGACGAAAAAAAAAGTAATGTAACTCGATAATACATCAAGTCAATTACTAATTTGAATTATGACGTGATTCTGTATTTCTGCGAGAACTCGTAAGATGTAATAATGAGAGCGAAAAAGTCCAGAAATTGAATAAATGTAATTTTATTAATAATAACCATTTTATGGTTTCATTAACTCAATCAATTAAAATGAATAATCATTTGTTATCTGAATTAGTTATTTCATAATCCATTTGAGTCACTCCAACCATAGACTACAACTGTCACAATGCATCTAAAGTTAATAATTTCAACTATAGTTAGGGATGCTAGAGATGAAAAAGCCTAGCAAAAACCTGCAAACAATTTTTGACCTTATTGACATGACATAGTACTTATCCAATTTTTTTCTTTATTCGTGATCAGCGTCATCTCTTAACGCAAAAAGATTCGTAACCAAGAAAATGTAATTAAGGTCGAAAGTTGCTTGCAGTCGCTGCTTTAGTTTCCGTGTGAAAGTTGTAATCGGTTCGAATCATATTCAATAATCCGATATCGGGCAAACACAGCGGTGTCAGGTCCGATTTACGATATTGGGTCGGACAATGTGAAAGATAGATACGTATTTCATAAATTTTAATTCCTGTCGGTTATCGGATATCGGCTATCGTCATCGGATACCGATATCGGACCGTATAGTGTGAAAACTCATAGCGACCTATAGGTATATACGATTAAATAAGTCTGTAATTAGGTATACAACGTATCGGGAGTTATCGCGATTATGAATTCACACTGTGATTGTCTAAAAATAAATAAGTCTATGTTGGTTAAAGTAATATGTCTCCAATAAAATACATACCTATACTATAAAAAGCTCATTATGTTCATTGTATAACGAGATACGAGATAATTTCTAACACTTTAGTATTAAGTACAACAGGTCCTACGCAGGACTCGCTGTAAAGCATTTGTGGTAACATTCTCCATGAATTTTCCCGCAAAAGCATTGATCGTTTAATGGCCTCCAGCGTAAAGATATTTACATACTCCAAATAGTGTAATGATAATTACATCTTTTTGTATACTGAAGAATATGAATTCATCAAACAAGAAAATACTGATTCCCATATTCTATACAAACTATGGAGGCATTCATTCTGTAACGGTTTCCAATGATATTTGTTATTTGTTCGTCGATATTACGTGCACGTTAGCTGAAAGCGACGTTAAGGGAAAGATATTGGATGGCCAGAAATGTTAAGAACTTCGTAGCGACATTGCGAAATGTCTGAGAAACATTCCGGTCCATACACATTTAAACAAAATTCCTTGTTGCTTGTACCTAACATAACATCGTTGGCTGCCAACATTCAAAATATACTTGGAATTTCCTCTCTACTAGTATTAGACTCTTACAAAGGCATGATTAGAAGATATCGTATTAAACTTAACTTTGCTTTGAAGATTTTATTTAATTTGTGTTTGTGAAGTTCCCGCAGTTAACCCTTCAACTAATATGTTAGGCATCGATGCTTTTATTAGTCAGAATAATAAGGGTTGACCAGCCTTCATTCCAGGGACTACATCCGTAAAATCCGTATTCAAAGTCATTTATTTTGGTCCCTTTGGAGTTCAAACACGCAATAGGTACTGAAAACAGTTTGGCTAGATGAAATATTAGACTAATCTTGTCCTCTAATTTAAAGTAGGGAAATTCAATTAAATCTTACGATCCTGTATACACACTAAAGAATATTATGGATGAATGGATATTGAGAAATGTGTGCATGCATAAAAATGCAGAATTTTTTTTACCCATTATTTTTATTTTCAGTCGAGAATGTAGCAATAGATGTTTATAGTTAAATGCATATATATCTATCTTTTTCTTGAAAGCAATATCACACCGAAAATCAATATTAAAAAATAATAATTTAAAAGAACATGCAAAAACAAATACGAGAATCACATCGCTACCACTTGCTCGTTCATACCGTGTACAACAGACGTCACATATCCCCCATTATTCGCGCATCTCAAATACCTGTCTTGAAAAACAGACAACAATGGTACGACACTTCACACCTATTACGACGCACCCCGGCTCCATTCATACCTTTGACGCCACACACAATGATGCCAACATAAACGTCAATATCTGAAGCGGCGTTTTCAAAAATGGAACAATCTTCATTTTGTACCAGTATTTGATGTATTAGCCACGAATTAGTCGGCCAGTCCTTTTATATGGAAACATAATACCTTTGATGCTATCTGCTGGCATTCACAAGGTGACAAAGTAGTTACGCCCATAGTCCCTAGCTTGCGTGTGGCAAACTTGGGTGGCTCGGGAAAGTTACAACTATAATTATATTTAGTACAACTAAGTTAGTTAAATCATATTCATATTGACGGGTGACAGTACCTACTCTCGAAAGAAATATAGTCAAAGAGATTTATCACATATAAAACATCTGTATCGAGTATTATTTTGAGTGACATATACTGATTTCAGCCGCGTGGTTTCCGGTGAGTAGAATTAGGGCCACCCCATCTCTTCCCATGCGGTTTCGTACAAGGCGGCTAAGGGATAAGGCTGTTTAACATCAGACAGATATATACAGCCCAGACTCAGCCTCAGATGCATTCCTCGAGTCAACAATAGTGCCCGGAATACGGCAATAGTCTCACCCCCTATTACGTGGGACCGAATTTAATGATTGGTGAATTGTGGGTGTTAATTCACCTCTGCCTAACCTTCCAGGGATAAAGGCATGATTATATGTATGTATGTGCAAATAGTAAGTACATCGAAAATTGTTTACAGAACTAAAAATTTATTAGGTACTTTGCAATTTTCATTTTCCAACCATGATTAATGAGCAAAATTGTTAAGTAATACGTTCAACTTTGCAAGGCTTCTTTAAAACTTTGGAAGCTTTCTTTAAATATCTAAAATTAATATTATGAAATATGACGTGGTTAATAAATTTTCCTATTCAATGTTCAAACTTTATTTAATATTGTGATCAAACTCAGTGATTATTATCCGTCTCCCACGCACAATATATTGCAGCATCTCTATCGTTTAGGTAATTCAAGGTCGAAAATATAATCATATTTGGGGCTGTTCATTAATCATGTTTTTCCCCCCTCCCCATTATGATCCGTGATGAAGTTTCAGACTACACCTCCCCTCTATATTTTTATCATGTATATTTTTTGGTACAAGTTATTTAAAAATAATTGAATATTTATTTTTTTGCACGAAATTTAGAACACGTGATATTTCACTCTACCCCTACCTCCCTCCCTGGTAATATTTCGTGATTTTTAAGAACCACCAGCTTCCCCCCCCCTCCCCCCTTGGAGCCTCACGAGATTAATGGACAGCCCCTAAAATACTAGTAAACGGCTCAAGTGAAACTATTAATTTAGGTTAATACTACCTACTCCTTAAAACAATCCATCCATACAAATATTATAAATGCGACTGTAACATCGTCTGTCTGTCTGTATACGCTTTCACGCCTAAACCACTGTATTGATTTTCATGAAATTTTGTATAGGAGTAGATTACATCTTGAGAAAGTAGGCTATGTTTAGTCGCGCTAACCGATATCTGCGCGGACGGAGCCGCGGGTAATATCGATTATCAATATTTAAATAAAATAGTGTTTAACCTACTCCATTTACTTTCCATTTATAGCAATGCATTTATATAATAAAACAATATTTAAAATAATAACGCGCTAGCGATGCAGGAATGTTTTTATTTAATCGTAAATAAACTATATATAAAGTAAACAGGAGATGACTAACCAGAAATAAAACAATCATTGTCTTACCGCATCATAAGCTCATGGAAAATACCTCAAACTAACAATAACGTATACATACATTTGTCAAGGAAACCATCAATTACATCGTAGATCTGTCATCAGGTAGGCAAAACCACATAAGAAAGGCCACCACCCACCGGTAGCATCATAGTTTGGTTTGCAACAATGAACTTCACTTAAATGTACTTCCAACTGCATACAAAACTGTCTAAAACCATGCCTCCGACTTCAATAGTCTTGTTTGTGGTTTTTGATATAACAGAGTAGGCTTCATGGGGGTCGCGTTTTGCTACTGAACAGTAGTGCACTCTTTTGTTCTTATCTCGACATGTGGTCCATAATTGTGTGGTCGGATGAACAATTAGGTTCGGATCACAAATTGAGACATTTAAATTATTTTGTTAGGAAGTTCGAGGAAAATGATAAACAATAACAGTAAAGGCTGAATGGATGGGGCTGGGCTGCATTTAATCATTTCACTAGAATTACCTGGGAAAGTGGAAATACTAGATGTGCTTTTATGCTATCTACACTAGATTGAATTTTTGTCTTTATTTCATAAGAACAAGGCTCAAATTGCTTTACATTTTTCTATGTTCACATAGATGTGTTCGACTCATCGATCGTACTAGGTTTTAGAGGTATCAACGCGACGGTAAATGTTAATAAAACGAAGAGCTTCAGAGCAGTTTGAAAAGCGGTTTTATTGTTTTTCTTAACGACCTTAGCACTTCGTTTTATTAGGAAACAACCAGTTCTTCAATTGTCTGTTCATAATAAACAATTGAAGAACTGGTTATATAGAATGACGATACAAGTACTGAATAATCATTAAGCCAATAAAGTTAATGTGACTCTTACTTTGTTAATACTTGTATTCATAAACGGACACGGGCAACCCGACTGAGGCTAGAACTTTTGCCTGTGACTTTTATCGAAGTAGGGAAAAATACAATTATCGTATTGAGTAAAGGTACTGCCTGATTTGTCTTCTACTGACAGCACAGAAACTCTGTACTTACAGGATTGGCAGCGCGACTGTGACTCCTCTGGTGTTACAGACGTCCATAGGCCACGGTAACTACTTTCCATCAGGTGGGCCGTGTGCTTGTCTGCCAACTTAGTGGTATAAAAAAAAAAAAGGTACCGATTGAGTAGTCCGACTGGAGAAATACCTCCACTGTGCAGAAAACCACTACTATAATAATCTCGTGTTGTGACTAGGGTAACCAGAACTCACTATAGAGTTTTTGTGCTGTCAGTGGAAATACCAAAGGCTTGTCCTGCTTGTATCTTCTGCACTGACGGTACAGAAACTCTCTGTTCTTATAGGGTCGGTAGCACGGGTGTGACTCCCCTGGTGTAATACACGTTCATAGATCACGGTAACCACTTTTTGTTAGGTAGTATGTGTAATAATAAAAAAAATGATTTTATTTTCTCTGTATCTCCTATTTAAAAGAAATAGAAATAAAATTGGTTTGTAAGTACATTACCATAAAAGTTCGGGCGCCTTGGAGATACACATGCCTAGGATAATCAGCGGAGATTGGAAACTTTTAATCTGCCGGAGGTGAGCTAAATGAAACCAAACGGTGAGGTTTAAGGTTTTATTGTCCACTCCAGTGTGCATTTAGAAATAGTTGCAAGGATACATTCCTAATGTATATCTAACCTTAAATTTAAAATTAGAGTTTTATAAGCTAGGTCAATCTGATCCTATGTCAATATGATCTTATCACCAATGCATTTTTAGGTTATTTTGAAGTTTAGATTTAAAATATAATTAAAGTAAGCTCACGGCATCCCTCGGCGAGTATATGTAAACACAGCAGCGAGAAAGCTCGTAGCAGGCGAAGTTTTCAGTTTAAGCCCATGCGGTACATCCAGGTTTGAGGCGAAAAGTCCAAACCCTCCATAAGGAAATGCAGATGACCGAAGACAAAGGTCCAAAGAAAAAGTCCAAAGGAAAAAGAGAAAAAGGAAAAAAAAGGCGGTTCCAATTTGGAAACCTGTAACAAAATTGCATGTCATTAGAACAAACTCCAATATGAACACGAGGTCCTAATTTTTTATAAATTTGTGCGACTTACCGCCTTAATTTGCTGGAACAATGCCAATAGCAAAAGAAATCATAATATTCTCAGATTAAGAGCTGAAACAATAGAATTTTAACAATTATTTTTCAAATTAGGAACGTGGCGAATTCCAACAAAGTGAATCTTATTAAAAAATGACAACTCACCAGAAATAAACTATAATTCCACAAGAGGATAGTTGTGAAGACACAAACTATTATCCTTTAGGCAAAAATACTCTCATTTTTATGAGATTTATTGAAATTAAGTTACGAAGCCATGAATATCGACCATCCAGCCTCAACGCTAGGAAGAAAGGTGCTTTGACAGCTATACGTCAAAATGTCATTCACTCCGCGTTCCGAAACTTTTCGTTCAAAAATAGAATTAAAACCGGTGTGACGACGTTCGCAGAGCGCGTCGTTACATTTGCTCGGCCTGGGGGTGACAGGTGGAGCCGCCTGTCACCCTGGCAGAAGCAGGCCGCAGCGGTGGCGCGCGTGGCGCGCCTCCCCGTTTCCGGGGACGAGTTGGGTACTCTGTAGTCCCCACACCCGAGAAGAGGGCCAGATCGTGAGAGATGGCCCTGGGTCGGCCGGGGTGCGAGGGATATGCCTGTCAACCTCACCTTCGGCAACCAAAGCGACCCACAGGCGGCGTGCGTTTTAGTCGGTTCGAGTCCGACATAACCTCCTCCACCGGCTCCGGTGGGGAGGTATCCGTGGGGATTTTGCGCACGCAAAAAAAAAAGGTTGTATGCTTATCTGCCACCTATGTTGCATAAAAAGGCAAGTTCTTAAATTAGCCTTTAGACTATTCTCTCTTCTATCATTTATTAGTTTGCTGCCATTACCAAAAACGAAAAAAATACTAAAAGTGTAACGTACTTACGTATCACGTCCTACTTCGGTAGACCGAAAGCAGAAGTAAAGAAGAAAGAGTCGTTGCCACTTTCAAATAATGAGTACAAATAATTCCCGTCGCCACAACTACTGCTGCCACACTTGGCCACTGAGAGCTGGATATTTCTAGGCACCCAGCAGGACGAATCATTCCAAGAGGCTAATCTTCAAGCCAGCTCAAGCCTGGCGCAGACCTCTCCAAGTCTTCCGAGGCTTTTATGAGATCGCCTGGCTATATTCTCTGTCTCTAGATAAGTGGCCTGCCTGCTCTCTAGCGGCAACAGCACTAAGCTCTAATTTTTTCGATACACTAGAACTCACTCTGAGACTCTAATTGAGGGCCGGGGAATAAATAATTATTGTCATAATTTTTTTTATTTAATTCCCTTGTCTTGGTCCTTGTAACACTCCAAGGTTACAGTGAGATAAAATTTCAACGCATTGCAGGATTCGCAATCCTCTAGTGGTAAAGTTCACAATAGAGGCAGTATTGTATACTTCGATCAAAAATATTTATACAAGGTATTATTGAAACTGGTTACTTAAATGAAAAAAGTTGTTGTGTAAGTATAAGCTGTAAAAGTCGTGTGCTGTATAAAACTATTGATTTCAAACATTTTGTACATTACAATCATCATCATACATCCTCGTACATTTTAAAAATTCTACGGGCGTTATCTAACTTTTAAACGTAAGAATAATATTTTGCATAAAGATTGTACTACTAGAAAGATAGCAGACTGAATCTTTATAATTAGAAGCGTAACCGAAATATAAAGCAACACTCTTAACGTTCGTAACACTCACGCTTAACGTTCGCCCTTTTGCAAAATTTTCAAACTTCAAATTACTTATTTCTCAAAATAGTGCAATGTAATTACATATTATTAAGATCAAAAAATTCAAAATTGATCTTAAATTACTCTTACTAAAATATTATCAGAATTATAAATAAGCAAACATAATTTTATTGCTATTAAAATCTCACTAACCCTTTGATACTTTTTTAAAAGGTACAAAGACTTAAATAATTGCTACATAACATAAACTCAGGCAGAGGCAGAGGTGCCAGCACCCACATTCCGCCAGTTTATGTTTAGATCCCCATGTAATAGGTGCCGAGCCTATTCCCATTAACCGGGCACTTATAAACCTGCGATAAATACACACATATCTTCGAAAAGCATCTAAAGTCATTGATGTGTGCCATGGTGAAACCTGGGATCGAACCCGAGAGAGACCACGTCTCAGCAGTTCATTACCTATACCACTAGGCTACCGCGGTGTATTTTTTTAATATAATGACAAAAAACAGATCATAGTACCAAAAGGCCTTTCAAAAATATTTTTCCCAAAAAATCTAAATATTTTAATTTCATAATAAATACAACGACATAATGCATAGAAATCAAAATAACATTATTATCACTATCAATAATATAATGAATAAATTAAGTATGCGTATATTTAGTTGTATTTTAATTGCATTATTTTTTGGTACAAAAACAAAATCATTACAAACAAAATCTTAGTACTAAACAGTGATTATCGCAATTTCAACGATAAAAAAAGGTTAGTGAAAATTTCACATTTTGTCACCATTCCTAGAACGGCGTCGGTTGTAAATCTATTTAATTGCTTGCTTTTAAAATTTAAACGTTTTTACTCAATATTTTAGGGTGCTACCTCCTATGGTCACAGAAGCTGAGCAGTAAAACAATAAAACTGTACTGTTGTACTGTTACTCTCTTTATGTGTTCTCACAATCGTCGATCCGGCCCGAACTGCCCTTCCATTGTTTCCTGGTGACAAATGAAGACGTTGAACAACACTGTTTTGTAACTACCGATTGTCGAACTCACAATTTCCGAGTACGAACTTTTATTTGAACAGGAAAGATATTAAATGGCTTAATAGAAATAAATACGAGAATTAAACTATAAAGTAAACAAGGTGAAATTTTATTTTATGACAATAAATAGGTTGTATGTTATTCCAGATCATAAATCTATCCCTTTATCTACAAAATTTTAGCCCCATCCGCTGTTATAGACTTAGAGCATCATTGAATAACAAACGTCCAAACATTTTCACAAACTCGTATTAGTAATATGTACATGGTAGGAAGGACGAAACAATATTTATAGGGATATGAAATATGTTTAATAGTTTTTTTTTTAATTTTTACACAATTAGCACAAAGCGTTGAAAAAACATCTTAGCATGAATGCTAAGAGAGAAGTGATATGCCATTTTCCTTTCCAGGGGAGTGCTGCTTAGCTACCACGCTTAGGCTTAGGGAGAGGCCTATGTCCAGCAGAGGCCTATATCAAGTTATTTCTTGTAAAAAATGATTTTTCAACAGCATACTACTAAGAACAATAATATATAAATGAATAGAAAAGTAAAGCAAGTAACATAACACAATATTTTATTTGTATATGTATTTTAATTTTGTGAGACGGTGTTCCAAAACAGTTGTTTTATACAGTTCCTAAAATAGACGCATTTAGTTCAGACGCAATTACAGCGCAAATGGAGCCTCATCGACATTATTCGCCGCAATGTTAGCAGGATTTTGCTATCGTGGATTTACACTGTGCAATTGAGTGACTTAACTAGACTCTTGTCATTTAAAAGTTGACACAATTATTATAAAACAAGTGACAGAGCTAAGAATGGAAATCTCTTTGTGTGTTTTTTTTACGTGTGCAAAATCCCCACGGACACCTCCCCACCGGAGCTGGTGGAGGAGGTTATGTCGGACTCGAACCGACTAAAACGCACGCCGCCTGTGGGTCGTTTTGGTTGCCGCAGGTGAGGTTGACAGGCATATCCCTCGCACCCCGGCCGAATCTCTTTGTGTGTTAAACTTTAATTCGTAGGTTTGATCGCTTCAGTAGGCGAAAACCAAAATTTAAAAAATGCAATGCTTTAACCGCCATTATTTTCATTTCATCGTCTTTGTTCTTTTTAATTTTTTTATACCACTTAGGTGGCAGAAAAGTACACGACCCACCTGATGGAAAGTGGTTACCGTGGCCTATGGACGTGTGTAACACCAGAGAAGCCACACTCGCGCTGCCGACCCTGTAAGCACAGAGTCTCTGTGCCGTCAGTGCAAAGCAGGACAAAGCAGGACAAGCCTTTAGTCATCCCAGTCATTACTGCACAAATTCTCCTGTGAGAAATGTCTTTTATTTCTTTCTGCCTGCGTCTCGCGGTTCCGTCCACGTGGATCTCTTGTCTCTCGTTCTACTGGACCGATTGCAATCAAACAAACGTAAGATATTAAGTCTGACCAAGACATTTCTATTCAAAAAACGCATCAAAATTCGTTTAGTAGTTTTTGCGTCCATTGTGAACAAACATTTCCAATTATATAATAGCAATAAATAATTTACAATAAATAATTCATGACAATTTTTAAATAGTTTGTAAATAATTTGATAGTGTTCAAAAACTTATGTGGGTGGATTTACAATTAAATGGTTAATTTATTTTATGACTTATGATTTTATTATGATACTAGCTGATTGTTTGGGAGCCAATACATCAGCTAGTATCTATCATTAAACAGTCATCCTACAAATTTGTAACAAATTGCAACCTAATTTTAAATGTTGCCCATGCATTATTCTCTGCTATAGCCTATCCCTGTACTAATGTTCAGCCACATCCCTTCAGCCGTTAGAACGTGATTCCGTCAGAGTAACAAACATCCAAACATCTTCACAAACTTTCACATTTATAACGTCAATCGATTCAATCAATTAGCCCATCGCAGTGCTGGACATAGGCCTCTACCAATGATGAGTTTGACTATTACCAAGCTATCTACACAGGGTTTTATTTCGAGTTTTCCTTCTCTTGTATTGATATCGTCTACGTATTTTTCTAATATTAGTAGGATTTACCTTTATATTTGAATTTACTGTTTCTCTGTTAACGTGGTTGTCCTCGTACTCGTAAAAAGGATAACTGATCATTTAGAACCCTCGCAGGGTATATAGAGTCAATACACCGAGGGTTTTAGAGATTGAAAATTTAATAAAGGACGAAACATTCACTGCGGACATTCTATATAAAATATCATATTCTTTGTGCGTGTACTAATCCCGGTTGTGTACTTCTACCTCTCCTTTCCATAATTTGGTTAGGTTGGTTTTTATGGGAGCGACAACCACTGATCCTCAACTCCGACAGGAAAGTCTGGTCTTGAGCCTCATCCATCAATCAGAAGGTAAATCGGTTTGCAGATGAGGTTGCTGGAATTTGATAGGGCCTTCATATTCCTATTACATAGCTATAGAGTACTATATTGAGTGGAAAGTAACAGGAACCTCCACACAACGTACCGTATCATCGATTTGACGAAGTAAGACGGTTAAGGACAGTGAAGAATAAAATTAACATGAAAACATCCCGGGGACAACAACCAGATCCAGTAAAGATCACAACAAACATAATACCAGTACTTTGCCCCGATCAATAACTACATACAGTCCATCATTGTCAACAAAACAATAAGGATCACCTCCTAAAGGAGCCATTAAATATAACACCTCAATAAAGTGTTTGTAAACACGCAAAGCCCTCCAGCTGAGAGGAGGTGCTCGTTGCACCAGAGACAATGTCCCAGACTAATGGCTACCGATGACTCACTAACATACTAAAAATAAATCATTGTTGCTGCACTGTTCTAACAGGAATCACGAGCGATTGTTATTCCTTCTATGCTAAACCAGACTCATAATTTGTTCAAAACAAGGTATGCTGTTCCAGTGATAAAGGGTCACAGTATGAGGTCCAACTGAACGTCGAAAGTTTGAAGGTTTTTGTTGATTAGAAAACAAAACGGCGTGTCGACACCCTCGTATCTATTATTTAGTACTGTTTCAATTCTTTTGCAGTCAATAGACAAAAACTTGAACGAATGTTATTCTTTGTGATGGTTGCTTTAAAACGATAATGAAGGCCGTTATTTATAAATTATAACATATTAGTTCCGCTGTTATTTATAAAACAATTGCAGTACTTTCCTAAGATACTCTTCTTCATCGTAGTGATATTAAATTTTGTTCGAAAACAAATGTTCAGATGTTTTCGTTTACTCGGTTTTGCTTTTAATATTTAGTTGTAGTATGAACTTGATTCTATAGATAGACTGGCTTCTGTATCTATAATGTATTCCATGACTATCAGTAATGTTATAAAATATAATGATCTGTGTTCGATATAATAGTGCCTTAAGGGTACTAATGATGGGTCCGCTGCTTGTATAATGATCCAATTGTTTACATAGAGGTGTGTAGCATTCTGATGAAGATGAAAGTTGTTCATAAATTAGTAAGGGGTAGCTTTATAACTGAATATTGAACGGTGCACTCGCTAATAACGTTGAAAAACAATTATTGAAGAAAAAAAAAAATTTCTTGTATGAATTTTCCGCACGACACGTTTTAATGTGACATTGAAGTTATTAAATTAAATATACATCCGATAGGCAATAACAATACATCCACAAGGGTATGTTCTAATGAGGTAACGATATAATTACAGATAATAAATATTATATCCACAAAGCACGATCAAGTGTTTACAAAGTGTATAAAGAATCAATTACGCAACAATTCGAATCCTCACAATATATAATTACTCTTTCATTTCAAATAATTTGAAAAGGTTCTGACTCAATTTGTAAATGAAATAAAAATATCCTAAAGCGAACATTTAGCACGTTTATGCAACTCTGCCATCAATTGCTGTTTGTGGAACTTAAATTCGATTGCTTTGTGATATTAAAAAAAACGAAAAAATATTTTATTTTAGTCAATATTCGACAAAAACTAGGAATCTGTGTTGACTTTTTTGGTCGAGTGATCAGTGGACATGCACGACTTTCGCATTTGATCGGAGCTCTGTGGACACTCGGAATGCCATCGATTCATTTCTCGTGAGAACCGATGCCAAGCAGCGGCAAGTGCCGTCGACAAATATTTTTGGGTGATTGTAAATTTTTGCTAAACAAATACTTTCGATACGCTACTAAATAGCTTTCTTGAGAAATAAATTCCAAATGTCATTTAAAATGTTAAATGTTATTACATTAGAAACTTCTGTCTTGAGAACTGTGTCAAACTTTGTTTGTTTTGTGAACTGAAACTCGTACGTCTCTTGAAACTTAAATGGCATGATTACCTGCTTAAAATGAAATTACCATTATTTTTACAAGAGTTTTTTTTTACGTAAATTAGAAATCATTATCTCAGGGTTAGTCCAGATCGCCTCCAAAATTTGTTCTTCAGGATCCATTCCTACGTACTCGTTATCTTTATTTGGTTAATCTTACTTTGACAGGAACAACTACTGACCAGCCTTCCCCAACGCCGGGAAAGAAATCCTGTGCTAGTGCATTTGTCAATGACAAGCATATACCTAAGGTTGACTTGAGCCCCGAGGGTCTTGGTATGACCCCATACTCCCACTCATACTCAAATAAATCTCTTCTGATTACAATTTCAATCAGTTGTATTTACACAAACCATACGGTGATAGCGAACCTAGAATCAAACAGAACAATCTCATGTAATCAATACAAAAGCGTGATGAAAAGCAAAATACCATTACACAATCAAAGGTTCGAAAGAGAGTTTTTAGCAAACAACCTGTCGCAGCGTGCAGTGGACACAGCTCAATCAGGTAGCGACAGTGTGTCTAATATTCGTCAGATCCGATCGCGACACGTGCGTGCTTTATCCGCTGTGAAAATCAATCGGGAACCGATAAGAATTTTCCGAAAAACCAAAGGCGACGACCGATTATTGACGTGACGATCCCCACTGCCCCTCAATCCGAGACCCACGAAGCACCTGCGGTCGTACCCGCTATAACTGTCGCTGTTTTTGAATGTTTAATTGCCGAACAGTTAACCCGTAATTCAATTTTGTGATTTTTCGTTCTCACGCAGTGTGAGAACAATCATGTAGAGAGTTTTACATGTTTTAGTAGTCGTTAGATACGATTACCGCTGTCCGATACGCAAATACAAGATTGGTATGTATTTATAACATACCGGAAACAGAAAACGCGGTTCACATAACTATTAGTATGTACCACGGTGCTAATTCGATTATTGTTAGCATTCAATGCTAAAGTTATATTTATGTATCGTTAATAAAAGTAGCCGACGCTGTAAGAACGAAGTGCGCAAATATAGGAATCCATGTCGTATTGTATCAATCTATCTCTACTAACAATAACAATATGATCGAGATTTAGTGTTATTGTTTTTATTCAGATTAATTAAGAAGTAACGTTACACTATTGTAAATATCTAGCCCATGTGCAAATACGAGCATATTGGAATAATTGCACAGAACGGAATATTTTTTGTGACACATCAGACAATGTGTTATTTTTTTTGTCCGTCATGACGATATATCTACTGATCTACGATGTATAACAGAATAAATAACGTATAATAATAACAAACTAGTAATTATACAACGTAACATCTTCTATTCTTCTTCTTCTTCATCTTATTTCTATTAATTTAACGTTAATAATTGTTTCACGATTACGTCAACGTCAATCATTATTATATCAATGAAATAAGTACCTACTTACAGTATTAAGTTATATACAAAGTTAACAATATTGGAAATTATTGAATCACTCTTTCCTCTGTTGCACCATTAAGGCCTGGAGTTCATTACCAGCTCACGTGTTTCCTTATTCCTACAGTCCCGGTTCCTTTAAGCGGGGCGTGAAAAACCTTATGATGAGGCCATCAAGCTGATTGTCCCATTGTCACATGGAATGTGTAAGTAATGGTGACCCTCTTTTCTGAGACTTTGCCTTCAGCTTACCATCAGGCAAAGCGAAGTCTAATTGACGTGTTTATATTTAAAAAAGTGCTGATTTCAACGGCAGTAGTTTAGAAATTTGAATTTACTTTTATGTTACAATGCACTATCACTGCACCGTATATTTGGTATAGACTGAATATACAGATGAAGACCCGGACGCAATAGCGCATATTGGAGAGGCAATATCTATAGTCGAATTGCATAAGACAGATTGAATAATAGTCCACTATCTGTATGTATGCCTCGGCACATATATCTTTCTTTTTATTTTTATTCTTTATTTATTTACAGGACTTTTATCGTAAGACATGTCAGTCCTATTGTAACAAATTATATTATTTACATTTACCAAACATTTCTACACATCTCATAAACACCTTGCAGCATCAGAATGAGGTGCCGATAAAATACTGTGGAATGAACCTACATTTTCTATTCTTATATTAAAATCTAAAACTAGTTGCTCCCTAGGACTACGATTTCGTTCACCATCCAAGAGCAAATGTTGGACATCGTCTATTGTGCCACATATTAAACAGTTAGGCGAATCAACAATCCTCATCATGTGTCCAAATTTCTGTGATGGAATATGACCAGAACGCAGTATATCTTGCACCTAAAATGTGCACTAAACTTTTCAGTACATGTTTCACGTACACGTTTCTTGGTTCAATCTTTTGAGAATAATCCGGAGAGCTACGGCGATGGAGAAACTTAAATTCATAACATAACATAACATAAACTCACGCCTATATCACCAGCTTATGTTTAGGTCCCAATGTAATAGGTGGCGAGCCTATTGCCATTAACTGGGCACTTATAAACCTGCTATAAATACACACATAACTTCGAAAAGCATCGAAAAGTCATTGTTGTGAGCCATGGTAAAACCAGGGATCTAACCCGAGACCTCGTCTCAGCAGTCCATTATCCATACCACTAGACTACCGCGGAGTTAAACTTAAATTCACCAAGCACAAATTATATTATTATTATTACAAAATAATCCACGCACGCCAGGGCCTCGTTTGTCTCGCGACTTAGGTCCAAGACATGTGTCCCAATGTTGACTTGATAGTTTCAGCTCATTAAAATCAAGTATTTGTCGTTTATTTTGTGTAAAAAACCTACCTACACCCAACACAAAGACATTTACGCAGCTACTTGACACATTACCATGTGACTACCGTGTAATGTTGCGATGTACTAATCCTATTCATATTCATGTGGTCCCCATTGACATACAGTAGACACTGAGGCTCCACAAAAACTACATCCGCCTCCACAAACAGTCCCCGCCCAGTTTTTCCAACAAACTTGATTCGTCATGTCCAATTAAAATGGAGCCACGACTTTTCTCATCGGCGTTCTTGAAGCATCGGATTAAACTGGAATTGGATAAGAATCATTTGGTGAGTATACACACGCACACGTTATGTTTTTATCTTCTTAAAAATCAATGGATTTGATACTTGGCTAGAAATATTCTTTTTTTTACTCAATGATGTTAAATAGTTTTGATCAAATTTGAAAAAAAAAACCGCGGGAGCCTAGTGGACTGCTGAGACGAGGTCTCGGGTTCGATCCCAGGTTTACCATGGCACACACCAATGACTTTTAGATGCTTTTCGAAGTTATGTGTGCCCGGTTAATGGCAATAGGCTCGCCACCTATTACATTGGGACCTAAACATAAATTGGCGAAATGTGGGTGTATGCACCTTTGCCTACCCCTTCGGGGATATAGGCGTGAGTTTATGTTATGTTTATGTATGATCAAATTTGTGATCTCGAGCAGAAATTTGAGTTTTTTTCACTATTCCTCATAGTTTCAGATTTGGTCATGCACACTCACTTGAAAAATTACTAATTGTATCTATAATAACTATAAGTCATCATCAGCGGCAATACCAGTCGTATACGAAGTTTGGACTTTAGAACCCGGGTCCATTACTTCTCCTACTTTCCATTGCAGATTTAGCTTATTTTGGCCTTGACAGGACAGTGGTAGTGGACAGTTAGTGATGTAGTGATTTCCATAATACGACAAGAGTTGAAATACAAATTCTTCACTGCTCCCTTGATTACGTTGTAATTGCTATTTTCGATTCTATCACTGATCTAAAACAATCTAGAATTACACATCTTAGTATTATTAAAGAAATGAAACAATAGTTGGTAAATATTCTTATCCAAAATTTACAATTCTACGAGACAAGCGAATGTCGTCGGCCAGTCAACAGCGGTTCCCACGCGTGTGCTTTACCGAAAACTTTTTGTGTTCAACTATCCGTTTTTGTGGTAAAAACCTGACTGAAATCACGTTTTCCATTCAAACACTTTACTATATAGCGACGCCTTCCGCGTTGAAACAGCGAAGTGACGAATACCTACGTCTTGACATTTCGATCACTAAGATGATCATCAACTATAAAAAGACTTATCATGATAAAGTGACGTTCTAGTGTTAATATTAGTTCATAGTTGAATACAGAAGTTCTTAGAAAAGAACTTTGAGTTATACGCAAATGTTATCGAACTCCAATGAAAATACTTCTTACTGGATAATGTATGGATAATTCCATACAATAATAAACGTTACTGTTGATCATTAACTATGAGGCCACCGAACATTGGTTGGACGAATAAATTTGAATTCCAAACATTTATTGTTTAAAGACTCTTAAATTATGATTGCAAAGTCATTAAATTTCAAAATTAGAACAGAAAGTACTGACCCTAAAAATATTTGCTTATGTCAGAATATGTATAAATAGACGCATTTTGTTAATTATTTATTTGTTTATAAAACTTAGTGGCAGAAAAGCACAAGGCCCATCTGATAGAAAGTGGTTACCGTGGCCTTTGAACTTCCCACTGACAGTACAAGAACTCTCCAGTGAGCTCTGGCTACCATACTGACCGCCGGGTACACAACACGAGGTTATTATGGCACCGGTATTTTGTAGAGCAGAGGTACTTCCCCAGTCGGACTGCTCAGTTGGACGAGAATGAACCTCCTACCATCCATAGCCAGAGCGTCGTTCGTCTAGCAGGTGTGGTATTGAAAGTCTTGGTGAGGTTTTATACACCCACCTCTTCTGTCACCTACCCTATAGACCGTTCGAGGGCTATAGTTAGTTGAACACCGTCACAATTATTTGTTTCATGCCTTCCATGGTGATACCATCGCACTTCTCGCCAAAGAAACTTCATCCCACGCACATGAATGCCCTCCCTGCTACGGTTTTCCCAAGCACCTACAATATGGGGTTCTTCAACAGGGGCATCAGAAGGTTTCTTCATGGTCGGCAACGCGAGTTTAACACCCCTGGTGTTGCATACGTCCATAGGCCACGGTAACCACTTCCCATCAGGTGGGTCGTGTGCTTGTGTGCCACCTAGGTGGTATAAAAAAACATGGAAATAAAAAAGCAGTGTTTCCTTTTTGCACTAATTGCCGTATAATTTGTTAGTCTAACCATACAATTTCGAATTCGCCAGTAGGTTATAAATGTGTAGGATATAAAGATGGCAGTCGCTTCTTAGAAAATATCGAAATTCAGATGTTTTGAAGTTAGGCTGAAAGTTGATCCCAACTGAGTTGAGAATAGGTTCAGACGATGATGATATAGTCTCATTAGTTTTTTATTAAACCTTCTAGTACCTATGTTTATTAACAAATATCTTATGATAAAAAAAAAGTAAAGGTATAAGGGTAATAATATGTATATGTATACACTTATATATATACCCTATAACCACGGTAGCCTAGTAGTATGGGTAATGGACTGCTGAGACGAGGTCTCGGGTTCGATCTCAGGTTTTAACATGGCACACACCAATGACTTTTCAATGCTTTTTGGAAGTTATGTGTGTATTTATCGCAGGTTTATAAGTGCCCGGTTAATGGCAATAGGCTCGCCCACCTATTACATTGGGACCTAAACATAAACTGGCGAAATGTGGGTGCTAGCACCTCCTCCTTCGGGGCTGCCTACCCCTTCGGGGATATAGGCGTGAGAGTTTATGTATGTATACACTTATTTATTTAAAGTCGGTATAAAATGTTATACTGGCATAATAATTACATTTAATAACTTAAGTAACATATTATTATAATGTTAATGAATAATATCGAACAAAAGAGTACACCAACTGTTTAATCAAAAAAATCTACCAGAAACGTATTAAAATATCTCTTATATAAGTAATAGGTACAATTCAATTTCAAAAAGTCAAACCTAAATATTGTACTTGAATTGATAATCGACAATTTGTTTATTACAATAACCAATTTTTATAATAAAAATGAATTTGAAAACGTTTACGGACCTACGCACAATCCGTTCCATGACCGAAGTCATAAAGACTTTTTTCCCTGCCTTTTTCTATTAGTAGTAAGCTCAGTGATAATCATTTATATTTCTTTATAGAAATATATTATTCAATTAACTACAAAAAATATAACACTAGCCGCAATATTCCAATAAATAATTGAACAAAAATAACTAACGGGTCGTCAGCTTGTGCGATAGACCAAAACCGGGCATTTAGTCGCAACAGTCAACGTTAAATTTCACGACTGAAGACACCAGGGGGTTAATAAACTTCGATTGCATAATACTCAATTATACCGTATTTCTAGTCAAATCAGTAACATCTAAGATGGTGGCCCAGGTTCACTTGTATAGTACATTTCCCGTCGAATTTATTTCTAAATGAGAACGTTGACACAACACACAACACACAACAATTTAGAGCAAGGTGTAAGAACAGAGAGTTTCTGTGCCGTCAGTGTAGAACACAAAATCAGGACAAGCCATTGGTCATCCCACTGATAGCAAAAAACTCTCCAGTGAGCCCTGGGTACCCTACTCACCGCCGGGAACACAACACGAGGTTAATATAGCCGTGGTATTCTGTGGTTCCCCAATCGGACTGTTCAATTAGGACGGAATTGAAGACGTAGATTTATAAGCTGTTTCATTACAGTTCTCCGTTAATTATCTTTATCTAATTATAGGTTATTGGTTCAAATAACGCAAAAGTGGATCTGATTTCCTTGCTTTAAATTATAAACATCTCATTTCGATAATAATATAACAACGGCATCATAACATCAAAAATCAATAGGTTTTTACCTAATAACATAAAGAAAACATTAAATATCTACAATTAACTTAATATTTATATGAACTCAATAACTAATATAATTCACTTAGTATGCCTAATATTAATATCAAATATGAATTTACCCGAGGAAACTTAATTTGAGTAACGTACACACTCATAAAAATGGAATCGCTGGGGTGGTACACAAAAGCGTTAAAGCTGACAACATATATTATTGAGGATAATCTTATACTACTTTCAGAATATACGGCTTCTTTTGTGGCAGATATATAAATAGCCATCAACATTAATAGCAGTGAAGATGTACCCACTACACTACACACATAAAACGTAAGCAATGTATGTAATTTCCCTTATATGGTATTAGCTATAGCCGCGACTTCGTCTGTTCAATCTGGGCCAAAATCGGCGAAACATCTTCAGACAAATAGAAATAAGACCGTTTTTGTTACAAGTAACGATTTGATAACTATGTTTGTACTTACTACATGGCATATATTAGGTACTATAATATTGTTTTTTTTTTGTTTTCAAGAACGGTACTTGTACAATGTAAATATATCTACACGAGTATACATTCACAAGTACTTTATTTTAAATATTAAACAAGCACTTGGATTTTTTTTATTTCATTTATGGCTAAAATTTATTTATTTATTTGTATAGGTTCAGATACAGGTAGCTTCTACAGTATTTCTTTTATATCACTTTAATAAATAAAAACAGATCGGTTATTATATAGATTATTATACAGATAACATTATTACAGAATTAATTACAGTATTTTTGAACCACGTTATACAGTTAAATAAATTACGATACGAAATATTATAATTACTTAAGCATCGCAAATCTACTAACCTTGCATCAATGAACCAAGACATGCATCAAGGAATTTATCTTTGTATTGCAATTTGTGTTGCAAATCGAGGTCACTCAGGCCAATAAATTAGAAAATTTTCGTTTATATTTTCTGCAATTGCCCGATTTCAATTTTTTTTAAATATTTTTTTATATAATAGTGACAAATGTAATCTCTTTTCTTTGAATATAATTTAATTATGTTTTTGACTATAATAAATTCGAGATACAGATATTTATTTATTTATTTTTATTTTATTGAACGCATAAAGTTATAAGATTTAGGTTAAGGAGCTTCTCACTTTTCACCACTATCATTGCAATAATTCTCATTATCATCCTCATTGTAATTTACCATTTGCATGCAAGTTGGCACTTTTTAGCCCCGAGGTCTACTTATTGTTTTTTGATTGCTATATCGAGTTTTCATTTTCAGGGAACGACTGCCGTCTGATGAAGTCCTAAAAATAGCCCTGCGTCAGAGTCTCCTCCGTTAACAAGTGCAGCGACTACCAAGTGAAGTTGACTATGATCCAAAGGTGTTGTTTTGATCCTGTACATTTTATTTATGTGGTGGCAGACGCCCCTCCCGATGCGAAGTGGTTACTGTGGCCTATAGACATATGAAACACCAGGGGCGTTACACTCGTGCTGCTGACCCTGAAGATACCTTCTACTGCTTTCTTGAAGTATATCAGAGTTCATTCCACAGCTTGAGTGTGTGTGAGATGAAGTTCCTTTCACACAGCACAGTGCGCACCGTTTCCGGTCACAATGTATGAGAAAGAATTTCCTGCCTATGGCGAGCGGTGCGATAATTGAATGTAGCTGTGGGCATCGTGTCAAGCAATTCACCTCATCACAAACCATTGTATAGGCGGTAGAATACACACAGCGAGGTAAAGTCCCTCCTAAGACTGAGACGTTCTAAATCGCCTGCGAGTATGGAATAATCAGCGAGCCTCAACTTCGCGCTAATCGAATCGCTATTCGAAGAAACATCGAGTAACCAAAATATGTGTCAAAAGGTATTTCTTTTCATTTCTTTTATTCATTAACAATATTTTACAAACGTGTCTGACTTGTGTACATTTATCAAATTAAGATTCCGTTACTCTTTTAGGTTGATGTTTTGCAGATGCAGATTATTAGGTAGAGGTGAATTAACACCCACATTTCACCCGTCAGGTGTCCCACGTAATTGGAGGTGAGCCTCTTGCCGTCTTTCGGGCACTATTTTTGACTTAAGCCATGCTTCTGAGGCTGAGTCTGGGCTGCATATATGTCTGATGTTAAACAGCCCTATCTCTTAGTCACCTTATTCTACTCTGCCGGAAACCACACGGTTTGTCGGCCTAAAACTTGGTCCCAAAATGATTTTTGCAGAACCTGGAATTTAATACTATTTATTATTACACATAAATATATTTATTGTATATTTAGATATTTATTTAGGTACGTACTTATTTATTTATTAGTAGTATTTATTTTATAATTTAAATGACAAATGTTACACTTTCTACAATAAATAGTCATAATAATATCGCTGCGTGTAAGGATTCACTTGCAGACGTACTACAGACGACATTCTCCGATGTTCCCATGAACTTCAATGTGATCCACATCAACGCTCAAAGTATTCCCGCCCATTTTCCTGAAATGCTGGCTTATTTAAGCGACAAAAATATTCATGCCATTCTGGTGTCTGAGTCATGGCTGATGCCATGTCTGCCTACTCTTTCTTACTCCTTACCGGATTTTCAACTAATTAGGAATGATTGTTTGGTTGGTCGGGGTGGTGGTGTTGCCACCTACTTACGCACATATATTCCTTTTAGTATTATTGATGTATCAATGCAACCACCGCCGACAAATGCGGGCGAGCATCTCTTTTTAGGGTTGGAACTACATCATTGCAAGGTTCTGCTCGGTGTATACTACTGCCCTTCATCAAGGCTTAATTATTTTTCTTCCTTTGAACACATACTGGAAAAACATATACCGTCTTACAGTCACAGCATTATTTTGGGAGATTTTAATACGTGTCTTGTGAAGAACGA
Source organism: Eilema griseolum (assembly GCA_963662185.1). Taxonomy (NCBI): domain Eukaryota; kingdom Metazoa; phylum Arthropoda; class Insecta; order Lepidoptera; family Erebidae; genus Eilema; species Eilema griseolum. The sequence continues at coordinate 13,790,090 of OY759247.1, read as the reverse complement.
TTCACGGTCTGCCACCCTCTGTAATATTTTAGAATCTTATAATCTCGTTGCACTGCCTCTGAAAACTACTCATCATGCTCCTGATTGTGCTCCTTCTCTTCTTGACCTTATTCTAGTTGCATCTTCTGATCATGTGGGCAAGCATGGCCAGTGCACGGCTGATATGTTCTCCTATCACGATCTGCTCTTTCTTTCTTACAGAATCCGTCCTCCTAAGGCTAAGCCCAGGATTATAAAGATGCGTAATTTCAGTGGCATACATCTTAGTGATCTTTGTACTGATGCAAATAAAATCGATTGACAGCTGCTTTATAATTCGGGTTCTGTTGATGAGAAGGTCAGCATATTATCATCTAAATTAATCAGTCTTTATGATATATATGCACCCATTCGCGCAGTGAAAATTAAGCATGCTCCTGCGCCTTGGCTTACTGCCGAAATCAAAGACCTGATAACCAAAAAAGCTAGGGCTAAGACTAAATTTAAGTATCGGCCTACTCAGTACAATCGCGACAAATATGTGGAAATCCGAAATCACTGCAACAAGGTGTGTAGGCAAGCACAGTGCCAACATATTCAAACATCTGTTGAAAATGGAGATCCAGCGAAAGTTTGGAAATTTCTTAGAACCCTGGGAGTTGGTAAGTCAAGACAGGAAGTAAATCCCAAGAATATCGACCTCGACGCCTTGAATCGACATACCGTTACCTAAAAGATCTAGTCTTTCTTCTTTCTCTCATTACTGTCCTATCTCTATCCAACTATTTCTTTCTAAAGTCCTTGAACGCCTTGTCCACATGCAACTAAACTCCTTTCTATGTAAAAATAATCTTTTGAATAAATTCCAATCTGTTTTCCGGCCAGGGCATAGTACTGTCACAGCGCTAATTAATGTCACGGATGATATTAGGATGGGTATGGAGAATGGAAATCTTACATTACTTACACTACTTGATTTCAGTAACGCTCTTAATACCGTGGATTTCCATATTCTACTCGGGATACTTGACTCTATTAACATATCTCCAACAGTGATTGATTGGTTTCGCAGTTATCTGTCTGGTCGCCGACAACGCATTCGCATTGATGAGTCGATATCTTCTTGGTGTGATATTACTGTTAGTGTGCCGCAGGGTGGCGTTTTATCTCCTTTACTATTCGCTATATTTATTAATTCTATATCCAAACGACTTGTATCATCCTACCACCTTTACGCAGATGATTTACAAATTTACACACAAGCCCCGTTCAATGAAATTCATGAAGCTTTTGCTATCATAAATAATGATCTGGAGCACATATGTGAGTGAAGCAAAGCTATGGTTTACAGGTAAATCCTGCGAAGACACAGGTCATCATTGTAGGTAGCCCGTGGATGATTGCTCGTGTAGAGTGGGCATAACATTTTTAATGGTATGCCGCTCCCTATAAGTGATAGTGTGAAAAACTTGGGGATACACATTGATCGAACGTTGGCATGGAATACCCAATTGAAGGAAGTTAGTCGCAAATTGTTTGCTTCAGCAGGTTCCTTGCGAAGATTGCGAAATTTTTTGCCAATGGATACAAAAGTTTCGCTTGCACAGTCGCTTTTACTCCCGATACTAGACTATGCAGATGCCAGCTGTCTTGATCTTACTGAAGAGCAACTTGACAAGCTTGAGCGCCTTCAAAATTTTTGTATTAGGTTCATATATGGTTTACGCAAATATGATCATGTATCCGAATATCGCAACATGCTCAAGTGGCTCCCAATTCGCCTTCGACGGAATACTCACATCCTTTTTCTACTTTATAATATCCTATTTAACCCTCTCACTGCCCCTTATCTTAAAGAACGTTTCAAGTTCCTACGTGACACGCATTCGAGGTTCTTGAGATCATCGGAGAACTTGAGACTGCACATTCCAATACATTCTACAAACTTCACCGACAAATCGTTTACTGTAGTGGCTGCACGCCTATGGAATGCATTACCTGTCTCTATTAGGCAAGCTCAAACATTGGTATCTTTCAAAAGACTGGTGACTGAATATTATCTGTCAATATAAGACGTCTGTAACTATGTGTGTATTATATATTTCATAAGTGTATGTCTGTACGAATATAAGTTGTTTATAGGTATTCTATGTATTCTATTATGTAAGTATTGTGTGTATTGTATGTAGATATGGTGTGTATTGTATGTAGATCTAGTGTGTATTGTATTTAGATATAGTTTGTATTGTATGTAGACATTGTATGTAGTGTATATGTATTATTATTTCATTTGAGTAATTTTTATTAAGTAGTCTGTAAATTGATTTTTACACCATAAACCCACTTTTATTTCTATATACTCCTGTCCATCTAAAGGTTGCCTGGAAAAGAATGTTGTTTGCAATAAGGCCGCCCATTGTACATTTATTATATATAAAATCCATGTTCATTTGTGTATTTTGGTGTACAATAAAGAATATTATTATTATTAATACATACTGACAAACAATGCTGGTTCAGGGTTTAAATAAAGCTTATACTATACCTAGCATAGGCTTTATTCACTACTTACTTTGTATTCTGTGATAATGACAGTTAAAAATATAAAGCTACTAGCCGACGAAAAAATAGTTATTAAACACTTAGCGTCAACAAAACAAATTTTTTGCCAATTTTATAACCTTTCCGTGATTGGAACGTGCACATCTGTCTATTTGAGTAGATTTTGCCGCTGATTGCGTTGTACTTCCTAGAGATCGCGTAAGGAAAACTATAAAATTATTGATTTTAATAGGTTTTCAACCGAAATCCTTCAAGTCTGAAGGTTTTTCTATAAAATCACTTGAGTAAAAAATTCAGCGGTAGTATAAAATCCGTAAACGTGGCGGTGACTAACCGCTAACCGATATATTATATTATGAAGTTTGACACAACGTACCGATCTGAATTCATGTAGAAATTTTCCATAAACGTACCTATAATTTTTGCAATATAGCTGTAGTATCAATACATAACGTAATATTAATTATTATATGTAATAAATTTTGTAGTCAATTAAAGTCATTTTTATCTTATACAAATTACTAAAAAATAATGTGTAATTTTCAAAGCTTTTTTAACAATACAGTATAATCTTTATCAAATTAAATAAATATATTGTGCATTCAATATAGATTAAAATTGCCATTCAAACTATATAATTACATGGATAACTAAAGGAATATCGCAACTTATTTTTTAATCCGCGTGCACCGAAATAAATTCAAGTTATTTAACTAATTCAATATACCTTTGAATTAGTTCTTATCCAAATAGATTATTTCATATTCAAGACTGTTTAAATAACTGTTTATTACTTTTAGAAATATTAAAATTCAGACGTTCTAATGAAAAGATATTACCAAATTATAAATCTCAATAAATCCGGCAGATTCCAATACATTAGTCGCTTCTCCCGCCCCACCCTTAATGTCTGCCCCCCGCACTCCCTTTCCGCGGTTTAATAGGAACACCGTGCTTCCCACTTCTGAGAAGGTCATGTCAACAAGGGATGCTCTAGGCAATTTTTCACCTCGGCATCTTAAGACCCGAGACGGCATGCGGTTTCCGTCGGTCTGATGGCTGAAGGGGTGGAATCCGAGGGAACTTCCGCACGAAAAAAAGTTCGAATGGAATCCGAATTCGCGTTTGGAGTCGCGGACAACTAGCTAGTTGAAATTAATTAAAGTATAGTTGAAATGTGGGTGTTAATACTAAAGAATAAGTAGAAATGAAGGACATATCAACAAATACAACTTGGGCTTTAGGGCGTAATGAAATTTTCTGTTCAAATTTAGAACTACCTCACTAGGGAATTACCTTCATCCTAAAGATAATAACCAAATAACACTACTCGTTAGTGTTGCACCTAGAGGATTCAAAGCCATCCCGGTACTACGAACCGTTTTTTAGATTTGTAACTTTGGAGGTCAAAATAATTTATCTACCCAAGATTTTTTAGATATGATATATTATAAAGTTTTTTAATTGACTACGTGAAGCGAAGCGATTTTCACGACAGAATTGTTTACCTGAAATTTTAATATAGATACACGATATTTAAAAATATATTAATCGTTACTCTCGTAATATCATAATTAGTTTCCGGCAGGGCCGCGTGGTCGCAGGCAGAGTAGAATTTGGGCCACCCCATCTCTTCCCATGCGGTGTCGTACAAGGCAACTAAGGGATAGGGCTGTTTAACAGCAGACAAATATATACAGCCCAGACTCAGCCTCAGATGCAATGCCTCGAGTCAATAATAGTGCCCGCAATACTGCAATAGGCTCATCCCCTATTACGTGGAACTGAATAGAATTATTGGTGAAACGTGGGTGTTAATTCACCGCTGCCTAATCCTCCGGGGATGGAGGCGTGATCATATGTATGTATATATGTCAATAGTAAAGATCCTACAATCCTGCGATTGACTTAGTATAAGACTGAAATGATTACAAACTGACTGACCTGCCCCAGTTTCACCCGTGGCATATTTCAAAACCCCGTGTCACTCTTAAAACATAATTATATGCCCGCCATATATTAATTTTCAAATCATATATTCCCATATATGATTTGCCGTATTTGTTGACATTTATGACCACTGCTCCGCTCCCTTGAGTAGTAGTGTAATCATATTAAGCTTATAACCCTCTATAAACGGGCTGTGGGACGTTCAAGTATTACGTAACAACCAAAGTTTGCTTCTATTTTGCCAATGATACTCCTATCTATATTCCACTTATTTGCCGCCAAAGTATTGTGATACACAAAGTGTTGTGGCTTGCAATTGACTGCCTAATTGCATTAATGTACTGCTGAAAGACAGCATTCACTATTGCGTAAACGTAATAGGAATTAGTCGATATTCTCGTTATTGACACCGCATTCGTATCAAATGGTATTTTCATTTTGGCATCTTTATGTATCGGAACGTTGTCGGGGTCACTAATGTAGTGGAGTTGAGGTGTTCGTGTAATAAAATTCTCTCCAAATAATAAACAAAATTATTTTATATTATATACGTATGAGGCCCACTTGATGGAAAGTGGTTACCGTCGCCTATGGACGTGTGTAACACCAGAGAAGCCACACTCGCGCTGCCGACCCTGTAAGCACAGAGTTTCTGTGCCGTCAGTGTATAGGACAAAACAGGACAAGCCTTTAGTCATCCCACTGACAGCATAAATTCTCCAGTGAGCTCTGGCTACCCTACTCACCACGGGGAACTCAACACGAAGTTATTATAACCGCGGTATTCTGTAGGGCGGAGGTACTTCTCCAGTCGGACTGCTCAATTTGGGCGGAAATACCGCCGTATCCTACCTCCTATAAAAAAAATAATTATATATTGACAGCTAAGAGAAGAAAAATGTAAAGATAGTAAAAGTTTTCTTCATGAGATCATAGTAACTATGTACAAAGGTTTTATTGCTTATAAAAAGTTAGTACAGTAAAATGAGGTACATACGCTAGTCCCACAAAATAAATAAAATGTGTATAATAAGACAAATATCTACCTAAATAGTATGTATCTTGATTATTATAGGCCAAGTTCCATGAACCAATTAGTTTGTGATCAAAGCCAATACAACAAGGGCCAACTGTAAAGCTAAGGAAACAATAGAACGTTCTCTTTTCACCTTCCTTTTGCAGTTTGAAACTCAATAATTAACTTAAAAAAAATTACTACAAAGATCACAAAAGTAGCTCGACTGAAAAGAAAAACAATGGGTGTTTACTAACAGCAATTCAATACTTATTATTGTTCTATTTGATGTAAATAAAAGATATTGTTCAGTTTTTTAGGATATTTCATATAATTTTGTAGTGGGTGCTATGTGAAACAGATTCATAGAATGAGTAACCGTGGCTCGTGGCTCCGGCCGTGTGAGATTCTGATCCCGTTTTAAAATCGCTTCATCATAAAATTTTAATTTTTAAGTACAGCGGTTAAGGCTCTGCGTTGATGATCAGTCAGTCGAGACAAGTAATTTTATGTATGTAGACTATCAGGCCTGGGGGTGACTGGTGGAGCCGCCTGTCGCCCTGGCAGAAGCAGGCCGCGGCAGCGGCGCGCCCGGCGCGCCTCCCCGTTTCCGGGGACGAGTTGGGGACCTGTAGTCCCCACACACCCGAGGAGAGGGCCAGATCGTGAGAGATGGCCATGGGTCGGCCGGGGTGCGAGGGATATGCCTGTCAACCTCACTTTCGGCAACCAAGAGTCGGTTCGAGTCCGACATAACCTCCTCCACCGGCTCCGGTGGGGATGTATTCGTGGGGATTTTGCACACGTAAAAAACAAAGAAAAAACTATGGCAATATATACATGCCACTCGCATGGTGATTAGGTGAATCAATTACCATAGAGAGTAATATCAAAGACCAATTTTTTTATACCACTTAGGTGGCAGACAAGCGCACGGCCTACCTGATGGAAAGTGGTTGCCGTGGCCTATTGGACGTGTGTAACACCAGAGAAGCCACACTCGCGCTGCCGACCCTGTAAGCACAGAGTTTCTGTGCCGTCGTGTAGTGTAGAGGACAAAGCAAGACAAGCATTTAGTCATCCCACTGACAGCACAAATACTCCAGTGAGCTCTGGCTCACAACACAAAGTTATTATAACCGCGGTATTCTGTAGGTCCTATCCTGTATTCTTCCGTAGACTATGAAAAAAAACAATATAATAAACACCTCAACAAAGTCTAGGGAACAAGATGACCCCAATTATTTTTTTTCGTGTAAATCTTGTTTTGCAAATAACTGGCAGCAAATAAATAAAAATAGAATAAAGTAGATTACAGAGTTGTTCGAAATTTAAAAATAAATTTAAATAAGTAATGATTTTCGAATATGGAGGGAAAACTTTTAAAAGTGTTTGATTGTGCAGTTTCTCTGAGGCAAAATAAAAATTATTTTTTTTGATTGTAAATAACGTTTATTATCAATAATACGTCTTTTACGTATGGTTTGTGCATTTTTGTGACTGTAGTCATCATGTCACGTCGTCATTTAAGTCGCGAAGAGATGTTAAGGGCTGTTGGTATGCTGCAAGCTGGACGAACTCAACGCGACGTAGCGGATGCTGTCAACACCCAACCAAGCGTAATTTGCAGATTATGGGCACGCTACAGGTCTACAGGGGATGTTGCCGAACGTTACAGGGGACGAAATAGGGTTACTACCCCGCGACAAGATCGTTTCTTGCAAAATTCCGCAAGGCGGCAACCCACGATTACTGCTCGTCAGTTGGTCGCAGGCCTCCAGTCTCGGCATCAAGTGGTTATTAGCGATCAAACTGTCAGAACAAGACTACACGAAGCCAATCTTTATGCTCGCAGGCCGCTTAGGGTTCCAGCTCTTCGACGTGGAAATCGAGGTCGTCGCTTATTGTGGGCTAACGCACATTTACAGTGGACCGACCATCAATGGGCACGGGTTCTGTTTTCCGACGAATCTTGCTTCGGTTTTCATCCTGATTCGAGAAGAGTGCGTATATGGCGAGTTCCTGGACGTTGGAGTCGTCTCCAGAATCCGCAAGAAGTTCATCCTTACCAAGGTGGAACAATCATGGTATGGGCTGGAATTCGCCTTGGTGGAAGGACCGACCTCGTTTGGATACGGGGCAATTTGAATGCAAACCAATACATTCAGGAGGTTATACACCCCATGGTAATCCCTCATCGACAGCAGTTCGGTCAAGATTTTATGTTCATGCAAGATAATGCACGGTCACACACCGCGAGGGTAGTGGTCAATGCGTTAAGCGAGCACAATATGACGACGTTGGATTGGCCTGCTCAGTCTGCCGACCTCAATCCCATAGAGCATGCCTGGGATTTGCTTGGGAGAAGAGCTTTCAGTGATTCTTTGGAAAATCTGAACACTGAAGAACAACTTTTTTTACACCTTCGCAGTGTATGGAGCTATATTCCACAGACGATGATTGACAATCTCATACTAAGTATGCCACGCCGTTGTCGAGCTGTTGCTAATGCTTTAGGAGGTCCTACAGATTATTAAAAACGTTTAAAGTACGGTTGATTACTGTATTTCTTACTACCTCGTTATTTTTGTGCCTAATCATAGAAGGTTGTAATACTCAATATTGGCACAATTCAATTTTTCTTAAAAAAAAAAAAATTGGTATGAAAATGTGTTTATTAAAATTAAAATTAAAAACGGTATAAAAATACCCTTCTATTGATATAAAACACTCACTATTACAAAAAAGGGTTTTTAAATAAAAACTAGAAATGTCCTTGTTCCCTAGACTTTGTTGATGTGTGTATTTATTATGTTTAGGTTTCCCCCAAATAATCTTCATGAAAAATGAATTCTCCATTTAGTCTTTCTATCTGTCTTCTCATTCCCATTAACTCTACTGTGTAGTGATGTTATATGATTTTTTTCTCAAACAGTTGTCATTTCCAGAGCATTAACGCGAATATACCGCTATGGTAAAGAGACGCTGATCTGTTCACGACATGTAGAGGTACATCGATCCGACGAAACCTGCAGAATTATATTGGTTGATATGAAGACCCATTCAGCTGAAATGTTACCTGTGTTTGACGTTCTAGCTAAACAAATAGAGAGTAGTTGTAAATTTACTTTACACTTACGTATTTTTACACATGTTATAAAACACAACATTGGCACCTAAACATAAACTGATGAAATGTGGGTGATAGCACCTCCGCCTACCCCTTCGAGGATATAGGCGTGAGTTTATGTTATATAAGTTATGTTATGTTATAAAAATCAATAACATGTTTAAAAACCCTAAGCTTTTGATTATGACTTTTGTATGTAGTGAATGCCCTAACCTAACCTGGTCACGCATAGCATATCTTATGTTATGCGTACCAATTTCATCTGTCTGTTCTAAAGCCCTGTGACTTTTTTATAGAAGAGCGCATTACTTTTGTTATACTGAGGAAAACTTTTTGACGACCTCCGTGGTGTAGCGGTAGAGTATTCAACTGCTATGCAGGGGGCGCGACTTCGATTCCCGCTCAGTGCAAATATTTGTATGCATGAATATGTAGGTATATTTGCATTGGTCTGGGTGTTTCTATGTATAATATGTATGTACTTACAAAAAAAAAGTATCTAAATATGTTTATCCGCATTCTAGATCCCATAACACAAGCTAGTTAAGCTAAGCTTACGATGAGTCTAGATAGCGTTGTGTAGAATGTCGTGGAATATTTACTTTATTTATTTATTTTTACAGAAACAAAATGAAGAAAATTGAAAAATTTCAAAACTCGATCACACGGGTGGAGCTGCAGGCAACAACTAGTTGAGAATTTAAATCCAATAACAATCTGTTTAATCGCAACTATGTTTCCTATGTTATATTAACAAAAAGTTATGTTTTTCCTATATGATTGACCATGATTGAAAACTCTTGCGATTGCCTTGGCTTACGTCACCACACTTGTTTACAGTTGATATTTGGTTCGGAACTAAGGTTTGGAATGTGTTTCTTTTTGTTAGTTTTGACGTCATCTGCTTAGATCACGTCAAGACGTAATATGTAAATACTCTAGTAACTGGGCTTTTCAAAAATAATATTTGAGATTATATTCAGAATTTTGATTTTCTTAACTATTTATTAATATTATATAAATTATTATATTATTATCAATACATTAGAAATGTTTATTCGCGATGAACGCAAAAACTATTGAACAGATTTTGATGCGAAATTTTTTGATTCAAATGTCAAATCCATAGGCCACGGTAACGACTTTCCATCAGGTGGGCCGTGTGCTTGTCTGCCAACTAAGTGATTTAAAAAATGTGAATTAAAGCAAAGTGTAACCACGGGTGCTGCAACGCATCCGAAACATCGGCAAAAAGAAAAAGTTCCAAGATTAAATCGCGAAAAGTCCCGAATCATTATTTAATTATAATAAGGATTATATTATCCACCCTGGGAAAATATACCTTCTTCCTACATCTGATGCGACCTCATAAATACGTCCCAAACCAAATTATATTTTCTGCGAATTTCTTGTCCATTGTGGAATCCTAACAATTCAAAAAAGGGTATTATAACCTAACTTATCCTTAAGACGTATGGAGACGAGAATTTCAGCAAGACAGGACGGGTTTAGGTAATTCATTCAATGGTTCATGTTCCATCTTGTATGTTGACCTTTTCCGATTTGAATTTATAAAATAGATACTCGTAAACCTATTCGTTAATTCTCAACGCATCTAAATACTCGAGTTTGGAGTAGATTTTAATCAGATCTGTGCCACATTTTAGATACATTTAACGATAAAATTAGTAATATTTGATTAACAAATTACGACCAATAGCGAAACACAAGTTCATCGTTGATATGTAAATCGCTCTCGTGATTGGTACAGCTCGATTAAAATATCGTGATAGGGCGTGACAAAGGCATTATAAAAAATCTGATTTTAAAATAAAGACGATAGTTTTGATTTAGATATTACTGTAAACCTATTTGGTAAATAATTCCTTATGTTGAACGTATGCTAGGCCTATTTGCATTCATCTGAGGGCGCAGTTAGCCAATATACATATATCGCGTTCCAATATCGTCATCCGTGTACAAACGAATTGCTTTTGTATATAATATTACCCTCGATATAATATTGTGCGCTTGATATTGAATATCACATCACATACCTTCTTAACATTTCTATATTTTTCTTATTACTGGTATGTCTTTCAATAAGTCACAAATTCAGTTCAATACTTGCAACCGAGAAACGTATAAAGTGATTAGGATATTTTTTTTAGATCTCTGGAGTAGTATTATTATATAAAATTTAAATACACACTCAACTATCCGTATGTTATTCATAATATAAAGAGGAAGTTAGGATTAGAAGGAGGAAAGAGGAAGTCTCATCACATTGTACGACACCCCATGTGAAAAGATGGGGTGGTCCAGATTCTATTCTGCCGAGAACCACTCCGTATTCTACCGGGAACCACGCGGCAAAGAGGAAGTTAAGAAAGTAAAAAGTAGGTAGGTAGTTAAATGTCAAAAAATTTGAAAAAAAAAAGCAAGACGTCTCATTAGCATTCATTTATTTTGGGTAAACCGTTACTTTACAAAGTACTTAGTATATATACTTAATCTAAGTTAAAATACTATACCTATAAAATAAATACATTATTTATATAAATCACAACTTCACTCAAGGCAATTTTAGAACCAATTAGAACAATCGCTCAAAGAAATAGCACAATTTTCACACGTCTGATTAAAAATTACAAAGATTACTAACGCGGAAAACGTAACCAATCTTTTGGTGATTGTAGATTATTAGGTTATTATGTTTACTGGGTATTAAACATGATTACAACATTGCTAATATTGATTTATACCTAAATATATTATACATTATAACAACTTACAACATGTAATAACGATCTAATCTACCAATAAAAGCTACACGGAATTTTGTAATGTGCATTTTGATTCAAGGAACTGCAAATAATACAAATATAAAATATATGCATCTATTAATTAAAATAAAGCTCTATAATACAATGAAAGTTAGGATAATAAGTCTCTTAAAATACCTACCAGTTGCTTGTATATTTTAACTTTATCGAATATGTAAAAATATCTATATTATGTATAAATATTTCTCTGTTTTTGAAGGCACTCTATGATATGTCCAGTAAAAGTGAATCTTATTGTTATATAAAATAGTATTTTAAATAGAAATAATTATTGTTATTGTGGTGTATTGGTAGGCACTCATTGCCACATTTTGTAAGTAAACTACCATATATTTTCTAGTGTACTCTTCCCATATCCATCCCACCAAGTTGTCCTAGGTAAGGGTAGCCAGATTTTGCCTCTGTAGGTGAATGCGCGTGCGATGCATAGTGAGAAGGATTTGTGCCGAAGAATGAACTGTAACAAAGATAGAAAATTATTACCCATCATAATTTATATGCTTACGTGTTTTCTTGTACCTATCAAAAGCATATACTACTTTTAAAATAATGATACTTGTCTTAATACTTAAATATTAAATCAATAATTTAGAGCTATTCCTTTGATTTTTTAGGAGTCTCCTATAGATACATACATAGAGTCATAATGAGAGATGCATGCAAGAGTCTCATATAAATATATGGGACTCTTATAAAAAATATTTGAGGAAAGGTAAAACTCAACATTGACAGATTTTATTCAGAATAACTGCGACGTTGTGTAAAAATGAACTGAAGGCTGAAGATGAAAGCCAAGGTTCTTTAACTTTTTTTAGAGTTCTGATTTTTTACTTAGAACACTAAATCAACTTTTACAGATAAAATAGTTTCCATATAAAAGGCTAGCGTGGGAGAATATTGCCCGCATAATTTCGCTTTATCCGTTCGAACCTACTGATTATTATAAAATAATGAAATAATAACACAGTGCAAGCAGTAATGCCACCACATTGCTACTAAACAACATAATTTAGACAAGGTTTGTATACAGACAGTTAACTCTAAGAGGAATTTTCGGAAGCAATTCGTGACTGAGCGTGCTATAAAATTTTAATTCATACTTAAAACGATGGCTAATACATTATTAAGGTACATTAGTGTCGTACATCGCTCATAAACTACCGAGGTCGGTAATGTTAGCCCTACATTTGATATTATGAGCACAATGGACACTCTCGTAACATTACGTCACTACTATACAACTGCGTATGCAGTTGATGTAAAAGTTATATAGAACTAATTCAGAGCTAGAATCCCGGAAGTTAAAAGTTGTTGATCTTGTACGTGTAAGGGTTAATTTCCGCTCGATGGTTCAATTTTAATGAACCCTTTGTGATCATTTACGCTAACAAAACAGCTGGTATATCAGTTTCTTTTTTACCGTTATAAAAGTGATTACAACAAATATAGATAGATAGATATATTTTCTAGACATATTTTCTTGTAGCTTCAAAGTGCCAGTTAAACGTCAATAATTTTATTTTACATATCCTAAATTCCACCTTATTGTAAATATGTATATAAATATTTTACATGTGAATGGTACACGTGCGTAAACAATATCTTTTCGAACGTTTTGTGTCGAAAGTGAACGATGCAAGCGCAAGGTGCTTGCGCGGTACCGGTAACCGCACGCGAGACCGACTACAGTTTAGGAAGTCGAATGCAAATAGCTGCAGATAAGTTTTAATACCGGGTTCGCGTTAACATAATGCTTAGGTTCACTGCACTAATGTCACGTTCGGCCTCTCATTAATCGCCACTCGGCGTACAAAGCAAGCTGTGTTTATTATTATTACTGTTTATCTGTTATCCGTAACGTATTGTGTTCCAAGATTTCTAATATCATTAAATGATTGCTACTTCATATGGAGCCTAAGGGTAGTCGAGTTTTCATACCGTTTATATAAACCTAAATTGTACCCATTATGACTATATTGAATTGGTTGAACATTCGTGAAATGTGTTTTCAGAACTCTATAGTTGATGGTTTCGGATAGAAATAAGATAATATCAAATTATTCTGCAAAAACCATCTGAATAAATAATGTTTTTCAAATAGGTACTCTAGGTTGGTATTTTAAATATTACAACCCAAATGGTTCTTTCTGTCTGACGGTTACGTCTAAATATGTAGGTATGTCATGATCTTTTTTGCACACTATTGTAACGTACGAAAACAAAAAACAATAGTAATAAAACTGTTACGGTATAAGTAGTGACTACGGAATGATACATGGTAATTCGCTAATGTCATGGGAAATTATTGTGATGCGATAAACGATAGTATCTATGTAGTGACAAATATTATTGCTATTTACGACCAATGAGTGTCCCGCTAAATTACAGAGATATTCACATTCTCATAACTAGTAGATAGGCAGCTAACTGATTTATTATGACTCATAGACATTTTATGAAATATAGGTTTCCCGGCTGGAGCAAGTCGCGCAAGTCGGTATAAAGCTTTAGGATAAAGCATTTATTACACTATTATCATCCTAAATATATATGAAATACACATTAGCCACACTTTCGGCATACAATACAATATTTTTGGCGGACAAAAATAACAAATAGAGACAAAATGAGGTGTTACGTCAATCAAGCGTGCGTACAGGACTAGATAAAATAGACCGACACATGGACGTAGCTAACCCATATATTATTAGTTTGTCTGCCATTGTGCAAGGCGAGATATTGTGTGTGGTCCAATGTGAGGTTTATAGACGTGCTTTGTCTCGATAACACAGATAAATGTCGTCGCCGTATAGAGTACAAAGCAACAATGTATTTGTCACATTGTCATTCGACAAATTCACTTTGGTAGTTACACATACTATCCACACGGCACGAGTGAAATGTTTTCTACTCTACGACCTTCTTTCTGTCGTAATAAACTCACGTTCAAAAAAATACACTGAATATCGCATGAGAATTCAAAATAACTAACTAAAAATTTAATTAAAAATCGATCAAAAATCACTATAAAATTCGCAGCCCTATTGCATTCACGATTGGATCGGCGGCGTATTACGAGGCGCGCGCTGTAATAACCACCCGTGTGGCGTATAATGGCCGACTTCTTACACTCTTAATTGATTAGCGGCCGCTTCGGCTAATGATAAAGGAAGGTGAAAAGAAATAAAACGTACGCACCCCGATTTGCGATCAGAGCCCACGCCCGCGTGATAGCCACCGGACGCTACATTACACGCATAGTGCCCAACTCATGTACTGAGGAGGCACGGTCATGATCGAACAACGTGTCATAGACAATTATTATGACTACCTCCTGACTAACCCAAAATGATGTCATTGTAAATAAGCACCCTAAACCTACTTATTATCGTACCAGTCATATCGGGTATTCACATAATAGATAGTTATTTAAATGCCCGGCAGCAAAGGTCACTTTATTGTAATTGCATATTCATCCGCATAAGCCAACAGATGTGAGTAGCTCGACATCAATAATTCATAGGGCTACTTAGTTGCGTCGGGATTATTGAGAAGTTTTAAATCGTGATGGGTTCATATTCAAATAAAGTAATTATTAAAACTAAAAGTAGAATTAAGTGAACGAGGCTTACCTATAATTATCGGGCCAAGCACCAACTTCTGCTAGTTTGTTTTGTGCGTGGCCGCTGAGTTGCCTTGAGGTCCAGTGATTGTGAGCTGACATAGCATGCTCTTGTTTTGAGTAATCTCCGTAGCCATATGGATGGGAGACTGGATCACTCGGATTCGCGTAAGTCGAGTGCTGGTAGGTGATAGCACTAGTGTGATTCGTCCCTGGACTAGTCGAGGTTGGACTAGTGCTTGGAGGTGTAGCATCAGTTGAAGCTTGAAGGGGAGTTGCTAGTTCCGATGAATGGGATAGAGGGGTTAAGTTGCCAGAGGAGAAAGAAGTTGATGTTGGTGGATGTAAAGAGGATGCCGCGAGCGCTGACTGGCAAACTGAGGGAGCAGATAACGCTGATTGATGGAGAGAAGGTGCAAGGGCTGAGTTTAATACTGAGCTAGTGCCTAAAGCTGAGGAATAAGATTGTTGCCAGGAAGCACATTGCGCGTTAAAAGTAGATGGGGGCTCGTATTGTTGATGGACGGATGGGAAAGCAGATTGTAAAGACATGGTGTTGAACGCACTCAGCTGCTGTGAGTTCAGTTGCTTACGAAGGCGAGCTCTTCGGTTAGAAAACCATACCTGAACAATATTAAAAATGAAATTATTATTCGTTATTCTATTTATCTATGTATGTCAACATTAATCTACTCTAGATTTAGGTGATATTGTGGTCACTAATTTCTGAATCTATCATGAACCTATATAAAAGTATAGGTTACCTTAATAAACTTACTTATAATTACATCTTAAGTTTATTACACTTCCCACCGAAGCCTACAATTATGTTGGGTTACCAACTAATAGAACAAAAACTTATAAAACAACGGTAGCCGAACATATGGCAGCTCTTACTATTATCGTAATTAATTATAGAGGTAATTATGTTTTTCTAGTGCCACGCTTTTGTAGGGGCGGGGAGTGAGCGCAACCAACAATAGGTTTATTTGATTGCGTTCATCTATCATGGATGCGGACAAATTGTTTTGATATGCCACTGATAGTTACCTGAACTCTTGCTTCAGTTAGTTTGGTTTTCTGGGCAAGTTCTTCCCTAGTGTAGACATCAGGGTATTGAGTTCTGGTGAATGCTCGTTCTAAAGCTTCCAGTTGGTCTCCAGAGAAAGTGGTTCTGGAGCGACGTTGTTTCCTCTTTAGTGTGATGCCCGGCTCTGACTCGGTATCTGAGTCTTCGCAAGATGATGGACCTTTAGAATAAAGAAAATCTTTGTTGGTGCACAGCTAATATATTATTGAATCTAAATCTACAGTAGTATAATCAACCTCTTCGTTCTTAAAATGTATTGTTTCTTTTAAATGGCTACATTCACTGTGATGACTGTTAAAATTACATGAATTATTGTCACAGTAAGTTTCATTGCGACTTTCTAACTATTCATTTGGTTTTGTTTTACGTTGGTGATTATATTCGGACACCACCATGGACCACACGCGGTTTCTATTAAATTAAATGTAACCACATTACATAACAGCTTCACTACCTTATAATGAATTCTTCGACGCTTTAATAACATAATTTTGTAATAGTTTATAGTGAAATTTAATTAGATTACTGAGAAAATGAGAGCAGCCTTATCTGTTTTTGTAAATACCGAGAATATCCGTCATTCAACAAACTAATTACAAGTAAACGAAATATCATAAATCTTAAATTATTATTATCCATAATGTACTTTTAACTCGCTGAAGCGTGAATTCTGAAATTATTATTATTTGGGCCTTATGACCGAGAGTAGTTTGTATGTAAATATTTCTACGAAAACTCGCGAATAAAAATTACTGTTAGCGGCGTCACAGGATAAGCACGAACTGCAAATTTTCAATACGCGAGTTCGAGCAGTAAAGGGGGCCGCTTTTCCAGTGTAGGTATTACTTTGCCCGTGCACAACTTAATATGCATAATCTTATCGGTGCGCAGAATCTCGCCTGCAAAACCGCGCTCCGTCACTGAACCGGGATATTAGGAGCGCCATTTTATATTGGATAGCTATACGGCACAAGACGTGCAGTACGGACAGATTGTCGTAATGCAAGCCCCGCGGCCAAACGCGATGGGATAATAACACGTTTGGATACTAATTTCATTTTTATAACCTACAATTTCGACGCCGACACAAGGGGCGCTGCTGTAGCGTGCGCGCGCGCCGCGCCCGCTTCACTTTTACGTGGATTATTAACTTTATACGCCATTTTGTGAAGTTTGCGAACGTTCCGACAGTCTCATTATAGGAATAAAATTATAATAATAGTATGTTTTGAACTAAATTAAGTGATTATGGTCTTGAATCAGTGTTAAGGACTACGATGACACGGTTAGTTATTTACGCATCATTACAAGATGATATTATCAGCAACTCTTTAAAATATTAAATATTATTCACTAAGAATTCTAAGTACCTATTATCTATTGCTTAACACTTCATAATATTTTCCCGCAGTTACTTTCTACAAAGGAAATAATAGACTCAGAATAAACCACAGCATAGTCATAATATTTTATCAAGTGGGTACAACAACAAACTGGAGCAACGTAAAGTTGAATGCAAACACATATCGCGATGCTCTTGAAGCGCTTTAGTGCTCCTACAAACTAAACTATTCGCTAATAGAAATGCCTGCGGTGTGTGTACCTAGACTCACATTACTTTTATTTTCCATGTTAAGTCTTAATATAAAAACTTTGAATAAATCCGAGGTAAGTATAACTTACCTAGAATACCATCAATGCTGTGATTTCTTCTAGGATCTGATTCGTCTCTTTTGCCTCCTCTTATTAGTCGTGAAATTGAACTGACTGACGGTGCAGTGTTTTTATCACAAATGCCTTCTTTAATTAGTTTATCTCTAATTTCCCAGGAAAATATACCTGGGTTTTGCCTCTTCAGTTCTTCGATCCTGTTCTCCACTTCGGGAGTCGCAACTCTCGGCTTCGATCCTCCAATCACACCGGGACGAATGGAGCCAGTTTCCTGTGACCAAGAATGCACTAATCAGTCTATCAGCCGGAATCAATAAAGCAAAAACTTAATATTCGATAAATTATCTTAATTTGCAAGTTCAGTAGTTTATTGTGGGAATGTTGATCACATTGATCTAACCTGGTATCGGTTGAGTATCTTGGAGACGCAGCCATGCGAGACGCGCAGTTGTCTAGAGATGACGCAGGGACGTACGCCTGCTGCTGCCATCTCTACGATCTTCAGCCTGATGTGGTTTGGTAGTGGCCGACCGTTGATGAACACCCCTCCCAACTGATTCATACGACCTTGGCCTGTCAACAAAAAAAAAGATAATTAAGTACCTTTCATTGGGTTGGTTCTATTAGGAAAACGATAACAAAGCTAACTGATAACAAATAAAGTGCCATCTATATTTTTAAGTATCATAAGCAAACTCCTTCACAAATTTATTTACCTACTCGTAAATAATGTATACCCCATGTAAGAAAACCAGATGTGAATCGAGTTGGTTATTAAACGTAAGCTCTCTGAATGTATCTATTCTAGTCTCAGAGAATACAATATTCTGTATCCTTTACTTGCACATGATTTTCTGAAGTAGGTTATACAATCGACTTTCAATACAGAGATATCAATAGGAAATAAACTTATTGAAAATGTTTTGTGTTGTCAAAAATGGTTGGGCAAACCAGTAGCTATATTAAACTCAAATAATGTATAAGGTATGAATAGTAACAATACATTATACAATAATTGCTGCGGCAAAGCGCCTCATGGCATCTTGGCTCCTGCACGCTCTACAATAAACGTACCTACCTCTTCGGTAGCCCTCGATCACCTCGTAATTTTACGTTTCATTGCCAGTGTTCTCAAGCAAGAGTATCCAATTTCTTTTACACGAGTGCGGTCATGCAGAAACGATAACACTTAAACTATTGCTGGCCTTTGTTGGGTTAGACTTGTTACATTTTACGAGTATCAACTTCTGAAGTAATAAAAAATCTTAGATAAATTGCTACTCATTACCAAAGTTTATCATTATGTGACTTTTTCTAATTGATGAATTATTTCTTCCAGTAATGATGTAAAACCAGTCATAAAAAAAATTATGAATGTTTTATATTGATGACAACAGTCGATTAAAATTAGGTTGTTTTGATCAGTAGTTATTGCAAGTAAATTCTTGTGAAAAATACCTATATTATATAATTGGAATGGATTGTATGCATTTATGTGTGCGTAAAGTGTCGCTATTATAATCACATCATTGGTGCAGGCCGCGGTTGGGACCACCTAACGTCAAAGGAAGCCGCCCAGCCGTCGACTTTTGCAACACCTTTGTACGTGCATGTCAGTTCCTATTCCGGACGATATTACCACAATTATAATGTAGAAATTGTTAAATTATAGCCAACAGATAAGGAAAATTAATCGCATGACCAAAAATTTTTCCCTAGTAATTACACTACCTAATTAGGAAAGCAATGTTCTCCATACTATAATACAACACCGACAATAATAAGTAATTAATTTTTAATTAAACCTTCATGCTTAACTTGGCAACAACTGCTATAAACTCCTAATATATTAAAAAAAACAACAGTGGCATGTTCCACTTGTGAAGGCATTTATAGATTATCAATTTCAAATAATTCCACAAAGGTTCCGCCACATGTATAGCCCTAGACCCCTACTGAGAACCACCAATCAATTAGACAACATGTCAACAAGTATGTCCTTTGATAAGACAAGGAACCGAATGTATTTCAATCATACAACATAAAATAGACCGTATGACAATAATATTAAAGTTTAATTATGATATACATTAATAAAAATTCCCAAACTAACGGTTGAGATAATAAAATATTCAAATCTAAACCTTCCATTATAGTGCATAAAACATAATATCGTTCACAGAAAAATGCTTTTGTGATGTCCAGAGTCAGGTCGGTCGTGGTTCTGCAAGCGATACCCATATTTTTTGTAGGAGACCGTAGACGTTGCGGTGCCTCGAAAGCCCATGTTTTTGAGTGTTAATTTTATGTTCCCGAAATATTTATGACGCATAACGTGTCCATAACAACCCCGCTATACAAATGTGGGTGGCTTTGTGGTAATGTATCACTTCATTATAATATAGTTTTCATTTGGCGAGATAGTTTATAGCCACGTAAAATATAGCTCTATTAATTGTATTTTTATTTGTTTTAAGAAACTGCAAAGTACATAACATATGAGTAAGAAGATAGGATTAGACAATTCACGAACCTAACATATAAATTATTGTTATACCATATGAAATTGTATTTTATGTCGATCAATAGATAGTATTGATGAAAATTGTTCTGTTAAATCTTCATACAAGCCTTCCAAGCTAACAGGATCAGTCAAGATCAGTCACAGACGCAATTGATAGAAATTTCACAATGAAATCACAAAAAAGGTTTCAAGCGCACAATGCGTAATAGAATTCGCAAACATTGTAACGCTATTAACGCAAAAGGAGGTGAAGTTAACAACAAATTCAAACATTCATTGGTAACTAATCGTTCGGAAGTGCATTTGAATCATGCACGAGATGAGCACAACAATGGCAGCTACTAGGGTGGCATATAAATGTGAAGCACTGAAAATAATGTAGAACCGACAAAAAATATCAGTCAGTAGGTCGACATTGTGCATTCGGTAGCCGAATGTATTAATGCTTTAGCCGTCAATATTTTTTACTCACGCGTTTTATTCATAGCAATAGCAAGTCTCCACAGCTCGAAACATAATCACATACTAAAGTTAGATATAGACACCATTGCACCGTTGAAGTATAAAATTTTCTCACAATCACATAATCGTGTTCCGATTCGTTCAACCGTTGCGTTCGTGTTAGACGAAATTGAAACAGAGTCAATCATTTAATGCTAAACGTAAGAGGCAAACCGTGACCGAATAAATGAAGATTCTGAATTCACCATTCGCATTTCTGTGTCAACTTTAATTAACAATCACATTTTCATCAACCCTCGTAGTACTTTTGGGTTATCACTTCTATTGTCGGATAGAGATTGAATTTCTTAACCTTCCATCTTTGCTTTGACGAAACTTATTTTCAATTTGTACGATTCGAATTTCTCAATCATTTGAATAGTATAGCGTAAAAAGTGCATTGCACTTTGTTTTGTCTTCAATTGGTATTCAGTAAATTAGTACATTTTATATTTACAATAAAACACCTTTTGTTGTTTGAAACGTTTGATATCATAGGGCACTAGAATCGCACTAGCTGCGGGTCCACAGGAATGGCAGCTAATAAAATTTACAAGCACAATAGCTGTTAAGATATCCCTGCTTCATGACTGCGACGCAACACTTAATTGCACCTGTAGAGCTGCACATAACACAACCGCGGTGCTGATTTTTTATGAGACTACATCATTTTTCAACAATTGTGCTATTTTTTATGTAAAATATCTACTGGTACATACTTTGTCTTCTTGTTTGTTTCTTCCCTGTTATTAGTGTTTAGTTTAAATTACTTTGATCGAGACTTGTATTTTTTTGTAATGGTATTTTGTACTATTTTGCGATTTTATAGAAAAAACCATTGACGAATTTGAATTTGTACTTGATAACAACGGTACAGTGATAGTTTATAATGCTTGAAGTCGATATCGTATTGTGTAAATAAATCGTAAACCCCGTTTTCACAATCATAATATGTTTCTGCTAGCAAATCAATTTCACGTAGCGACATTAATGTGCCTATAGTAAAATTTATATGGGGCTTTACGTCACACGCCACACCGCTTTCCTTCCACATGAGTTGTATGCCAACGATAACTGTTCGACTCGTGGTTTCTGTGAAACCTGGTCATAGTTCAGAAAATCTAATTAATGTTCCACGTGTTTTTGGTTTCGCATTGAACATTATCAAGCTCCAACTCGTAAATGCACTCTAACCTATTCATTTTCACTGCTTGGTGTGGATAAACACATATCTGTTAAATTCAAATTTTATACATGCAGTCTATCGCTGGTACTGACACATTATATGCCAAGAAATTTTGGCAACTCTAGTCATCATAATATTATTTGCCTAGTTTTTATTTAGTTATATTTTCTCACCTAGACTCCTTTAGGTCAGAAGCAACTACCTGATTAGCGGACTAGTAGACAGAGGCTAGTTTACTAATCAGGCAGTTATACAAAAGAAAGATATAATAAATTAATTGAATTATTCGCGTTTTGATGTGCTTAGTTAATATTAACTGAAAAAGTGTTGGTGTACCATAAGAAATTATGAATACCAAAACAAGAATTATGTAAATTGTTAAACAGATGTTTTAAAACATGCAATGAAACGTTTTTGCGCAATTTGTTCTTTCAATGTGTTATTATAATAACACAGAGCTCAATGAATAACTGATGGTGGTTTTATTTAAAAAAGCGGAGACGCGAAAGCAAATCTCGGACAAAAGCTAGTGCAAAATGAATTGAATTATAGCATTGTGTATATAGAGCGATAGCTAAAAGGTTATCGACAAAGATTGTAAAGAGCATAGTAAATCTAATTCGATCAACAAGTACAACTTTTTAACAATACATGCTCCATATTAATAGGTTCGTAATCCGCTTCAATGCCTCGCAACTAAAGTAACAATGTACCATCAATTTACATCGGCATAAGATTTCTATTCTCGTTAAAAATGTATCTATACGCTAATAAAATAACCTATTACTGTCCGAAATCAAGCAACAAAGAGAGGTGAAATGCCATCTGAATAGGCATTAGAATTGGGCGGCGTTCACAAAGGCTGTGTCATTCCATTAAGCCTTCTTCAAGTCTTCAAACTATTCTGTGTGGCCCGTAGTCGCGTGGCCGCGCCGCGCCGGTCACCACAAAATGTAGCAATCGAATATCAAATCAGTTCTATTATACTTCTATACGAAATAGATACGTAGATTCTTAGCTTGGTACCTTTTCTCTTTTAGGTACCTAATAGTTGTCACAATATCACTATATTATTTGATTTTAATGGCATAGTGGGATGAAATATGCGTCCTACTTGTGGTGCCCCTAGATATAGGTCATAAATTAGATACAATTTATAATGTTGAAATTAAGCATAATATTTGATAACCTTACAAAGCGGAACTACAGCTTATAGAAAACAAAAAGTCTTTCTTTCTAATAATTTGTTAAAACACGAGGGAGACCATTGAACGTGTTGCCAACTGTTCAAACTAAGGTAACGCCTTTCGGCATGACAGAACCAAATATAATGTACGTACCTACGTAAGTAATGAATGGAACTGAATATTTTATTTCAATATAATAGGCTATGTTTGAGAGTGCCCTGTTTGACCTCATTCCGTATTCATAACGCGTTATGTACTAATTTGACGGATTCTTTTCTTTTCTTGCACGAAATGGACTCTTTGACGTCGTTACATGCCGCTGTTGGACAAAGGATTTTGCCCAAGAAACTAATAAATACAGTCAAAGTTGTTTGCCGCGGTGGAAACGAAACCTTAAATACTTGGTTGATGACGTTGTTTACTTCCATTAATTCTCACATGAATTATACACAATTATTCTAATGATAATAAAGAAGCAATTCTATGCGTAGGTAATTTAAGCTACAGTGGCTAATTTCTTTATTAATCACCGCATAGTACCTATTATATTACTAAATATTAGATATTTAGAGATACTAGAAAAGGTAGCACTTAGAGGAATATACTATTTCAATGTCACTGTATTGGGAAGTCGTCCTACTGAAGAAATAGTTTCACCAAAACTTTTTACTGAAGTAGAATCAGTACATTCTAAGTGTTAATATTGAAGTTGCAAACAAGTTCTTAAAATCTGATGGGTCACGTGCAAATGTGCTAGTATTTGCAGCTTCGTATAACAGAGCATATTTTTTCAATGTCATATATTTCGAGAGTATACTTGTGGTATCTTCATGAAAAATTAACTGTTAAACCGCTAGATTTTTCATGAATAAAAACCTCAACCACAAATCAACAATAAATCAATATAATAATAACAATACAATCCAATTTACATATCTACATTTATATGCGAATGTAGAGGCATAGCGAATAAATAAATCCAGCATTTAATATTATGATAGAATCAAAAGACGTAACAAATGAAGAAGACTCGACGAGTAGAGACCTCGGTCCTGACCAACCATCGATGATGACGGTAAAACCAGATTGTCTGATGAGACTTTAAAAATTTAAGATGAAAAAGCTATGTGCTATTGTGCATAGGTACTGAAACTATTGAGAGAGGCAGGAAGTGCTCAATATTTTCATCTCTGCACCCAGCAATGGGCTTCAATAGCCTTATTGATTGATTGAGTAACATATTTGTGATCAAATTCCGGCACTTGAAATATTTTTTAACATTGAATATCTATCGGGGACCTCATTAAGTCTTCGCCTGAGACAAGATTTCGCTATATTGCGAGTCAAAATAATATAATAAATTCTCTCAATCACGCTATTATATTCAGTTTAAACTTAGTTGACGAAATGTGGGTGTTTCAGCTTAAACAAAAAATATGTAATTATTCAGTTATCATCGCGGATGAGTAGCTACTTGGCCAGTGGTAAGTATCTTGTGTATGTCATATCTAGTAACATATGTTATGTCTAAAATAACATGGGCTTGGCGAGAGCGATCATTCTACTTAGACATTTGTACTAGTTTCAATATTCTGTTGTATATATATTGTACCAGCTGCTACCCACGACTTTATCTGAACGGAAACTCTTTAAATGGTGAATTTATATATTTTATATGTTCTGCTGCAGGCCCTTAGTCCTAAATCTGTTTAATAAATGGCAATATTTGTTTTACTTGTGCCAATAATTACCTACTGATTTTATCTTCTGCGAGACAATGGTATATCCCCAACCGTGCTAATAATTCTTCTTCTTAAAGAGTAATAGTAAGTCTAAACGTAGTTTTTACTCATAAATAACAGATTGTTCCCATTCAATATTTATTTTAAGAATTTGCATTCACATGAATTCAAATAAGGTAATGAACCTAATTGGTCCTCTGATATATTTTTGTGTACCTACTGTTTGAGGCAATGATATTGAAAAAGAAGCGGTTTAAATCAAATTGAATTGGAAAGCAATTATTAAATGCAAAGAATTATTGTGCAAGAGAAAGGTATTATAGCAGATCTTTGTCGCGAAAGGCGTATATTGCCCCGAGCTGTTTAGATTTTGATCTCATGGGCTTCACTTAATCTTATAATCATTTTAAGAGTTTCAACACCCTGATTGTGCGATATACCCATGACTGGAGCTGTGATAATCAGATAGGATTATTGCGAAATCATTTTAAGTCAAATCAACTAGGAATTCCACGACGCATTTTAATTGTTCTTAGCTATAAGTTGTATAATAGTTATTTTAGTTTTATTGTATTTAATATTTATAAATTATTTCTTGACATGATTGTAAAATTAATAAAGCTAATTATATTCATAGATTAAATTAAAATCCACATATAATTTTGACATAATCAACTTAAAACGTTATTTTTAGACATTACTAGTAAAACTATTTTTATACATAAGTACAAATAGTTAACCAACTAACTTAGTGATTGATTTGCAGTACCTAATGATTGGAATAGACCTAGGCGTTGAATAATCCCATATAAGGATCAAACCTAACTCACATGAACAGTTGGGGTCGACGATGAAAACAATGAAGCCATTGTACATACTGGATGTTTTTTTGTAATATACTTGTATGACAATAAACTAATATTCATTCTAGGTATTTATACTATCATAGTCACTCACATTAGTATAAAAGTTACCGGAATATTTACCATGTTGTATTGTTCTGAGTTTCCGATATTTCGGTACTGTTGCAAGCACCATGATCACGGAGGAACTGACTGAACTTCCTCCGTGATCATGGTGCTTGCAACAGCGCCGAAATATCAGAAACTCAGAACTACACAACATTATAAATATCCTGATAACATTAATACTAACATTCATTCATTTAAATTCATTCAATTCAATCAATTAGCACATCAAAAATGGACGTGACTTCTTCCAATGCGCTTTATACCATCCTCCACCTTCTGCATCCTAGTTATCTTTTTAAAATGCTTGATTGAGATGAACGACCTTCCCAGTCCACCTAGCCAAGGGAGCCACCTAGCGAGCCACCTTCCATTTGCAAAATTATGGTCCTCACTCTAGAACTATATTGTTCGAACAACTATCAGGCCTTCGACGGATATAGCCAGTCTACTGATATTATGCCTGTAGTTTCTATCCACATTTAATTCCTGGCATAAAAAATTCAAAATATATCCCATATTTGTTTCCAATCTACCCGTGTAAAAAATTTAAGCCAAGTCAATTTAGTCGCTGTGGTTGAGTAATTCTCTCGTATCTGCACTTATTAGGGTTTAGATGTCACCGAGACTCTTTCCTTTTCCTTCTTCCTACAGTCCCTTGTCCTTTAAGCGGGGCGTGAAAAAGCATCTGATAAGGCCGCCAAGTTAAGTGCTACCATTGTAACATACTAGGTACGTGTCTGTAATTGTGACCCTCTTTCCTAAGACTTTACCTTCAGCTTACCATCAGCCAACGTGAATTCAAATTGGCGTGTCCTGGATAAAAAAAATCAAATCAATCCGCGTATGCGTTTATGCCAGGATTTGAAACTCGTGAGTTTAAATACTAGTTATCGCTACACCTGAGAGGTTTCGCTGCTGACCTATGCCCTGACCTATGCTTAAGCAGTCATTTCATCAACTACCACTACGTTGAAACTTTTGGGTTTGATCTTCAGGTGGGATTACAATTTGTATATTATTAAATTTGGATGTATTTTGTATTCGCTAATCCTAAGTTTTAGAGTGCCCTGGAATACTTAGATCTATAATAATGTTCTAAGGATAGACTTATATTTGTAACATACATATATAGGGTGCCTGTATATACCTAAAGGGGTAAGCAAACTTATTAAAAATTGTTCTATCTGTTTTTATTTTAATATCCGATGATAGGACATGAGGCTATTGAGATAAAGTAGAGATTTTGTACAATTTACACTTTTTTTTCTCTCGGGAGACTTAAGATTTGTCTTATGCGGTATTTACGGGAGCTGCTGTTGTCTGACCTCTCAATCCCGAAAGAAAAACCTATGCCAGAGCCTCGTCCGTCAACCAGCACGTTAACAGACTAACAGGGTTATCTTGGCCCCGAGGATTTGGGTAGAGTCCTAAATACACATCTACTAAGAATAGGTAGGTATCCACTCCCCGTAGTAATTCAAAACAAGGTCTCACACATAATTTATTCTTAATAAAACATAAATTATACTGGTATAAACTAATTTTGATTTTAATATAATATGAGGTTAAATCAAAGGTCCAGCTTTGAATATCCGTTATATCAATTTGTTTATTAATAGATCGCTATAAGTAATGGCAAGTAAGCGCCCTGAAGGTTGATCGGGCGGCGAGGCATTTCGCCGGCTGCGGGCGGGGGCGGGGTACGCGTCATATTATGCGGCTAAAAGAGCCTGTCGGTGCCTTTGATCTGCGCGGGCTCGCCGCTGAGATGT
This sequence comes from Eilema griseolum, assembly GCA_963662185.1. NCBI lineage: Eukaryota > Metazoa > Arthropoda > Insecta > Lepidoptera > Erebidae > Eilema > Eilema griseolum. The sequence goes on along the minus strand of OY759247.1, from coordinate 13,762,342 downwards.
GTGCGTGTGCGCAGAGATGTGCATCGCTTGTCGGTCCGTGATATGAATGTGACTAAACCTTGATTATGGTACTGAACTCCACTTAAAGGTCAGAATCCAACGTTTCATATTATAGGTACTTAGTATCATTTTTGTAGTTGGTCCCTAACCTGTTAAACTCTCATTAAGAAAATAAAGGTGTGTTATAAAAATGAATCATTATTTCTGTAGACAATGTTACTGAAGACCAATAATATAATTATTTATAGCATAACGTGATATCTGAAAAATGCACTCTCAGAGAAAATTACAAGGTGGCCAGGCGTTTGATCAGTATCAGCGTTCATCGAGTCCGTCGCATTGCCCGCGGCGCATCAGATCGCGCTCCTCTCATCGTCGATGTTATGCCAACTAATATCGATGTTAACTTCCATACTTAAACTCTCTATATATGCATTATTATGCACAAACTTGTAACTATTAGAAAATCTCAATACATGAAGCATAAGATTTTATCTCAAACGACTTGCGACGATTATATTCATAAAATTTTATATCCAGTAAGTAGTATCAAACGCCATTTCTATTTGTATGTGCAAAAAAGGTATAATTTTAAGACCTAAGTATTTATTATGCATCATTGTGCGTTAAATTGAATAAAATGTATTTAATTTCTACAAATGACAAATAATATAATCCTTGATCTTCTTAAAGCATTGAACAAACGTTTGTGATGTTCAAGGGCACATCAGATGGACTTATAAGACACTAATCCCGATTTATACTTCAAACAGTCATATAATTTGAAGTCGAATTAAAAATCGAAATACTTTTAATCATTTGAAAAAGGCTTCGCGCCACGCCGTCGCCGCCACAGCCACCTTAGCGTATAACAGGTGACTCATTTTACAAAACCACGCATCTATACTTTTAAAAGAATGCATTGAAATCTAATAGACTGTAAACAAGACATTTAAAGCATGTATTTGTCGAGGAGAGCCAGATCGAGAGATATGGCCCTGGGTCGGCCGGGGTGCGAGGGGTATACGCCTGTTAACCTCACCTACAGCAACCAACAACTGCCCACAGACGCCGTGCGTTTTAATCGGTTCGATTCCGATATAACCTCTCCCACTGGCTCCGGGCGGTGGAAGATATCCCCACGGATACCTGAGGGGATATTTCGCACGTCAAAAAAACATGCATTTGTATCTTGTAATCAAATGATTCGCTTTGAAGATTCTTTCACGACAATATTATTGTCAAATGTAAGAAAGTATTGCGTGTCCCAATAAAATATATGCCAAATATAAAACATTCCAAAATAAATAAGGCAAGAATTTGTATATACACATATAAGATGAAAATAAATGTGACAGCTTATCCGTACCGATGTCGTCGGCATTCTTTAATGTTATTGCTCTCTCCTCTGAACCCTTTCAAATACGTTTATCTCTCTCTTTTTAATTTGCCTTAGACGAAACAGGTCATAAGTCGAAGTGACATTTTTAACAATGCAGTCGAAATGTTTTCGTATGGTAATGATTTATGTGTAAAACCGTCAGTGTAAGAGCTTTTTGGAGCAGTATTCGTTGTTATTTATACACGGTTAGCCTTTGAAATGATCTTAAAGTCCGGCCGGAGGGGAAACAATGGCATATTTAATTTAAAACTTCATGAAATATAATACGAGTTATAGTTATGCGTTAATACACGCGCTTTAATTGTAGTTATCAATTTAATTATAGAAAATAAGCTTAAAATAGAACAAGGAACTATTGCGGGCGACACAAAAAATGTGGGATTGAATAAAGAAGTAGTTACTATGAACGAGTGTCCATGAAACTCAGATACTCATAAAAACTGTCGCCAGTAATAAAACTACGATACTGTGAAACGACAATACGCTTAGAAAACAAAAGTTATTCAGTAATTTTACGACGGGTAATAATTTCTCCAAAATTTTAAAAGGTATGACATAAATTTAATTTTTAGTTCATACTTGTATAAATACTACCCGAATATCTTAATTTCTTAAAAGTAAATAATATCAGATGCGTTTTTGATTAGTTTAAAAGTTCTTGTTTATTCAAAATCTTAAAAGCTAAGTTAAAGATCTCTAAGACGATGCATAGAAGCAAATATAATACATATGTATTATATTTGCTTCTCTCAAACGTATATACGTTTGAGAGAAATAGTAAGATAACTTGATATTTACCAAAAGTTAATGATGCATAGCTAAATTTGCAAAAATATAAAGAAATAAATACTTATAATTTATTAATATTTTGTTTATTCTTCATCAATTAAGAGCAAGATCATTCGGACAATGACACAAATATGACAATAGATCAGTCGTGACAGAAATATTGTATTGAAACAGAGACAAATCACTTTCTATAGCGTACGGTCCTTGACCATTCCAGAAAGGAGACTAAACAAGGTTCTGTTATAAAAGAGAAAAAATGGATACAGTTCCTTCGTCAATCTTGTACGAAGTTCACGGAGATGAAATATTGTTATATTGGTAGCTATAAAAGCACTTTGTAATTGTTCGTGATTTTATGGTTTTACGATCGTTTTCGAACCCTTAACTCGAAATACGGTTGTCTGGGTTTATGATATAATTTTAAATCTAACTAGTATAACCGATTCATAATCAGCTACTAAATATCAGCTAATCATGGACGAAACAACGTGTTTTATTTATTGCTCGGCTTTAAATATATAATTTGACTTTTGATTGATAGAAAAAAAGACGTTATGATTCAAATCAAATAAATATTTTCTGTCACAACACACGTAGAACGGGTATGTTCTATTCAAAATATGTTTTGTATTGCTATTGACTTATTATTCCAACACAATAATATTACATATATTAATAAGTAGATACATATATTAATAAGCATTTTAAAAATTACAATAAATTATGATAAAATCTTATTATCTATTATAATATCATATAAAAATCATGATGACTCAAGTTGAATGAATATGTAATAAACATATTGTTACAATACTTTTAATCAGGTATAGGCATATAAAATGTATGCTATGTTGTAAGTAGGTATATATTAAGAAAATAAACATTAGTCTAAATACAAATCAACTAAGACATTTAAACTAAATGTTAGAATATACTAAAAATCATAACAGTAAAGAAGATACAACAGCAAAGAAGAAAACAATTCTTACCCACTCATGTAGATAAAAATTATAAAATTACCAAATAGGAAGTAATCACACTGAAATTAAAGGCTTACCTTGAAACGAGTATCCGGTGAAGTACGGAGTCATGTTGAGTGTTGATACAGCCATGGATGTAGTGGATCAAGAGCTAGATGACTAAGATGAGTAGCTCTTAACACCAAAATTAGTCCAATCACATACAAAAGTCCCAAAAGATCACTATATCAGTCTTTCACTATCACAGCATGGACGCAGACATAGTTACGTAAAGAAAACTGCGTGTGTCTAATCCGTGTTACTTTGAAGACAGCTCAGTGCCCACTGACGTGTGATGTAAAGATGTATTTCGACTCTCAAGTGTAATCTTTCACAATCAGCGGACCAACAAAAAATGGTCAAACTGGCCGCCTCCGCAGCCTTCGAAACGGCTTCACCTGATTGTTTGTCTCTTTCTATCTACCGACTGTTCTCACCACCCGAACTGTAGCCGGTATGAAAATGCTCAAAAAAGTTATCGATTTTGTGATCTAGAATTACTAAATTGAAATTATGGTCAATTTAGTGTCCTTCAACAGTCTGAAGCTAGAATATAAGTCTTTATAGCAGATTTTGGTTAATTTTTAGCCCACAACTTGAACCGAGGCAGACCGGTGTGCAAACGAGACAGCACGATGGTTCGGATCCGGTATCTTCAAAGCGAAGAACGCTTACATTTAATAATGTGTGAGTCGCGCCTGAGTCGCCGTTCCGTGACGAAAAACACGAGGCGTGTTGCTACAACGATCTATGCCTACTGCGAACGGGGATTGGTCAAAATTTGTTTGAGGCGGAGTTTGTAAGCACACCAAGAAAATGTTGCTGCAGGTTTGTGTGCGTTAATTGCAATGTCGATCTGTGTTCGTGTATAGGAAACATTTGGTTTCAATGTATATGAATTTTCAGTATTTTATAAAAGTTGCTCGGTCCTGGTAACATTAAGATATGATTGTGAATATTCGGTTCATTTATTATTTTGTATTTCATATTCATCATTTTGTGAATACTTAGTAAAAATAGGTACAACTTCTCGCTTTTGACTTTTAGTACCATCAGCTTTTGAGACTTTATTAGCTAGAGCGGTTGGAAAACCATTATCATGAAAAATCTCTACAAATTACAGAAATCCTTTTGCTGCGTATTTGACCTAATTTATTAATAAGTAGGTAGATACTTACCTCAAAAGAGCAAATAGAATAAGTAACATTTATTGTTGTATGGTTTTGCTATTATAACACGTTTGAATTATTTCACATTGCTGTAAAACATGTTTTGTTACATAGTCTGGATTTAACTTAATATCACTTTATTAGTAGCAGACATAAAAAGTGATAATTATTTATTTACTTAATATTTTATTCACGGCATGACTCTGACATTGTATCTCTTTATAATTATCGTTGTGTAATCGTAAAGCCTAATTAAAAAAACGGTAGATAATTATGTCCAAGTTTATTTATAATTAAATAGACGCGTCATTTGGTAGGTAAATACTATTCTCTTAAGTATTTAGCGTAAACAAGGCCGTGTTTCGTAAGCACCTTCGTAAACGCTCCTCCACACCGGACAACTTTGCATAACAAAGCTTACCTTACGAACGCGCATAGATAATTCGTTAAGTCCACTTAGTTTTATTGGATGGTTAAATATAGATACCTTCTTTATAATTGATGGAAATTTTATTACTACACTAATTGCTTTAGATCAGTGCCAACATTTCTTTTTTTTACATTTTATGCACAAAGTCATATCAGGTTAGCTGAGTACACCCATAAAAATATCAATATATATATATCATATTATTAAACGATAGTCCTAGCAGTATTCTTAATTAATTTTTTTTTTTTTAAATGAAATAAAATTTATTTACGGAAAACAAGCATTGTTACAATAATTTTTCTTCTGCCAAACTGTATGACAGTTTGTTGGCAGATGAAGCTCCCTGATTTATTCACAAAATTTTCCATTATTTATTTACCAAAACTAGATACATTATATAAATTAGATATAAAAATTTTTTTTAATAAAATTGATTTATGGATATATTCATGATATTTAAGGAACCATAGGTATAATCAAAATTTAATCAAATTTTGAATATTTCATTTGTTTATTCAATAAATTAATACATTCTCTGTTTACCAAGAGCTAGTGGTGCGGACTGGTTTTTGGTTTTGCACGGGAACCCTATTGCAGCGTCGCTTAGCGGGTCAAGTTTTAAACCTGACCGTCAAATATGATGCTTTCTACTTCTTAAGCTTTCTTTCATTATATAATAAAGGTTGATATGGGAAGTTCGTCACTTTACCTTCTTATCTTAAGGATCAAATTCGGAAAATATTGATATATTCATTCACACTTTTTATAGGACAATACACACTTAGTTTTATTATGAAATGACATGTTTCATACTTTGAATGTGTGATAGAGTTCCATGTTACTGTGCATCCCTGTCTACACCGTAGCAGGGGTTAATCATGCACTAGAGGTTAATCTTGAAGCGTTGCCAAAAACTAATTTATAAAATAATAATAGGTAACTGTGTTACTTGCTTTTTAATTAAAATTTGGGAACTGAAATATTAATGAAATTACGCTTAAATACTGTTGCCATAACAAGAAATCGAAGGCCTGGAAGGTAATAAAATCTTTAAACAAATGTACACAGGCCCTTAATAAATGAGACAGGAAACAATGCAATATCGAAACGAACAGAAATCGTCGATTCATTAACACCAGCCTTGAGTCGAGTTACCAACTTTTTAATTAAAAATCAACCAACGCTTCATCGCTCTTGCGGTTTACAAAACCCTTAATTTGTAGTGGTCTATTTACACATTGATAGCTATAATAAATACACCACGATAATATGTCTCGACCAACCGCTTTTTCTGAACATGCTAAAAATCCGATTGCTGGATGTGAGGTTGGCAGGCATATCCCTCGCACCCCGTCTGATCCAGGGCCATCTCTCGATCTTGAAAATAATATGCCAAAAACATTTTTATAAGGATAACCTTTCAATAATAAATGTCTTGACATCTAAAAATGTAATAACGAAATTCTTTGATATTAAGTAGATGTTAGGAATTCTAATAATGTCTTTTTATGTACCTTCCAAAATGAATAATTTTTGTATAGCAGACAGCCATAGGTATACTTAATTCATTTATGTTTGCAAAAAGTTTATCACTGTTATCACGTCAACATATCTTAGCAGATTCTTGAGTTTCTAATTAGTAATTCTAATTCATAATTCCTTCTCTCGTGTCATAATAAGATTTTTTTTTATTGTAAGGACTTTATACAATAAGTACATATGTTTCTAATAAGTATACATTGTTAATAAAATTTTGTTATAACTTGTAGTTAATTAAATAAATCAATGACAACAATGCGCTAGGTATGCTATTACGTCAGTTACTATATATATTCTTGTAATAAATTCTAACAAAATTCTATGTACGTGATTGCAGAATATACGAGCAAGAACCAAACGATTCGGAGACTCTTTTTTTTTATACCACTTAGGTTGCAGACAAGCACACGGCCCACCTGATGTCACACTACCGACTCTCGCACTGCCGACCACGAAGAAACTTTCTGATGCCCCTCTTGAAGAACCCCATATTGTAGGTGCTTGACCAAGACCTGGAATTCATTATCAGCATACGTGTTTCCTTCTTCCGACAGTCCCGGGTCCTTTAAGCGGGGCGTGAAAAAACATCTAGCTGAGTACCACCATTGTAACATTACTTATTGTCTGTAATTGTGACCCCATCAGACGAGGTGAAGTCAAGTTGGCGTGTCTCAGATAAAAAAACAATCTTACAGCTATCAGCGTTATAACTGCACTAGCAGCAAAATGAAAAAGCAACTCCGAATTTTTTAAATACTTGACATTTTAAAATCTCGTGAATGATTTATTATTAGATATTCTCTTGTTTTTAAGATACAGATTCACTTACTTGTTGTAAGCCAAAATCATAGCAAAAATATGTTTATGTTCCTTCATTGAGAAAAAGGCATGCCTTGTGAGTGTTACCTCTGATATGACCAACATCGATAAACCATGATAACCGTTTACAATAAGGAAGATTATACATTCATTTACCACTTTAGTTCTAACAAAATTATGCCGACATTTAACAGTGTGGATGTGGTGTACTAATAACTCACGTCCGCAATTAAACCAACAGTTGTCACTTCACGTGCTATTAAGAATCTTCATACGGGGGACGAGTCGCATTCGCTCGTACAAAAAAGGCGTGAAATGTGCGCTGAAATCGTTGCGCGTACGCTTCAGGGCCCATTGCGCACCAAAGATGCCGCTGAAACTATATACTGATGGGCCGCACACGACGCCAAAGCGTTTACGTTATGGTCTTTATTGAAGGAATCTTTGTTGTGAGAGTCGTTTCTCCCCTGTACCAGTAAAAGATTGACACTTAAGTAATTACTAAAGAAGTTGAGGTTTGGACCTACAAAAATATATCCCATAGGTACCTAAACATTTTCAAATTTATTTTTGTTTTAAAATTTCCTCCTATCTTATGCCAGGGATGCCAAAGATCGGGTGAAATAGTAGGGTAAGTCCCGGAAAGTGGATCCCAGGCTTAGTCAAAACGACTAAATATAAAAACCTTTCATTGACTCAGGTTACTCACCCAAGACCAACTCAGTACTGAATTGTGTCTCATTTATAAAACTGTCCACTATATATAGGCCTCTCCCAATGTTGGAAGGCTTTGACTGTTTCCTTGAAATCTAGTATATATTAACAAATATTGAAACTATAATACATATAAAATAGAGCAATCAAATATACATTCCCAGTGTCGCAAAGTTCTCAATTGATATTAAATTTCAAACTATTTTAGAACTTACCAGAAGTCCTTGACTTGTGAAATTCAAGTTCTCTCAATTGACATACTTTATCAACTCTCGCCAATGGATAAAGTTCTTAATTTTTGTGTCTTTCATAACGAGGATATGTACAAAATTTCATAAGTTCACACTAGTTTGTAAAGTGAAACAGGGTAAAAACATAACCCTTTTTGGTCGTCAGGTAAAAAGTAAATGCAATTTCATTCATTACTTATTTACATTTTTTGTAAACAACTTAGATGGCAGACAAGCACACCCACCTGATGGAATGTGGTTACCGCGACCTATGAACGTGTGCAACACCAGAGAGTCACACCCGTGCTACCGACCATGTAAGAACGGAGAGTTTCTGTGCCGTTTGTGCAGAAGACACAGTCTGGATAAGCTTTTGTTCTTCCCACTGACAGCACAAAACTCTCCAGTGAGTATAGCCGTGGTATTCTGTAGGGTGGAGGTACTTCCCCAGTCGGACTGTTTAATTGGGACGGGAATACCGTCGTGCCCTACCTCCTGTAATACTTAGGTACTGTTTTAAACGAATTAGAATGTAAACTATATAATAAATTAAACTCGGGCTTTGATACTAAAATAATACATTTATTGCTATTACATCACATATCTACCTACCTTCTAAATAAGCTTTGTTATTATATTTCAAACTTTCTCTCTTTACTGCTAATTAAATTTGTTTGCCGATTCCAAGACTGTTCAACTTTCTCTGGAACTCGCCAAGTGTCAGCTCTGCTCGGTGATTTCATTTCTCACTATTGGGTAGAAGTCCGAAAATACTTGGAGCCTATAAGTAATGGGATTCATTTCAAAATAATAACTCTGCATGGATATTTATTGGAAACGTTTCGCGAAGACTGTTCGAACAAATTGATTCAGAGCAGAAATATTATACATACATGCATATATACCTACATATATACGCTCGCTTTTATTTTCCTCCGGGGTAGGTAGAGACAACAGCCTGCCATTTGGTTGTATCCTCACATACTTCACGAGCTTCCTCTACTGTCATTCTTCTGACTTCTGACCTGTCATTTTTTTTTATTTTTTTTTAATTTGTCCGATGTGCGCACTGCGGAGTTAACCCTGGTAGGTCTGCCCATTCTCTGAGCCTGGCATATCTGGTGTGTTATTTGCTCCGTACTCATTCGTTCTACGTGCCCAAATCACCTTAGCATACCCTTTTCAATCCTCGTCACAACATTCTAGTTTAGTATAAAATATATCTAAAACGCTGTTAGTCTTAATAGACTCGCATACGACTAGCTCAATGCATGTTAATTGACCATCGTAAAAACATAATATCTGTGATGGATGCTGTAATATCTGTGGTGCTTGCTTACAATATACCTGTGCCTAATGCCATATGGTTGAGGAAGTCAATGATGTTATTTTATTCAAATAAAATTAATTGTAATTGATTTTATCGTCAGTGTTATTTTTCTACACTATTTCCCTTTTCAATTATTTTAAATCTGTCATGATTACTACATTGATTATAGAACGACCAGACTTTTAGATAAGTGTATTCTATGGTCGACACACGAGTATCACTGGGCAGGTGAAATTGAACAAATACGCAAATATTTTACTCCATTTAAGTTGAATCCTTGATATTTTCATGATTGTATATCAACATAGATAATATGCATTTCCAGTTCAAATGTCAACCTGTTAAATCGTTAGAATAATCAACAACAATTCCTACAATGTCTTTTTCAATTCAAACTAGAAACAAAAGTGATTAGACAAATTGCTTGTACTAAAAATCAAAGATCATAAAGCACTAATTACTAATTGGTGTGACCAATCCCCCTCAGCTTATCAAAGAGAAACACACGTGCAGATATTATTTGGTGCGGTATTGTTTAGACTCGGCTCTTGTATTTGATTCGCACTGAGTCATAGTGTTAAAATAAAACATTGGAGTTTTTGTAGACATTATAATGAGGGGCGGGCGGTGGCCTGTGGTTGCCAACGCGATAATTTATCACACGGATGCGCCGACACGCGACAATCTGCAAATTACTACACAAAAAAGACCTGAAAAAAGATGTTGTACCGGAAATATTTGTGTTAATTTTGTTTCTGTAAACAACTCGTTCATTACTTATGACTATATATAATATAAGTATACGGCTATAATTATGTCATATTATGAAGCATCACATTTCTCTACAGAGTCAGTCAGTAGTTTGGCACAGTCAACTCCCCGCCCAATTTTAACCTGTTAGCAGGGAAAGTATTTCTAATATACAGAAATTACCTTCGTCAGCAAAGATACAACATTTACCATCGTGATTTTTTAAAGCTTTTGAGGTTTTGATAGTGACTTACCCAGGTGTTGTTACCGTGCCCAGGTGTTGTGACCGTTATAAGTTACTATTTCAGCTTACTATCAGCCTTCATCAGCTTATTTGCAATCTAAGTTTAAAAAACTAAATAGATAATGAAACATTTTGCACCGGTCTCATATGCTTAGAAAAAAGATAATGCTATAAATAAACGACTGAGCGAATGTATTCCGGCAAAAAGTGTGCTACAAAACAGGCTGTACTTAATAATGCTTTTTATATTTTTCACAATAAAAACACAAAGATATACCTATCTTTATTTTAAAACAGTAACTTTTTATTACCTATTTTGAAAATGTCTATCACATATCAGAATCATGATAGTTTACAATTCAGCAAAATTGTACTGTACTCGTACCATTTAACATTATGACTTACTTTTATTGTATTTAGTGCCAAACCGCAAATAAGCTGTAACAATAACAAGAAACATTCGAAAAGGGGGATCACCTTCCTCAACAGGCGTTATTTTATTTTCACCTAAATCCTATTCTATCCTATCCTATCCTATTTATTATTTTAATATTATATAATAAATTATTCCTATTTCCATCTAAACAAAACATACTAGGAAAAAGTGGCATACGACCACGGCTATCTAAATAAAACATTCTAGGAAAAAGTGGCATACGACCACGGCTATCTAAACAAAACATTCTAGGAAAAAGTGGCATACGACCACGGCTATCTAAATAAAACATTCTAGGAAAAAGTGGCATACGACCACGGCTATCTAAACAAAACATTCTAGGAAAAAGTGGCATACGACCACGGCTATCTAAACAAAACATTCTAGGAAAAAGTGGCATACGACCACGGCTATCTAAACAAAACATTCTAGGAAAAAGTGGCATACGACCACGGCTATCCTTGATATTTTCTTGATTAATACTTTTTAAAGCATGATTTTTCAGTAGACGGGTTTTTTATACTTTTACTGACAATAAAATTCTTTACCCCTTTTGACTTCATTATAAATATTTGCAGATTGACTCCAATTAAAACCTCGTCACTATTGAATTCCACCCTTAAATTAAAATATGGTCACTACGTCGTCTGGTCGGTCGTCGTCGGTAAATCCAATTTATTTATATTTAGTAATTAATATGTGAAATTAAATTACAGAGTGAGTCACCCCTCTAATGATACCTAAAAAATAGTACAGCATGATCGTAACGCATTTGTAACTTGGAATGAAATGTCGTAATATAGGCCACATGTCACAGCAGGTTCGAGTCCCGGCCGGTAATTAGGGCCATTCGATATGCCCTCCGCTGTTCCGGGGATATAATTCAAAGACTTACACATATATTTCATATTAGTGTCTACTAATAGTTACAATGTTGTTGTTAGAGCAACAATTTATTTTATAAATGACAGATTTAGTTAGCTTTTGTTCTGATACTGTTTCAGTTATTGTATGGCTGGTAGTGTATTTAAGTGTACATACTAATTAACAATCCGAGTACTTGCAATTTTCAGAGATAAAGTGATTGTTTAAGATAGTAATAAATGAATCGGTTCAGGTGGGATTCGAACCAGCGATCTTTCCCTTTCAGTTGGAAGGCTCTAACTACAAAGCCACTGAACCTCGCCTGAAGCCATACAAAAATGTCCTATTTAAATGGTGGCTTAGTTTTTATTCAGCACTTATTCAAATAAAATTATTGGCTAGAGTAATAAGTGTACATAGGTACACTCATAGATAGCCCTCAAATCGTGGCGAGTCTAAAAGGTACAAAAGGATTAGCCAACAAGGAATCAAAACTATATCATCGTTAACAATCTTCATGAATCTGCAAGAGCTATAATGTGATACAGAAGATCAAAAATGGTAAGAATTACAATACAAGCTTATAGCTGTATTCTTCTAAAATTAAAGGTTCATCCGCAGCTGGCCATGATTTCAGATACCACTGATCTCGAAAATGTAAAACTAAAATAAAATTCAAACCCTATCAGCGAATCAACAAAATATGAATACAATAAAAATGGTTTACAGTCACAAGCCAAACTCGTTTTCAAATGTTGTATATTTGTATATAAACTTAGATTGGAACTTATTTACGACGTAACGAACGAACGACATAAATGTGTAAAAGATCAAAATCTACGTCATAGTAAATGTAGTGTGACGTCAACCGCGGCGTTTATAAGCCCACCGTGTGAAATGAGCCCGCCCCACGTGAAAAACAAACACTCGTAAAAATATGTCCAAATGACATGTAAAATTTTTCTATGTCACTATGAGATATTGTAATGGCCCGTTACGAAAAACAGTAATAGTGTCTCATGCAACAGGGGCATTAGACCGCCCTTGAAGACATGTGCCGACGGATTAGAGTCCATTATAGGAAGGAAAATCCAATTCACTCAGGGTGAATTGAATAAGCTAATGGGCAGCACACAGATACAAGACTATAGAAGCGACATAAATGTTAATTTCAAGCTTACGTGTAAACTCCCCCACACTCAAACGCCTCTAGGTAATTGAATAATTGGCTAATGTCAATAAAAACTTACCAAAACCAATTTGCAATTTTTTAAAACGCTTTATAATACAAAAAATGTGTTTTACGATCTAGTCACGTCGTTTTGTTATGCCAAACCAGTTATGTCCTTAGACAGATAGATATATTGCATATTAAAGGCTTCCTCAATTTCAAAGCTTCGATTGTTTCTCAAAGCTTTTTTGTATCATAAAATAAAATTGTGGTTTTATGTAAAATAAACTTGTATATAATCAAGTATGAACGTTGATAATTTTTTATTTAAAAACTGGGTAACGTGAGTTTTTAATTAAGGGAATCCTATTTTGACCTCTAGCTTTCAAGGAAATTATTTCCTAGCAGTTGGATTGAGAATTTTAAGATGCAAGAAATATGGCAACATTATTTAAGTCGTCTTAAACAGAGATACCACGTTAATTTTTAAAAATAATATAAAGTACGATTTAAGTAGGTTCGGTCTAGAAAAGATGGCATTTGATATTAATTTTGATATTTCCTTACTCTATGAAATGTCATCAACTGTCGCTTCTAGTTAAACAGTTAACAATGAGTCCTCACCATCCGCGTCGTTGATGTTCCATATTTAACACATTTGACTTGTTTCCACAAACACGAGCGGTCTCTTCTAGCGGAGGCGTGCGCCGTCGGCGTGATCACACATTTCTGAACATATTTTTTATTCGTCGGCATCCTTACAAGTTGACTCTTGGCTAATGACTAAAATTAACATTCTCATATTTTAATAATTTTCTGTAAATCTGACATTTAACTGAGAAAGGTCGCACGGAAGAACAATTAAACATGTTTTGACATCGATAAATTGTACACTTAATTTACGCATTATAATTGTATTAAATAAATTGGATGTAAACATAGAGCCATATCAAATGTATTTTATTGAATAATATTAATGACAAAGGGATATAAGTATAAGTACAAATGCATTTATTATTTTCGAGTTGTAAATTCACTACGGAGAGCGTTAAAAACCGGTATTGTTACATACATGTATAGACGAGTCGCTCTACAGTAGAATGGTCTAGCTTTCTAACCCTTTTTAACTAGGGTCAAGTAAGTGCAGACTACATAGTAACAGGCGACTCTTAATGGCTGTAATACAGGCAAGTCCAGGCGATTTGCATGCGAGCCGGTGAAAGTGGTCCCCAGCTTTCAAGTGGCTCTACGACGAAGAACAATAGAAACTGGTTGTTTGTAGAGAGCCCACCATAAGTGCGCACCTACATACTAATGCGCCTATGTACAGTTAAGTTCATTGTAGTGGCTGATTCGATTTCTTTCTAAACGTCCGCAACTTTACATTAAATATATCCTATTTACAAAAAAGTTTCTTGTACCAATATAACGGTTAATCAGTCACTAACTGGCCGAAAACTTAACCCTATACAACGAAACAATTTCTGACAATTATATTCAAAAAATATAAAAGGTCTTATTGAGGGAATTCCGATTAAAACGCTCTATTTCTAAAAATAGTTTACTAACAAAACCAAAGTGAAGTAACAACTTCTTGCTATTGTCCGGCACAGCGAGTGATTTGGAAGCTCAGCTCGTCTGAATACGCAGTTAATCCCAAGATGCCACTCGATTTTGTTTTGACACACTTCAACATGTCACAAGAAATCCTGCCACTGTGTACTTATAACGCCTGATACATCATTCTGACAAAAACCAAATCGAGATACTCATTCATCTCGTTTTTTGATACCCAAGTGTGAATGAAACCCCATAATAATTAAACATGAAACAGCAGTTTTTGAGTTGCGGTGAATTCAAGTAATAATTCTTAAGGTTTTGATTACAGTTCAGTAGTAAATGTTGCTTGATTAAATGTTTTATTGGTTTTGTTATGTAATTGATTTCAAATACAATGATATTACATGCAAACTGAATTTAGAACCTCTCCTGCCCATTAAACAAGACGTTCGACCTACAAGATGCTACAGTTAAATAGCATTACTTAGTTGCAGAGTGCTCTGCGTCTGTCAGTAAGTAGGTTGCGAGAGCTTCCTTATTAGATAAAGGGCTAGCAACACGTGGCAACAAAATAATTAGAACTATAACTAGTTATTTATGTTTCGAAAAAAGGTTATTAGTCAGAAATAATATTCTCACTTAATTTCAATGGTATGAAAAGTTTCCGGTAATCATAAGGTTGATTGTTGTATAATATGGTATATGTTGATAATCATAAGGTTGTTGAGGAACCATTGAAGGTCTTTCTTCCCTTCCTATGACTTTCTTCTCTATTCATCTGCTTTTTTATGTAGGTATAAACGAGTAAATGCAACCTCGGTGTAACAAACACATGGCTTACTTTGTTTTACAACAGCTTACCATCATCGGGGCGTGCACTTGTTTGACACAAATCTTACTTACATAAAATACAACAACAAAGTAAAATTATTTTACAAATACTTGCATAGACCTAAGCGTATTTTGGCCAGGAAAAGTGTAACTATTCTGACATAAATATTTATAAGCACCTATTCAACAATTAAAACTATTTTAAAGTAAGAACATTACATCATGCAGGTTTACAGCTGGCTATAGAAAATGCAGAGATTCCCCAAAAAATGAAACGTGAAACGAATCGCGCGCAACGTCCGCAGGACAGTCGCATGCGTTCGAAACGCGGAACGCACAATACCGCGATACAATAGTCGATAATTTGCATGACGGCTTTTTATCGTCACCATTGTAGACATTCTGCTAGCAGCTGCAGCTCCAACACGATGTATCGATATTGTCGCGGACCCTAGTTATGAAACTGAAATCTCTGTTACTAAAAATTAAACATGATATTAGTACTGTAGAATTTATTGGAAGACTTCTTGGCTGGAAAAATCCATACACAGGATTTTTTGAGATTTTTGAGAGAAAAAAAACATATAACCTATATAGGAATAAATCTTATCTATTGTTTTTTTGTAATCCAGCCAATATATAGATTTGAGCTTGCATAAATTCGCATAGAGCTGAAAATTGGTGGGGGTCTTAAATACACCATAAAACAAGAATTATCAAAAGTTCCCATGGATTAGACTGCTGCATTATTTTTTTTCATCAAGGTCAAAGGACAAAATTATTGTATTCTCGCATTTTTCTCGTAAACAGCAAGTGCAAAAGTATGTTGGACAAAGTTGTAGAACATGTACATATTCTACAACTTGTAGTACTTACCTACAAAATTGGTTCCACACCTTTTTTAGTGCGGATCACCATTTCGGAGATATCGCGATTTTAAAATTGGAAGAAGACTTTTGTTATTTCTTTTTTTTATACACGTTAGGTGGCAGACAAGCACACGGCCCACCTGATAGAAAGGGGGTACCGTGACCTATGAACATGTGTGACAACAGTGGAGTCACATTCGTGTTGCCAACCCTGTAAGAACAGAGATTTTATGTGCCCTCAGTGCAGAACACAAAATCAGGACAAGCCTTTGGTCTTCCCACTGACGGCACAAAAACTCTCCAGTGAGCTCTAGCTACCCTACTCACCGTCGGTAACACAACACGATGTATTTAAGTTTCCTACCAATTTTCAGCTCTATGCGAATTTATTCAAGCTTATCATTTTATTTCTTCTTTTTTGACTGGATAATTATCTGAAAATATACAATTTCATCTAAATAACTGAACTACTAACTACCTAACTGAACTTACTAAATAAATTTATAAGGAAAATATTTGTATATCATTTGACCCATTCTACTGAATGATACTTTACTTTTCACGTCACGATAATGGAGAAACTAAAAATGGTTGTCTCATACTTAATTTGAATTTTTTTATACCACTTAGGTGGTAGACAGGCACACGACCCACCTGATGGAAAGTGGTTACCGTGGCCTATGGACGTGTTCATAACCAAGGTAGTCACACTCGCTCTGCCAACCCTGTAAGCACAGAGAGTTTCTGTGCCGTCAGTGTAAAAGACGAAGCAGGACAAGCTTTTGGTCTTCCCACTGACAGCACAAAAACTCTCTAGTGTGCTCTGGCTACACACCGCCGGGAACACAACACAAGGTTATTATAGCCGCGGTATTCTATAAAGCAGAGGTACTTCCCCAGTCGGACCGCTCAATTGGATGGAAATGCCGTCATATCCTACCTCCTCGAAATGTAATTAACTAATAGTACGAACATAGTAACTCTAGTGTGCTAATGTGTAGGTAGGTCATAGGTAATAAGCTTAGGATCCAGTCATTCACTATTACAGATAATAAAAAGCAAATACAGAAACTACACGACAGTGTGATCTAAAATATAACGAGAACCGAACCCCAATATCGAAGGAATTCCCTATTGTCTCACTCTATTAGCTAACAATTGGCAGCCTTAGGTATATTTGATGTAACTAACATATTCCTCGTTCATTGAACATAAGATGACCGTTCACTTGTTAATCTTATATTCATTCAAGGCAATTAACAAGCGCTTTACGGCAATATATTTAACGACATAATTGAAACTAGGTAATGAAGATTTCTAACAAAGAGCCTTACGTGAGAAGTTATATTTAAACGGACACAATACTTCTCTAACTTTATACATACAATCGTTATTAACATACTGAACGGCTATAAAGCATTTATACATAAATTTACACCCTTTTTATGCTCGCCCTTTGACGTAGTAACACATACGCGACTGTTCCTAGTGATTTACTATTATTACCAGTAAATAAAAAGTGGTAGGGGAGCAAAGAGGTGGAGCGAAATGCTATTGTAATACACACCATGTGTAGGGTCCGAAAGATAATGCACCCGCCGCCATCGACTTTGTAATTGATTCACTTATGTCACACGCATCGAGCCTTCCAACATTTGCAACTAAAATATAGTCAGAATCAGTCAGACCCTTCGTGCAATATTCAAACATAGTCAGTGTTTCAAGTGTCCCATAAAAGTTTCAGTATTCAAATAAATAGCATCGTTAAAGTGTTGTGTATATTTAAGTCACGTACGAGGAGACTTATATTATATTATAAGTATATTTATATAGTGATGGTGATACCGAGTGATTTCTTCAAGATAACTTTCAGACCGTGCCAGAAGATTATGGAGGAGTGAATGAACACTGTATTGTAATTAAAAACATCAAAATGGATTACACCACAGGAACTACGTCGTCGATGAACAATATGAGACCAATTTTCGGCGCGTACGCCTTTCAAGGTGAGCATCGAATTATTATTGTCCGTAGACACGAAAGGATCCAGAAAGATGAGAAAAAAGGCCCGATATGGTTAATTACGATGTTCCCAGGTACCAATAAAACAAGCAATAATACGTCGGAATCAAAGACCCGAAATCAATATCGACTATTGCCTAAACAATAAAAAATTGGGCACAGCACATTACATTTATTTTCCATGAACGGTTCCGTAAAGAATTGTTATAACATTCCTATCGCAGACTCATGAGATTCTGTTAATTGATGTCTCTCTAGTTGTTACTATGGCGAGTGTTGACTTTGTAATTATCTTACACGACGTCGGCGTCATAAGCTCGCAATACAAAAGCTATAAACATGAAACTTGAATGATAGCCGTCAATCGCTTTGAAAAATTAATAGTAATATTTTTCCGGAGATGATCATATTATTATAATCTCGCTTAACCCTAATAAAATCTAAACGATGACGCAGACAGTCATATTTCTATTACCTACCTATTAACGCGGAACTCTAAAAAACGAAGATACCTTTCAAAGTGCCGCTTATTAACCTCTCATCGACTCCGACCGTAAAATGTAAACTCGATAAAGCCACCAATTAAAACTAAATATGAGAATCTCAACAATCAAAGCTCGAGCCGCTACATCTGACACCGAAAAACATTTCTCCATAAAATAAATCGCGTTTTTTGTAACGAACGCAAGGTCGCAAACGCAGCATGATTTTCGCCTTTCGACAAACGCGATTACTTGCAGGCCGGACCGATCACATGCCATCGTAAAATCGATCGCATACGAATTCTGAACCCTAAATAGAACACTTAGTGAGAGAAACATATTTTCGATCAACTATACGTCGTGGTCAAGACAAGGTACGTGGTGATAATAACAATGCTTTATGAAAAGGTTTAGCCAACTAATTTGTTTTTTCTCAGCTACTGTCGATCTCGGTAGCGATGCAACCTTTTTTTGTTGAAGGAGATCAATCAGTCAAAATAACAGTGTGATACCGCCTTTGATGCGATCCGGCCGGCCTGTTTTAATCTCCACTGATACATGATTAGATCACCGATGATACAGCAAAGCCGAGTAACTGATCTGAAATTGAACGAATCTAATGCTTTACTTGTAGATTACTGATGAAATCAACCTTATCTGTTAGTATAACGATATACAGTGCAGAGTACATAATTAAAATTGAAATTGAAATTTACATCGTATTGCTACAACAAAAAAAAAATATTTGAATAGGCATACATCAAAAGGCGAGTATATACAAAAATCTGTCCCATGGTTTGCTAAAAGCTAAGTAATTTCAATTTAGGTACCTAATACATATCAAAACATATAAACCTCATTATATTTACAAAGTACATAGATATTTAACTTAAGTTCATCAACGTTTGTATAAACCATAATCAAGGCAGTAGTCAACCACGACAATAGGCTTGAGATTTTTTTCAAATCGAAACGCAATATAAAAGGCCTATGAAAAACAAATGATGTCAATGACATCGTAATGACCGTCCATCATTTCACAACACCGTCAAAACTGTCTCAGCGAGCCAGCATGCACATTACATGCGTCAGTTCGTAATACCTTTTTCACCCAAAGTACTTTTTGCCACATCTGATAAAATTCGCACTAATGTTGTACGTACAAGAATGAGAAATGAGATATGAAATCAGTTCGCTTTTTAAAAAACGATATACAGCAGTCTAATTAAGGAAACTTCAGAACGAACTAAATTACGTAATGATAGTCGTCATGTGCAAAAAGCTATTTGAAACTTGATTACCCGAGTTTATTAAGTCGACTAAGCCACCGCCGGTCCGATGAACTATTGAGTTCTCTCCATTAAACTAAAGCATTCATTAAATCGAGTGTAATGAAAAAATAAAAGTGAGAAAGCAGAATGATTGTGATTCGAAATTAAATCGGGAGCTGGTCTCATCACTGTATCTCCATTGAGAGACATACAATGGTAATCACAGAGAAATGCAGAAGCTTGTATGATTAATTACATACGAGTTCTGATCGTCGTTCTGTATTTGTTGTGTAAGAAGTAATATAACTATAAAACAGCTAATAATATACACGTATCGTATTAAAATCTTGCTCTTTGTACTTCTTATTTTAACATATTTTGCGGTGTTGCTAAAATTGGTACTCAAACTCAAGTATACAAAGAAAGAAATACAAAGCATTGTTTTGCTAACATACATTACATCTGCCTTTTACCTTTTAGGTACGTTGTATTGTAAGGGAAATGTGTTAAGATACTCAAGCGATAAATAATTATTTAGTGTCAACACGACGACGAACATACAAGAAACAATATTTATTTATTATTTTGTTAGATTTGAAGAATCAAATCTATAATATGTGATTTGATAAGAAATCTAAAGATACAATACAAAAATACTGATCACATTATCGATTTAAGGGATCACCTTCGGAGATGACGCACTGTTTGTGATGCATTTTATATTTGTTGCGATCTTCACGCCTTTAAAATACACCCATATTGTACTAAAAGTCGTCTAGAGGTTGCTTACGTTAAACGTATTCTAGTACGTACTTACAAGTAGCGACAAGTAAACACTTAAGAAGGTATCAGCATACTGCTTACGTACTTACTGACGTATATCTATAGTTTCCAAACTTTAAGCTACATTAATTGAATAAAAAATGTATTTTGGGAATAATTTGAGATTTAACCGAAACCATTTTGTAGGTATTGAAACCTTATTTGATAACAATAATAATAACTGAAAGATGTACAAAGACCCTTTATTAATAATTCCTACGTGTACCTACAGTTTACTTGATTCGTTCAATGATATCATATAAAAAATATATAGCTTAAGTGTACCGTACCTGTTGCAGATAAATTCAAAATGTCGAGAAAACGCAGAAACTGTGTCGTAAAGCTTTTCCATTCTGTTTATCTATTATGAGGATAATGATATTGTAATGACTGAGGTATTGGTTTTCAAATCGCATTTTACAATTATTAAAGTAGATGAAACTGAAATTAGAAAAGTAAGAAAATTTATTACATAATACCTCACGTTCTCTCACGAACTATTCGGAATGTAGCATTTATAATAACTGAGATTTTGGTTGTTCCCCGTTTGGGTTGGTTTTAACGAATAAAATGTCCCTAGGAAAAACTAGTGTCTATATTCTTCAAAAAATAGCTACTTAATGAATCAAAATAATAACTGTTGTCATCAAAAAATATTGAAAAGAATGCGAAGAATGTTCTACTTAGCGTGGAATTTTCTCTATTTTCTAAAGCGTTCACTTGTCAAAGTGTCCATTTCGAAACGACATATCTGTCGTGGAAGGAATGCAGATAATGGATGAAAAAGTATAAAATTCCTATCGGGCCATGCCGCCAGGACGTCCACTGATTGAGTTATAAGCTATAATGGCAATTCCATTCTGTTTTTGCACTGTTTTCACTTGAATGCCATGTGGTAAAGCCTACTCATATTTAATATACATTAGGCAGTGTATGTCGATCTTGGATTCGTGCTTCTTGTGACCAACGATATCGGAATGCGTATCTTGTTTATTTTGATTGTCACCTTTGATATATGATATATATAATATGCTCACCTGATCTTTTTGTTACTATCTGCAATGTATCAAGGGCTTTAGATTGCAATGAGAACATAGAGTAATGGAAGTGTGCGGTGTATGTATGATATTTTATTTCATATCATTATCGAAATTGAAGTATTGAATGCCGTATGGTCTAAAATAACACAAGGTATAGCGCATTGGTGTTATGTATCACTGCATCAAGTATTATGAATCTTCACCGCATAAGCTTCTTAACTGTCTTAAAAAAAGATTCTTAAACCGGAAGATTAAGTACTCTCGGTATAATAATGGTTGAATAAAATATGTATATTGAAATGTTTATATAATGCCAATATTCTGAAGATGCTGACAATTGTAAGTATATTGAAAAATTGTAAAGTAAACAGATGTTGATTCTCATAAGACTTAAAGGCTCAATAATTCTCTGAGCGTCAAAGGAGATTTGGGGCTTCATATTGATATAATGTATACCTACATCATATTATTGACAGGGTTAAATGACGTTTTATACTTAGGTAACGTAGAGTAAGTTTAATTTGGGTCGACCATCACTGTCACTGTCATTATAGTTAACCCTACGTGCGTCCGACATAATAAACTAAACACTTGAATATTAGGAGTAGGTTCACGTCTGCAACGTGCTGGGTCGGGATGTAACCCGCAAATACTCGATTCTGAATGTGACATAGCTAGGCACCTTGTTACACTCGACACGAATACCTAATGGAAAATTACTTTAAACAACGAAGTGTATATATGAAATGCTCCTGTTTGCGACTCTTATTACCACTTTTAATTTGTTAGTGTCGTCTAATTTCTGTTTTAAATTAGTTATAAATAGATATTTAATGAAACGTCACCGCGGTAGCCTAGTGGTATTGGTAATGGACTGCTGAGACGAGGTCTCGGGTTCGATCCCAAGTTTTACCATAGCACGCACCAATGACTTTTCGATGCTTTTCGAAGTTATGTGTGTATTTATAGCAAGTTTATTAGTGCCCGGTTAATGGCAATAGGCTCACCACCTATTACATTAGGATCTAAATATAAACTGGCGAAATGTGGGTGCTAGCACCTCTGCCTACCCCTTCAGGGATATAGGCGTGAGTTTATGTTATGTTATTTAATGAAAATTGTGCCATCTTTTATTATTGAGTAGTAGTTTTCATTATTCAAGCATGAGGTTTTAATAAGTATTAAATGGGAAATATGATAGACCAGGTTATAATAAGAAACATTCATATTTCGCACTTGAACTAACAACTTAACAACACAGCATTTGATCTACTAACACGTTCCTGACACCTCTCATCAACCAATTATAAGATCATTACATCAAACCGTAAACTCAACACGCTCTAAGCATCTGCAAATATTTTATTGGACTAACAGTGCACAACCATCTGCAATGTTAAAAAGCGAGAGGATGTAAGCACTTACCTGACAAACTACACTTTAACGTTTTACACATCCAAATCTGACTTTAATGACCATGCTCATACAACCAACTCCTAATATCCACATACAAAAAACAATATCAACGTCGAGACATCCAGTCGCCAGTGATCTCGAAAACTTGCTGGAGTGACCTTATCACGTGGAAATAAAGTCATTTTTCGTTTGTTTTAGTGTAGTTTAATACAGAGTTCAGTGGCAGGTAGGCACAGCAGGCACAAAGCCGGGTAGCCGCGTCTTATAATCGAGAGTGCCTCCGGTTTGATAGTTAATTAAAGAAGTGAATAACATGCGGCAATGCAAGTCAGCTGCAATCTTCGTCATTGTGTGAGATCCACACAGAGCGGCCAATACCTCCTTCATCGTACTCTTTGATGTTCACATTAATTGCATGTCGTTATTTTCTGTAAAACCATTTGTCGTGAATGTTTATAGCTTATCATTCGGGTGTATAAGGAAAATCAAATATTAATTATGTATGCAGATTAAGTTGTTAAATTATATCTTGTTTTACCTTTATCAAAAATAATTCTTATTGGTTCAAGGAACGAGTAAAATCCCTCACGGTAAACGAACTTTTAATTTTATAATTAGTAAGGTGGTGTGGTTTACTCTGAGTCTTCCATAAATTCTTTGCACTACGGTGTCGGTGCAGCTCGACTGGCTTGCGAGATAGATTTTTGTAGCGTAGACGATATACATCGGAACCACATAACGCTGGGAAATTAGCTCTATCATACAATTTAATTTATTCTATGATTTTTAAACTACTCTCATAAATAAAATTTAATTTACTATATAGAGAACTCACCTTATCCACTTTATACATGTAATCTCTATTACACTGAATAATCAGAATAAAAATATTAATCAACTCTCCTCCGGGTTATAAATACAAATAGTCAGAAATGTAACAAAATCTTAATATTTTCTCATTGGTCTCTTTATTGTCACTTTGATATTTTGAAAACAAAAAGCAACTTTAGATACGCAAATAGGTAATATTTTGAGGCAATAAAACCGTTATCGGTGAAGTTATCGCTGCGCAACGGAGCGCATTTTGCACGCTTCTAATGAACGCCTTATGAAACAGGCAATTTATCACATGTGGCCTTATCACAGAATGCACTGATAAATTTTATATGTGAAGAAACTTAAATAAACAATAGCTATTATTCGAACACCTAAATACCTATACACGTGTACCATGCACTAGATCGATATGTACCTAAGTGTAATGAAGATGTGGAATCCAGAGAGGTATTTGTTTTCCAAATTCTTCTATCCCTTTAAACAATTGTTCAGTTTCACTTTAGGTAGGCAGTACGTGACTTGTTATTTAGTAACGTTACACACAAACTCTCATTACCAATTCGAAAAAGTTGGTATTTCAAAAGGACCGTCTTTGTCGGCGCCTTGTATCCACAGCCTGACCATGAATAAATCAATGAAAACAAATAGTATTCGGCTACTAGTGTTCCTAAAAGCTTTTTTCAATGATGTATGATCTGCTATTGTCTCAACTCCCGTTTTGTTACAGACTCTCATGTATGTTAATTTATTCAGAGACAAATAATAGGTAGAGCATATTTTCCTGCCAAGATCCAATGCGCTATACATATAGATAGGTTGAGGCGTAATTTGGTAGACACCGAAACTAATTTATTTAACAAAGGACGGACCGACCGATAGAGCACTTTTTATGCGTGTACAAACATATTATTACATTGAAATATATATACAGTCCTGTACATCTAATTTTAGATCACACAACAATAGCATCTATGATTTTAAATTGAAAGTAGGTATCGAAACTAATTTCATACTGAAAATCATCAATGGGTCACGTGAAGTATGCAGTTATGTAACACATATAAAATACTACTAGAAAATACTAAACACTAAAACTTTTTTCAAGTAATTACTTTCAATTGGCTTGCCAAGCATTGAATTAACAACAGACTGATTCCCAACCTAATCAATATTCTACCACAATAAAAATGAATAGACGTAATCACACATGTAGGTACCACATTAGTACACTACAGTCAACGCATATTATAATTGTCAATATTCGCAAAGAACTATATAATTGTTCCGGGTAAAGTAGTTATAAGGACCACAGAGGTTCTTTGTGGATATACAGACATGATTATATTGTGAGCTGTCCCATGTTCTTCAGTAGCCTTGAAGCTTTCTTCTACTCCATGTATATTAATATAATTGTCATCACATCTAACGTCCTAATTAAAAGACGTGACCACAATCATTCTAAGAAATGTTACAAATTAAATTTGACCGGAAATTAAAAATTCCTGGGACGAATGGCGTAAAAACTTTAACCTTTTTATGGCAAATAATGTCAAGAGATGAAACATTCTTGAATCTTTTATACGTCTAGCTTTATTGTTGACACAATTGCTTATTTAACGACTTACTTGTGTTACATCCCTTTTAAAAGTGAGATAAGATATTACTACTAAAAATGTGGGTAGACATGATTTATGTTTCGGTGGTGATTTTACTATACAAAACCAAAAGCGGATATGACACGATTTCAGAGCCTTTAGCTACTAGGCATTTTACTATATATTAAGGGTTTTAATTTTCTTACTAAACTGTAAAACGTTGACCATGATTGACTAAAGCACAAAGGTAACAAATGAAATAATGATTTCTTAATTATTACTTTTTTAGTTAATTATAAGTGCTTCCAACACTACGTAAATCATAGTATTTAGTGTGATCAAAATCCATCCTGTCTATTTATAGTCTAAATTTATTCCAGATGTTAAATATAACGAAATCTCGCACATCAAATAAAACATTTCAGAGATAGTTTAGCTAAGGAGTTGCGCAACAGAATCGATAAAACCATATGATTATCCAATCATAGGTGCCGATAAGGTATTTAGTAGAATTTATTTTACATTAGATGTAATCCAATTGAGCTCTCAACAAAACGTTTTTCTGAATAGTGAAACGACGATAAATAGTACATAAAATATAGTATAATATGTTTTATATTTGTTCAGTAGGTACTGTATATTTATCAAGTACTCATTGATATTGGATTTATTACCTACCTGGCACTAATATGATTGCCTACTGAAATGATAAACAACTCAACAAGTAGGTATATTTCGAATAATCAAGCAGGATACAAATATAGCTATTGAAAGGTAATAAAGAATTAAATCTAATTGTCCTTCACTCGGTCTATGTCACTTAGGTTTATTGTGAATATATACATATACATAGAAACTCTGCAAATAAACATATTCATGCGTATAAATATTTGTACTGAGCGGGAAGGGAACCGGCGTCCCCTGCGTAGCACCGCTCTGCCGCTCTACCACTACGCTGCAGAGTCCGTAAGTAAGTATCACTCTCAGTTAATATCAACGGCTTTGACGATCTTTTTTTGTTTCATTATTACTATTACTAAATAACTTACAATACAACTTATCCAGAAGAATAACGCAAAAAGGAAGTGAATATATCATGGCGTAGTAAGATTTATAAAGGTGATGCAGATTTTTATTCTTAAAAATTTCATCATCGATGCGTAAGTACCTACCTATTTATTCCAAATACCAAAGACTGCAGCTTCCTCATAAATAACTTAAGTTACCTATAGTAACAAAAAGCCCGTCAAGTGTTAGTCAGACTCGCGCAGCGAGGGTTCCGTAACTTAAGCTACGTAAACCGTAATAAGTATATTTTGAATGCGTTGACTTAGAAGTTTGGATGCACAGTTTCAAGACGTTTTAGACCAGAGTATGTTGTATGAATTTCAACTTAATACCTCCACGCATTCCTGAGAAAAAGGTCTTGACAGACAGACAGACGGGCAGACGGATGGACAGACAACGATCACGACAGTGATCCTATAAGATGATTTTTTTCCTTTTGAGGTACAGAACCCTTATAGGATCTCTTCGAGCCGGTAGGAGAGGTTATGTCGGACTCGAACCGACTAAAACGCACGGCGTCTGTGGGTCGTTTTTGGTTGCCGAAGGTGAGATTGCAAGACATATCCCAAGCACCACGGCCTCTCTCGATCTGACCTTCATCGGGTGTGGGGACCACAGAGTCCCCTAACAAAATACGTTACCTTAAAAACCTTCACTTTATTTACTATTGGGGGATATTACAAACTCACACTTAAGCGTAAATAAAACTAATTAAGTTTACTACTAAGATGAACATTATACCATATGTACCCACACAGTATTACGGTACCCAAAGTGGTAAGCAAACACGGCGTTAGGACTTATCGCGTGCCCACAGACGCCCGGGAAAATGGTTTATTTTACATTGAAATATTACTATTCATCTAGGGACTAAGTATTTAACCTTCGTATAATGTTAATTAATGTTTATGATGGCGGCTTTATTTGAAGGAAAATGTTTCTATAATATTATCACCATCCGTAGTTATATCCGGCCTTTGAAGTCAGAGGCCCGTTTATTGTTTTTGATTGCCTTGTTGGCTTTCCTGGGAGGGACAACCGCATGACCTTTTTACAAAAAAATTGCTGATATTCCCACTGATATTATTGACTGAGATTGCCTCTGACACATCCCTCAAACACCGGTTGATTCAAGGCCATCAACTGCCGTCTGAGCTCCCAAATTTGGGAGGAAAGCCTGTGGGTGAGCCGACTTGCAGGTGATAAGACATAACATTAATATCACTCAATCAATTTTCGTACTGTAATTCACTGCTGGACATAGGCCTCTTTCAATGTGCTATAATAACTATAAGTGGAACTAATACTGAGAACGCAATTGACGTAAAAGTACGATTAAAAATTAAAAATAATTAACAGCTACATGTAGAACGTTAATTACTGCTGTTTTTAATTGCATACACACAATTATCGGTTGGTTGGTAGTATATTTGAAGGTCTTTACAGCGATGAATCTATATACAAGTATGGTAAACTACATTTCGATACAGTATAAGTTAACTGTTTATATAAATGGTCGAGGACAAAAAAAAACCATCAGCTATTATCAGAATATGATATTTGTCCGTAATTGGAAGATTATTGCCTGATTCAAGCCCGTTCTTAATTTGATACAAAGTTGTTCATTTATCCATGTTTTCCAATTTTTAACTTAATACATACATACATATAATCACGCCTTTATCCCCGGCGGGTTAGGCAGAGGTGAATTAACACCCACATTTCACCATCATTATATTGGGTCCCACGTAATAGGGGGTGAGCCTATTGCCGTTTCCCGGGCACTATTGTTGCCTCGAGCCATGCATTTGAGGCTGAATCTGGGCTGTATATATGTCTGATATTTAACAGCCCTATCCCTTGTACGACACCACATGGTTTGTTTACGATGTATTTTAACTTAATTATAAATACAATTTGAGATTACAATGATCCATTACGTTTTTATATAAAGATATAAAGTAATATTTTCAAGTATATAAAATAGGATACAGAAGGTTCAAGCATCGAAAAATTCCTCCCCATCGATGTCGACTGGTAATGTGCCCAAAAGTCTGGTGGCATTGCCCCATTGGATGGCAACGCCAACCCGTTGTGCAAAAAAGGCATTTTATCACGCAAAGCAACGACTAGTCGCTTTGCTATTTCAAATAAATATATAGGAAGACTGATTGTTGACTGGTATAAGCATCGGACTTCTATAACAAATGCTTTTACTACTAAAGATCAGTCAACTACAGCAGAAACTATTATTATATTGACTGGAATTTCAAGACGAAATCGTTCATCGAAATTATCAAGTAAATGATTTCTTGAGTGTAAGAGTCCTTAAGGATAATTTGTTCAAAATGTTAGCGAAAAATGAAAATTCCAATTTTATTTAGTTCTTATTTTTTAAATAATACAGGCAGTAAAGATAGATAGATAGATAGATAGATAATACTTTATTGTACACCAATACATTTACAACTGAGACAAGTAGGTAACGTATAGTAAAGCATCTTTGCCAATCAATTAAATCATTTTCCTTGGGATTGTGTTATATTATAAAACTTTTTTTTTGCAATTTACCATTTCATATTATAGCCCATGGTCTATTCTCATCAAATACTGACAGACAAAGCCTGTTAAATAAACACAAAAAGTCTTAAAAATCTCTGTGTACAGCCGTTTCGGCGAAGTTCACTTACAAATGAATTTAATATACGCGTATACAGATAATCCACTATTTCCTTGACAGATTAATATTAGGGAACGTGATTACCATGCTCATGGTTTACGGCACCAGACCAGATACCTACACGAAATAAGAAAAATGTCGCGATGAGAGTGTATGCTATATATGCTACATATGCTCGCCCTTACTCCGTGCGAACAACTTCTCAAAACTTGCACGGCGAAATGTGTAAGTTCATACGTTTGGCACCTTCGCAACAAACAGGTGTGAATATGTATAATACACGTAAAACTACCATACACCTATAAAGCATGATGTATGTATTTAAAATAACGTACCTTTACCCATAAAAATTGATGTGATTCAAGAATCTCAGTTGTAATCTATTCGTCCAGATGGTAAAATTCATCATACTTCTACGCTTTTCTATAATTATAAAATCACCATTTTATAATATATCATCGTATACACTGGTAAATGCTAAACGACCGCGTCGTCTTCGCTTACATCGTAAAAAATAATTTGCTTAATTGAACACTTCGTAGACATTTTATTCTAAAAGAATAATTGGTTCCCAAGCGAGCTGCCTATTATTATCGAATAGTTACCCGAATATTCGGTAACTGTGAGAAAAACATTTACTCCAGATAAGATGAAACATTTTTGTATAAAAAAGGGAGGAAATGAGTCAGGTCTGGTCGAATGGGGGTCGGTAACGAGATAGCGACGCTCCAATGACCATAGTGGGGCTTCCGGTGAATAACTTGGAAATGGACATCGCGAGCCACACCTGTTGCGGTATTTCAAACAGAAAATTGACTTTTCTATAAATAAAGTAAGAAAACTTAGTTTTAGAGTGCTTATATAGGGAACCGGAGTATTTATTTACAAATATGTATTACCAATTCATAATGTTATGTTTTTCTGCAAAAATGAAAAATAAAATTTTACATTAACAGATACTTCCGTAGACCTTGTTGAAATAATATATTAAGTATTATATAACCTACGACAAAAACAGCACTACCTACTCACTAAACCTAATGATGACTAATGATTGCACGAACTAATCAAAACGAGGAAGCTAATAAAACGAAACAGGACACCTACCCAGGGACGCAGACCAAAAAAAATCTTCCAAAGCTTCGAATCGTACACGTTTTATTTTTGTTTCCACATCCCAAAAGACCGATTAAAAAATTCGGCGCTAAAAAGAATAACACCGTGAGTCTATTACTCGTATAGCATGTCATCGACGGTTCATTAAAATGCGATGACTTAACATAAACACCATAGTGGACTTCATTGATAGCCTCTGACGTAGGTTTGAGCACACAAAAACTTTCATTATATGCCAGGCAACCGTAATTCTTATTGCAATGAGCTAAGAGTTACAAGTTTTCGTCAAAGTAAGAATTCACTGGTTCGCTTTGGAATGAAAGATCGTTTACAATAGCATTTCATTCCGTGGAATCCATTGATAAGTCCGATGCTACCAGTGTTACATGACGCTTATCTCACGAGCCATCGCTGTGTCGGTGAAAATTACTTCCGATATTCTACGCTTTATTAAGGAGAACAAATGTTACATTTATTTTTTAAAGCTTTATGTAAGCCTGTTGTATTTAATACCACCCGGGTGTGTCACGAGCTTAAGCCAAGGTTGATAGTAAAAAATAGTAATACTACCTACTCTATATTATATACCTTATAAGGAGTTTATACCTACCAAGCTAGCCTCACCTGCAAGCTGACTCCGACAAAACATTAGCGCAGTTTACATACATACATATAATCACACCTTTATCCCCGGAGGGTTAGGTAGAGGCGAAATAACAACTACATTTTACCATTAACAAAATTCAGTCAAACCTAATAGAGATTGAGCCTATTGCCGTCTTCGGGGCACTATTGTTGACTCAAGTCATTCATCTGAGGCTGAGTCTGGGCTATATATATATGAAAAGTATAAAGTCAGACAATAAATCCAATATAAGCCATATCACTAATAGCTTGGAGATGTTGAGGTTCAAACATAAAAATAAAAGAACATTTTAAAAATATTAAAAAAAATAAACAGACACCATCAATTAAAGATTTTGGAACATATTCATAGACTATAAAATCACTTAAATGGTTGATTTTATTATTTTTAATTGGATTGGTGTCGGTTTTTATACTGTAACCATATTGAGCTAAGTATTAATCATGGAACGCTTTTATATAGGACGTATGCTATAAAAAAATTCGTGTTTGAATTTGGAACAATCACTCTGGGGCAGTACTTATTCCCTTTTCTAGTTACCGGGGCTAACTTTGTGTTGGATAAATTATTGATTATTATGAGAGTAGAGGGAACCCGAAACCATGAAAGAAAGTCTTCAAGAAACCGAGAAATCCTTTTTCAACTGTTGAACAGGAAGTGGTCTCATAATGAAGTACGTCCTTGTCTCCAGGTCAGAAAGACTTGTCAGCTAGTTCTGTAGCTACGATTTAAGTACATGTTTTCTCTTCGCGCCTTTGAAACAAGTTTGTGTAGTGGTCAGGAGATTTACCACTTCAAAAGTAACCTCCATTACCGCCCATTTTCTTTTTCATAACGGTACTAACCTCACTTTAACTTTGAACTTCTCTGCTAAAACTTACTATTCACATAATTATCTTTACTGATTATTATAACATAACATAACATAACATATACTCACGCCTATATCCCCGAAGGGGTAGGCAGAGGTGCTAGCACTCACATTTCGCCAGTTTATATTTAAGCCCCAATGTAATAGATGGTGAGCCTATTGCCATTAACTGGGCACTTATAAACCTGCGATAAATACACAGAACTTCATAAAGCATCGAAAAGTCATTGGTGTGTGCCATGGTGAAACCTGGGATCGAACCCGAGACCTCCATTACCCATACCACTGGCTACCGCCGCTTTACTTGATTATCGAAATAACTAATACAACTTATTTATCATTTAACATAGATAAAGATAATTGGTATTCTTATTTTAAATATAACATTATTTTCTGCATATGCTAAATATTAATACGGAAAATGCCATCGACCTCAAATAAATATTATGATATACATTATTTGAAATTCCTGACGTAGAAAATACAAAAAGTACACTGTAAACCTGATTTATACTAACTCTGAATGTTTTTTCTGAACTGCATAAAAAGAAAGCTAGATTAAACTGACTATTTACTTTCCAATGCCGTGAGAAAACATTCTCCTTTGAACTTTCAGTGAGTACTTAGATGAAAAGGGGAAAAAACTAAATGAGACAGTTATAAATTATTGTGCCGTGAAAATTACGAATTTGTTGCAAAATTGAATGCTTTGAAGGCACTTTGTGGACCGATTCTGTTTGGAATAAATTAATTATGGCAATTTATGTCGATTTTCCATCGTTACCAGCGACCGACACCGTTTAAATTCCAATTTTGTACCTCGGTTGATCATTATTGTTTACATTATCGTAAATATTGTTGCACCACTCAAAGTTATGTTCGTTTTTTTTTTCCTTTAACAAATTAATAATTAAAGAACAACCTCTTAGCACAATAAACAGACCTTTTTAGTTTCAATTATGTACCCGTATCGAAACAGAGTGTTTTGTTTTCTAACTACAAATAATTATGTCAATGATTGGTTGTTATTTGGTTGGTAAAAATTAAGGCCATGATTCTGAACTCTACAGCACGCAGCAGTGCTGCATGGCGGTGTTACACAGTAGTGCTGCACAGTACTACTAGTCTCATTTAATCTCTATGAGCTTATATTCCAAGCTACGCAACAGTGTCGCTACAGTGTACTGTAGCGACACTGCTGTAGCTGTGGAGCAGTGTTGCGCAGCACTACTACAGGTAAATGGATGAATAAACAACAGCAGAGACCACCAACAACGCAACACTCCTGTGCAGCACTGCTGCGTGCTGCAGACTTTGGAATCATACCTTTATTGTTTAGTAGATTTTACTCACCTACTTTTCACCTATTTTTTCTCTTTGGATTTCATTGTGGATCTTTTTTTTTATACCACTTAGGTGGACGACAAGCACACGGCCCACCTGATGGAAGGTGGTTACCGTGGCCCATGGACGTGTGCAAAACCAAGAGAGTCACACTCGCGCTGCCAACCCTGTAAGCATTGAAAGTTTCTGTGCCGTCTGTGTAAAAGACAAAGGATCTACCCCTTTCGCGAACCAACTGAAGTATAAAACAATTTTTACTGTTACTAAATTGCATTTTGATAGTTTGCGAGAGTACACAGGTTTTATTCACTTTCTTGACTTTTCATAATAAAAAAATTCTTTCTCCTTCGATATTTTCGATTTATAGGTAGTTACGCACAAGTGACGCCCTTGTTGTTGCAAGTATCCATATAACACGGTAACTACTTACCATTGGATTTTTTCATGATTTATTCAAAAATTAAACGTTTAACATTATCTCTAGCTTTTGCTTGACAACAGCCCATCGAGCGTGCTTGCAAAGCATTGCAAAAATAAATCTCGTATACTATTACTAATTAATTACCAAACGGTTAGATATACTTTTTCCCCACTCTAGGTAATCGGACGGATTCCTGTTACTACCTTTAGATTTCAATTTAACAGTACCTTGATAGTTTATACATAAATATTGTTTATGAATACCATGACAATTGGGGTGACGGATGAGATACAAGACTACCACAGCCACAAATCGCTAGAAACAAGCACAGTAACACTCCTCTGCAGAGTTACAAACCTTTAGCAGAAGCATTCATAAACTAAAGTAACCACTTGAAAAAAAAAACTTAGTAACCCTATAAAATAGGATATCCTATTTTGATTTTCTGTATATTATACTAAGCATAATCTGTCAGTTTTATTATGTATAAAAGTTCATTTGATTCATTTATTCAACATCAATAATCAAAAGCTCATTTAACCAGCCAATCACTTCACTCATAATATCCATTACATATCTTGGATTAGTCAATCATTTACCCACTGTAATCGTATATTCAGCAAGTCATATACCATTCTATTGTACGACTAATATTAATAAGCTCCGATGTGTGCTCATTCATCTATTGGAATCTATTAATAGAACATGTTCGACCATTCGAATGGACAGCTAAACCAAATAGTCTATTTCATCGGAAATAGATCACGCGTGAGTAAATAGAATGTGATCACGCATGAAAACAAAAGTTTTATAACAGTCCCTGCTTTAATAAAACTCTATTTATTTTCATATGTACATAAAATATATGAATATGGACCCTTTCGTATATTCAGAAACTTTTATCCAACATTGGAATATAGTAATACATATTAGGAAATAAATCATTTAGCCTGAAATCTATATTTGATGTGAAACTTCGTCTAGGTATTGTAATTTAAAGTTTGTGGTTTAAATATTGCTTGAGTGAACTCAATATGATTTTAATAATATGTATCAAGCTGATCTGAGAAATCAGATTGAAGGTGATTGATTATGAATTCGATCAAGTTTAAATTTGTTGCTTACAGTTATTGCCTATTTGTTTCGTTAATAATGAGCTATTAAAACTTGGAAATATATCAAGACAAGATCTAATCACAGAAACCGA
This sequence comes from Eilema griseolum, assembly GCA_963662185.1. Taxonomy (NCBI): domain Eukaryota; kingdom Metazoa; phylum Arthropoda; class Insecta; order Lepidoptera; family Erebidae; genus Eilema; species Eilema griseolum. The sequence goes on along the minus strand of OY759247.1, from coordinate 13,727,338 downwards.
AAATAGTCCCGAATAGTGTAGTTGTAATTTGTTTACTTTTGTTTGGTCTTTTTTAATATAGAAAACGTCAATTAGACTTCGCCTTGTCTGATGGTAAGCTGAAGGCAAAGTCTCAGAAAAGACGGTCACCATTACTTACACATACCATGTGACAATGGTGACACTCAGCTTGACGGCCTCATCATATGCTGTTTGACGCCCCGCTTAAAAGATCCGGGACTGTAGGAAGAAGAAAACACGTAAACTAGTAATGAATTCCAGGCCTTAATAGTGCGAGAAAGGAAAAAGAGTCGCCAAACCGTTTGGTTCTTGATCGGATATTCTGCACATTGCACACCTTCTTAAATTTATTGCGAGAATAATATAATTAACTGGTTGTTGCCTGCGGCCTATGTTCCTTCTCAAACTCTAATCTACCCCTATACCTACCAATAAATAGATAGCTTTAAATGTAAATTTTGGAGTACTTAGACAGGGGTAGACAAAATGTTAAATATTTTTCAGATTCAGAGATTTTTGTAATAGCAGAAAAAAGAAACGTGTTATTCTCTGCACCACCTATTGGGTTGACTGGGTGACTTTTTTTTTTTTTTTTTACGTGCGCAAAATCCCCACTGATACCTCCCCACCGGAGCCGGTGGAGGAGGTTATGTCGGACTCGAACCGACTAAAACGCACGCCGCCTGTGGGTCGTTTTGGTTGCCGAAGGTGAGGTTGACAGGCATATCCCTCGCACGGAAACGGGGAGGCGCGGTTGACTGGGTGACTGGATGTGTGCATGAAGTTTAAATAAATAAAAAATAAATGGCCGGTTTTGGTACATTTTTCTGTGAATATTCTGATAGAGACAAATAATATTTAATGTTGATAGGACGCAAATAAGCCGTTTTAAAACAATTTGATCAATTAGACAGCGAATATCAAAAAAAGAAGCAAAGGGAAGAAATCGAATAGGAGAAAAAGTAATAAAATTTTCAAGGCAACATACAACAAATAATAAATAAATTAGAAGAATAAATTAGAAGAAATAAATTATTTAAAGATATGAAATTTTCTTGCTACCCTGCATAGTACATTTTTATAAAGTTCTTTAATTGAATTGAAGACTACTTGTATCACTTGTATCTACATAAAATACTAGAAAATTTTCAAACACCAGCTACATCATTATATATCAGAGATAAGCTTAACGACGACATAAAGGTGACTGAGTCAGGCATATACTACTTGCTAGCTTAGGTATTCCTGGCTTAGCAATCAGGGGTGGCGCGCTCCACATAATCGTTGATTTTAATATTAGCTATTTAAAACTAGCTATTGCCCGCAATATTAACCGCGTGGTTGTTGGTTATATCGACCTATGTTTTTTTCCAAGCTCTAGTCAATTTCTGTACCAAATCGGTGCAGTTGTTTAGGCATGAAAGTGTAACAGGCAAACAGACACATAGAATTACTTCACATTTATAAGCCTGCCTGGATATGCATTACGACATACAGCTATAATAATTACACGAGAAGAAACTATATAGCATTATGTATAAACCTGGCATAACATTTTATCCAAAATGCACCGCTCAATGATAAATAGCGAAGCCAAATCCTTTGAGTGGACTGCACATCTTCAGTCAATTTGAATAAGGCTAATGTTTGATTTTCTAGCACAGCACCTATAAAAAATGTTCCTACTTATCATCAGTGCCCTTATAGTTATTTCCCAGTTGCATCCAAAGTTTACACTAAGGAGCCCAGGGTTCATTTTTTTTATTAGGTTATTGACTTTTCCGGGAGCTACTGCTGTCAGACTCCACAATCCTGAGAGGAAAATTCCAACTCTCAACCGGCAGAGCCTCATCTGTTGTTTAATAGGTGCACCGACTAACATATAAATTTGACTTGGGCCTTAGGAAATCAATCAATCAATTAGCCCATCTGTACATAGATCTCTCCCAATATTGCGAGGCTTTGGCCTACTGTTTCCACACTACCCAAAGTTGATACAGGGTTTTATTTCGAGTTTTCCTTCTCTCGCAGTGATACGTGTATATTTCCGTTAGTCGCCTCTTACGACATCCTTCGGATGTGGGGTACTTATAATAATACTTGTATTCTTTCTCAGTCTCTACACAGAGCCTTCGAAAATAGGTGTTCGAAAACGACACTAAATTATAATTTATAGTGGTACCAATAGGAATAGAAGATAATATTATGTAGTAATTGTGAAATTAACATCAGACTTATATATACCGCTCAGACTCAGCCTCAGATGCATGGCTCGAGTCGACAATAGTACCCGGAAGACGGCAATAGGCTCACCCCGTATTACGTGGGACCGAATTCGACGATTTGTGAAATGTGGGTGTTAATTCGCCTCTACCTAACCCTGCGGGAATAAAGGCGTGATTTTATGTATGTATGTATGTAATTGTGAAATAAGTACTTAATGTAGATTTTAATATTTGTCGAAAATGTTAGGAATTTTATTTATCTTTATTAGCAACCCTAGCGCTTTTGCTGCTATGCCGCTAGGTTCTCAACAAAGGAATAACTTCTATTTATGTATAACAGAATAAATATCGTAGAGTAGACTATTAAAATGAAAATTTCTTGACGATCAAAGAAGAGCTTTCTGTACTCGTGATATTATCGATTCTGTGACTAAGTACATATCTACAAAATATGCCTTGTGACTGAGTAAGCAATATTGCTAACGAGAAATGTGATAAAGCTGATAAGAATTCATAATGTTTCAAATACTGTCCTTGTTTTTCAACTACGCTATAACAATGACTAATAAACTATTGTTAGAGCTTTTAATCTAATTAATAAGTACCAATTTGGGTACTGAAAGTAATTGAAGTCGATTTGATGTAGGAGGTAGAGAACCGGGTGTTATTAGGAGAGATCCATGTCCATGTTCAGCAGTGGGCTGTACTAGGGTAATTGATTTGATATTCACGCCTTTTTCCCTTCAAGATAGGCAGAGACAACAGCTTGCAACAGTAATTATACATTTCATAAAGTAATGTGATGATGATTATTAAGTGAAATTTTAAAGCATTTAGTATGCTAAAAATCGATAAATATTAAAATCGAGTGAGATAGTAAAAAATAATTAAATCAATTGAGGCGGAATTTGAACCCGTGATCTTTCAGCGGGAATGCTCTGACCACTAAGCCACCGAACCTCAGCTAAAATCATTAAAATCTTCCTTAATATATATATCCGTCTTACGGCGACTGTGGGAGCCATCTACCGATACCCGTACGAATTATCGGCACCAATGAATGATCTTACAATCATTTTTTTACGTTGATTTTTGATGACTCCACCCATACTTTTTCTTATCTTAATCAATTTGAAAATAATTATTCTTATAGATCTAATCTACTTATATAAGTATCAGTATTTAACTTGGCACTACAACATGTTAGGAGATAGGACACGACGGTATTCCCGTCCGAATTGAGCAGTCCGACTGGGGAAGCACCTCCACCCTACAGAATAATAACCTCGTGTTGTGTTCCCGGCGGTAAGTAGGGTAGCCAGAGCTCACTGCAGAGTTTTTGTGCTGTCAGTGGGAAGACCAAAGGCTGGTCCTGATTTTGTGTTCTGCACTGAGGGCACATAAAATCTTGTTGTCACATACGTTCATAGGTCACGGTAACCACTTTCCATCAAGTGGGCCGTGTGCTTGTCTGCCGCCTAAGTTGTATATCAAAAAAAACACAATGATTGTAATTCCTGACAATTTGTTAAGAGTTTTCATTGACAGATATTTCGTTCACGCGCTACTTTTTTAACCCTGTAAATCTAGTTGTACCTATAGCTGATCTTCATAAGTGTTACTTGGTGACTAAAGCTGGAATTCACCGTGATAATAAACGAGTTTATTTCAATTAGTATTACGTTTGTACGTTTCACTCCATCAATTTAACTAAGTAATATAATATTTACTTGCTGATTTTTTTCCGCTTTTATCCTAGTCTTTGACCTCAAAGCCAAGGAAAAGGAGTCCCGATCCTTTTCCCTTTCTCCCTCTTTAGATCCCAAACCCGAGGAGAAACCGGTACCAAGCTAACCTCATCTGAAGTTGGTTTAGTATTCTTTCTGTCTTTATATTACGCTACCTACTACATCCGCACACGGTGCAGAACATCCAATCATAAACCAAGCGGTTCGGAGACTCTTTCCTCTGTCGCACCATTAAGGCCTGGAATTCATTACCAGCTCACGTGTTTCCTTCTTCCTACAGTCCCGGGTCCTTTAAGCGGGGCGTGAAAAAGCATATGATGAGGCCGTCAAGCTGAGTGTCACCATTGTCACACGGTACGTGTAAGTAATGGTGACCCTCTTTTCTGAGACTTTGCCTTCAGCTTACCAACAGGCAAGACGAAAAAAAACTTATGATGAAATTTGGTATGGGGTAGATTAGACCTTGAGAAAGGACATAGGCTTTGTTTGGTCGCGATAACCGACATCCACGTGGACGGAGCCGGGCAAACGCGAGTTTTACTATAAAAGTGACTAGGGCTGGATTTCACCATTCGCTCTTTCGCTCATCACCTTCATACTGAAAAATGTTGTTCAACAATAACATAGCTAGGACATAGGGAGTGTGATTGTCAGTGCTGTTATTAAGTCTGGAGTTCAATTCTCGGGGTGGGCTCTTATTCATGTGTTTTCCTATAACGAATGTTTTCAGTGTACTTGTTTACCTAAAACCCCGAAAACAAATAAAACAAAATTTGTTTTAGATGTTAACACACCTCTGTCAACCCCATCGTAAATATGAAGATGTAAATTAAAAAAAAAGTATTACCTAAAAGTTTATTATGTGACCAGTAGCTCAAAACTTTGACTTTGATTTATGATAATGTGTAATTAATCCCACGAAATTGGTATTCAAGAATGGTTGCATTTAGGATACCTATTCACTACCATATACACTAAATAATAATGTACAACATGTGAAAAACATCAATTAAAACAAATTTCTTAGAATTAATACATAGTCTAATAATTATAATTATTTCGAACTATAAGCATGCCTAAAATTCATACAATGAACAAAACACCCATAGGTATAGTGTACATGTATATATATATATATATACATAGGTTGTATACTCCTACATATTCATATTCAATATTCATAAAATGTAACATCTCAATAATTAAAACCTTCTCATATTTATTTTAAAAATTCCATTTGACAAGTGTCCATCACAGCTAATCCAACTGAAAGTATAAGTATTACACTCAGATATTCAATACTGAAATAAAAAACCGCTTAAATGCCGCGCATAGTTTATTAGAGGAGGACAAACATATTTCTGTCACTATGCAGTGAATGGGCAGAACACATCCCCTCCAACTGCGCAAGCGCCTGTTTTGGTACCACACTCGGGTGACAAACTTTTCCACCTGATTTCAATACTGGATAAACATTATTTTTATACATTACCAGTATTATTTGAATAATATAAATGTGTTAAGCTCACCTACCATTCAACGACTTATTAATATTGTAATTTTTTGACTATTGACATTCAGTGACGCATTATTAACCAACAAATAGTTCCCTTTAACGTTTTGTCAGTAAAGCAAGTTAAGTTTTAGTAAAAATTTGTATTATAACATTAAATTTGGTTCTCCACCGCATGGCTCCTCTACAGCCTCACACTCGCATAGTGGGAGTATACCATGCACTCACCAACACAGCGACAGCCGAGCCCTCAATACTGCCTCCTGCCGACACGCACACCACCACGCCGCGCCGTGTCTGTACGTACACAGGCACTCTCAGTTCTCTACACAACCTCCTCTACTGCACTCACGCGCACTAAAAAAAGATAACGCGATCTATCGATCTTTTTCCAAATTCAAAAAACGACGTCGCAAGATAGCCTTCTTGGCTATAGTTGGATATAACTGACGTCTAACATCGAACGCGTCGCTATACCACCAATATTTATTCCAACTACAATATTTATGACATCGTAATTAATTAAACATGTCGTTTTAATTATGTAAATACAAATGGGTGATAATCGATTTAAATAATGTGTTTTGATCTCGTTCGCTTAATTTAATGTAAACAGACATTTATCATATTTGTGGCGTTTTTACGGTGTTAACGTTTAGATCGTATAAATTTCGACGCGATGTTTTTTGTTAAGGCTAGCTGACAGTTGTGTGCCGGTAATATGTTTGAGCTTCGCTAAAAGTGATACTGACTCTGTGTTCTACTGGTTTAATGGAATCGCACTGAATCTCATACCATTATGGAACGTCACCAAAATGGTATGGATGTGTGGGTAGGTAAGGGTATTAAGTTTTCATATTATTTATAACATCATTAACAGAACTTAGTTTTAGTATTTCACTCTTGTATTTATTAACAAAGTTTGTAGTTTGTGTAACAATAGATTCAATGGATCTAATTGTAAGTTCTAGAAACTCGAAATAGATAACTAAACTCTACATCACGAATAAGATTAATGAAATAATATTAATGGGTATATAAAATGTTGTTAGCTCACTAAGCACTAACCGAAATGTGGGTACATTTCAGTTAGTGCTTACATAAATGTTTTATGATTATTGTGTAGTTCCAAATATTTTAGTAATTGTATCTATATATTGATAAACCTGTTGTATTATAACTATCACAAAGTTAATATTGATGTTAGGGCAAGGGCGCGTCAACCAACTGGGAGGATTGTTCATCAACGGTCGTCCTCTGCCGAACCACATCAGACTGAAGATTGTGGAGATGGCTGCCGCGGGAGTGCGTCCCTGCGTCATCTCGAGACAGCTTCGCGTTTCGCACGGCTGCGTCTCCAAGATACTCAATAGATACCAGGTGAGTGATAACTTACAAAGAAAAATTTAAAAAGTACACTATAGTATTTCATTGATCATTTCAAGTTAAAACATGAAATAGTAATACCAAATACCATTAGACAAAAAGTTAGATTAAGTTTACAATATGGATATGAAACGTTACTAAGTTCGTTTTAAGTTTAAACGGAGCTATTTAATTTTATGTACAAACTTTGAATTAAGATACATAATTACAAGATTCTTAGAAATAACGACCCTACTAAATGATCTATAACTTCCTCAAAAACATAAAGCAGAGGTTTAATTGTTTTCTAATTTGAATCAAGTTTTGAACAGAATAATAACTTTTAATAGCAGTCTCTCACGTGACCATTGTTATTGTTGCAAGGTGTTAATTGTTATATTCGGTTTTTTAATGATTCAAGATTTAATTTTTTTTTAAACACTAAATTATTATCATTAGGTATGCTATTGATGATGTCCGACTTTGTTCGATAAACATTTTTTAAACAACCAATTCTGATATATAATAAAATATTTTATGAGGATGATTAAATACTATAAGTGTTTAAGTATAGAATATTCTTCTAGTCTCTTCTTCGTTGATCCTGGTTGCATTACTACGCTCTTTTCCAAAAATCGTTTAGCTGTCCTCTCTCCTGCTCTTTCTTAAACCTAAAATACAATTAAAACTACATTCGCGTACCAAGTACTCCAGTTTTGAACTAAATATGTAAATCACTAAATAAAAAGTCACTACTAGTAAAGTTCTCAAATAGACGATACGTCTGCTTTAAAACTAAAAATCAACTACATAATATGTAAAAACCAAGTTTAACACTTTGAGTCCAGACAAAACGTCACCAGTGAATATTTAAAATGTTTTCACAATTTTCACTGATGTACTGCCTGTGTATATCGACTGGTCAGCCGTCAAACAATTGCCATTGATCTCTTGCCCAGCCGAGCCTGAAGGTTCGTTTTCACCACCGTTCCTATAGGCACTATACAGTATACACCACAATAGTAGCGATTGTTTCGCTCAGGAAACGTTTCGCCACGCTCCACGAGTATAGGGAACGACCTCAGCTACTACCTGCTTACATACATCTAGAATGTCACCACAGAAATGTTTGAAACTTCTTAGTGATTCTGATTTAAGTGTTAAACTTATGGTTCTATCCTATACACCGACACTTGGCACTTCAGTTAAACAAATTAGTTCAGCGTCACGTCTAATTTTTTTAAATCGAATATAAACTAATTAAATACTTAATAAATTAAGTAATCATTTTAAGTTTACTTTATCAATAAATATATTGATATAAATCCGTAATAAAATTTAAAAACTTAGATTTTTTTCTGATACCTACTGCATCTATATTTCTTTTGCCAATTTAATCACATCTTCAAGATTTATTTGATTTACGTTATATCACCTCTTTGATGAAAGGTTGATATCGTTAACAATTTAAAAAGCTTTAGCTCCAAACAATTTTTAACTTAAAATGATAATAGCCGTTTAAAATGAAAAGTTTCACATAATACATATCTTTGTTAACAGTGTGAGTCTTGCTGAAAAAAGATAATATTGTGAAATAAAAGCATCTAAGTACATTATTAGGGAATGGGCAAAAGTAGACCTACATAGGTCTATATTTCCTCATCAATGAATGAATATAATAATAGCATTAAATTATAATAATAATTGTTAGACCAATGCAATTAATGCTAACATAAATTTTATTTTTGTCACCACTTTTTATTAAGGTTCAACTAGTTATACTTCAATATTGTAATAGATCAAACTCTAATAATGTATGTAGAGTCTCAATCCAAGATCTTCGAAGTTCAAATTAACCTCACCTGGAAGCTAGTGCATCTGCTCGACAGACGAGGCTCTATCGCAGGCTTTCATTTCGGGTTTGTTTGTTAATCTGTCCGGGTTTGTCTGCCAGCTTTCGAAGATTGATATATCAATAACTAAATGATCATTTAAAACGTTCAATACCACACGATGGAGACTTCTTAGATGCTGTATTCGTTCATGGACTTAATATTTGTTAAATAGAACGTCGATAGCCTTTGTTTTTTTTAAGGCGGTTTAAAAATAATGGTTATAATAATAAAAGTAGATCAAAACAATTCAGTATGTGTAACAAGTTCTCCCAAGTACCCAAAACTCAACAGTATAAATAATCTGAACATTTTATTTGTAGTTTTCTATGATACAAACTATTTTATTCCATATTTGAACAAACGTATTCAAACAGTCCCTGAATATTGAAATAGTGAGCACTATAAGTAATATTCTACTTCACAAACAAACTGCTTTTACCCAAGTACTGTCACCGAGTAAATAAAAACAATGATTTTATTTGTTCAATGTATCGGATTCTGTATTTAAAATATTTTTTTATATTTATTCAGCTCTCTGTTCAGTTTACCATCATGTATTAATATTATCTTTGTGGTTTGGGCACTTAGACCGACCGCTGTATTAAGCATGAGCCAGTCCACTGATGGCCCACCCAGCGCAGCAATTTACACGCTGTCAAACCTCGAAAATATAGACTTGTGCTACTTTTATTAAAAAGAAATGTGTTTGCCCCGTGCTCTTTGTGCGAAACACTGATTTTAAATTAGTCACTTATCGTTGATGAAACCTTTACTTTAATCAAAACATGAAAGATATACTATCGTCAAAGAAATTACTGAAGAATGAATTTATCATTATCTACATAACTATTACCCATAACTATGTTACTCACAATAATACTTACTTCAATTCTGTATAAAGTCGGTAAAATAACAATACGCATATTGGTAATAACCATGTAATGGTGGGACTTCACATGGCTTTTTGTGTTTGCAATTGGACATTTGTTGATTTGGCAAAATATTAGACATATATGCATACATGCAAGTACAGACAATTATAATTTATTGCACAAAAAAGTATTTACTTCAAAGAGGTCAGTGGGAAGACCAAAGGCTTGTCCAGGTTGTGTCTTTTGCACTGACGGCACAGAAACTCTTTGTTCTTATAGGGTCGACAGCACTAGTGTGGCTCCTTTGGTGTTGCACACGTACATAGGCCGCAATTACCACTTCTTATTATGTCAGCCCTGTACTTGTCTGTGATGTCACAAGTGAATTTTCACATTTTATCCACTATTAAAAGATACTCTACTGGCCTTAAACAATTAAAAAAAACTAAATAACTTGTCAATTGTACGTATTTGGTATTGGCCATATTTGTCAAATAGGCAATAAGGCAAATGCTTAGTCAAGTATAGTGTCCACATATAGTAATTGTTTGTCAAATATGTCAAATATGCGATTACAAATAGCCATGTGAAGTGCCACCATAGCAAAAATCTTGAAAGGTTTGAATTCAAATATTTCGTTTATATGAAAAAAGTAAGTAAATTTCTAATAAATAAATAACAAATAGTGATAATCTTCTCTTTTATGGTCAAAATTAGTTTTCATTTTATATGAAAGACGTTTAGTTCAAATTAAGTATCAAAGTGTTAAGTGAAAGATGGGGCAGAATTGGTTTTCTTTTATCTCACAGGAACCATACTCCCACAAAATGCACCAAATATAGGCGTACTACGCATTTTGAGCACATTGTGGGCTTACACAGTAACTATAGATGTGCACAAGATAACTATAGATATGACTGTAGACCGTACCTGTGCAAGGTGTACTGTCACTTCGGGTCGGGTTTCGTTGCCTAAACCCTTCTACTAAACTTATAATAAAACGATCTCTCTCGCCTAGGAGACGGGTTCAATTAGACCAGGCGTGATTGGCGGATCGAAACCAAGAGTTGCGACTCCTGAAGTTGAAGCAAGAATCGAAGAGCTCAAGAGGCAAAACCCGGGCATATTTTCGTGGGAAATACGAGAGAAGCTAATCAAGGTGAGCTTCAACTACTATCGTACTTTGTCCTGAAAATTTTCACATTTTCCATTTTCTATTTCCCTTGATCATCAAGGGAAATAGAAAATGGAATGGAATGGAAATCATCAAGTTCGGTGTGAAAGTTTGACTATAAACTAGGCTTAGTTTTTATTGAACGGACTTCAACCTATCAAAAGCTGCATAAGCACAAAATATGAACGAAATTTCTACCTATTATTCAATATCGTTCATTAGGACCCAGGTAATGATTAAAAAAAGTTATACTGATTTTGAATTCGAACCACAGCGTGTACTCGCACAGCATTACTATATATACGCCTGTGGGTAACATGTTAACAGATTCAACTACACATAATACTAGACAGAATAGACTTTTATTGATTCCCAACTTTTATGTCGGTTAAACAATATCATACTTCAAAAACATTGAAGTCCGAACAAAGTCCCGACGACAACCTGTTTTGTGATATCACCACATCCGAGATTAGATACAACATGAATAGAATACTATGTCCTCATCATCATCAAAAAAAGTATCTAAGTATGTTTATCCGCATTCTAAATCCCATAACACAAGCTAGTTAAGCTATGCTCACCATGGGTCTAGATAGCGTTCTGTAGAATGTCGTGGAATATTTATTTATTATTATTATTTATTATCTTAGCATTGTGTTGACTGTTTCTGAACTTGAATACTAGGTAGTGAGTTGAATGCTGATATAGTTATAAGAACGATGAACTCCAAAACCGTCATCGATCACTTTGAAATTTAATACAGCCGCGGGCAACAGCTAGTATCAGATATATCCAAAAACTTCGTTTGTTTAAAATTTTTCAGCGCGTAATTTCAGAACCAGTATACAAAACTTTTGCTTAACTAACCTTGGCCTGCCTTTGAAGTGCAAACCCACAGATAGCCTTCTCGTGATCGTTAATCGGCTTTCCTTTCCCACGAAATGTCAATTTAATTAATATTCAATTAATGTAGCTTCTTTTATATTCTAAATATATCATGGATATTGTGGGTAGTACCCAACTTAATATAAAGTACTATATATTTACAAGTTATTGAATAAGCTATAAATTACATTTACCCACTTGATTGCTTAATGGAATTAAACTCTCAGGTCCTAATACTGCTTTATTGAATTTATTCATGAAATATCGTGTGATCTGATCAGTTAGCGCAATTGATAAAATGTTTTTCGACATTTTTCCTGTGCGGAAAATTATGCCCACATATTTCAGATATGCTTATCAGAGAGCAGACAATAGTTATGTCCCTTCCTGTCACATGGAGGTTTTACATAGTAACCATAACAAGATTATCATGAAACTATATAACTTTTTACTAAAACATACTTATACTTAGGTGATGTTAATATATAGTGCAAGTATGTACAATGGGCTAAGGATTGCTTGTTGTACAATTTTAATATAATTTGATTTGTATTAATAATTTGTCATTTATGTATTCATCCACCGAATAATAACAATACAATAAAACTATCAATAAAATTATATAAGCCGCATTTTTTCCGGCTGAGTAGATTTTGGACCACCCCATCTCTTCCCATGCGGTTTCGTACAAGGCGACTAAGGGATAAGACTGTTTAACATCAGACAATATCAGCAATAGGCTCGCCCCCTATTACGTGGGACCGAATACAATGATGGTGAAATGTGGGTGTTAATTCACCTCTGCCTAACCCTCCGGGGATAAAGGCATGATTATATGTATGTATGTATGTAAAATTATATATGCAAAAGCGTGTCCTGCTTTGTCTTTTACACTGACGGCATTGAAACTCTTGTGGTTTCAGGGTTGGTAGCTCGATTGTGACTCCCTTGGTGTGCACACGTCCATAGGCCACGATAACCACTTTCCATCAGGTGGGCCGTGTGCTTGTCTGTCTGTCCAAGTGGTATAAAAAATATACAGTGTAATTTTAAACAATTTTTTCATTAAGAACTAACCCATGTATCGTGCATCGCGCAGAGCATAAGAATATGAATCATCACACTCCTATAAATAATTTCAACTAAAATTCATAAGTTGATTCAAAAATAAAGTACCTGTAATTCAACATTGGACAATATTTTACAAACGCTAATAAGGCAATGAGCAACCATGATACACATTACAGGAGGGCGTGTCGGACCCACCCAGCATCTCGTCAATCTCCCGACTGCTCCGCGGCGGTGCACGGGATCCAGACGGCAAAAAAGATTACAGCATCGATGGCATACTCGGAGGTAAGCTGATCAAAGCCTTTCTGAGTTATTTTTACGGAAAGTTCCAGTCTTTGTACCCACGCTAACTGAATACTTTGTTATTAAACCTACGCAAGCCCGATATTGTGAGGGACATTGTAAAGAGCTTACAAGCAAGCATTGTGAAATAAAAATCTATTTGTACATTAAAATGTAACAAAAGTATACAATTTAGTGCACAAAATTAGATTTACAATAAAAACGTAAACTTTTCGTAACGCGTATTAGCTGAATATTTTAACTTCCGATAAAATTTAAAATTCAATCGCCCCAACAAATATTGCGCAACTTCCCACCAGCCACAAAAGGTTATTTTGCGACATTAACAGCCGCAACCTGTCAAAGCTTTCTCACGAGAGTTCAAAAAATCAATTTCCGCACACAAATCTTACGACGTCATTGTTGCCATTTGAAATATTGAAGTTTGTTCTCGATGTTTCAAAGGGCGGCGTTCGTTTTGCGAATGGGGCAAATTTGTGAAAAAGGTGACCGACACTTTGTCGGGCCGCAGTCACCCGCCGCGCTCTCGATAGTGCTGAAATACGAACAATCTACGTAACATGTTTTGGTTGTGGTGTCATTGTTGCTCTATTTTGTCACCAAGTTTAATTGTGCTTTGAAAGTGCCGTATGTACCTGTTGTCGGTAAAGTTTCCTGTGCAGTCATGCCGCCTACTTCGCCCGCTATAGTTCCATACAACTTTGTGTCTGTTTCTATTTCCGTAAATATGTCAGTATTTGCTATCAGTAAATAAAATCAATGCATATTCAATGTACTTCGTGAGAACCTATCTATACTTGTAAACTTTGTAAGCTCCTTGCCTTTTACACTCTTTATATTTTAATTTAAGATAAATAGTAAAGATTGTGAAGTATGTGTTATCAATATAATTTGTTTTGATTAAGTTCAGCAAATTCTGAGGGCGACTCTACGTTACTCGTTGTTCTGTTCCACTATCTTTGCGCATTACTAGTATCGTAATGATCAGTAATTCAATTATTATCCTTAAAGAAACTCAAATATAGTAGTAATATTGTAGGTAGAAATAATTATAAAGCTAGTTCTGTATCTAAATTATATTGATTAGTTGAATTAATACCCACATAGCGCATTGACGATACCTCATTATCATTGGAGCCACGGAAATATCGTAAAAAAAATCACACCCACATATTTATGTTTTATAACATAATATGATATATATATATATATTTAAAATAGATAATATTTTATATTAACTACTGTCGCAAGTACCTATTCAATTAATTAGTTTGATTAGATCAGTAATACAAATTCACTAATCCAATCAAATTGGGGTACAGAAAACATTAGCCCAACAATGTTTCTACCTTAGTACTGGGCGCTTGCAGTCAAGCAGGATCATGAAAGGTCCTTGAGTTATCCATTAAGTCAAGGAGCTTTGGTGACCGGTTGGATTGGAAATAACTCATTTTGTATGACACTTATAGTGACCTTTGAGTACTTTGTTTCAGTTATGCTTTATTTCGCCCTATGTTTCACTTCCAGTATGTGAGTTCTTAGTTACTTTAGGATTATACATATTTCTAATGAGGCTATCAGTACAATTTGAACATAAAAGGAGATTGTCAACCCAAGAACCCACATAACGCTTAACGCCGTTTGGTCAAATTAAAAACAAGTAGTGTTGTCAGCAATAAACCTAGGGTAACTTAGTAATAACGTTTACTTTTATTACGTTACGTACATTTACGTTTCGTTGCTAATAGAATTGGGCACCAGAGCGATATTCGAGGCTATTTGGGTAATAGTTATTTAAATTTGGTATCTGACTTCAGTGAACGTTATATTTTAGTTTTGGAATGAAAAGAAAATAAACAAGGAATAAAAGAAAATACTCACCTCGAACTAAGCCTGATGTCAACTTATTTTACATTTGCGATTTTGATACTAAGATATTCGTATTCAATATCTGCATAATTTGGAGCACGTCAATATGGCTACAGCTCGTCTGGTGTTAAGCTAAAGAGGAAGTCTCAGAAATTATGGTTAGGAAAAAGTATAAAGTCTACCAATTTTTGAAATTGGTATAATGCCAATTATAATGTAATAGCTTAAATAATCATTTATTCAATTAATTACATTCTAAAATTTTATAATTCATAATCATATTGTACGTCTTATCAGACATGCCACAGTGATACCTACTTATTTATGTAATTAATAACATCTTCTATTACCTGTGACAAACAATAAATACATTTGATTTGAAAAAAAAAATAGGCTACTCTTACATATTTTCTTTATTATTGAAGTAGTGTAAAAAAGTATTTAGCCGTCGCCGTAAGACGGATATATGTATAGAAGAATTTGGATGGTTTCGGGCGAAGGTTGTTTGTCTTAGTGGTCAGAGCGTTCCCTCTGTAAGGGAAAGATCGCAGGTCTGAATTCAATTTATTAATCGATTTAAAAAAGTAATGTTAAAAGGGATGTATCTTTAATGACACTTTAGCGAAACATATTTATACTCATGTTATTAATGTAATAAGCAATAAAATACAGCATAAAGGTACCACCATTGTATATTCACTCCATTAAGAAATAAGAGCGTGAAGTGTATGACTTTTATTCACCATTTTATTAGATAGGCAAGTAGGTGGACGCTCGATAACTTTTTAACGGTTGGAGTATGCAATCAGAGTAATAATTATGCCATAATATCGAATTTATGACCCATTCAAACGTAATCAACAACTGTGGGTACAGTCAGCATCAGATCTATCTTGACTACAAGTCTCCAAAATGATCTTAACACCTAGGTATTAAGAGCAAGTCAAACTGTTTTATTGATTTAAATTGTATAATCGCTTGAAATAAAGTTGTGAGAGCAATCAGTCTACAAAAAGGGAGGAAAGCCAAGGTATTAAGATCGTTTGGAGTACTTTGTTCGTCAAGATCGAACTGATATTGACTGTACAGATTCTGCCACGAGCTTGAACTAAACGTCACACGGTGCTATTTCATGTAGATATGTGTTTAATTGGCAAGTCTTGTTTGCCAGGCTTTGTAGACTTGCCTATAATATACTACTTTGAATAATATACTTCCTCGATTCTACCACAACCATAGACAGATGTTTCATGCTCAAATTTACATCTTACACCAATTAATTTTAGGAATGCTAAATTAAAATATATTAAAAACTAAATGTTGATATTAAAACATGAAATTGTGAATAGATGAGTAGCCATAATTTAATTATTATTAGATCAGTTTAGACACTATGGATTTTGACTTGATTTCTTGCTAATTTTAAATATACATACCTACGTAATAAACTCGTACTTCGTACTCTATTATCAATAAAGTTATAGAAATCCTAATGTGACTATGACGTAGATAAAATAAAGTATGTTTTATTATTGAAAAATTTTAAAATTCGAATTGATCTCTTCGAATTGTGAGAAAAACTGTATATTTTATAGTAATGACTAGACTAAAACTTATTTATACTTAATTTCGTATTCTAATTTAATGAAACATTTTTCATCAAACCTCTAGTTTCATTTAATATTCTCATTGCATAACTTTCAGTGTAGATTAGACACGATACATAAACAGTAAGTACTGCAATAGAGTGCGACATTACCTACAAACGACGCAGACCGAGCAATCAGCTTTCACAGTCACATCAGAGCAAAACAAAAGAGTACGGGAGGGCGATAAAATCTCGCATTTGTTTAATAACATCGGTCGTTAGAATCAACTAATGTCGCGGTCTCGCGGTTGCCGCAGAGACGATTATCGCCGAACCTCCAGAACGACGGGCGACGTATAACGCAATCACTCTACTCTATATGCGAGCTTTTAACTTGGGTTTACATGACTACATATTTCAACTTATGATTTTTGTATTAGTCACTTATCAGAATAGATAGATTTTCTTTCAGTTTCTTTTATAACATAAATTCACGCCTATATCCCCGAAGTGGTAGGCAAAGGTGCTAGCACCCACATTTCGCCAGTTTATGTTTAGGTAATAGGTGGCGAGGCTATTGCCATTAACCGGGCACTTATAAACCTGCGATAAATACACACGTAACTTCGAAAAGTCATTAGTGTGTGCCATGGTAAAACCTGGGATCGAACCCGAGGCCTCGTCTCAGCAGTCCATTACCCATACCACTAGGCTACCGCGGTCTTTCAGTAATCCGTATATAATATATAGACTTCTAAAAGTAACTTATCGATCTTTTTATTACATTACACGTTCTTTATCTGTCTGGTTTTTCCAAGCAACTACAATATGGGGTTCTTCAAGAAGGGCATTAGATGGTTCTAGAGGGTCGGCAGTGCGAGTGTTACGCCCTTGGTGTGACCACTTTCTATCAGGTGGGCCGTGTGCTTTTCTGCCGCTAACAAAAAATGACAAATACATATAATATACAAAAAATAATTAGTTGATTTTTTCCATTTTATTCAAAATTTATTTTTCTACGGGACAATCTACCTTGTCACGTAGAAAAATATTTTTTTAAAAATAAATGAATGTCCGTCATCAATCTTTCAATGCCACTTCATAATAGGCTAGGTACATTTATAAACGCCTGTACGATTACTCTACATAGAAATTTAAATTACCAACTGAGACTAGTTCACTAAATTACATTCTAAAATGTCGCCAAAAGATTTACTTACATAATGTAAGTTGTGACAAAGTTGAAAAATGATGACATTTACCATTTCTAAAGGCAATTCAGAGCATTAAATTAGACTTATTCTTATCAGCAAGACTTTCACTGTACGTCCATGTAAACCTCGGACGCCGGACTAACACGCGCGGCCTTACAATTATTTAGTCGGCATTTATTACCACGCGTTGTATTCAAGACAATTTTGTCTCATCACATTATTCAATAAGAGCCCTCCCAGAAAGACACGAAGCTCTCCGGAAGTGACCGAAGGCGGCCGACAAAGATGAACCGAAGTGCTTTTGAATAAGCATTAACAAGCTTACATCATAGTTTTATGGCGTCTCTTTACGACCTTACAGAATTTATTTTAATAAACTATTGTATGTGTTTAATATTCAGTGTATCTATTGATTTTGACGTACATATACATATAGGAACATCTCATCTAACTGAAAATCTTCTTTAGTTTCTGTCAATTCTGTACTAAACAGATGGTAGCTTTCACGAATAATTTAAACTGCTAAGTAGGCTCAATCAATAGTTGACCACAATAAACGGGTGACAGGGTGGCGGCCCTTCTTTGAGATATTCAATTATCTGGCAGCCGAAGCCAAAATATTAACGAAATGTTTCTATTGAAATCATAATACACCCACAATTTAATTAGGGATATCTGTTTTGAATTTACACAATAGAACGTTCATGGCTTTCATTATTCTATTTAGGTATTCCTAGTACATAATAATACACATTAAACTTTACGGTTTGTATTGTAGTTTTTAGTCGATTACAGCTCTTTTGGGACCTAGGTAATTGAATATTGAAACATAGGACAGTAAAGGATAAGGCATTTGATGTTATTGAGAGGTTACAGGTACAAATCTAATAAGCCTCGTAATATTATTTTTTTCTTAAAAATGCATATTAGAATTGAAATTACTAATATTCTCTCCAACTAAACTAAATTGTTTGAATTAGGAGTGGGTTCATGTCGGTAGTGTAATAGCCAGGATTTGAATTCGGGATCTTTCGATCGTAATGCTGACTCCTTAACCTCTAATTAGCTCAGCTTGCTAGCTTGGATGAGTTAGCAAGAATAGGTACTAGTAATATATTGCGTGAAGTAATAAAGTTTTTAAGAAGCAATTGGCTATTGTGAACTCTGATGAATTCAACGCAGAAACTTAGAACTATCACTGTCTTACAAGGATCCTGTTTATAAACAGAACATAACACCAGCTTTTTTTTATTTATTTTTTATTTCACAATACAAGATAATATTAGAGTTAATTATGAAGCAATTTATACGTTTTGTTTCCTTAAGATTCTGTATATTTAAAAATTACATATATATATATATACCTATATAAATAACATTGCACAAAGCACATGCGTGCCGTATTTTATCCGAATATATCCAGAAGTTTTGTGGCCTTGAGTAACAATCGAACTAATTTATGCATCCAGCAGTTGCCTGTGGCTATGCTCGTGTGAAACACTAATCCTACCTTTGCAACGCACACGACCCTGTTACCAGGATGGCCTATTTGGTATTCCAGACCTTAATTTATTTCTATGCTAAAATTAATCCAAACCTCGTTAACACGTTAATGTGTGATTGAGTAGAAAACTAATCTTCATCAGCTCGCTCCGAGGTTACTTCTACCACAGTATAACAAATACCTACAAACTAACAGATTATTGTTACACCTACGTATTGGTCCAGTTATTGTTTTATCCGACAATGAAAATTATTAATGTATGCCACATGTATGGATTGAATTGGACACCTTTAATTAAAATTTTGTATTGTAGGTATTATATTTGTATACAACTAACCAAAAATGTTTGTGGTATTATTTTAAAATGAAGAAGCTAATAAAAGTGTAGCAAGAAACAAGCAACTCACGCCCACAAAACGCAGACGTGCTAATCCGACCATCTGTTAACATTGAAACAACCCGCTGAAACAAAGGCCGCCCCGACCGTTTTAATGAACCCAGATTATGAAGGTGTTAAACCTTCGCCGCCGCTCTTTCAACTCCCAAATTATGACTTTTGAACGAAGCCGGCGCGCGCGCCTCTTCACGGGGTCACATTTCGGCAATCGCCAAAGTTTCTCTCGCCCTCTCCCACGTACAATTCATCCATAAACCTCTCGCCTTTCTTTGAACATAAATTCCCTCATAGTTTTGCTTTACTGTTGCTCCACAATGAAACCATCTAAAATGGACTTTACGACCACCCCGTAAAGTAGTAAACAGCACTTCATCACTTCGTATTTTCGATTTGTATTTAGCCTCATACGTTATGATCAGGACTTGGAACAAAAAAGACTAAATAAATCTGTCCCTGTCTCGCGCGCCAGCCGGAGAATTTGAGCAATGTAAATCATTTTATTACAATGCGTTGTTTTTTATTTGTCGCAGCCTTTGTGCTTAGAGAACTTGCCTCGTGCTTTTAATTATTCCACACACGATGCATCATTATAAAGAAAACAAATTAGTACAATAAGAGAAAATTATAATACGTTATAAATCAGTGCATTTTTATTTAAGTTTTCAAATAAAAGTTTTGCAATAAAATAAATCCTTTAGATCACTTTGAATTGTATTATAACTTCAGCATTACTACGAAATAAATTTACTCACAGAACTCTATTGATTCAAGGTATTTAGGATCCGAATCAAGGATAATAATCAAGGAAAGATTTTTGAAAACTTATCAAAAGTTTAAAAAAAAATTGATTTTTAATATACCTTTTCCACAACGTGAACTTAGGTCACATGTAATAGGATCATGTGATGATCCTATCAGTACCCTATTAGACTCAGCAAAATGGATGGCGGGTAGGTAGATAAAAATTACTTATATGGACCCACAAACATATTGACTACTACCTAACAATGATAATTATATAACCAAGTACAGGTATTTAAACTTTCATGGTCACTCACATAGTATTAAAGTTATCGGGATATTTACCATGTTGTATTGTTCTAAGTTTCCGATATTTAGGCCCTGTTGCCAGTTGATCACGGAGGAACTGTGAATATATTTTCCTCCGAGATTATGGTGCTTGCAATAATGCGCCGAAATATCGGAAACTCAGAACAATACAACATGGTTAATATAAATATCGGGAGATAACTTCAATACTAATTCAAAACCAATTTCCTATACAACCTGAAAACGAGATGGATATCACAAAGTTAACGTCATTACCTTCTAATGCAATCCTGTGTGTCGCGTTAAACTCGTGGTTTTGCTTTACACGTCATAAATCCAGCTCGCGATACCAAAATATTGAATGGTGCCAAAATGTCAACCGTACAGCAAAGATACCGACAAAGAGGCCGCCGCGCTGGGTGTTCCTTATTCCGCGCCACACTGAGCCCCTATTTTTTCATCTCATTCAATTTTGACTTCTTTCAAAGGCTATTAATATAAGCTGCATTTTTTAAAATCAGTTTTAAGGCCAAAGCCGTGTATTGTTGCGGCTGTTTTTTAATCTGTTTCCGTAGGATACCGCTACCGATTTATAAATGAGATCGGCTCGCGAGCCCGGCCGTTCTTGATTTAGGCGAATTAAAACATGATGTGGGTTTACACAAAAAACACTCTGTTAATAAATAACGCGTGTATCAAAAAAAGAGATGAAGACAAATTACTGTAATATAATGTCATATAAATTATAAGATCGCCTCAGGAGTGTCAGTTTATCTTGCTCTATTTAATCGTTTCCTAGACATTAGCTTGGAATGCGAGAGTGCCCTTGAGATTGGAACTTTAGGCTACTTCCAGAAGGAACTTCAACAGAATTCAATTACTACCAAATTTAAACATAAAACAGTCTCATTTTAAAGGATCAACTTTAGAAACTTGAGAGACTTCTATGGGTAACTTTTGAAGGACTTATACAACTTTGGTAGGGAATACTTACAAATGATTAAAACGTGACTCTACAAGTAAACCCTTCCAATAATCTTGCACAATTTTCAATTAAATTTGGGCAGGTAAAAAATCTTTGAGAGTTAAAAATATTTTTTATGCCAATACTACCTACCTACCGACAACAGTTGTAGACTTCTGTCACGTGTTTAATGATGAAAATATTCATAGACTGGTTTTCGTAGCAGTTTTAAGTACTCGAAGAAACATGTTCCTCGCAGGAAGAAACATTAGAAGATATAAAGTTTCTTCAATTTCCAAAAAGTATATATTAATAAAATTAATAACCGCGGTAGCCTAGTGTTATGGGTAATGAACTGCTGAGACGAGATCTCGGGTTCGATCCCAGGTTTTACCATGGCACACTACAATGACTTTTCGATGCTTTTCGAAGTTATGTGTGTATTTATCGCAGGTTTATAACTGCCCGGTTAGTGGCAATGGGCTCGCCACCTATTACATTGGGACCTAAACATAAACTGGCGAAATGTGGGTGCTAGCATCTCTGCCTACCCCTTCGGGGATATAGGCGTGAGTTTATGTAATATTTGCAATGCAACATTTTCATTTAGTTATTATTAACATGTCGAGTTTTTCCAGATAACTTGTTTAGCTTGTAATTGTAATTTTAACTAACAATAGATATAAAATTAGTGAAATTGTTACCAACAAATTGGGCCCAGTTGCCATTAAATAAAGGAATTTAAAAAAAATTATTCAGTCTTATAAGATCTTCGGCGACTATATTAATATTTATTAGTAAACAAAATCATCTCGTAATAGTTTAATAAACATTATTAGTAAATAAACTTATAAAATGTTGTAGGTAGTGGACCATCTGAAAATAGAAATATTATTATTATTCCTATTCGCTCTTTTATTTTTCCTCGACCTCGAATATTCACAAACGGTAAAGATCAACTCTCAATGTCGAAAAGTATCTAACTGCAAACTGTTGTAATACTGTAATTATATTCTATTTTATTTAAATATATATATTCTATATTATTACGTCGCCGTGGATGCGATTTGTAGATCTCAAATCAATGAACTTCCGTTGCCGATAATAACTGACAACTTTAGAGCTAGAGAAACATTAGACACCAGTCATAGAATATTCTTAATTATGCAGTATCACCTGAAAATAATACAAGGATTTTCATTATTCCCAGGTCGAGGTTCTGACTCTTCAGACATAGATTCAGAACCAGGATTAACATTGAAAAGGAAGCAACGTCGATCACGCACCACGTTCACAGGAGAGCAATTGGACGCTCTGGAGAGAGCCTTCCATCGGACACAGTACCCCGATGTGTATACTCGAGAAGAGTTAGCCCTGCAGACGGGACTAACTGAAGCTAGAATACAGGTAAAACGCAACTCCACTATTACATGTCATAAGACTCTGTGTTCCGGGCGAGAAAAATGAATAGAGATATCCATCTACATAAATACCCTGTATAGCTATTTATAGCTCCATGCACAACACTCTTAATCGCTAAATAAATATTATAGCATCAGGCATACTATCTGTTCATCCATAATTACCTAAGTACTCTTTAAATAAAGCAGATCAACGCCGCCGTTTGTCATCACTGTTTCTCAAACTAGTGTAAATTACAAAATTCATTACAAAACATGACAAAAGCCGACTCTTAAGATCTTATACTTTCATTACCCACTTATTATTTTTTTCTATTATAATTAACTGTTCCCAAAATATTGTGGTTAACGTAATGTTTTAGATACTTGTTAATTCGATTAGCAAATTTTATATTTTAAATAGAGATTAGAAACACTCTACGTATGTCTGTTTACCAGTTTTAGACAATGCGGTAACAAAAAAAACCAAACAAATAATAAGGCGCAATCCAAAAAATCTAATTATTTTGTAAGGAAAAAAAAATTCAGTGTTGACTTATTCGAAACTAAATAGCTGATGAACTGATGATGTACATAAATAGGCAGAATTCTAATAGGTATATTACGTTGATTTCAGGTTTGGTTCTCGAATCGACGAGCCCGTTTACGAAAGCACACCGGGTCAAACACAAGTCCTGGCATCGCCGGCTATTCAGCTTTGCCAATGCCACAAATACCTTGCCCTTATCCTGCTGGTGAAATACCCTCTTTATCTCAACATCATCCGCAACATCCAGACTCTTGGCATCATCAGAAATATGCCAATTACAATCAACTTATGGCGCAATCACAGCACTTGAACCAAGCCTTCCAAAATGCGGCTTTCCCCAATACTTCCAGTTCAACATTCAGTCATTTAGTTGCTGGAGCCAATGGTCCGCCACATAGTCAAATACTAGATAGTGGTATACCAAGAAATGATTATGCTCGATACCCCAACAGCGACGTCTACAACAAACCCATTAATTATTTATCCAAAGAGGCGGACGTAGATGATAAGATGAACAGTGAAGATGTGATTGAGCCAAGAGAGGATAATTTTGAAAAATCCACTGGGGAGGATTATGGGAAATCGTTGCCAAATAATGAATATCCTAAAGTTCCTGCTGATTATTCCAAAGTTACTGCGGATCCGTCTGCTGTTACTGCAAACTGGAGTCCATCTCATAACTCATTAAATATGAGTCTAGCAGGCCTATCTAGTGAGTACAAATATATGAACGATCCCTATTCGTTCCCAAACGTGCCTGACCCGCTCTCACAGCATAACTATCCAAATCCACCGAATACTGCTAACAAATATTGGATTTGACATAGTTATATAGTAATTGTACATTTTTGTTTTAGTAAATATTATGTTAATTTTATTTATATTATATATTAGTGAAATTATTTTGATAAGAAACGTTTGTGAGAAATTACCTCCACTTTGCATTCCAATTAATGATACCTATAATAAAACCAAACATTTGTAAATTGTTACTAAGAGAGTCATTAGATAATAAAGGTTCAATTACATAATTCGTTTTGGATTTTATTAACTATTTATTTTCCTTTCGTCTCTCACTCATAAAGTTTTAATACTATTGGTTCAAATAATGAAAAACAGATTCAAATGTAGAAATGTCTTACATTTACTGTCCTTAAATTTATAACCTACAAATAAATAATAAATAATACAATTCCCATTAGGTTCTTTGTATCTTCCAACAAGGCAGCAGTTTCTTCAGGGATATCAGGAATATTTTAATTATGTGCAAATTACTGCACTCCAATAGTAGATAGACTCGAATCAATTCTGAAACTTATACCACCAGACCAGAAGTTTTTGGAATTGATTAGAGTTTATCTACCACGGTATGTTACAAAGAGAGACATTAGAGAATAAAGCTTTAATTAAATATTAATTTGACATTTTATTAGGTATATTTCTTCCCTCTCTTACTCATATTCTATTTTAAAATTACTGGAACAAATGATGATAAACAACTTCAAGTTCAGAAATATCCTACATTTACAATACATACATTTATGACCAATTAAATAAAATTAATAAATAAATCGATATTACTGTTGTGTTACTTCCAATAAGGTAGCGCCAATTTCCTCGGGGATCGCAGGAGTAATTAAGTCCTGTGCAACTGGAGGAGATACTGTAGTAGATAAGCCCGATTCAGTTCCGATAGCATCGAATCCAGGTGCGGAGGTAATATCACTGCTTGACAGGGATAGGTCATTTACAGGAGCAACTGCAGGTAATTCAACATTATTAGAAGTTGCTGCTGATCCATCTGAACTGATCGAGATAACATTTATGTCGGATACTGTGGTTGTGGCTTCAACAGGCGCAAGTGATACAGGTGTTTCAGCAACGACGGATGCTGGTACATCTACTGTTGCTGGTACAACAGTATTGCTGCCTGTGGTGCTATCTACAGATGGTATTGGATTCGGGACCACATCAATTGGTACTGTGTCTATTGCAGCAGCAGGAAGTTCTTCAGTAACAACTGAAGCGTCAATATTAGATGGTTCAGAGGCAACAGTAGCAGCTACAGGTGTTTCAGTTCCTGCTGAAGGAGCAGGAGTTTGTACAAGTATCGTTGTATCAGCTACTACTTCAGAAGGTCCAAGAGGTACATTCTCACTGGCAATAGGAGCATTACCTACTAAAATAGAATCATTCACATTTGTACCCTCAGTATTCGTAGAGGTGGTATCTACAGCATTGGAAGTAATGCTATTGGATACATCTAAACCTGTAATAGGTGTTACAGCTGCAGCTCCTTGTATACTGGTAACAGTATCATTAACTAGAATATCAGTCGTAGTAGCAATCACATCTGATATGTTAATGACAGACTCTTCTGTGCCAGAATTAACTACAGTGCTGCTAGTGTTAACTGGTTTTTGCGGACTAGCAGGAGCCACGCTAACTGTAGTTTCTGTTATTGTATTTCCATTTGAGGCAGAAATATCAATAGTTGAATCTACCGGGGTAGTATTGCCAGAGCTTGCTGAAATAACAGTTGAAGAATCAGAGGGTCCAGATACCGATGAAGTTATATCAACTATAGTATCTACATTACTTAAACCTGTGACATCAGGAATAGCTGTTGAAACACTCGTGGATTCCACTATGACGCTTGAAATCGGCACCGAAGCAGAATTCACGTCAGCAGCGGACACAGCTTCGGTTCCAGTAGATACAGATAATGCAGGATTTTCAACGTTAACTGTATTGGTGTTACTTGAAGTTGTAATAGATGTTACTGTATCAGAAGTCCCTGACTCAGATGTTCCCGTAATAGAAATATCAGACGACGTTGCTACTGCTGGTACTGCTTCAGGAATACTCACGTCAACAGTTATTGAAGATGAATTAGTTGCGATATTCACAGGTTTGTTTGCATCAGAAGAAATCACTGAATTTTCTACAGTTGAATCAGATCCTGATGAAGCAGTAACTTGCGAAATTGCAGATACGTCAACGTTAGGTAAAGAAGCGTCGCTAGCAGCACTTGTAGAAGAATCCGTACTTGGGAAAACTGGCGCAACTGTTTCTTCTCCAATAGAGATGGTATCAGACACTGGTGCAACAGTTACCTCGGAGATTATTGAGTTAGTATCATTTATGGCAGTAATTGACGGTGTTGAATTAATTGAAGCCGTTTCAAGAATGTTAGCGCCACTCGATTGTTCTGCAACAGAAGTGTTTGACCCAGAAGCGAGCGGGAGAACTACAGAACTTTCAGTTTCAACTGAAGGTACATTTCCAGCAACGTCAGTACTTGAAGTTGAGACTGCAACCGTGTTTTCAGAAGTTTCTGAACCAGAAACACTGTTGCCAACAGTCACTGTACCCTCAACAACTGCTTGGGTACCGACATTTACACCAGAAATATTATCATTTGAGACCGGGGTATTTACATCGGCATTAGAAGTCACGGAGCCAGAAGTTGCTTCAGTGCCGGTCGGTATATTGTTAAAAGACGTTGATGACTCAGCACTAGGAGACGCCAAGCTCGATATGTCAGCTCCTGCAGCTTGTGAATTGGTTGATATTGATAAGAGACTATTAGTAGAAGAGGCAACATTGCTCAAAGTGGGAGATGAAACTGTACTTGTCCCTATGCCATTAGATATTTCACTTGGCCCAGAACCAATTACTTGAGAGTTATCGGAGGAAGTATCAACTATAGGGTTATTACTATCTGGTCCATTTACAGGAATCAAATCTGTGGATCCTTCAGCAATAGCAGGTGAAATAGTGTCAGGAACAGCTGAACCACTACTATTTTCGGGAGATTGACTGCCAGCTGATTGACTAATTTGACTGTTTTCATTTAAATTGTTTGTGGAGCCTGTAGGGATATCAACATTTGAATCTACGTGTGAAGCTCCAACGTCAGAAGATACAACATTAACTGGACTGGTAGCACTATTAGTATTCTGCGAACCACTATCAAGAGATGATCCAGTAGACACTAAAGTATTGGAGTCAGTAGGAATCGACTCAATACTCGGATTCGTAGAATCGATAGATTCGGTGGCTATATTATCACCAACGTTTACTGGTTGAATATTGTTGGCCTCAGGAGGAGATGTGGAGAAAGATCCTCCGGTGTTGTTTGAAGAGTCGGTTTCCAAAACATCATTATTTGAGATTGAAGATGGGGTTGTACTGCTGTCTGGCAAAGGTTTTCCACCGGTGATCCAAGTAGGTACTACGTCAGATAAAAATTGAGCAATTGCAGTAAGAATAGATCTTTCTTCTCCAATTGCCTGCTTTGCCTGAGGTGCCCACGGCAATGTAACATTTTGTAATAAGGCGGTGTCGTTGTCTAACTCAGCAATCTTATTTGTTATATCGGCTTGCAACTTTTGTATGATGATTGCGTTTACTTGACTTACAAAATAGTTTTGGAAACCGCTTTGTGAAGTTGAGTTACCTACTAATTTACTTTGCACTAATTGTAACACAGCTTGACGATATTCAGCCTTAGTACTATTAGCATTCAGACCAATTTCTTGTTGTAAATAGCTTTTTAAGGCGGCATCTTTTTCTAAATCTGTACTGTTTTCGGTCAGACCATATTTCTGATATATGTAGTTTTTCCATATATCATCAAAATCTAAATCTTCGCCGGACTCTGAAGAGTCTACCGATTTATTTGGAGTTTCCAAAGTTTTCTTTTCTAATTCTTCAAGTTGTTTACTCTTTTCTTTTTGAGCTTTTCGTTCTTCCTTTGCAACTTTTTCTGCCCTTTTAGTTTCCTCTTTCGCTAACTTTTCCTCATGCTTACGCTTTTCCTTTTCCAACTTTTCTTGGAGTTTTTGTTGTTCTTCTTCAAATTTAGCTTCTACCTTTTGTTTCTTTTTGTGTTCTTTTTCTAGTCGCTGTTCTATTTTACGCTCTTCTTTTTCCCTTTTTTCCTGTAATTTACGCTCCTTTTCCTCGTATTTTCTCTGTAACTTTGCAGCATTTTCTTGTTTCTTTACTTCAGAAGAATCGTCGTCACCATCATTATCATCGTCATTGCTATCATTACTTTCATTACTCTGATTTTCTACGGTATCTCCCGACTCATCTACAATAGATCTTTTGTTACGTAGCAAGGCTCTCGAAGTGCTTTCATCTGGCAAATATTTCGCGCTCACTAGGCAAACCAAGGATATCTGTAACAAATTTATCAATCAATTATTAATGCTCATGCCATAATTTAGTGTGATTGGCTTTAATAGGAGCCACTATCATTCAAAAAACCAAGATACGAAAGCTCGGCACCAGAGTCTCCTCCGTCACTCAGCAAGTGTACCGGTTAAATCTCACTTGTATATATATGGTATACTTTGGGCTTCGAAGGGTAGGCGTAAGGCTATATACAGTTCAATGAGTTATTATACTAATCATCATTATACAATGACAAATCCCGTTTGCATCTAAAGCTCTTATTTTGAACACTGAAGTCCGTTTTGTTCATCCTCTTTTGTAATTTTTTATCATTCTCATATTTGTATATTAATTATACATACGTAATTACGCCTTTATTCCCGGAGGGTTAGGCAAGGGTGAATTAACACCCAACTAGTTATTATTATACTACGTTATTTTCTTCCCACAACCAATAGGAATCTTTATAAAAAAATGCAAAATTGCCGCGTGGTTCCCGGCAGAGAAGAAATTGGACCACACCATCTCTTCCCATGCGGTGTCTTATAAAGCGACTAAGGGATAGGGCAGTTTAACATCAGACAGATATATACAGCCCAGGCTCAGCCTCAAATGCACGATTCGAGTCAATTATAGTGCCCGAAATACGGCAATAGGCTCACCCCCTATTACGTGGGACCGAATACAAAAAAATAAGTCTCTTGCTTGCTCGCACAAAATAAATTGTAAACAAAACAAATTTATAAAAGAAAAATAAACTAGTTCTAATGTAGTTCGCTGAGTTTCTTGCTGGTATCTTCTCAGTAGAACTAATCTACCGAACCAGCGAAAGAATCATTTTCCAATGGTTTATTTTTAATTATTTAATATTTTTATATTATTTCTTGACATACATATTTATAAAATTTTGACGTTCATATGTGCTCTTTATGTGCCTAAACTGAATAAATGACATTGATTCTTTGATTGATTCTTTGATTCTTGAATTATTGGTGAACTGTGGGTGTTAAATCTCCTCTGCTTAACCCTCCGGGGATAAAGACGTGTATGTATGTATAAAAAATTGCATAATTGCAATACCAGATTATAGTTTATCTCTGTATAATTTCATTTGGATCTATTCTGCTGCCTTGACGTGATTGAGTAACAAACATCTATCATGGCTATTTATCGTAAAATATTTAATAATTTTTATTACTCTAATCCACACTTCATACTTACTATTAATATTATAAATGCGAAAGTAAACTCTGTCTGTCTGTCTGTTACGCTTTCACGCCAAAACCACTGAACAGATTTTAATGAAATTTGGTATAGGGATAGATTAGACCTTGCGAAAGGACATAAGCTGTTTAGTCACGATAACCGACATCCACACGGGAGGGGTCGCGGGCACCAGCTAATGGGAAATGATTACAAATATTTCATACGAAGTAAATGTTACTATATAGAAAACTCAATATTCGACATTAACAGTAAGTTAACTGCACAGGCATACAATTGTTTGAACACTACTAAGTTCATAATAGTGTAGGTACACGGCTCCGTACTTAAATAGTAAATAGCTATTGGTGGTGCCTCTAATGCGTAACCAAAGCCGTAATAATATGACTGTTTTGGATAGGTGCTCTTCGTGGACTAGGTTAAGTGATATTCAGGTAGATAAATAAATAAATAAATATTCCACGACATTCTACACAACGCTATCTAGACCCATGGTAAGCATAGCTTAACTAGCTTGTGTTATGGGATCTAGAATGCGTATAAACATACTTAGATTATTTTTTTTTGTAAATACATACATATTATACATAGAAACACCCAGACCAATGCAAATATACATATTCATGCATACAAATATTTGCACTGAGCGGGAATCGAACCCGCGCCCCCTGCATAGCAGTCGAATGCTCTACCGCTACGCCACGGAGGCCGTCGAAGAGAAGAAGATGATCTTCAGCTGGGTGTTCTAAGTGGACTAGATAATCGAAATCACTCATTAAGAATACACTCAGAAACTAGAGCGTAACAAAATCTTAAGACAGTTATATTTTTATATTCAGTAATAGAATAAAACCCTCTTTGTTAAGAGGGTTTTGTTTTGGGAGCTGAAGTACATAAACTAAATGCTATTAAACCCAATAAACAAATCAATTTATTCCCAAAGTACTAATATATATTAAGAATACGATAATTTGGTTTAAAAATATACAACAGTACTCACCAGCGTCAGTAAATATATGATCCTCATTTTGATTTTTCTTATTATTTCATTGAACGCGAAATTCGTTTAAGTTACACTTCAAAAATGTTCGTGAACTTGTGTTTCGTAAGAGCTCGTTCGTTTACATGTGTTCAGAATATTTTCTGTGATGTCCTTTTATACTTTACATGGCAATTAGCTTAGATAACGTTAGATAATAGCTCCTGCCAAGATAAGCGTGCGTTGTAAAGTCTTAGCCAAACAAAATGTTTTTGCGGAGTCTGACTCAGAACAAATAGCCCTTATAAAAAATATAGGCATATTATATTGTGTTCTCAGTTAATTAAAGATACCTCATAAACAAACGGATGTTTGATATTGTCTAACGTGACACAGTGAAAGGAAATTGATTAATCCCGTGCAAACTAATGTTATGTCTTTTCAAACTGTTGCAAACAAGATAGATAGATAAAATATTATAAATATATATTGAACGTTAAGAAATTTATGGTAAAGACAAAATATCTCATCTGAACACACCAATTTATTTATTTATTTCTTACTAATTTATATATTATCATCCCACGCACACTCTAGCTATGGAATGAACTCCCTGCTGCGGTTTTTCCATGCGCCTACAATATGAGTTCTTCAAAAGGGACATTAGGAGGTTTCTTCAAGGTCGGCAGCGCGAGTGTGACGCCCATGGTGTTGCACATGACCATAGGCAACGGTAACCACTTCCCATCAGGTGGGCTGTAGGCTTGTCTGCCACCTAAGTGATAAAAAAATATTATTCATTCATTTTCTGTGGCATGTCCAGTCCAGTTTCTCGAGTACGTTACGAAGTTTTTTTTATTGAGAGGAAAATATGAATACTTTAATGTATGACTCACTTAGCTAAGTTCATCAATGCTGGAAAAAGCTTGGCACAAAAACATAAGTTATATTATATAAATTATCATAATCACTAATATTACTATTAGAGTTATCAGGATATTATTTTTATCATATAGTTTAAGTGCTTGCAACAGTACCAAAATATCAGACTCCTAAACTAATATCTAAGGCTTGTACTGTTTTGTCATCTACACTGACGGGACAAAAACTCTGTGTTTACAGGGTCTGCAGCGCGAGTGTGGTACCTCTGGTGTTACACACGTCTATAGGCCACGGTAACCACTTTCCATCAGGTGGGAGGTGTGGTTGTCTGCCACCTAAGTGGTATAAAAAAAATCTACATACCTATTTTTTTATGCAATTTAGATGACAGACAAGCACACGGCTCACCTGATGGAAAGCGATTACCGTGACCTATGAACGTATGTAACACCAGGGGTGTCACACCCGTGCTACCGACTAAATAACTCTTAAAAACTCTAAAATAAAGAAATATATAAGGTCTTTTATATACAGCAAAAAATTTATGAAGAATAACAAATCATATTTGAATATTCCAAAGACATAAATAGGAAGTCTCAAAACTAAACATATCCTGATAAGAGTGACATTCTTATGCGGCTTGACAACAAGACAAGTATTGCGTTGTAATGGAGCTTGGTGATGCATTTCCGTCATATTAGTCATTTATATCCCAAGCTGTTAACGTTCGTACACACTAACTCGTAGTCACACCGTTTAGCCTCTGTGTACCCGACACAGAGACAACTGCCCACTTCACATTGAAGTTCAGTTGCGTCACAGAAAAAATAGACTAGAAATCCGACCTCGACTGGGTTGGGAAAAGACTCAGAGAACGAAATTATTTATTTACGGTGATACGAGTAGATGTAACAGGAACAAAGTGGCATAAACAGACAAATAGCAGGCTGTTGTTCCTGCCTACACCAGAAGAGAGGCGTAAGTCCAGCAATAATCAAACGTAATGCAAAGCTAAACATGCCTATTATTTTTATTTTTACCGTTTGTTGTCTATTTGCCGTTTGTTCAAAATACGCCTTTGCTGGAAAATCCCCTTGTAAACTTAACAACTTATAATTATACCTAATCATAACGTAAGTTTACATGATAGTGTAGGTATTTAATCACGTACACGACTTTCAGGAAAAAAAATAAAGCGGTTAATTGCCATTAATATTAACGTCGAAACGTAATTTTTTTTTATAACCCTTAAACTTGTTGTAATATCTGTTGTACTAATGTCGTAGTCTCTGTGTTAACCTTACGCAAGGTAGATCCTTGCAAACATGCTGTTGAAGTTTTTCCTAGCTCGTTTTAAAGTATGTCATATATCATTTAATAGATAAGCATAAAAATTAAGTGACTATGAACAGAACTGTACCTTACGAATGGACAAATATTTCGGTAAACATATTTCATGCCACTCAAGTTTATATTTTGTCATTAATTTAATACGTACTCAAATATCGATTATTGTCCGCAGAATGGTAGATCTGTCGATCGATTATTGACTGCAGAATACAACACCAAGCACCCCGACATGGATAAATATCTCTCAGAGTACTTGTGACAGTGCATGAAAAAAGCCTTAGCGAGGCCCCATCGACCTCGTGACTAAATTTTGGCGAGAGATTAGGAGATACACTTTGGGACCAACCCTGTTATTTTGGCAACAGTTTATATCAAAGTCATTAATTTTTACGAAATTTTTCCATTCGCAATGAACGTAGAAATAAGATAGTTATTAGTCAATATAATAAAACTATACTGGTATATACGTTTAAATGAATGAATGAAAACAACATTGTTACTTTTCATGCACATACATATACTATAACTGTGTTAGAACAGTATAATTAAATTACGTGATGTAATGTAACACATCAATCAGGTAATTGTTTACTCTGAGATATATATAAAGTAATTTTACTGAGACAGCCACCATCAAAGTTATCTAAATGTTTACTTTTATCTTTAAATAAATATAACTGAAGGCTTTAGGCTGTGAGATCACAACATAAACAAAGAGTTGTTCATTCTATCACTTGGATTTTCCGAATTACTTTTACCAGTATTTTAACGAATCCAGATATTATGAAAATTTTACATCATACATTTCCATTTATACTACCGAACTAGCAACTCCTCTGATGGCCAGAGATCAGTTTTTGAGTTCTTAAATATAAAAGAAATATAAAAGATTAATTAACATATTTAAAATACTTAAGATTGCAATTTGTCTGCAAGTATGATGCTGCAATGAAACAACCCGCGAAGGAATTTAATTATGTAGGAATGTGGTTCACAATTGAATTAAATTAAACCTCTGCTATTATTTTAGTGCTCACGTTGTATAAAAGCGTTTTTGGTCTAACTACTATGGACGCCCAAGATCGTGCGGAGTGCTGGAAGAAGCTGAGCTTTGAGGTCACTTTGGCCGTGGATGCAATGAGGAAAATACATTTCCATGAAGATTATGATGATTGTACGTGGATAGCAAAATGTCTGGCCATGAGCGTATGCAGCATGAGCGTTGAGCCCGGGTACTAGTCAGACCCAAAA
The DNA here is from genome assembly GCA_963662185.1 of Eilema griseolum. Taxonomy (NCBI): domain Eukaryota; kingdom Metazoa; phylum Arthropoda; class Insecta; order Lepidoptera; family Erebidae; genus Eilema; species Eilema griseolum. The sequence continues at coordinate 13,692,878 of OY759247.1, read as the reverse complement.
TGTGTTAGCTCGTTACCGTAGCAGATGCCATGCTTGCTAGTCTCACTACCATTGGTGCCTAAGACCATGCGAAGTGAAGGAGCAAAGGTTGGAAAGCGGACCCATCACGCCGCAGTGAGAGCCTCATAACAAAATACAGAGATAAGTGCTACCATTTGATTCCGATTGCTTAATCTGTAGGTTGGTGACTTGCTACATGTCTGTATGACACACATCTGATATCTCTTATCAAGTTTATTATTTTCTTAATTCAAAGTATAAACAGTTAGACTAATAGCAATATATCATCAAGCAAATACAACACGTTTTTTACGTGCGAAAAATCCCCACGGATAACCAATTTCACTAAATTTGGCACACATGTTCTTTAAATTCAACTTTTGTCGAGAGTTTTTTAGATAGGAGAGAAAATGAACTACAAAATGGGGTACGGTTGCTGTCGCGTTATTTATGAACGCATCTTGATGATTTTTGACTGAAAAGTTCAAGGTTATTGTGAAAAAACACGTTTAAAAAAAAGACAAGAAGAAGAAGGAGAAGGAGAAGTTTGCTGTAGCGTTTTTTAAGAACAGATCGTCATTATTTTTTATGAAACATCTAGGGGATGTTTAAAATAAGAAGAAATAATCGTTATTCTTTTCTTTTTTTTACGGATAGGTACCATGATTAAGGGTACCAGAAAAATGTGGTAAAGGTTACACGCGATGTCTACTGTTCACAGAACTAACTACATAGTATAAAACTATCAAAAGACAATCAAACAGGAAGCCTATTTTCACATATTGTTCAAATATTCGTATTACAACACCAACGCCTTACAATAGTGAAGACAGTAGTGACAGTTATGAGACAGTGTCTGTCTCGACTGTCCCAATCCTTGTTTTATTATTTACCTTCTACTTACGGAGTACGAAATATTAGCTACTAGTACTAAACTGATTGTCAATGTATTTATTATATAATATTATCATTGTTATAGTCAATTTTCGAGGAGGGACACGACGCGACGGTATTTCCATCCAATTTAGCAGTGCGACTGGTGAAGTACCTAAGCCCTACAGAATACCGCGGGAATAATAACCTTTTGTTGTATTCCCGGCGGCGAGTAGGGTAGCAAAAGCTCACTGGAGAGTTTTTTGTTCTGTCAGTGGGAAGACCAAAAGCTTGTTCTGCTTTTTCTTTTACGAGTACACTGACGGTACAGAAAATCTCTGTGCTTACAGAGTTGGCAGCGCAAATGTGACTCCCTTGGTGTTGCACACGTCCATATGCCACGGTAACCACTTTCCATCAGGTAGGCCGTGTGCTTGTCTGCCCCAAGTGGTACAAAAGTGGCTTTTAACAGAAAATTAATCTTCAAAACAATCACCATTAAAACCTGAAATTCCTCAGCCACTCGCGTGTTTCCTCCTTCCAATAGTCCCGGAACCTTTAAGCAGAACGTGAAAAAGCATCTGATGAGGCTCTTAAGCTTAGTCCCACCATTATAACATGAGTACATGACTGTAATGGTTACCCCTCTTTCCTGAGACTTTGCCTTTAGTCTACCATCAGGTAAAGAGTAGATAAATGGACGAATCCTACATAAAAAAACAATCTTCTTATTGACAACTAGCATAAACCTGCGGATCTTGCTGTCTTCGAGGTTTGACATCGATAATAGTGAAGTTTATTCCTGACACTTACCACTTACTTAGCTTACCATCAGGCGACCACTGGACGGATCGGGCTGAAATTTGGCATGCAGGTAGATGTTATGACTTAGGCATCCGCTAAGAAAGGATTTTAATGAATTCTACCCCCAAGGGGATAAAATAGGGGATGAAAGTTTGTATGAAACTTTGTCAATTTTAAACTGATCGGGCTGAGACTTTGCATGCATAAAGCTACTATGACGTAGGCATCCCCTAAGAAAGGATTTTGAGATGCAGGCTATATAAGACTAGCTGTTGCCCGCGGCTCCCCCGCGTGGATGTCGGTTATCGCTTTATGTTGAGTCTCAACTCAACTCCTTATTACATCAGCTACCTGCCAATAAAAGTCGTGTAAAAATCGGTCCAGCCATTTCAGAGATTAACCAGAACAAACAGACAGACAGTCTTTATTGGCAGGTAGCTGATGTAGTAAGGAGTAACGTAGGCTACTTTTATTTCAGATTTTTTTTTATGCTCAATGGCGTTGACTATGCGATAACCGACATCCACGCGACGGAGCCGCGGGCAACAACTAGTCTAATACATTTATGTAAATTTTTCCACGTGAAGTATAAGAATTGATAGCGTTAAAAACGTTATTGTCAGGGTCAGTTAGGATAAAATTGGGAAAGAAATCACGCGCACTAGCTAACGACTTACAAACTTATCTATAGATTACATTGTTTGCATGCTTTACGTAATGTATGCCAAATGAGTCTCGGATGTGAATTAAAATTCCTCGAACGTAACACAGAGTTGCGATAAGTACCTTCTATCTATAAAATATTGGAATAGTCAAAATACAGTACACAGTTTTGGTGAAATGACTGACCAAACTTACGTGCACAGAAAATTTGGAAGCTCTAGAGTAATTATATCTATAAGTAAATGTAGCGCAGTTGTATGAGGTTCAATGTACCTAAGTAGGTAGGTACACTAAACGACATAAGTTGATTAATAATCAAATATTAACCTACAAAATACCGCGGTTATAATAACTTCGTGTTGTGTTCCCGGCGGTGAGTAGGGTAGCCAAAGCTCACTGGAAGTTTTTGTGCTGTCAGTGGGATGACCAAAGGCTTGTCCTGCTTTGTCCTCTACACTGACGGCACAAAATCTCTGTTCTTACAGGGTCGGCAGTACGGATATAACTCCACTGGTGTTATACACGTTCATAGGTCATGGTAACCACTTTCCATCAGGTGGGTCGTGTGCTTGTCTACCACCTAATTTAAAAAAAAAATTAACAAAGCTTTTTTTAAACTGGCATATCAGTATCACTAATTATTTAAATATAAGTAGTTTTATGATTCCCAGAGGTCAAAGTATTTAATATTTTGTTCATTATTTTCTGTGAGATTTAAAGGCCGATTTGTCGTTGACTGTACAGTACAAGTTTGATTGGATTTCAAATAAATGAATGTGTTTTTGGCCTTGGCCCAAAAACATGTTATGTCTGGAAATACCCTGAAGGCTAACATGCGAATATTGTCTTCATCAATGTTTATAGAGGCTAGGTACTCTTTATTAGATACAGTACAGTAGATGCTAAGACTACTTTATTAGATACAATGTTTATCTTCCAGGATAATATGAAAGGTTCAATACATGTTGGTATGACTTATGGAGGTTCTAGCTCAGTCTAACAATCGAGTCACAAGAAAACACGCAGTAAACAAAGACACGGAGAGTTTTTGTGCTGTCAGTGGAAAGATCAAAAACTTGTCCTGCTTTGTATTTTATACTGACGGCACAGAAACTCTCAATGCTTGCAGGGTTGGCAGCGCTAGTGTGACTCTCTTGGTTTTGCACGCGTCCATAGGCCACGGTGACCACTTTCCATCAGGCGGGCCGTGTGCTTGTCTGCCACCTAAGTGGTATAAAAAAAAGACATGTTGACAATGTATGACGTAGGTACCTACCGATTCTGCAGATAATGATTAATCCTATCAAAATGAGTAAAAGCCTCACTAAAAAAAATACACAGCTATACAACAATAATGTAAAAATTTGTACAGATATTTTGAACTATCAGCTGTATTTTTTTTATTTGTAAGGGATTATGGAGATACTTACATTTAAGTTACGCCAACGCCTACTTAAGAACAGTAAGCAATACGAAATTACGCGTGAGTAGGCGTTCACGTGGTTTGCCTTCAATTTCACAATTTAGAAACCGATCAGAAGCAGTTACATATTTAAAATATACATTTCACTATATTTAATTATGGTCTAAATTTAATTAGATACAAAACTAATATTATTTTTTTTAGAATCACGTTTTAGTTAAATATTATCAGTGAGATAGGCAGGACCAACGTAACGGAATCGGCACCAATGTCACATACCTACTTATTATATCAGCATATTCTGTGTCTAGTAGTGATAATGGACAAATTAAAGGTTTTGCTAATTAGATTTTTTTACCACATCAATGAATTCAACCAGTAACATGGTTATCGCATACGATAAGAATTACAAGTACCTAGTACCCAATTTTAAAGGTCAATTTCATGTAGGTATGGTACGTCAATGGGTTTTCTCAATTACCACCGAAATTTAATCCATTTACATATCAATTTTTGCCGTAAAACGTAAGGATTCCTACACATTTTTTATATCTCCCACATTATGTAAGCGCCTTCTTATAAACAGATCGAAAACATATTGCTACCCTAAATTTGACAGGTGCTTTTACGCTTTGGCGTATTTGAATAGGGGCCTCGATATCCGAAAACATTTATTAGGCCACAATATTGGCGACGAAAGAATGAAAGAATGTGTGGTATCAATTTCAATTGCCCTGAGCCTTTGTCCTAACAGATACGTACCTACATCAAAAATCTTTACGTGAATTCATATAGATAAAGGCAGGGTTGAAATAAAATTGCATACAGAATGAGATGAGTACAGAATGTTGTTTTATGGTAATTAAACGACATGTGTTTAGTATATTAATTGTTGCCTTAAGTATTTATGCTGTAATGAATCGAAGCGGAACTTTGTGAAGTTTGCCAATCTGCACTAGAACAACGAAGTAGACTTAACACATATTGAAAACTCACTTGTACTTTTCCACGTTACTTTATTACTTATTACACCTGACTAGGTGTAATAAATAATAAAGGATTGACCTTTGGGGATGCCGTAAAGTGAAACCGGTCAGGTGTAGTAAGTAATAAAGTAATGTGGAAAAGTACAAGTGAGTTTTCAATATGTGTAACAACAAATTCCACCAAGTGCCATCAATCTACAGTATAAATAGTCTAAAGTAGACTTAATCTTTCTCATGCTGACAGGAGGTCGATAATAAGAATGAGTCCTACAATCTAATGCTAGTAAGCTGCATAGGCGATACGTATTTTTTTTTTGTAATTACATACATATCATTTATCAAGCGGTTCGGTGACTCTTTCCTCTGTGGCACCATTAAGGCCTGGAATTCATTACCAGCTCACGTGTTTCCTTCTTCTTGGTGCTTTAAGCGGGGCGTGAAAAAGTATATGATGAGGCCGTTAAGCTGAGTGTCACCATTGTCACATGGTATGTGTAAGTAATCGTGAACTTCTTTTCTGAGACTTTACCTTCAGCTTACGGCGAGGCGGGGTCTAATTGACGTGGTCTATATAAAAAAAATCATACATAGAAACACCCAGAACAATGCAAACACCAATATTCATGTATACAATTGCACTGAGCGGGGATCGAACCTGTTCCTCCTGCGTAGCAGTCGAACGTTTACCGTTACGCCACAGAAACCATCAAAAAGAGAGGCAAGGAACATGATAACTATTCTGCTAAATTCCTACCCTATTTATAACATAATGAAGAGTATTAAATTCCTTTCCGATAAAATAGTTTTGTTACAACGCCCAGGTTATACTTATTTAGAGGTTTATCTACCAGAAAGTACATAGATACTCAGCCCAACTCTACCTCTTAGTGGCAGTAAAGTCGTTTTATTTTACTGCCTATATGTTTATGTATCCAGGTTTTTAATAAAATACCAAAAGACTTGAGAGAGTTACCTAAAACATGTTCTTCATTGCACATTCTTTAAAGAAATGGCGTGCGGATTTTTTTTTGTTAAACAATGAAAGAGTTTATGACATATAGAAAACCAATAGGAGCAACTAATCCAAATAAATTAATTTAAAATTATTCGACGATGATTGGTACAAGATGTGATTATTGAAACTAATTAGTATTATAATTATTTTAGTGACATTCCTAATTATATTTTTATTATTTACCAAATTCTATAAATTAATGCAATTGCGTACATGTATGTATTAACTGATAATTATATTAACTTATAAAATTAGCATGCTGCACTCTGCATCTAAACATGCTGTGCTTTGACAATTTTGACATATTGCAAGATCCATATTACCATGTTTAAAGGTACCGCGGTAGTCTAATAGTATGGGTTATGGACTGCTGAGACGAGGTCTCGGGTTCGATCCCAGGTTTTACCATGGCACACACCAATGACTTTTCGATGCTTTTCAAAGTTATGTGTGTATTTATAGCAGGTTAATAAGTGCCCGGTTAATGGCAATAAGCTCGCCACCTATTACATTGGGACTTAAACATAAACTGGCGAAATGTAGGGGCTAGCACCTCTGCCTACCCCTTCGGGGATATAGGCGTGAGTTTATGTTATGTTATTTAATGAAAATTGTGCCATCTTTTATTATTGAGTAGTAGTTTTCATTATTCAAGCATGAGGTTTTAATAAGTATTAAATGGGAAATATGATAGACCAGGTTATAATAAGAAACATTCATATTTCGCACTTGAACTAACAACTTAACAACACAGCATTTGATCTACTAACACGTTCCTGACACCTCTCATCAACCAATTATAAGATCATTACATCAAACCGTAAACTCAACACGCTCTAAGCATCTGCAAATATTTTATTGGACTAACAGTGCACAACCATCTGCAATGTTAAAAAGCGAGAGGATGTAAGCACTTACCTGACAAACTACACTTTAACGTTTTACACATCCAAATCTGACTATTCTATTCTATAGTATCTTTACTCGAGGTACTCTACTAGTCGAATTTCGTCGGGTTGGTTTCAATTTCGAGCGGTATTGATGTGTTCTCCATTTGAATTTAGGTTATATTGGAGGTTGGGCTAGCAAATAGATACTGTTAAACAAAGGATATTATACGAATCGTAGCTATGATTTATTTGTCACTGTAACATATAATGAAAACTACCTACATAGAAAAGCTTAAAAGAGGTATTTAATTGATACTTCTTGTAAGCTTTTCTATTTAGGTATCTGCAACCAAAATAGTTTTGTTTACAAACCAATTACGTTTTCCCGCAGCCAGAGGGTACAAGAAGGAAACTAGAATCACTTAAAACGAGATTTATAATACTTATTTAATTTAATCTAACTAGCCTAACGATGAATGCACTCGATGTTGGAACTACATTACACCATACTAGCCTAAGCGAATGAGTTCGATGATGCGAACTACATTCTAACTACTAACTCTAGTTAAGTCTAGTGACCACGTTCGATGCAAGAACAGAAGTGAATCTTTATTTTAATAAAAATTATAAATCAGTTCGCACAGTGATGCAATCGATTTCCGATCACGCCATTATTCTGCTGACGGTGCGGCACGAGGCGAAGACACTGGGTCAATCGACGCACGTGGCGCTGATTCTGCAACTCGTACTTGCTGTCTTCACAACTTGGGTCATTCAGTATAGCGTATCATGTGGGTTTGCCTATGTAGTTTCTTAAGACGGTTGGTTCAGGCTTCGAGTACTGGTTGAGGTCCCGGCGAGAATGCATACGTTGGCACCGATACATAACATCTCCACCCTCAGAACAGCAACTATTTGAAGACGAGGTTGAGAATAGTGCTGGTGAATGTAACGAACGGTGGTTCGGTAGTGTTACCAGGAAGCTCCCGTTCAACTTACAGTACGTTTGGGTCAATTTCATCTCGCTTTTCTGCACATCGAAGGCTGGATACTCTCCCTACTGCTGCACTATGACGCCATCCGATGGACCCGTGCCATGGGTATCGGTCCTGTCGGCTCGCTGGTGAACGGACTACTGCATGAACATGGCAATCTGGTGGACTTTGGAGGTGATTTGCTCCGGCCATTCGCCAATGCCTTGGGATTGCGGCAGATTTACCAGTGCTATCAATTACTTCGAGCCCTGGATGAGATGGAGCTGGGTGATCTGGACGTCTCTCGAGCTGCAAGTGCGGGATAGTATTCTTTGATCCACTTTTTCTTTTTCTTTATAATAAATTTATTTATTATACTGGTTGGTTCCTTTTTTTTGTGCTGAATTGATTATATACTATGATCCGATTCCTTCCTGTGCTATCAATGTCTGGATAACCTCCGTTGCGGCTTCACGTAGATTCTGGATACTCGAAGCGGTGACTTGAAGTCACCCAGGCGACACGCGAACACGGATGTCGATATGAGAAATCCTAAGGCTCGTGAACCGACCCGCGAGTATCCTACCGACTGCGCCAATTACGTTTTCCCGCAGCCAGAGGGTACAAGAAGGAAACTAGAATCATTTAAAACGAGATTTATTATACTTATTTAATTTAATCTAACTAGCCTAACGATGAATGCACTCGATGTTGGAACTACATTACACCATACTAGCCTAAGCGAATGAGTTCGATGATGCGAACTACATTTTAACTACTAACTCTAGTTAAGTCTAGTGACCACGTTCGATGCAAGAACAGAAGTGAATCTTTATTTTAATAAAAATTATAAATCAGTTCGCACAGTGATGCAATCGATTTCCGATCACGCCATTATTCTGCTGACGGTGCGGCACGAGGCGAAGACACTGGGTCAATCGACGCACGTGGCGCTGATTCTGCAACTCGTACTTGCTGTCTTCACAACTTGGGTCATTCAGTATAGCGTATCATGTGGGTTTGCCTATGTAGTTTCTTAAGACGGTTGGTTCAGGCTTCGAGTACTGGTTGAGGTCCCGGCGAGAATGCATACGTTGGCACCGATACATAACAAACCCTTATCTAACATACTAATTTAGAACTTAGGAAAGTAATCTGACTAAATAAGTACATAGATTTAATCATTATGTTACTCTGCTATTCAGGTACTTATTTAGTTTATTGTGTGCTACATTAATCCAAATATTAAACTAAGACTAGTAGATGTTTATCTTACTAACGTAACTATGTAGTATCAGTCAACAACAAAGTCACATAATACTCGAATATTTACAAACCGTTTTTTCATTAATATTTGTGTTATAAGTAAGTAGTTCTATAATCCCCAGAAGACTAAGTTAACAGATATAAATATTATTTTGATAATTTTATGTAAGAGTTAAGCGCTAAGAATCAATACATTTTTTATATATATATATACATTTCATTATAAAATTTGTAAAGATTGTTGTGAACATCATCGGATCTCGATTTGAATTTAATATTTTATAATTAAATTAATAATATTTCAGTTTCTTCTTTAACGTTAGAAAATATTCCACTCTCGAAGCTCAACACTCTACTACTATTTAGGGTGGTAACCACTTACCGTCAGCTAGCTAGCATACAGAAGTCAACACACTTTTATTGTGAGCACTTTTACAAAATAATTAGTTTGCATAGGTATATTAGATCCTTTGATTTAAAATAGCTCCAACAACCATGTTCAACATTTATTTGATTAAAACGGAATCTGTTATTTTCCACTGGAAAATGGGTTCAGATTACTAAACTTGCCTATGTATAATAGCCGCGGTAGCCTAGTGGTATGGGTAATAGACTGCTGAGAAGAGGTCTCGGATTCGATCCCAGGTTTTATCATGGCACACACCAATGACTTTTCGATGCTTCTCGAAGTTATGTGTGTATTTATCGCAGGTTTATAAGTGCCTATAAGTACATTGGGACCTAAACATAAACTGGCAAAATGTGGGTGCTAGCACCTCTGCCTACCCCTTCGGGGATATAGGCGTGAGTTTATGTTATATGTTATGTAATATCAAATAAGTCTGTTCATGTGGTATTCGATTTTTAACATTGAAATTTATATAACTCATTGATTTATTTAACTTCACTAAATATAATAAGTTATGCCTATTAAAGGTAGGGTTTTCTACGCCCATCAAGATCTTCAGAGCCCAACCCTAACTCACCTACAAGCCTACATCCGCTGATTTACGGACGGCGCTCTAGCGTACCTCTTCTTTTCTAAGAGTTAGAAGGTCAGATTGTGGTCTTTTCGAAAGAGACGAAATATGGAAAGTAGAAATAGAAGCGGGGTTATACATAGCTTACACTAAAAGTTTCCGGAACTGGCCACTTACATAAACAATTTTAAAAATGTATTACAACATTTGAAAATAGAACTCTTTGGCTGTAGAATACAGTTTGTTTCATCTGACTGTCTTTTGTTTTTACCTTGTGGCGCCATTTAAAAAATTGTGTGTCTTCATCAACATGGATTTAACTCGGGAAAATTTTCCTAGTATGATTTTCTACGATTTTAAGTGTAATTTGACGGCTCAACAGAGCATCGCTCGGCTTGAAACAGCTTTTGGCGATGAAGCTCCATGCAAGACGACTGTTTATAGCTGGTTTGCAGAATTCAAGCGTGGTCGTATCAATCTCAGTGACGAATCTCGCGATGGTCGGCCGTCCACCGCTGTGACCAACAAAAACATCGATGCTGTGCGCCGTATGATTGAAACAGACAGGCATGTGACCTACCATGAAATTCGCGCATCCTTAGAAATAGGCATGAGTCAAATACAATCAATCCTACACAAACATTTGGGTGTGAGAAAGCTGTGCTCGCGGTGGATCCCACATAACTTGACCGAGGATCAAAAAACGGACCGCGTCACTTGGTGCAGTGCCATGCTTACCAGATTCAACGAAGGTGCGTCAAATTTGGTGTGGGACATAGTAACAAGTGACGAAACATGGATTTATTGCTACGATCCCAAAACAAAGCAGCAATCGAGCGTATGGGTCTTTCAAGATGAGCCGAAACCAACCAAAGTGGCGCGCGTGAAAAGTGCATCTAAGCGGATGATTGCTTCTTTTTTTAATAAAACTGGACACGTGGCTACTGTTGCTTTAGAAAATCGTCGTACTGTGAATAGTGACTGGTACACGACCATTTGTTTGCCGGAAGTTATTGACGAACTCCGTAAAAATAACCGTAAACGCCGTATCATCCTGCACCACGACAATGCTAGTTCTCACACGGCCAGACAGACAAACGACTTTTTGAAGGCGAAAAATGTAGAACTCATGAGTCATCCTGCATACAGTCCCGACCTGGCACCTTGTGACTTTTATCTGTTCCCAAAAATTAAGAACCAATTACGCGGCCAACGATTTTCATCACCAGAAGAGGCTGTCGAGTTGTATGAAAAACACGTTTCAGAGGTCACCACAGAGGAGTGGCACAAAAGTTTTCAAAACTGGTTTGATCGAATGAAAAAGTGCATAGACGCCAAGGGAGATTATTTTGAAAAACAATAAATTAATTTTGTACCTTTAATAGTATTTTTTCATATTCATTCCGGAAACTTATAGTGCGCCCCACGTAAAATGCAAGCTTGGATGCCGATCCTAAAAAAATAATCTATAGAGCGACTAACAAAAGCGCGTAACTTTTTTTTTTTATACAACTTATGTGGCAGACAAGCACACGGCCCACCTGATTGAAAGTGGTTAGCGTGACCTATGAACGTGTGTAACACCAGTGGATCACATCCGTGCTGCCGAGCCCGTAAGAACAGAGATTTTATGTGCCCTCAGTGCAGAACACAAAATCAGGACAAGCCTTTGGTCTTCCCACTGACAGCACAAAAACTCTCCAGTGAGCTCTGGCTACCCTACTCACCACCGGGAACACAACACGAGGTTATTATAGCCGTGGTATTCTGTAGGGTGGAGGTACTTCCCCAGTCGGACTGCTCGTCGTCGGAATACCGTCGTGTCCTACCTCCTCGAAGATAAATACTCAATTAAAAACAGCAAAATGGCTGCAATATTTTTCTGTGAGTGGTGATTTGTATTAACAAATCACCACTCACAGAAAAATATTGCACTATATGTAGAAACTATTAAGTTTCTACAACAAAGTTAACAGTGACTGAAAAGCCTTTTTGATGTAGGTTGACGTGAAAAAAGCTTTTAACTTGGTAAACACGGGACAAAAATCCTCCTAACGGATAAATTGTTGAACAGAATTACAGGAACCTTTCAAAATAATGTATCTTTCTTTAGTTAGATATCAACAAAGAATTGTATTGGAAAATTTTAGGTCAGCTCATTATTAACAGTTATTTTGTGGGAAGGCGAAGGCGTCCCTTTTACAAATGTTACAAATTATTGGAGAATTTCAAGAGAAATTCAAGAATTGGGCAAACTCTTCTATAACTCTGATTTAGTTTCGTATAACTTATTTTGTTGTTTGAACTTTGAACTTCATTATATTCAATTATCGAGACAGAATAATCGAAGAGAACCTATTACTAATCTGTAAAGCCAGGGCTAGATTGAAATCACTGACGTTATAACCATTTTAATACCTTGAAAAGTTCAAATGGAATCTTTGTTTCTATCTGTATAATGTTTATTATCTCAAAACTTTCCTATTCCTAACGTATCAATAAAGCCACACGTATTTTCCTAATTCATGTGTTTACTATAGAAAGAAAAACAACTTCAGGAAACCCGTTCTTAGATACACTAAAGCCAAATGAAAACAAGTTAAGGTAATGTTGCTGTACAATTATGTACAACGTAATAATGTGTCATTACACACTACAGTTCAGGTAAACAAGTGCCGATGTTGACTGTATGTATAATGCCTTATCTTATTCTATCTACTCTCACCACTTGGGAAAACCTCAGTGTGTGTACTAACTAGGTGTAGGTGGTACGATCTAATCCCACAGGCAAACAATCGTTGTATAAAAGGAGGTGCAACTACTCTTAGTATCATAGATACGAATATTAACGAAGGAACTAAGAACTCGAAATACAACGAACAATATTACAGCCATGTCTTCTAAGATCGTTTTGGTTATTTGTGTTTTGGTAAGTAATAATATAATATAACTTCACGTCTAGATTCGACTTTTAATCATGACGTCCCACTCCATAACTGCAATTAAAACAGTAATCATCAATATATGAGGCAGTACCAAATTAATAACATTGGATGTTTTGGTTATAATTCATTTATTTCTTTTTATATTGCTCAGGTGGCCGTAGCTGCTGCAATTCCGGCTCAAGGTGGCTTTGGCGGTTGGGGAGGTGCAGCTGCTGGTGGATGGAACGCAGGTGCCAATCCATGGATTCCTCCATGGGTTGCTTCTGCTCCTTGGTATCCTCAGTGGGTCCCGTGTACTGGTGCTGGAACCACTTGTCAAGACTGTTCTACGAAATTAGTTTGCACTAAAGTTGGTGCCCTACAACGCGCTTGCACTGACCCCACCTTACCTTACTGCAACCTTGGAGAGTGTTCTGCAACCCCTACTGATGGATGTGGACCAGCGCCCGCAGCCCCCGTTGAAGTGGCTGCGTAACTTACCTTTCGTTATCTCAATCGTTTAACCCTCTCATTCTATTTATAATAAATTTATGTTTGTATCGTAAATTATATTTTGATAATACATTTTTGACTTTATAACTATTACGAATCCTGGAGCAGTTGTTCAATTTGATGGTTCTATTCCTGAAATTAAATATTTTACATAATAATGTTTTCATCTTTTAAAAAATTGTCTTTTAACATCGTTAACGATCACAGAAGACACCGAAATTGAAAGTAATTAAAATGTGAATCGTTCATCAGTTCCATGCGGTATAGTATCGACAGTATACCACTTTTTTTTTAACAACTTGGAAGGCAGACAAGCACACCGCCCACCTGATGGAAAGTGGTTACCGTGACCTATGAACGTGTGTAACACCAGCGGAGTCACATCTGTGCTGCCGCCCCTGTAAGAATAGAGATTTTATGTGCCTTCAGTGCAGAACACAAAATCAGGACAAGCCTTTCGTCTTCCCACTGACAGCACAAAAACTCTCCAGTGAGCTCTGGCTACTCTACTCACCGCCGGGAACACAACACGAGGTTATTATAGCCTTGGTATTCTGTATGGTGGAGGTACTTCCCCAGTCGGACTGCTCAATTCGGACGGGAATACCGTCGTGTTCCTCCTCCAAAAAATTAAACAATGAAATTAAATTAAATAACGTAATAACAATAAATACATCTGTGAGGACAGTGGCAAACGTAAGAGCGTATTCCGATACAATATTCGACATTCGAAATCCAATAGCAAGTAAAATGTATGAAATATGTATCTATTCACATTGTATAGTTTGATACCGGATATCGGAGCCGTCACCGCTGTTTTGCCCCAATATCGAATTGTGGAATATGACTCGAACCTACTAAGTACAACTTTCATACAGAAACTAAAATAGCGACCGGAAGTGACTTTCAATCTTAATGATATTTTCTTAGTTCTGTCTTTTCGCATTAATAGATAACGCTGCTAACGAATATATGAAAAAAACTCAATACTATGTCACGTCAATAAGGTCGAAAATTGCTTCCAGGTTTTGGTAAGTTTTTTCATACCTTAGTATCCCTAACTAGTCTGAGACTGATTTTATCGGGTATATGTGAAACCATTTTTTTATTATACCACTTAGTTGGCAGACAAGCACACGGCCCACCTGATGGAAAGTGGTTACCGTGACCTCTGGACGTCTGTAACACCAGAGGAGTCACAGTCGCGCTGCCAACCCTGTAAGTACAGAGTTTCTGTGCCGTCAGTAGAAGACAAAGCAGGACAAGCCTTTAGTCTTCCCACTGACAGCACAAATTCTCCAGTGAGCTCTGGCTACCCTACTCACCGCTGGGAACACAACACGAAGTTATTATAGCCGCGGTATTCTGTAGGGCGGAGGTACTACCCCAGTCCGACTGCTCAATCGGGCGGAAATACCGCCGTATCCTACCTCCTTACCAATTATGACAAAGCAGACCTTACTCTGGTTATTAAGAGGTCTCCTAGAGTAAATGTTTGAAACAGTAACCAATATTTGCTTTTGTTATGCTTTGGTGTTACACTGTTAGCTTGTATTGCTTGTAAATAAATAATAAATAAATAAATATGCATTATTTATAAATCAAATATATAATTGTTCAACATGTTCTAAATGGGACTTGGTAACTTTGATATTTACCGTGAAGCGTTTGCCATCCGACCTCCACAACACATTGGCGATATTGAAGTTCTATAATCAAAAATATTAAGAAGGCCGTGTGCTTGTCTGCCACCTAAGTGGTATAAAAAAAAGATCGATACAAAAAAACGTGTTCAAAATAGTACAAATAAATTAATAGCTCATTCATGTAACTAAGTATTGAAATAGATAATTTCAACTTATTTGTTATTAAACAAGTTTCATAGACAAATCTTTCACTCAAATACAACTTAGGTTTTCTCTGTACTTAAGTAAAAACTTTAAATTTCCCATTTTCTAAATTCAGAAACTTGATTCTTTTAGTCTATGGGTCTAAGCTAGAAGCGCGCATAGGAAAACTAATTATATTTTCCCGCTAATTATAATTCTCAACTCGTTTTCACTGTTGAAATTATAGTGAAATTGAATTATCTACAAGTACCTACTAGTTATGAAGAAAAAGATTTATGCTATTCACCGCCCGATATAGGATGTGAAACCACACAAAGAGGTCTGATAAAAATCGAGAGCACTTGGCATGAAAGTGTACCTAGAAATGAAATGAATATGATTTTAACTATCGTATACATTATATCTTCAGTTATATTTTTAAATGAAAGTACTGGTCAACTGCGAGTAGGACTTGCGTCCCGAGGGTTAAGTACAAACTTAATATTATTGTTTTTAGCACTCGAAACCGGTAGGCTAATTGCAAAACAGTCATGTATAAGGAATAAATGTAGGGATGTATTTTCTCAAAAATACTTAATTTAGCGGCGGTGGCGCGCCGGGCGCGCCTCCCCGTTTCCGGGGATGAGTTGGGGACTCTGTAGTCCCACACCCGAGAAGAGGGCCAGATCGTGAGAGATGGCCCTGGGTCGGCGGGGTGCGAGGGATATGCCTGTCAACCTCACCTTCGGCAACCAAAACGACCCACAGGCGGCGTGCGTTTTAGTCGGTTCGAGTCCGACATAACCTCCTCCACCGGCTCCGGTGGGGAGGTATCCGTGGGGATTTTGCGCACGTAAAAAAGAAAAAAAAGTGTATTTTTCGATGTTAGCTTCAATGTCATAATGTAAGCCAGCTTTGTGACAGTCTGCTGAGTTATCATTTTCTTCCACTCGTTCTAACAGAGAGATCACTTTCTTTGACGCACAATGAAGTCCGCATCAACTGTAAAAATAACTAAGTTTTAATATTAATATCACTCCCCATAACAGTGACCTACTAAACACTAAATAATGACAATCGGGAAGGCCCTGGGAAAGTTCACTGTCCTCACTCCTCACTGTTCACGGCCAGTTTTGTAACATTCTTTTCTTCCATACGCTCTTACAGAGAGAGCACCTTCTTTTGACGCGTAATACAGACGGCATCAACTGTTAAAACGAATATTTTAACTTGCAAGAAAAATACAAACAAATTAAATATCTTTATTTCTAGAATTATTTGATTAAAACAATGTAAATTAGTCTACACTAGATGGCAGTAGTAGTATCAGAGAGTAGACTGAGTAGAGTATAATCTTTGTATAATTTTAATAATTAGATTTACAATAATTTAGAAATTAGAGTACGCCAATATATAAAAATTAATTATTACATTATACAATTAAAATATTGTCCACATTTTTGTACAGTCAGAGTGACAGTCTAATCTATTAACCCGCCCCTCATCGTACCTGGTGCAAAGGTACCCATGACACTGGCGGCATTGCCCCGTTGAACAGCTATGGCCAACCGTTGCCCCAGGTACGAGCCGGAGCGGGAGTCACCGGTTTTGTCCCTCAACCTGCGCCCTAATTCGCTCACCAGATTCTTGGCGTCGGTACCCCAACTACCCATTGTCTCGACCGCAAAGGGAGCGAACATATATTGCTCTGTCAACGCCGCATATTTCTCACGTTTTTTATCCGCTGCGTCCTCAGCAGCAGCTGCCGGAGACCGGACAGTACGGCTCAGGTGACTGGGCGCAACCGTGCTGACACACGTGGCATCCCACAGAAGGCACTTACCATTTTTCCATGGCACCAGAGTCATACCGTCCGGCCTTTTGCCGTCGGATCTGCTGATCTAGAATAATGCAAAAATAATAAAAATTCTCAGGGACCTCTCTACGAATGAAATATTTTTACTAAAGAATCATTTAATAAAATAAAATTCTTATCATCATGTACTTAGCAGCCCTAAGTTAAAAATGGAATTGATTTAAATGGCCTCAAGAAGGTATGCGAGTAATAACGTCGCATTTCCATATGATACTTATTATGATTTTATATTTTATTTCTTTAATATGATACTTGGGATACACTTATTCACTATCAGAACTGGTATTCTATCTGCATTAGAAATATTAAATATTATCGTGTTAACAGATCGAATTATCAAACCGGTTAAAATATTAGGTTGATTAATAAAATAAGGTGAAAAAGTACAAGTGGTGTATTTAATATGAGTACCAAGGGCATGGGTACTTACTCGTTGGGTTAATTGGTTACCCTTGCTCGTAAGTAAATCATCAGTGCAGTCGCCTCACACATACCATATCAGAAATCACCATTTATCAGTTATTAACTTACTAGTCTTGAATTTATAATCGTGGCGTGGAACAGCCCCGCTCAGGGAAATGGCCACGAGCCCCGCGATTACCAGGACAGTTTTTATTTTCCCACAGCTTCTGTCAACTGCGAGTTCCTCATTGATCATGGTGCTTGCAACAGCGTCAAAATATCGGAATCTGAGTTTCCGATAACAAGACAACAAGGTAAATATTCCGATAACTTTAATACTAATATGATTTCATCAGCCGAGTTGAGTTATTTATATGCCCTTTAGTATAGTGATTAAAGCTTATCGTATTTTTTAATAGTATTATGTATCACTTGATTATATTCGAGCTATCACCTCATTATTAGCCTAAACTAAACAGAAATACATTAATTTCTTGCTTAACCTTCCCTACCTTTACTTCCGAACATACATTTTATAACATGTGTGTCTCGGTAAGAAGTTCTTTTGTCTGCCTTGGTAGTCTGTCACGAGTTGTCTATCAGACCACTGTAATGTACTTACAAGATAGAAAGATAGATAGATAGATAGATAGATAGATAGATAGATAGATAGATAGATAGATAGATAGATAGATAGAGCCACGGCGGCGGCGCGCGTGGCGCGCCTCCCCGTTTCCGGGGACGAGTTGGGGACTCTGTGGTCCCCACACCCGAGAAGAGGGCCAGATCGTGAGAGATGGCCCTGGGTCGGCCGGGGTGCGAGGGATATGCCTGTCAACCTCACCTTCGGCAACCGAAACGACCCACAGGCGGCGTGCGTTTTAGTCGGTTCGAGTCCGACATAACCTCCTCCACCGGCTCCGGTGGGGAGGTATCCGTGGGGATTTTGCGCACGTAAAAAAAAAAAAAAAAAAAAAAAAAATTGATAGATAGATAGATAGATAGATAATTCTTTATTGTACACCAACAGAATTACTGTAGGACAAGTAACATGTATATAGTTCAATGTACAATGGGCGGCCTTATCGCTGAAGCGATTTCTTCCAGGCAACCTTTGGGATGGACAGTAATGTTATAAAATTAAAAATATGGTGTAGTTATCTGCTAAACTATACTATCTCATATGCTAAACAAGTGTGTGACATATGAGATAGTATACACCATTTCATATAAAATTGGCTATGGACCTAACAATACGTTGACAATTTCACATATCCTATATTTTAATTCAGAAGAGTTCTCAAGTACGATTCTCCAGAGTCCAATACCAATAAAATTAAAAAATCTATCTAAATAACAATTAAATAAATGTTAGGTGTTGCAGAAAAAACATCAACTTTCCATGATGTCGCAGTCGCAGGCAAAAACTAGTAAAGAATTTTATTTTATAATCTTTATCTTATAGGTCAAGCTTAATTTGTTAATTAAGTGCGATTTCAGTAAGTTAAGTTTGACCTAACCACAGAATAAAACTCATTAAGAAGGGCGATAAGCTGTAATAAGTATATAAATAGTCAGTGCCGGGATCATAGTAGACAGAGGCAGTAGAAAATGAAGACTGCATTGATATTCGCGGGGCTGGTGGTCCTTGCCTGGGGCGGGGCTGTGTCACTCGTAGACGGTATGTTATTAACTGTCGCATTATTTATAATAATATTCTGATGTAAATCATACACAAGTCACCATTAAAAATATTTTCTATTTTACTGTTTTCTCCAGACATTAATCTCATATTATTACTAGCTAATGCCTGCGGCTCCGCCATTATATTTGTCGGTTATTACGACTTTTGGTCATATCTCTGGTTCTAATTAACCCATCGTACAGTAAAGTCTAACCAAGACCTTTATTTTCAAAAAAACCGCAACCCACTACCATTACAGATGTAATGGTAGTGGGTATGGGGGTAATATTAATATTAAAACTTAGTTATTTTTACAGTTGATGCGGACTTCATTGTACGTCAAAAGAAAGTGATCTCTCTGTTAGAACGTGTGGAAGAAAATGATAACTCAGCAGACTGTCACAAAGCTGGCTTACATTATGACATTGAAGCTAACATCGATAAATACAGTGTAAGTATTTTTGAGTAAATACATCCCTATATTTATATATTCACCTTAGTAATGTACTGTGTTGTAATCGTCGATACCTTTTCATTTATTTTTGCAGAATAAAAAAGCAATTGAGGAGTTTTTGACGTTATACAGAACCGGATTCATGCCCAAATATCATGAATTTTCAATCTTTTATGAAAGGATGAGGGATGAAGCCGTAGCTCTTTTCCACGTTATGTATTACGCCAAGGACTTTGAAACATTCTACAACACCGCGGCGTGGGCTAAAGTGCACCTTAACGAGGGCCAGTTCTTATATGTATACTACATTGCTGTATTACAAAGACCTGATACTCAAGGAATTGTACTCCCAGCTCCTTATGAACTCTATCCTAGATACTTCTTTAACATGGACGTTTACCAGAAGTATGGCATGAAAATTCACAGTTCCGAGAAATGGGCTCCTGAGTATGGCGTAGTGAAAGAGAATAATAATATAGTATTCTACGCTAATTACTCCAGCTCTTTAACATATCCTACTGTGGATCAACGGCTGTCGTATTTCACCGAGGATATTGGTTTAAACGCTTACTATTACTATTTCCACACTCAGTTACCTTTCTGGTGGAACTCTGAGAAACTCGGTGAATTCAAAGAACGTCGTGGTGAGATATACTTCTACTTCTATCAGCAACTGTTGGCTCGTTATAGTTTGGAGCGTCTTGCTAATCGGCTTTATGACACCGTAAAGTTTTCTTGGACTCAGCCGTTCAAGACTGGTTTTCACCCACAATTGACTACTGGCTTCCTTCCGTTTGCCCAAAGGAGTACCGACTACATCATTCATAGTGAGAAAAATTATGAAGCCATTCGTTACTTGGACGCTTATGAGAAGACATTCTTCCAATACCTGCAACAAGGCCATTTCAAAACTGTAAGTACTGCAGCAGTTCTTCTTAACATTTTTATTTTTATGACTCGTTAATATATTCATGTTAAATGTTTTTAGTTCGATAAAAAAGTTGATTTAACCAGCCCGAAATCTATAAACTTTGTTGGAAACTACTGGCAGACCAACGCCGACTTGTTTTCTGAGGAACACGTTGAAAAGTACCAACACTCATACGAAATCACTGCCCGTCATGTGCTCAGTGGCAGTCCCAAACCCTATGACAAGTAAGTACCTACCATAAGGTAAATATTCATCACCACTTTAACATTGTTCCTAGTTTTTGCATCCCGGAGCCCGCTTACTGTTTCTCCTCCTTTAGGTTTGGCTCATACAGCTTTTATGGGACCAACTGCCTTGTGACCTCCCGATTCCGAGAATAACGCCTGCGTTAAACCTCATCTGACAGCCAGTAGGTGAATCGGCCCATCGTCAAACCGGTTCATCTACTGGCTGACACGTCTGTCACCTCATCAGGTTTAAAGTTGGCTTCGGCCGCAAATATATTGGTGGACCCTATAAAATCTACCTTTAGGCTTATATATAATGGTTACGGCATGGTAAATGATAGTGCGGCCAATTCAATGTCACTCTAAAATAGTCATCATGAAAGAAACCTCAAACAAGAGAGCATCGTGCACAAAATCAAAATAGCACCTAATTTAAAGCATTTGCTACATTATGAAGAAATACTCATATTACATTTCCAAAAATAAAAAATATATTTGAAACCAGAATTTGACAACAGGTATATTTAATGGCTTGGCACACAGCAACAAGATACTTAAGTTGCACGATGTATTTATTTATAAATGTTTTTATATACTATAATCATCAATTTTACAGATATACCTTCATACCAAGTGCACTCGACTTTTATCAGACTTCTCTGCGTGACCCTGCCTTCTACCAGCTTTACCAGAGAATCATTGACTATATCATTCACGCCAAGACGTACCTGCACCCATATTCTTATGATGATCTTCATTTTGACGGTGTCAAGATTAATAACGTCAATGTTGATAAACTTGTCACTTATTTCGATCACTTTGACTTCAACGTTACGAACAGATTTGCATTTACTGCTCAGGAACTGGAAAAATATCAAAACAGTTACGTAATCCGCCAGTCTCGTCTAAATCATGAACCTTTCTCTGTCCACATCGAGCTTAAGTCTGATGTAGCTTCGGCTGCCATGTTTAAGATATTCATTGGACCTAAATATACCAGCGACAGTAACCCAGTACGTATTGAGGAGGACTGGATGAAGTTCTATGAGTTAGACTGGTTTGTACAGAAACTTAGTCCAGGAGTTAATAAGATTCAACGCAAATCTAGTGAGTTCGTACTTTTTAAGGAAGACAGTACGCCTATTAGTGAATTCTATAAGTACCTAGAAGAAGGAAAAGTTCCCCATGATATGTCTGTTCTGCCTCACAATATACCCAGGAGATTAATGCTACCAAGGGGAACTCACGGTGGATATCCATTCCAGCTATTTGTGTTCGTGTACCCTTATAATGGCAATACAAAGGTAGAGGATGTTTTCAAAAACTACATGAAAGACAACAAGCCGTTCGGCTATCCCTTCGACCGTCCCGTGAACTATGCTCACTTCAAACAGCCCAACATGTACTTTAAGGATGTAGAAATTTACCACAAGGGCGAAGTGTTCCCATACCAGCTTAACACTCCATCAAATTACATCCAAAATAGGTCCTAATGTTACACATGTTCTCCCGTATCACATAATGTTATTATGTTTCAGTACAAAATGCTTCGGTGATAGGAATAAAATACCTATTAAATGATTTATGTGTTCTTATTTCTAAATATTTATAACAAGCCAACCCGCTTCATCTTATCACCCGTTATGACAAGCCACCATCTCTTGAAACTCGGCGACGACGCGGCGGCGGTCTGGTCGGGCATTTGAGACCTACGTTACCTAGCGCTCACCATGGTCACACAAGCGAAGGCAACTCTCCTAGTATATCAACGATATCAGGGATAAGAAGGGTTCTGTAGACGCGGCGATTTCTGACTCTGACGTAACCTTTACGTGAGATTACATTTGGGGTCGACTTTCCACACAAACTGTGAAGCGGTTGCGTTTCGATATTTTCCGTGAAGCGACTACCATCTGTGGTGACAAGAAGATGAGCAAGAGACACCTCAAATATTTATCTGCCTTATCAGCAATCAAATTGAGTGACAGGATAATTCTGTTACATTTTGCCTTTGTATGAGTCCAAATATGGGTCTAAGGTCCATGTATATTTGGTGTCGAGCAGTTATTATCAATTACCTTGATACATATTGTTGTTTTTTTATTTCAGAACAAACTATAAATATTATTGTCAATGAATACACTATCACTGTTTACTTTTATGACATAATTCACACAATTTCATCAATATTATCTAAATAACTCAAATATAATCTACGTAGATACCAGTTAAATTCCTTCCCTACAGCACTTCTCTTCTCTTAGTTGTCGAGTGTTTCAAACTTTGCTAAATTAATGGTACTACTTGCTACATATAAAGGAATACAATACAGCCCACTGAACTTACATCATTCTGTGCTTGTAGCTTTTTTTGTAGTTTGTAGCCAAGTGGTATGGGTAATAGACTGCTGAGACGAGGTCGCGGGTTCGATCCCAGGTTTTACCATGGCCGACACCAATGACTTTTGGATGCTTTTCGAAATTATGTGTGCATTTATTGCAAGTTTAAAAGTGCCCGGTTAGTGGCAATAGGCTCGCCACCTATTACATTGGGACCTAAACGTAAACTGGCGAAATGTGGGTGCTAACACCTCTGCCTACCCCTTCAGGGATATAGGCGTGAGTTTATGTTATGTATCATAAGCTCAATAACTTTTAAACATCAATATGTTTAAAATATTTTTAACAACAGCAATATTATGTTTACAATCTATTTATATAAAAGCGAAATACCACTCACTACTTAATCAAGAGATCACAGAAACTATAAAACCTAAAAACTTGACATTTGGCAAATAGTGAGCCTGTTTGCCAAATGTCAAGTTTTTAGGTATATAGGGTGTAGACATCCACTAAGAACGAATTTTACGAAACTCCACCCCTAAGGGGGTAAAACGGGTCCACGCGTACAAAGTCGTGGGCGGCAGTCAAAAAAATTTTAATGAGAGTTATGAAGAAACTTCTACCATTTTCAAACTAACTCACTACTATTGCACATGCAATACTTGACCATTTTAAAGTCAAGAATCATAGTGAATAGTAGTGAGTGTACCTTACAATATAGATGTGATTTTAGAAAAAATATAATGGAATCTACCTCCTATTGCATTTCAAAATATTATATTCCAGGTCGTTTTAAACTTTTATACACGTTTTATTATGATGAGCAGTTTAACTGATATCTTATCCATTCATTAACCTTTACAGCTGCAATGACAACTATCAATCTTTTGAAAACTTATACTTATTATTTAATTACATAGATTAGGACGTGTTAAGTATAAATCACTTTTGTTTGATAACACTCTTCAAGAGTCAAAATGGACTAAGATAGGCCAGAAGTTAAGAGAGACTTTAGACTGAGACCCCCTGAGACCGACCCTGCCTTCTAATGTATATTGTGATAAAAATATGTTTGATCCAGGATATTTAGTTGTTTGAAAATAAAAATTTCAGCTTTGCAAACTAATCAAAATAATAAAATTATTCTATATTATGTTGACAATCTATAATATATACATGATGATCATGATACATGATTATACGGACCCACGGATCCGCCCGCGTGGATGTCGGTTATCACGATCACAAATAGCATATGTACTACCCCAAGGTCTAATCTATCTCTGTACAAAATTTCATCAAAATCGTTTCAGTGGTTGAGGCGTGAAACAGACAGACAGATAGAGCGACTTTCACATTTATAATATGCAGTAAGTATGAATATGTATTGAAGAGAAATAATTTCGTAGTGTTATTTAAAGAATGTGAGCAAAAATGACAATTATAATTCATCCTCTTTTTATTAGCCATTTATAATATGCCTAATAATGTTTGAAGTTTAATGAAAATTCCATCGGGAATGTTGTCCCGCTATTTCACTTTCACTGTGTAGTAGTAGATCGTACGTACTAATATCTTTCAACCACAACCAACCCATGTCAATCTACGGTCGGATTCGTTATCTATACCTAATTAATTTGAAATACCTACCGCCGTCACAAAAAAAACAGTTAAAAAAAGTTGAAAATAAATTGTGTTGGTTAGCTCTTTGATATTTATACCTAGTAATATTTTGATTCAAGCGTTGTCAAATCTTGGGCCCCCGATCTGGTAAAGCACACCAACATAAACACCTCAACAAAGTCTAGGGAACAAGATGACCCTAATTATTTTTTTTCGTGTAAATCTTGTTTTGCAAATAACTGGCAGCAAATAAATAAAAATAGAATAAAGTAGATTTCAGAGTTGTTCGAAATTTGTAAATAAATTTAAATAAGTAATGATTTTCGAATATGGAGGGAAAACTTTTAAAAGTGTTTGATTGTGCAGTTTCTCTGAGGCAAAATAAAAATTATTTTCTTTGATTGTAAATAACGTTTATTATCAATAATACGTCTTTTACGTATGGTTTGTGCATTTTTGTGACTGTAGTCATCATGTCACGTCGTCATTTAAGTCGCGAAGAGATGTTAAGGGCTGTTGGTATGCTGCAAGCTGGACGAACTCAACGCGACGTAGCGGATGCTGTCAACACCCAACCAAGCGTAATTTGCAGATTATGGGCACGCTACAGGTCTACAGGGGATGTTGCCGAACGTCACAGGGGACGAAATAGGGTTACTACCCCGCGACAAGATCGTTTCTTGCAAAATTCCGCATGGCGGCAACCCACGATTACTGCTCGTCAGTTGGTCGCAGGCCTCCAGTCTCAGCATCAAGTGGTTATTAGCGATCAAACTGTCAGAACAAGACTACACGAAGCCAATCTTTATGCTCGCAGACCGCTTAGGGTTCCAGCTCTTCGACGTGGAAATCGAGGTCGTCGCTTATTGTGGGCTAACGCACATTTACAGTGGACCGACCATCAATGGGCACGGGTTCTGTTTTCCGACGAATCTTGCTTCGGTTTTCATCCTGATTCGAGAAGAGTGCGTATATGGCGAGTTCCTGGACGTCGGAGTCGTCTCCAGAATCCGCAAGAACTTCATCCTTACAAAGGTGGAACTATCATGGTATGGGCTGGAATTCGCCTTGGTGGAAGGACCGACCTCGTTTGGATACGGGGCAATTTGAATGCAAACCAATACATTCAGGAGGTTATACACCCCATGGTAATCCCTCATCGACAGCAGTTCGGTCAAGATTTTATGTTCATGCAAGATAATGCACGGTCACACACCGCGAGGGTAGTGGTCAATGCGTTAAGCGAGCACAATATGACGACGTTGGAATGGCCTGCTCAGTCTGCCGACCTCAATCCCATAGAGCATGCCTGGGATTTGCTTGGGAGAAGAGCTTTCAGTGATTCTTTGGAAAATCTGAACACTGAAGAACAACTTTTTTTACACCTTCGCAGTGTATGGAGCCATATTCCACAGACGATGATTGACAATCTCATACTAAGTATGCCACGCCGTTGTCGAGCTCTTGCTAATGTTTTAGGAGGTCCTACAGATTATTAAAAACGTTTAAAGTACGGTTAATTACTGTATTTCTTACTACCTCGTTATTTTTGTGCCTAATCATAGAAGGTTGTAATACTCAATATTGGCACTATTCAATTCATTCTTAAAAAAAAAAAAAAAATTTATGGGAATGTTTTTATTAAAATTAAAATTAAAAACGGTATAAAAATACCCTTCTATTGATATAAAACACTCACTATTACAAGAAAGGGTTTTTAAAAAAAACTAGAAATGTCCTTGTTCCCTAGACTTTGTTGATGTGTGTATTATCGGAACGATCCAAGGTCCCCCCCGACATGACAACGCATGAATCTAAATATTACTAGGTATAATATCAATGGGCTACTACCAGCACAATTTATTGTCAACTTTTTGGAAATTGTATATTTGAGACGGGGTTTTTGAAAATTTTTAATTTTGTTTTTATTTTCTACCTTTAAAATTGATCTACTAGCCTATCAAGCCCTTTCATTCAACACTCTCGAATTATGTTGTGTATTCTATTTTTAACCCCCGACGCAATAATGACGAGGACTTATAAGTTTTTTATTGTATTATATTACTGTACAATGACAAAGCCAATCCGCCAAGTGCCTTTTAACGACTGGGCCTGGGCCTGAACCGTACACTTATAGGTTGCAAACGATGTTTGAGTTGGTCTGCGTACTACGTAAGTAGTACGTACGTAGTAAGCCAATTTCTTCTTAACAAATGATGTGTGTCATGTTTTTTCCTATTTGTAAACGTAGAAACTCCAATATTAAATCCTGGAATAATTTTGATATTGATGATTTTGCTTTATAAGTAAAGCAAAATCAAAGAATCGACATGACCTGAGCTACTTACTTGACGAAACTGATTATGACCACCTACCAACAAACCTACTTTGTAAAAGGAAGTTACAGTTTAGTGACTATCAATCGTTTATTACAGTTTTAAATTACTTACATGAAACTTTAAAACCACTCGTTAAATCATTTTATTAGCAATACCCACAAAGACTACAGGAAACGGTAGAGTTGTAGCTGTAACTGAAGTTGTTGGTATATTATATTAGTTAGTAGTTTGTAGTATTTATCTAAGTATTAGTAGTGATTCTGTAAACAGTAGTGTAACAAGTTCTCGTTTAGGAATTGTATCCAACGGTGCCATCCAGTGCATCATCTGCCTAATTATCTACATCGATTTAAAAAATCTTCAATATTAACATTTTTACAATATTTATTTAGAACCAAGTATATCGTTACATAATACTAGAACCTTTTTTCTTTCTTGCTACGTTTTGGATAAATAGAAAATTAAGTATCTACCAATTTTTCTTCAAATTGTTTTGTCAACACTATCTACCAAAAAATGGTAATTAACAGCGTTAGTTTATCTACGCGACTACTTATTATTTTATCGGCCGTAGTTACAAAAGATACTAATTCACCAGTTTAATGATTATTAAACTGGTGTTTCATTTAAGTAACACATTTTAATTCGAATTTTAAATATGACAAGCGCAAATATTACTGCATTTCTGTTTGCAATCCTGGTAAGTTATATATTGTTAAATACAAAACTATTAATTTACTAGTTGGATATAATTATTTATTATTAACATTTATATATATTTATTATTATTCTACAATTACTTACAAATTGATATAAAACTATGCTAACTATACAATATATACAAAAATGGAATAGAGAAAAAGAGGGAGACTGTAATTTTAGGCATCGAAAAATTCCTCCCCATCGATCTCTACTGGTACCGTGCCCAAGAGGCTGGCGGCATTACCACGCTGAATGGCGATGCCAATTCTTTGAGCGAGGTAAAGGCCAGCCTTATGGTCACGGGAAGCGTCGATTAGTCGCTTCGCTATTACTTTGAATAGCGCGCGCGCGCTTGGACCCCACGGACCCAACGTTTCGACTCCAAAGGGCTCAAAAATATAATTACCAGTTAAATTGGTATATTTGCGCCGTTTGAGAGTCTCCGCTGATGCAGCAGCAGCGCATGCGCAGTCCATCGTACTTGGAAGATGGGAAGGCGCCAGGGTGTCGACGCAAGTTGCATCCCACACCAAAGGCCTACCCATCTTCCAAGGTATCAACGACATACAATCCGGTCTCTTACCATCGTCGCGAGCCAAGCCAACAGGTTCAAGTATAGCTGGCACGCCGGCGGTGACAAGAGCTCGACGGATAATGTCGTTAATGTTTGCATGTCGGGACATGCGGCCTGCGCTCCTGTTGCAAGACAATCCGTGATGTCCAAGGCTATCGACAGCTTCTCCACAGAGACACCGATGCGGAGAAACACACGGTGCACCCAAACGGAGGCAAGTCGCAATGCGGAAGGTATCTACAAACCAATGTGAAAACTATCCAACTTAACATAACTTATCACTGTATCGTGGTATAATATAGTTGGCAGCAGATACTCTCACCATCTTTCTCTCTCACTATCTCACCGTCTTTTAAACACGTGTGAAGTATGCCTCCATACATTTTGGGTTTACGGAAAATATCAAAGATAGTCCACAGTAGTCCCCACATCTGAGAACCTGAGATGGCCCTGGGTCGGCTGGGGTGCGAGGGATATGCCTGTCAACGTCACCCACACCTCAGCAACCAAAAACGACCCACGACGTTTTGGTTGGTTCGAGTCCAACAACCTCTTCCACCGGCTCCGGTGTCCGTATCCGTGGGGATTTTGCGCACATAAAAAAAAAGATAGTCCACAGTTAAACTGTAAATAGCGGACCACAGACTCTGAATTTGACAGTTTAGAATATTATTGGGAATAATGCTAGGATGAAGGAGAAGTAGGACTTCATACGTTGCATTTCGTCTCAGATTTATACTGTTTTATTGTTTATGTCATGATTGAATATGTAATTACGCATATTATAATAATTAGAATTCAAATATTACTTTAGGTTCCAGTGATCGTCATATCAGAGGCATTACAGGTAAATGAGCATATCCGACAGAAGAGAGGTGTAGTTGGCTGTCCATTCTTTCAACAGGTAAATTAACTTATATACTTATTATGATATACAACAGGTACGTACACTAGGTGAGGTCTTACAAGCAGGGGATATGAGGCCCCACCACGAAAGTTAGAAGCAAATCAACCTCACCAGCTAGTCGGTAAACCTGCTGATTGCGGACGAGTTTCTGGCGCAGGCTCTTCTTTAAAATATAAAACATTACACAGGAGAGTGCGAAGGGAAGAGAGTTATTTTTATGCCCTCGATAAGCACGATGCAGATTTGAAACTAAATTTACAATTAACTTGTCAAATATAACTAACTAGTTGATGCTCGCAGTTTTGCCCGCTTGGAATAATCTATTCCTGTACCCAACCAGATCCGTTTAGCCGTTATAGCGTGATTGAATAATAAACATCCAAACATCATCACACTCTTTCATTTTTTTTTTTATACCACTAAGTTGGCATACAAGCACACGGCCCACCTGATGGGAAGCGGTTACCGTGGCCCATGGACGTATGCAACACCAGGAGTGTCACACTCGTGCTGCCGACCATGAAGAAACCTTCTGATGCCCCTCTTGAAGAACCCCATATATATATTATATATTATAACAGTAGTAGGGTTATAATCGTTTTATTTTTTTAGGCTGGATTTGTATGCCGTTCCTGCCATGAGGTTCAAGCTTGTCTCCCGTTTAACATAGGAATAGCAAGATCCTGTGGAAAGGAAAAACCCTATTGTGTCGATGGACATTGCTCAAAGACAAAAGGAGCATCGTGTTCAATGACCACCCCACGTTCTGAGACTAATCCTTCTTCTTCTTCTTCTGATACAGACTCCACCACAAGTTTACCTGCCAGTACCGACTTTAAATGTGATTAACCTACCTACCAGTAGTAAGTTTTTTTTTAAATTATGTAAATAAAAGTAAAGTCATTTAACTCCCTTTTACACAGAACAGTACGGGCATCTCTCTAACTCTAGCTGCGTCAAAGATATACCTAATCACTAATGTCATTATTTTTTATTAGTTTTTCTTCGATGTATTTATTTATTATTCCCTTACCAAGATCTTAGGGGTTAAAGAGAACTCCTCCTGCAAGCTGATGCCCCCGCTGATTCACGGACAAGACTCTGGCGCAAGATTTCCTCTCAGGGTCGATGATCAGATAGTCGCTCTCTGATTATCAGACCCCTCAGATCATATAGAGGCCCCAGTAAAAACATTAGAAGCAACCGAGACTGTGATGAGAACGACAAATTTCTTAATTTTTTGTTATCACTAAAGGGGCTATCAGGGGTAGTTCGCAAAAGTCATCCGACCGAACAGACTGAAACTGCACGAAGTCTAGGGTCTGGTCTTAGAACATATCCATCGCACCCCTGCTGACACTGGGAAATCTGCAGTTTTAAGATAGGTTGGTTGTGTAAAGTCTTATAACATGAACCAACTAAATATTTTCTATTACATAGGATTATGTAAATAAGTTTGCTATTTAAGGAGAACATTAAATTAAGACATATTATATTAACAAGAATTTAAATTCTACAATAACTTTTTATTACAGCATAAATTGAATGACAAGAATCTTCAAAATTCGTGGGAACAATTATTATCGGCGATTACAATTTGGCCTTGGCGAGAGAAAAATGTTGATTATTGACTATAATACTTAACTACTTACCTAAAACACACATAATATACAATACTTACATTAATGATCTTATAAATAATATAATTGTTTCCATTTCGTTTCGATTTGATCTGTGTTTTTTGTTGAAATCCTATCATTTATTATGTTACAGAAAGTACTGTGACAATAGTGTTACCAATTTAATTAAGTTTCAAGTGTTCTAACCTTAGAATGCATAATTTCATAACTCAGACATTTATAATTCTGTTATACTAGCTGTTGCTCCTGGCTTCAGCCGCGAGATTTGGATCCCACTCATGGGAATCTATACCAAGAACCAAAAGTACCTAGATGTGTTCTACCAAAATATAATCAATCCTTGTACCAAATTTCAGCGCGATCTGTTCAACTGTTAGAGCGTAATTGGATAACAAACGTCCAAATATCTTTACATACTTTTATTTATATTAGAATGATTAGAAGTCAAATAATAGATAGATTAGAAGTAATACAATATGTCAAAATGGTACAACAAGCAATGCTTAGTCCATATACGAGTCAAATACCTAACCTGCCCCTGATCGCTCCCGGTGCAAAAGTGCCCATAACACTTGCTTCTGTAAAATAAACTATATGAATCTAGAAGCGGGCGATTTACATACTATATTTGATTTGAACGAACAGCTAGTTACATTCTCTTTATCATTCAAATTGCTGTAGTTCATACAATAGTGCTTTCTTACAACGTGATTCATAACAAGAACTTTATGTAAATTCATAATAGATAAACTAAATATTACATGTGTACCACTAACTAATAGATGCTTCCTTCGAATTGTAAATCGAAAGTATTATTTTTGACTGCATATATGAATGTTATAAGGATACAAACATATCTAGAGAAGCTACAGTCGCCAAGCATGAAGCACATTTATCGTAACAAATGAAGGCGCAGGCTGTGCCACATATCTATGCCAAAGTATCTAGTGTATCTACCAACGAAAAAAGAATGGAAAAATATAGCCTCTATCCTTTATCCATCTACATTTAAGGAAATATATTCCCTTAAATAGCATATTAATATTAATAAATCTACCGAGCAACAATTTCAGCCATATTCGAACGCGAGCGAGTAACGCACCCTCCGTGTTCGTTAGTGGAATATATAATAGTAAGGCGTAGAAGGGAATTAGTTACTAAAGTGCGGCAAAATAATATACGGAGGGACACCTTACCTTACCTTACTTACGTACCTCCAACAAATATGAGATCCATAAGTCAAAGATAAAGGATCAGGTTACTGAAAGAAAATTGATAATCGGACATTCTCGAGCGCGTATAACCAAAAATCCACAAATAGTCGGCTTATACCGCCTTCATACTACGTGAAGTCGTACCATTCAAAATCATTCTTAATGCGTATTCCTTACTCATACCATTCTTAATTCATACCAATATCCATTCTTAAGTCATACCATGGAAAAAGTACAAAAAGTACGGATAGGTCGAACTGAGTGAGGAACATGATAAGGGAACGTTGTAGTGTGCGTGAACATGTAGTGACTATGATAGAGAAAGGTATGCTTAAATGGTTCAGACACGTGGAGAGGATAGACAAAATAAGACTGACGTAACAAATTTATGAAGCGAGGGTGAATGGCCACACCGGTAGGGGTCGACGTAGGCATATGTATGTCAATCAGATCTAAGTGATTTTAAAGAAAGGACATGTCAAGAGTACCTGAAAACGGAGAGAGAGAGAGAGGAAAAGAATTATGAGAGTAGAAGAAGCGGAAGATTTATATCAGGATCGTGGCGACTGGAATACTGTAGTCTCTGGCTACCCCACTGGTAAAAGGTGTTCCTTGTTTATGCGTAAATTATAAATCTAATAATAGTCCTTTTCTTAACATAGTAAGAATTACTATGTTGATCGTGTTATCAGGCTATTTTATTAAACCCCTGAAAACTTACTCCTGTTACCTCCCACATAAATCTATTTCATATAAATTACTAATTTATGTGAAACAGATTTCTAACTACTGTTTCATATAAATTACTAATTTATGTGAAACAGATTTATGTGGTAGGTAAATTAGTTAAATAGAGTTTGCTACAGTCGAAGAGACTAAAGTCAAGGTGTTCAAATCAGTCTCTGTTAACAAATTCTGACTTGACCTCTATTCTGCTATCCACAACACATTTCTGGTATGAAAAGTACCCTCTGTACTTATATAGAATGTACTGTATCTATTATAATTCAGATTCTACGAGTAAGAATAATTAATCGTACCACTATGAGGATCAGGTCCTATGATGCATATAAGAGGAGGCATATGTCCAGCAGTGGACTACAATAGGCCAATTGGTAAATTACTTCCACATTTAGAATATTAGTAGGATTGGATGAAAAGCGCTTAATGAGTGCACGTTGATCACGTTTCATTATACATACTATTTACAATTGTAAATTGGAAATGTTTGTTTGTAATGGAGAGAAAAACTACAAAACTTAGAGAGAGGTCTTGGTCAGACTTAACTCACTCTTGGTCTCACGTATATTTGAATCGGTTAAGTTTATATATCCCATGGTGAAAGAAATGCATATCCTCCATAGTATAACCGGAGACAATCAACCCGGCCGGCTAGTGTAGAATAATTTAGAATATAATGTATTTTTTTATATTAATGTATTATTAGTAATATAAGTACATTGTCATTGTCAAATCATTTACCATTATAGTTTGGGTGGATAGTTCAAAATAAATAAAAACGATAAAATAAGAACCGATGCAACTTTTACCACTCTTTTACCATTCTTAATTGAATTAGCTTAGTAATACTTAAATGAAATTTAAAACTAAAAACTATTATTAGGTACCTATTAAAATACACTAAAATAAAATAAACATAAAAATTACATACATAATGCATCATTTTTTATATTAATATTTTGTAAAGTAACACTGCATCTGTTCCACAATGTACATTGTGGAAATTGAAAAAAAGTGTTGGTTATATTATAGTAACAATACTGAAACAAAACATTTTCTTTTTCTTGTCTGTTTGCCCGCTATGGACACAAATACTACGGAACGGATTTTGATGTGGTTATTTTATTTAAATGGTATTGATCCGAATTCAAATATTACGTTTGTTTGAAAACAAAATTAACGTTGGCGCAACCGCGGGCGTCAGCTAATTAAATATATATTAATAACAACTCATGACGCACAAAAGTTACACCATGTAACGTGTTCATTGTGTTGCATTCAACAAACAACAATAAGACACTTCGTATGCGACGAAAGCCGCTTTCATCCTGTAGTGTATTGAGATAGTCAGCGAACAATATAATCATATCAATACCTCCTGACTGAAAGACCGCAATAGATATTAGGTTTACATATTTACTCAGATTATAACCATAATGATGCTGTGGACGCTTACTTGTTTTATTTCTATTATGTATAAACCATATATAAGTTCAGTAGTTGACCAGTTCAATTACCTTCCTCGTCTCGAATACATTGTAACCAAAACTTCCACGATGACAGGAGATAAGGTAGCTGTAATGTTGTTTGCTGTCCTGGTAAGATTATATTATTTATCTATATTAAAATTTACTAGTTAAAAATGTTCTTCATTTTTTACAACTTCTGACTCAACACACTAACCAGGGTCGTTAGTTGCTGAGTCAGAAGAGATAAAAAAGAGATTTTAGTGGCATTTTCTGTTGCTTACTTAGTTCAATGGTTTCGATAAGATTTTTATTTACTGACTAGATGTTAATCTCCTAATAACATATTTTAATTTTATTTGCATACAATTTTAGATGACTCTGTCCTGCATAACAGCGGTGCCAGAGGCAGAAGAACATATCCGCAACAAGAGAAGTTTAGTTACATGTGATTTCTTCACCGAGGTAAAATACTTGTTACCTTTTAGCACCGAAATTATGTCAGCGTCACGTCAACGTAGCAATTATGTAGCGTTATCTGGTAAAAATTACAAGATTTAGTCATCCAACCTCCTCTATCATACTTTCAGTAAGGAAAAGAGGTCCCGAATAGGATTCTTGATGAATTTGGTTGCACTGTATAATAGTTGAATTAAATGTTAAAGCATTTACTATGCTAACTATTCAAATCGATAAGGATACAGAAAAAGTTGAATCTGTTCAAGCGGGATGCGAACCCGCGAACTTTGCCTTACAGGGGGAACGCTCTGACCACTAATAGGTATAAAAGTTCTCAGCCTCAACAACCATAAACTATAAAAATAACAAGAAGGCATAAAATACTAAATCAGTGGGAAGACCAAAAGCTTGTCCTGCTTTGTCTTTTACACTGACGGTACAGAAACTCTTGAGCTTACCAGGTTGGCAACGCGAATGTTACTCCCTTGGTGTCGCACACGTCCATAAGCCACTTTCCATCAGGTGGGCCGGTTGCTTGTCAGCCTGCCAAGTGGTGTAAAAAAATAGAAAAAGTAGAACATCGGACTAGATTTTACACTTGCCATAGAAGCGATTAACTTAGTGTTGTGGCGAGTGAGTTATGACTCCTAAAAATACGCAGCGTTAAACTATGTATTTTTTTTGTATGACACATGCGCGTCAGATGCAGTGAATAACCTAAAAGTTAAAATTATGTATTTTAAATTACAGGCTGGATTTAGCTGCTCTGCATGTAACGTAGCACGCGCTTGTTATCCGTTTAACATTGGAACTGTAACTACTTGCAGAGGCCTGTTTCCTTATTGTAGAAATGGACATTGCTCAGCATTTAAAGGATCGTTGTGCACAAATACAACCACGAGTTCCATTACAACCACTACTTCTTCTACAACTACTGCATTGATTGAGACATAATTATTGAAACGTGTTAAGTGAGTTACTCATCATTACCTCGAATCGAATGATATCCTGCTTTCGTTTAAAAACCACACCTTAAAGCCAGAGTTTACTTATTATTTTTGATAGATTTGTTCACTTTTACGAGAACTACTGCCATCTGATCTCTAATGGAAAGTCTGCATTAGACAGGTGACGTTAAGAAATATTGCGCCTAGATATTTATTTTTTTCTTTTCAGATCTTCGTTCATTGGGGTTGCTCAACCAGACCTTGGCGAATCCCTCTTCAAATCGCTATGAATCTGTTACCTTACCTATATTACTATTATAATCAATAAATGTTGGAAAATTATTGTTTGTAGATAAATGTTTGTGAATAAAATCAACTAAGTATAATATAATAAACTCAAATTGAAAGATGTTTATTTTTAATATTTCCTCATGCATATTGAAATACATATAAAAAAACCTAAAAGTTTTTGAGTGTGACATTACAGATCCCTACCCAATTACAGCCGTTTACTTCAATGTTTGTTTTACACGTCTATGTAAAGTCGTCGATACCAGGTCAAAACTCAAAGTTAACGGGTTATAATTAATTTTACATAAAAAACACGGTGTATTCTTCTAGTACCATTGAATGAGATAATTGAAGGGGTAGACGGAATTACTATGACCCACTACCTACCGGTCCCATGGGACAACTAATACTGATAATAAGGTCAAATAAGATTTCTAAAAAAGTAAAGTAAGTAACAAACTTATTAACAAGGATTTAAAAACCGAATCGAAATTACTGATTGCAAAGACACAAATAAAATGCTGAATAAAAAAAAGTTTTACTTGTAATAAATCTATTATTTATTAAATAAGTACAAGACATAGTCGGTAGCTCCACTCGCGTCGAGTACGTACATCAATACGCGTATCGGCTGGAGAGTGAGATTGGCCTGGACCCTGAAAATCTTGCAACAGCTTTTTAAGTTGATCTTCAGTGAGATCTAGATAGCAGACATAAGCATAGTCAAGAATAGGGAAAAGATGACCTAGGAGCACCTTCTTTGCGGCAATGGGCAATAATCTGAGCCTTAGTTTTTAGAGATATGAACAGTATTTAAACACAAGACATTATTTTGGAAATTTCAAAGTCTGAGACTGACAGAGACCCTGGGATCTCCTGGGACCTCATCGGATCTAACAGTTAGGTGGGTAACTCGGACTTGAACCGTAACTGCCTCGCGAAGCAAACTTTTCACGGCAAACGTCCAAGGGTACACGAGTCTGCTCGCTAAGTCCGAGTGCAGCTATTTATTATATAGCTATATATTTACAATAACGAAATACAATACAATATTTATACAAGTTTCCACAAAAAAATATTATGACTATTATTAAAAATAAACAAGTAGTTGAAATTGTTTGTACACTCTTACAAATAACAAGAAATTCTACCTCTACTCAACGAATCTCGCTAAAACTTTGTGCAGCGAAAGATGCTTAAAAAAGCGCAGGCAAATTTAAGAAAAACCAATAGGTTGCAACACTGACTAAACACTGAAAAAAGGAGTTGATACTATAATTGGTTTTTAAAAACAGGCTTCATTGGTACAATTTTTTTTTTTATATTGGACACGCCAACTTGATCTCACCTCGCCTGATGATAAGCTAAGGGCAAAATCTCAGGAAAAAGGGTCACCATTACAGACACTATATGTTACAATGGTGCCACTCAGCTTAGCATGTGTTTGGTGTACTTTTTGTGTAAAGTACTTAAAATAAAGAAAAAGACATGTGTTTAGAAGCCTGCAGTTAGTCATAAAGTTTTTTCTAAAATATCACTATGCAAACAAATTTTGAACACATTTTTTTATATCAAAGCAATGTTTGGAATAATAAAATTTTAGTACGCACTTTTTCATTTCGACATTTTTTTTATTTGGCAAAAAATTACTGCGGATAATAAATATTATTATGGTAAATATACAAAGAATATTTAGACAATTATAATTTATATTCATGAGTAATAAATCAGGTACGTTCATATAACTTTAATTGTAAATGTCCCATATTTAAATATAATAATTAAACAATTACTATAAAATATTGGGTATTTAAAACTAATAATATTAATCATATAATTGACTAGTATTAAAAATAATCAAATCACACATAAGTGGTTAATTTTTTTTTTTATTTCACAGAGAATTATCCGAAATGTTTTTGAAGACTATAAAATTGATATTTTACTGACTGGAAAAACATTGTAACCATAGAAAAGTTTTGAAAAAAGGTTTGTTCATCTTTCGTTGACCAGACTCTAGTCAAGTTATAACTGAAAACAATAAACAATTCATAGTTGAACGAGCCCGTTAGTGGGAATCGTGGCTTTGATAGCAAATGGTTTCTGTTTGTGATTTATAAGAACAAGTAACAATATTACGAAATAAAGAATGTTTACATGGCTTCAAATATTAAATAACGATTACACACACAATAACAGATAAGTAATTTTCTTCGGTCGTCTATGCAAATATTTTTGTTTGAATAATGTTTAAAGGAATGACGTAGTCATAGTCATAGATAATGGCACTCAAATGTAACCCAGTTGTACGAATTGAAGCTAGTATGACATGATATGGAGCGATGAAGGATCGCAAGCCAAGCTGCCCACGTACGAAGGCAACTCGGGTGTCGGAGGTCGATAAATGACCTCCGCCCCCCATGAGCGCAGGCCTGGGGGTGATGGGTGGAGCCGCCTGCACCCAGCGCGCCTCCCCATTTTGCGTACGCAAAAAAAAAGTATGGCATGATAATATCATTCAAAAGTTATATATAAAACGTACAAATTAAGTATAAAGTAACTAAGTGTAAAGAACCCTTAACTGCAGCTATTTTTTTCTGTTACCTAGAAGATCACTCTCTAATTAATGACCGACAATATGGATTCACCATACTGTCGGTCACAGAAACGGTCAACACATCATGCACCTCTGGAGTGAGGCTATGGACAGGCATGGCGAATCGTTGGCTATCAGTCTTGAAATCGCCAAAGCCTTCGATAGTCTGGCATAGGTCACTTCTTTCCAAGCTTCCGGCCTAAGGTCTGCCTGCTCGACTGAGCAACTGGGTTGCCGGCTTCCTGCAGAATCTCAGTCTCACAATCTCAGAATTTATGCAGGTAAATGCTGGCGTACCTCTGGGGTCCGTCTTATCGCCCGCTCTCTTTCTTCTGTATAATAATAAATAAATAAATAAATATTACACGACATTCTACACAACGCTATCTAGACCCATGGTAAGCGTAGCTTAACTAGCTTGTGTTATGGGATCTAGAATGCGGATAAACATACTTAGATAAAAAAAAATTGTAAATAAATACATATTATACATAGAAACACCCAGACCAATGCAAATATACATATTCATGCATACAAATATTTGCACTGAGCGGGAATCGAACCCGCGCCCCTTGCATAGCAGTCGAATGTTCTACCGCTACGCCACGGAGGTCGTCATAAACGATATGCTGTCTGTCGGCACTATGTATTGCTATGCAGATGACATCACTCTACATGGACGATATTTCGGACATTCGCGGTCAATCGGACTAACACTGAGGAAAACGGGCAGCATCTTTTCGTTGAGCTCGAAGGGCTCCTGACTCGCATTTCTCAATGGAGATCAGAGAATATTGTCGATTTCAATGCCAAGAAAACACAAGCGTGCGCATTCACTGCCAAGGGCTCTCCCTTCCTTCCTCTCCCTACTATTCAGAACACACCACTGGCACTTCAGGACCACATTAACTTGCTCAGAATGGATGTTCGCTGCAAACTCAACAACAAGAGCTACATTGAGAGCGTCATCAAAACAGAGTCACTCTAACTCGGAGTCCTGAACAAGGTGAAGCGATTTTCCACGCCGGAGCAACGGTGTCTTTTGTACAAGACATAAATTCGGTCCGGCGTGGAATACTGTTCTCATCTCTGAGATGGCTCTGCTCAGTACATGTTAGACGATCACGATAGATTGCAGTGACGTGCTGTTCGTATCATTGGTGTTCCTGAAGTTACTAACACCTTCGAACCGACTCCGGCTTGCAAGGGCTACTAATCACCTAAGGTGCCATAAAAATGCCTTATTGGGCCACCCGGGTGGTAAGGTGGCTCAATAAAGCATTTTCGTCGCACCTGGTATTTGAGACCCAAGACGCGTGCGGTATCAGTTGGTTCGAGTCCTACATAACCACCCCTGATGGCCGAATCCGCATGAATAAGATACTACATAGTTTCAATACAGATTAAGAATTTAGCTTATCCTAACTTTTATGAGAGTGACCTCTCAAACCCGATAGAAAAATCTGCGCTAGAGCCTCATAAATCACCAGTTGAGGTTAACTTGGGACCCCAAGGTCAAAACTGGGCTTCTTTACATTCTAAGTATTTAATATACCCAGACAAAACATTTATTTTCAAACATTCCCTCGTGGTAAATTTATGTGCACCCGTTTCACTATAAATAATACCAGACTATCGCACGTTGATCACGTTTATTCACTGAAATTGTACGTCACGACTTCACGTATTGTATTGAACAACAGACGTGGTGATATTTCTACTAGGAATGAAAACCGCTTTCAAGTCTTTCAGCAATACTAGTTCACTATAGAGCTGGACAGTTTGATTGTTCATAGGAAACACCGCTCTTCCATTGTTTGTATTCGACCCATGTGTAGTCGGACGTCAGGGCTGTCAATTCTGATTACTTCATCTGTAAAAGTTATGTAAATATAGTTCTGCTTGCATCATTTCTGTCTGTCACAAAAGCATAAATGTTTCATTTTTCCTGTACACAATACACATGTAAAGACAACCTTACTTAAAAGTTTGTATTTGCCAACCCTATTAATAGACAAAAGATGATTAGCATATTGATTATATATCAACCATATATAAGGTCAGCAACAGATCAGTCCAACCAACTTCTTCAACTGAAGAACACGAGTAACTAAAAGATTCAAAATGACCACCGTTAAGATTACTATATTCTTGTTTGCAATCCTGGTAAGTTCAACTGCAACTTATTGTAATTTATCTAAATGCACCCAACACCACGCATTAATACTTCTAAATGTTATAGGCAACATCGACCATTATATTTGCACAAGGATCAAGTAATCCACCTTCTCAAGCCCCAGGAGATGAATCTACCACACAAGCGGCTGTGCCATCGACGTCTGGAATATTCGACAACTTCCCGTTTAAGCCTCCGCAACATGATTTGAATGCCTTATGGCCTCATTTTGCTGCAGCTGGATTTGGGCCACGCACTAAAAGATCTCCTGCGGACCAATCTGAAATAGAAGAACACTTACGAGCGAGGCGCAGTGTTATTACCTGTAACTTCTTCACTCAGGTAAATATCTGAAAGTCCCTTCACTTGATATTCCATGCAACCTTTGCCTTACTAATCCCACCCGCATTGCCACTACTTTAACTTTTGTTGCTGCTGCACGCTGTTCTAATTGCTTTTTTGTTTTTCAGGGTGGCTTCAGGTGCACAGGCTGTAAAACAGTTCGGCGTTGTTACCCGTTTAACTTTGGTACTCTCACGACCTGTGGTGGAATCTTCCCCTACTGTAACAATGGAGTTTGCTCAACGGTCAAAGGGTCAATGTGCTCCTCCACGACCTCCACTTCGTCTTCGACGTCGAGTACTTCATCCACTTCTACAACCACTACTACCACAACGGGTAGAACTAATTCCACGGGATAGGTATATTTTCATCCCCGCAGTTGTCCTAATTACATCTAATGGTTGTACGTTGGAGCATGAACTGAAGCTCTCTACACTATTTCCCTCTGATAAGGTATGCCTTACTTGAAAGTATTGGCTAAGCTCTGAGTGACTGCCGTCTGACCTCACAACCTCCAAAAAAAATAGTGTTGCTTTTTTAGAGCGAATAGTGATAATCGTGGGTTATGAATGATTACAATAAATACTTAGATCATGTATCAATGTGCCAAAAATGATGCAATACAAAATTCACAGAAACCTTTATAGAGGTGTTAGCCTCCTATCTTCCCTGACCTAATCGTTCGACAGATGTTTGTGTGCTTTCAATTTCTTAAGATAATTCCTATTTTTCAGGTACGATATCATCGCAAACTTTTTGGTCCTTGACAAGCAAATCTGGCATAATATTTATATGTATTGTCAACCTACCACTATTATATTCGACTAAATATATTTTAATAACATACATGTATATATTTATTTACCCTATTGCGAATGTCTACACCCGCGTAAATTAGACCCGCTCCCGCAACTTAAAAATCTATCCTGTGATAAAAAAAAGTAATATTTCTAGACTATAATATATATATCTCTGTACTAAAGGAGACGGATTCGCTTTCATACATTCTTGGGCCTAAATGTAAAAAGTTCAGAGTGGCCTCAAGTGAGAGCTTATATATTATTAAACCATCCCTGCAAAATCTGCAGATTTTGAATATCAGAGAGCAGAGTTATAAAAGATTTAGCATCCATGCAGAATTAAAAGCCGACAACTCTCGAAGCAGGCTGCTCCCACTACACACTTCTGTAATGAAGCCTTCATTACCTCTTAGATGCTTACCGTAGTATGAAAGTGCCTGCTTTATCTGATATGTCCCTAAATATATTACAATTAATTCACTTTCTGTAAGCTGGGGAAAATCATTTAAGTTATCATTGTGAACCGTAATTGTAATAACTGATTGACTGAAAGTCAGGCAGCTGTCAGTTGTCACAGCACAGATTAATACGACTTATCCAGTTGATAAACACGAGAATTATTTAATCAATTAACGAAAATCAATTCAGAATTTATTATAATTACACTGTTATTATATTTTTTTAATGTGTATTATTGTTATTATTATGTTTTGTTCACTTTGACTGAAATAATACTACGATAAAAGTGTTTTTATTGACAATATTGTTTGAATCGATCACAGTAATCGATATTTAATCATCGTGGAATAAACTTAATTTTAAGATTTCTCGTCTTCCTGATGTTCAATTGAGCTGTTTTTTTTAAATTTTGGGATAGAAAAATATACAGCTTTTTTTAAGTCATATCTCAACTCATTACAATTTGGCCCAGAAATCCCCGTCTCCTTTTTTCACCCAGATATTAATATATACTGATTATACAAGAACAGAGACATAATTATTGTATAAAGGCACTTTTAGTAGCCAGTAATGCATACAATTTGCGTTCGATTTCTTTGAATAATATAAGTTCGAAATTCAAATCACTTTTCCGCCCGCTAAGAAGTCCTTAACTAAAAAGAACTTTTTTGCTCGCGCTTATAGATAAACAATGTGACTCTTTTCGAATAGAAGGGATGAAACTGAATAGTTTGAGAAAAATTTCAAGAAAATTAATTTATATCAGATATCACCGTAAATGATGATCTGAAAACAAGACTTGTACTATATAAGGCCTCGACCGCAGATCTACCCTTGAAGATGATCATTAGAAATAAAACAACAAGCTTGGTATGGTTTTATTTATTTACAATAACACAATAGATACCTACTAAGTTTAATGAGTATTAAT
Source organism: Eilema griseolum (assembly GCA_963662185.1). Lineage (NCBI taxonomy): Eukaryota > Metazoa > Arthropoda > Insecta > Lepidoptera > Erebidae > Eilema > Eilema griseolum. Next base: position 13,649,615 of record OY759247.1, on the reverse strand, counting down.
ATAAATATTCACTTTAAAAACATTTTGATTTATATCAGATGTCAAAAGAGAAGAATAAAATCTACTTACTAGAATATATTTATTATTATTCAAAATTATTATCGTGTTGTCATCTTTTCAAGTTTATTGTCTAAATACCTACCATGTCTAGTGGTACAATAGAATTTCTGTAAATATATCTAATGTTAATACATTGATCCATAAATTTTACTTAGCTTAATAATGAAGTCTAAATTTTTGTAAATAATTAAAATTTTATTTGTCAAACACAGCTTAGTAACATCTAGTATATAGAGAGATAGGTGAATAAACTGATAACATTTCTTTTAATATATGCTCAATAGGCTTACACCTACTGTAAAGTAAGCATGCCTGAAGTGTTGAAAATTTTATTAAACGACAAGACCTGTTATATATTTCACTTAAATCTATGTTTATATTGTCTGAATTTAAATATTGTCAATATTTCGATATACTCATTATATTTATTACACATTCATATTTTGCGATTGACACCTTAAATTAAACTACAATTAGCAATAAGTACGATTTGTGTATTAGCTGGCCAAAGTCGTTTTTATAAAAATGAGATCCCTTATTAATAATTAGGTCCTTACATTAACATTAAAACTACAATCATAATATGTAAGGTATAGGAAAAAAGAACATTTCATATTGTATAATTTAAAATTATTGTCTAAATTCTTTTATGAATCCGTTTTTCCCTACGTCTTGACAATGATTCATTAAGAGAAGAGATCATAATTTAGGTAATTTATTGCACCCTATTCCAAACGACAATTTAAGATGGTTTTGACAGACTAGCTGAAACGTCACAAAAGACTCGCAAAATAGATCAATTAGTCGTTGGAATTGAGTGAAGATATAATTGATCGTAGGCCTGTTGGCACTTTACAGTTCATTCTCACCAGGATAGCCTGAGCTATAGAGCGTAGCATCTCCTAGTGGACACTGGCACAGCTACTGATTCTTACGCCGACTTGGTAGACTGCTGTTGCGGTAACCTTTCCTTAACAGAATGTTATCTACTGCTGGGAGTAATAGGTACCTTTTCGTTGTGTGATATGGGACCTTCAATGACCTAAAATAATAAAATTTTGGAGATTCCTTGCTACTGGACTGCCAGCGATTCTTGTTAAATGATTCCATGTGATTGTTAGATGTTACGATAGGTGGTAAGGGCAGAGGGTTAGTGTTTTGAAAGTCATTGTTTAGCGGTCGGTGGAGGATCCTGCCGGTCGGGTGCGAGTGAGGAGGTACTGGCGGCGGCGATAGGTCGGTGTCGTCTGAATCGATTGCTGAGTCAGCTTCGGCACTAGAGATATATTGCCTGTCAACAATGGACAGATATGAAAAAAAGGCATTTTAACTAAAAAAAAACGAGCACAAAATATTTTTTAGATAATAGACTTGGTTGAAAGTTATAGTATGATTGTTAATAAGTTATAAGGTACCTAATACGACCATAAAACTGGAGCAAGAATCTCACTAATTGTGATTTTTTGATAACATTTGATCTTATTTATGCATGTATTGTAATTATAATATAGGTATTGTATTATAAATCATTGTAAAGTATCCAATTTACTTCTCATAAATAATGCTAAATAAAATTTAAAACCAGAAACTATTAACTGCTGGCAGCATTGTCATTCAACGTGGTAATGCTGCCAGCCTTCTGTGGACGTTACCGATCGGTGATGATGCGAAGGAATTTCTAGACGCATTATGTATGTAAATTTATTATTTATTTATTTTTGTACCTAATAATAGTTTCTAGTTACAAGGTATTAAATAAAATATCATACTTTTACGTATATCTTTCTCTCCACTAATTTTTTTCAAACCACAAAATTTTAACTTTCATTTTTAAGAAGGTTAAGGTTTTGGTTTGAAAAACTTACTATTCACAAAATACAGTTTAGACCTTGATGTCTTTTTTACTCATGTCTAGAATAGTTTCTAAGTCATACTTACTTAAAATATACCTAATCAACATCATAACACTGACAATATATCATCCTGATATTTATAAAATAGCCGAGAAGTGCAAGTGAGAAAAATGTTTTTATAAATAATATTAATACCTAACTTTTCTGTACCACACCTAATGAGATAAAAGTTGAATCCACAATAATATATATCCGAAGCTCTAAGTGAATGCTAAACAATATTTCCTGTTCAGTACGTCCACATCCGGAAAACAGGAAGCGGTGGTAGATTTCCATTTCTAACTGTAGATAATATATTGTCGCCAGCAGACTATTGCATACAATAGAACTAAAGCCGGACGAAACAGAACAATACGAATTTATCTCGTAATTATGTAACAAAGAAGCTATTTATAGACCTTTAGAAATAATTAGATTATGATACTCACCTAATTCCGAAATTCTCGTCAGCGGAATGCTTCCTGTAAATTATATATACACTTTAAAATGTAACTTATTAATTTCTTAAACATAAAACGACGTATCACTTCCAACAACTAGTTTTATCTAACACATAATCTGAGAACAATACTCTCTGCATTCAGTCATGCCTAGGTAGTAGCCCTCTAGTCAACTCTAAACACAGACATGCGACGTAACTTTTCTGATCTTTTTGAACGTCACAACCAAAGCAGTTCTACTACCCTTCAGACATCCTTAATTAGTTACTAACTAACAGATACATGCGACACGTTAATGACTTTTAGTATTCCCTTTACAGCCTTACCCACAGCCCTGGACATTTTACGAATAATGTTACAATGCATCGATCATTAATGCATCTAATATTTATCTACACATCAGGCCTAGAACATTCAAACATAAATAACTGTCTACACATTTACTGATGTTATGTATTTAACCTGTATAGCTCTTGTCCAGGCCATAGAAGCCTAGCTCTTCCTGATCTACTATATCGTCCACCTGAGAACCTAAATGAAGGTAATAGACCTAACCGAGCTAGAGAACCAATGTGACGTTTTTCGAAATTTATTTGATCTGCGTCATCTGTAAAAAATAAACAAAAGCTATTACGGGTACAAACCCTTTTACCCTAAATCAAAACAGTATTACGTAGCATACCATATAACGAACTATAATCCCCTTAACAATGCAACATGTCGAAAGATTAAAATTTACCGTTGTTCTGTCATATCCACAATTTCAAACTACAAAACAATGGTAATTGTACGATTTTTGCGTGTATTTTAACAGACGTAGTCGACATACACTTGGTAACGATGATTCTTAATAGTTCCTTCGAAGGAACTAGGTACTGAGGATAATTTTCTTTATGTCAACCACGCTCTGCTACTATCTTGTCGATCCCTCCCACCAGAATACAGCTATAGCAGATCACTGTATGATAGTTTTACTGATAATGAGTATGAGTGAAAATCGTTTCCTGAATTATTTTATATTTACATTTAAACTATCATGGTCAGTCACATCAGTATCAAAATAAACGGGATATTTACCATGTTTCATAGTTTTGAGTTTCCGATATTTCGGTGCTAAAAACAATGAAAAATGGTAAATATCCCGTTTATTTTGATACTGATATTTTATATTTTTCTACATACTACATATACGTTGAAAGGAATTCCTTTTTTTAGTTCGTTAATAGTAAATTTTAGACTGATACCGTGAAATGAAATTTAAATTAAGAGTCGAACTTATCTAAATCTACTCACCTACGGATCGTTTATCTCCATCGATTTCATTCTGATCTACACCTTCATCGGCTTCAGAGTCAGGGTAAGTTATTATGTATCTTTTAGTGCGTGGATTCTGTTCGATGTAATTTGGCCTATAAAGCCCGTGATTTGGCATGCCAGCTAGGGTTCTTTTCAAATTTGCGTTGTCATCAAAATCTTTAGGAATATAATTATCATAGTACTGGTCAAATGCACTACGTTTGTATATTTGGGACATAGCAGGGAACATATCGGGATTGACAGATTGCTGGTAATCATATATTTCATTAATATCAAGAGGGTGATCAATTTCAGACAGTGGTGGTACTGAATTCTGATAGTAGGGGTAATAATATTCATCCTCATTACCCTCATCTTTCTTATGAATGAGCAATCCGTTACGTGCCATAGCGGCAATGTTCCTTTTATCGTTTGATGGGTTGTACTGTCCCCTGCCTACGCGGTATCCATCTCTAGCCAAAGCTTGGATATTCCTCTTCATGGCGGCATAGCTCCGAAGTCGAGCAATTGAGGCAACATTTCTTTTCTCCTGAGATTCGTCTTGATTAGGATCTTGTTTTTCTGCTTCCACATAAGGCGATCTATAGGTTGGCAATAACCCATTTTTAGCAAGTGTAGAAATACCTCGCTTGTAACTAAATTTAGAAGCAGCACTTCTCAGATACCCGTCCCTGGCTAACGCTGCAATATTTCTTCTAGGAAATGAAGGCCATTGGCCAACCGAATCAGTTGGGAAACTTGCCACCTAGATGGAACAATAAGGTTTTGAAATAACACATGAAAACTTCCGATCGTCAGTGTAATAAATAGAAAAAATGTATACTAGTTTCACTTATATTAAATTACCTGCTCAATGTAGGTGGATAACGCTGCTGCTAAAGCAGCAACTAGTAGAAGGCACCTACGGTGCCTCCTTATGTTTATTGGTGCGTTGTTCATCTAACAAACAACAAAAAAATTCAAGTATAAGACATCATTTTATAAGACGAAAAAAAGTCGTATTAATTCGAAAATTAATGTTGTGGCTAATTGAAAATTGCTGAAATTTAAACGTCACGTGGATAATTATGGAAATTATCGCCTCCACAATCTTAAGGGCACAGTGTCAATAGTTTCAATCAGTCAATTGTAAATATTAATATTCTTCTTCATACACTTTTAAAACTGTATAATTTTTTTAAAGTTCTTGTACTTAACAATCCTCCCATTTGGGAGAAATTCACCCAATTATTAAAGTACTTAGAGTCAATCCTCAGATGTTAGTACTCACTGCTTATCTTTTGAGCAAGTGTATTGATTATATTATCTATAACATAAACAACAGGTAGTAGAGTTGAGGTAATGGCCTGTCTTTTGAAAAGATATAAAGTTGGCAGATTCAATTACGTGAGCCCAAGTTGTTGCGACGCACCTGAGCATCTTTTTAGCCTTTAAATGGTAATTTTTCTTCTAAAACGTTTGCTCTAGACTAAATACCTTCATTTATAAACATATAATATAATTTTACACAATTACGTAATGATCTAGCTTAAATAACATTTAAAAGCCGTTTAAAATTGCCATTTCAGTGATTTGAGTATAATGTCTTATTATAAGTAATCGTAATCATAAATAACAACGATGAAGCACCGTCACAAGACGCCCTTTTTCTTACAAAATCATAAGTAAGCGGAGAAGGGAAGTATTAGAAAGATAAATGTAGAAAATTAAAGTTGACTCAAGTCGACAACATTAGCATCGCAATATTCAAGAAAATTAATAGAACTCCGGTCATCGACATATAAGCAGGGTTGGGTAGTATTTTAATTACTTGTAATTGCAATACGTAGTTGAAATACAAACACGTATTTTGTATTTGTATTTCAAATACTTCCTTGAAAATTAATTTGTAATTTGTATTTTAAATACCTGACGTCGAGATATTGGTGGTAAAGAAATCGACTGTACGATCAAGAGATCCGGGTTTGAATCCTGGCCATTACATTACCTACGTGAACCCACTCCTAACACAACAATTTAGCTTAGTTGTAGGGGTTAGACGGAATATTGGTTATTTCGGTTGCTAATATTCTTTAAAAAAATAAAAAGTCAGTCAAGTGGGAACTCGCACTACAAGGTCTCTGTACAAAAATGAATTCAGGGACGTAATTAAGATACATAAACCGCAATATGTTTTGATTGCATAAACTTAGAAGTTTGATTTTTGCACAGTTTCAAGATTTTACAGACTTGAGTATGTGGTATGAATTTCAGCTAAAATGCAATTCAGAAATAAAGGTCTTGACTCACGGACAGGCATACGTACTACCAAGTGATTGTATTAGGGTTTCCATTTTTTCCCTCTCGAGTTACGGAACCCATAAAAAGAATAAAAAGACCCACAGAAGGTTCATCTGTCGGTTTGAGACCGATATAATAATGACTTACGTATTTTGTATTTCAATTAAACATTATTTTGTAATTTGTATTTTAATTAAAGCACACAGCACAAATTTTAATCAGTAAAAACGAAATTCTCAAAGCTAATTAATGAAAGCTTAAACTTGTATATTTAATGAGATTTAGAACATTTGTTTGATGATCAAAACAATAAAGAAAAAGAAAAAGGAGGTAGGACACGACGGTATTTCCGTCCAATTGAGTTCCGTTCTAACTGGGGAAGTACCTCCGTCCTACAAAATACCGCGGCCATAATAAGCTCGTGTTGTATTCCCGGCAGTGAGAAGGGTAGCCAAAGCTCACTGGAGGGTTTGTGCTGTCAGTGGTAAGACCAAAAGCTTGTTCTGCTTTGTCTTTTACACTGACGGCACAGAAACTCTCAATGCTTGCAGGGTTGGCAGCGCGAGTGTGACTCTCTTGGTTTTGCACACGTCTATAGGTCACGGTGACCACTTGCCATCAGGTGGGCCGTGTGCTTGTCTGCCACCTAAGTAGTATAAAAAACACAATGATGAAAAATACCATTTTCTTTTGTAGTTATTTATGTTCCCTTCTTGTCATTGATTAAATTATTTGAATGCTATTTTTACATTATTTATAACTGAAGGCAGTCACGTCAAAAGTATGTGATCATATTGTGTATCCCTCCTACACTATTCTATTCGAATAACCCGATAAAATATGAATCGCAGGTATGAAATAATTAGATCGTCTACTATCCTGTCCTTTAACAAGCTCATCCCTTAGCTACCTGAATGGCACATGATTAAATTTCCAATAAGTATTCTGTTGCGATAAAGGATTAATTACCACAACAGAATACTTAACGTACAATAAAATATTTGTTTATCAAGCAAAATATAATTATGTTTACAGGACACGCCAATTTGACTTCATCTCGCCTGATGGTAAGCTAAAGGCAGTCTCAGGAGAGAGGGTCACCATTACAGACACCTACTCGTAGCATGTTATAACGGTGGCACTCAACTTGACGGCCGCAACAGATGCATATTCACAGTCCCGGATTCTTTACCCGGGACTGTAGAAAGAAAGAAATACGCGAGCTGGTAAGAATTCTAGGTCTTAATGGTGCGGCAAAGAAAAGTCTCCGAACCGCTTGGCTCTTGATCGGAAACTCTGTACCGTGTGCGAGTGACATTGAAGCCTTGCACGTGTTGTTATTTTAGATATTTACCTATTCTTACGAGTATTAAAAACATTTCATAGCGATTGTTTTAATAGTCATACAGTTACAGAGGTTTTAACAGACATGGTCACAGGGAGAAACCGTCAGCTAATGTAATAAAAAATCTACCCCGAAGAAGTCTCAACAGGTCTTAAGGCGTGACCTGAATTAATTTTCATTGGAAGTGACATCTGTAGCAGCAACTAAATTGATAATAATAAAAAAATAAATAAAACCAAGTATTCCATAACATTGGCACATCGGAACAATAATTGAGATTATTGATTTCAAATTATTAGATAGCTACAAGATTGTACGAGTATTTATTACAAATTTCATGAAAGTGATACAAAGTCAATCACTTTATTACTGTTAGCGTTTTACTTGAAAATGAGACGAAGTGCTACAAAAAGAAATATCTTTGTGAATAAAGTGGTTTACACAGAAAAGAATGAAAACATTTTAAAACATTCTGTAAGCTTGTACTGGTAGGTACGAGATATGCGTGCGGATCACTCTTAAGCTAAACAGTGAATAGTTGAAATTTTATCTGTTTAACATGGCATACCACTACCTTTTGTCTGAGGTACAGTCGACAAAGGATATAAGCATACACCTTTTTGGAATAGTTGTAGGAAAAGGTGTACTTAGGTACATATTTCGATAATTGTATCAACCTTCAGGAGAAAATTTAAATGCAATGAAAATTTACTTGGACTTCAAATAGTTTGTTCTTTAATAAGAACCTAAATTACTCAGAGTGTCACCGGGATTAGCGCTCGAAGAAAGAAGAAGAAATAGGGATTTCCCTGTTACGCCCAAAATTTGCTTTTAGGAGCCCCGGATCCGCAAATTGATTTTCATGTCGAATTTTCTGGAAGCGACTTAGTAAATTGTTCAGGAGATGCTAAGTGAGATTTTTAATAAACCACCCAATAAACTTGAGGTGTTGATAGCCTCTGTGGCGTTGCAGTAGTGGACACGCCCGCTACGCAGGAAGTGCGGTTTCGATCCGTGCTCAGGGCAAATATACACTGAGCATGATAATATGGTAGTCGTTACGGGTAGTTGGAGCTCTTAAAAATCCGACAAGTCTAACTACAGACCTTTGATATCACCAAGCTTGAGGAGGTCAGGTGGCAGGCGCTTCACAGAAAATATCGAAGCTCAGCCGCATCTTAGTTAGACTAGAGAGCCGACCCTAACTGAGTTGGAAAAAGGCTCAAAGAATGAAACTTGATGTGCTGTTGAAGTTGAATTGAATTTGAATTAATGACGCGCCTAACATCTATTTATTAATGATTGCTTTTGATGTAGTTGCAGGTAACAATACGGATCGGACTTCTTAAAAAACAACGGTCCCAACCCTAGAGATTGCCGGTATTTTATGGGTAGACTAGTTATCGCAGTATAAGAAAACCAATCCCAATCGAGACCCACGGCTCTATACTTTTCGTTTTTATTACCGAATTACATGATTCCTAGATACCTAGATCCAGCTAATAAAATTTCATAAATTACAGCACTATGTGTGTCATCTTATTTATTTCTTCTACTTTAAAATAACCTTTATGTTATTTTGCTGTAATTTGTTTCATATTGTAGGTAGATTTTACTTAGTTTATTAAACTAGATGGATTTAAATGGGTTAAACATAGCTTTAAAAATTAAATACAACTAATTATAAATTTGGAAAATAATTAAAATTTAATTAGTCAAAAAATCTAAATCATGTACTAAAATAAAACTATTGAATGTATCTGTATTCTATTTTCAATTTCATTAATCAAATTGAGAAGGTTGGTTTAACGTTGGTACGCACCTTTTATTTAAAAAGTTGTTTTAACTTAGTATATATTATTTTAAATTAATAAAATACAATATTTCAATAAGAATTCTGTTGCATTTTGAATTTCAGCAACTGGCAACCAGCCACATTTTTTACGAAACGCTACCAAGCAAAACTTGTTGCATCGATGCTTTCTTTAAGGTTCTACCCAACTTAATTTTTATCAAGGAACCATATGGAAACCAAGAACAAAAAACACAGGAACAGTTTCTATTTAGCAAACTTATTAAAATACTTACAATGATTGGCTGCCCTCCCAGCTACAGTTCACTTTATAAACTTTAAACCAACTTCAATCTACCACTTCTTGCTATGGCTCGATTACAGGGTGATCTTGGCGGGAATGGATGTCGGAGGGCAGCAACAGGCCTTTTATACAAACCGAAACTTTATTTGCGCATGCGTGCTTATTACTAGGGACTAGATTACACTTGCACCAACATTGAATGCATTTTTGATGGTCAATTAGTTATTTTGCAGTTAACACAGATTGTACGTAAATTAGTACAGATTTTGGAAACAGACTAGGTAGGTAAAGTAGCTCTAGGACATCGTAAGGCAATCAGTAGATGTACCGGCTTGTACCTGTTGTTAGCTTGGGCACTGAAGACCTTGGTGAAGTCTCTTAAGCTCTTATCTCTATATCGTTTACCTAGTACCTACAATATTTCATTAATTAGATATATGTATAGCTGCGTGGTTCCCGGCAGAGTAGAATTTGGACCACCCCACCCCATCTCTTCCCATGCGGTGTCGTACAAGGCGACTAAGGGATAGGGGTATTTAACATCAGACAGATATATACAGCCCAGACTCAGCCTCAGATGCAAGGATTGAGTCAACAATAGTGCCCGGAAGATGACAATAGGCTCATCCCCTATTACGTGGGACCGAATTCAATGATTGGTGAAATGGGGGCGTTAATTCACCTCTGACTAACCATCCGGGGATAAAGCCGTGATTATATCTATGTTTGTAGGTATTTTTTGTTTTGTTCTCATATGCAGTAGACACTTTATTTCGATTTAGTTTTCATATTTAAAGCGAGATCAATAGGAGTTCGTTCTCTAAGCGAGAAAGAGGGATTCTTCATCCTTTCACGGTAAAAAACGAACACTAAGTATAGCACGTCATGACAAGCACAAACCAAGGTTTTACATCTTAAAAGATCTGCTTTTGCTTTATTGTGTGTCTCTTTTCTTAAATACTCTACCCATTAGTTATATTACCTAATAACTATGCCCTTAAATTTTAATGAAACTTATAGGTAGATTTTGATAGTAGACTAAGTAAATTATTTAATTTATTTCATTAAATATTATAATTCTCCAACATAACTTATAGAAAATACCACGAATACTTAGCCAAACAAGGTATGATTCTAACTGCCAGTGTAACACTCCCTATCATGTTCTATTTTTAAACTTAGTGAGTGAAATATTAAACGATTTTTTTAGAAATCTTGTTTTTTTCCACTGTGATGGTTGCAAAAGTGTTAGATTTTTTTATAGAGTACTAACTGTTGTTGGTGGCTTCGCCTGCATAAATTCTAAAAAGTCTAAAGTCTAAATCGCCGGAACTTATTGCCCCAATGAGCCCCAATCACATTCGTAAGCCTTAGCCGAGTGGACCCGCCATGATATTTTCTTTTATTTACCACTTAGGTAGCAGACAAGCACGGCCACTGAGAAGCGGTTACTGCCTAAAGGCGTGTGTCAGCCAGTGACGTCATACTTGCATCAACAACCCTGTAAGAACCTTCTAATAAACCTCTAAGAAGTCCATATTGTACTCGCTTGGGAAATGTGTGAGACAATTCCACAACTTGAGTGCACGCGGAATGGAGTTCCATCCCTACCTCATTGTACGCACTTCAATATGTATGGCGAGCGGTGTGATGATAGAACGTGGGCTTGGGCGTGGGCATCGTGAATAATACTATCTAATCTATAATATCATGCTAGCGGTAGAATTCTCGATCACGCATGTTTAACTTTCGAAATTCAATAAGCGTGGAAATAGAAATTCATCATTACTTGACTTAATGTAAAGGCAAATATTGTGTCGTTTGGAATCCTGCATACTTGTGAGCTATCCTGCTAGCGAGTGCAGTTTGGTACGTCACCTCCTACCTCTGTTCACAAGTAGGAGATCAAAGCCTGTGTCAGTCTTAGGTATCTATTAATCGGCAGATGTATCGGCCAGCTGGTGAGATTGACTCGAAAGACCTACCGATACTTTATTTTTTCTTTAGCTTAAGTGTAGTGATCGTAGCACAAAAATAAATACATATAATCACGTCTTTATCCCCGAAGGGTTAGGCAGAGGTGAATAAGTATACCTACTTAAATAGTAAAATGAAACGAATTATAGATAAGAAACTGTTCTTATTTAATTTTTCATAATAAAACTACTTGAATTTAACATAATTATTTATTTTCTTAATATAATACATATCTAATTATCAGAACAGATGCCGTGGATCTTTTTGAATGTTTGAATTGTCTATCCCTGCTGTGACGTTGGATGTAACAGTGCCGTCAACTTTATTTACATTGGTCAATTCTGTAGTTGTATTTATATTCGAGTTACTTTCCTCTGTAACTGTCACCTCTGTAGTCGAGTTTAATTCTTCTGATGTCGTGATCTTATCATTGGCCAGCGTTGTTACTTGCAGAGGGCCGTGGGTACCTTCAGCGACGGTATAGTTTTCATCACATCCACCAGCTTTAAACCTTGAACAGTAGCCATTACGACAGAATGGGAAAAAGCCGGCGCATTGAACTAACAGGCCGAAGTTACCCGGAAAACAGTGTAGGGCAGCAGAACAACTAACGCATTTATAACCAGGCTGAAATTGAAAAAATAATAACATTCTATCAATTAAAATGGAAATATACCATTATCTTTGTGTTAGAAATGTATGTTAAGTACAGTCACTTCTAATACTTATATATAGTAACCATTGCTGCATTGAGGTGTTTAAGAAGAATCTGTATTAAAGATAAACAAAAAATGTACAACTGTTCTCTACTTATTCATCAATCTTGGCCTGATGGGTACACTCTACCTCTTATAAATTAAATAGTGGCATAATGAATAGATTTTTTCATTTTTTTCAAAGAGAGACTTGAGATTGAGACCCTGCAAACTTGATACTGCATCTTGTATTTAAATTTTGTGAAACCGCTCTACACTAGCTCTGCCATGGACCAACTCGTGGATACACATATTATCCATGTAAATAATATTTACTATATATACAAATCGTGGCAAAGGGAAACGGAAGGTGGGACGCCTAGTAAGATGGACGGACGACGAAAAGTGGCTGGGATAAACTGGATGCGCAAAGATCGGGTGCTGTAGCGCACAATGGGAGAGGTCTATGTTCAGCAGTGAACTGCAATTAGAAAAGTTTATTGATTGATTGATACAAATCGACGAGGTAAGTTTTTAAATAAACACAATAGTATACTTTCAACTGGCTGAAAAATCTTTTGTTAATATTTCTATATAATAACTGTTATCCATACCACATGTAAATAGTTACAAGCCCAAGGTAGTAGTCACACTTTTCAGTCCTACCAAATTATCGTTCCTTTAGATTTAAAGCAACGAATTGATAAACAACATAAATAAATGAAGATTTACAAATGCCAGAACGTTTCGCAACGACACTTAAGCGTCGTGGCCGGTCCCGCGGTGATTTGAAGCCTCATACGATTCAACACTGATTGGCCGCTTTGGGAGCCCTGCTATCAACTTACTGTCTCTATAATTTAAGTAAGTAACTTTCCAGTCCTTAGATACATTTACTTCTGGAAACTTCCACGATACTTGGAAAGTAATTTTAATGTTAAAATGAAGTGTGATGAACGAGATGTTTTAATATTTGAATATATTTTCTTTCTAAAGTTTTTTTTTCTACCTTCAAAAATTCAAATGTCGATCCCAGGCTCTGCGATGAAAACCTAGGATCCTACCGGGAGAAATGAAAATATGATGACGATATTTAAAATAACCCTTATAAAAGAACTACAGAAGTATACCTACACTTTAAATAAAACAATTACTTATTTCAAACGTTGTGTAATTTTGAAACCTTTTAAAAATATCGTCCCATTTGACTTTTCTGTTTCATGTCATTAGTCGACGTCACTGTGACGTCATCATTTGCATTATGTAGCTCACTTTTACCATCACTGGACGTCTCTTTCAATTTATCTTTATCACCATCTGTTGACTTAATCTTGAATTTGTTATCAACGCATCTCTCAGATTTAGTTGCTGAACAATAACCGTTGCTGCAGTAGGGCATTTGGCCTGAGCACTGGATCAAAAGTGCAAAGTTCCCTGGAAAACAGTGGAGTGCGGTGCTACAATCGGTGCACTTGTAACCTGGCTGTGAATATATAAAAAAGATTGTTAAGCTTTATATTTTTATGTACCTTTTGTTTATCTAATGTGGAATGAAGAGTCTCGCTTGTCTAATTGCAAGATTATTCTGTTGCTTGTACCTAGTGGAAATTGAAAGTACTTAGATACATTTCCAAAAAATATGCCAAAAAATACTTACATTTCCTACTTTTATAATTCTATAGGATATTTATAACGGCATCAATCAATCATTTAGTTATTAGTATATTGCAGTCTACTATTAGACATAGGCTCCTCTTGCAGACATGCAGTCTATCCCACCTACCATGTTCAGGTCGTGAGCTGTTAACCTAGACCTGCATACTACGCTCGAGGAGGTGAAAGGTGGCTGCACCCCATGCCTACTTTTCACTCTGCTATGAAGACGAAGGGAAGTCGCCAACCGTGAGCCTTCTACAGGGCCGCTTCCGCCGCGGTATTTCCCGTAGACGGCAGCGTCCTCCCAGGAAGGGAGAGAGACATTGCATACTGTCTGTGTTGGCCAGAGTGCACCACGTGGAGGTTTGGCAATGGAGATAACCAAAATCTACCTATATTTAAATAGTGCGTCTCAGCGTTCTCTGCTCTATGCGTGTGTGTTTTATATTCTCATAATATTATTAAAGGGATCAGGCGCCCGTATGGATGCACACGTATGAGGCAGCGGACGGCTGACAGTTTATACGGAACATTTTATACCTCTTTGAAGTAATTGCAGAACCAAGGATTATAATGTGCTCTGGATATAGCACTCGAGTAGACATCAAAGTGACTATCGGCTGCACGAGTTGCGTCCGACACTGAAAATTGTGAAAATGATCATGTAAAAAATAAAGATATGAATACAAGAAATAAATATTTTACGCCATTCTACAACACTACCTAGGCCCAAAGTAGGTAATAGGTAAGCAGCTTAACTACCTTGTGTAGATAATTTATACTAGGTAATATTATAAAGCTGAAAAATTTGTTTGTTTTTCTTATCTACATACTTATAATGAAATTATGTAAGAAGAAGAGTTATACGTTTGGTTTCACTTACCTATTTCCGTTTTTCCATGTATAAAAACAAAATTAATCTGAAACAAAAACGATGAAAAGTTTGTAATTTTCGCATCGCAAGCAGTGTTAAGTACGTATCTTGATAGATACTTAACATGCCATGTATCTGATTGAGTTTTAGGACATTATTTCAAAACTAATTTCTTATTTCATTTTGGTAAATGTTTCGCTACAGCACTAAAACAAATAGTTGCAAAATTTCAACACACAGCACTTGTCAATTTTTCTTACGTAGCCTCTGTGGCGTGGTGGTAGGAACGCGTAGACTGCTACGCAGGGGGCACTAGTTCGATGCTTGCTTAGTGCAAATATTTGAATGCATTGATATGTCTAGTTGCCGTTACGAATAGTCGGAGTCCTCAAAAGTCCAACTAGTCTAACTACAGAACTTGTATATCGACAATTGGATATGGAAGCTACACAACTGTCGCTTCCCAGAAAATATCCAAGTTCAGATGCATCACAGTTAAACTGGAAAGCCCAAGTCTCGAAGAATGATTCCTTACGAATTCCATATTTTTTAAATGCATTAATGACTTAAGTTTTATTTTTTAACCCTAGATGTATCGAACGCAAACCTCCTACCTAATACAATTTTGTGCAGCTAGAGTAGATAACTTGACTTTTAAATCTTACTTAAGAACAACACTACAAAGTAAAAATGGTTTTATAAATAAAATGAAATAAGTACCAACCATTAATGCCAAAATTGCAGTAACCGCCATTTCTACGCTTTTTTTTTAATGTTGAGAGCTCCTACACACGTTTGCCACCACCCCAAAACAAATTGTTAATGAGAGACGTATAATAGACGCTGCTTTTATACCAGGGAATGAATTATTTCAATGTACCGCTATGTTGGGGGTAAGATAGATGAGTGGCAAAATAAAAAGAACTTGGTATGTTATCTTGAACTAATATCGCAAGAAGAAGAAGCGATACGACTGACAGTAAATGTCGTGTTTAACTATATCTACTTACTTAATAGCTCAGTGAAAATAAAACACTGAAACAAATTATAGCGTTCATCGACCAGTCAGTCAGAGACATTTATATTGAATCTTGTATTGATTTCTAAAGTGGTAATGACGGTGAGAGACCTAAGTAGAGTGAGAAATAGCTTAACCGATTTATTAAAATGAGATATCTACCCAGATAAAACATAAAAAATCTGTATTTTACAGTCTGTACCATGGTGAGTGTTCTGATGAGCTCTTCCAATTAGTCCCACCCTCCCCTTTCCTACACAGGACAACACGTGCAGGTCTTAGACGTCACCCGCACACGGTGCAGAATATCCGATCAAGAACCAAGCGGTTCGGTGATTCTTTCCTCTGTCGCACCATTAAGGCCTGGAATTCATTACCACCTCGCGTGTTTCCTTCTTCCTACAGTCCCAGGTCCTTTAAGCGGGGCGTGATAAAGCATATAATGAGGCCGTCAAGCTGAGTGTCACCATAGTCACACGGTATGTGTAAGTTATGGTGACCCTCTTTTCTGAGACTTTGTCTTCAGCTTACCATCAGGCAAGGCGAAGTCTAATTGACGTGTTCTATATAAAAAAAATAATAATATTGATATCTCAATACATGACTATCACGATGTTAAAAGTTTCTTTAAGATAGGCGTTAGAAGGTTTTTTACACGAGGGCGGGTGATAGATAGATGCACCTATATCGGGACAAATATATATCATTTCAGGAGAAGGTAGGACACGACGGTATTACCGTCCAATTGAGGACTCCGACTGGGGAAGTACCTCCGCTCTACAGAATACCGCGGCATAATAATTCTGGCGGCGAGTAGGGTAGCCAGGCTCACTGGAGAGATTTTGTACTGTCAGTGGGAAGACCAAAGGCTTGTCCTGTTTTGTCTTTTACACTGACGGCACAGAAACTCTTGTGTTTATGAGTTGGCAGCGCGAGTGTGACTCCATTGGTGTTGCACACGTCCATAGGCCTCGGTAACCACTTTCCATCAGGTGGGGTGTGTGCTTGTCTGCCAACCAGGTAGTATATTTTTTTTTTTTAATCTAATTTAAACTGTGCTTAGAATGTGCTCTATACGCGCTATAGGTAGGTACAAACACGTTTCTTGGGTGTATTTTGTAAATTGCACGGGGTGTTACGGCAGTGGACGAGGTCAAAATCACCAAGCATTGATTACTTATTACTAAACAATCAACGCGCGCTAGGGCCTCGTATGTCTCTTGACTTAGGTCCAAGATAGGTGTCCCGAGGCATACGTTGTATCGGCCAGAGATCATTAATCGCTATCGCATGTAGTTTACCAAGCAGGACAACCGAATAAAACGATAGTGAAGTGTTAATGTTAATACGATACTTGCACGCGACCAACGATTACCTGCCTACTTGACACTGTCGCTTTCTTGTCGTCGCAGTTGAATGAATACGGTGTTAGAAAATAGCTGTAATATACACATATTACGCGATATAATCACAAGTTGAATACATACATCGCTGTCGTTTAAATTTGAATAACATTATTTTTACTAAGCGCGTGCGTAGTTGTAAACACCGATCCCAATTTGCTATTGAAAAATAAAACTGTCAGCACTCTGCAGATAGAAGTGAAAACAGGCTGTATAAAAAGTAAGAACTATTTAGACTGCTACACATTATGAATAAGACATTGTGAAAATTCAATATTATTTCCCCAAATATGAGGGAAAAAGTTGAAGCTGGTATACATAAATTTAAAACTACCCACATGTAGAATATTGTCAAATATTGTAGTATTTTGAAATATAACTTTATAACCGTTCCTGTTTCGCCTCACGGCATTCTCAAAAGTTTGTATTGGCACAAACTTTTGAGAATGCCGTGAGGCGAAACCGGTCAGGTGAAAAATTAAATACATTGGAAAAGTACAGTGTCTTATTCAATATAAGAACTATTTACTTCACAAAATGCCTAAAAACTTTTTCACTTCATCGAGGTGGCCATACATGTAAATTGACAAGTTTTCTACTCAAAAATGTGTGAAACAGTTGCATTGTAATCAGAACATAGTCTCTTTTTTATACCACTTGGGTGGCAGACAAGCACACGGCCCACCATTTGAAGCGGTTACCGTGGCCCATGGACGTGTGCAACACTAGGGACGTCACTCACGCTGCCGACCCTGAAGAACCCCATATTGTAGGAGCATGGGAAAACCGCAGCAGGGAGTTCATTCCACAGCTTGAGTGTGCGTGGGATGAAGTTTCTTTCATACCGCACAGTGCGTTCCGTACGAAGGTATATCTATACTAACTAATCTATCTACGGTGGTGTTTATATGTATCAGAAATGTCATGGTTAAAACCGCGCGTCATCCGAGCAAGATCGAATTTCAATTTAATAGGCTGGACTAAAGATGACTGGTTTCAAATGGTTTTGCTACGATTGCGCGTGTAAGATGCTCCTACGTCGTCGTTTCAGAAGCAAAGCCTTCTACTAAGGCTGCTGACTACATCAGACAAACAAATATTCGCAGGCATAGACAGGTAGCAAGGGGCTCCGCCAAAACCTTTGAAGCTAAGTCAATTAACCTCACCTGCAAGCTAGTACACCTGCTTTTAGACGGACGAGGATTTGGTATTTTCCTTTGGGGGTCAGGAAAACGATGGCAGTTGATCCCATAAAAGCTGTATAAACTATACCTAGGCAAGGAAAAGGAGTGAGGGCCCCGGGTTCGGAGATGAAAGCCTCCTATGCAACCAGGAATAACGCTAAGAAGGTGGTGATAATGATGATAATCCATCGTAGGCATATTGAGAAAAAAAAAGTGTAATAAATATTATATTAATTTATTCGATTTCTTATAAAATATATTTCACTTACATAGTAAAATACGCCGTGTGGTTCCCGGCAGAGTAAAAATTGGGTCACCCCATCTCTTCCCGTGTGGTGTCGTACTAGACAACTAAGGGATAGGGATGTTTAACATCAGACTGATTATATACAGCCCAAACTCATCCTCAGATGTATGGCTTGAGCCAACAATAGAGCCCGGCAAACGGCATTAGGCTCACCCCCTATTACGTGGGACCTAATTCAATGATTGGCGAAATATGGGAGTTAATTCAACTCTACCTAACCTTCCAGGGATAAAGACGTAATTATATGTATGTACATTTGTATGTATGAATTATAATTATTATCATCTATGAATACATCTACAATATAAAATTAGTGATACCTCAACCAGATAATCGTGTAACACACAATATAAATATAGGTGGGGTAGGTACAGTCAGCATCAGAACTATCTTGATTACAAACTCTCAAAATAATCTTGTAGTATTAAGAGTAAATCAAACTGTTTTCTTGATTTAAATTGTATTATTGTTCGAACTAAAGGTGTGTATCAAATATCAGAACATTCAGTCAGCAGGAAAGGGGGAAACCAAGGTATTAATATCATTTTGAGTACTTTGTTGGTCAATATTGATCTGATGCAGACTGTACAGGTACAGTCTATATCGGTATTAGCTATAGACATTACAAACAAAAAGTTTTCGACCACTTTAGCCCTAAAACTTTATATAAAATAATGAGCAGACATTAAAAAATGATTCCTGTGGAGAATACAAAATTATATCATTATTTATTTCATTTCAAAGTAAAAATTGTTTATAGCGTTCAGAAACTTCTGAAGGCGATTGTACAAAGCTTAATTAATTATACAATATACATACATATATCACGCCTATTTTTCTCTGGGGTAACCAGAGTCAACAGCATGCTATTTAAATCGATTAAGATATAGATAAAATTGAACCGGTTCATGCGGGATTCGAACCCGCGATCTTTCCCTTACAGGGGGAACACTCTTGACTACTCAGCCACAAAACCTTCACCCGAAACCATCCAAATTCTTCTATACATATATCCGTCTTACGGCGACGATCGATTTGAATAATTAGCACACTAGATGCTTTAAAATTTCCCGCTATTTGCTTCCATATTCCAGCTTAATTATAAAGAAATAAAATCTAAACAAGTTCTCCTTAACTATTATCCCTACCATAATAATCACAAACTCGTTTCTAACTGCGATCTCAAACTATTCAGTTTACTCTCGACGAAATCCAAGTCGTGAATTCTTTCCAAAGTATTTACATTTGAAGGTTGGGTCACATTTAACGCGCTGTCTTCTATAGGAACATCCACACTCGTATTAACTGGAATATTCCAGATATGTTTCGATACAGGCGTGATTTGATTATTCACGTTGATACTGAGCACATTTCTCGTTTCGTTCTTATTTTGTATCAATCTACTTTCTCCTATATGAGTGTGTTGTGATATTTTTGAAGTAGATAGCCTGGTTGTCATGTCGTTCATTTGATTTAATATATCTGAAACAAAGATGGTATATCAATTAGGACGGTGGATATGATTACCACAGACATGATGGCGTAGCGGTAGTGTTCGACAAATGTAAATATGGATGTACGTCTATACTCCATTCGGTCTTAACTACTTAACTAAAAGCCAGGTAGGTACAGCTTTCACACTGTGTGAACCTAGGTGTTTAAACTATCTGTCTGTCTTTATATCTACTATCTGTCTTTAAACTGGTGGTAAATATCCCGTTTATTTTGATACTGATGTGTGAACCTATTTAGATTCACATGGTGTGAAAGTTGTACCTAACCTGTGTTACGAATTATTGTACATAAGTAACACATTGTGAGGATCAAAATAAAATACTTTTGTTTCTTTCTTTCTTTCTTTCTAAACAATATTGTAGCGACTTTTTATAAAAACACAGTTTAAACAAAAAAAACTAGGCCAATAATTAACTAACAAGTATTGAATGAAATTTTAAAGCATTTAGTATGCTAACTAATCGATTAAGATATAGAAACAATTGAATCGGTCAGGCGGGATTCGTAACCTGTTGGTTTCTATGTATCTATCTTAGTGGTCAGAGCGTTCCCCCTGTAAGGTAAGGATCGCGGGTTCGAATCCCGCTTGAACCGGGGACAAGTTGGGAACCCTGTGGTCCCAGCACCAGAGGGCCAGATCGAGAGAGATGGCCCTGGGTCAGCCGGGGTGCGAGGGATATGCCTGTCAACCAACAATGACCCGCAGCCGCCGTGCGTTTTTGTTGGTTCAAGTCTGACATAACCTCTCCCACCAGCTCCAGCGGGGAGGTATCCGTGGGCATTTTTCGCACGAAATAAAAACTGCAATAGCAGAAGACGTATCGCTGCAACCCTGTGACGCTACTAGTTTCTATGTCTTTCTGTGAAATATCATCGATAGCTAACGACACTTCGTCGTCTGCTGCTGCTGTATGCGGTCGGCTATGAACTCGTATCTTAAGTATGTTTATCCACATTCTACAACACTAATTAAATATAGGCCGGTAAATGTAGGTACGTACCAGTAATTTGCAAACTTAAGCTTGCATCAAGATCATTATCATAGGTGGCGTTATTGTCAGTAACAGTCTCCGTTTTTATCAGTATCTTATGTTTGTTTAAAACCACCTTCCTCAGCGATGAACGATGCTTTATCGGTGAAAAATTATATAAAACACTTAGAGAAGGATCCCTTAATTTGCCAAGCGGTGTCTTTTGTGATATCTCTTCAGGAGAAACATTTTGTTTATTACTATCGTTTAACAAACAATCCAACTGCACAGAAAAACTGAGCTCAGTATTAATTTTCGCTTGGAAACGCTTTGTTAATTTTGATAACGGTATATTTTTTGTCGAGGATCTTATATTAGTTCGACCAAATATACTTCGGGAGACATTAAACGCTGGTTTTCTGGGCGAGTTGACGTAAGTGTGGCCATTCTTTAATACAGTATGAGTCGCGTTCTTGATAGCCATTGGCTGTTCATCCTCGGCGGTTTCGTATTCAAGCAGATGATCATCGTTGTCCTTAGGACTGAGAAGGGCGTGAATTCTATTGACCAATGTGTACAGTAGTTTTAATCGTTTCAGAAGTTGATCTAAGGATGCGTCTCGTTTGTTACTCGGCATGGTGACTTCATATATGTAATCGTCGTTGGAACTCAGTAGGTTACTAACAATTTTGCATTCTTCTTGTACTGTAAGAAATATATTTGATTGTTAATTTATAAACTTACGAAAAATAATGCTATAAAAGATGATTGTATTAGTTTACGCGAACATTGAACTAAAACCATGTTTAACTGATTCCATAACCATTTATCTATCTAATATCTATATTATAAAGCTAAAAAGTTTGTTTGTTCGGTTGAAGAAATAATGCGTCAAACCTAGAATAGCGCGCAACGTTAATTTTTTTATGTCATATTTATATATATATATTATCACGCTAATACTCCACTGAAAAATCACTCTCTAAAAAGTATTAAACTGTAATATTTTATTTTGTTAGACTTTTCCTTCTTAGTTTTAAACTTATTTTTGTATTTATATTATTTTGGGGCATGCTATATGTATAATTACATATTTGAAATGTGCTAATTAAGCCCTTTCAGTTGATACGAAACACGACCTATTTAACTCAAATTAATTTTTAACACAGTATTTTATGAACGCTAGAGGGCACACGTAACCCACGAGAACCCGCAAGAACGCAGCAGTAATCATAAATGATTTCCATACATCGTTTGAAAATTAATAAATTGCGAGTTGTATATGTTTAAAGAAGTTACACAGGGTTAGGTACGAAGTATGCCACGAGTGAAACCATGGAGGGCCGGATATAATGATATGAAATATGAAAGAATCATTTTTTCTAACAGATTCATGAGTTCGTTATCCCTGTAATTTAACAGCTATTTCCAATATTTAAAATAAAAAGTATATAAACACCTCAACAAAGTCTAGGGAACAAGATGACCCCAATTATTTTTTTTCGTGTAAATCTTGTTTTGCAAATAACTGGCAGCAAATAAATAAAAATAGAATAAAGTAGATTACAGAGTTGTTCGAAATTTAAAAATAAATTTAAATAAGTAATGATTTTCGAATATGGAGGGAAAACTTTTAAAAGTGTTTGATTGTGCAGTTTCTCTGAGGCAAAATAAAAATTATTTTTTTTTATTGTAAATAACGTTTATTATCAATAATACATCTTTTACGTATGGTTTGTGCATTTTTGTGACTGTAGTCATCATGTCACGTCGTCATTTAAGTCGCGAAGAGATGTTAAGGGCTGTTGGTATGCTGCAAGCTGGACGAACTCAACGCGACGTAGCGGATGCTGTCAACACCCAACCAAGCGTAATTTGCAGATTATGGGCACGCTACAGGTCTACAGGGGATGTTGCCGAACGTCACAGGGGACGAAATAGGGTTACTACCCCGCGACAAGATCGTTTCTTGCAAAATTCCGCAAGGCGGCAACCCACGATTACTGCTCGTCAGTTGGTCGCAGGCCTCCAGTCACAGCATCAAGTGGTTATTAGCGATCAAACTGTCAGAAGAAGACTACACGAAGCCAATCTTTATGCTCGCAGACCGCTTAGGGTTCCAGCTCTTCGACGTGGAAATCGAGGTCGTCGCTTATTGTGGGCTAACGCACATTTACAGTGGACCGACCATCAATGGGCACGGGTTCTGTTTTCCGACGAATCTTGCTTCGGTTTTCATCCTGATTCGAGAAGAGTGCGTATATGGCGAGTTCCTGGACGTCGAAGTCGTCTCCAGAATCCGCAAGAAGTTCATCCTTACCAAGGTGGAACAATCATGGTATGGGCTGGAATTCGCCTTGGTGGAAGGACCGACCTCGTTTGGATACGGGGCAATTTGAATGCAAACCAATACTTTCAGGAGGTTATACACCCCATGGTAATCCCTCATCGACAGCAGTTCGGTCAAGATTTTATGTTCATGCAAGATAATGCACGGTCACACACCGCGAGGGTAGTGGTCAATGCGTTAAGCGAGCACAATATGACGACGTTGGAATGGCCTGCTCAGTCTGCCGACCTTAATTCCATAGAGCATGCCTGGGATTTGCTTGGGAGAAGAGCTTTCAGTGATTCTTTGGAAAATCTGAACACTGAAGAACAACTTTTTTTACACCTTCGCAGTGTATGGAGCCATATTCCACAGACGATGATTGACAATCTCATACTAAGTATGCCACGCCGTTGTCGAGCTGTTGCTAATGCTTTAGGAGGTCCTACAGATTATTAAAATCGTTTAAAGTACGGTTAATTACTGTATTTCTTACTACCTCGTTATTTTTGTGCCTAATCATAGAAGGTTGTAATACTCAATATTGGCACTATTCAATTCTTTCTTAAAAAAAAAAATTTGGTATGAAAATGTTTTTATTAAAATTAAAATTAAAATCGGTATAAAAATACCCTTCTATTGATATAAAACACTCACTATTACAAGAAAGGGTTTTTAAATAAAAACTAGAAATGTCCTTGTTCCCTAGACTTTGTTGATGTGTGTATAATAAAAAGTTATTATTAATAGTTTGATTATTAAAGTTGACTTCAAGATTTTACAACTCTATTACATTTGTTTTTATTGACCGCTTGATAAATGAAATTCGATCTTCAAAAACAGTAGGTACTTCCTAAATGCTATCCATTTTGATGATAAATTTCGTATTACATTTCTACAGCTGTCACTTTTCAAATATGTAATAAAAGTGTTTGTTAGCTTAATGTTGTCTCATTCATACACAAAAAAATCATAAAATTTGGATTAGTCATTCCTAAAAAATGCAAAAAATTTAGTAGGTACTGAAAATTGGGTTGCCTACAATTTTTTAAAAAAAACGGCAATTTCATATGTAAAGACCTATTATATCGCCAGTCTTACCTTTATTCAAATCCGCCATCAAAACCAGCAAGTTCTCATGATGACTCAATGCGTCAGGCTCACACTTGTCGTACACATGAAAGAAGTCGTGCACCATACAACCTATGTTAATTACTGCACATATGTCAGAATTGTTGTAGCAATTCTCCTTCAATATAACCAGCAACTTCAGGTGCATCATTTGCTTCGATTTCTAAAAAAATATGTTAGTTGTAAGTAGATACTAGATAGGTTCATACCTGCTTCGTCTAAGGAGATAATTAAAAACTTAACGTGCTGATAAACTTGAGCATTCACTTGTAAGGAGTATTCTTGCGAATGTTACATGCAACTGGTTAATAATAGAGGAGTCTCTCACACAAGCTTCCCTCGCAGGGTTGGGAAGTCAGACGGAAATTGCTCTCGTAAAATGCAACTAACTAATCAAAAATAATAAGCAGACCCTAAGGTTAAACAAGGCCTAAGCTCCAAAGTGTCTTTTTTGGATGCAAGCGAAACATTGCTGTGAGGATGTGCCTTTTAGATATTATTACTCTTCTAATACTTACCTCAGCAAAAGCAGTTGGATCCACAATCAGAAAAATACTGTCACGAATCTCTTGAACTTCTTGAGTCCAACAGTTAATAAGCAGTTTGGAATGGTGGCTGTCAGGGGCCATCATGAGTGCCGGCACTAAGTGAGGGTCCAGTGCTTCTATACTGGCGAGACCACTCCGAAGAGTTAAGATCCCTGAAATTATTATTTGAAATCATGCTATTTTAACTAATTCACTGTATGTATCACAGTTTCAAACTAACTCATTCTCGAGTGTAGCGCCCCTACTAGCTGTATAAGTATACAGCTATCGAAATGTAAAAGTATAAGTATACTTGCACATTATAGGATATAGTTTTAGAATAACCCCGTGAGCACTTCAAGCTGTTGATCCCAGTTACCACACGAATATATATTGCAGTTGTTAGGGGTAGTTGGAGCTCTAGAAAAACCACAGGACTTTGATAACGCCAGTGGGTTATGGAGATCAGATGACACTCACTTCTCGTTAGATATCGATATTCGACTACTTCGTAGTTAAACTACAGAAGCCCACTCCGACCGATTTGAGAAAATGCTCCAAGGATGATGATACTCTCGAGTGTAACTCTATTGGTTTTGCACACGTCCATAGGCCACGGTGACCACTTTCCATCAGGTGAGCCGTGTGCTTGTGTGCCACCTAAATGGTATAAAAAAAACGCTTTTTTCCATTGGATTAGTTGGCAGTCGCTCACATAAATACAAAGAACAGTCACATCTTATGGAAAGGAAAGAAAAAAATTATTATATCATACTGTGTTTATCAGAAGAGCAGGATACAGCAAAATGCCCAATCTGCAGCAATCTCTCATTGTACAAATCAAAATCTGTCACGAAACGACAATCCTCTGTCACATCATCCTTACTATTAATCAAACATGAACAAGTTTCTTTAGTTCCACTATCAAAATGTTCTTTTAAAATCTCAATATGAGGTTTGCTGTAGCTGAAACAGTGAACTACCAAAGCCAGTAAAGCAGTATTGGTATTTGTTTCTAAAGAATATAGGACATCCTTCAAGACATCTATGAGAACATTAACATTTGAAGGCATTACAGGCAGTTTCAATATGTCTGGTGTAGCCTTTATGGTAGAACTCAAGTCTCCTTCAAGTAACTCTTCTAACAATGCTTTAGTTTCTCTTAAAACCTGTAATAATAAAAGGAAGCTACTTATTCAATTTGTTTTGTAACATCAAAATAAAAAAAAACCTTTGTATCTTTAGTATTTGAAAATGGAAATTCACTTGAGTCAAGAGACTGTGGTGAGTGTTTGGTCTGGTTGTCAAACAACAATAGAGCAGCACGTTGACTCTGGTTAACAGATAGTCAGTTCTGATTATTACAGGATCTATGCATGCATGCAGACGCCTACTGTTACATATAAATCAAATTACGCATTTATGCACATGAGGCAGCAGTGGTCATAAGAGGCCTACATCCAGGCTATCTAGCTTTAATTTGATTATAATATAGAAAAATTGAATTGGTTCGGACTGAATTCAAACCTGCAATCTTTCCCTTACAAGGAGAATGCTATGACCACAAGCCATAAGACCTTCGCCCGAAACATTCAATCAACAAATTTCAAATATCTAGCTTTAGTGACTCATTTCAATCATTTCTACATAACAACATAACATAAAATAACATAAAATCACGCCTATATGGGGATATAGGCGCGAGTTTTATAAGGGTAGGCAGAGGTGCTAGCACCAACATTTCGCCAGTTTATGTTTAGGTCCCAATGTAATAAGTGCGAGCCTATTGCCATTAACCGGGCACTTATAAACCTGCGATAAATACGCACATAACTTCGAAAAGCATCGATAAGTCATTGGTGTGTGTCATGGTAAAACCTGGAATCGAACCCGAGACCTTGTCTCAGCAGTCCATTACCCATACCACTAGGCTACCGCGGTACCCCATTTCTCATTATCTTTTCTATATGTGCTCAATAATATATTAAATATGGGTTAACATACCACTTGGCAGCGAGCCTTAACAATGTGCTGGTCATCATCCAAGCAATATTTACAAAGAGTCATTGCTGACAATAGAAGTTCATCAATTGAAACATGAACCTCAGTGAGACATTCAATCATCTGTAAAAAGAAAAATAGCTTTCAGAATTTTCTTGAGAATTATATCATGTTGTCCCAATAAGTTGCCCCACTGGTAGTGAGAAGTAGTTTGATTAAGACGGCTTGGTGGTTGATTGTGCCCCAACTCTGTCCCATCTCCAGAGATGGCACAGAGTTTTGATGTATATATCAAATCATTAAGAAATGATTAATTATAAGATTTAAAGTGGTTACAGGCATTGCCGTCCCATCACCTAGGCACCCTGCTTGACGACGACTCTCTGCGTGTGGCAGTGGCTTTCCGCCTGGGCTGTAAGCTGTGTGAACCCCACATATGCACCTGCGGTTCCACGGTGGAAGCGAATGGCCATCACGCTATGAGTTGCCGACGGTGCACTGGGAGGTTTCCGCGACACCACGCTCTAAACGATATCGTCCGCAGGGCCCTTGTATCCGCAAACGTCCCCTGTGTGCTTGAGCCTCCGAGTCTGAGCAGGTCGGATGGTAACAGGCCAGACGGACTGACTTTGGTGCCCTGGAAGAACGGCAAATGTCTTTGGGACGTAACGTGTGTCAGCACGGTAGCCGCCAGCTCAAGGAAGAGGCTTAAGTACGCCGACTTGGAACCGCTGTACCAGTTCGTGCCAATAGCAGTGGAGACTCTGGGGAGTTGGGGCAAGGAAACTAAAAGCCTTATTAAAGAAATCGGACAGACGCTCATCGAGGTGACCAGTGACACTCGTTCCGGGTCATTCCTGGTCCAAAAGCTGTCCATTGCCATCCAATGTGTCATCTCAGCAAGTGTTATGGGCACTTTTGCGGGTTATTTGATTAGTAGTTTTGACATAATGTATTAGATTTAAATAACCTTTTCCAAAATCCTTGGATATAAATTCATAAACAATATTTTTATACCGTGAATATGATATTTAAGAATCCACAATTCCATGTAGGGTTCTTATATAAGAAAATCCTTATTTGCTGTAGTGTACTATGGCTATGCAATGTGGCAAAAAATCCATTTATAAGACTAAAATACACTTAACAGTAATAATGACAGATTTGATTACTTACTTCATTTTTCCATTGGTCACAAAGTTCTTTAACATTCTTACAATCATATTGGTATACTGTATCAGACAATTTGCCTAAAACTTGAAATGTGTGGTCAATCCAGTTGACAAAATACATAGTAGAAATGATTATTGAATCATTGGCACTATCATTCTGGTTTTGAAAATCGATGTTCTCCAAGTAATTCTCAATAGACATAAGTCTTTTGATACACCATGATAGTCTCTCCAGAGCACATTGCCGACTCTCCTACATGTAAATAATCAGAAATTTATGTCATGAAAAAATCAACTCTCACCATAGACATCTTCAATAAATTCTCTCTAAAATTCTGATAAAATTACCTGTAAATAAATTCTATAACGAGCTTCCAATTTCAGAACGTCGAAAAAGTTTATTAAACATTTATATATTTGACTTGAACAGAGTGTGTAAACATCCCGAAGTTTGGCTATGTTTTCCACATTGCCTTCAGGAAGCAGTTTATTATGTAAACCAAGTATCAAAGGGTGAATTTTATCTAAAATTATACCCTGAAATTATAAATAAATTATAGACGTACACCACATGAAACACTATAATCATTATTATATTCCACAATGTGATAAATATCTGTTTATAAAATTTATAAATTACTCGATCTAATAAACTTAAGAAAACTTTTTCAAAACATATTGCGATTACCAATATATGTTTTGTTGCCGCACGAGGATCTTGTGGTATCGCATTTAACTCTTCGAAAGTTCCTTCCATAGCTTTTCAGACGAATACTGTGTTTATAAGTGATAAAAGGATATTGTTTAAGTTATATAATTTTACAATAATATTCTGAGCTACCTAACAGTCACTTTGTTATTCAAAATTTCAAAACATCGTCCGTCAAAAAATGAGGCTATGTATGAGCAATTATTGACATTGACAGTGACAGTACCTACTGACAACTGACAGACAATTCGTGAGTCTCAACATGGTGTCAACCGAGATACCATTGATATTCAAGTCCTTACATTGTCCTTACAGACGACCCTTTGGATCGAACAACCGCAACGGTGGCCCGATGCACTCCGCGCAACAGACGACCGGAAAACGTATTTATTTTTGGGTTTCTTATAAGTATAGCATGGAGTGCTATGGCACGAAGGAACACAAATCCACCATTATATAAAACCAACGGAGGCGACAGGGCCTCATTCCTCCCGTAACTTGGGGTCATAATATATACTGGGAACTATATATGTGCGACCAAACCATCAAATGATTCAGTGGTACGTCCACCCTAGGTACGGAGCGGCCTAAGTTCGATGTACTGTACGATCGAACCGACTGAACCAATATTAATAATGTAGATTCGTTAATCATGATCCCGAAATCAACCCATGGGGTATCATTAAGTAGCTAGTCAAGGTCTTGATGCAAAAGTCGGCACTTACTCACGACACGACACGGCACGTATTGTGAGATCTCTGTGACCTACCTAACCACCCTAAACCTCAATAAATTGGTCCCTGTACTCGATGCCAGTGGGATACTAATTTTTTTAATTTTTATAAATATGTTTACGTTCTTACCTTAGAGACATTTCTAAACGTTTAATATACGCTATCCGTAACCAGGAGGGCTGGTTTATTCCTTGCGCCAGGGAATTCCACTTCCAGCCACCCTCCCGGTTGACATCGACAGGGAGAAATTCTATGATGCCTGAACCTGCAGGTTTGTATAGGTTTATTCTGTATTGTTTTTATATTTCAATTTAGAAAATTCTCATGTACATTATGTAAATAAAAGGCCTAAGTACTTAAAAATAATTTACAACAAACCATGCATGCAAGGTGAATAAGAGGGCTGTGAGTTACGCATAGCAGCCTCTGATGTTGAGGACAATACAAGTTATGAAAATCAAGACCAACCACATGGTAAGTCTCCTATCAATCGGTTTTCTGGTCACTCTTGGGTTACACTTACTATCATACCCTTTGGATCGGATGTGGTAGTGGTACTTGTTATTCTTTCTCCGTCACCACAAGGATAATTTAACATATATATTTTATTTATTTATTATGATTATTACCCACTATAGTATGGTTGTTACAAATATGTAAGTTTTTGACCTATGTAGACCATTGCCTATGTTTTTTGGCTAGATTTTCTAGTAGTTCTAAATGATTATCAAGTATTGGTTATTACGACTATGTGTATAATAAATTTATTTAAAATAAATATTGTATGATAATGTTGTGGAGTGAAGTTTGATTGCACGTGATGCTTTTACCTTACTTATACGAATAAGTATCAAGACGTTATTGAAGGCTACAAAACACTGACAGGAAAACACTATTTCTACTTAAGGTGAATCACACAATAGCGACACTGCAGCAGAGCGGTGCTGTTGCAGCGGTGCTACAGTAAGCGGCAAAATTTTTTATTTCATTTATTAGTTACCTGACGTACATGGTGGACGAAATAAGCGATGAAATGAAAAACTAGAGAGACATCAACGGTTGACATAAGTGTATGACATTCCAAATTCTCGATGTAAAGAGGGAGAATATCATGTCCAAGACTCATTCAATGACAGGCCCGGAACGATTTCATACTTACTCCAGGATGACAAAAGAGAGGTTTTATGAATTGTTACAAGTTATAAAACGTCATATAGAACTACAAAATACATCCTTTCGTCAAGCAATAGGTCTCTCGGGCGACCAACTAGTGGTAGTGGACGATACGGCGCGAGCGGAGTGGCCAAATATTCTCCGGGAATCCAAACCGTCGCGACGCACCGCGCCGCTACTCAGTACAGTACAGCTATAGTGCGTTTTATTTCCTAAGAAACAGGGAACAGAATATTTTTCTTGACGCACCGCGCTCTAGCTGGAGTGGCGTCTAGTGCGACTTCGCCTTAATATGTAAAAACTGAAAAAAATATTTCTTTACCTTTCCTTTGCCAGACTCTATATAAATAACTAATAAACTAATTTTTCGGTCTGTGTTATCTTACACATCACTAATTCACTACCCTAAATTTGACCGCTGTCATCTCATGTCAAAGAACGCCATCCATTGTTTTTTCGATTCCGGAATTTATCAAAAAATTGTAACTTAGTAGATTTAGAAAGTACGTAATCATGAGTGAATTAGTTTGGGGAATCAAAAATGGGGACATAGATCAAGTAAAGGACATCGTAGAAAATAAAGTAAGTCAACTACTTACCTACTATTTTCCTATTTGAATATTTATTAATTTGTTGGCAAGAGAAAGCGAACATACTAGTCTATTTTCCTTATTATTGAAAGTACATTCATTAACCTTATAAAGTTTATACTTACCGTTTCACAGTCATTGTCTAAGTAAAATTTATGCTTTACAATCAATTTATTTCTAGTAAAATACTTGCAATATGAGTATATACTTGTGCATGATTGTCATCTGAAATAATTTTGGCTGATTGTAATGAGTTTCAAGCAATATACATTTAACTGATTTAGTAGTTATGCAGATATAGTTAAAACTTGTATTCAACTTCGCAGAAAATTGATGTCAATGCCCTGATTGATGGAAGAGTACCTCTCCACTATGCTGCAGACTATGGTCAAACAGTCGTTCTAAACTATTTGCTGGATAAGGGAGCAGATCCTAATGTAAGTTTAAAGAAATACCATAATTGTGAAATATGAACATGTTGAAATAATGTAATATTTTTTGTATATAACTTAATTGCAGAAATTAGACAAGCATGGCATCTCAGTATTATTAGCTGCTATTTGGGAAGGTCACACAGATTGTGTTAAAACATTACTCAAAAATGTAAGTAATAATAATTATGCTGTTATCATTATTAGTATGCATGACTTGCAATTTTATTCTAAGACTGCATATCAGATTCAGCTAGACTCCATGATTAATTTTACCTACCATGTATTTAGTCCAATCATTGTGCCAATATTATTAAAAAAACATTTGAATTATTCTCAGAAATAAACTGTGGAGTTTTATTTATGCTATATTTATGTATGGTATACTACATTTCCTCACACTGTATATAGAATGTATCGGTATACCTCTTGGTGAGATTATCCCTCATTTGCCTTAATTTAGGCTTAAATTAGGCTTAAAATATGACAATAAATAAAAATTATAATAACTAATCAACGCTTCCCGTGACCATAAGGCTGGCCTTTACCTCGCTCAAAGAATTGGCATCGCCATTCAGCGTGGTAATGCCGCCAGTCTCTTGGGCACGGTACCAGTAGAGATCGATGGGGAGGAATTTTTCTATGCCTAAAATTACAGTCTCCCTCTTTTTCTCTATCCCATTTTTGTATATATTGTATAGTTAGCAGTTTTATATAAATTTGTAAGTAATTGTATATTATAATAGCATATTTTATTTAATGTAATCAATGAGTAAAAATTTTCAGTACTGATAACTTGATATGAAAAAATTCTATTACAGGGTGCTTCAAAAGAGGGGAAAACTCCAGATGGATTACCATACCTTGAGGCTGCTGAAAAAGATGAGATTAAAGAACTTCTCACATAAAATTAACTTTGCTGTATCAGAACTGTAACAGCTATCGCTCATATTTATGTTTTGATGCTAAGGTAAAATCTCTAAGATCAAACAATGATAAATTAACCCTTTATATTATATTTTTACATGCATTTATTTACATTATAATGAATTATTTTTATATGCTCAACATATAGAACTATAAAATATGTATTGAATTATGCGTCCATTTAGTAGAGTGTGTAATATGGCCTGTCCCTCTACAGGGACAACTTGTGACAATCACTTAAAAGTTAAAATGCAATGTTAGCTCATACTTCTAATGCTTTGCATGAGATATATAGGAAGCCCCATAATCTTAGCAAATAAATTATTTAATATTAAGATGTAATTCCAACAAATAAGATGTACATTTTATCGCTAAAATAAACTGATAATATAAAACAATCTTTTATTTATTCATCAACATTATTATGAAGATACATACATACAATACAGAGTTTGCAGCTAAAATTCATACCATAATACTGGTATCACAATACCACAGTTTAATTTTTTTGGTGTGAATAAGATTACTGCTCATATTCTCATTTAATTAGCAACCTTTAAAAATGAAAATTTGCATAGGTGTTACCATATGAAAAAAAAGTTACTTCATAGTAGCAATAAACTTCATCATAGGATGCTCATTACAGAACTTTGGCCATAACCCTAAATTCTGGCATGACTTCTACAATGCGTTGCTTTAGGTCTCTTCTCTCCAATAGCTTATTGTCACTGATTGAGGTATTGTCAACAAGTAGGTGGTATTTCAACACCAATAAAAAATCTTACACCAATATACCAGTCTAAGACTAGATCACTTAATTAATATCATTGTATATTTACTGTTCTTGATGTCCACCATGTTTGTATTTCATAGGAATTCTAATATAAATCTAGAATAATTTAGATGAGTTTCTTTGGTTTATTTGTTAAATATATCACTTTTGCATTAAACTATAAATCTCCACTTCCTGGATATTTTTTATATTTGCTATTTTTAGGTGGAGGACAGTAACATGCATTTTTCTGTGCATCTAAGTATGATTTACAGCCTAGTGTTAATGTGCCAGTAAATAATAATTTTGCTCCCGCTTTGCAACCTGTAAGAAAGATATTTTGTAATGAATCAACCCAAAGAAATGTGATTGTAATTGCATTAGCTAATAATAAAAATTTTGCAACATTGCACAGTAAGTAGGTATTGTACAATGAAGACAAGAAAGCTTTTATTAACCAATCTCGACAAATATAACTAGTGTTATATATTATTATAAATTAATCATGACATTATTATTACCTTTTGCAATAGTATCGCCTGCAACATTAACAGACTTGTATGAATCACAGTAATTGTAAAGGCATCTTTTAAAGTCCAAATCACATGGTTCTTTCCCGCTATTACATGTGTCATAGCAAATATCATGACTCTCACAACATTTTGTCATCTCTTCAAGAGGTAAATATTCTGATGCAATTTGGAATCCCAATGAACCACAACCATCAGATTTTGGTATGTGATTTCTGTTACGGACTGGTCTCTGTCCTGGAACATAAATAAAAATCAAGTGTTGGTTACCTAAATAAATGGTTTAGTTGTTATGCAAAAATTAGGCAAAGTAGAATACCTTCTGGGCAAGAAAATATACATTCCTCTTCTACAGCTGCATCAAATATTTCATGTAAAGATCTAAACTTTTCAGCTACTGTTATAACATTCTTAAACATATCTCCAAATACAGATTCTGCCGATAGAACGGCATCTTTTAAATTCTTCAACATACTAGATCCCATACCAGTATATGCATAGGCTATAAAAGTGAGAGCGTAAATTATAATCTTTCTGTAAGGAATCTCCATGTTTATGAAATAACTTTTCTTACGGGAACCTAAAAATTGAATGCTGAAAGTATTCGTATAACTAACTAAATAAAGGTCTTAAGAACCCAATACTTAAAGTCCACGTAATTATGATATATTTTGTGCTTCATCTACATATTTATTTGGATTAGAGCCAAAGGCAAAAATTTACTTTTGTCATTTGTCAAAGTTATTTATTATTTTTGACGTATTTTTTTGAACTCCGTCCTAGTGACGTTACCATGTATGTTTTTATATTTTATTTATCCCTGTTAGTGAAAAAATCGCCTAACCTGTACTTTTGGTAACATTTATATTTTAATAATGGCAACTATTTTTGAATGTCCGGTAGCCATATTGCATTATAAAGTTATCCTTTTCCGTTTTGTTGTCGTGAAAATGACGGGCTTTAGCAATAAGGTGAGAAGATAAATTATTAAAGTTCTATAAAATATGCGCAAGTGATCAAATAAGTGTAATGTTTCCTCATGGTGTTAAGTAATTCTTGGTTTCTTAAGTTTTTGTCGTATTCTAAAAGATCAACATGCACCATTCAAGCACCACACGTGCATGTCTGTGTTTAGCATTCCGTTATTTCCATAGCGTTACATTTATTAGGTATATCGAACTGTTCAAGACTCTTTCTTTGTTCAAATTGATATAAATTATACTGACTTTGTTGTTATTAGCAACAACATGAATTATATTTGTTTTGAGGTTAGGCGGTACGTCAGCTATAGTGACTAAAAGTGTGGTTTGGTTTTCAGGCCATAGTAATCGATGGCCGCGGCCATCTCCTCGGCCGTCTGGCTGCGGTAATTGCTAAAGTGCTGCTAGAGGGTAACAAAGTCGTGGTCGTACGATGTGAGCAGATCAACATCTCCGGTAACTTCTTCAGGTATATTAAAACCACGTTTGATTCATGTTAGCTCAGCTTTTCAGTGGCTTACGTACTATCTTTAAATCTTTTAATATACCAATGTGTTATTTGAAAAAGCCCTTTATTTGATATGCACTTTGTATCATTTGAGTAATTCATAGCTGAATATATGAATCAAAATCCTTCTTTAACTGCCCTCTACACAGTAAAAGGTTTGCTCTTTATGTAGATTGATTTTTAAAATGATCATATATTTTCAGAAACAAATTGAAGTTCATGTCTTTCCTGCGCAAAAGGTGTAATGTAAACCCTGCTCGTGGACCTTTCCACTTCAGAGCACCTTCCAAGATTCTGTGGAAGACTGTCAGAGGTAAGTTTTAGTAATATTGCAATGGTGTACACAATAGTGTTTTAAATGTTGAGAACAACATCTTTACAATTCTTAGGTCTCATGCTCATTGGGAAATAGTAGTTTTAAAATGAGAAGCCATACTGAGCCGCTTTCACTTGACAGAAATTTGTGGCTGAATTCTTTATGATACCGATACTGCTAGCACACTAATTATCTTTTTGGGGTTAAGAGTATATGTGCCTATGATATGAAGTTTAGTGGAACTCTTGAGTATAGGTATCTTATTTCACTAGATGGCTGGATTGACTTTCCAACGTTTTTTGGGTAATTACTAATTGCTATTGTGTGCCAGTGAACATTAATCTAAGCTAGTTTTTGTGGCCTAAACAAATAGGAAAGATGAACATTATGCATAATAGGATCAAAAAAGAATCAAAGAATCAATTTCATTTATTCAATTTAGGCACATAAAGAGCACATATGAATGTCAAAATTTTACAATTAGGTATGTCACGAAATAATATAAAAATATTAAATAAAGTAAAAATAAACTATTGGAAAATGATTCTTTTGCTGATTCGGTTCTACAGAGAAGATACCAGCAAGAAACTCAGCGAACTATTCTTATTCTTATTTCTTATTTATTTATTCAGTAACAATTTACACTGTGTTTGAACATACATAATATTATTACAATAATTCATTTCAAGTCTATCAAAAATTTACAATAATTAAACAATAAGGAACTATAAAAATGACAAAATCAATTAACTTGGTAAGTAATTATAAAAATAAATTAGTACACAAAGTCAGATTTATACAGTAGGTACATGTCAATTTTTATTCATGTCAAATCATAAATTACTCATGTCAATAATATAATTTCAGAAGCCAAGTCCAAATACCAAATAATATACCAAAATTAAATCAAAATAAAATAAAACAAAATGTCAAATATAATAAAATTGTCAAAAAATTAAAAAATACCTATAATTCCTCGATTGAATAGTAGCACCCTTTCAATAGGAACACTTTTAACTCCCTATGGAACTCTTTTTCATATAGAAGACCTTTCAAATCTAATGGTAGCTTATTAAACAACCTGGTAGAATTGTACATCGTGCTATGTTTGACGATGTTCAAATGAGGACGAACTATACTTTGAAAATCCATCCTGCACGTGCTCTCTCTGATCTTTCTTTCTTCTTCGGTTTCATATTCATGCACGTGTTTTGCAAAATGTGTCATCAATACCAGAACATACAAGCTTGGAACGGTCAAGATACCCAGATCATTGAAGTGCTCTTTGCATGACTCATCCTGTCTTATACGCACCATTGTTCGTATAGCTCTCTTCTGCAAGATGAAAGCTCCTGTTATATTGTAGTCATAGCTACCTCCCCAGAAAAGAATGCTGTATCTAAGCCTAGACTCTACTAGCGCATGGTAGACCATTTTTAAATGTTCCAATTCAACATCGTTGCGCAGGCTTCTTAGAACATAGCAGGCGGAACTTATTGCTTTCTCCAGGTTGGCAAGTTCATCTTTCCAATTTAGCAGCTCGTCAACATATACACCCAGAAACTTAACAGTACTTACTGGGCTTACCTTTGTACCATTTAAAGTGCAATCAATAGTACTTCCGTTTTGAGCACTATATTAGAACTAGATTATTTTTCCATTTTAAATTTGCTTTAGTTTACAATTTATTTTGTGCAAGCAAGCAAGAGGCTTATATTGATAACTCATCACTCATTGATGATTCTGTTTTGTGACCATCTGGTCAAATTGCCAATAAACTTAGTCTATCCTATAATTTTTTTAATGCAGCATTTCTTTGTATGTTATCTCAAGTAATCTATGTATGTATAAATCCAATTTAATTGTTGGCCTAGGTGTGCAAATGAGCTTGTTAATTGAACCACACCATAAGACAAATTTGAATGGTGAAAAGATTTTTTTGAAAAACTACCTCATGGCAAGCACATTTTAGAATGGATTCAAAATTATTATTTTTATTATAGTTTAAATGTTTATACTAAGCTAAATATGGTGATGGATTTGTTAAAAAATTTTTCTTTCATTGAATCTCTGAATATTATTGATATTAGATACTCTTGTAGACAAAGACAGCCATGTGGTTTTGGTGTAGAATGAGAAGCCCCTTAAGGAGTCTTGGTTAGCAAAATATCTATTGTTAAAACTAGGACAAAACCACATGTTTCAATAGAATAGAAGCAATGAAAGAGATATGAGTCGGTAATATGCTATTTTTACTCTTTTTTTTAAAGTATGATATGTCTTGTTGTGCAGTGAAGGCACAAGCAGTGCAGTGAGCCCACAAGGCAGACCCAAATTTTTGATGTTAGAGACTAGGATGAAATTAGTTGTCAATGACCACACCTCTTTCCATTATGGTCAAATTACATACATATCATCACGCCTTTATCCTCGCTAGGCAGAGGTGAATGAACACCCACATTTCACCAATAATTGTATTTGGTCCCACATAATAGGGGGTGAGCCTATTGTTGACTTGAGCCATGCATCTGAGGCTGAGTCTGGGCTATATATATCTGTCTGATGTTAAACAGCCCTATCACTTAGTCGCTTTGTACGACACCGCATGAGATGGGGTGGTCCAAATTCTACTCTGCCGGGAACCACGCGGCGAAATGCGGTCAAATTGCTCATGATTAATCTATATTTTACCTACATTATTTGATATCTGTGATATAAAAACTTTGATGAAGCTTTTTTCATCATTATGTTCCTCTAAAACT
The DNA here is from genome assembly GCA_963662185.1 of Eilema griseolum. Taxonomy (NCBI): domain Eukaryota; kingdom Metazoa; phylum Arthropoda; class Insecta; order Lepidoptera; family Erebidae; genus Eilema; species Eilema griseolum. The sequence continues at coordinate 13,610,972 of OY759247.1, read as the reverse complement.
TGCTGATAGATAGGTATTAACTATAACCCTTTTTCTTGCAGGCATGATCCCACACAAGACTGAGCGCGGAAAGAGTGCACTGAGGAGACTTCGGGCTTATGATGGCTGCCCCCCGCCTTATGACAGCCGTCGCCGCGTCGTAGTACCAGCTGCTCTCCGCGTCTTCTGCTTGAAGCCTGGTCGTAAGGTATAGTAACCTTATTTCTGACCAATAACCAGAAAATCAAGAAGTATCAGTAGCTTTAGTGGTTTAAGCCTTACAATCCAGAGGTCTTAACTTCGAAAACAGGCCATTGTCCATTAGCATACTTATGTGAATGCACTCCTAACACAATTTATACGAAACTCCTCAGTTCCTATTCAAATACAAAAAAATTTCTTATGAAATAAGAAACTACTACAATTAAAGTAGTATCGTTTTAAATGTAGTTTACATTGTTAATGATTTAAATACGTTTTAGTCATTTTCTACTAAATGATATTTCCATGAAGTATATCAATGATGTTTCATTTGGGTAATTTGCGACTGAATAAATGTATGTTGCAAGCTTAACTTACTGAGATTCCTAAAATACGTAACAATTAACAATTAGTTTTACATTAGTCAGTGACTAATAAGTTTCTTTTTCATAGTATTGCCATGTCGGCCGCCTGTCCCACGAGGTTGGCTGGAAGTACCGTGAAGTCGTCCGCAAGCTTGAAGACAAGAGGAAGGTGAAATCCATCAAGCAAGTGGCTTTCGAGAAGAAACTCAAGGTCGGTATTCAACTAGATACAATATTCATTAATCTGCTGAACTAATAGTGCAATTTTGAGCATTAAAACAATGAGCATTACAGAATTGATAACAATGTCTCTTCTCGTAGTCTCTTGTCAAGGCACCCAATATTTATTGGCATGGAAATGATGATTACATTCTTACCTACATTATTTGATAATTCATGAAAATAGTCTTAAACTGATAATATATTTCACAAATTGTCTCCGGAGATCTTGTAAGGCATATGTATGATGTACTATTTCCTGTTGCAGAAAATCACCAAGGAATCCGGCGAGAAGGTTGCGAAGGCGACGGCGCCGTTTACACAAGTGATCCAATCCTATGGATACAACTAGGATTAAGAATATATAACAAAAATAAACCTTTGGTTGCCCACATTGTGTTGTCATTTTGATTAAGTATTAATAGCTACACATATTTACGTCAATCCATTATTATTAATATTGCAATGGAACTATATCGGTTCGGTTACCAAATAAAACGGGGTGAATAGAGATAAAATGGTCAGCTATACTTAAATTTTGTAAAATAAATTATTTTTTATTTCTATTAATTCCCGTTTTACGATACTTACCAAAATCCCGAAGTGCGAAGTATTGAAAGTTGCGATGCGATGCGATATATCCGAACCGAACTGCAAAATTCCGAAAGTTTCTCATTGAAATGTAATAGTTTATTGTTAATCACGTAGGTACATACTGTTTAGAGACCGCTATACATTTCTAACCTATCTATCCATGTTGAGGCGCAGCGTCCATCCCACGCATTTTTGCTTTAATAGATAAGGTTATTTATTTTATAAACCAAAAATTTAATTTTCGTTATTTTAAACCAGTCTGTCGTGTCGTTCATCGATCTATATACTTCGGGATTTTAATATGTAACCGCTACATCACGCCTTCCCCAAAGCACATAATATAATGTACCGCCGTACCGCGTGGTTCCCGGCAGAGTAGAATTTGGACCACCCCATCTCTTCCCATTCCCATGCGATGTCGTACAAGGCGACTAACGGATAGAGCTGTTTAACATCATCGATATAATATATTTATACAGCCCAGACTCAGCCTGAGACGCATGGCACGAGTCAACAATAGTGCCCGAAATACGGCAATAGGCTTACCCCCTATTCCCACCCACGCTCACGGTACGTGGTAGGTACCGAATGAAACTATTGGTAAAATGTGAGTGTTAATTCACCTCTTCCTAATCCTCCGGGGATAAAGGTGTGATTATATGTAAATAATTCTCCCACAGTATGGGAGAGTCGGCCGGATAGGCTCGTATACTGATCGATGTGCCGTTCACCAGTTTGGTTCGAGTATTCAGTAGGATGCGCGCGAATTTATGTAATGCTTTATCTCTGAAGAGGTAATGAACACGAGTTCATGAGTTGTAATAAGGGTTCAATTGTTTATTATAACTTTTATAATTTCGCTTCGATGCAGTTCGACCCCGCTGTATTAATTGACGATAATAATGGAGACAGAAAATTTCATGGCACACTTCATGCTATAGCTAGTTGAATGTTTTGCCGTGTCGTCGTGTTTTCGTTTTCAACTATTGTCAACTAACGGCTTGAAATACGTTGGAAGTCGGAGATTCGATTCCCATTCATTCCAAGTACTTATATGTATTTTCTGTCTAAATATTTGTTTAAGTAATTGTGATCATGAAATTCTCTTGCTTCGAATCTCAAATGATTTGAGGGGTCCTACTTAGGTCATCACTCTGTGATGTTATGTCATCGTTGTTGGCTTATGAATAAAACGTCTTATTTATTTTCTACGAATGTTATACACAGATGGAGTCAACTCCTGACTAAATGCCATTATTGTGATGCGCTTTGCACTTTGACCAAGTGCCCGTCTTGGGAAACGCCCAGATGGGTGCTCGCTAGGGTCTCTCGCTCAGGTCATTGGTTAAGATGATGGATTGCCGCTACCTCGTTCTGGAAGCATGTACTTAATGCTCGAAAAGGAGGTGGGGTACGGGGCCGGGGGACACTCTCGTCTCTGCCGTCACGCATAGCCCGCAATACGAGAAGGTGACTCAGGAACGTAGTACTATTATTATTTTATTCTATTGGCTAAGGGGAGACAGGCAGAGGCGCTATCACTCTAGCAGAAGCAGACCGAGACGGTGGCACGATGCCCGCCTCCCTCTATCCGGGCAAGTGGGGACACCGTGATCGCACAGCCCAGCGGGCCATCCTATGATGACCCTGGGTCAGCCGTGGTGAGAGATATGCCAGTGGCAATCACACACATAAGTAAATACACACGTGCATGTACACGCATTCCATAACTTGAAAGGTGGATAGAACAAGAGCATTCATAGATCTATTAGGTAGTCAAGTTCTTTGATACCTACCCTTATTGAGGGAATTTAAATGTAATTCATCATTTTGTGGTATCGGCCATCTTGTATGGTCTTGTATGGTATTTTACTAGCCAAGCCCTTTTATTTGATACCTATAACTATTTTAAGAGAGTTGTGAAAAAATATGTACTCTGTCATTTAGTGGTGGCGGCAACCTTGGACCGATTTTTATTCAAACATAGCTAAGAACACTCCCTAATATACTTACCAAACAAAAAAAGATCCAATGTACTAGAATGTAATCACTTTAATTAGTACCTACTGTCATACCTACCATCTAACTAGTCACTCAAATACCATTGACAACGCTAATGTACTTAGATACTAAAAGTCTAATGGGTGTGTACTGGTACTGGTGGCCTGAAATACAGGAGGATCTTCCTAGTTTTGGCACCAGTCTCCCACGTAGAACAAGTAGGTATGCGTGCGATTTTAGCAAGTTCGAGTCCGATATAACCACCCTCACCGTACCGGCTCCGCGTAAATTTCTACATGAAAAAATTGACCGAGAGCTAGCTGAAAAACTGAGTCTAGCTATTATGGAGCCTCGATAGACTCTTCGCGATATCAACAGTCAGTAGGTCGGCTAACAAATCTAACTGTGAAGCAGCTGATCTTTAATATTTTCCATAAAGTGACTGCCATCTGACCTCCACAAAGAATTGGTTATTTCGAAGTTCTGTAGTTCGTTTTTCATTATACTAGACGAACTTTATTTTTAGGCTGCAACTACTCGTAACGACTGCCATAGATGGCAACCGGGATCGAAATTAAAGTGTTCTCTGCTCTCCGAGCTCCGAGGCACGGAAACAGCAGACCAATGCAAGTAGACAGATTAATGCATACAAATATTTGCACTAAGCGAGAATTGAACCTGTACTACCTGCGAAGCAATGAAATGCACTACCGCCACGCCACAGAGACTTCATTTTAGTCAGTTCGAATCCGATATAACCACCCCTGCCGGGAGGCGATACAGGCATTTTCTGAACGGATTTTCGCACTTCAAAAAAGTGCACCCCTCCAATATTTCAGGCAGTGACCGCGCCTGGAGCGGGAGTGGTTTGCTTATATGGGTCTAAAACTGACTAAAACCGCATATCGTCTCGGATCCCAATTCCTGGGGTTATTAGGTCGATTAGGTGGACTCAATAAGGTTATTGCCTCGCATCCCAGATCATCCCTGGACCATTTACCTACGGCTTTGTGATGGCCAGGCTGGCGTTGGTGTTTCCTGATAGATGGACCACGAAGTTATCCCATAAGCATTCGGTTTTTTTCCTTTGAGGTACGGAACCCTAAAAAATATATTAAGTACAAAGAAACCACTATAGTATAAAATGTATTTTCGTATTGACGTCATAGAAAATCAATTTATAGGTTCTATTCACTGCTTCGACGGGTTTGATCAGATAATTATTTTACGCGCAGGGACAAATTTTCTTGTGCAGCTGTGTCCTGGCGATAATACTCGCGACATGTGACGATCAAACCGACTTGATCCTTTTTCAATTTTGGGTGCTTGGATATTCATTATTATGTTCTATTGGTATAGTGTCCGTTAAACAGTATTCCATACTTTCTTGTGATGGTGCTTTAAATTTGGAATTACGATAATAGTGAAATAAATTGGTAGGTTTTAAAATTTCTCAAGTAAATCATACATAGTGTAGATAGGATTTGCTGCTATGGCGCACAGGGAGAAACCTACATATCAAAGAATCAATTTCATTTATGCAGTTTAGGCACATAAAAAGCACATAAATGAACGTCAAAATTTTACAATTAGGTAAGTATGTCAAGAAATAATATAAAAATATTAAATAATGTAAATATAAACCATTGGAAAACTATTCTTTCGCTGGTTCGGTAGGTTAGTTCTACTGAGAAGATACCAGCAAGAAACTCGGCGAACTATATTAGAACTAGATTATTTTTCTTTTTTAAATTTGCTTACAATTTATTTTGTGCGAGCAAGCAAGAGACTTATGTTGACCACGCCATTATGGCCACCAGTGGACTGCAACATGATAATTGATTCATTGATAGGCTAGATATATATATATTTAAGTAGGTAGTAGTAACTAGGTAGATAATACACTGAGTTAGTTATAGGTATACGTCGTATGCATATCTGCGTCAATTAGAGTTGCATTTACATTTCAATTAAATGCATTTATTTCGTATTTTATTAATTCGAAAATCGATATTAACTACTTATTCTCGCCACAGTTAACTCGATACGATAGTAGACAATCAAGTTAACTAGACAGTCTAAAATTTGCTTCGATCTAGGTGTAGTTTTGTTTTGAAACAGTCTAAAACAAGCACTACCGTAAAATATTTTTATACAGTAGCCTAGAAAAAGTAGTCCCGTTCCTGGTTGGTATACTTAGGGCTCGTTAATGTTATTGTTATTTGGATTTCCTTCATTTATACGATGCAAAAGCTTCCAAGGATGTAGATTAGGCAAGCCTCACATAAGTCGTGTCGCGTGTGGGAGGCTGAAAATTGAATGCATTCTAGCGCTTAACAAGTATCGGATCGAAATATCCCTCAGAGCTGTATAAAAGCCAGTACAAACGCTGCAAAATTCAGTTCGGAAGCGACCGCCATTAGGACACTTCCAACAGATTCATCGCGAAAGGAGGAATAACTTACAAAAGATCACACAGTTACTATGAATAACTGGCGTTTACTACTGCTTGCGTTAGTCGCGGTATTTCAACCTATAACATCTCTAACCGAACGCAACCTCGTTGATGGAAGGCAACAGTGTTGCGACCGTCAAACGGATACCCTGCTCCGAGACTCGAGACCTTCCTTTTATGGAACTGAACGGCTCGGTAAGACGGCATCACCTGAACATCGCCTGAATATTAAAGATGAAACTCGAGAAGACCGACAACTGAGGCAACGCGATATTGTTTCTACCCGTCGTTCTATGGACAGATCTTTGCTGAACATTCGAGAGAGGGATGTAAGACGTAGCCGCTCAGCCATAACTCGGTCGAATCGAGTAGAATACCGTTCTGATAGAATTGCCGGTGACGACAATATCGAACGTGTAATTGATCTCCAACGAAGAAATCGGCTTGTCGGAGAGAGAGTTTCTATGAAACGTCATGTCAGGACCAATGGGTTATCTGCACGTAATTCTCTATATAGGGAAGATAACCGCATTAACCGATTTGGTAATGAGCGCCAGGAAAGAGACCATTTCCAGAGAGCTAACATGCACATTACCTCAGAAAGTATGGATCGGCAGACTCCCATTAGAGTTATCCGGGACAATCGAATGACAAAGGAAGATTTTGACCGCGTAAGTGTTGGAGTATCTCGTGATAGCCGCCGAGAAATTGCCAGGGACCGCGACAACAAATTACAACGTAAAACTATAACTCGAGATGATATAAGGCGTGACTTTGGTAATAACAATGAACGTCGTGAGCTAGAGCGTCATGCTGAGCAACGACGGTCACTCTCAGAAAATTCTAGGATAGTACAGCGGGCACGAAATATTCAAGTACATTCTAGGGAGGAGAGGCAAGAAAATGTCGAACGGTTTAATCAGAGATTCATGACAGAGAGACTACAAGAAAGACGTCAGCAGAATGATGACCGTACGCAAGCCAGAGAGGAAATGAGGGAAAACCCTGATCGTAGAATTTCTCGCGAAAGAATTCAAATGGAACGTAGAGATAACCGTGACTCAAGATTGATGAATGACAGGAATGTCCGACATGGTAATGTTCAAACCCGCCGAGAAACAAGGAATAACGAAAGACAATCTAGGGAAACTCGTGACGACCAAGTTCTTCGAGAACGTCGTGTGGAATCTAGAGTCTCAAGGAGAATGCCCGAAAGAAACAAATTGGCTAGAAACCAAAGGACACGATCCGTCGATTTTGAAAGATTTGACGGCAATAGGGTAGACTCAAGATTGAGCCGATCTTTTGAAGTGCTTGCGGTTCGTGAAGATGCTACCCGTCAAATCAGAACAGACCGTCGTAGGGAGCGTGACACAGCTGATAGAATTCGAAATGTTGAGTCTGCTAGAGTTCGTGACGTAATGATTAACAAAATGGAAACCAAGAACGAGCCTGTTGCTAACTGGCAGTACCTTTTCTACACTGTTCAAGCTATATATCTTTGCGGACTTGCCATCCAGATGCTGTCGCCGAATCGCTCTGAAAAATCAAAATCGATGTATGTATTTTACAATAATATTTCAGCAGTAGTTCTATTGCCACATAGTTGTCGATATTTCTCTTTAAAAAACATTCAGTTGCAAAAAATATTTAAAGGTACTCACGTGTAGTCATTTACTTCCAAATAAGAATTCTTAACTCTTCATTCGGGTCAATTCCAGTCGTATCCAAAGCATTAGCCATAAACTGGTGATTCGCTTCGACCCCGGAAATCTTGGTAAGGCCCCATATAAACCCGTTGAAAATAATTACCATTGCAGCCTGTTATTTAGCGATTAGTATTATTTATATTAGTTACACTTCATTTTCAAATAATCAATTAGCCCACCATAGTCTACTGCTGGACCATTTCATATCATACTTCATATTATTTTTTGCCAATTTCAGGAGTCTCCGTTGGTGGCCGTCGTCTACTCAGAGACTCATCAAGGTGGATTAAAAGACAACTGCTTACTATACTTACCTATTTATGAATCATGTAGAAAAATTAGAATCAATGTTATATTACGTGTATCTGCTATAATACTTATTCGTAGAAATTAAATATCGTATGTTATAAAATCAATGTTCTATTCTTATCAAATCCCTAAAATCCGCAGTACATAATATACAGAGTGGAAAAATAGTCAGGCCCTGAAGGGCAACTACCTTAAATCGGCTCATTTTACTTTAATGATACTTTTATTATTAAAAAGAAATATAACTGCATTGAAATATTTTAAAAACTCACCACATCTAATAATCGAACTGGCTAAAGTTCGAAAAAAACCACCTGTATTTTTATAGCAAGTAAATCATAAAGATCAAAAATCTCTTTTTTTCGCACTTTAGTAGGTGCGATTGCCGAGTTTGGCAAGAGCGTTCAATCTTTGAATGCAGTTTTGTTCTTTAAGTAAAATGAGTCAACTTAAAGATTTAAAGTAGTTTCCCTCCAGGACCAGACTTATTTTTCCACCGTGTATATACTTTGCAATGAGCAACTGAAAGTCACCCTCATATTGTGTTCACAGTTCACACAATTATGCATAGCTCATTGCTACGTCACGATTCCTTTGACGCGTGCCAAAACACCGACAAAATCGCCATCACACGCCCCAATGGTGAATCGCCGTTACACGCTCCTTAACCACTAAGCTCCCGCACAGCTTAGTGGTTAAGGACACGGCATTGCTATTAAGTGAGAAATAGTGAATACTAGTAATTTCCATTCCTAACATTCTTGTTCGAAATGGACGCATAAACTGAAGGTCTTGGTCAGACTTAGATATCTCTGGACATATGGGTAAAACCCACAGGGTTGTAGGTATTAAACTGAAACCACGATAATTAAAAAAAAATCCGATTTATTATCCTTAAATTACGACATTTTTATAATTCTAATACATACTAAAGATCTAGTGTATCAGTTTTCTTCTTATGCTGTCCCTCATACCAGGCTTTGGAAATCATTCTCTTCATTTCATCATCTCCAGTTTCATACCTAAAAGAATAATAAAATTCTTGTATCATAGATTGTTACCATAGTTACAACAAACACCAATTATTAATACAGTAATAATTTCTTTACTGTAGGATTTATGGAGTGTTAACTCTAAACAATATTTTAAAAACCATAATTAATCAAGGATCCTTGATTAATTTATAGATTGCATTTGAGAAACTGGGGTTCAAGCCAAATATATAGCACACAATGGTCATAACAAGACTGCAAGTTGCAAGGCTAAATAAAATATATTTTACAGAATAGCAATAAACGGACCCCAGACTAAGAGGTAAGGATACAACTGAGATTACCACAATGATAAATTATAATAATCATGATTTTGCAATAGGCTCAACCCCTATTACATGGGACCGAATACAATGATGGTGAAATGTGGGTGTTAATTCACCTATGCCTAACCCTCTGGGGATAAAGGCATGATTATATGATGGTTTCGCAGAATATCGGATTAAGCTAAAGATTTAAGAGAAATCTTACATGTTCTTCATGAGGCTCATGATGGATTCTTGTGGATCTTTGTTTTTATCCATTGTATCCTCTGCAGGTTTAAAACGACTGTTGCGTTGGTCCTCAAACTTTTTCTCCACTTCAGTCATATGGGACCACTTTACACCAGGATGCATCTTCGCTAAGAAGATCACTACCATATCTATAAAATAATATTGTTAAAAATTAATTAATCATTCCCAGTGCCAGTGATGACACATGAATATTGAGAAATGAATGAATTTTGATTCTGGTAATGCTTTTCAACCATAGTTCATTAATTCCTTTTTGTAACTATTTCATAATTACTTAAAAGTAACTATTATTCTACTAATAATTTAAATGTGACAATTAATTGGATTTAGATGAAATTTTGTATTGGAATAGATTTATATTCTGGAATAAACATAGAACAAATTAATAAGAGGTTGAACACTTTAATACGTGTTGTCATTGTAAACCCTCATTTTATAAAAACAATACATGCATTATACAATAATGTGTATGGGAATTGATACGATCACAGTAAAGGTAGATGCATACCTTTGCTGATTACATTACATGCATCTCATAAATCTAGAAAACTCACCAGTCTTCTGTTTCCAATGGCTCTCTCCGACATTGATAGGTTCTAACAGTTTGTTAATAACAAGTAGATAATCTTTGTTGTCCAGATTTTGCACATGTAATTCCATTGATTTCTCTGTTAAATTGCAGAACACCTGCTCTTTTGGCAGAGACTGGACATCTTTCAATGTCACAAAAACCTTGATGTACTTGTCAGATTGATCCCAACCTGTAATAAAAGTGGTTAACTTTTGTCAAAATCATGTTGGTAATCAGACCGGTCATTGTACATTGAGAAGTTATCATTATCATGTTCTAATTAAAACCAGTATTCTATTAGTGAATCTAACTGCTATGAAAACTGAGAACTAACCATATCCATTCAATTTAATCTGGTATCTTTTGTGAGCGGCAGCAGTGGATGGTGCCGGTGAGGCTTCAACATTCGCCGATTTGGTAACAGCTTCTTTCAAGTTGGACCATTCTGTTTCCAATTTCCTGGCTTCCAATGATAGTAAATCTTGTATCTTTTTTCTTTTCGCCTGTTTTATTAACTCGTTGAGCTCATCAATATCGCTGCGCAACTATGGATTACAATATAAATTATTATAAGTAACCACGCTTTTGCACCTCTAATGTTCTAGAAAGTACCAAGTGATTTATTACTTACTTCCTTAAGCTTTGCTTCAGACATTGTGAATAATATCTCTTAGTTCTGTACAATAAGTAAAAGTGTTTGCGGTAAAATGTAAACCGAGTTATAAACTTAATAATTAATACTCCGACGCAACTTGCACAAGTTTAAAAAACTAAATAAATTATGTTTCTAGAGCATAGAGCAAAGTTTTATACTTTTTATAGTATCATAGATTATTATATGTAGTAGAGAGAGATATAGTATCAAGAAGTTTTTTAAGGGATTTTATGACCTGGTATCATGGTAATTTGGACCTTTATGTAGTCTTATTTTCAATGATATTACATAAAAAAAGAGGCAGATATGTTACTAGAGCGCGCCTGGTGAAGACGTGAAAACGTCCCAATTGGGAACGTATCGCATTCAGTGCCAAAGAGAATACAATACTACCACTGACCTGAAATAATACTAATAGAGGTCAGTGAATACTACGTGTTCACTTGTTCAGTGCATGCATAGAGTAAAGTAATACACTGGAAAAGTGCATGTCTTGCAAACGCCGAGTTGTCATGTATGTAAGCGCTTAATAAAATTGCAACAAAATGCCATCGTCTGCTTTTAAAAAATGTACAAATTACGACACTAAGATTAATAAAACACAAGGGATCTCCTATCACATGTAAATATATAAAATATTACCAATTTATTAGTGTTTTCTAATAAAATTAGTTTAATAATATTCTTAAAAAAATGGCGGCAGAAAAAGGAGACAAAAATATTTTTGACATGAGTACGACAAGGACACAATAACACTGCACGCATAGATTATCAGTACAGATGGGACATTTTCACTTTACTGCCTACTAAAGTAATAATTGACCTGCTGTTCAGTTTCATTTGTTATTTGAAAGTTTGTAATCACCAGTATTAATCACCATTACCAGTATTAAGGTATATCGCCACATATCGATTAAGTCAGGACCATATTGAAATTATTTTTGGTATCATTCGACGCCAAGGTGGTTACAACAACAATCCGAACACCATTCAATTTAAAGGATTGTACAAAAAAAAATTCAATCATTTAGAGTTACGTAGTGCTTTTAGTGGCAATTGTATTCCTTTGGAAAATATTCCTGTACTTACGTGCTCATCATCAGGAATCATAAATATTAATTCGTTGTCACGACTTCCTGTTTTACACGAAACTGATAATATTGTAGATGTCCTTACATCCAGTGATAAAAATTCGGAAAACAATACTAATATTCTTGCTGGAATGCTTAGTAACGAAAGTTCTTCAGAATCGGCTAAACAAATATTTCTGGTTGGATTGCATGAAAATTAGCAAAAACTTTAAAATGTGAAACCTGTGTTGATATCTTGTACACTAATGAAAAATTGTGGTTCCACAAATTAATTACAATTAGAGATATGGGAGGTTTATGCTATTCATCAGAAGATTTGTTTTCCGTTTGCTAACAGTCAGAAAGTGTTATTAAATCTCATTTGAATGAAAAAGGAATTCATTTTGTAAATAATGAAGATGTTGATAAGTTAAAGTATCGAATTTTAAAAAAGTTTTTAAGCTCCAACATATTTCACTCACTTTTAGACCATTCAAAGCAACAAGCACCGTCTTTTAATCATCGCATAAATTTAATTAGAACATTAATTGGCAAATATACTGCTGTTCGGCTTCATTCTGCTCATAAAAATAATCCCGAAATAAAAAAACTTTCTAAGAGGCAGAAAAGAAATAAATTAAATTTATTCGAAGGCATTTAATTTTTTCTTAATTATCGTTTTGTTTCTTAATTATCATTTTGAATTTTATATTATCATTTTCCGAAATAAATAAATACGTATATTTTTTTAATCGAATTTTATTTCTTACCGACCGACGAAATACCCCTTCTGTTCAACAAAACTAATCTATGCTTCGAAGCTATACTAGAAGCGCAATCGTCCGAGTTATAGTTATCTTTTTTACTCACGTGCTTATCCTATCTTTCGCACTACTTTAACGCTAATTGTCAACTGTTGTGCACTGTATAGGTATGTTTAGTCTGCTGGATCAAATTTGACGAGTCAGTTACTATGAACGTAGGTAACATATCTTGTATATAATATCATTGCTTATTTTGTAATATTATAATAATCTTACAGTGATTGTTGTTGATGATGAGTTTATGATGTTGATGACGAAGATGGTGACGACCAATGAGAGAGATGATTCCTGCCTCAGTAAAGTTGTAGGGACTTTACTAGAAGCTCCATAGAGAGATTTGGGACCAATACGAGAAGTCACAATTCACTGTAATATTATGCCACTTTCCTTTTTTTTGTTTTTTTATACCACTTAGGTGGCAGACAAGCACACGGCCCACTTGATGGAAAGTGGTTACCATGGCCTATGGATGGACGTTTGCAACACCAGAGGAGTCACAGTCGTGCTGCCAACCCTGTAAGTACAGAGTTTCTGTGCCGTCTGTGTAGAAGACAAAGCTGGACAAGCCTTTAGTCTTCCCACTGACAACACAAATTCTCCAGTGAGCTCTGGCTACCCTACTCACTGCTGGGAACACACCACGAAGTTATTATAACCGCGGTATTCCGTAGAGCGGAGGTACTTCCCCAGTCGTATTACTCAATTGGGCGGAAATACCGCCGTGTCCTACCTCCTCATACATTTCCTACACTTGTGTGCGTTGTCAAAGACGTTAAATCTAAAAATCCACCATTTTTATACATACAAAAAAGAATTCACGCCAATTCTTCGTGTTGGCGCCAAAACTAGATGATTCGAAATAGTCGAAGTAAGATGGCAAGTTAAAAGTCATTGGTTGATAGGGTAGTGGAGTGGTAGTAGTTCCCCAGATTATCAAAAATTATCTTCTCTGTGGATACAGCCTACTATTGCGCCTGGGGTGTTAGGTGATGACTGCTGTCACCCTAGTAGATGCAGGCCGGGGCGGCGGTACGACACCCGTTTCCCCGTCCCCTTTCCAGGGCAAGATGCCTCACATTTGAGGAAGCCATCTCAAAAGCCATAGATGGCCCTGGGTTAGCCGGGGTGTGAGGATTCAATTGTACTGTGGTGTGAGGGACGGCACCTTTCACCAATTTCTTTTATTTCATTCATTTCATCAACATCGGCTCAGCCGTTTAGTAGTTCAGTGTCATTCATGACAAGATTTATATACATATAAAACAGATAAAGGCTTAGTAAATAAAGTAACAGTTATGAGTAAATGGAATTATTTATTTCAATACGTAGGTACACGATAAAATAGCGTTATGACAATACGAGTCATGAGATTAAGCAATAGAATTGCACTGACGGCTTCAGTTCTTCCTGTGTGCACGATTGCGACGCATATTGGTCTGGCATTGGGGGCAGTACCACTTGCCTTTCGGCGGAGCTGTGATCCCGACACAGGGGTAGTGGAACCACTCGTACGGACACTGGAAGTAAAGATAAGATTTAAGTTTAATACCCACATTTTTAAGAAAACCATGGTGTATTTCCACATTCATAATTTCCTTTGCTCCTAAGTAATAAGTCAAATTGGGTATTGGACTGTCTAGTCAAATTAGTTACTTTTTACTAAACATCAAAACGGTAAGTTATAAGGAAACAGATAATATTTTCGCGTTCAGTAAAAATACTGATTGTGCATCTAATTTAGTTCAGAATGATCACCACCCACCCCGAAATGGATAGGTTAGGTTAGAAGACTAAGGCGGGAGCGAAGCGAAGCGGAGCTCCCGCCTTATGTCTTTGTGGTAATTTTTTTTATAATTGGTTGGTTGGTTGGTTGCTAACTAACTACTTACTTGCAGTAGTTTGTTGGTGCTCAATCAGTATTTTTGATGTGAATTTGGATTATTTTGTCGTACAAAATGTACTCTTTTTGATATACGTTTAAATACCATCCTAAGGAAACTAGTTTGAAACAATTTATTGTGACGTCATAATATTTAATAGTCAAATCATAGGTTGGGTGGATGATTAAAAATAAATAAAAATAATAAAATAAGAAGAGACGCAACTTCTACCGCTCTTTAACCATTCTTAACTGAATAAGTTCAATTAAATACTTTATTTTCATTCTGAATCAAATTTCGCATAAGTTATCCTATAAATGTGTTAATACCACGTAGATTTGCATTTATAAGCACCTAGCGAAATACCTCTATGGGGATTCACCATTCCGGTGGTTTTAAAGATTATCTATGTACTTCTTAAGTTTTAGGGGAGTATAAGCCACGCCAGGTCCAGATGGTGGTCCATTACAATGTACAATGAAGAATGTAGCTACGTGTCTATAAAATATTTCTTGGAATTGTTTTTGAGATAAACACTACAAACTGCTACTTACTAAGGCAACTATAATACTTTTATTTTAAATAAAATTTACAAGAATACATTCTAAGTATACTTACGTCTTGATTATCACATGCAACCATGTCTCCGTATGACACCTGATTGCAGATGCAGTAACGCGGTTCGTTGGGATCATATGTCCATTCCTCTTCCATAGGTTCTTCAATGGCAACGTTATTCACGACAGTGTTCAGAGCCCTAAAAATAGAACATTAGTTTCAGTCAAATAATTGTGACCTGCCTTAGAGTATATAGTCTTTACTGCTCGCGGAGCTTAATCACATTATTAAAAGTCAACTGATTGGTTGATTATGGACTGCTATCTATACCGACATGACTAACAAAATTATCGTATTCCTTGAAGAGAAGGGAACGCGCGCGCAAAGGATATATCATGTTTAATACTCAATTGCTAAGATCAATTTAGCGTTTTGTCTATTGACAGTACTTTGTTTGATCTAATGGGATTGGATCGCCAACGTACTGCCAATAACCAGAATTGCTTGACCACTGTGGACAGTTTCATCATCTCGATGTTCTTTAAATCGCGGGTAGGATAAGATATTATATAAGTTATAAATCGCCAGAATTCACCAGAGTCAAACATAACATATATACTGTTTAGATGTGGTGAATAAAGTGAAGTTGATACATACACGACAGTTGGAGATGAGGAACGACTGGCGGCCGCCGACGCGACAGCTTGCGTGTGTGTGTGTGACGACACACCACTAGAACTGTAACTGTTGCTCTTCCTGTAATAGAAGATATTCACTGAGTCACTTTTCAGGACTCCTCAAAAGGAAAAAAAAACGGAATATTTATGGGATCCTTCGTTGTCTGTCTGTTTGTTAAGATTTTTTTCTGAGAAATGCGTGGAGATATCAAGTTAAAATTCATACCACATACTCAGGTCAATAGCGTCTTGAAACTGTGATAAAATAAAACTTCTAAGTCAACACATTCAAAATATATTACGGTTTCTGTAGCTTAAGTTACGGAACCCTGTCCGACTCGTAATTGACCGGCTTTTAATTACGTTTATTATAAAGCGCTATCTACAAGATCCAAGACTTGAGAAGATTGCTTATAAGCTTCAATGCATGAAGCTTAGAGGGTTCGCGAATCAAAAGAGAGGCGAATATCCATTCTATATGTAGTCCTGCTCTATTCGATATTACGCAAAGACCTGTAAACAAACATGTGACACTATCATATTAAGTAGAACTTACTTCTGTTTAGTCCTTTTGTTAGATGATGAGGAACTGCCCTGGCTGTGTGAAGTTGTATGATGACCATGCACATTGTTAGTTTGACTGTGGCTTGCTGCCATGCCATGTCCTGTTGGAAAAGAAAAGAAATATATCACAGTAAAAGTAAATATTAGTCATTTAAAATATGGTCTAAAGAGCAAAAATCAAGAGATATTATGATTGATATGGTTTGCCCTAGGCGGTAAGCAATTACCATAGCCAATGATACTATAATTAGTTCATAACCCTAGGAGTATCATTTCGTTCTGCAGACCCCATAAAGCAAAGCCAATGAAGGAAGTAAAGATTGAACTGTCACTTTTAGGCAGCCCGGGAGCTATAGCTTTGAAATAAACAAACAAACGAAAGCTAAAAAAAGATAATTTTTGAGGGCGACTGTACATTCTACCTCGAACAGCTTGACTTGACAAATAAATAATATTAGGTTAATATTATCGTACCATGGTCATGGTGTGTGTGATGTGCTGCCAAGGTGTGATGCGCGAGGTCTCCGCCCGCCACCGCTTCATACGTTCCCTTGAAAGAAGCCGTACGACGTCCTTGCTGCATCTATGGAAAATGTTATTTTTCAAATATCCCGCACTTGCTACTGTCATCGAATGGGATATTTATTGAACCCACTGCCTCCCTGATACAGCAGGAAACAAAAGAGCAACAGAGACAAACTCATTCTTGTTTTTTATATACCACTTAGGTGACAATGATGGGAAGTGGTTACCGTGGCCTATGGACGTGTGCCACACCAGCGTTACACTCGCGCTGTCGTATGTTAGATATGTAGATTTTTTTGTTAAAATAGATAAGTTGAAAAAGGGACATGTTGTGAAACAGGAATTGTACGAAAAGGGTAATTTTTCAAAATGGGTGTTTTGCAAATTTGTCTTTATCGTTAATGCCCCATTATTACACACTAACGCGCCATAATACCAAAGTTCTAATCTTTAGTCTAGGTCAGAGTTTTTTATTTACAAGATTCATCCTTGTTTCACACAAAAATAAACAGCCAACTAATTACTACAGATACCGAGATGAACTTTTCTTATCATCCTGTAATCGAGAGGTAAAAAGAAGTAAACATTTATTTTACCTGCTGCGTTGCCGCTATAGCCTGACTTGCTGCAGCAGCGATGGCGCTGCCAGCATGGCCTAGGGAATATGAATCTCTGCCCAAAGCAGCCTGCAATCAGAGAGTAAACATTGAACATAATTAAGTTTAATAGAATGGTATCCAGTGCAATTTTAACAAGTCACTTTACGAATTGAAATAAAACTAAAGTGGCTTTTAAACAGATTCTATCGCAATCTATTTGGTATTATCTAAATTTAGCATTAGCCCGATTTTTAACGCTGTTGAAAAGTATTTGAAACTACAGGCTAAGCTGACTGTAAATAATCTATACTTCAATATTTTTGATGCGAAAAAATAACTGTTTGTCAATTATTCTTTCCCGCCTAAGAACCGATTATGGTGTAATTTGGTACAGTGGTAGATTAGGCCTTAGGAAAGAAAATAGGCTATATTTTGTCGCGATAACGACATCCACGCGAATTGCGATAGAATTTTAAAAGTGCTTTATAAAATTCTAGAAAAGTATCAGAAGAAAAGAGAATAGTAGTTGCGATTCACCTGAATGGCTGAATCAGTTCTGGAAAGATTTCCAGAAGCATGTCCTCGAGACTCCCGGTTACCCCAGCTCTCACGGCGCTTCTCAGCACGAATGCGGTATCTGGAATATAAACCCTTTTTATGAATTTCTACATCTTTAATATTAGGCTCAGATATCTTAAGCTTATGGGGTTGGACTTATAAGTTTAAGATGTCATCTTAACACAGGTTCTAACTGGGCATCTGGTTTTCACATTTATGAGTGTTTTCATACATACATAATCACGCCTTTATTCCCAGAGGGTTAGGCAGAGGAGAATTAACACTCACATTTCATCAATCATTGAATTTGGTCCCACATAATAGAGGGTAAGCTTATTGCCAACTTCCAGGAATATTGAGTATCTTGTACCCAGGGGCAAACCCTGTCGTCTTTCTTCCTCTCTTCTGCTTCGCACACCTGCACACACTTCTTGCTGCTACGATGGATCGTTCACGGTGCAGGCTGTGCGTCTTTGGAACGCACTACCTCATACCATTCGCGGTAGTAATACCCTGGACGTCTTTAGGAGAACAACAAGGGAACATTTCCTATCACAGTAATGTAGTTTGAATATATTTATGTGTCTATATGTATGTATTGTGTTTATGTATGTGTGTTTATTTGTATGTATGTAATATATTATTTGTATGTATGTAGGTGTAATATGTATGCTGTGTATGTATGTTTATGTGTATATATATGTACCTGTTTAGGTACCCTTCTTTTATCTGAAAATTAATGTACACTTCACGTCCCTTTATTAGTTTAACTGCTTCTCTGCTACTCAAAGGTTTGCTGGTAGAGAACTCATACTGAGTTAAGCTCGCCTTTGTACATATTTCTGATATATTTATTTTGTGTTTGACCTCTGTACTGTTTGTGTGCAATAAAGAATTAAGAATTATTGTTGACTCAAGTAATGCATCTTAGCCTGAGTCTCGGCTGTATATATCTGTCTGATGTTAAACAGCCCTATCCGTAAGTCACCTTATACTTTCTTGTACATGTAAATTCTACTCTGCCGGGAACCACATGGCTTTTAATAGTGTTTTCACCTCTGCATTTTGTGCGGACAAATCCCCGCATACAGGACTTTAGGTCATAGTAGACCGAGGGAATGTGGGTGTGATTAGAATATTTAAAAAAAGAGTCATCTTGCTGAAAGGCTTAGTATAAAGTAAAGAAAACATGACATGCAGACCTGTTTTCTTTGTAATGGTTATTGTTGGATGTGCTGGTGTGATTGGTGTTCACATCTAACTCCAGTGACCGCTTTTCCAATAGTTCGGTGATCCCCTTGTTATCAGCCTCCAGCTCACATTTAAATTTATGCAGCTCCGTATCTGTGGCAATAGTCATATAATTAAATTAAATACTACCTATAGTGTAAGATGATAAGTAAATAATATAATGATTACTAACCTAATCTCCGCAAATATCTTTCAACTAAATCATACATCTGGTTAGCCAAAGCCATCTTCTCATCAGCTTCTTCAATAGTTTTGTTGTAGCCCTTTTTGATATCCGAAAACTCTGTGTTGGCTTGATCTGTATTAAGCTCACCCCGTCGACAGCCACCGAACAGCGTACGCACTCTTTTCTCTAAAGTATCGATGTTATCTGAAGAAAATATATTGGTTACAACCATTGCATTTTTATAAAATAAAATGAATACATATATTATATAAAAATATTTACTTTGAACTGATAAATCCATTTCTCGCATCTCGGTAAATCTATCCCTTAGTTCCTGAGGCAGGTGCTCAATCACTGTGAAATAAAAAAAATTAAAACATCGGACGTAAACAAAAAACATGTCAAAATCTTAATATTTATAATTACGCGCCATTTTAAAAACTATCGACTTACGCCCCAAGGCTACCAACATTGACGCAAAGTATTACGTCATCATAAAAGAACAAGAACAAAGAAAGATCTTCTTACTTTCCAAATAATCTTCGAGGTACAGCATTTTGGTGAGTTGTATTTATTGTAAATATGTTGTAATACTTAAAATAGTATATTTTCACAAGTTATTCTAACACGAAAATCACAATCTGTGATAGAAACTAAGCATTACTGACGTGTACACTGTGCAACGTCACGTTATTAGACTACTAGTGATGTTCGGAGTACAACTGTACAAAACAAGATGCCATTATCGATGTCGTGCGTATTCATTCTGCAAACGGAAAAGTACTAAAATAATCTTTTATATTATAAATGTGTACATAATTTAATGTTAAAGGCCATTTAAGTTGAATGTATTTATATTGATGTTTTAATAATGAACCAAGTTAGTCAAATGCGTAAATAGTTTTTAAATGAAACATATATAGATATTAAAATGGTTCCATCATTCATAATGGCTTGTTAAACAGTTTTCCAGAAAGCTAATTAACGGAATGATGTTCATAATTCAGTTTCGATCAAATCTTAATCTTTCAAAGGTCAAGAACGGTACGGTTACGAGATAACATATTTTTACATTTTTGAAGTGATGGCATGGCCGTTTTGGACATTTGGAAGATTGAGGTTAGACCGATACTAAATTGGACTAAATTTTGAACATCTTTTAATTACAAGACTTGGCCATCAGGTTCTATGTTCAGTAGTTTGCGGCGGCGGTGCTCAATCGGGCGGTATCTCCGCATTCTCCGCCCGATTGAGCAGTCCGACTGGGGTAGTACCTCCGCCCTACAGAATACCGCGGTTATAATAACTTCGTGTTGTGTTCCCAGCGGTGAGTAGGGTAGCCAGAGCTCACTGGAGAATTTGTACTGTCAGTGGGAAGACTAAAGGCTTGTCCTGCTTTGTCTTCTGCTGACGGCACAGAAACTCTGTACTTACAGGGTTGGCAGCGCGACTGTAACTCCTCTGGTGTTACAGACGTCCATAGGTCACGGTAATCACTTTCCATCAGGTGGGCCGTGTGCTTGTCTGCCAACTAAGTGGTATAAAAAAGAAAAAAAGTTTGAATTTAGTAATTCAAAAATAAGTTAATATGCCTACAGGACATACATATAGTATTGTAGTCAGGTTACTTTTATATGATTATTATCACTACTGTACTATGAACAAAGAAAAAGCCCTTGGCATAGATACCCGGCAGTTGTTATTAATTAATCTTTATCTAAATTTTCTAACTTACAAGTAATATTGAAGAGTTCAACGGTTTATTTTAGTAATCAAGAATGTCCTCACAATCATTAATATCATTTATTAAGAAATCATCATTAAGAGCAAGTAATAAATTATCGAGAGCAAGTGTTACATCACTATAAATTTACAGTGCTACCAATCGTCTTTAAAACTATGCGTTCACAAAGTTATTTTTTTCATTAATAGTTGCGTTCAAGAACAATTACTATGTTAATTTTGCCTATAGATTTACATCGGAAAAAGCAAATAATCAAGACGGGACTTGAAATCGCCACCAGTCCCTTAGAGTAAGAGACTTAGAGTGACGCAAAAGCCATCTTCCGATATTCTTACATTACGACGTTTTTAGCATACTAAGTGCTTCTTTAAATCATTTAATACTCTCTGCTGTGAAGTATAGAAAAAAAATATCCCTAGCCGTCACCTCATGGCTGCTTGTACCTATAGTCAACGACATAAGTTGATTACCACTAAAATATTTACATATCTTTTTTAAAACTTGAATATATTTATAGTAGTATTATAATCCCCAAAGGATAAGAATAGGAGCGCCCCAAATAAAATATAAATTTAGCTATTTGGTTAATGAGTAGATCTGTAAGTGTAAATGGCTCATGTTGCGTATTCAGAAAAATATATTTAAATTGAACTTTAAATATCTACCTTTTTAGATAATGAGTGGGATTTGAATTCTTTTCTAAAGTGAAAGAAGAAAAATAATAATTCAAATAATTCAAAACTATTTATTCACTTTTACAGATTACCTAAGATGATTAGAAGGCCGTTGACTGAAATTACCTTAAAACTCGACGACTTGCAAGAATATGAAACTTTTCGCCGAGACCAAGGACTTAACAGCTCAACCACAACCAACGAAATGCAAGAAGACACTCCAAAATCTTTAGCTACAGGAACTAAAACTACAGAAGAAATACACAACAGGATTGGTTATGCCCCTAAGAAAAAACCTAGCGGGTCAAGTACTGTATAAAAATGAAAACACAACATAATGGAAATAAATCTTTTAATTATTTACTTTTAAACACTTAAAATGTACCTAACTATTAATTTTCCAATTAAATTTAATATATAGGATATGTAAGAGTGTAATTATCGCTAATCGAAAAAAATTAAAGCCTCAATCACACAGGTGCGCTATTATCGGTCGATAATACCGCATGCGATATTGCGATTCCGATTGCTCACATATTACTGCATTTTTATCGTCTGTTAATTATAATTTGACAGTTTGTAGACGGCTGTCAGTTAGGTACTTATATCGGAATATCGCAGGACCTAGGAAGTATGACGCGTCCTACTATTGTTAGTATCGCAGCATCAGCAGTGACAATTGATGTAGCAGTAACAGGTGGTCTATTACCCACCGGTGATAACGTGTCCGTGTGTTTGAGGCTTAAACCGCATTTAAAATTGAAAAGAGAATTAGGTGTTATTCATATTAAAGTCACATTAGTTTAATTTGAATCAATAATACACAATAAAATCTATGTCGTAATCTACTTTCACTTGAAGCTTCAATCTACCCGCTTCCCTTTATAAAAGACTGCTTCAGCGATAGATGCTCTCTTTGCTTCGATACGCTTTTGTCGACGCCAGAGTACACACCACAGCCTGTTACAAAAGCATTTATTTAATTTTATTTTAAAGAAATACCTAAGATAAAGTCAAGATGATGGTGTTATAAGTAGGTTTTATAACTTTAATTATCGCCCTGATAATAATATGAAGCACGAATAAGAGACGATCGTGTGACCTTGCAATTTCTATAGTTTCCATGTAATGATCTAAGCAATCTAAGGTTTCAATGATTTTAGTTTTAGTCGATAGTATGTGCGAAATCGCTTCGTTTTTGTAGTAAGACGAGGCCTTAGGGTGTGCTGTGAGATGGATAACGAATAATGACAAACGGTAGCATTTAATTTTGCAATAGCACGGGTGTCATTTGTATGTTATTTGTAATAAATTACTTAGGTGAAATTGTTATGATCTCGTCTAGCTGCCGCATTGTTGACCTTAAGATAGGGTAATGTGAATTTGCAAGGAGGCGACAGTGCAGTACTCGTATTTACAACCTCTACTCAACTTCCTTAATTCTCAGCCTCTCTTCATCTTCTTATTGTTGAAGCAGGAGAATGTAAAGCCGACAAAGGATATAAGTAGCATTCATTTACACATAGAATTTTATTATGAAAATGTGTCCCTTTATCTCTTTTACTATACAGTCTATGAGAGTAACTTAATAAATCCCAATTTACAATTGGTTTTTGCGGGAGCGACTGCTGACTGGCCCTAACCACGAGCATAGAATTTGCACCAGTGCCTTGCCTCGTCTGTGGTAGTACCGACTTGCAGGTGAAGTTGACTCGGTCGAAGATCTTGACGTGGTCCGTACATCCTAAACATGAGCAATGTACCTACTGACGTAACATATATTATGTAATTTAAACGTAACAATTTTACCTCAGAGTTAGGAAATACAGTATTTCAGCGACACTGAGGATGGAGAAGCCCATGAAGAGTCCGAGGAGACCACCGCAGTTAGCGAGGAATTCCGTTTGACCATACAGTTCTGAGCGCCGAGACGTGATGAACTGCGCTTCTTTGAAGAATATCATCACTCGAGAGTAGAGCAGACTGAAAAAGGTATTAGTACCTCACACTTTTTATCAGGTATACATATAAAAAGCAATGTTTGTAATGTATTAATAATTATTTTACTTCCTGACGATTTTGCTATCGAAACTATACCAGTCGGACGGAAAGTCTACCGGTATATCGAAGCTCGAGGTCCGCTTAGGTATTACTTTTGATTGGCATATCGGCTTTACCTGGAGCGACAGTTATTTAGCAGGTGAAGTTGGTTTGGGTCTCAAAGGTTTTTTGGTTTTGGTCGGGCCTTGTTATCAATAGTCAAGTACACCTTACAATGTTTTCAATGGTAGGTGGACCTAATGTATGGATTTCTACAATACTCGTACCAATAGTTTAGGAGTTACCAAACCTAAAAAGTTATAGAAATACATATATAATCATTGTCATCCCATCGTCCCAGCCAGAAACGGTAGTGACCATTTTCATTTTGGAGCTGGGGGTTCACTTTGCTATTATCTATAACAACGGACAACTTTCTGGCGCAATCTTTCCTTTTAGGAAGTAACTCCCTACAGTTGCTTCCTGAAAAGGTGACATCTTAATCAAAAGCAATAAACATACCTCGAGCTGCAAAATACTATGAAAGCAACTAGGAAATATCTAGGTGGTCGATGATGGCGCTCATGATTATAGTAATAAGCAGATATACTATGTCATTTGAATGCATTTACGTGAAATAAAATTCCGGTTCAGCAAAGAAAGTAATTGGACTTGATATCCATCATTTACAGCATCTTGCACAAGGTATTGACCGGAATGTTTATTTTCGTGAGTTCATTAACTTCAAATCAGTCGTGTGTGGAAACGAAATTGTACTTTGCGATTTGAGTAAGCACAGTCGGCCCCAAAAATGGCTGAATACTAACTTTAGAAGTTTCAAATATCGCTCCTAATAAAGACGTATAAGTCAAAACAAGAGGAAGAGAAGAAGTAAGCGAACTCTGGGCTCCAAGTTCCGGATGCATTCGGGAACTTGGAGCCCAGATGGAATCTTGATTATGACTTTTGAGTCTAGATAGTGAACAATTATTTAGTTAACTAGAAGATGAAAGTGATGTCTATCTACATACACCCAATATAGTTAAATTGCGGTCTAAAAAGGTCATTTTATTGGAAAAGCGTTAAGATAATGTAATATTTTGTCTTTTTTTATACCACTTAGGTGGCAGACAAGCGTACGGCCCACCTGATGGAACGTGGTTACCGTGGCCTATGGACGTGCGTAACACCAGAGAAACAACACTCGCGCTGCCGACCCTGAAGCACAGAGTTCCTGTGCCGATATACAATAATTAGAATGTTCTTAGTAAATGAATTATTATGACCATTTTATGCATTTCATAGGACTCTATTGATATCTAGTGAAAATTCACAAACTTTTTCTTTGTAGCAGAATCACTCAATGTGGCCTTTTTAGACCGCCAGGTTCTTAATACTTACTCCTTTACATCATCAGTGATGTTTAATTTGTAAACTCTGTATATAGCTTCCCAATCATAGTCCGCCTGCGAGGTCTCCGCTTCGTACTCTATAGAAGTGCAGGCTGGCAGACATTGGCATCTAGCGGAAACTTTGAATGCTTCTTCTAAAGATTCTGCGTCCGAATCATTATTCTTCATTGGAGTCATATTCTGCAGCTGTGATTGGATATCAATGGTCACGAGTTCCACTAAAAAAGTAACAGATATTAGATGAATATCATATCGTTATTTGACCTTTTGCTATGAGTGAAATTAAATAAAGATTTGGTAATACGGTAGCAACATTTTAAAAACTGTGTAGAATAAATAGAATTATGTGAAAGCTGTTAAAAATGTTAGTTGAATAATTTCAATGTAATTCAAATCAACGCTTATTTCTTAATAAAGTAGTAAAGATTGTCGTAAATTGAGAGTCCGATAAGTCGTTAATCTACTGATGGTCAACTTACTTTGCGCTTTTTTAACACATTCTCTACTGCCAGCATTGCACACCTGCATATTCGGTCCATCTAGAACACATCACATGTATATTAATAAGAAATAAAAAAAAATTAAACGATAGACTTAGCACAATAAGAGAAATATTACATCTTTAGTAACAGAATAATCTTAGTTCCTTAATTTCTTAAAACGTTTTTCTTTTCTTTCTTGATAGTATTGTGTATTCTTAAAAATCTTCTTGACACTAAATATTGAAATCAATGGCAATTTTATTTATGTTCAAATCTAGTTAGAACACTTAATTATTAAATATGTAATTTCCATGCAGAGAAACTCCGAAACATGTCAGACCATGTCAACGTGCTCGAAACAGGGTATGTTACAATGGTGTTACGTTAACAAATATTTTTTGTAACACCATTGTAACATACTGTGTTTCGAGCAAGAAATGATTTACTCACTTACTTTTTCTTGAGTCCTGAGCTATAATGTCTGCTGGGTTATCCATGAAATGTTTAGACTTCTCAGACCCGCTTGCTATTAGAACCATCCGATCGCTGTCACTGGCTACATTATGACCTTTTTGTATGTGTGAGACTTTATTTAAAATAAAATCATAAGTATATATACTCACACGGCATTCCGAAATGTACACAGCCACAGCGAGTGTATGTAAAATTGGAGAGACATTCCATTTCACAGTTCGCCTGAGTGTATACTTTGAAGTAATGGAGATAGCGCTCAGTTGGAAAATAGCATTGTCGTCTGAGAACAAAAGTAAAAGTAACACGTTTCTTGTTCCCTTCAATTACAAGCAACTACTGCTTGACTGCTACCTATGCAACAAGTCTAAATTTGCACGTAAGTAATTAAAGTAAATTGTACAATGATGTTAACAGGAATCAACGCAATCATGGTATAGGTATACATACATACCTTTGATTGACCAGATGTTTCAATCAGGTTACACAAGCGGTGGTCATTGGCTGACTGTCATTTATATCATGGAACGCGATAGTTTAAATGTTATTAAATTGTACAATACATAATTTTAAAACAAAGTTGGAATACACAAAACCTACAAATGTACGTATGTCTATCATACCGTGCTATAATGCAGAAAATTAGAGTAGGCATTTCGAAATAAAGAACATAACTTTCGTCCTGACTTTATATTCGAATCGAACACTAGAATTCAAAGAGTCTATATTATAAATCTGTCGTTTCAGTGGGTGTTCCACAGGGTTCGATACTTGGACCATTTTTATATTTTAAATATATAAATTATCTATGTAAGACCCCTATCCCCTAAACCCTTACTAATTAAGTGACAAGAATAGTATTGTTACGTTTGCTCATAATACTTCCCTAATATTTAGATTATGTAAACATATTTGTAGAAAAGAAATCTGACGTTTCTTCTTATTTTTTTTTATATTAACAATTTTCTAAGTACCGTTTTAATTATCTGTATTTTTTTAACAATTTCTACAACTAGAAAGTTCACTGTCTCAGATTGCGGAAACGTGGGGTCTATGGCCCTCTAGCTACGTCATCTATATTCAAATCTATTAAGAAAAGAAAAATTGGAATCTCGTCAGGAGGGATTCGAACCCGTGATCTTTCCCTTATAAATGGAATGCTCTGACCACTGAACCACCGTACCTCATCTGAAGCCATCCAAATCTTCCTATATACCCGTCGGTGGGTGCCATCTACCAATACTCGTACGAACTATCAGTACAAAATATCACGGGTTCGAGTCCCGCGATTCAATTTTTTTCTTTCTAGTCTTTCTAGTTAGCATACTAAAGACATTTTAAAATTTCATTCAGTTACGTCCTCTATACAATTAGTACTTACACTCGTCTTCTAATAGCGACTCTGCACAATTAGATATATAAATATTTGTGATTTGAGACTAGATACTGAATCATACCTATGTGATATCATGCAGAAATGCATGACAAATGCTTCAGTAGGTAACCACTTATCGGAGAAATACAAGATCAATCTTGAGTCCGATTGTCGAGAGTTTAAATTGTAATTAATTATTGTAAAAGCTACTGACTGGATGAAGAAAAAACTTTATATGATTTAGGGCTTTTTCTACTTCGAGTCAATAGTTCATAAAATACATTAATTTTTGTCGGCCCAACAGGTAGGTAGCTACTTGTCCAAACCATATCATCATGTCACTCTTTAATTGAAATAATATGCAATAAAATTATTTCTGGAAGTCTGTGGGAGAGGCCTATCATAGTATGTTCAGCAGTGGACTATGTGTGGCTGACATGATAATGATAATTAATTATATATTGAAACTTGCTGTAAAGGGCATATTATGCAACCTGATTGTAATTTCTGATGGTGATAGGAATTTCTTTTTGTTAGCCTCAAGTGCGAAACGAATGCGAATTGTGCATGTATGTGCAAAAAATAAGTTAATGCAGATATTTGTGCACAAATAGGTAGATTTACAGTTTTATATTCCGTTTCCTTTGAAAAAAACATAGTAATATCTAAATACAACTTACCTTGTTGGTTCGTATGGTCGTAGGCCTCCGGCTGTGGTCATCATTTTAGGTTTCACTGCAACGACTATTTCTTGCGATAAAGGCGATCGGAAGTACTGTTGTGAAAGCCTGGGTAATTCTGCCGGATTGTGCAACAATATCTGAAAAAATTGCAGGAAATAAGTTTGTGAATCGTTGGAGAACATTGTACCAACAATGAATCAATAGGTACTATTAAATGTTAACTAGTAAGATACCTTAAATCCTTGAACTGGACCGCGGCAAAGATAGTCTAAGTCAATTTCTTTCGCTTTCAACAAAAACGTTAAACCAGACTTCACACCATATCCCTGAAACAATTTTAGCAAACTTTTGAAAGACGAAGCTAGCGATCGCCGTGCTGACTGACTTATTACCGACTTATTCTCGTGTTAGGAATTTCTTTGGCAATTTAGCACAGGATGGGGATATTGGG
The DNA here is from genome assembly GCA_963662185.1 of Eilema griseolum. Lineage (NCBI taxonomy): Eukaryota > Metazoa > Arthropoda > Insecta > Lepidoptera > Erebidae > Eilema > Eilema griseolum. The sequence goes on along the minus strand of OY759247.1, from coordinate 13,582,343 downwards.
AATGCTGCATGCATGTTAGTTTTGTTTAATATTTTAATTTTTATTTTTTAATATTAATCAATTTAGTAAAAAAAAATTCGATATAATATTATACATCTACTATCATAGATAAGTCATCATTTTTTCAATATAAATAATAATAGGTACCTACTTATTTACTAAGAGAAAAGACAAAACCACGTATGATCTTGTTAAATTTGACATGTAATGGCTATTAAAGACTCGAACCGTACATCAGCTAGTTTTAATCCGGACTTAATGTGCGTGCAATAACGTAAATGAATAGGTACATATATATATATATTTACGAAAGGGAAGCGTCGGTAGCTTAGTGGTTAAGGGGTCGTCTTCGCATCGCGTACGAAGGCAACTCGGGCGTCAGAGGTCGATGAACGACCTCCGCCCCCCATGAGCGCCGGCCTGGGGGTGACAGGTGAAGCCGCCTATCACCCTAGCAGAAGCAGGCCGCGGCGGCGGCGCGACTGGCGCGCCACCCCGTTTACCGGGAACGAGTTGGGGACTCTGTGGGGACTACACACACCCGGCGAGAAGAGGGCCAGATCGTCAGAGATGGCCCTGGGTCGGCCGGGGTGCGAGGGATATGCCTGTCAACCTCACCTTCGGCAACCAAAGCGACCCGCAGGCGGCGTGCGTTTTAGTCGGTTCGAGTCCGACATAACCTCTCCCACCGACTCCGGTGGGGAAGTATCCGTGGGGATTTTGCGCACGTAAAAAAAAAAAAAAAAAAGGGGTCGTCTTTACAATCGAGAGGTCCCGGGTTCGAATCTTGGTCATTACACTATCAACATGAACCCACTCCTAACACAAGCAAGGCTTAGCTTAGCTGGAGGGGTTAGAGAGAATATTAGTAATTTTGGTTCTTATAAAAAAAGGGGCTAAGCAGAGGTGTATTGACTATTTCCATGTTGCCCTAATCATGTTATTCGGTAATTTAAAGCTGTTTGCTATTAAACGGAAAACATCACTATCCTAATATTTGCACACTAATTTTTTCCACCGTTAGGTACATGCCTATTCCTTTTACCGGGACCAATTCATAGAAATATATTATACCAAGTGTGAAGAAAAGAAACTGATATCTACAACAAACACTTTTAAATAGTGATTCACTGTCAAAAATAAGAATACGTTTGTGATACACCTTAAATTGTCCGTTGCCGTCGCGGGTCGTGAGTACGTGAACACAAAATGCATTAAAATTGTATTTCTGTAATTTTTGTTAAAGATTTTTACTATTATGAGACTAACTCGTGTTGATTTAATTTGCGTATTCAAATTGACTGATAACGGAGTATTTAAATATTAACGTAAATTAGGTATTTGATATACCTACGTAAAAGAAAATAATGATTGGTGGCTAGTGGAGTTGCCACTTTACTTACGGAGCCACGATGTGGATAAGTTTCTATTGGCGTTCCGTGAGTGTATCCATCTTCTAAACTCCATGATTCACCTGTGTATTCATGTTCCAGATACGGGTAATCGCCATGTAAACTAGAAATATAGATAGATAGATAATTCTTTATTGTACACCAACAGATTTACAGTAGGACAAGTAGGTAGCATGTATACAGTTCAATGTACAATGGGCGGCCTTATCGCTGAAGCGATTTCTTCCAGGCAACATTGGGATGGACAGTAATGTTATAAAATTAAAAATATGGTGTAGTTATCGGCTAAACTAAAATATGTAGATAGATTGTTAAAAACAAAAGAAAGAGAGAAAAATACTTAAGTATGAAAAAACTATACTTCTATTATATACTATTATACTTCTAAAACTATATACCATTGCATGGCATTATCCCATTGGCTTCCTTTATAAAAATGTCCTCCCTTCACCACTGCTATATTTACAATACAACTTAATCAAATTAAAAATAAAATCAATAGCAACCTAAAACGGATAAAAGTAAAATTATACATACTTTTCAACTCTGAACATTTCATCTGCACCCAAAGTGTTGAAGGTGTAGCAGAGCCCTTCTTCCGTCAAAATAGGAGAAAATAATTCTGAACAATTTTCACTGGGTATGTCTTTCCATTTACATCCGAAGAAAACTTCGGTAAGATTTGGCGAAACCTAAATAAAATGTTATATCTATATACTTACACGATAAACCATATTAAACATTTAAAAGTTAAATTTGCTTTTTACCGACCGATTTTATATTTTCTACTGTATCAAAGCCAGATGAAAATTTACGTCCATTAGTCGGTGCTAAGTGATCATCACAAATCATAGAGATATCTTCATATAGGAACTGTCTAAAATAACATACAATTAAATTAGGCATATGTTTGTAATTATAATATTTAAGCTATTCCAAATGGCTCTTACTCAGATTCCGTAAGATTGTCTTTGTCCTTGTACAAGTGATAATACTCCGTAAAATTAAACTTTCTTTGCATCGCCTTGGTTTCGAAGCACACAGTAACTGCTGGATAAGGGATTTGCCAGACTGGTGTTGAATTCTCAGCAAAGCTAACGATTACTGGACTCTCATTCCATTTTATCCACACTTTTCTGATCAAACCGGCGCAAAGAACCACGCTACAAATGACCACGAACAGCCAAAATATCCTACAAAATATAATGTTTTAAAGTAACCGGTACTTTGAAATATCAAATATTACAGTTTTTACTAACTTTTCAATCCAGGTTCTTTCCCTCTCTCCGATATACTTGAGGCCATGGAGATTAGAGTTAGCCGTAAAGTCTATCAAGTAATCTTTAACGATGCTCCGCTTTCCTCTCTTCTTATTTACTATGATTTCATTTGCGATATTTTCTTTTTCCACATCGTCCTTTGTCACGCGGCTATCCGATCTATGAAAACATTTTTGTTAGTGCTTTAACCATAAAACGATTAGATGATTCTACGGAGCTTTACCTCGAGTGTCTCCACATGATGTCCAGGAATGACTACACTGAATAACATCAAAAGAATTACTTGTTAGTTTGGTTTGGGCTTGGTATTATTATGGAAAGGCGTTACTATCGTTAGTGTGGTCCCATGGGGCATATGTTTGCCAATTACGAAATTAAATTTGTCGACTGTTGGCTAATCTGCTAATTTTTATTGTTAAAATATTCATTATAAATTATACACGAACACTACCGCAATTATGTAATTTTGTAAATAGCTATCCAGGCTTGGCAATTGAATTTTTAAGCACCTATTTAGATTAGGTCGTAAATTTAAAATAATGCTTATTATGGTTTAAGGTCGTTCAGGCAACGTTTACATGTAATTAATCCCTGACAGCTATTTATTTTATTTATTGGTATATCTTATTACACAAAAAAATTACAGGGTTTACTGAAAGTATATACTGTCGTAGAATTGTTACTCAGCTGCAAAATCCCTTGGGTGGTTACTTTCAAATCAAATCATGTCACCTGCTTGGCAGTGGCCGCATCTATGACCAAAACAGAGTCTCAGATGAGGTAGCCACGCCGAAGAGCAAAAAGTTAGCCCTTTTTTTTGACGTGCGCAAAATCCCCGCAGATACCTCCCCACGGGAGCCGGTGAAGGAAGTTATGTCCGACTCGAACCGACTAAAACGCACGCCGCCTGTGGGTCGCTTTGGTTGCCGAAGGTGAGGTTGACAGGCATATCCCTCGCACCCCGGCCGACCCAGGGCCATCTCTCACGATCTGGCCCTCTTCTCGGGTGTGGGGACTACAGAGTCCCCAACTCGTCCCCGGAAACGGCCTACTTCTGCCAGGGTGACAGTCACCCCCAGGCCGGCGCTCATGGGGGACGGAGGTCGTTCATCGACCTCTGACGCCCGAGTTGCCTTCGTACGCGGGCAGCTTGTCTTGCGATCCTTCGTCGCTCCCGCTGCCGCTCCCGCCCCGCCTCCTCCTTTACGAGCATTACTTGCTCGTAGAAGGAGGCGCCGGCCGCCCACGCATCCGCGCAGCGAACCATCGCCGCGAGCAAGGTGGAGAGCGTGAGAACCCTAGCAAAATGTTAGCCTCGAATAGATTGCAATTTGGTCTCGACTCTCGAGATGAGTATGAGACCTGTGTCAGTTCAACGCCAACATAACTGAAATCACCGTCTCTTGGTACCTGGAGGTTGTTACACGGGAACAGAAGGGTGTGACATCTGTACAGTAAGCACTCCTTTCATGCACTCTTTTCCCAGGAGAGTCTCTTTCTACATAGAAAATTATTTAATTTATTTATTTCAATTGTCATCACGTTATTAACTATTTATGTTATTTCTAGTTAATTAAGAATTTTAAAATACATTGTCATTGTAGGTGCAGTATGAAAACCAGCATGTCATTATTATCCCTAAGGACAGCACATGCGAAACATAATTATTGTCACATTATTATTTGCCTGCGAGGAAAGTATTGGTTATTCAATGCCTAATGATGATGATGCCTGATGAGTCACCACACCATGTAGGTATAGCTAATATCGTGAGTATGAAATCGTATCGCATAAGTATAGTACTTAATTTAAATCGTTAATGAATATTTAATACTCTCATTAATTACGAGCAAAACTAAAAGACCGTGTAGACAGCGACTCGATATATTACATGGAACAGGCTAACCCCATATAATTGGCGACTTTCCGTGTATCACGTGGTTTACGGATAAGTTACTTGCCACAAATAGTAGATATTACAAATTGTAACCTTCTTTGACAACACGTCGGTGTATGTTACATGGAATAGCCAAACCCCATATAATTGGCAACTTTCTGTATATCACGTGGTTTACAGATAAGTTACTTGCCACAAATAGTAGATATTACAATTGTAACCTTCTTAGACAACAATTCGGTGTATGTTACATGGAATAGGCAAACCCCATATAATTGGCGACTTTTCGTGTATCACGTGGTTTACGGATAAGTTACTTGCCACAAATAGTAGATATTACAATTGTAACCTTCTTAGACAACACGTCGGTGTATGTTACATGGAATAGGCAAACCCCATATAATTGGCGACTTTTCGTGTATCACGTGGTTTACGGATAAGTTACTTGCCACAAATAGTAGATATTACAATTATAACCTTCTTAGACAACACGTCGGTGTATGTTACATGGAATAGGCAAACCCCATATAATTGGCGACTTTTCTTGTATCACGTGGTTTACGGATAAGTTACTTGCCACAAATAGTAGATATTATAATTGTAACCTTCTTAGACAACACGTCGGTGTATGTTACATGGAATAGGCAAACCCTATCTAATTGGCGACTTTTCGTGTATCACGTGGTTTACGGATAAGTTACTTGCCACAAATAGTAGATATTACAATTGTAACCTTCTTAGATAACACGTCGGTGTATGTTACATGGAATAGGCAAACCCCATATAATTGGCGACTTTTCGTGTATCACGTGGTTTACGGATAAGTTACTTGCCACAAATAGTAGATATTACAATTATAACCTTCTTAGACAACACGTCGGTGTATGTTACATGGAATAGGCAAACCCCATATAATTGGCGACTTTTCTTGTATCACGTGGTTTACGGATAAGTTACTTGCCACAAATAGTAGATATTATAATTGTAACCTTCTTAAACAACACGTCGGTGTATGTTACATGGAATAGGCAAACCCTATCTAATTGGCGACTTTTCGTGTATCACGTGGTTTACGGATAAGTTACTTGCCACAAATAGTAGATATTACAATTGTAACCTTCTTAGATAACACGTCGGTGTACGTTACATGGAATAGGCAAACCCCATATAATTGGCGACTTTTCGTGTATCACGTGGTTTACGGATAAGTTACTTGCCACAAATAGTAGATATTACAATTGTAACCTTCTTAGACAACACGTCGGTGTATGTTACATGGAATAGGCAAACCCCATATAATTGGCGACTTTTCTTGTATCACGAGGTTTACGGATAAGTTACTTGCGCGGTCATATTGTATTGACCAAACACCTTAAAAATCATTTTCAGATTGCGCGTTTGTAGATGATGGAAACTATTAAATCAGATATAAAATTTTAAACTCAACTGTATAATAGTTAGCCTAGTTTAAAAATTATAAAAGCTATACAACTTGCAATGAAATATCATAAAATATAAAAACAAATTGATTTTGACAAGGCTAATCCTTTCGATTATCAGTTCACGTCCTAAATTGAAATTATTACTGTACCTATAAAGACTTAACTTCACATTCGTAGATATGCTTATTTGTACGACAACAATACTTACCTACCTGTAGATGTACCTCATTCAATCGTAATCACATTTATGTAGTTAACATCTTCCGTGTAAACTTTCATGATTAAGCACATATATTATCTGTCAGACAAAGTAAGAGTTAAGTACCTACCGGGCCTGCAATTATCGTAGATTTTTGAATACCGGTAAAAACCAGTATTAGCATTTTTTTACCGGTAATACCGGTAAAATGGTAATGGGTATATTTTTTGCATTGATAATTAAGTCGAGTTTAATAGGGTAGTTTTTTTCATGTGCTAAAAATCCCCACGGAAACCCCCCCACCCTCCCCCCACCGGAGCCGGTGGAAGAGAACCGAGGAGGTGGAAGAGGTTCAAACCAACTAAAACGCACGACGCCTGTGGGTCGCTTTGGTTGCCGAAGGTGAGGTTGACAGGCATATTATCGCTCTCCGGCCGACCCAGGGCCATCTCTCACGATTTGGCCCTCTCCTCGGGTGTGGGGACACACAAAGTCCCCAACACGTCCCCGAAAACGGGGTGACAGGCGGCTCCACCCGTCACCCCCAGGCCGGTATTGCAGACACTAGTACTTACCCATAATGTTATATATATATACATATTTCATTTTAGTTAGATGGATAAAAAGGTACCTAACCTATAGCGCCGATTGAAAAATTTAACAGGCACATTCATTATAATCCCTCGAGGGCACAGTGGGCGTCACGAAACATGAACAAATTAAAATTACACATTCATTTTATTTTATTAATTTTCTGCTTATAGTGGGCACCTAGAGTATAATAACAGTTTTACTCTAGTTTTTTGGTATTTATTTTAATTGACTGATGGAATATTTTTTCTATTAGTCGATCCCGCGGCTCCACTCACGTGGTTGCCGGTTATCGCGATGTTTGGTGATATCTCCTGTTCTACTGCTAATTGCGATCAAATATAGGAGAAATTTTGGTTCTCCCTCGTTCAAAAATCCGTTCATATTTTATGTTCAGAACAGCTAATATGCAAAGTTATTTAAAATGGGTGTGATTTAAAAATAATTTTGTATGGCTTGTCCGCAAAATAGTAGATCATTCACCGAATAGATTTTTCTTCGACAGATTTACTATTTTGTGGACAAACCTTATGTAGCTTCAATCGCCGCGACGTACATCATTTATTGCCCGTCAGGTTAGTTAAATGTTAAATAGCCCCATTTAACATTTAACTAACCTGACGGGCAATAACTGACATTTGATGGCAGATCTACCATTCTGAGTACCTACCAACATTTGATGACAAAATGATACCTTAACTGTCAAAAAATATAATTCCCTTTAAAAATATCAATGTACAGACAGGACTTACAATTATTTTATCATAATATATGCATCCATCGCAATCAGACAATGTGGGTGTAATACACCTCTGCCTTTGTCCTCCCCTTCGAGGACTCACAGGCGTGAATACGTATATCTCCAATGAACAGGTACAAGTACGAACCGACTGCTTTATAAAAAAAAGTAAAAAAAATGTAATCAAATTATATAGCTGTTTGTGCAAAATTTTGTATAGAAATTTTGACACAACAGCTGTATATACACAGATACACTGTGTATTTTTTTTAGTTAGACGGGACGGGGAAACTTAAGCTAAGTACCTATAGAGAAACGAAACAGAAAAACATTTATCACTACATCTGGCCAACATACATGAAGATAAACAGTTAACATTGCTGAGTATATGCAAACACATGTCCGATATTTCCAAACCTGATAAATTTAACTTTCGACGGCGATGCTTTGGTCCTGTTCACTAATGGTTCAGAACTAATTTCGGATTCCCTTGAATTCGATATCTGATTCATTTTACGTAGACCAATTTAAACCACTGTTCGTACAATACTACTGTTAGTATTCAATAGGTTTGCTTTAATAATTCAATTCTAGGTAGTTTTGGGTCAAAAGTACATCGCGTAACGCGACTGATAAAAAAATCTACCAACAGGCAATTTTATTCGCAAAATTCTTATAAAATTTTCCCTCTTCAAATTTTTGATAATAGTTTGGTTATCATAATATCCTCGGTGTTTACATTATAAACTAAATGTGCATAATTTGGACCAAGTAGTAAAACTACAACTTAGTACCTAAGTATTCTGTCTACTAGCAGTAGGCAGTAGGAACTGACTACCAGTTCATTCAATTTATTGTTTTCAGGCAAAGATATCGTAATATTGATTTTTTTGAAGAGAAACAGAACCAGAACAAGAATTATTAATATCCCTCTAACCTGACTGATAGATTATAATTTACTAGCTAGCTCAACAAGATTTAAAGTTTCAAGCCAAACCAAAAACCAATACCTAGCTAATAAAATATCCGCATAACAATTCGTTCAGTAGACATTGCGTTAATAATTGTCTAAAGTCATGAAAAAAAGCAGATAACAGAAACGAGTTGGGTTGGGTGCTTACCTACATAAACATTTCAGTAGTTCGGTACAATTTGTATATTTGGCGTGTAACAAATTTAAATAAGTAAGTAGTAAATGTTAATGACTAGGTACATTAATAATGACTAAAAACATTCAAATTGAGGACTGAAGGCCAATTCTTCTAATAAAAAGATGTTCAGAATTCTCAGTCTCGACCTTTCAAACTCAAAAATATATGTCAAAATTGGTATCCTCGTAATACAAAATTCAAGAAAGAACATTGATATCGTGATGGTTTTAACATTAGATCGAGGCAAAACGAATTAATATTTTTTTATTACAGAAAGTACCATCTTTTCATTAAAAGCGTGATCGTTTTTGACATTTGGGAAATTGAGTGTAGATCGAGACTGAATTTTTAAAATCTTTGTATTTGGCGAATTGGCCTTCGATTGTTATCAATTTTTAATTAATATTGTAAACATCATTACAAAATGAGCCTACAAACTTGCTTACCAATAATAAATATATAAAGGTTTTATTTTTATTACGTATATGATACCTATCATGAATTCATGACACTCGCAGGTTCAAAGAATAGGTCACAATCACAAAGAACTACCTACGTCCTAAATGTAACGGATCGTTTGATTGAATCTTAAAGTTAACCCTGAAATACTCGAGTGATAGTTGAAAGGTGACTATTTAATGTCACTAAGATGATACGAGAGCATTTTATCTCGTCAGTGGAGCTACAACGATTGCAGAAATATAAGGCAGACCGCTGAGCGTTGCGCGGAATATACTTGCGTCGCGTCGATTCGTTCGTCCCCGGTGACTTGATTGTTTGTTGTATGAGGGAGCGAGTGCGAGGCACTGACAGGCGGCGCGCCGGTCCGCACTCACTACCAACCAATACCATAGTCTATATCAGACCAGACCAACCAGTGTTTGTAAGATCGTTGCGGTAGACAGCCTCTTGCGGTGCGACGCACGTTTACCTGTCTTAAAAATATATTTTGCAGTCTTTTCTTTGGCGCGAAAATCACAATGTCCGCTACAGACGAGCTTAGTGGGATTCTTTCGAGGAGACAGGAGATTAATGATAAACTTGAAGAGGGTGTAGAGGTTAAGCCAAAATATAAATTCATAAACGTTTATACAGAATTTCACGAGTTCACCAGGAAGGAAATAAAACAATACGAGGAGACCTTCAACAAGTAAGTTTCTTTTTAATTTTGTTAAACTTGATCCAAAGGGATCGGCAAAAACACATCTTTGCAGTTAGTTGCATCTTTGCCGGCTTCGTGTTGTTACTTTATAATTATGTTTAGTGTAAAATAATATTATTTAAGTGTTTTTGGTTTATGATATTCTAAATTGCATATTATTATAGCAGTTATAATTGTACTTATACCCCAAAAATATAAAATAGGCAAAGTGGAGCTTCAAAGTCGATCTGAAACTTTGCGCCACTGTTGTTACTTTTTACTGAATAAAATAAAGGTCAAAAGTCACATAGATATAGTTCCTTCAGTAGGTACTTAATGAAATTCTCTTCGTCGGAATAGTGTTAATATAAGTAAAGGAAATATTTATTGGAGTTTCAAGTCTTTATACCTATATTTTTAAAGTAGGTAGGTAGTAAATACTTATAGTAATCCACAGAACGAAAACACATTAAAGACCACATAATTGCGTAGTTATGATTTGTACATATAGAAATACATCATTCTTTAAGACAGCAAATAAAGCAATCAAGAGGGCATTAGGCCATTTTTACCACTAACGATTATAAATCTCAAATGACTAAAGTTGTTTTCTTGTTGAGTTTATCATTTTAAGACTAGAATAAGGTCATTGTTTGTTGTTTTATTGCTTAAATAAATCAGAGATTATTTATTTACGTGTTGGTACATCTTAATCAATAAGCTTTGGAAACGGAATTTAATTTTTGAAACTTATTTCTTTACATATTGCTATTCTATATTGAAAAGACCATAATATAACCAATTCTTGACTAGGGGAGGATGATTTACGATCTATCATCAGTATCATCACTTAGCAATTCATCTGGTATTCGCACTACCGAGGACCTGTGTAGGGCATCGGAGAACGTTATGGCTTTGGCCAAGTATTGGGCCGACAAAATGTAGGGAATAGGTACGTACTTAGCCATTGATTCCAAGGAGAAAAAGATCATAATAATAAAAAAGTGTACCTATTTAGTTATAAGTAACACAATGAACGTAAATACCCAATTAAAGCTGCGTCACAATAGTTAATTGACTGTCGTTAAGTATCTAGGTATTTATCACTTACCACAATATTTGATAACAAGAAAAAAAGTGAAAGTAAAACAATTACTTACATAAATTTAGTTCAAATTTAAACGTAAGATTAGTTAAAAGAGCAATTTATTAGGTGAAATGACAACGCATCGTCGTGGGAGACAAAAATGAATAGGAGTCACGTGATCACGTCATATTTACGACAATTATAGTTTATATTATCGCGCACTTTCATTTAACCAGCTAGTAATGAAATAATACTTCACATTACATATTCACACGGGATTATTAAATGAGATTAACACAATCAGACATATTCCTGTTAGTAAAAATAGTATTGTCTTCATGTTGGAATTACTAGAAGCAAAGGAATTAAATTAAAGGGTTAATATGTAGTACAATTTTGCGTATTATACCAAAGTGTTCTTATAATTCATTATAATCTTTGTAGGTACTTATATTATACTAGCTGACCCACCCCAGCTTCGCCCGGGGTATATTTTGAAGCTTCATATCCCTTTGAGCCCGTATGTTTTAGTCTTCAAATTATGTATGAAAAATTGCCGGATTTGTTAACATTTATTATCAATGCTCCGCTCCCTTAAGTAGTAGCGTGATGATATATAGCCTTAAACCTTCCTCGATAAATGGACTACCCAACACTGAAAGAATCATTAAAATCGGACCAGTAGTTCCAGAGATTAGCGCGTTCAAACAAACAAACAAACTCTGTAGCTTTATAATATTAAGTATAGATTAAAACAACATAGGTAGGTACATACATATTGGTAAAGGAAACGGAAGTCAACTTATGGCGTGTAGATTAAATTTGAACGATAGGAACAGCCCGCATAACTACTGCGACATTTTCTAAACTAATCATAAAATATAATGTAGTTATTGTTACTATAAACATTGCAAACAACAAACTAACTGTCTACATTATGTTTGTCACTAACAATTACTAGTCATTGATATTGTTAAAACAAAATCTTGTTCAGATTTAAATGAAAACAATAACCGATTGTTTTAAATTCCTATTATAGATTTCATTTGTAAGTACAGAGAGTAGAGTATGATGACATTGATGACGGATAGGAATAAACTGTTTTAATAAATCCGTTAGTCGCACCAGAATATTCTCAAAATCTTTAATATAGCATTGTCTAGAAATGATATGGTCTCTAATCGATTATCAAAATTATTTAAAATCTCAATAATGTTTTCTACAGGCTTATTATGACTATTATCAATCTAGCAGCTATAAGCAATCCTATACAAGTTCCTCCATCCTTCTCCCTCTGGATAGCGTCCAAAACTCGATCGCTTGTAAACTTGCTTGTAAACATTATAGTAACGACACAACGATGCTGATCTATTCTACTTCTGTGCTGAATGAAAGGGATGGAGGAGAATATAAAACTGACGAAGAGGAGACAGTAGCCTGAATATTACAATATGACACGCTCAGGCGTGTTTTATTTAATTCATTTTTTTCTAAGAAACGAATGTCGCATACAGCTGCGTAAAATGATATAAGTTAAATTAGTCATCTTTCGTGCAAAATCAAAGGTAGGTAATAAACTAAGCGACAACTATGACTCAATGTAGTTATGAGTGTAGTGTAGATACCACGTGTATGACCTACCGAAGACTGCAAGTGACAATCGTGTTACTGGGGTGCATGCCCTCTAATCTGAAGTATAACTACTGCAAGGAAAATATTTACTTTGTTCTTTATATACTGTTAAGTTTCACCACAGATTCCTTATCCTTGCACTATGAGTTTAACATACATTCTGTACACTATGTAGTTATGTTATCGTAATTTTTTAGTCGTCTAGTAAGTTCTTATTTAAATGAATTCTTTTATTTCTGAGTGTTAAATTAATTCAAATGCAGTACAATCTAAATGTTGCTAAATAATAATTTATGAATTACCTTGAACCAAAGCAGAACGATATCAAGTATGTAATGAACATAAAAATGAGAATGTTAACGACAAAATCAATGTCCGCTTTCATGAGTCACAATACTTGACACGCACCCTTTGGACCCCTTTATTATAAGCTTCCGTTCAAAATATTAATCAATGAACAAACACGTACTTAGGTCATTATCGCAATGAATCAACGCTACGCCGTACACACAATCACTTCTGAGGACACTAGTGTGACACTAGACAGGTGGACGACAACTTCCCGCTTCTTATCTATACATCTATCTACACATATAAATAAAATTGGAGTGTCTGTTTGTAATATTGAAATAACCGCTTTTTGCTACATGCATATGAATATATATTTGGTACATACATCAAAATACCATTTTTTTACAATTTTTGTCTGTCTGTCTGTTTGTTCCGGCTAATCTCTGGAACAGCTGGACCGATTTTAACGGGACTATCACTGGCGGATAGCTGATATAACAAGGTATAACATAGGGGAATTTTTCCCGCCAGTTTTGGAGTCAGCGCTATGTGAGACGTTTACCTGATTTTTCATAGACGAATCCCTCAATGTGTCTATTGTTAGGTATTCAATAACAAAAGTGGGACTGAAAGTTTTATTTAAAGAAATCTGGGTGTTATGTAACTCTGCCTACTTCTTCAAGGAATATACCCAATGATAGTATATTCCCTGCGAAGAAGAGTTCCGTTACGGTGCGGTGTCGTGGGGGTATACTTCCGTGAGTCCCGTGTAGGCGTGAGTAGTGTGTATTAATTATCAAATATTAATAAATCGAATGACAAAATCTGTTACTAAAGTATTACTACACGCACGTAAATCTAGTATTTGGCCTTTTCACTTTCGTAGACCTTGAAATCAAATAAACATAAAGCGTGAGCCACTAAAATTTAACGGCACTTAAGTTTGCTCTTAATTACATTTTAACACGCAATTTTTTATCGTTTTGCGAGAAATCATGATATATGAGTATAAAGGATATTTTGTACTTACTAATATTGAAATAACACATTCATGCGATTACTTTATAATTAACATTTTGTGTAGTCAGGCTTCAGATTGATCTTGAATTCTTGACGAACAAAGTACTACTCAAAATGTTCTTAATGCCTTTCCTGTTGATTGGTTGTTGTGATTTGTGGTAGAATATTAGCAACCCCAATTACTAATATTCCCTCTAACCCCTCCAACTAAGCTAGGTGTGCTAGGAGCGGGTTCACGTCGGTAGTATAATGGTCAAGATTCGAACTCCGGACCTCTCGATTGTTAGGACGACTCCTTAATCACTAAGTTTCATCTTTAATTCGAATAATAACACCATTTTTTATTTTGACGCCAACTGTACTAATGTTAAACTTAACACACTCATATTTTGTTTAACTTATTCTCAAGACATTTAAATAATCGAGCGATAGAAAATAATTTAATCATAGACACGGATCTGTGTTTTATTTAAATTTGAATGGTTTAATCATAGTCTGCTGGTTATTATGATGTCGATTACATATAGATTATCCCATCTTATTATTGCTGATGAGATGGGAAAAGTCTCCTCAATTTTATTATCATTGGTCTGAAGGCATTGCTAGTATGATGTCTTGAATATCAGGTGTATGGGACGTAGTACTATTATCTATTCTATGATATGAGGTTCTATCAAGATCTTCGGGGCCTAATCCTATCTTACTTCACAATATTACACCTACGAGTATTGATTGACTATCGAGGTTCAGACCCCGACTTCCTTTTCGGGGTTCAAGCGGCAATCGCCTCCATCATCCTTATTATCGCTCTAGTTCCGAACACTTCCCGAGGTTCGGAGTTCACTAAAAGAAGCCAGTAGCTGCCATAAAACTTATAATAAACCAAATTATGAAAAGGAGCAGTGGAAAAGCTGTAAACGCCTCGATTTAGCCGTTTGAATGTTAATACGATGTGATATGTGTGTGGATGAACGATGTAGTCTACAGTTGAGGAAAATATAATTCTACGTCATCACAAGGACAAAGGTCTAAGTTTAGTTACAGGACTAACGTAACAACAGTAACATGATACATTATGGTTATAGCATTACCACTATTACTCACAAAACATGACTTGTCCAGCGAGAGGAGTTTGGCGAGTGATGTCTAAAAAATGACTAAGTATAAAAATGACGATTTTGCAAACATAAAAAAGTAAAATTATAAATATGTCGAGGTATTCCTTTTGAATTTTAATCGAAGTTACAACCTATTTTAGTGCGTTCATTAAACTTGGATTTATTCTGCTCTTAACTTTGAAAATCATTAATTAATTATACTTACACTCGTTTTACATTTTTTAATAACTTCTTTATGTAAATTAAAACCGATTTTGATGTGTGTTGTAAATCTTGCATAACATCGTCTACTACGAAAATAGTAGGTACAGTCAACACAAAAGGTAGATGAATATATTTTAATTTAAGTATTGACTACTTTGACTTTTAAGCCTATCAAAAATAGTAAACAAAACATGAAATATGGTAACTTTGTCCTCTGGGGAACACACCACACAAACCAATTAATTAAACGTTAATTATTCGTATATAAAGATACGTGACATTCCAAAGTAGTTGTTTTTGTTTTATAAAATAAAACATTTTAGTGCTAAACAATTGTGTCGTTGACTGTATCTACTAAACGAAATAAATGCATATTCACGTGTGGGCAATTTATAAAGTTATGAAAAACTTGCTAACTATAAAGTAAGGCTTTCAACACCTTTTAAGTTACACCAAATATCAGAGCTCAGCAAAATTATTTTAGTCAGAACATAAAAATTTAATATTGGCTACAATATGAACCATAATTATTTATGTTTTCCGTATGTTCGTGCCTCCCATGTTACACATGTCTACATCGCGAAAACAGAATGGTGTAAACAGGGTTAAAAGTTAAAAGGCATGACAAGATTGGCAAGTTTGTCACTTTTGTAGGAACATGATTAACATGAAATAAAATAATTAAAGATGATGTAATTTATTGTCTATTTAAATAGGTCCCTATCCCTACAGGTTTAGAATCTTTTATCATTTACATTTTATTTTTAAACTAATTATTTTCACATCTCTATCCAGAGAGTCATATAGTAAGCATATGTTAATTAGTTTGTGTTATGGATTGTAGAATGCGGATATACATACTTTGATACATATCGAGGTGTTCACATAATATTAAGTATACATAGAAACTCCCAGACCCATGCAAATAGACATAATCATGCATACAAATATTTGCACTAAGCGGGAATCAAACTTCGACGTAGTAGTTGAACGCTCTACCGGCCACAAAGGTCGTCAGATGTAATATTACTAGAAAAATGAGTGTAATACGAACAATCACATGATCACACAGTTAAGACAGAGTTTCGTTTCACAGACAATTTACATTTTATCTGTGTTGCAATAATGTTCACTCTGTGGTTGCAATCTTGCAATGCACTCGCGCAGTGCAACTGTTCTGCATTCAGTGTACAAGAATCAATGAAACTGTGACTGAATTCGGAATAATAACATTTTTAATTAGTAGCTAGTTCTGAGTACAGTAGACCTCATGAACACCCTTTGGCATATTTTTCTGGTACTAGTTCTAATCAAATCTGGTTTCCTTAAAAAAATATACGCATCTTCTTATTTTGAACAGCCCTGGATGTTGCAATAAAAATAATGACGCTCCGTTCTTAAAAAAATACAGCAGACTTCCCCCCTTTATTCTCATCTGTTTTTTTATATAACAAAGTTCACCTTTACGTGGCATGATTTTTTTTCACAACAACCTGTGAGATTTCTTTCTTACACACGTACTTGATGTTTCAGTCAAAAAATTATCGATATCCGTTGATAAATAATCCGAAAGCAAACTTCCCCCTTTTCTCCTCCTTTCAAAAAAGCTATCCACAAAAGTTGTGTTTTAAATCAAAGAACATGTGTGTCAAGTTTGGTGAATATCGGTTAAGAAATGCGTCTTCTAGACCGGAATTAACAAACAAACAGACATACGGACGAAAGCAAAATCAGTTACCTTGTCAAAACGGAGATTCAATCGCTTTATTCGCTCGGTTAAAAAAATTACTAGAACTATTCTTTTTTTTTTAAATCCAAAGATACAGTTTTAGTTTTCATCAAAATCGGGCCAAGACATCTTTGAGTAGATACTTTTCTCTATTCCTCATAATTTTGGATTTGCTCACCCACACCCAATTGAAAAATTCAGCCTGTATATTATAATACCTTCAAAATCATCCATTGAGCTTCAAAGCATCCTGTGAGCTTTTTATCATCTTAGTTGGTTTATGCCATAATGCCTGTATCTATTAGAAATATATGAAATAATTTTAATTATATTATAGTGTTTAACATATAGCATAGGTAGGGTAGGTGGTATCTACAGCTAATATAAATTTCCCGAATATATAAAGATAGCCTAATAACGCGTTATATTTCTATGTATATAAAAATATATTAATGTTTATCATGTAGAACTCATTTTAAAAGCCATGCTTAGTTATAAAATAAATATTGTGGGACCAGTTAGTCCCTAAACATTTATTTTATTTGATACATTTCAAATGTATTTGAATTGTATAAGCTTAACGAATCAACTTTTTTATAGTCAAATTGTATGAGGGCTTGCTGGCAATATACCAAAACTTTAAATTGAAAATGTGCTTACGTAACCAAACTTATTCGATGTTTTGATCATGTAACATCTGCAATAGCCGCATTACCTATGCAATCATATTGCAGACATTTTAGAAAGAATCTTGCTTACTAAATAATTATACTTAATTTCTTTTAGGTATGCAATAGCTGTAAATGATGTCAGTCGGTAATGATCCGGAGAGGCTTTAATTGACCTATGCAAAAGCATAAAGTTACATGTGATTATGAAAGAAATTCACTTTTTATTTTAATTTTCGACGCTAATTACTTACCGACATATATTAATATAATAACGTAATGTTCTAATATGAACATTGTCAACAAACAAAAAAGACAAAGGCATTTTTCTAGTGTAAATATTATAATACCTACAGCAAGTTTTAAGTAATTTTAAGACATTTCGCGGTCCCGTAAAGTAGAGATTTTGCAGAAGTACCTATCTTTATTCGTTAATTAGGTCAAAATAACATATTCTGACCGTTATTAAAATTATGCCACATGTTTAGAGGTCATATACTTATTATGAGGCTAATTTAAAAACAACGAAGAATGTGTGACGGTTTAAAGTAATTGAGATATCAACAATTGCGAAGTCAAAGGTTGATTACTTTCGGACCATACAACATCGACCTCATTCTTAAAACATTTAAAGTAATACTCCTCAATGTATTAACAATGGCGCTATAGAAACATATAATATACTACACTACGTGCTAACGTTACAACCTTATCATATGTTTGTTTAAAAGGTAAAACGGTAGTATAATGGGTACCTGTGTAATATGGCAGTATTTACCAATTCTACTCACGGCTTTTTCCCTACGAGGTACGCAGAAACATCACCATTCACTACTTCTGACACACAGTCATCTACTTCTGACCGAACACACTTCAAGAGCTTCCTCTACTTTCATTAAACCTTTCATGTAAGCTCAAGATAAAAACCAGCAATGGAAAATTTCAGGTAAGCTAAATATTTGAAATTGAAACACCAGATTTTTATTTTACTACCATTTTGTTTATACGACGACGGTGCCCTTCACCTTTTGCGAAGTGTTTAGTATGGGGCGTTTTGTGGTTGTTATTGAAATTCATGCGCATTGAATTTAAATTATTGTGCACCGCGCAGCGCAGAGTTGCTAATTCATATTATGCGTGACCATAGGACCCGAAATGGGCAGAGCAAACTCTTTTTAAAAATATGTGTCCCGTTTTTCCTAATACCTATACGAAAAAATATCTCGCTTTTAAAAAACCAAGGAAACACAAATGGAAAGCGCAGAAATGGAGTCCATAATAGTGCTTCTCCTGAAAATAATGTCAATAAGCGTATAAATATTTAAATAGAAGACCCTAACCAGTCGCACTAGTGCTTAGTTTTGATAAGTGATGAATATGTAGGTACGTAGTATCTCAAGGTTTGCGGAATTCATTAAATATGCGTCTGGTCTTAAGTAGGACACAGTGATGGCATTTTGGTACTATTGCCCTCATTTACGCGGGTGTTTATTGGATAGTTCCAAGTCCTAGTTATTTTATTAGGTCATTTCGTGCATAATAAAGGCAATATACGACAATCGTTATATTCGAGATATAAAACGCCTTATATATAGTTCTTGTGGTAGATATCAAGTACCTATTCCATCGTATAGACCTAGTGCATACGGGATTTTCTATACCTACAATAATTAGTAATAATTACTTATCTGTCTTTTATCTATTGAACACTGATCCAATCACATTATTCGAATTTCATCAATATTCATTTGCTTATAGTGAGTGACCAATGACAACTTTTTATGATTCATAAAATTTGTCATTCATGTTTTTAAAACAGAAATACGACTTATAATGGGGTACGTCATTCATAGATAATTGTTTAGCGTTTAAATAATAATATTGGTTAGTTGTTATAATAACTAATAATAATGAATAAAAGTTTCCCAGTGCAAATAATACCCATATAAGTACTTAATACGTATTTTACGCTGTGGTTTCGGGAACTCCCTTACATAAACACTATGTACTTAGAGGCTTTTTGTTATGTTATGTTTATGTAATATTTATTATATTATATAGGAAGATGTCTATTTATTCTTAGATCTGTGATATGTGGCGCACTTTTAAAAAGCAGCTCGTTTTATATTTCTCCAGGTTTACAGCTACAGTATCAGAACGTAGGTGGGTATAAATTAGGGTTTTCCTGCATAGCTACCTACTAAACTAAAAATACTCAAATGTATTGGATCTGTTTCGATATCTAATAGGAAATGTCAGTGACCACAAAGTTCAGTCATGGTTATTTTGGGATTTGATCATTTTGGAATTAAGTTTATTCCAAAATCAGGCAATTTTGATCTATGACGATTTGGGTTTCAGGTGTTTTGGTATAAAGATTGTTATAGGGGGGTATTGACGTCTCTGGCATTTTGAGAATAGATTGTTATAGACCAAATCCGATAGTATACATATTAAGTACCTACCGATATAAAAAATACCAGACACTAGACGCTAAGGACATCTAATCAATTTCACTTACCTAATTACTAAAATTTTAAAAATATTTTTTTCTGTTTCAAACATAGGTATCTAGGTATTTACTTATACTGTATACTTACTCTTTATACATTATATATTTAGGTACACATGTTCTAAAATTTATTTAAAATTAGTTTTTAATTTAAAATACCAATTGACTTAATTATGAGACTTCCATTTTGTTTATATATTATCTTTTAATTGAAATAAAAAATTTAATTGCTGATTTACATAAAAGACAAAGCGATGTACGTGAACAAATAAACTTGCTTTGTCTTTGTTGATCTAAGTACCTACCTACCTATGCATTGATTTATATAAAGTACATATTATTATTACAAATCAGTGTATTAAGGTAAATGTGGGTAATATGGAACGGAAGGAAATATTTAGATAGGCAGGTAGGTACAACTCCTGAATAATTCAAAAAGTTGGACATTTCATAAGTATACTTAGTGAATTGTTTTGTTTGGTGATTATTTTTTCATTGCATATTTCAAATGATCAATAAAGTAACCAAGTTTAGAATTTCAGACCTGTGTTGATTGTCGGATTTTTTACAGCTTTTATTTTCTGGTTCTATTGTATTTAAATTAACCTAAATATAAATTTACCTTGGTACATATTCTTACTGTATTAAAAATAAATCATTAGTATGATACATTTTATCATAATCTTAAATAAATACATACCTAGTACCTAATACAATTACAAACTATGAATATATATACATAATAGACTTGATAAGAATATTTTGGCCATGAACGTAGCAGCCGCGCACCTACTTACGCGATACAATGCAAATTAGTTAGCACGCAATGTGTCTTAAATATATTTCAGAAGATATTTAAATCTCCAGTAATACATAAACATGAAGTCTTGTATGTCATTTAGTGTGCCTAGACAACAAGCGTAGCCTTCTCTTACCTTGAAACAACTTCAAGACAATGCGATTTGTCACCGGCTTACCTACCCATGGTAGAGTTTAGCATAGTAAGTAGATATCTACCTCTATGTAATGTGTAGCTAATAGGTATTTATTCTTAGTTTTAGTTACCTTCCTAGGTATCCTACTACCTCGGAGTCCGGGGTCCGCTTGTGCCTATATACCTACATAAGTATGAATTGGTAATTCGCGAACATCTTGATGATATAATAAATCATACTTTTATATGCATCCTGTGATAACTGTTTATTGCGTAAGTACTTACGTATGTTATGAACCAGCCAACCTAACGTATCACAGTCAGTTGCTAATAGAATAAGGGGACATGTCATATTCTACAACCTTGATTGTGCCACTCCATTAAACAGTATTCATAGTGATACACAACTAGTTTATAACCTACTATCTACTACTGTACTATCTGTATCTACTAGTGTAGGTACTATGTGTATCGAACATATTAAATTAACATTGTTGGCGTGTAGCCGGTCAGGTCAAGGTACGAGTATAATATTCAAGAGTAGAATGCACTACTTACCTAAGTTAGTACCTTTTACAATACTGCTTTACTCAGGGGCATATTCTTTTATGTGTTAAATTAAAACAGTCCTGATCGAAGAAGAAAAAGTGGAAACAATAAAAGAGTTTTTGTATTTGTTTTCTGAGTTTACAGAGTGCAGAGATTTAGGCAGGATATCAAGTGAAAGGAGCTATACAGAGCTAACTGTATGATCAGGCTCGTCCCTACACTTACTTATGTATGGTTTGGTAGTGGATGTTGGGTGGTTGGGATGGGTAGCGTGAAAGTAAACTGAGTGCTGTGTAACTGAGAAGTCTGAGAAGTATAGCTAGCTAGATTGACGTTGATAGCCGAGTGAGGAACAGCGTGATAATGTTGTGGTATGGTTGAAGATGTACCTACCTAGTGACCAAGCTAAAGAAAGGAATAGGTAGGTACTTTCTTTAATCCCACGTAGAGATAAGAGACTACAGATGAAAGAATTCACCAAATGAATATTGATCTCATGAACTATTGACATAGTAAATTGTTGACGAAACGAACTTGATCTACTTAATTAACTATCGAAATCCTAATTTATTGGTGTGGTAAAGTAAACTGTTGATATTCTAAAGTGTTGATCTCGTGGCGTTGATATATTGATTACTGATCTTGTGAACTTTGATTCTGCGTATCTATGTACCCCGTGAATTGTAACTAGATGATCATAGATTTTTTTCGATATACGTGATGTGTGCCATGTGTGGTATGTAGGTACCGATGATAAGTATTAGAAAATCCATTTATTGTGACTTTTGAAGGTCAGTTCGAGAGAGGTGTGTTGTGGGTAGAGGATATAGAGCGCGACCGACAAGGTGGTGATATTATAACATGTTGAATATTTCTACTGACGAAATTGGATGGATCGAATTACCTGTGAGGTTGGGAAAGTCTACTAGGTAGGTACAGAGTATGAATTGTGACTGGTGTAAAGGGATGGTTGGGAATTGATGGCAGGACTGTTTCACCGATTTTCCGGATAAGTAATATTTTTCCTATTGATAGATTTTATTATGATCACACACTAATAATACCTCATATTTATTAGTTCTGTGATAGGATAGTACCTAGTTATAGTATAGTACAGTGCATACCTATTTAATTTAAGGCGACCAAGGCCATTTCAATCCCAGGCTGAATTTTGGAAGAAACGCTATGTCAGGGTATACATAAATAACACATTTGGTGTTAAGGTAACACCAAATGTGTTATTTATGTACAAAAAGGTAGGCAGGAATGAGTTATGGACGGTAGCCATTATCCATGTATGAGGTGGACAGATACCTGATATGGGCTCTGACGTCATTATACGTGGATCTCAGAGCCTGTGCTAGGATTAACGGTTAGCGCCTACACAGACTGGTTTGGTTTCTTTCAGATATGATTTCTAGCCCAGCACCAATATCAACTTTGTTCTCTTCGGGTTAATCGACACCCCCACCCAGTCCTTTGCTGGATAGATGTCGAGTGATTGCTCCGCTCGGCAAAATCGAAATCCCCGAAGTACCAACCTATAGTGAGCTACGAAGGTTTGGTTCTTCATAAAACGGGCCAAAACCTTGTTGCATCCAATGTTTCACTAATCCTCTCATCCCGCAACAAGAGGAAGGACTCCGCCAGAGCCTCGTCTGTCACTCAGATGTAACAGGCTAGCAGGTGATCTAGGCGGGGCCCCTTATCTACACACCCAGCTACTTACGTAGGTGACATGATCAATAATCAGAGAAACTTTGAACTGGCTACGTGGGCAGGGGACAGTCTGTGTCATATTTTATGCCATACCCATAAAATGTGTGCGCATATGGAACGTAGAATATTAAAAACTTATATGCATAATCATTTTTGGCTTTATAAGATTACATAAGAAAAATAAAATTGACACACGCATCCCACATTTCATATTGATAGGGATTAATTGGAGATTTAATCTTAGATAAATAATATTGTCCAAAGTGAAAAAAGTTCTTCTTAACTTCCGCTAATACTTAGAATATCTTTTATATTTCTTTGGATGTCTCGAGGACAAGTATTTTGCGCAGTAAACGTAACCGACGATGTAGGTTACTAAGTAGGTGAAATATGTGAAACTTTACGTGCTAAGCATGACAACAAGCCCTTACCTTGTCACGTGTGCTAGACATTCGAGTTTGACAAAACGATTACGGTACCTTACATATTCGAGTACCTACTATGGTATACAGTATAGTGCTAGCTAAAAATGACGCAACCACATTTGACTTATTATTGCGAAAACCCGGAATTGAGTGTGTTACTAGGCATCGCACCTACATCATTATATTATGAAATATGAACCTACTTACTTAGGTCTCTCGAAAATACTAGATCTACAACAGGTTAGATTTCTTAAAAAAAATACAAAAAGACTGTACTTGAGTAAACAAAGAGATCATTTTTTGCAACTTTGCTACCCTCACAGGACTTTAGGTTAGGCTCAAATCATCAAGATCAATATTGACACTTGTTTAGTTAATAATGAACTCCTTTGAAATGCACGTGTAAAGTGTAAAACCAATGTTTGATTATTTAACGTACTCCTTATAGGTCTAAAAGACTCATACTGGCTAGGGGTAGGTACTTGTCGACGTTTTTGTTGAAGACGGATAAGGTTATCGGTCAAATGATATAATCATGATATAATACCTGCCTAAACCCTCTCGTAACTTTTCTAATGTATGAATAATGATGAGACACAGTTCATTGAATACATTGATGGTCTCTGATTTTCATGTGAATATGTAAATCAAGGTAAACTAATACAAGCAACGATAGACGGTGGAACCGAGCGAAAGTGTGGCATATTTTCTACGTAAGTATATAAATTAGCATTCCCCATACATACATACACTTTTAATAACGTAACGGTTTCATTATTATCAACCGTATTCTGGTAGTATGGGTTCCTTTGTATAGAGATACCTTAGCCACTTAAGCGCCTTCTACTTGAAACTTATTACGTGCTTAATAATATCGATAAGAACTTAGTTTGTACTATCAACCATGTGTTTACTATTTATATACTTATCTAGATATTTTACTATTTTCACAATATCCTTACTTAGTAGAGATAATTACCTATTACCTAGGTAGGTACCTATATTTGTTATGTGGATAACATCAATAATTTGTTACCTACTGTAGAACATGTCCCTAGATATTTTTCTATTTTCACTAGATACTTACCTACGAAGGTATAATTACCTATTACCTAGGTAGGTATATTTGTTATGTGGATAACATCAATAATTTGTTACCTACTGTAGAACATGTCCCTAGATATTTTTCTATTTTCACTAGATACTTACCTACGAAGGTATAATTACCTATTACCTAGGTAGGTATATTTGTTATGTGGATAACATCAATAATTTGTTACCTACTGTAGAACATGTCCCTAGATATTTTTCTATTTTCACTAGATACTTACCTACGTTTACCTATTACCTAGGTAGGTATATTTGTTATGTGGATAACATCAATAATTTGTTACCTACTGTAGAACATGTCCCTAGATATTTTTCTATTTTCACTAGATACTTACCTACGTTTACCTATTACCTAGGTAGGTATATTTGTTATGTGGATAACATCAATAATTTGTTACCTACTATGGAACATGTGGCTAGATATTTCCTATTTGCTTGAGATACGTAGGAATATTATCGATAGTTAGTACCTACCTACTCAGTTTTTACTATCGAACATGTTGTAAGTAACTATTATCGAAACTAGCTTTCCTATTTTCTCTAGATAAGTAGGGAGGTACTTAAAATAGACAAATAACAATTTTACTGCAATCAAACGATAAGCTTTAAGCTTTTAGTCTGAGACTTTAACATTTTAATCATTGGTTTTAATTGTTTCAGATTTGACGAGGGACGTGATGGATACCTTGACTTAACGGAAGTAAAGCGGATGATGGAGCGGCTGGGAGCACCGCAGACTCATCTTGGACTCAAAGCTATGATCGCAGAAGTTGATGAAGATGGAGACAACAGAATCAGCTTTCGAGAATTTTTACTTATTTACAGGTACCTACGTCTTATTTTTAAACTGTCGCGGTGTGAATTCATAATTATATAAGGTATCGGGATTCCCGCGAATTAAATCATGGAACGTACTATTTCTGCCGACGACGTTTCGGATGCGTTGCAGCACCCGTGGTCACGACTAGACTGTTTTATTATTTAGCTCCCTTGAGGGCGAGAAGTAGAACATTCGAAGTAGGAGATTAACTCGAATCTGCAAGACAGCTATCCGCCTACAGAATAACGCGACCATAATAACGATAACCTCGTGTTGTGTTCCCGGCGGTGAGTAGGGTAGCCAAAGCTCACTGGAGAGTTTTTGTACTGTCAGTGAGAAGCCCAAAAGCTTGTCCTGCTTTGTCTTTTACACTGACGATGACGCCACCGAAACTTGTGCTTACAGGGTTGGCAGCGCGAGTGACTCCCTTGGTGTTGCATACGTCCATAGGCCACGGTAACCAATTTCTATCAGGTGGACCGTGTGCTTGTCAAGTGGTATAAAAAAGAAAAAAACCGCCTAAAGAAAACCACATATCTATAATAATAATGACGTCGTGTTTATTTCGGAGTAGGGTGTGTTTATACACATGGCAATATGTAGGTATATGGCATAGGTACCTATGGGATGTAACGGTGACCATATTTATTCTAAATTGATTGCTAGTGTTGCAACTTGCAAGACTTCATAGCGATCAATCCAATTTATCCAAAGACTAAATAGGGTTCTAAATGATCATAAAATACTATTAGATAGTAGCCTAGTTTTAATAATATTTAGCAGATAATTTTATCCTGTTTTTATATAATATGGTACCTACTTATTCAATAATTACCTACGAACTTGGTCATAATGAAACCTAAATGTACAATATTATTATTGTAATTATTTATTTGAACTAATTATCCGGAATGAAAACGTGTTTACGTGTTATTTATTTTAACATTAGATTAGATAAGGACATAAATGTTTGCATGTATTTCGAATTAAGCTTAATTTTTTCAATAGATATCAAGCCTTTATATTTACTGTCTAGACGGTTTATATTACAAAAGTTTAGGTTCAGATGATTCATCTTAGCATCTTATCTAGTTTATATTGTCTATTTTAAAGTAGGTCGACGTTTTTAATAAGTGGTTGTTGAGTGCCTTGGGAGGACCCAAAATAAACAAAACGAATGCGTAGAAAGAGTTCGTCTTTAGTCTCTACAATACAATACAACCAGGTTCAGAAAATCATCATTTACATTTAACTTTGCGAGGCAAACTATTATTATCTAATCTGTGATTTAACTCTGATTAGGTAGGTTGCTCTTTCATTTGCCTTCATGCTTGCGTTTCTTAAGATATATTTATTTGGTAGGTAGGTATATATTTAAATTAATATCGTTAAGATACATCATGATAAACATGAGATAAAAATAGCGGAATTGGGCTTTACGTAATTTATTAATGACCCCTTAGGTAGGTATGACTGACCTTTTTGGTGAGTATTAACTATCTAAACTATGTAATATTATAAAGCTGAAGAGTTTGTTTGTTTGTTTTAACTCGCTAATCTTAGGAACTATAAAAAAATCTTTTTGTATTGAATAGTCCGTTTATCGATGAAGGTTTTAGGCTATATATCATCACGCTACTACTTGAGTGAGCGGAGCAGTGATCATAAATGTAGTTTTCTATAAAAAAATTATACCACTTACACTTAGGTACTATACAATCACACGGCCCACCTGATGGAAAGTGGTTGCCGTGGCCTATGAACGTGTGCAAAAGCACGAGAGTCACACTCGCGCTGCCATTCCTGTAAGCAATGAGAGTTTCTGTGCTTTCAGTGTAAAAGACATCCCACTGACAGCACAAAAACTCTCCCGTGAGCTCTGGCTACCCTACTCACCGCCGGAACACAACACGCATTATTTGAAGAAGAGAACACAAGTTATTTCACTTGTGAACCTGAGGCGGCTCAGCTAGTGTATTATATAACGGGTATAATTAGCTCTTTTCCTTCAGTTATCAAACCGTCCGATGCCCCTATGAGTACCTACTTTTCACAATTCTCTATAATTTTGGATATAAACATCGCAATTGAAAAAATTACACTGAAGCTACATATTAGTACATATTTATTAATTTAACCTAATGATGCAAACAATCACATGTTACAGAAACAATTAACCTATTTCTCCTATCAAAAACAATATAAGTAGCAGTTCGCAGTTCCAAAAGCTCTCTGGACCCTATAGTTCTCATGATCAACCCCAGAGTGACGGCCTTAATATACAATCACGACCACTTATTTATATCACATAATTTAATTTCCAGGAAAGCCCGGGCTGGTGAACTTGAGACTGATTCCGGTCTAGATGCACTTGCCAGACTGACAGAGATAAACGTCGATCAAGTGGGAGTGAACGGCGCTAAAAATTTCTTTGAAGCCAAAATTGAAGAACTGGCTAAAAGCAATAAATTCCACAATGAGATCATCCAAGAACAGGAAGAGAAACGACGAGAGGCGGAGGAAAAAGCTCAACGGATGCAAAGGTTCAAAGAGAAGGCAGCGTTATTTCAACACTGATTACTTATATACGAAGCGTTATTTTATAGCATATAATATATCTAGTCTTAAGCTGTTACCATGGCTTTATTAAAGAGGGAAAATAAAGTTTTATTAAATATTTTTTCCCTTTCATGTGAGGAATTTAGATTTAGTATGTATTTCTTTTGTCCATGGCTGATATCAAACGTCGCGTCGCTGCTAGCTTATACAAATGGTCATGTAAATCTTGTCAATTATTACAATGTAAATCGCAGTAAATCTCAATAAACCCTTCCAAGAAAAGATGATGTCCATATGTATGGACATCCGCACCTAGAAAACGGCCGGTCTATTTTCCTGTATAATATAAGCGATTGTTATGGCAGGTACCTATTTTAGTTCACAATAAAGGACTCTTGAATAGTCGGCATCACTGTGCCGCCGTACCTGTCCCCCTACGCCCGAAAAACCAGCTCCCCTCTTGTGTAATCTTCACTGTACTCTCTGCCGAAGAGAGATGTGAGAGGCACAAAAAGAACCTCCAAACAGCCTACACACTACAGCTCAAAAATGCCGCTCACGCCTCGTCCAGAATTGTTCATAGTCGGCGTCTACCCTGCTTGACACAGGCGTTGCCGTCTCCGTTGCCCATGGCGCGTTGCGTGGTCTGGTCCTGCTACCCCAATAGAAGTATACCTGCCTAGTTCAGCCATGGCAATAAGAGCGTTACTAAATCTAAATACATTATAGATAGTGTAGATAGAGTAATCGGCGCATGACTGGGAATGAGAAGTGACATTGCTGTAGTTTCGGAAGAGTGACACGAGAAACCGAGATGGAATATTTTTCAATTGCAATGTATTTCAATGAGATCTAAATAATAGATTAATATTAGATAGGAATATAATACCTTGAATCAGTTGCTTCTATTGTTAAGAATATATACAAGAATAACTACTGTTACTAGTTTACTAATTAATGTTAATATAATCTCATAAGTAAACACAATTATATTATACACATGAAATATTAAAGTCAAGTTATCATAATGAAAACTAAATTTATAGCTCAAAATTATACTGTATGTTGTTTAAATAATATGTTGTGTTAACAAAGATTTTATACTTAAATAGAATATTTGTGATGTTTAACTATTAGGTCACAAGAGAAATAAATGATGTACAAAACATGTATAACTTGTATTATTTTAATGAGTGTATATTACAGCTTAATAATATAGATACAAACTTAAAACTTATATAGAAGGGTACAAACTTACAAACTTGAACTTAAAATAATTAATTACAATTTCAAGCTTGTTTTACTTTCTACAAAAATTAAGGTGATGATGAATGACTTACAGTATCGAAATGTAGAATCATGACAATCGGGCTGCCTACGACCTGACAGTCGAGCAGTGAGTAAAGTGTGGCACTTGAAGTTCCTTTGAAGGATAAAATTTGAAAAGAGTGATTAAATAAATTACTCACAGAATAGCTGAAGTGGCAATTAGCTGTCAATGGACAAAAGAAGTCCAAGAATGCAGACTGAATTGGTAAATGGTAAGTGGAGCAGCAGATAGATGAACAACCTAAAAAGTATGGCTGGAATAAACTGGTTGTGCAAGGCTCACATTGCGAGAGGCCTTGTCCAGCAGTGGACTGCAATAGGTTAATTGATAAGAGTAATGATGCAGAATAAAATATTGTTACATAATTTGCACATACTACAACCATTATCCTATAAAAATAAGACAGACAGTTTTAAACAGGTGGTATACAGTATAAATTTTCATTCAAACCTTTAGACCATATAAGTACCATAAAGTTACTTCTGATTCCTTTCAGTAAACTTTAATCTTACCATAGTGACATCTACCATCTGTGCGCCCAATTGCAGAATAATACCTATGGTCAGAAAGTTCTTTTTATAATGGATTTTGATTCTTGATAATGGAATTCTATTGGAAAGTATTCATTGCCCATAACTTCAATGTGCCGTATCAGATGTTTACAAGGAGGCATCATAATATGTTACAGATAAATCATATTGTTAACTAATACATACTATTAAATCAAGAGGTACAGATATCTTTGCTTCTATTGGGTATCATCCATTTCAGAGTCATTTCTGAAAGTATTATGTTGTTCATAGGAGACATCCTGGTTTGAATTCAGACTAATATCAATTTGTTTTCGTGTAAATGGAGTTATTTTTTCTAGATCTACTTGTCGGAGATCAGCTAATGTTTTTATTAAAGCTGCATTCTGAAATAAACAGACAGAGGTAATAAATTACATTAGCACTAACAATTAAAAATTTTGCTGCATTATAAATAAATAAATAAATTCATTTTTTTAATAATAATTTCTAAATAAAGTTCTGAAAGACGTCATTACCTGACGAATATTAGCTTCAAATTCTCCACCAGGATTTGTCAAATGTTTAATTTGCTGTAACTCCATTGATCTAGAAAAATTAAGTATAATATCATTAGTACAAGAAAATAATTAATTGACTGAACTGTATAATGTGTAAACATTGCATTTCATGTCATACAATCACAGGTATCGTGGGGATTGGGTATTGTGGTGTTCTTTAGACTGTATCTCAGCTGAGGTTCCACCAGGCGGAATTCTGTCAATTCCACGATATTTTGAGATTTAAAGACTTTCGGATCTTGTTTTCCCCAACGAAAAGATGAAATTCGATAGTACTAGCACCGTGACACTTTAAGGCTAGCTCAAAAACTGGATTTAGAACCGAAAATACTACTTACATTAATGATAGAAGTTGGTTAGTGGTCGTTAGTTCGTTTTGCAAGTCCTGTTGCATTTGATTCATTTTGTATGCTTGTATTTTATCTTTCTTAAGTACTTAAATTAGTAGGATTTACTAGCACAGCTATCAAATATAATTTGAAACCATAATATTGACTAAACTAAACAAAGAAAAACTAATAAAACAAATCAACTTAATTAACTGGCGAAAGTCAGTGTCGCCAACTGTTTGAAAACTTTCCCCCTAAAGCAATTTCAAAACCCACTAAATTCAAACTAAAACTCCCCAACTATGACACAAGTATACCATTTTCAATATAATGTTCATTATAATGTTTAGTAATACTAAATAATACAATTGTATTTTTAAATCCTACAAACAATGAAATGTAAATTCAATTATTTTATATTTTATTTCATTTACTTACCAACGTAAGCTCTTTGTTTTTTTTTTTAAGGAATAAATAATAACAATACAACATTTTTAAGATAAGTCGATAATAAACACATATTTATTGATATTTGATATCTAATTACATATTTGATTAAAATTTTACTTAACTAATTTACGTAATAAATTATATTAAAATACGAAAACAGTTGTCTTTGAAAAACTGATTAAATAGCTGAGTCATTCAGAAGGATCCGGCCCAATCCAGTCTGTGTAAAAAAATATTTACTTTAGTTTACATATTTTTAGTATTTATGATTAAATGACAATAAACAAAAAACATAGCAACTATAAAATCGAGATGATTTTCTGAGAATGTAATAGCTGTAATGTGTCTTTATGTCGTACGAAAAGAAATAAATGCCCATCGACAAAATAGTGTATATTTGAAAGAAAAGAATGATAAATTGTAAGCTTATTAACAAACCAATGCCCTTTTTATTTCATGCTTGTAACTTTTAATGCATTGTACACATGACATATAAATTACCTAAATTGATCTTTACTGAATAATTTCGGTACAGCTTTCCTATGAACCATGTCGAAAATCCTGGACAATTGAAGTGTTTTATTATAGAAATATATTTAATTTAAATTCTTAACCACAAGATTGCCTTTTTTCTCCCTTTGGCATTGTAATTATACGTAGAAGTCACAATCACTTTACGAGTATAGTTTTATTGGTCTAACGTTTACATTATTTAAAACAAACAATTATTTTAATCCTCCCAATAACAATTATAAATTTAGCTGTCAGCTGTTACGACTAGTATATAGATATATGCATCAGCACCATCTAGTAACCATCAATGACAGTAGTATCATTTGATCAATTCAAATTTTTTTATAAACTTTTATTGAACATAAGTATGGAGAGTACTGCAATTAAAAAAAAACAATTAAAATTTTATCCCTAAAAATACCCCCAAAAAGTTATTTCCCCTAAAAAACCCCCTGTATAGATTTTTTTCTCCCTAAATTTAGGGAGAAAACCCCCAAGTTGGCATCACTGGCGAAAGTTTTAAATTTTAGTTTCTGACAATCTGACATTGCCTACCACAGATTCTATATTGTGAGATATGGAGCAGAGGAGCAGATGAGCAGAGCCTGGAACACTCTTTGACGGAACGTGACATGCATCATTCATGACTTCATGAGCTATTGAGCCACCATAATATACGGTTATATGGCTCAGCAAAATACTTTAAATTATACCTACTTTTTATAGGCGTACGCACTGTCGTCTGATTTAGTTTCCTCTTTCTTCAGGAATTCAAATTTGAATTTCCGGGTGCCTAGTGCATATTAAATTACCTACCGTAGTTTTTTGTATTAAGTACAAATATTATGGAATATGCCTCTTTTTTATGTAATATCATTGGGAATATGAAACGAAATTATTCCAGAATCCATTCAAAACGATCGTCGGTTTTTTTCCGTTCGGAAATAGGACGTGTGCACCTTGTTGAACATTTTTTATGTAAATAATAGTATTTGGGCTTCCGTACGCGTACCTGAAACCTTGATTAGGAAATCAAGCGTATAAGATTTTTAAGGTATAATCTTATATGATTTTTCCCACGTTAAACAACCATATTTATTCTATCGTTCGTTATTTATGAGTTATCTGTGGTTCCATTTTCTTATTGTGTCAAATCTGTCAAGCTAGTGTCATTACCCAACTCGTACTCATTTTGTCTCCGATTTATTTACTATTTTGTGTCTGTTGTCGATTGTACAGAAAATAATTATCTGAAAATGGAAGAAGCTGTCTCCGTCAAAAACGAAGGCAAAAGTATTGATATCAAACAAGAAAAACAGGAGAACGTGGATAGTTATAAATACGAATTTGATTCGGGCAGTCAAGATAGTAGCAAAAGTGGCAGTGGTGGATATCAACGATGGGCTCCGAATTTTAACGGCATCAGAAAAAGTGCGTTTACGCCGTACAAATCAGTGCAGTGCACGGCGTTAACTAATTTACAGAGAGGTACTTATGTCATTTTCTATTATTATCACAAGTGGCAAGTCCACTAGAGTTATTGATTTCTACGAGTGTCTTAGCGAGTTTGAAGTAGGTAAGTAATGCGTTCAAGGTCATTTTTGTAGGTAATACGCAGGCGCGAGTCCCGGAGTTGCCCCAGCCAGATAGTAGCTTACATGCTAAAGCAGGCCGCGGTGAAATAAGCCGCGACGACGCGAAACTGGAGCAGTATGTTGACATCACGGATGAGCATGGTCTCACGGCCCTGCACTGGGCGGCCAGCTATGGGCAGTTAAACAGTTGCCAAGATTTAGTGTGGTAAGTGTCTTTTCCTGAAATTATAGAAAATCCTTTGTTCTTTGTCTTCCAACATTTTTAACTTGTATACTGAATGTTGTCTTCCTATATTGTATGAACATATTTATACTTCTTAATAACTTGATTTACAGTATTCCTGCCTAAACTGATATTAAAGAAATGTCTTTCTTTGTTTCCAAATATAGGTGTGGTGCCAATGTTAACACGCGTGGCCCTGAAGGAGAGACTGCCCTACATCTGGCAGCTGCTGGTGGGCACCATGAGGTTGTGAAGTTTCTACTGAATGAAGGAGCTGATGCAGATATACAAGATGATGTGAGTCAGATTCTAGATGTTTCCAACTGATAGTTGTTTGACTGTTTGTTGAAATGAAGATTGTTGAAAGTTGGGTCGAGCCCCATCAATATCTTCAAATAAATCACTAACTTCTACAAATTGGTATGCCTGCTGATTGACAGTTGTGATTTGGGTGTTGGCTTCCTTCCTTGGGTTGAGGTAAGGTCACTCCCTTGATAATGGCCATAGGTCATGGTGACAACTTTCCATTAGGTGGGCCATGTGCTTGTCTGCTACCTAAGTGGTATAAAAAAATGGTTGTAGATTAAGTCAGGTCAAAAAGAGGAGGCAAAGTAATTGGACACTAAAGTCCAAGGTGACAGCAGTGACTAAGAATAACTCTGAAGATAATAATGATGATAAATGAATTCTATTAAAACTTATATTCTGTTTCAGTCTGGTAGCACAGCTTTGATGTATGCTGCAGCAGCTGAGTTCCCTTACACCTGCAATGAGCTGCTGATTAGAGGAGCTGATCTCACCCTTACCAATGATTATGACCAAGATGCTTACACCTTAACCACTACCAATAACTGCAAACTGGGTAAATTATCTTATTAATACTTCTTTAATTATTTTCATTATCTGTGTAATCACTGATTTCTTTTTTTTTTCAGCCCAAACTGTGATAGAGAACTTTTTGATTGGCTGCCTCAGTAAAATGTGAATGTCTAATGTTACTGCTCATATTATGTTGCTTTGGACAACCCAAGACAACAGATTCATTTGCCTCCAGGAGTTAAATGAGAATACAGGGATTTAGTTTATAATGTAAATTTATTATATATATTTTTAAGTTCATTATATACAAACAGCAATGTGACCATAAATAAATATGACTCAATTACAGACAATATCAAATCAACATTGTTTTATTGTTACTTTTACATCCATGAAAATATAATTATATTTGTATGAACACAATTACACAAGAAAATAATAAAGTGTTCTTATGAAAAGTATTCTGTGAACATTTAAATGCAACTTTTTTCTTAATACCACCACTACCATTTTTTTTTTGTAAATAGCACCACTTTATAAAATAGGTATGTAGAGGTATCAACAAATCTCTTATACAATAATTAACAAATTAACAAAATATAAAATATAAATTGATCACCTTGTCCTCTGAATATTACAATTATTATAAAAATATATATATTATTTAAATGTATCTCGATTTAAAAATCATTTATGAAAATATTAATGTTAATCAACTTCAACCAACACTAGGTTAGAACCATAGCCATTTACAAAAATATAATTTGAAAAACTTAGTATTATAGCTTAGATTCAGTTAACCAGTTGAAAGTCTGTGGTTTCCTGTTAGACTGTGGGTCAATCAATATATTAATAATGCTGGGTTTGTCTGTCACTGCTAACGACTTCTTGATAGCTGCTTCAATTTCCTCTACTGTGCGGCAGAGATGACCACTCTCACCAAATATTTCCATCATTTTTTCATATCTAATTTCTGCACTTAATGCTGTAGGTGGTGTGCTGTAAAGATTTTAGAAAGAGATTTTATAAAGTAACTGCTTAATGAACAAAAAGAATATTTTGATAGGACCTTTCTTACAGTTAACGAAACAAATACGCTATACGTAATTATTTTTAATATAATAATATAGTATTTTGCAAAAATATTACACAGATATGTAAAAATATGACATAAAAAATAACAATTTTATAAGCAACGAGGGCTTCAGGATACATAGAAAGCCATGTTCAGGACATTTGAAACTCAGTTCTTAAACTAGGGAGAACCCTGTACCTTAGAGACAGTTTTCATCATGACAATTATACGCGCCTGTGTGTGTGTGTGTGTGTGTGTGTGTGTGCGTGTGTGTGTGTATGTATGGGTGTGTGCGTGTTTATATGTGTGTATGCGTGCGTGTGTGTGTGAGTTGTGTGGGTATTTAAGTGCAAAGGAAAAATAGTGATGTAATAGCGAAATGTTATAATCTTACGTGGAGTAGATAAGTAAGGAATTATTGTTAGGTTGCTATTGTTTGTCAGTATTCGGGCTTTCGTTCGTTGATCAAAAGTTCCTTCGCCGTCTCGTTTGTCGCGAAAACAATGAGCCGATCCACATAGTATTGTGTATTTTAACATTTATCGCATATTTGTTAGTCGCAACTATGAGATAGAGTCGTGTAAATCTATAGCCTCCAAGTTGTAACATTTTTATTATAAATATATT
Source organism: Eilema griseolum (assembly GCA_963662185.1). Taxonomy (NCBI): domain Eukaryota; kingdom Metazoa; phylum Arthropoda; class Insecta; order Lepidoptera; family Erebidae; genus Eilema; species Eilema griseolum. The sequence goes on along the minus strand of OY759247.1, from coordinate 13,546,063 downwards.
GTAGCCTGTTCCCATAATATATTGGAAACTAAAAGACAGTTCAAATAATTAAGGTTTACCATTGAGTAATATCGCCGCCCGATTGTAAGTCTTCCATAACTTCTTTGTTGAAGCCACTGTAGATACCATTGTTATTTACTATGACGATTATAACTGGCAGCTTGTAGCGGAACATTGTTTCAATTTCCATTCCTATAAGAACAATAAAATGATTTAAAAATATGTAGTGGGGTTGCAGAAAATTTTCCTGAAATCTATAGCTATTATTTGATTTACAAATAGTAATATACTAATTGTAATCATTGATGAACGTATAGTATAGGGCTGGACCAAGTCAATGCAACCTGCATGCTAGTACACCTGCTGATTCACATCCGAGGAGAGGGCCAGATCGTGCGAGATGGCCCTGGGTCGGCCGGGGTGCGACGGATATGCCTGTCAACCTCACCTTCGGCAACCAAAACGACCCACAGGCGGCATGCGTTTTAGTCGGTTCGAGTCCGACATAAGACGACGACGGGAGATATTGCGCACGTAAAAAAAAAAGTACACCTGCTGATTGTAGAATGAATTTTTTCTCTTAGGATTCCCAACTTGGTTATGCCACGTTTTTTTATTTATTTGTTGAATTTCTATTTGTATTTTATTATTATGTTGTACTAAGTTTCAATACAATGTAAGATTGTTTATGAAATAAAACTAAAACTAAAACTGCCATAGAGAGTGGCTCGCCGAAATGAAATCTTTAGGAAGAAAAGGAGTAAGTGGATCTAGATTGGTGGTGAAGATGGATGTCTTGGATGTAATTGAAAGTAAAGCTAAGATGATGATGTAGATACTAATTGTAAATGAGCAACATAGTTTTGAAATAAGTTCTAGAATGGGCTTTGAAATCAGGTCAGCAAAAAGTGGGAACATGTGGAATGGAACCTTAAAACCTAGTGTTGTACTAACAATTTATAATCTTACAGTTAAAATAATTGTTGACATTCATGAACAACAGTTAGTGTTGAAAATTAAAGGTGAAAACACCATTTACCAGAGAATCCGAAGGCTGAGTCTCCTTCAACGCAGATGACACGTTTTCCAGGAGCATAATCACGACACCACATGGCTGCAGCGACGGCGAAACCAGGGCCCACCTATTTACAATGAATTAACCATTAAAATGTGTCTTTATATTTTTAACTAAGGGGGGTACTTAATTACTTACCCCCATCGTACCAAAAGTGCCCGCATCCAGTCTATGTCTTGGTTTGTTGTTAAGCAGTATGCCTCGTCCAATGTCCATGGTGTTGGCACCTTCGCTCACAATGATAGAGTCCTTCGGAATATTCGATTGAACCGTCTTAAATACAGCATAGTAGTTAAGAGGAACTGAAGTATTGTTCGATTGCGCCTGATAAGATAAAAAAATAGTTTTTAGTAAAAAGGTGTGTCTTTTTGTTAAAAGGTTAAGGTACAATAGGTTAAGGATAGGCAATTACAAATAATATGTTAATAAAAATATATTCGCCTTAAGTAACTAGGCTGGCCTGTATATCAAGGGGTTATATTTGGTTACTGTATTACTAAATATGTGAGTTTTTAAACAAGCCTAGCCGTGTCCATATACAAACAGCAATAGGAATGTGTATTTCTGATTGTATATTTATTAATGTTAAAATTATGTGCTCGGTGAACTGCTTCTGTGATGCATTTAGCTATTAAGGAATTCTCAATCCTATGTTAGCATAAAATCTGCCTCTTCCGTTTTTGATGGAGTAGGTCTCAAGCCCCATTAAAACTATATCTTCTGACTGATATGCTTTCAACTACATTTTCGTAAACGTAGTTAAAGTGTACAATGAAAATCATAAGATATATTTTCGGGAGTATATCGTGGATGATAATTATTGTGTGTGTGTGTTATATCGTGGATGTATTACCCAAATGGCGTAAATAGGTATACCTGAACAAATTCAGTGTTGGCTTTCTGCTTGAGTTTCAGCGTCTGCCACCAGTTGCTGCTGGGTTGAAGTGCAAACTTCTTCTCAATGAGTTTTTGCGACAGCGCCTCAGTAAATGGTTTGATGTCTGAATGTACTGCTACCTCAGACTTAATGCTGTTATGGAATTCTTCGGGAGTAATATCGACCTATAATGAAAAAAATAAGACATTGAACTATTATGGCAGATTAATAGTTATTTGTACATGGTTTACAATGTAGGATGTTAGGATAGGATCAACTATTTAAATTTAATTTAGTAATTGAAAGACGAAATCAGATTTTCATACAAATATGGACTTCACAATGATGTAAAATTGAAATTAGGTAATCTATGCTCTTTTTTACAACAAACAGCAATGTCCAAATAAGTCCTGTTACGTGTAGTGAGTATAGGTTAAGTTATACGTTATCTGAAAGATTTGGTATGGCTAAAAAATTGAAGATTGTATGCCTATTGGTGGATTAGGTCAAATTTCAGGTCCAAAACTGGATTTCTCCTTAAGGAGTGGTGGTCTCAGTGCTTGTAAATGTCATGTTTAACACTTTGTCTCAAGTTTATTAACACTAATTTACCGTACTGACATACCTACCATTACCTTGAAGCTACCTGAATAATCTAAAAAGTATAATAGATAGAGAGCTGAGAGATGATTAAACAACCTGTATAACTTTGACGTCAGGCGCGAACCTGGGAGCTTGTCCGAAGTGCAACATCCAGTTGAGCCTGGCGCCTAGAAGCAAGACGACGTCAGCTTTCAGCAGTGCTTGTGTTCGCGCCGTCGACACACAGAACTCGGACTCGTCGGCGACCACGCCTTTGCCTGTTGTGAGTGATGATTCAAAATGAGTTGGGGTTCGTAGCTTTGTCACTTTTGTATTACTGTTGTATTTTGTATATTGTATTGTTATGGCTATGAGTGTTATAGTGTATTTTAGTATAGCGAAACTCTATATATAATCTTAGAAGAAATTGGAATAACAGTTCAAGGTCAAGAACAGTTGGTCAAAAGTCAATGTTCTATTAACGCCAGTCTCTCTCTCTCGTCTTATCTTGACTTTTGTGAGGGCGACTGGCATCTGATCCCCCAAAACCTAGAGGAGGCGGTGAGTAGAGTAGCCAGAGCTCACTGGAGAGTTTTTGTGCTGTCAGTGGGAAGACCAAAAGCTTGCCCTGCTTCGTTTTTTACACTGACGGCACAGAAACTCTCTGTGTTTACAGGGTTGGCAGTGCGAGTATGACTCCCTTGTTTTTGCACACGTCCATAGGCCACGGTAACCACTCAGGTGGACCGTGTGCTTGTCTGCTACCTAAGTGGTATAAAAAAAGAGTAAAAAAGAGGAAAGCCTGTGCCATAACCTCGTCACGTGTACCGGCAAGCAGGTGAAGTTGGCTTAGGTACCTTGGTTTAAAGAGTCAGTAGCGAGAATATGACGCCTCTAGTCTTGCAAACGTCCATAGGCCGTGGGTATCCACTTCCCATCAAGTGGACTGTAGCACTAAAGTGGTATAAAAATACTAACCCATTGGCGTAGGCAAGAACGGGATCTTAGTGCTGTTCACTAGTCTGCAAATGGACTCCTCAGCGCGGCCGTACGCGGCTCCCTTGCCGACGATGATGAGCGGCCTCTCAGCCCTCGCCAGTAGGTCTGCGGCCTGAGCCACCAGCGCCGGGTCGGGGTGTGCGAGCTTCACAGGCTCCACGTTATAATAGTCCATTGGTACCTGATCTTCTTCAGCCTCAGCCTGTAATAATTAAATATATTTTTGAACTTTTAGCTATAATAGTAAAATATGTGCCTAATGTTCAAACAAATATTATAAATGTAAAAGTTTTTGAGGATGTTGGGATGTTTGTTACACAATCACGCTCAAAAGTCAACAATGTTCAACATAATTTGTTTTTATTGGTGTGTATTGGGCCTATTAAGTTCCTCGAAACCGAAGATATAGGCTGGTATATCTACTAATTTACGGTTAAGGCTTTAGCGTAGGGTTTACTCTCAGGTCTGGGGAGTCACGACGGTAGTCGCTCCGGTAGAAGTCAAGATACACCACTTCCGCAAACACAGTTGCATTAAAAGCTTGCAATTTTCACACCCGAGGTCCCGTATCTTACTCCCTGTACGAAATAGGACCTCGGGTTGCAAAGTGCAAGCTTTTAATGCAACTGTGTTTGTTGCTTGTAATGACGATAATGATGGTTGGTATCGCAACAAATGAGAAACAAAGAGAGGAACGCCATGACTTTAGTTGTAAATTGTTACAGGCGAATTAAAAATATTACCATTAGCAATGTTCCAGGCATGTCAAGGTACGCGACTCCAGGTCTTCCTGTAGAGGCTAGGCGCACTGCTTTCTCAACGTGCAGTGGAATGAGGCGGGGTGAAGGCGGGCGAACTGCATACTTGCAGTATAGACGGCTGGACTCCACCTAGAAAAGAAATTAAATGTTGATTTTGAATTATGTAGGTATATTAAACAAAATTCGGTATAGATTTGCAATGCCAGTGCCAGTTTTACAAAACTGGCATTTATGTTAAGTATCGCTCAACATAAATGCCAGTTTTGTAAAACTGTTTGTAACTTTGTTGTATGTATTCTAGATGGAATTTTATAAACTACTCATCCTAAATCGCGCATTGAAAGTTCTCGGTCTGGATAACATAATAGTTCAACATGCATACATATAATCACGCCTTTATCCCTGAAGGGTTAAGCAGAAGTGAATTAACACCCACATTTACCAATAATTGTATTCGGTCCCACGTAATAGGGGGTGAGCCTATTGCCGTATTTCGGGCACTATTGTTGACTCGAGCCATGCATCTGAGGCAGAGTCTGGGCTGTATATCTGTCTGATATTAAACAGCCCCATCCCTTAGTCGCCTTGTACGACACCTCATCGGAAGAGATGGGGTGGTCCTAATTCTACTCTGCCGGAAACCACGCGACATAGTTCAACATCCTAATAAACAACCAGAGGTGATCATCTTGTCTGGCTTTTGCATCGGAGGAAAGTCACACCGCTTTTCTCCAAAAGGTTATAACATAACATAAACTCACGCCTATATTCCCCGAAGGGGTAGGCAGAGGTGCTAACACCCACATTTCGCCAGTTTATGTTTAGGTCCCAATGTAATAGGTGGCGAGCCTATTGCCATTAACCGGACACTTATAAACCTGCGATAAATACACACATAACTTCGAAAAGCATCGAAAAGTCATTGGTGTGTGCCATGGTAAAACCTGGGATCGAACCCGAGACCTCGTCTCAGCAGTCCATTACCCATACCACTAGGCTACCGCGGTATATTATTAAAAATTTGCAAATGGCAAAAGGTTATTATACTTATAAATAAGCGAAAACAATAAAGTATCTACTACATTTGAAAATAAATGATAAATATCTACTTTATCACCTGTGCTTGGTTTATCTTATTAATTCCTATCATATCATAAAGTTAATTCTAATAAATTATAATCCGAATAGGTCCTTCATCATGTCGTCAACGCCTTGACATATTAGATCCATATAAATTAATCTCAAGGCGAGAGAGCGTGTGTCATAAATTGTTAGTATCGTTAGTTACAAATGATTTCTTATTATAATTTCAAGAACCTAATTGTGTTAGTGATTCGATTTTGCTAATACATGAGTCACAGATACATTTCAAAATTCTAACTTTAATGCATTTTTTTCCATATTACATACACATATTTCAATTCAATCTAATTCGTTTCATTCCAATTTAATTCAATTCAATTTCATTTACAAGATATTCTGATTACGTGACTACTCCGGTTGTTCGCCCAACAAGGTGGCGAGTGGCGATACATAGCTGAGTCATAATCGTAACCACAGAGTAGGCTTTATTAAATATGATCGTTATTGCTATCTATCGTTTTCAGAATGATTTTGTGACTACGCCACAGCACCGCAGGTTGTTCAGTACGGACACTATCTCTTTGCAGAGTATAGCAAAGAAGTCCGCAGTGTAGAAATTTGCAAACATATCTGACGCACTGCAGTAACGAGGCAATTCCAACAACACTCAGAAGTTATTATACTGGATACGCAGAGCATTCAATGACAGCTGTGTATAAGTTTTGACAGTAAGCTGTTGAAAAGTGTGATTTTTACTGGTACTCACGGAACAGAGAAGTTTTTTATTGTTTTTTTTCATGATTTTTTCTGTTCCGTGGGTACATCTGGAATATCTGTGACACACATTGCACCTAAAGCTATGCCATGCCCTTATTTATTTTTTTATTTTATTTATATATCACTATAAAGGTCAAAATGGATTAATTTTATCAATTTTATTAGATAGGTATACATACTGCCTTTCTTGTATGAAAATATATTCTAGAAAGGTATATATTTATTACACAACTTTGGTGGCAGACAAGCACCCGGTCCACCTGATGGAGAGTGGCTACCGTGAATCTACTCATGAACGTGTGCAACAGGGGGATCACACCCGTGCTGGCGACCCTGTAAGAACAGAGAGATTGCCGTCAGTGCAGAACACAAAATTAGGATAAGCCTTTGGCTTTCCCACCACCTGCACAAAAACTCTCCAGTGAGCTCTGGCTATCCTACTTACCGCCAGGAACACAACACAAGGTTAATTCTGTAGAGTGGAAGTACTTCCCCAATCGGACTGCTCAATTGGGACAGAAATACCGTCGTGTCCTTCCTCATACAAAATTCTACTAATAATGTTAAAGTTCGGGATATGTTTGGATGTTTGTTATTACGTTCTAACGGATCAGGCTGAAATTTGGTACAGGAATAGATATAGTCTGGAATACACAGCATTTTTTATTCCAGGATCATGTTCCTCTAGATTATGAAAACGGAATCAGATTTAAAGCGGGCGGGGCCGTGGACTACAGCTAGGTATGTAAATATAAATTAAAAACTTAATATTAAAATAATTTATCTTCATAGTTTATATCATTCGTGTGAACAAAGTACATGTCATGAGCTATAAAGTTGTTTTAATTAAAATAGCAGTTTTATTACTGCAATGCAAATTAACTACCAACCTATTTAAATGGTAGATAGCTACTGCCTACCCACTTTATGTTAATTAAGTATAAACCTATACTTTACATTGTTAAATACGGTATACCGCCGTTTATTGTATCTAAGTTTCGGGCAATTCAAAGTATGTCATTTGTCTTCTAGGGCAAACAAAACATTCGGGCAAATGAAATTAGGGTAAATGAAATTCGGGAATATGATGATTATGGCATATAATCTTCGGGTAAACAATAGACAACCGTTAAATACTGATATGAAATATACGAGTGTAAGTACGTAGATATAACATTTTTTATTATTTTTTATTCATCCGACCGCTAATTCCGGATGCATACAAAGCACTTAGAGGCCTCTGTCCTACTTATGCTGATTGGTTGGGCAGGCTGACCCTTCCAACCCCGAGAGGAATGTCTAAGCCTGAGCCTTTTCGGTGAATCAGCAGGTGTGTCGGCTAGGTTCGGACCCCGATAATGTAACTACGGCTCCACATACATGCACCTCTTTTGCACCAGACGATTAAAGGAAAAATACGCAGACGATATCACTTCGAATTGTGAGAGAAGGAGAACTCTGGGTTGGTACAGGATTTGGTCCACACGAGGTGACGAGTGAAATAATTATGGCAGATGGCGAGGTATTGTCTCTGTTTACCCCAAAGGGAAGAAGTTGTGAACATATGTTTTAAGCACTTATTTTTTAATTAAGAATTGTTTACATAAGTAGGTACACGATTTTTTACACATTATATTTTTGCAACAAATAATGACGCAAATGCCAAAAAAAAATTCTGTGTAACAATTGCGGTACAATAGCGTCGCTGTTTAATGTGTTTCTTTTTATTACTGTATTATTACATCTACCTGTACGTACTTGGTTATTCTAACTACTTAATTGTTGCTAAACTCTAACAAAGTATTATTTTGTTTCTGAGTGAAATTAAAATGGGTAGAAAGAGGTATAGTGCGACAATTACCTAGCATCTTTGTAGTCGCGTACTTATACCTACGAACGCATTTGAAGACAAAGGGTAATAGATGGGACCTTGGGCTCAAAGGTACAACCTTTAGATGCAACTAAGACCAATACTGTGAAGAAGTTCGTACTAGAGCTATTTTTTACTTTAATAGCTACAGATAGATAGATATTGAATGAAATTTTAAATCATTTAGTTTGCTAACTATTCAAATTGATTAAGATAAAGAAAAAATTGGATCGGGCCATGCGTGATTCGAACTTGCAATCTTTCCCTTGCTCTGACCACTAAGCCACAGAACCTTCGCCCGAAACCATCCAAATTCTTCTATACATATATCCGTCTTACGGCGACGGTGGGAGCCATCTACCGATATTCGTACAAACTATCGTTCCCCCTGTAAGGGAAAGATCGATCGACCGATACAACGCCTTATCGCTGGAACTATTCCTTCCACTCCTCAACAGCAGTAACTTCACGAGTAGTCTGTTGTAGACGAAGTATTTAACCTTGAATTAATTTAGAACTGCACAGCACCTATGCTTGATCCCAAGAAGAGTCATAGAATTAAGCACAAAAGTCTACTACGCAAAAATTTTAGTTTGGAATAGTAAGCCAAGCTGCCCGCCCGCGTACGAAGGCAACTCGGGCGTCAGAGGTCGATGAACGACCTCCGCCCCCCATGAGCGCCGGCCTGGGGGTGACAGGTGGCGCCGCCTGTAACCCTGGCAGAAGCAGGCCGCGGCGCCTGGCGCGCCTCCCCGTTTCCGGGGACGAGTTGGGGACTCTGTAGTCCCCACACCCGAGAAGAGGGCCAGATCGTCAGAGATGGCCCTGGGTCGGCCGGGGTGCGAGGGATATGCCTGTCAACCTCACCTTCGGCAACCAAAGCGACCCACAGGCGGCGTGCGTTTTAGTCGGTTCGAGTCCGACATAACCTCCTCCACCGGCTCCGGTGGGGAGGTATCCGTGGGGATTTTGCGTACGTACAAAAAAAAAAAGTCTAGAATAGTAAATGATTACCTGTGGCCATTCCTGGAAGCCACCGATGCCTTCATGGTCTTGGGGACAGGAGCCAGCGATGACTATGAGGGGCCAGCAATTGACCTGTGCGTTTGCCATGCCTCCAATACAGTGGAGTAGACCAGGGCCGGATACGGCAAGACATACTCCTGGTTTGCCTGTGATAGAACAAAGATTTCACATTACAATCTGTAAGAAAAGACTGCAGACTCCAATCGTTCACTTTTCTATTCCAGACAAAAATGAACAATTATATAAGCATGGTCAGAAGTTCACGCGAATATTATCCATTGAAGTATAACGATTTTTGAAGCATTTTATCACAATTTATTTCGCGTTCTTCTTCTGCATCTTAGCGTTAACCGCAGTCACGTCCGAAGCTCACCTCTGAGTCTTGGGTTTGCTGTACCGTCTTTTTCGTGAAGCCTCTGCCATATGACTTCTACAACCCAAAGGTGATTGCCTTAGATCTTCCTATGACAACTGGGTCCGATGAGAGCATGTTATGCTCTCCGAGGCACGACTAGTCCAATGCAAATACCCATGTTCAAATATGATTATGATGGTGATTCACTGTGGCGAGACACGGCCGGGCTGGTGCGAGCGCCTGTACCTAACTGCTATGTTTATTTTGTTGTTTTATTTTATTATAATTAATGGTGTTTTTCTGTGTGGTGTGGGTAATAAACGGTTTCTTTCTTTCTTTCTAAATATTTGCACTGAGCGGCGATAGAAACCCCGCCTCCTGTGTAGCGGACACGTTCACAACCGCCACTTCACGAAGGATATTTCGTGATATCCACGTCGATCCCGACGTTTTGGTCGGTTACAGCAGCCATGCCAGCCATGTTCAAACGTCGGGATCAGTGTTAATAATAGGATAACACCAAATATATCGTGATAGTATATGTAAAAAATAGTTTATTCTGATGGTCCAAGGTAAGAAAGTGAGTTTTCTAAAATTTTATGTTATTGCATCTATGTGTTAGGAAATCTTGATAGTAGTAAGGGGTCGGGAAAAGTACCATATTAGTTGGCACATACGCCTAACTCCTCTAGGAATGCCAGCCATTTTTTCTTTTTTTTTCGTGTATAAATCCTCACGGATACTACCTCCATTGGCCATTGAAGGTTATGTCGGAGTCGCACCGACTAAACCACAGCGTCTCTGGTCTTAATTATTGGGGTGTACTAAGGTTGCTTAATAAGGCATTTTTCTCGCCTCTCGGCTGACCCTGGGCCATCTACCGTTTTAAGAGACCCGAGGGTGTGAGAAGAACCGTTGCCCCCATTGTACCACGGAAAGAGGTGCAAGAGTAGCGTGTAGTGATGGCTGGTCGCACCTGTCTACTCCACGGTTCCCACCAGAACCAGCCATCTCTTTGTCTGATATATTATTTATGATTTATGTTATTTTAAAGGAATAATACTATGTAAATATTACTCGTATTAAGATTTATCGGTTCTTCTATCAGTCAAGCTTACTCTATTTATCATGATAAGGAATTTTATCTTATAAATTGAAGTTTAAAGTCGATTAATTCTTAGGTAATAAAAATTAGCAAGTTCTTGTGTTGTTACATGTCACAATTACCTAATACTACACAGCAAGTATTGAATTACTCGTAGATCGTCTGCCCTTGATTTGCAGTTATTACCCCACTACGGTGAAGCCAAAGGAGGATTATGATTTTAACAGATTATGTTCCTCAACTACTGTCCATTAATTACGTGAATCTCAAAAGGGGGGCGCTGATTAGAAAAAAACACGAAATATCACCAGGGGGAGGCAGGAGTATAGTGAGATACGTGTATTTATTTTTTATAAACAAAGCGCGAAAAAAAAAAATTTGTTTTTTTAAATAACTGTACCAAAAAATACACGTGATTTTGAGTAGGGAGGAGGGGATAGTCTGAACCATCACCACGTATCACCAACAACCAAGGGAGGAGGGGACAAAAATTGCGGTTAGCCGGAACAGACAGATAGAATATTAGAAACTGTTGTTTTCTTATAAGTTTTACACTCGTCAATAAAAGCTTTGGTTTTAATAATCAAAAGAAACAATTCAATTTTATTGAATTGCTTTTGTTATACCACTAAGGTGGCAGACAAGCACCACCTGATGGGAAGTGGTTACTGTGGCCTATGGACGTGTGCAGCATCAAGGAAGTAGAATATAATATAAAATACAATCCTTCAGCTCCTTAAACATCTGACAGTAATCGTAATTATGATAACACAGTGAACCAGAGATATTGATAATCAAAAAGATTATTACACCAATGTCCATTTGCCTGTTTATCATATTATCGTCTTGTAAGTTTATTATGTTGTTTTTACTTGCTGTTAGTTCTATGTGAAAGATAACTGAGTAAAAGCAAAATTTGAAGGTTGGATTTGTAATAAAAATAGATGAGAGAGAATAGAGATGAATATCTGATCCTTGTACTAAGGCTACTGGAGGGTTTTGCAAATCTTATATTCGTCAATCGTGTGAAGTGAGGGAGGAAAGAAGGTGTGGATTAAGAGCAGGAAGCAGTGGTAGCATTGATTGCAACCATATTTATGGTAGGATGATGATGTTTTAATGTCTTACCAGTAAGGTACCCCACTGCCTGTGCTGCATAGCAAGCTGCTTGCTCATTTCGCATGCCAACATATTTGAGACCAGCTATTTGGAATGCAAGTGCAGTCTCAATTACCGGTATACCAACTATTCCAAATACATATTCAACACCCTGCAACAAAGTTTAGAGAGAATGATTAAAATAACAAGATAAGAAAAAAGAAAATATAGTTATAAAATATTAGATAAATCTTAGATATAACATACATAAAGGAGTATGCGGTGTTTCCGCCCAATTGAGCAGTCTGACTGGGGAAGTACCTTTGCCCTACAGAATACAGCGGCTATAATAACTTTGTGTTGTGTTCCCAGCGGTGAGTAGGGTAGCCAGAGCTCACTGGAGAATTTGTGCTGTTAGTGGGATGACTAAAGGCTTGTCCCTGCTTTGGCCTCTACACTGATGGCATAGAAACTCTGTGCTTATAGGGTTGGCAGCGCGAGTGTGGCTGCTCCAGTGTTACACACGTCCATAGGCCACGGTAACCACTTTCCATCAGGTGGGCTGTGTGCTTGTCTGCCACCTAAGAGGTATAAAAAAATATATAATCACACCTTTATCCCCAGAGGGATAGGCAGAGGTGAGCCCATAGCTGTTTTCCTGGTACTATTGCTCCCTCGAGCCATGCATCTGAGGCAGAGTCTGGCCTGTATATATCTGTCTGATGTTATATGTATGTATTACATCAAACATAAAAAATAAATAACAAACTTCTACATAAAATTGTAATGTGTTAAGTATATGAGATATTTTCATAATATGCAGTAGGTATATTATAGAATATTATAAAATGTAATGACATCTAACATTGTTAATAGCATTTAATCACTCCTGCAATTTTTATTGAGATCTTAATCAAATGTATTAATATGTTATCATTAAATTAAGTGAATAATATTAATTCTAGGCTGTATACACTGTTACTGTTCAATCCTTTGCTGCTATGACCAAATGATTATCAAATTGTTTGGGTATATTTTTGCTAAATGTTATATTTGGTACAAAATGTAGATATCTGATAAGTAGTTATTTCAAGCCCAATATGGTAAGATCAATTTATTAAGAGAATGAAAAATGAATAAAAGTAGCAGTTTAATAATTCAAAAATCATCAAAATGATAACAAATTAATTATTTATAATGTATTAAAATCACTCACCTGTTTCTTCAAACTTTCTGCCAGAATTGTATTACCGTCGATACCCATTGCTTGAGTTAATCTCGGAGTTACGTGAATAGACCGTCTCAATATAAATTGACTAACTCGAGCTAGTAACATTTTAAGTTAAAATATTTTAAAACTTCTAACTAAGGTTAAAATAAACAATGTGAACTTTAGAACAGCGATCGAAAACCAGACTAGTGGCAACAACAACTTTTAGTAACGTACAAATTATTAAAGTTACTCGATTAAACGATTACAAAAATAAATTACGATTAAATAAACATACTTACTTTTATCAAACAATATGAGTTCTATTAAAATTTATGACTGATAGCATCACTTGAGAGTATTAATACGTATCACGTTATTATCTGAATCTAAATTCTGAACAGAACCTTGTACAAAGTGCGACTGTTTGTGCCGGTTCTCACGTACTTTATTTTATCTTGTTATTGTCTGAATTTGTCTGGCGACTGGCGAGCGACGATAGCAAGCATTTCGTGTTTCGCGGTGACAGCTGATTATTGACAGCTTTTGACATTTGGTTGATGTCAAAAACTTTCAACCGTCAATAGTTAGCTGTTTGGATTTTCTACCAAACCACAGATTATGCATCAATAACGTAGATTGAATAAATTACTTAGTTCTACCAAGAATATTCAGACGTGCAACGGTAACGATAACAATATCGGATGGAAAGTATAATAGTAAGTGAAGTTTATAAATATGTTTTGAACACACATAGCGTTCAATGGGTAACGAATGCATTCACGATATGCATTTATTTTAAACTAATATTGAGTACTTACGCTATAAAAATTACTTATACTCCAAACATAAACACTAAGTATTTACTGTGGAAAATAACAAAAAAGCTCAAAAGTCTCATAGCGCATAAAGCTACTGAAGGTACTTAAGTGGGCTAGAACAGATCTCGAGAAGGTTCAGGTGTACACCGAGCACCTGTAATCGGTATTCCTACCCAGTAACCTAGTAAGCACTCAGATCAAGACAAACTGGTAGGCGAATACCTTGGTGCACCACTGCAGATGTGAGAGAAAGTACTAGCACAAGTGAAGTACGGCGAGAAATATTGAAATAGCAGGAAGTTAAAGCCGAGCCACAGGTAACGATCTCACCAACGCCTCAACTACTTATGGAATTTCCTAGAAAGAATGATAACCATACAACAAAAATGTTTAATGCCTGCTTAAGACTCCATAATATCTATGTCGCCCAAAGAAAAATGGCGCAGGTTATAATAATACTTAAACCTAGCAAACAGCTGCATGAAATAGTTGGTACAGGCCGATAAATATTCTCACGTCCTGGGTAAGCTACTAGAAAAGATATTGCTGAACGGGATGCGTAGATATTTACCGGAAAGTATACCACTTTTCCATTGGGCTTTCGGGGGAAGCATGGAACAATTGAACAGGTTCATCGGATTACGAACACCATAAGTTGTACTCTGGAATCCAAACATTTCTGTCCTGCCATATTTTTGAATATCAGTCAAGCCTTTGACAGAGTATCGCAGGAGGGTTTTTTGTTCAAAATCAAACAGTGGCTTCCTCATTTCTTCCTTCCAATACTGAGATCTTACCTTCACGAAAGAAGTTTGAGGTGAAATGCAATAGTGAAACGGCGTCTTTACAAAAGATTATTTCAGGGGTTCCCCAGGGTAGCATTTTGATTACCATATTGTACCTCTTGTATACCGTTGATCTGCCGACACAGAACGAAACTATAACTGCCAAATATACCGATGACACAGCGATACTATTGGTCCATGGAAATTAAGTACTTAGTAGCTGCACATTATTGCAAGCCTACGTCTATAAAATACAAGAATAGCTGGAAATCTTTCCATATGACCTTCATCCTAACACATTCCAAAATTTGGGATGTATCTGGAGCAAGTGGACACTAATTTCAGAATAATTCACGAGCTGGTAGGACGCAAGTCAAGTCTGCTGGTACTTATCGTATCGTTATTTTTATGGTTGGGACAGTTTATTTGAACCGGGGAAAGTGTGGCTCTACTGCTTTGGTAGGTAGATATAGTAGTAATCTTCTTAATAAGCTCGAGAGTAGGTAGCTTCTTCTTCGAGCCAATGGTCAAGTCTGGCATATTATGGTCTAGTATTTATTTTTTGTTGGTCTAAAACTGCCACAGCAACAGCGCTCTCCGTTGTTCTACAGAGGTCGTCGGTAGAACAGGTGAAGGGGCACAGTGAGCAGGAAAGCATACGTGACATGAACTGGGATTAGACCCCGTAATTGCAATACTCATGGGACCGACCGATAAAGCTCCATTTTAAGTAAGTAAGTAGATAGCAATACCTGCTGGTAATTAATCGGTGACCTTAGCAAATGATCGTGTCATTAAAGCATCAGGGGTTCTGTATCTAGCCTTTACCTAGTTCCGTGAACTTGAGTTAACAAAGTGTCTGGATGATAATCGCTATTGCCGACTGATTGTTTCGTGGTCAAAATTTTCCTAATTTAAATGACCTACCAGAAAGTATTGCATGTACCTCAGTTAGCGCCTACTAAAAATAGTTAATTATGGTTCATTACGACGTGTTACGTGTGCGTGTTGTATCTATATTGGTATTTGACTGTACAGAATATAAAATAAGTAGGTATCTCAATTATTCTTATATTTTATCTTTTAATACTTTTTTCGTGCTGCAATCCCTACGGATACCAATTCGGTTATTGAGGGAGGTTATATCGAACACGAACCGACTAAAGCCGCACGCCGTCTATATTAGGTATTTCCCTCGCAACCTGGGTAACCTTGGGCCAACCTGGACCATGGTGTCTCCATCCTGCCCCGGGCGCATTGCACCGCCTCTCTCTGGCATGCTTCTGATAGAATAACAGGTGGCTCCACCTGTCAGCCCCAGGAGAGTCCTAACCTAGGTTTTCCTGGGTTCGCTCCGACGCCGTCCATTACTTGCTTTTAGAAGAAGTCAGTGACAGTCCATGGACTCGCATTCCGCACTATGGTGCACGGACCTTACCTATTACTTTTACTACAATGAAATAAATTGTAAATGTTTTAAAAGTACAGACATTATGTGGAAAAAAATATACATGTAACTACCCTTTGTAGACAATTAGTTGTTATGGTTTATATCATATTATTAAATTAAATTAATGCTATGAATAAGCCTTATTCATTATCGTATTTCCATTACCGTGGTAGCCTAGCGGTATGGGTAATGTGAGACGAGGGCTCGGCTTCGATCCCAGGTTTTACCATTGCACACATCAATGACTTTTCGATGCTTTTCGAAGTTATGTGTGTATTTATCGCAGGTTTATAAGTGCCCGGTTAATGGCACTAGGCTCGCCACCACATTGGGACCTAAACATAAACTGGCGAAATGTGGGTGCTAGCACCTCTGCCTACCCCTTCGGGGATATAGGCGTGAGTTTATGTTATGTATTTACCTTATATTGTTATTCTTATTGGTCTCTTACTAAATTGTACCTAATTGATTGGTCAATTTATGTTCTTCTTCATTCGAGTGGCGGTCCCTTTGCTAACGTGCATTTTTAGAGTCTCTTGGAGTCTCTTTCAACTCGTTTGGTTTGTCTTAACTTTTGCGGGAGCGAATGCCTTCTGACACCCAAAAGCAAAACCTGCACCAGAGTTTCGCTCGTCAATCACCTGGTGTACGTGAACTTTACTTATGTAGACCAATTATATTGCTGCTGTATGAGTGTCCCCGAAATGCTTTCTTTTGGCGTAAGCATTTTTCTCAAAGTCTTTATAACGGAATTCGGAGACTCTTTTCTTTGCCGCACCACCAAGATTTGGAATGACAAGGCTTGTATAAAAATATGTAGGTATAAAACTGTGCAGGAAGACTAAAAGAAAATTGTAATGGAATTATAGGTTAAACTCAAATGAAGCGAATAAAGTCAAATATAAAGAATATGCACGTAGGTATAGAAATATAATAAGATTGACACAGCGTTCTCAGAACATACATAATATTAAAATCTCGAAAAATGTGTCGAAAAATACCTGGCAAATTATAAATCAGGCCAAGGGACACCATCTTCCAACTGCAAACTCTAAATTAAGAATAAGTGAAAACACCGTACAGGAGATAGACAATGCTTTCAATGATTATTTTCTTGATAAAATTGTACCGTTAGCCAAACCGTGTCACAAACGTTACAACATTCATTTATAGAAGAAAAGCATCTATGTTCTTATCGCTGTGTATTCCATCAGATATTGAGAGTATCATATCTGCATTAAAAATACAAACAGTGTAGGGTTTGATGGTATTTTATCTAAATTAATTAAGTCTACAAGCCATTGCATATCGAAACATCTTAGTCATATAATAAATTTGAGCATTATAACATATATATACAAGTGAACCTAAAAACATATGAAAATAAATATAGACCTACAACACTTACACCTGTTTTTTCTAAAATTTTTGAAAAGTATATTTTTAACCAAATTAATAAATATATAGAGAGGGAGATATATATGATGCCATTAACTGCGTAAATCAGGACCTAGAGCAAATAAATAGCTAAGCGAGCAAATCTGAATTGACCAAGAACAGAATTAAGTACCAAGCTATCATCATTTGTATTGCCATTGACTGATCAACCGTGTGGATACACTATCTCTCTCACTTATCATATTTAATGGGTTGACCAAACAATTGAGCCCGTCAGTTAAGGATCTAGGTATTTTCATAGACTCGACCTTGAGCTGGCAAAAATTTCGGGCATTTTCTCCTCTGCGGACCCACTTACCCAGTGAGACCAAGACTATGCTTGTCCAGGCGTTACTTTTCCCGTTTTCAATTATGGTGATGTGTGTTACTTCAACCTCAATACAGAACATCTGAATAAATTTGAAATACTTTTAAAGAAGTATATTTTTTAATACAACTTAGGTGGCAGACATGCTCACCGCCCACCTGATAGAGAGTGGTTACCGTGATCGATGAACGTGTGCGGGAGTTACACGTTACCCGTGCTGGCGACCTAGTAAGGACAGAGAGTTACTGTGCCGTCAGTGCAGAAGGCACAATCAAGATAAGTCTTTAGTCTTCGCTAGGTGAAAATTCACCAACTACTGATCGAGGAACTGCTAGTTTCATTGGAATAATTTCATATCAATGATATTTTAAGGTATAACATACACGCATTGGAGGGTTAGGCAGAGGTGAATTAACACCAACATTTCACCAATAATTATTTTTATTCGGTTCCTCGTAATAGGGGGTGAGTATATTGCCGTATTCCGGGCACTATTGTTGACTCGAGCCATGCATCTGGGGCTGTACATATCTGTCTGATATTAAACAGCCCTATCCCTTAGTCGCCTTATACGACACCGCATGGGAAGAGGTGGGGTGGTCCTAATTCTATTCTGCCGGAAACCACGCGACAAACTTAACTTCGGAACAAAATTTTGGATTTTAAGTATGTGGTTATAGCTTACTGGATGACGAAAATTGTTCTGTTCTTATCCAGAGGTTCTAAAATAGGAGCCTGAAAATACGGCGAAATGGTTTCAGTAAAGAATGGTACGGCAGTGTTTGCTTCGCGCTCGATTTGGCGGGGGCACTGCCATGCCCCCCCGATGTATTTATGTGAGTACCTATAACATAATTTACTTTATTTATGATATTGTGTATACTGTGTATCATACTGTTCCTTCTTTCTTAAGCGGGGCGTGAAAAACCATTTGATGAGGCCGTCAAGTTGAATATCCCCATTATCACATAGTATATGTAAGTAATGGTGACCCTCTTTTCTGAGACTTTGTCTTCAGTTTACCATCAGGGAAGGCGAAGTCTAATCGACGTGTCCCATATAAAAAACTGTACATATTTACCTTATGGTAGGTATGTGTGTACCTATATATTATTTTATAGAATTCTTGTTCCTGTATATCTACGGTACATTCTCTCTATAATGTTACACTCAATAATGCAGCTACTGAGTCTTTCTCTGCACCGTACTTGGGCACAAAGTTTAAAAATAATAATAATAAGCTAAAACTACGCGGTCTACGTTTTCTTACAACCTACACAACGCTATCTAGACCCATACTCAGCATAGCCTAACTAGCTTATGTTATGGAATTTAGAATACGGATAGACATACTTAGATAGGTACTTTTTCTGTAAATATTGACTTATTATACATATACATATAGAAACACCCAGAACAATGCAATTTCACATACGCCACGCATCACGCATACAAATATTTGCACGTTGTATAACTTCAAATTTGAACTAGATTTTTGTGCATTTGCGTGGTGTGACTAGGGTTTTGAAGTTGCATTTGATTTACCTGGTTCGTTTAATCGTACCACCACTCATTCAATCGTACAACACTCCCGACTATTTTTATATAAATATCTACATTGAATTTTATTATTATACATACATACATACATAAAATCACGCCTTTTTTCTTTAGGGGTAGTCAGATATATAAATAATTAGCTATATTTTTGTGCTCGTTTGATAGTAATCCCTCCCCCCCTCCTATTACGTGTTACTGAAAATCATAGTTGGTGAAATGTGGGTGTTAATACATCTCTGCCTACCCCATCGGGATTTGCAGGCGTGAGTATAAATGTGTATTCTATATTTATGTTTCACTACGTAAAAGGCGAAGGAAACTAAACGCACGCAAGACTGACCCGAAATAAGCTTTATTATGTACCATTATAGGTACGTATAATGGTACATTAAAAACGTAGACTGGCGGTTGCCGTAAAACGTGGGCGTGCAAAAGCGGCTCTCTTGCATTTTATCTGTGATGTCACGGGCATGAAGACAGCCGCGGGATGTGCGGAATCATGCGAGAATTCTTCACGCGTGATTCCGCATCCACCGCAGCATTCTCATCTCCTTTACACGCAGCTTCTGCTTGTGTCGCTCTATCAGCAGCCACGCTTCACAGCCGAGTAAAAGGACAGGCAACCTGACTGTAATTTCAGGGTGGCATGTGACGCCACTCAATACCCGCCACTCGGTGTCAATGCGTGCCTTGATGTCACAGTCGATGTTATCAGTACTTAGCAACTGATAATAAAATATAATTATTAAACACTAAACTTGTAAAGATAATGACATTAAAATTTGCACGCTCTACGGGGCAGAATATGCTGTATTCACTAGTTTTTAAGACCTATAATGTAACCATATTCGAAGCAAATAAATGAATTGAATTGAATTCTTATACTTATATTATAACCAGTAGTCACGTGAAGTACAGATCCCAGGTCCTGGTCCTTGTTGGCCAAGTATTCTGTCTAGGGAAAGATTATTGTGTAGGTACATTGTTAATTAAATATGATTACTTAACACGCTTTAATGTAGGTACGA
Source organism: Eilema griseolum (assembly GCA_963662185.1). Lineage (NCBI taxonomy): Eukaryota > Metazoa > Arthropoda > Insecta > Lepidoptera > Erebidae > Eilema > Eilema griseolum. The sequence continues at coordinate 13,525,836 of OY759247.1, read as the reverse complement.
CAGTTCAGACTCAATACCTAGTACATACACATGATCTCTTGAGATGACCCTGGGTCGGCCGGGGTGCGAGGGACGTGCCTGTTAACCTCACTTTCGGCAACCAAAAACGACCCACAGGCGGCGTGCGTTTTGGTCGGTTCGAGTCCTACATAACCTCTTCCATCGGATCCCTGGGTGGTACCCGTGGGGAATTTGCGCAAGTAAAAAAAAATGTAGGTACATACACAATCAATCAATCAATTAGTCCACTGCAGTCCACTGCTGGACATAGGCCTCTCCCAATGTGCGCCATGTTCTCCGATCCTCCGCCTTCCGCAACCAGTCGGTCCCAGCCACCTTTTTCAGGTCGTCCGTCCATCTGGCTAGGGGGCGTTCTACCTTTCGTTTACCTTCTCGCGGTCTCCACTGTAGGACACATATACATGATCTGAAAATGAAAAATAACGCTCTTTTCTTTGGGAACGCATTATGGCACATCTAAGTACCTTCTAACAGATACTTCCGATTTCACTACTTGGTACCTATTTAACTTTATTGCTCAAGGAGAGATTGTTACTTGCGGGTTTTCTACCGCTTGCATAATAATTTTTCTTAGGAATTATTTATGTTTACACCAGTGTTTACTTTCTATATTCGTACCGCTGGCTAGCGAGAGGGTTTACCCCAACACTTCAAAACTAGAACGGTCCCATTCTGTGCTGCTTCATTTACTCCTACAGTATGGTGTATTTTATGGTTCAGATTTATTAGTGCATACGCTACAGGATGCTGTTACAAGCATATATCAAACTGTGATGACCTATCCATGATGTGAATACATTTTTGTTTCATTTGATGCAGATCAAATGCAGATAGATATACTCGTATGCGGATTTTGGTTTTACTTTTCTTGAATTCGGTATAAAAGACAATAATAATTTTTCTATGTTCATAATTATAACATAAAAATAATATGTAACGAATACTTTTTTTTTACAAATTTTGTATTTTTTTTTTTTAAATGTACAGTCAGAGTGACAGTCTAATCTATTAACCCGCCCCTCATCGTACCTGGTGCAAAGGTACCCATGACACTGGCGGCATTGCCCCGTTGAACAGCTATGGCCAACCGTTGCCCCAGGTACGAGCCGGAGCGGGAGTCACCGGTTTTGTCCCTCAACCTGCGCCCTAATTCGCTCACCAGATTCTTGGCGTCGGTACCCCAACTACCCATTGTCTCGACCGCAAAGGGAGCGAACATATATTGCATATAATTTATTTGCGTCAAACACAAATGATTCATAAGTTTAAGTACCTAAGGGAACATCTGCAGGCATTAAGTAACTGTACGGCGATGAATAAAAATAAAAGTGTGTAGGTCGGTACCCTCAGACAGAACCGCTATTCCTGATTGGGACGTTGCAAAGGTACCGTTGTAACACTTATTACCCAAATTCAGGGTGCATAAACATTTTCCTTATAAGGAAAGATAGCTTGCGTGCTGTCTGTTAGCTAAGGATTATAGCAAGCGTTTGAGAAATTTAATTATTTTTATTTATTAATAGTAGTACATTTCCCAAAAACGGCACGGAAACGACCACAGAAATGAAAGACCGGACCCCATCTTCAGATATGAAGACCTTCCGGACCTCTGCCATGAAGAGAGCATGTTTTTTTTTGTATACCACTTAGGTGGCAGACAAGCACACCGCCCACCTGATGGGAAGTGGTTACCGTGGCCTATGGACTTGTGCAACACCAGGGGCGTCACACTCGCGCTGCCGACTGAAGAAACCTTCTAATGCCCCTTTTGAAGAACTCCATATTGTAGGTGCATGGGAAGACCGCAGCAGGGAGTTCATTCCACAGCTTGAGTGTACGTGGGATGAAGTTTCTTTTATACCGCACAGTGCGTACCGTCTCAGGTTGCAATGTGTGGGAATGAACTCCCTTTTTTTTTTTTTTTTACGTGCGCAAAATCCCCACGGATACCTCCCCACCGGAGCCGGCGAAGGAGGTTATGTCGGACTCGAACCGACTAAAACGCACGCCGCCTGTGGGTCGCTTTGGTTGCCGAAGGTGAGGTTGACAGGCATATCCCTCGCACCCCGGCCGACCCAGGGCCATCTCTCACGATCTGGCCCTCTTCTCGGGTGTGGGGACTACAGAGTCCCCAACTCGTCCCCGGAAACGGGGAGGCGCACCAGGCGCGCCACCGCCGCGGCCTGCTTCTGCCACGGTGACAGGCGGCTCCACCTGTCACCCCCAGGTCGGCGCTCATGGGGGGCGGAGGTCGTTCATCGACCTCTTACGCCCGAGTTGCCTTCGTACGCGGGCAGCTTGGCTTGCGATCCTTCGTCGCTCCCGCTGCCGCTCCCGCCCCGCCTCCTCCTTCACGAGCATTACTTGCTCGCAGAAGGAGGCGCCGGCCGCCCACGCATCCGCGCAGCGGACCATCGCCGCGAGCAAGGTAGAGAGCGTGAGAACTCTCACTCCCAGGGCCGCCACAAGCTCCCGCCTCGTCGTCTCCCACGCCGGACACTCGGTGAGCGTGTGCGGACCTGAGTCCTCGCTCGCGTCGCAGTGATGGCACTCGGACGTTGGCTCTTTCTCCATCCGACGCAGATACTTTCCGAAGCACCCGTGCTCGGTGATCATCTGCGTCAGACGGTACGAGAGGCTGCCATGTGGCCTCTCTAGCCACTCCCCCATGATGGGTCTTACCACCGCTACTACGGCGCGCCCTGCGCCTGGTCGCCCAAGTCGTAGCTCCCATTCCGCCACCATTTCCCTGTGGAGCCGGGATCTCACGGCCCGAATTTCTTCGGGCTCGGGATCGTGACCTCGCTCCCGCGCCGCCTTTCGGAACCGGTATAGCGCCGAAAGGGAATGAACTCCCTGCGGCAAGTGGTGCGATGATATAATGTTGCTGTAGGCATCATGTCAAACAATTCATCTGAGCACAAACCGTTCGATAGAACACACACAGCGAAGAAAAGTCCCTCCTAAAGCGGAGAGGTTCCACATCACCTGCGAGTATGGGATTGTCAACCAGCCTCAACGCCCGTCTTTGCACCGAGTCGAATGGGTCAAGCTGGTAAGCAGGCGCTCCAGCAAATGTTTCTAATATAGTAGTTTTAACCTTCCAAAGTTGCTATACAGGGTTGTTGAAAAACCTATTAAGGAGCGAAGAAAATATTTACAAAATATGTTGTATGAAAGTTTGTAAATATTTGTATAGTCGCAGGTGGAGAGTAGGTTTGTGAAATAATGTGATGTTAAAAGTGTACTCGATGTAGCAACTCTTTTTTAATTTCACTGTACCTACTTGCTCACCGTGCACTTAATCTAAAAACTAATAAAAAATCGCTTTTTGTATTGATGGCAAACTTACTGATGTCAATTATATCGCCTAGATCCGCTTTGAGGCAACCTTGAACTTGAATAACATTCGGATACTTTTTTATTTTATACAGGGATTTTATATTAGGTGGCAGACAAGCACACGGCTCACCTGACGGAAAGTGGTTACCGTGACCTATGAACGTGTGTAACACCAGTGGAGTCACATCCGTGCTGCCGACCCTGTAAGAACAGAGATTTTATGTGCCCTCAGTGCAGAACATAAAATCAGGACAAGCCTTTGGTCTTCCCACTGACAGTACAAAAATTCTCCAGTGAGCAGTACTGGTATACATTTGAAAACAATCCTTTAGGGTCAAACATGCTTAGCGGGCATTTTGTGAAATAAGCATAGCACCTCATAATATTTTTGTATTTTTTACGTGGACCACATGAGGTGCACTCGCGTCCACGCACTGTGCAATACTTGTTTTTGGTAGATAAAATGTTAGTCATCTGATAGAAACATAAATCCATAAAGACATAAATACTGGCCAATAGCAGATAGTGCTAATAGGTAACGAAATGGTTATTAAACATTTTCTGAACTGCCAAGATCCAGTACCTTCCCGTGGATTACAGAATACAAAATACAACTACTACATAGAAGTTGCACTGGTATTCTAGTTAAAATAGGCAAAATAAAGAGGCAAGTTCACCGTTATGGGTAAAAGCCTACTATCGAGATGACTTAAGCTCGCTAAAGGTTTTAACACCATTTAGGTGGCAAGCATAATTATGACCCACATGTTGTCGCAGCTTTTGCAGCAGTATAGTTAAATGTATATTTTATTTTACCTCATTTAATTGGGACTAGATTTAGAAGGCGCGCGTATTCTTATGTTCTACCGTAATAGCGTAAAAAATATTTAGTCAATTTAAAAAAAAAATTATACCACTTAGGTGGCAGAGAAGCACACGGTCCACCTGATGGAAATTAGTCACCGTATAAAATAATAATAATATAGAACAAAAAATCAACAAACGTAGACTGTGAAACTTTATGGGTTAGATTTTGATTCAGATATTATATGTTCAGCTGTAATATAGAAGTAGAACATTGGGCACGTAATTTGCGTTATGTTTGTCTCAGCGGAAATGTAGCGATAGTGTGATTCGAAGCCTCCTCCGTGGTTGTTGATGAAACAACGTCCGTGCCACGATATTACGTCGGAACGCCGCTGACTGTCGTTTCACTGCTTGCAATAGTACTCTGTGCCTGCTTGCGATTTGTTTATTCCGCAGTCCGCACTCGACGCGATCTGTCTACCACACTCGACTATCAAACACTGTTTATTCTCCACTATGCACGTTTAGTAAAGTGGCTAAATTTGTGATTAATTGACTGTTATATCGATAAAGAAACATTAAAAAAATGGCAGTGATATTTATTAAAGTTTTCGGTGAGTACTTTCATATTTTAAAAATACCTACTTAGTAACGGTTTGGCGCACGAATGAATATTGTGATTTATGAGGTACCGAAATAAAATGAACTCCGAAAAGTGGATGACAAAAATATATATTTAAAGGTTTTTTAAATTAAAAGGTTAGTAATTACGTGAGATTAGTTTATACACGAATTTATTCGTTAAGAATCGATTTATATCATTATCTGTAATCAAATAAAAGCGACATATATATAATCAAAGATAAAAATATTACTTTTGTTAGTAAATATGTATGATTTGTAAATGTAAGACATATTTATACTATACATAGGCCTTATCCTACCGGGGCCAGGGTATTTCGGTAATAGGAATAATAGAAAATGAAGACCGACTCACCTAAATGGACCTATGGTTCTGTAACAATTATTTTTTTACGATATGAGTAATCTGACATATAATAATAATAATAAATACATAATAAATATTCCACAATATTCTACTTAGACACAGCGCTATTTAGACACAAAGGTTAGCATAGCTTAGCATTCATAGCATGTGTTATGGGGTCTAGAATACGGATAAACATAACTATTTAAATACATTTATTTTGTAAATACATCGGTACATAATAGATACTTAAATATTTGAATTTGACATTTGAGAAATTGATTAGGTATTTCTAATTGATATTTATGATTGGTGAAATGTGGGTGTTAATTCACCTCTGCCTAACTCTCCGGGGATAAAGGCGTGATTATATGTATGTATGGCGAGTCTAACTTTTTTATATTTTATGAGTGATAATGGTTCCCTCTTTATAGCTTAAGTAGGTAACTATAATATCAGCATAGTGTAATCTATGTTATAGTAAATAACAATGGTTCTAATGAATTGTATCGTAATTGGATACTTACTCTTTTGGTTTGCTTTTATTTTATTCAAGTCCCATGATGTACCTTATTCAAATATATTATATTAATATAAATTCCATAATTGATTGAAGATTGAACTTGGCTGTCCAACTGATTTGACCCCAAAGAATTCTATTTCCTCGAAGTGAAACCGCTTATCACTTTTGAACTTAGCCTGTAGGTTTACTTACTGTGTAAGCTAGTACCTTAGAGTCGCAACACACTTGCGACCATCCTTCGCTTCGCTTTCTTTTTTGTTAACTTACTCGTACCTAAAAGAACATTTATGACCTTGTCTAATGTTTATATTTTATACAAACCTTTGCCCGCGACTTCGTTCGTGTTAAGTTCGGAATAGATTAAGGTATGTTTACTTCTGTAACTCAAATGTCTGTGTAAACTTAACTCGTTGTACATATTTTAAATTATTAACACCTTTATCTTCACCGTGTATCTTACGAATAAATTTTCATTTCACTTTTTGTGAAGAAATTTTTCTTACAGTACTGACTAATATATTGCATTAATACAACAATAAGGCATTACGAAATTAGTCAAACTTCTTGTATGGCTTAGGCAAGCGTTGAGAAAAAGGCTAAATTTTGTTGAAAAACTATTGACCTAAACATAATCATGCATCCACATTTATCAATGTTCATTCGTTAATGGTTTTAATGTCCTTCGTTTCTCCCTCTCAATATTAACAGTCTTGGAATGAATATTCGCTGTGCGAGAGCGTTATTAAAATACCTTGAAAGTTAGAAGGTCTTTCACGCCGGAGCATTGGTATCTTTTGTCATAAGACGCAGGTTCGCTCGTAGTCGCGGGCCTGGGAGTGACTCGTGGAACCGTCTGTCACCCTAGTAGAAGCAGGCCGCGGCGGCGGTGGGCGATGCGCGCCTCCCCATTTCCGAGGATACGATGGGTACTCCGTGGTCCCCACACCCTTAGAGGGCCGTCTTATAAGAGTCGGTCCTGGGCCGGTCGGGGTGCGAGGGATATGTTTCAGATAATTTCACCTCCGGCAACCTGCGGTCCACACAGACGGCGTGCGTTTTAGTCGGTTCAAGTTCTATTTCCTCCAAATAAAACCGCTAAACATTTTTGAACTTAGCCTGTAGGTTTACTTACTGTATAAGTTAACCGACATAAGCGCCGTCGGCGTCGCTGGTGTATCCGTGGCGATTTTGCGCACAATAAAAGAAAAAAGTTTCGCTCGTAGTGGCCAACTGTTCTCATCACTGGTATGGTTTTTATTCAAATTCTTAAGTTGAGACGGTCGAGACTACCACACCAACATGGCGATTGTTCTGATGAACTTCTTCAACTATCCCAGCCAGAAGAATCTGTCACACTCCCCCCTCCCCTCAAACACAATAGGTACCGCGACGGAACGCTGTGTGATTTTAGTCGGTTCCATTCCTACGACGCCAACTATGTCATCGCTAACCCTGTTGTGATGGTATTCGTGAGGCTTAGACACCCATTTTAAGAGTGTTATTACTATAGCACGCAATAACACTCTTAAAAAGCTGCAAAAAAACTAATATATAATGCGGGTGAATTCACCCGCAGATTAACACAGGGCCTACCTTGCCCCGTGTTAATCTGTGGGTGAATGTACATGTCCCATATGAAGATGATGACCCATGATAGGATGTAGCACTGAATGAAGCCTGCTGGAGAATAAATGGTTCCCTTAAGCCGACTGAGGTAGGGCACCTGGCATCGCAAATTCCAATACCCGCAAAGGCGTGGTGTTGAGAGGGGTAAGCTGGAGTCATAACAGCAACATCCCATGAATGGCAATCCTCAGGTGCCACAAAGAGGGAAGAGCCGCTGAAGCTTCTGGGCGTGTGTTGGCTCTATTGACGGTGAGACTTCCCAAGTCAGAATAGACCACTGGAGAGCGCAGGGCTAACCGTTAACCTTTTTTGTCACACTTTTGGACAATCCTGAAAGATCGGCCAAAGCAAAGAAAACCGGTCTTGGTGGAGGTTCTCAGGTGATGTGAACTTGAGATGTGAATGTGGAGGTATTCCACAGACAATGGCCCACCTGTGTGCAACATACCCATACACATATACCCGGAGGCACTCATGTGCGCCTCCGAGAACGCCATCCATCATTGGGAGAACACAATTTAAGAGTTAGAGCCCAATCGCCACGATAGAAGAAGAATGCCTCTTTTCTTTTTTGTGGAGGTGATTGAACGTCAGGCCTTCTTGAGCTGATTTACTTTGAAATAATTATAATGTTATATTCAATACGCTCAGCTCGATTTTGCGACTACTCCTATCAAACGTACAATAACATGATTAAATACCAATGCTTATGACCAAGCCCTAGAATAATGTTCATGCCAAATTTCATTTGAATCTATCTATTTTCAAGTGATACCTACTCGAACATCAAAATAAATAACATCCAAATAGATTTAAAATTCTATAAATCACATTTTCGGCATCAGTAGTGCTTCTAGAAAGAACTCGTTTTTCCGGATTTGGAAAAATATCCACTGATAATCATCTTTAAAATATTTAAAGAGTTCCTCTTTACATTACACCAATCCTTTACATAATTACAACCGTTAATGAATGAAATCAAATTGATATTTAAATTTCGTAGCACTCACACACACAAACCGAATTGATATAAATACAGTTTGTTCGTGTGAGCACTTCGAAGCAAATCACCCACAAAATAACTTTCTACCTCTTTTGAACTTTTTGAAAAATTCTATTTAAAGTAAGTTAGTACGTTTTCTATCAATTCTATACAAAATAATTAATGCAGAATTTGAAGTAGATTGGACCAAGAATTCACGTTCTCCCATACAAACTTTGCCCTTCTTTTTCACCCCCTTGGGAGTGGAATTTCAGAAAATCCGTTCTTATTGGATGCCTACGCCATACAAAGTACGCACCCTCCAAGTTTCAGGTCTCTCCGATCAGCGCTTTAGGTTGTACGTTGATCCCTGTCATTCAGGACAAAGGATATTATTTATTAAAATTATATACTTAGATAAGGTTATTGACCGATTAAAATCATCATTTTAAAAAGAAATATTTTCGGCCAGTATGTGCTGAGTAAACGCATTGAAAAGTTTATTTTTCATTCAATTTATTAAATTGGCTTATCTATACCGTGTTCGATCTTAATACTTGTAATAAGTAATTCGATATTTCTCTTTGTAACTAAGTAATTAAGTTTATTTCTTTCAACTTGGAAGTAGTAACAATTTAGAGAAACGAAGTCGGTAGAAATCGCCTTATCGCTTAGCCACAGATGTTCAAATACAATAGGAGAAGATTATATAATATTACTAGGTATGTAACAGTACTGTAATTTATAACGATAGAAGTGTTGGTAATATTTATGACACCGTCATAGATGTACTTATTTTAACACGTGCCTGTAACATTGCGGCTTCTAACATCTAGACTTCACAGAGCTGAAAGCAAGCCGGCCATAATCAAGAAATGTGATTTGCCCCGGACCTTTAGTAAGGCATCGGTTATGTTTTCATTCCTTAGTGGATTCCATATTATAGACGTTATGCATAGATATGATGTAGTTATGAATACTTTACAGCATAAATAAATAATTATTATGTAGTAATAGTAAACACCAAGTTATCTTTCATAATGCACCTACTTTGTTATTCTCTGCACCAACTATAAGGTTGACTGGTAGAGAATGCCTATGACATTAAGTCCGCCTTTGTACATATGTGCATGAAGCTTAAATAAATAAGTAAAAATAGACTTAGGTATAAGTATTTAAAATTTGTTATAATATTTGTTGTAATATGTCGAGTGTGTTCAATAATTGAATATTTAGAAACTATAAACAATTATTATTACAGTTGTTCAATAAACTAATAATACAATGGGTTTATTATTAAACGACTGCATTTCTAATAACCATTAATATATATTGTTACTAAACTACTAACTTTAAATTACAGTCTCCCTCTTTTTTATTTCATTTTTGAAAATAGTGTATAGGTAGCATAGCTTTGTAAATATTTTATAAGTAATTGCATATACTCTATCTGTATATTATAATAGGGTGGTTAAAGATATACAAAGATTAAAATATCACTATTAATTATATTTTTAACTATTCATCAATTAATTTATAATTAGTTACTGTCATTAATTGTCAACGATTAAAAAAAATCTTTTTAAGTTTGGAAAGGGGTAGGCGAAGGTTTAGGTTCTTTTTTCTTTTCCCCCTATTTCGTTAACTGTGGTCCATCTTACCAACAATTAAGGCGAGCAAGACGCTTTTCGCTGCCACCGAACCACTACTTACTAAGAATTGCCCTGTGGGAAAGCCCACTAACGGTTTGAACACTCGAGAGTCGAACCCGTGGTGGGTACGCAAAGCAGATAAATTTGTTACTACTATACCACCGGGTTGACCTTTATGGTATGAATGAAATATGATGAACCTTGTCATCTGTTGTCTATAGATACAATACCTATCGTCTTATGTTGCATCAATTTATTCATTGATATCTTAACGTTGTTCTAATGTATCCGAAGCATTCACCTACGAGTCCCGTGTTTCCCCAACTCCTTCTGCCGCTGCCACCTGACCCTGCAACCCCGAGCAGGCTTTCTACTAATGCAAAACCACTGTCATAGCACAGAAACTGCAAAAATGGCATTTCAGACTTTATTTCTAAAAAGTTCAAAATTAAATGAAAAAGAGTTTCGTTACTCTTTGTCCTGACGTCCTGACGTGTCCCAATTTAAGCAGAGATTCACAAGCGGTAGGATTTCTACCCACTATCTCGTGTTTACATAATTACGAGCAATACTTCTATTCCTCAAATAGTTAACCATATAGTTATTCCTATCTTCATTCAAGACTTTCGATATCAAGTTATGTCAACTAATTTATTAAGCTTTTGCCCAGTTAATCACTGGAATAAGTCGGTTCATTAATTGGTATAGCACATTAATATTTAAGCTAAGGCCACACTATACATGCCAAGCTTAGAGACAAGCTAGGAGCTAAGCTTGTGTACAAGAGTTACAGTGGCTATATTACAAGGCTTCTAGCATGACAGCTTGTGTGGCGTGGCGGTAGTGAACTCAGCCGCTACGCAGGTGGCGCGGGTTCCATCCCCGCTCAGAGCAAATATTTATATGCATGAATATAGGTATTTGCATTGGTGTGGTCGTGCCTCGGAGAGCACGTTAAGCCGTCGGTCCCAGTTGCCATACCAACATCTATGGCAGTCGTTACGAGTAGTGGGAGCCCTAAAAAGTCCAACAACTGGTTTAGCTGCAATGCTTCGATATCGCCTTTGGCTTGTGGAGGTCAGATCGCAGTTACTTCACGGAAAATATCGAAGTTTAGCCAAATCCGCAGTCAGACTAGTAAAGCGGACTCCAGACTCCGACGGGAAAGTTTTAGATGCGACTGGGATTAACGCTAATAGGAAGAAGACGATGACAAGACTTCTAGCTTGGCGACTCTATTCACTTTCGCGCTATCTGCTGACGAGAACAGAACAAATTCAATAGAAGTCACTAGGCCACAAACAAAAATTATCCAATCCCTTTGTTCGCATCGCATCTCGCTTGGTGACTAATCAGGCACTTAGCTACGCGCGTCTCTCACAATGTTGCCATTTCGATATATTGTTGTATGTACGTATTACATTTGTTTGCTAGGATCAGTAATTGAGCGAGTCGCTTGGCTTGTAGAAGTAAGCGAAGCTCTTTGTAGTGTGGCCTTAGCCTATTGTTACTAAAGTAACCAATGGGAATAATAGATTGTAAGAACGCAGGGTATTAACGGGAATATATCCCCGTTTTGTGGTGACAGTCAGTCAGGCTACATGGACCCAAGTAGACCCAATAAGTGCTGGCTCGGCGTGGTAAAAAGTGACATCTGTGCCAATTATTTCACAACTATGGATGTCCGAAGACTGTAAGCACCTCTACAGTGCAAAAGGCGGAAAATGGACACCCGTACCTGCTGATTGTCGTACAATGCTCTTTGGCAGGCTTTTCTCTCAGGGTTAGCAGTTAGCAGTCAGTACCAGTAGTAAAATAAGCGTAAATGGATGTAAACCATGTTGTGGAGGAAGCCAAAAAGGAAGAGCGGACCATAAATTGATGATATCCCCGCTGATGTATTCTTCTTCTGCTAAGGAGTATAGTCGGTCGACATTTCACCGACTATATTTTCGATCCTACGTAAGAGGCAGCGAGCATATTGCTGTTAGGTATATTTCCTAGATTTAATTTAAATCGCCATCGTATTGTACAATATCTTTCGCACACTTTGTATGGTATACATCTATCGGGACTATTTTCTACGGTGGTGTGACCACTTAAGCCCATGGTTAGGTGCATAAGTTTTGTTAACCACGTTAATTACGTTAATACTGTAATTTAAATCTGTACGTTTTTAATAATATAGCTGTTTCACTTCGTAATCACTTGTTAGAAATAACAGAATATTATTTTATGAATTTTTAATAAGTGTGCCAGTAAACTGTGCTAAGATCTCTAATTTTTGAGTCGTTTAACGAATATTTTTAGACATATTACCTTGCTTTGGTAAATAACATTTCAGCTGCTGCTGTTTAAATGTTATAAATGTCCTTAGACTTCATCTGTACATAAAGTCTGTAGTGTAGATGATGCTTCATGCTATTTATTTCCGGGAGGTATGTTCTGAAACCATTGAACAAATCAACACATCTGTTGCTATCTAAGGTGTAACAAAATTAACTCTAACTTTGGGGGGTTGATCGGTATCGGTAAATATGCGAAAAAATTAAAAAAACGATATGTTAATTTTTCACTTATTATTCAATATTACGCTCATGTTTGTATGCTAACACTACCACGGGCCGCAATTCGGAATTCGGAGCCTCTCGAGTCATCATCATAGCGTCTGCTCATGAAACTTTCCTACGGTACGGAACACCCACCGGTCATTGACTTCCAAAAGACAGCTGGTTACTGCAACCTGGATGTGGTACGGTTAACATAAGCATTGCTATCAATTTTTGAAATCTATACAGCTGAATTTTGGAGAATTGACCACCTCAACATTTAGGATTTTTTTTACATATAAACTCACGTATGTATCCCAGAAGTAGTAGGCAGAGGTGCTAGCACCCACATTTCGCCTATTGCCATTAATCGGGCACTTATAAGCCTGCGATACATATTTTCCGACACCATGTAATCACACAAATTTCCGAGAGTTCATTTTGTTACACTTTATATAGAAGTCAAAAGTAAAAGTTATTTATTCTGTACAGAACTTACAAAACTTCAAATACTTGTTAAACAAATATACCACCGACCGGGTTCGAAAGGCGACATGAGAACACTCCGGCAAGAAACTCAGCGGACTTTATCTTTTTTGGTGCTTTTACGAACAGAGATAGAGTAGTACCCACTGGATCACATAATAGTCATCTTTAATATGTGTAACCCAAAATGGCTTTTGAGAATTTTATTTTAAAAAACATATTATTTACAGATACAGCACTGATATATTTGTACCTTACTAATAGCTCTTTTGCAGTTGTAAGTGCGTCACGTCTCATATTGTATATACCTAATTAATGAATTAAACACAAATTTAATCTTCCGTTTAAAATATCATACTATGTAATATATATTTGTAACCATTTTATATTTAACGTCATGCCTTACAACTCGGATATATTAGCTTAATAATTCTTTATAACCAAACAAAACACTCATTCTACGAAACATTAGACAATAAATGTTTCGTTGGGTATGTTTTTTATTCATCATTGTATTTCTTTCATTCTGTCATCAAACGTAATGTATTATATTATGTTAAGTAGTATAATAATAGTATCTAATGTATATTTAGTTTCATATTTTAATGATATTTAAATTTTTTATATGACTAAGTTGTAGTACGTATATTTCATCAAAACAACAATATACAGAACGATATGAGACTTATACGGCTATTCACGCTGTGTACTTTGGGCAACGGGGAGGGCAGCGGTTCTTTTCACAGTGGAGATCAGGCAAGAGGCGGACTGGTTCTTTGTACACAGGCCTGGGAATAACAGGTACGGCCGCTTGTCACCCCAGACTGGTTTGGGAAACAGGGCGACGCCCCCCTTTTTAAAATTAGTCTCTTAGCCTATGTGTTATTCCACTTAAACTACTTATTTAAATCTCATATTTCATCAAAATCTGTTTAGTGGTTAATGAGATGCATGGTCACAAACATTTACAAACACTTTCGCATTGATAATATCAGTAGAATTAACGTACCTACTACGTACTTAACCTTGTTAGCGAACACTTTTTAATTGTCTTGTAAAAATGGATATATAATGATGTATGAGGAGGTGCGACTCAAAATTGCTCTTAGATAATATTAGAATGTTTAACGTTAAGTGCAGTTTTAATGTAAAACTAAACACGGTGACTAAGTGACACATTTACAATTTTTTTAATTTTTTTTTATTTAATTCTTAAGTGCACACACACAGTACAGAGATCATAAATAAAAACATTTCAAAGAAAATGTACAAAGGTGAGCTTAACTCAAAATGAGTTCTCTCCCAGCAAACCTTTGAGTAGCAGAGAAGCATATAGTAAAGAAGCCTATAGTAATTTATTACAGTATCATGCTCTAATGACGGACCGAGTGAAGAACAGTGTGATATGGGATCATTGTGGTGTGGTAGAAGATGTAGCGACTAAGATAGAGAAAGGGATGCTTAGATGGTTCGGAAATGTGGAGAGGATGCACAAAAGAATACTGACGTAACAGATGTATAACGCGAGGGTGATTAGGCAACCCGTTAGGGGTCGACTTAAACATATGTATGTCCAACAGATCGAAAGCATTTTAAAGAAAGGACATTAAATTTCAAGAGTACCCGCAACCAGCGAGCGTGTATGAAAAGACTTATGAAATTAGAAGAAGCGAAAGATGGTACCCCACTGGAAAAGAGGCGTGCCTCCTTAATATCATGGTCTAAAAATAAAATTATACCTCCATCTATCTATTCATATACATGTATTAAGCTTAACTATACTTTAAAATAACAGCTTTGTGTATGTATAAATATATATACGATACCTATAGTGAAAAAATTGCCTGCTTTTCTTTCGGTCTGTTTGTAACGAGTAATCTGCGTCATGGCTGGATCAATTTTTATGGAATTTATTCTTTGATGTAAAACAAAAAAATAACCTAACGTAATTCACGTTGTCGAAGTCATAGGAATTAAGTAAATTATGAAATAAAACGAATTGTAGGTCTCTAACTTAATTACGTATTTCATAATATTTGATTTATTTCTTTTGGAAGTCTAAATTAATTTTAAAAGAACATACTAACACTTTGCTATTAAATTAGTGTGTACTACATAGTTAAGTTACACCGATCTTTAAAAGTTTACATAAGTTTTATTTCGTCACAGTTACCTATTAAAAATAAATAATGTGAAACAAGAAATGTTTCAAGCAAACTATTTAAAAATTAATGTACATACTGTATTTTATTTATATAAATATATTGTAGTAAATATTACATTCTTGTCAGCTGGTGTGCATTTCAAAATGTTGTATTTTTATATATAACTAAGCATACAAATATATTACACAACACAATTCACACATTTAGTAATTAGGTCATTACCTGCATTTGTTGTAAGCTTGCTGCTTGCTATTTCTTATACCACTTAGGTGGCAGACAAGCACACGACTCACTTAATGGAAAGTGGTTACCGTGGCCTATGGACGTGTGGACGTTTTGGAGTGCGGCCGGCTTTACAGCACCTTTTGTATGATAATACTACAGATAATATAATATACTTCTTATAATAATATTTATGATATAAATAGATTAATTTTTTAGAACAGTGAACTCCCGCTTGTGCACTAATAGAAATTTGGTACAGGTTGGGACAAAAGGATAATAAATAAAACAAGAATAGAAAATATAAATCAAATATATTTCCATAAACACTTTCTAATTCGGCGTTTCCCAATCTATTATTATGCCTGGCCGTGGCTATTTTCATCCGAACTAATATGGCTCTTATATTTGGTTCTGATTTTTAATTGTGGTGACGGATAAAGAATACAAGTATTTGCCGCCACCCCATCTCATCCAGAGGGTGTCGAAAGAGGCTACTAACGGAAAAATACACAGTCGATATCACTACAAGAGAAGGAAAACTCGAAATAAAATCCTGTACCAACCCTTCTGGCCACTGTTAAAAGAGTAAGACAAAGCTTCCCAATATTGGGAGAGGCCTAGGCCCAGCAGTGGACTGCGATAGACTTAATTGATTGATTGATTTTACTAAATATCAGATCAATCCGCCATCAAGGAGCGGCTAAAATTTTAATTAATAAATAAAATGTTAAATAACAAGCAGGCTAATATAAATAAAACCGTTTAAACGCAGCTTGCAAGCGTTTGCATAGATTAAAAACAATGTAAAATGACTAAATATAATATGACTGATTAATTGTAAATAATGAATGAGACAATGCTGCAACCTGTTATTTTTACCCGACTACGGTGAAGCCAAAGGAGGGTTATGATTTTGGCAGCCTATGTATGTATGTAGGTTCATCAGTTCCTCATAGCTCCTGAACTGCTTATTAGAACTGGACAAATGAGATATCATTAGAAGCGTCTTGGTCGTACACTGTTTATAGGCTATATGACGTATCACTGAATCTAATGTAGCGCTCTCTAGCGGTCCTAAAGTACTGTGTTAAAAAATAAACTTGAGATAAATATACCGTGTTTGGTATCATCTGAATTTAGCATATTATAAATATGTAAAAATTATAGCCGTTGCTTGCCCCAAAATAATATAAATAAAATAATAAGTTTAAAACTAAAACCCGATTACTGCAAAAGTCACGTAGTCACGTTTGCAGTAGTCGGATTTTAGTGTTATATTTTCACGGCCTAGTGCCGGCTCTCGGACCACCATTTGAGAAACGCTGCTCTAACTCTAACTGAACTTAAATCTAACAGTAAAAGTAGTTACACTAAAAAGATATTTACTGTACTGTAATGCTCGCTTTGTGATAATAAGATGAATAAATTATATTCTTATTAGGTTCGTAAATACTATAAGTGTAGCATTGTGTTGTGATTTATCTGTAATCATTAATGTACTGCAATAACTTGTAACAGTAGTAATACATAATTGGGACAATGGGAGGAAAAGTATTATTGGATCGTGGATTTTTCCGTAATCCAACGAATCCGTGTAGTGACGGAGAAAGAATATGAGAATCACCACGATATCACTGCGAGAGAAGGAAAACTCGAAATAAAACCCTGTACTTACCCATCTGGCCAGTGTGGATACAGTAGGAGAAAGCCAGCAGTGGATTACGATGTGCTAATAGATTGATTGATTGAGTGATACTAGATTTTTTAGATTTCTTTACTGTGGAAAAGGAACGTGTTCTTAAGGTAAATAAACAAGCACAATCCCCGTGCAACTTCTTTTTAAAAAAACGTTAGACGTTAGGCTCTTATCGTAACCTCGGATGCAAAAATTATATCCGTATTACTTATTATTCTTATAATTGGGTATTAAATGCACTGGTATATAGTAAAAAAATATTGAGGAAATCTGCGTCTTGCATCTCTCATTGCATCTAAAGCTTTCACTTTATTTATTTATTAAATTGTGGAACATAGGTTTTACATAGTTCTTAAAATAATAGATATAAGTGCACTATGTCCTACCACTAACATGGCGTACAAACTAAAATTTAATGTCATTATGGTTAGTATTAGCATTTTTGTGCGCAAAACCACGGATACCTCCCCACCGGGGCCGGTGGAGGAGGTTATGTCGGACTCGAACCAACTAAAATGCACGCCGCCTGTGGGTCGTTTTGGTTGCCGAAGGTGAGGTTGACAGGCAAATCTGCTATGGCCCTCTCCTCGGGTGTATGGGGACTACAAAGTCCCCAACTCGTCCCCGGAAACGGGCAGGCGCGCCAGACTGGTTAGTATTAGTATTGGGACTTACAGTTATGGTTAGTAGATATTGATTACAAGATTAGGTCATACTGCTTATAATAATACATTGCTCATAATTCTCTAAATAATACATTTTGATCATATACTCATAAAATAATAATAATCGGCCTGAAAGTCAACGTAATATATTAAATAAATTATGAATTACTACACACTTCTAAGTCCTGCACACTCAAGCTGTGGAATGACCTCCCTGCTGCGGTTTTCCCAAGCACCTACAATACGGGGTTCTTCAAGAGGGGTATCAGAAGGTTTCTTCATGTCAAGTCAAGTCAAGTCTCTTCCCATCAGATGGGCGTATGCTTGTCTGCTACCTAAGTGGTATAAAAAAAAACCTCTCCCATCAGCTCCGGCGAGGAGGTATCCTTGGAAATTTTTTGCACCTATAAGAAAAAAGGAGGGGTGATACGGGGTTTGGAGGTATGCCACAGGTGAAGCCGGGGCGGATCGCTAGTACGCTGTACAGAGTAGGTACTTTTACAAAGAAACACTCACACCAGGATATAATATTCACATAACATATCTACATACAAATGAGACATAAGGTTCTGCTTTTTATAAGTGTTTTCTATTGATGAGATCTTCAATGCTAATCAAGATATAATTAACGACAAAGAAATTTTCCAAGTGCACTATAATATATTAGCCATTTGTCAGTAACTATTTACGTATACATTCCTTTGTGTGCTACATGTTTCAGATTGTTATAAAATTAGAACATAATATATCACGCTATTGTCTTCACCAAGCTGTAATAATAAAATGTGTTAGTCTACGGTCTGCTACGCATTGAGTACTTACATATCAGTATTCAACACATAAGTAGAAATCTGTATTGCATAATACAATACTTTTATTATGATGCACTTAGCACGTGGTAAGTTATTTAGTAATGTATGTAAATTAAGTCCTGCAGGGCAGTAGTCAAATTGATATACTCACCGTGTTTGGTAAGTATTGGTGAGTTTTATTTTGATGTGGCAAGCTGGCAGGCATTAAGTATGGATAATTATTGTTATAAGGCCGATGATAGTCTCTGTAGCATGGCGGTAGTGAACGCAGCCGCTACACAGGAAGCGTGGGTTCGAGCTCCACTCAGTGCAAATATGGGTACTTGGATTGGTCTGGTCGTGTCTGGGAGAGTCCGTTAAGCCGTTGGTCCCGGTTACCATACGAACATACATATATAACATATATATATATATATATACATATATATGTATGAGTAGTTGTAGCCCTAAAAAAGCCCATCAATTGGTATAACTACAACGCTTCGATATCGTCATAGAGTTGTAGAGGTCATATGGCAGAAGATTCACGGAAAATATCCTTCAAGGTGAACACTTCGGATGTGACTGGGATAAACTTAAGCATGATGAAGAAGAAGAAGAAGAGGTCGACGGTTATATGGGGAAGGAAGAGCTAAGAGATGAAAGGGATGAGTCCTAAACGATGAAATGGTCATGAAGACGTGACTGTTGCAGAGATGAATAGAGAAAGAAAAGTTGCGTCTAGAAGCGGGAAAAAACAAGAGAATTTTTATTTTCTTTCTTTTTTTTGAAGAATATTAGTAACCGCAATTACTAATCCCTCTAACCCCTCCAACAATTTATTATTACTACACAACAAGATATAAAGTTTAAAAACATGTCACCAGACTACGGAAAGGTTAAAATTACTCTGTGTTTATATTTTTGAACTCGGGAATTTCTACTCTATCATTTGATGTCACACTCGATACGCTAAACAAAAAACATGTCTTGAGGCCTTTTTGGATTTAACATCCGTTATGTTATTCGTATAAAATGTAGCATATTGCACCCAGAGTATGACACTGAATCGTTTGCCACCTCATTCATTATAATTTTTTTGGTATCTAAGGAATGTTTCTGGTATTCTCTTTTATCTATTATTTGAACTTCCTATGGAGGACAGAATTTGATTAAATGAATTTACATTGAAATGAATTTGTTAGTGTACTTCATCTTCTAACCGTGTGATATTTGATGAACGTGGACGAGACACGGACATCATCCCTTTTAAAGATCGACTGCAGGTGCCAGACAAACTTAATCCACATCTATTTATATACGTATACGCGAGGACAGGCCATTCGTTTCGCAAACTGTGAATGGGATCAGCAAAATGATGTACCTCCCTTAATACGCATCCGTCTGATTTGAGGTAATTCCTTTCCTTTCTTGGCGGATAGAATATATAAAAGAGGCATTTTCCGAAGCAAAGGTACCTACCCAGGAAACAGGAGTTATCTAGTTGGATATAGAGCCCCGTGCTATCAACCTACCCACTCGACAATAAACAGCTGGATATGATTTTAAATTATTTTACTTTATTTTACACTTAAGTCATACAATATACAAAAACAAAGAAACAATAAATAGACAATTAAAATAACTTTTCAACAAAGATCTATATTTCCAGATATTATAAAATAGCTGTCCGTCCTACCTGTTATGACTTACAGTGCCAAAACGTAGACACTTACAGTGGGGCTGGTTCATAGCTTAAAAGTCCGCAGCGGGCTATGGAGCGAGCTATGCTTGGAGTTTCTCTGAAGGATAGAATTCGGAGCGAGGTTATCCGACAGAGAGCTAAAGTTACCGACATAGGCCACAGAATAAGCAAGTTGAAGTGGCAGTGGGCTGGCCACGTTTGTCAAAGGACCGATAGCCGTTGGAGCAAACGAGTCCTAGAGTGGAGACCGCGAGAAGGTAAACGAAAGGTAAGACGCCCCCTAGCCAGATGGACGGACGACCTGAAAAAGGTAGCTGGGACAGACTGGATGCGAAAGGCGGAGGATCGGAGAAAATGGCGCACATTGGGAGAGGCCTATGTCCAGCAGAGGACTGCGGAGGGCTGATAGATTGATTTTAGAGAAAAATAAATAAACGTAAAAGACTTGCGATATTCTAAATGATAAAATAATTATTAACACAAGAGTGATAGGATTTGAAGAAGAAAAAAATCCTAGTTGCTATTTTCTTATAGAATTCGTAGAAGGAGGTCACTGGCAGACTACATTTGGTTTTGCATGGTATTCGGTTCGTTGCATTTTCCGCCATCTTTAATTTAAGAATGAATTTTGTTTATTGAATAAGTTTTGTTTATATTTTTTTCACGCAATATGTCTCCCACAAAGTTTAGAATTAAATTGCCTACATTTTTATTCTGCACCATTTTTTCTTAGGATCGATATTTATCGATTTATACCCCAAAAGTTGGTGAATCTTTTTTTGACTTTTTTGACATAGGAATAATTCACAGTGGACGTAAATATAAATGTAGACTACTTTTCGATTTACGTGGTATTCGGTTCATTGCATTCTCCATCATCTACGAATTCTTATCTTTAAAGACTTCTCAGAAATATACAAAACAATTGAGTAAATCTGAAATCAATTTAGCCCATTCATAGCTATAGATATTATCCTCAAATTAATCATTATAACTTAACTTAAACCATACATATACACAATTGAACTAATAAATAATTTAATTTAAATAGTAAAAATACTTATAAAATTTATACAAAACTATGCTAACTATACAATATATACAAAAATGAAATGGAGAAAAAGAGGGAGACTGCAACTTTAGACATTGAAAAAAAAAGGCAAAAGGCTGGCATTACCACGCTGAATGGCGATGCCAATTCTTTGAGCGAGGTAAAGGCGAGCCTTAAGTCGATTAGTCATTTCGCTATTTCTTTGAATAGCGCGCGCGCGCTTGGTCCCCACGGGCCCAACGTTTCGACTCCAAACGGCTCAAAAATATAATTACCAGTTAAATTGGTATATTTGCGCCGTTTGAGAGTCTCCGCTAATGCAGCAGCAGCGCATACGCAGTCCGTCGTACTTGGAAGATGGAAAGGCGCCAGAGTGGCGACGCAAGTTGCATCCCATACCGTCCGGTCTCTTTCCATCGTCGCGAGCCAAGCTAACAGGTTCAAGTATAGCTGGCACGCCGGCGGTGACAAGAGCTCGACGGATAGTCGTTAATCATCTTGAATTTAAGGGTGAAATTTTAGGTACTAAATAAGTGGTTTCTTTTTAATATCACACGAAATTATGGCAGTACCAAGTTGTTAAGAATTAAATTCCCTATAGTTTTGGTCTTCATATTTTTTTCCTAGGATCGATATTTTTGATCTATATCCCAAAATTCTGACAGAAACTTGCTGTCACTAATTTTTCCAATGTCAAAAAACATCAAAGATTCACCACTGTTTGGGGTATAAATCGAAAAATATCGATCCTAGCAAAAAATATGAACTTGAATGAAGGAAATTTAAATCTGAACAGCTTTGTAGGAGACATTTTTCGTGTTAAATTAAAAATAAATGATTTAGTCACTAAATAAAATTTCACTTTTAAATTCAATATGGCGGCGAACGTAACGAGCCGAATACCACGCAAATCGAAATTTTATTTAGACTGCCAGTGACCTCCCTCAACGAATCCCGAAAAAAAATTACTACTAGGATTTTTTTCTAGGTTTGCCCCTTAGCTCAGCTAATTCTATTATTGTTATATTGATTAATTAAATTACTGAATCGAAATATGCATGAGCCTCTGAATTTATAACATAAAAGTCACGTTGTCAACTTTATTGTAGATATCTAAAACAGTCATCGGTATCTTTAATACAAGATTTCTCGGTCAACATTTATGCAGTTTTTATGTGCATAACATTATCTATTTTTAACACAAACATCCCAGGTCTCTACACGCAACACGTTTCAATGACGCCCGAGGAATAAATCGATCCTGTTTCTTAGCTAGTTTATCTTATGTCAGGCTTCTATTTTTAGTACGACTAGATATTGTCTAATTAATGCTACACAAAACGGCATAGAAGATAATAATTTCTTCTTGTCACTGAACTGGACCGGATCTTGAATCACATTTCTCAATGGGGCTCTGAGAACATGGTCGAGTTCAATGCCAAGAAGACGCAGACTTGTGCGTTCACAGCAAAGGTATCTTCTTTCCTTCCCCTTCCCACTCTTCAGAGCACGCCACTGCCACTGCAGGACAATCTCAATATCCTAGGCATGGATATTCGCTGCAAACTGAATAACATAAATTACATCGAGAGCATCATCAAAACAGCCTCGCGGAAACTCGGACTCCTGAACAAAGTGAGACGTTTTTTCACGCCGGAGCAGCGGTGTCTTCTCTATAAGACACAAATTCGCTCCTGCGTGGAATACTGCTCGCATCTCTGGGATGGCTCCGCGAAATACCTACTAGATGCTCTCGACAGGTTGCAGCGACGCGCGGTCCGAATTATTGGGAACCCTGAGGTCACGAACACCCTCGAGACTTTGCAGATGCGTAGAGATATTGCTTCCTTGGCTGTATTTTACCGTCTCTACCACGGTGAGTGTTCTGACGAGCTCTTCCAACTAATCCCACCATCTCCTTTTTTTTAGACTCCTTTATTGTTTTTAGACTTTCAAATACAGTCGCGAAAGTTAGCACGTGTTAGTCATCCTATAGATAGATTCCTACACTGGACAACACGTGCAAGCCTTAGATGTCACCCTCACACTGTGCAGAATATACGAGCAAGAACCAAGCGGTTCGGAGACTCTTTTCTTTGCCGCACTACCAAGACCTGGAATTCATTACCAGCACACGTGTTTCCTTCTTCCTACAGTCCCGGGGCCTTTAAGCGGGGCGTGAAAAAGCATCTGATGAGGCCGCCAAGCTGAGTGCCACCATTGTAACACTTAGTGTCTGTAATGGTGACCCTCTTTCCTGAGACTTTGCCTTTAGCTTACCATCAGGCGAGGTGAGGTCAAGTTGGCGTGTCCTATATAAAAAAATAAATAAATATAAAATAATAATAATTATACAAAGGAATTCACTGACATCAATCATGAATTGAAACGACAGTAGTGTGAAGAATAAGGTAAGACAAGGTTACTCAACTCTGGAATCAAATTCAAGACCTCATGCACACCAATCGTTTGCTCCACGGTACCACCGCTACAACCTGGGGCCGTCAACCGGTCAAGTCCAATGTGAAGATAATAAATTATCTGTTAACACATTCAACTTTATAAAAATAAAACCACACGTGATCGTAATATTAAATCAAGAAACTGTTATTCAGCAATTTAATGTATGTAACACATTGATAACTCGTTTTGTCAATTTCCATAACGATAGAACTAACAGATGAAAATAAAGTGTTAAGTTAACAGACGTTATGAATATATACATAGTAATATATTATTGATTGATGCTATCTCTATGGGGTCTGTCTCTTTTAGATTACAAAGGATTTCTTATTCTTAAGATGGTGCAGCTCGCTTGGTCTTCGTCAAGAAGTTTCATAAAATATGTTCTAGGAAAGTGTGATTTTGAATATTAAGTTTGTGAAATAATGTTTTATTACTTATTTTATTACATGTGCAATATTTATTTCTATATGTATTACTTTAAAAAATCTATTAAGTTCTAAGCAAAGCCATAATTACAATACGAAGTTCGAAAATTATAACAGGTTGACTGCTGTTAAACATCCTCGAAATTTGCTTTTCATTATCTATTATTTAAATAAAACACAATCTAATTTGACCATCAATAGCTTGGGTGATCCGGGTTCGTCACCCATAGAAACGGTATCTAAAGAACTTCATTTGCATATATTACTGGTTAATCAAGTATTAATCATAAGCTCATCAAATAAGTATACGTGAAGGTCATCATCGTAGTGCGTGAATTATGGAATGCCTCTGGGTAGTATTCTGGGCACAACTCCCATTAAATGACCTGATTTCTAAGGAACACATAGGCGACACTGAAATTAATAAGTATGCTGATAGCACAGTCTTTGTATTTAATTATAGGACCGACTAAAACCTATCAAGGTTTTAGTCGGCATTGTCAATGACTTGGTCGAGCGCACAGACCAGGTTAAGTACATGGGATCTTACCTTCACATGACTAGTGACATCGACTGCGACGTCGAGGCACGCATTGTCGCCGCGTGGACTAAGTGGCAGGAAATGTCTGGCGTCACATGCGATCCTTAAATACCAGTCAGGTTGAAGAGGCAGGTCTATAAGACGATCATTACGCCTGTCCCTTTACGCGTCTGTGAGGCGTGGCTGCTGTAGCGATACAAGCAGGAGCTGCGTGTCACGAAGATGAAAATCAAGAAGTGGATATACGGAGTAACGCGTAAAGATTGCATGAGGAACTCTCTAACTATCAGCTGTGTTTAATGTTAACATAGACACCGAAAATTGCTTACTACCAAGCGAACCCTGTGGGTTCCTTCTTAGACCATTTTACCAATCTTTTCACTACTAACATGAGATATAAAATCTTATTATGTTATTCCATGTTACTGCTGATTCCAGTCATAGAAAGCTGGATAGAAATGGACCTGAGGGCTATCTTTTCTAGAAGCGTTTTATCTTGTGCCTTTACGGTGTCATGATGAAAAAATTATTGTATAGACCCTCTCACATGTACACACACAAAAAAAAACAATATCAAAAAAATACACTCGAGAGCAATGAATCCGGGTCACTTAAAGAATGTTAAAAATCTCGGAAACTAAAAATGATAGGTTAATGCAATAAATTGTATTTAATAGACAATGTAATACTCCTTAAATGAAAGTAAAAAAAATATGAGTCACCATACATTTTATTAACACAAAATTACATAAAGAAAAAAACTGCTGATCTCTCCTTAAAACAAAAATAGGAAACATGAAATTTTTGAACTTTATTACGATTTTCTTGAATTTTAATACTTCGTATTGCCTCCTCGTGCTTCCATTACTGCGTTTACGCGGTTTGGCATGCTGTACACCAAGTTCCTTATACGATTTTGGGGAATATTCTCCCATTCCTCTGTGAGAGCAATTTTGAGCTCACGAAGCGTGATTGGGGGAGGGTTTCGTTGTTTTACGCATCTGCCTAGCTCGTCCCAAGCATGCTCGATCGGGTTGATATCCGGGCTGCGCGCTGGCCACTCCATACGAGTAATGTTCATCTCTTGAAGGTAGTCATTCACAATCCTACCTGTATGAGGTCTGGCATTGTCATGCATAAATATAGCATCCTCACCTAAATTGACCATAAATGGACCAACGTGATCATTGAGGATTTCTTCCACATATCTTACGCTAGTTAAAGAGCCGTTTTCTATGATCACCAGCTCTGTGCGACTTTCAGAAGAAATTCCGGCCCACACAAGTACAGACCCACCACCGTAGGCTACTTTTTCTTCGATGCATGCTTGCTTGAATCTTTCCCCTGGTCTTCGATACACTCTGTGTCTTCCATCGTGCTTGTAGAGCATAAATTTTGATTCGTCGGAGAACATAACTTTTGACCAATCTTCAATACTCCAATTTACGTGGCTCTGGGCATAACTTAGTCTCGAAATACGATGCCCACGCTCCAGTTTAGGGCCGTTTGCAGGTCTAAGGGGTTTTAAGTTAGATTCAGCAAGCCGACGTCTTACTGTCCATGCACTTGGGTTACTTCCTCCGAGGCGTCGAAACTGATTGGTGAGTTCAGTTCCTGTGAGAAAGCGATTTCGAAGCATGGTGTTCACCAAGTATCGGTCTTCTCGTGCTGTGGTACACCTGGTTCTGCCCGTTCCTGGTCTGCGTAGGTTAGAACCAGTTTCTTCGTAACGTCGGAGAACTCTTTGTACTGTTGACAGCGACACACCGACAGTCCTGGCTGTATCGCGCTGACTCCGGCCGGTTTCCAGCATTGTAAGTATTCTGGTGCATTCTTCAGGCGTAAGCGACATAATTTCAGCTTGATTAATGAATATAGAGCACTATCAACATGGTTTATGTACCCACATAAATGACAGATTACAAACAAAAGCAACACCAAATGCTGTAATTTCGTAGTTCCATCTTCGAAAGTGGCCCTTTTTCAAATTTGATTTTTTTATGATATAACTTTACAATAACTAAGAAGTTTTAATACCTTCATTTAAGGAGTATTACATTGTCTATTAAATACAATTTATTGCATTAACCTAGCATTTTTAGTTTCCGAGATTTTTAGGATTCTTTAAGTGACCCGGATTCATTGCTCTCGAGTGTAGTTGCCGAACTGTAGAGGGCTGGTCTGAGGCTCTCCACGTGCCCTTCTGTAGCTGCCCCATCAGAGGGTACAGTGGAAAAACTGGAAAGTAGGGGGAGGGGTAGTTCTCCAGGCTCAAGTCTAGGTGTGACAGGTAATTCCACCTGTTACTTCTGTAGAAGCAGGCCTGCGTAACGTCACGACACGCGTTGTCCCCCTTTCCGGGGTTGGTTGGGACCATCTAAAAAACTCTAGAAGGTCCAGGATCAGCCGGGTGGATGGAAAATGCCTTATTGAATTTAAATCCCGGTAATTGATACGGTATGCTCTTCGGGGCCCGTGTTAAGCTCATCTACCAGTCGGTACACCTGTTAATGGAAGAGCCTCCGGTGCAGCTCCCACTGGGTAGGTGAGTCAGAGAGGAGTAACTCCCGACTAGGAGATTGAGTAACAAAAGGAAGGAAGCACGGGTGCTTTAATGTACAATCCACTTGGCACTCGGATGAAAAAGATAGAATATTAGGAGAGCATATTTAATTTTTTCGAAAAATCATAGAAATAATTCTGATTATTAGTAGAATTTCCAACGTTAATAATGCGGAACGTAATTTTCCATTTCTTCAACTTCCGACATTGATTAATCTTTGTTATCGTAGACTTGTGTACATACAACGGTTGATTAATTTTTATTTAACGGAATGCGTTTACTGATACAGTATGATTTTTAACTCTGCATTTGTCATCATTAGCCTAATAATATTCTGGATATCGACATTGAAATACCCTCAAACTGGGTTGTAAAGGCATAAACTCCATAATTCCATAAAATAATACTTTATTATTACTATACCAAAGAGTTAAGAAGAAAGTATAGTGTATTGAAAGGAATGAAGAAACAATCGAATGCAATTTATATATGAATAAAAAGTAACCGAATTTGTATAGTTCTCATCTAAATATGGAAGATACAATAGGACGGGGTATTGAGTGACGTAGTGAATGAGCTACATTCCTTTATGAGTGGTAAAGTGGTAAGAAAGTACATTTGACCTTATGTGCTATTCCTTACATTTATTATGATAATGTAAAATTGATACGAAAGAAGAATCAAAGCAATTTAGAACAGAAAATTGCGCTACATACGAGTATATAGAGTAATGCTGGTTAATAAAAAGAAGTATACAAAATATATCAAAGCGGTGGGTATTAAAAGAGGATGTAGATAGTGATGAGAATCGAATAAGGTATATTGAGGTGGTTAGGTCAAGTAGAAAGAATGAGTATTAAACTAAGTGAATGTCAAATTAACAATCAAATGAGAAAGGCTTCTGCATAATGAATGTGTATGGACAGTTCAGACATTGACCTTATACCCCAGATGTTGCTGACGTACAAAATGCCTCTTAAAAGGGTAGTACTGTTGTTAGAGCAAAGGATTTCTCTTTTTATTTTATTTTTAATTAAATCTACCGTTTGTTTGATAGCAAAAAGAAATCGTTGAATAGAATGAGAGATAACCAAAACAGACAATATCAATGGCGGCGGAGCGGAGGGTAATAAATACTATGTACTTAGAAATAATGAAACCAAAACGATTAAAGTACTTGAATTCTTTGGCTCATTTAGTATTTTGTACAAACAAGTTTAAGACCAGTGGGTCTAAAAAGGTCACATTGAGCGATTCTTTCCTCTTTCCTCTGTCGCACCATTAAGGCCTGGAACTCATTACCAGCTCACGTGTTTCCTTCTTCCTACAGTCCCGGGTCCTTTAAGCGGGGTGTGAAAAAGCATATGATGAGGCCGTCAAGCTGAGTGCCACCATTGTAACACTTAGTGTCTGTAATGGTGACCCTCTTTTCTGAGACTTTGCCTTCAGCTTACCATCAGGCAAGGCGAAGTCCAATTGACGTGTCCTATATATAAAAAAAAATAAAAAATCTGCTAAAAACTAGCATCTTCATGAATTTATAGTATATTTCAAAAGATTCCTATAAAATAATTAAATTTAAATTTATTTATTTCTAAACAAACATAGTTTGTACTGAAATGTCAATTTTAACTAATAAATACATACAATCAATGATCATGGTCACTCATATGAGCAGAATTAAAACAATTCAGTTACTAAGCGGGTTCTTATTCCGTGTAAATATTGTCGCAAGACAAAATATTATCCTAATACGATTCATATCAAATAGATTTCAGTCAAAGCTGATGAACCGGTAGGCTCTTTTCCCTTATTTGTTATTGATTGACTCAGTACAGTTCTTGATCGGCTCGAGCTTCACGTATTGACGAATTGAAAGTGCAAATATAAGTATTACTTATTTGTTTTTCTGACCAGCAAACATTGTAGATTCACTGGAATTCTCAACTAAGTGATTCTTTGTTCATACTCTGGCAGCTTGTGGAGAAGAAGGGCCAACGAAATTTCTGGTTGGTAGTTTCAGCCGACGGACTGTCACTTAGTATTTGATATTAAGTGTAGAAGTATTTGATATTGGGTTAATATATCATAGGAGCACTAAATGAAACCACAGATAAGCTGTGTGCCATTTCCAGGCCGTACACCACAAACCAGTATACCTAATATAGAGCCTATTTAATACAGGAGTAGTGTAATTACAGGACGTAATGAAGCGAGAGTAGTATGTCAGGATCGTAGCAAATGGAGATCCGTGATCTCTGCCTACCCCTATGGGAGACAGGCGTGATTTTATGTATGTATGTATATACTATATATATATATATATATATATATATAGGTGTAAGTAGGTACAGATCTCAAGGTAATTCCTCAAGAAATTTCACCAAATTGTGAGAAAACAAACAAAGAAACTGTCAATACACACAATACAGGTTCATAATGAGGGTAACAAATAATGACTCAGAGTGGTAATGGTGTATATTATGCATGATTCTAGTTAATGTCCCGATGGTATATCAACTGTAGGTCCAGTTGTATATATACTGGGTATTTAGAGGGATAGATCAACAACGTGTGAGTGACGCATATGGTATTGCAGGTGTTTCTATGCACCATAACCACTTTTCTACAACTAGGCTATATAGTTAGGTTAAGATAGTACAAGTGCGGTACTAGTGAGCCCTTTTTTTTTAAAGAATATTAGTAACCGAAATCACTATGTCCTCTATTCCCTACAGCAAAGCTAAATTGCTTATGTTAGAAATGGGTTTATGTCGGTGGTGCCAGGAATCAAACACGGGATATCTCGAAATTTTTATTTATAATACGCAATTTCATGTTCCCTATAATTTGCGCTGCGTAGTAAAGCACTTCACTGCGCTTCAGTTTTATTTTTCAATTTTATTGCTGTAACAGGTAGTCAGGCATTTATGCATCAATTTGTGTAAATATAAAAGACTGGCTTCAATCGATTTCATGCCAATTTCGATCCGCTGCTCACTTCTATACAGAAAAGAAAATACAAACAACTAGCTGATACACGCAGCTCCACCTACTTGGAATTCGTTTTTTGGCGGTAGGTGTAAGAAAGTTAACACATCTCATAAGAATTTAAATATAATTTTAATTAGAAATACTTATATTTATTGCAAATATTTCGGTGAATTGAGTGGCATATAGTTTAAAGTAATACTACTCACGTTTGCTAAAGTTTATGTAACTTAAATCCAAAGTTCACCACCTGCCAGCACAACAGCAACACATTTGCAAATCATGTCTCAACTCTCAACTATTGAGTTAGCACAGAAGTCACTAGAGGAGTGTTTTACGAAGAGGATGGAGCAGTTAGAGGCACAGCTTCAAAGTGGTGGTCCGGCTAAGGACACTGTGGCAAGAGTGGCTGAAGAGTTCCGGACCTTCAGGGAGCTAGTGTACAGCATGCTCGGTTTACTGCGCAAACAAATTAATGAGTGCTCAAAGACTATTGACACCATTGAGACTAGACATCGACGTAAGGCACTCTTGTTCCTGGGGGTTGCAGAGAAAGAGAATGAAGACTGTAAGAAGGTTATCGTAGACATTCTTCACAAAAATCTAGCTCTGAAGGACTGCTCGTCTGCGTCGGTTATTACTTGTCATAGATTGGGAGCTGCCAGTAAGGAGCATCATCGGCCTGTTCTAGTGCGTTTTTCAAGCTTGGAACTTCGATCAGTCATATGGAGAGCTAAAACAGCCTTGAAGGGGTCATCCATCTCAATAAGAGAGTTCTTGACCAGGACCAGGCAGGCAGTATTCACCAAGACGAGGTTACACTTCGGTACTAGAGCTTGTTGGACGCAGGACGGTGTAATTGTGGTTAAGGTTCCTGACGGTAGTAGGCGGAAAATAACCAATGCCGAGGATCTACAGGCTTTAACTAAGGCGCATCCCAGGCCTCCCGGTGCCCCTCTATCTGGTGGATTCAAGAACATGGGGCGAAACGAGTAACAATTTTGATGTACGCTTGCTTCATATAACCCGTCGAATGGATACGCAGGTATCACAACACACCGTAGTTATTATTAACTCATGTAGTTACTACCTATACGATTCTAATTCTACCTGCTAGTAAATAATAAATATTAAATGTACTTTGTTGTCACGGGTTGATTTGTCATATAAATAAACAATCTGCAAACTGTCAAAACTGTCACTTGACTTGACAAAGTCAAGTGACAACGATAATGACACATAGGTTGGTTCATAAACAATTACTTTTTTATTTTTTTTTTAATTAACGTTTCGTTACAAAATTATATAGACACCATTGTTTTCCTTTCATGTTTCGATTGTTTTTGTTTCTTCTCCATGATTTATTTTTGAAAATGTGTATAATATTTAATAGTGTGTTGTTGGCTGGCGGGTGGTGCAGAGACACAACGTTGATCGAAATTTTATATAATTGTATAGTAATACACAATAATCACTTTTATTATTTTATAGTAGGTATTATTACTGATATTTAGTCTATTTTTAATATATATTTTTAAATAAACAAAATAGGTAGCACTTTTTGCATATTTATCTCGTAATTAAGTAGTAGCGTTATTTTATTCATATTTTATTTTATATACTTACTTGCTTTGAATATCTTAACATGAATTACTCCTCCGATGACAGTATCTCATATCATTCAATCCATGGGGCGGATTTTTTATCTGAAGACGACAGTTTTTGTTCAGTCACTGATAGTACACTTGGCGACAAGCTCCGTGATACCTTTCGGGAATCAGGGCAGACATTCAACGTATGTCATATAAATGCACAAAGTGTGCCCTACCATTACAGTGACCTGGTTGCGACATTTGCTGACTCCCATGTTCATGCCATCCTGATTTCTGAGAGTTTTCTTAAACCACACTTACCATCCACATCCTATCCACTGCCCGGATTTATTTTAATAAGAAACGACAGGACGGGCAAGGAGCGCGGTGGGGTAGCAATATACCTACGTAGTGACTTCCCGTACAAAATAGTCGCTTCATCACCTTCTGTGTACTCCGCAACAGCCGAGTTTCTTTTTCTTGAGGTCTGGGTCAGGGGTGTCAAAGCCCTCCTGGGTGTTGTTTATTGTCCTCCAAGTGTCAACTACTTCACCGATATCGAATTGGTTTTTGAATCCTTGGGGTCTGATTACGAGCATCACATCATCATGGGCGATTTTAACACTAATCTTCTCCCTAGTTCGTCATCACGAGCCATAAAGCTTCTTAACATAGTCGAGTCAGCCAGTCTTCAGGTTTTACCGCTTCAGGCCACACACCACAATAAAGATGTTGAGGACACATGGCTCGACTTAATAATTACGTCTTCGCCTATGCTTGTTCGAACTCACGGTCAGTATCTAGCTCCAGCTTTCTCTCATCACGACCTGATCTATATCTCCTACATTCTTAAGCCCCCTAAACTCAAACACAAAGTATTGGACAGACGATGCTTCGGGCGCATGGATGTTGAAAAATTGTGCAATGAAGCTGCCAAAGTCAGTTGGGAGGATTTAGCAGAGGCAAGCACCATCGATGATAAGGTTCGTACTTTTAACAAAACAGTTATTGGCCTCTATGACATCCATGCACCCGTGAGGAGGGTGAAATTAAAACATAGACCAGCTCCGTGGATAACGAGTGATGTTCGAACCGCTATGAAAGGGAGAGACCGGGCTTTTCGTAAGTTCAAAAAGAATCGTTCTGTCATCAACTGGGATTCTTATAAAACTGCCAGGAATCGGTGTAATCAGGTGATACGCAACGCTAAACGCCGACATATTCTTGATAACTTATCTTCCTGTACATCTGTCGATGTCTGGAGGTTTCTTGGGACACTGGGCATTGGTAAGCCAAGACAGCTGGAGCTACCCAAGACAATTGAGTTGGATGCCATTAACCATCATTTCTCTACCTCTCACACAATTGATGGCCCAACCAAGCGTCAAACGGTTAACTCTATCACCGGACTGCCCAGTCCCAATTACGAACCTTTTCAATTCACTCCAGTCACGTCGGCGGAGATCAAGAAGACTATTCTCGCAATTAAGTCAAAGGCAGTCGGCTGTGACGACATTAGTCGCCGTATGATAACCACTATCATGGACCAACTCCTTCCCGCTATTACACACATCATCAACTTTTCACTTGACTCTGGTCAATTTCCTGACTTGTGGCGTAAAGCTTATGTGCGTCCTCTTCCTAAAATCTCCAATCCCTCTCTTCCCAATCACTTTCGTCCTATTTCCATTCTCCCTTTCCTATCCAAGGTATTAGAAGCCTGTGTTCATCGCCAGCTGTCCAACTATGTGCACTCCAATGGGATACTAAGTCCATTACAATCCGGATTCAGACCCGGACACAGCACTACAACCGCACTCCTCAAAGTAACGGGAGATGTCAGGGACGGAATAGAGAAAGGTTGTATCACAGTGCTAGTGTTAGTGGATTTCTCAAATGCGTTCAATTGCGTGAATCACGACATCCTTTTAGCCATACTAGCCCATCTTCGGATCTCAGCCGACGAGCTGGAGTGGTTCTCTTCATATCTTCGTGGACGCCAACAGTCGGTTTGCGCAGATGAAATTTCATCTAGCTGGCGCAACCTCGACTCTGGTGTTCCGCAAGGCGGTATTCTTTCACCTCTTTTATTCTCTATATTCATTAACCTCATTACCTCTGAACTTCAGTGTGCGTATCATTTGTATGCCGATGACCTACAGATATACAGCCAAGCCCGCGTGGAGAACCTTTCAGAGGCTATTGACAGAGTTAATTCCGATTTGCGCTCAATAGGCGTTTGGTGTGACAGGTTTGGTCTTTCTGTCAACCCCGATAAATGCCAGGGTATCTTAATTGGTAGTAGCCATAGGATGAATAAGGTAGACAGTGCAACTCTGCCAACAATAAAGTTCAACGGAAGAATTATTCCTGTCACGCATAGTGTCAAAAATCTGGGATTGAATGTTGACTCCACCTTGAACTGGCAAGTTCAAGTTACAAGGGTCTGTCAGAGGGTTACAGGAATGCTGCGTAGTCTTTATCGCCTCAAAAATTTTCTACCAACCAAAACCAAGGCAATGCTAATGCAAACGCTAATCTTTCCAATCGTGGACTATGGTGATGTATGCTATCTCGACCTGAATGCAGATCTGCTCAATAAACTCGACCGCCTTCTCAACAATTGCATTCGATTCACCTTTAACCTTAGGAAATATGATCACGTCTCAGCTCATCGTTCGGAGTTAGGATGGTTGCCGATACGTCAGCGACGCAGCTTGAGGGCGGTGATGATGATACATAAAATTTTAGCCACTCCTAATGTCCCCTCTTATTTATCATCTCATATTCAGCTACTTGGTTCTCATCACAACAGAAATCTGCGGTCAGCTGACAACCGTCTTCTCCACTGTCCTACTCATAGTTCCAGCCTAATTCATTCTTCTTTCCTCGTGCAAGCAATTCTCCTCTGGAATGCGCTTCCTCTCGAAATCCGGATGACTACTAACCGTGCAACATTCAAGTACAAAGTACGTCAGCTCTACTACAGTAGCCCCTAGTCATAGTAATGTGTAAAACCTTAATGTTAGAAATACTTAGTCATTATATATAACTATGTAAGTATAGGTAAGTTTATATTATATAAGTATATATTATACGAATATATATAAGTATATATATAAGTAGTAAGTATAAGTAAGTAATATGTAAGTAAATATATTTAAAAGTATGTGTATGAATTTCTTATGTATTATAGTGTGTATGTATAATGTATGTATTATTATTGTGGTCATAGTGCACTGCACCTACCTCAATGTATCTCTGCATCACCCTAAGGTTGACTGTTAGATAATGCCTTTGGCATTAAGTCCGCCTTTGTACAAAATTACTGTGCATAAAGTTGAATAAATAAAAAAAAAAAAAAAAAAAAAAATTCTAGTATGACTTTCGGCAATCACGGGCCTTATTACACGGATGAAATGTAGACTATGAAGGTACTCTGGAATCTATCCCTATTTCAAGTTTTAACCAGATACGTTCAGCCGTTTGACTGAGTAGTTAGGCACCATCCTAACAAACAAACATCCAACCAAACATCTTCATTAACTTTCACATATTTTATAATGTTAGTGGAGTAAACCTATAAACACATCAACATACATAATATAAAGTCGTTACGAAGAAGTAATTCAACTAATCCAATTTAACTGAACCAATAACCTCGCAAAACATATGTGTATACCTACCAAATTAATAATTTGTATACTACTGTGTACTACCTACCTTGTTAATAATATTATTTAAGTAAAATAACAATCGAATATCCGTTGTTTTAAGTATAATTTGTAGTATTAGCACAAACCTTAGTGGTTTATTAATTCCTACTACCAAACTGTTATTTATGTCCGTATTATGTAATTTGTGGTTCCCGGCAGAGTAGAATTTGGGCCACCCCATCACTTCCCATGCGGTGTCGTACAAGGTGACTAAGGGATAGAGCTGTTTAACACCAGACAGATATATACAGTCCAGACTCAGCTTTAGATGCATTGCTCGAGTCAACAATAGTGCCCGGAAATCGGCAATAGGCTCACCCCCTATTACATGGGACTGAATTCAATGATTGGTGAAATGTGGGTGTTAATTTACCTCTGCCTAACCTTCGGGCTATAAAGGCGTTATTATATGTATGGATACTTACTTACTAAAAAGGATAGGCTTAGTTCACTGTATAGGTCGTTTTCGCCTACCCCGGAGGGAAAAACGTGTAATGTATGTATGTGTGCATATATTTGAATAAAACAAAATTTTATTCATTATCTTGAACATAAGTAAATGCTACAATGTTGAATTTCCGATAGCCAAATGCATTCAGATAAAATTGTGGAATAATGAAGACATGAAAGAATGATGTTTGTGAAATTGTATCGATTCATTCGTATCGGCCGACATGCTAGTTATGTCAACAGTTGGATTTGCTGGACGGACGGTTGCCCCAGTGTTATCAAATACACGTCGATGTTGACGCTAAGGAAAGGACGCAGACGATAAAAAGAAAAATTCGCTCTGCGAACGCTCATGTCGACCGCGTCAGCCGTTAGAACGTGATTTTATAGGATTTTTATCTTGACGCGAAACAACTCGATGATTTATTTTTATTTCAATATGAAAACTGTTTGCCTACTGATGCAAATACTTACACGGTTATTTTTATATGCAGCCACTAGATTGTTATCGGTATCCGATAAGTTGTTGTATAACTATTACTTTGTGGGTTGAAATAGTTGAAATCTAATAATGATAAGTTCATTATTAGATTTCAACTATTTCAACCCACATTCTTATTTTTAGTATCATCTATTATTAGATCCTTAAATATGTTTATATAGTAGATATGTAATATAAAATCATTAATATAAGATTAAAGGAGGTAGGACACGACGGTATTTCCGACCGAATTGAGCAGTCCGACTGGGGATGTACCTCCACCATACAGAATACCACGGCTATAATAACCTCGTGTTGTGTTCCCGGTGGTGAGTAGTGTAGCCAGAGCTCACTGAAGAGTTTTTGTGCTGTCAATGGGAAGACCAAAGGCTTGTCCTGATTTTGTGTTCTGCACTGGGGGCACATAAAATCTCTACTCTTACAAGGTCGGCAGCACGGATGTGAATCCACTGGTGTTACACACGTTCATAGGTCACGGTAACCACTTTCCATCAGGTGGGTGTGCTTGTCTGCCACCTAAGTTGTATGAATGAAAAATCAGTTTTTAAACACCAATGGTAATATTAATCCATACTAATATTATAAACGCGAAAGTAACTCGTCTGTATGTTACGCTATCACGTTTAACCTACTGAACCGATTTTGATGAAATTTGTTATAGGGGTAGATTAGACCCTAAAAAAGGACATAGGCTATGTTTAGCCGCGATTACTGACATCCACGTGGGCGGAGCGGCGGACAACAGCTAGTAGGGAATAAAGATAAGAACAGTAAATATAAAATGAGTACGGTTATAATATAATAAGCAGGGTTTCTCTCATGGACAATGGACATGGTACATTGTCGCAGTTGTAGATGCGAGCGGTGAGAACAAGGGACGTGAACGACGAATCGACCTATCACAATCCATACTAACTAATATTATAAATGCGAAATAACGCTGTCTCTCTGTTACGCTTTCAGGTCTAAACGTCTGACCCGATCTTGATAAAATTTGGTAGAGAGATGGACTAGATGTTCGGAAAGGACTTATGCTACCTTTTGTCGCCTTTAACAGGGGTTTATAGGGTTAAATAGGGGGGCGAAAGTTTCTATGCAATTTGGTCATTTTTAAAGATAACCTTCTAGGACATAGGACACGGCGGTATTTGGAAGTACCTCCGCCCTACAGAATACCGCGGCCATAATAACTTGTGTTCCTGGCGGTGAGTAGGGTAGCCAGAGCTCACTGGAGAATTTGTGCTATCACTGAGAAGACTAAAGGCTTGTTCTGCTTTGTCGTTTACACTGACGGCACAGAAACTCTATGCTTAAAGGGTTGGCAGCGCGAGCGTGTTTCCTCTGGTGTTACACATGTCCATAGGCCACGGTAACCACTTCCGCCGTATGCTTGTCTGTCACCTAAGTGGTATAAAAAAAATGTACCTAATGAATACATGAGAGTTTAGGAAAGCATATAGACAATGATTGGTGGCGATAACCGATATCCACGAGTGTGGAGCCGCCGGCAAGAGCTAATTCCAATCATTCGCGTGATTAACTTGTCTCCTTTTCTCGAGCGTGAACCGGACAACGTCTTGCTGATGCTCTTGCCAGCCACTTAACTAGATATCTAGTACATACATACATTCTCAATATCCCTGTGCCTATCCCCAGAGGGATAGGCAGAGGTGAATTAATACCCACATTTCATCAATTATTCAATTCGGTACCACGTAATAGGGGGTGAGCCTATTGCCGTCTTTCGGTCACTATTAACTCGAGCCATGTATCTGAGGCTGAGTCTGGGCTGTATATATCTGTCTGATGTCAAACAGCCTTATCCCTAAGTCGCCTTGTATGACACCGCATGGGAAGAGATAGGGTGGTCCAAATTCTACTCTGCCGGGAACCAAGCGGATCTAGTGTTGTTACTATAGTACACTTTTGAGCGTGTACTCTCCCAGTTGGGCTAGAAAGGCAACTAGAAAGGACGTTCTTATTGGCTTATTTCTTACTTTCTCAAAGCAACTTTCCACATTTAGCGGTTAAAGTACTTACAAACAACTAATTAACCTATTTGAAAACGCCTCACTCATGGAAAAGGTTCATGAAGTGTATAAGGATTGCAGCAGATGGTTCTAATGTTATGTCTGCCTAGGGGAAAATGATGACGCGGTGGTGACGCGCCTCCCCGTTTTCTGGGGACGAGTTGGGGACTCTATAGTCCCCACACACCCGAGGAGAGGGCCATATCGTGAGAGATGGGAGATGAGAACAACTATCTAACTATCACAGTTCATGACAGATATTCTGATGATATACCGACAAACAAACAGACAGCAAAATCAGGGTTGGCATAAACCCAAACTTTATATTATTTAGCGTTAAAATTCAAATTAGTGATATTTCAAATTAGTGATCTTCCAAATATCTTTTGATACGTTATATATAGTGTTCTAATTATCTAATTTCTTTTCTAAATTATTTTTTTGCGGCGAAAAAGATTTTTGAAAATTTCTATTCAGCCGAACTCTACATTTTTGGTACCTATGTAATTTGTTATTTAAAAAGTCTAAATAGTGAATGTATAAATATTAGTTGAAAGAGGGGAATATATTATTAAAATGTTATAACTCTAACGACATGACCCTAGACAGGGTTGAAATACCCAAAAGGTCGCAGGACGCTGCGAACACGGGGTCAATTTCGTTTTGTATATTTATTAAAATTATGTTATTTACAGAATTATTATATTTACAGAATAAAAAAAACCTCATAACATTCTCCGATAAATTAGGGCATCAATAAATAAATAACTCTGTATCACATTTACAAGCCATAAGAAGATATGATTTTTTGAAGTTGGAATTTGTACTAAAAGGCTGATATTCGGCATCTCTGCCCTAATCGGTTTTTAACATTTGGGTAACGCTAAAAATACTTCATATCTACTGTCTGTGCCAATATTTTGATTTTATATCGTAGCTAATTTGTAAATTAAACTAACTACAGATGTCCAATCGTGTAATATGCCTCTGCTAACTCTTGTGTAAACCTACCTTGTGTGCATAGTATAGCGCAAAACGAAAACTTAACCTTCACATTTTTTTTAAATATTAAATCAATTACAGATTCGTGTAAAGTCATAGATGTGTCCAAGGACCTACCATGGCTGCATCTAAGAGCCAAGAGACTGCAACAAAATAGTCAAAAATACCCACGTTCAGTAGTTTGAACGTCAATCGCAAACAAACAGACAAGAATTCCAAAAAAATGTGGTTCCGATTCGTCTGTTTTAACATAACCCAAGTATTTTTGTAGATATATCCAATGTTAACGACTAATTTACGATTTTTTTATATTATTATACTTAGATAATTTCCGCACGTAAAAAAGGCACATAACTAAGGTATTGCATAGTTTTGTGCTGAAAATAAATCACAATAGTATACAATTGAAATAAAATGAAACCAAGTGTGTAATCGACGTTATTGTATAAAGCACCATGACGTTGAACTGCAACCTTGACAACTAACGGTCTGTATGTAATGTTTGGTTACATATTGACAGTGACTTTTCACTTTACGCGAGTCCAAGTGATTATATTTTGTATGTAACCTTGTAAAAAGGTATCTAATATTATATAATGATAATGTAATGATTCTGATTCTTCAACACCACGTGTATCAGTGTATTGTCACAGGTATACCAGTCATAGAGCTCTAAAACTATACTATTTAGTTCTAAGGTACGGGCAGTGGACCGTGACTACTGCCGCATTAAGTTCTAGATATATCAAAGTACTTTATCTCCGGTCAAAATCATGATTTTTACCCTTTTTAACTTTTTGTTACTTAAAAAGTCGACGAAAACAGGCGATACTATTCTATTTATTCTCACATTATTTTCCAAACACCCTGTAGGTTATAAGCAATTAAAGTTTCATTAATTTACATAACATAAACTCACGCCTATATCCCCGAAGGGGCAGGCAGAGGTGCTGTGCCACATTTCGCCAGTTTATGTTTAGGTCCCAATGTAATAGATAAACTGCGATAAACTGAGATCAGATTGGATTATTTGCGCCGCTTGAGAGCCTCCGCAGAAGCAAAAAATGTAAATTAGTATCAGGATTAAACATAGATGACCTATTTACAATAAAGTAGAACAGTCAGTCAGCAGTGATTGACATTTTAAGAATAAGTATTAACATCAGAGGCCAAGGCAAATAGTAATTAATTCACTATTCATTTATTTGAGAATAAACGCGGAATCAATTTTGTGTTCAGTAGAGTAGGTACCTTAAAAGTTCAATATTACATGGGTGCCCATATTAGTTCGGTACTGATGCAGGACAAAAATGTCATAAAATTATTCAACTAAAAAAAAATACCAATTCAAAAAGTGTAAAAAAGAATTATAACTAATCCTTAAGTACTTCTAACAATTTGAATGTATGTAGGTGTATTACTTGAAAAGGTTTATCTTTATTCACCCACTATTCATTTTCTAACTTGCTTTTTCTTTTTTGATGTAATCGTAAAATCGAGTACATTAATGAAATATTTGTATCTAATGTAATTTTAAGAACATAAGTCGATGCCGAATAATAATAATTATTATTGGACCACGGGTAATCGAGTGAATATATATGAAGGTATGGTTACCCTACTTATTACCACAGATTACCTAATATACTATTAGTACAAAACCATATTCTGTCATGTTTTTTTATTCACACTTATTGCCATTAACAAATATTATGTTTAGCTGGTCATCATTCCAGTAAATCTATTAACCATGGTGAAGCTGACCATTCTTATTAGTTAAACGCTAATTTACTTAAAGATGAACGAATTTAAATACCTACACCAGGTATTATCATTTTTCTAAAATAATTTTGAATGAGCATATGACTAGAAAAGCAACTGAAGTAGAAATAAAGGTGGTAATGAAAGACAAGACATTCCACTTGAACTCAAATAAAACATTAAACAGCCCTATCCCTTAGTCGCCTTGTACGACACCGCATGGGAAGTGATGGGGTGGCCCAAATTCTACTCTGCCGGGAACCACGCGGCGTGTCTGTAATAAATGTTTAATAATGGTTGAGCCACGCTCTACTGGTCCGGTATTATGTCAGAACTTAACAATAGCTACTACATTGATCGGGAGCCATAGGCATGGTATAGTCTAGTTCATGTAAGTATATTATCCTTCATGTTATCCGCGGTAGCCTAGTCGTATGGGTTTTACCATGGCGCACACCAATGACTTTTCGATGCTTTTCGAAGTTATGTGTGTATTTATCGCAGGTTTATAAGTGCCCGGTTAATGGCAATAGGCTCGCCACCTAAACATAAACTGGGGAAATGTGGGTGCTAGCACCTCTGCCTACCCCTTCGGGGATATAGACGTGAGTTTGTTATGTTATGTTATGTTATCCTTAGCAGTGTAAATGTTGACGCAAATGTGTGAGTGAAGTCTCATCGAGTATGTCTGACCAGTTGCACTTTGTCTTTTTTCTCATAATATTACTACTTATCCAATGTAATGAACTAGAAGCGTGGAAATTGCATACATGGCCATTATTCTACTTGACAACAGGTTTTAATTTAGTATAGGACCCGACCTAACATTGCCCTTCATTCATCTGTTTACCAAATGAAAAATATATTTTAATGAATAAAATATGTATATGACCGCTAGAGGGCGCTACATTACATTAATTGACGCGTCATATAACCTATAACCAGCGGACGACCAAGACGCTTTTAATGATACCATTTCTAAGGAGTAGTTGAGGAGCAATGACCTAACAGATGAACCTACATTCATACTTACATATATTACACCTACATACATAGCCTATCAAAATCATAACCCTTCTTTTAAATATGTTGGTTATGCGGTTGAGAACGTGCTAGGTTGGTTAATTTTAATAGGAAATGGTAGGTCTGCAGACTAAGCGCTACGTAGAGGAAATTAGCCTTCGTAGCATGGCACTGTAGACTCGTGACTCTTGCATCTCTTAAAAAAATTACTCCCTTTGTTCATATTTTTATGAAATTTTATTGATCGAAGAGACTCAAGAGATACGAGACCTCCACGGGGAACCGTCATGTTGCAGCAGCAAGAATAGTGGAATAGTTTTTTTTTATAAATTCCAATAAATGATTAACATTTAATTACAAATTTATAATGTAATATGCATAATACAAATAGGTGCAATTATTCTGAATAGAGAAGTAGTTTAATTATGAATGCAGTTTATAGTACAATTAGTTCCTTACTAAATGAGAAGGTTTTTTTAAATAGAACACGTCAATTAGACTTCGCCTTGCCTTATGGTAAGCTGAAGACAAAGTCTCAGAAAAGAGGGTCACTATTACTTACACATACCATGTAGCAATGGTGACACTCAGCTTGACGTGACCTCATCATATGCTTTTTCACGCCCCGCTTAAAGGACCCGGGACTGTAGGAAGAAGGAAACACGTGAGCTGGTAATGAATTCCAGGCCTTAATGGTGCGACAGAGGAAAGAGTCACCGACTATAACTAACTATAGCTAAGCAATAAACTTGTAACACATGCGTCTGTAATGGTGACCCCTTTCCTGAGACTTTAGCTTACCATCAGGCGAGGTGAAGTCAAGTTGGCGTGTCCTATAAAAAAAAAACATGATGATGCCGCCGTCGTCGATGCGATGGTGCTGCCGTCACGTGTTATGCGGATGACACGCTACTGACGAATTGCGGTGCTACACACCACGAAGCAACTCTGAAGGCCACGACCGCTGTTGCCCAAGTCGTGGAGCGGATCCGGCGACTGGCCCGCGAGGTCTCTGCATAAAACCGAGACCATGTACATTCATAGGCCACGGCGCGCGCCACCTTCGGGAACTAGGCTCATAGCGGGAAGCATTTCCGTCGGCATCAAGCCTCATATGAAATATCTGGGGCTCGTGTTCGATGGTCGAAGGGACCTTGGACAGCACCTCCGAGCTAAAGGACATATTTATGATTTACATTTGTTTTTTAGTTTTTTCGATATTTCAGCACTGTTAGGTATAAGCCCTATGACAATTATCTGATCTGTGACTATGAGCATGGATGTATCGCAGTTCGGCGAGCTAGTTGTTCTAGCTAGGTAAAATTAAAGAAGGTAGGTTACTGTGCCGAAATTTCGGAAAACCGAAAAAACAAATAGTACCTTGTTGTTAAGTTGTTAAGATAATAATTAAAACATCTCCATCTAAAGGTTGCCTGGAAGAGATCGCTTGTAGCGATAAGGCCGCCATTTGTACATTTTTCATAATTTTGTCCATACATGTACTGTGTAATGTGTTGGTGTACGATAAAGATCTTATCGGGTATCGGGTAACCGCGGTAGCCTAGTGGTATGGGTAATGGACTGCTGAGACGAGGTCTCGGGTTCGATCCCAGGTTTTACCATGGCACACACCAATGACTTTTCGATGCTTTTCGAAGTTATGTGTGTATTTATCGCAGGTTTATAAGTGCCCGGTTAATGGCAATAGGCTCGCCACCTATTACATTGGGACCTAAACATAAACTGGCGAAATGTGGGTGCTAGCACCTCTGCCTACCTCTTCGGGGATATAGGCGTGAGTTTATGTTATGTTTTATGTTATGCTTATCTTATCTTACCTTGTAGTATCCGTAGTAGCGCGTCAATCATTCTATTACATTTTTTATATTAAGTCTTAAGTTATGCCTCTAATACCTTCTACTTTTGTAGTATTCCTTACACGTCGAGAATGATTTAAATCGTATTTCCATTTACCTTGACAGTGCAACTAGTCATACTAGTATATTCTCTTGAAAATTAGCTCTAATCGTTTTATAGTGGGCAGGTA
This sequence comes from Eilema griseolum, assembly GCA_963662185.1. Classification (NCBI taxonomy): domain Eukaryota; kingdom Metazoa; phylum Arthropoda; class Insecta; order Lepidoptera; family Erebidae; genus Eilema; species Eilema griseolum. The sequence continues at coordinate 13,481,453 of OY759247.1, read as the reverse complement.
GTATCATTAGTTTCAACATCTTTACATTTTCAATTGTAGTTGTTGTTTGGTATAATAATGACAATGTTTATTATATAGTAAAAATTTCAACTTTATGAAATTTACTCAATGTATTGTTCTTAATGGAATTTTAAATACCTATGTATAAAAAACAACATTGTTAACCTCACACAGCAAGTTTGACATTTGAAATTGAGTGAGTACATTTATATGCTTACCCTTCTTAGATTACATATAAAAGAAATCTCTGAAAGGTTTTGCCGTCTTCTACTGTGAGTAGTTGGTTAGCTCTTTCAGGTACAAGTCCCGGGATCTTGTAACAGTCAAGAATTAATTTGTTTTTTAATGGTTGTATACAAGTAATGTACCTATATAATGGCAGTTTCTCGGTGGCTGTGTGAACGAAGATTTTCACACAGCCACCGGAAAACTGTTCTAGAGCGCTGATATCAAACTTTTATTTATTATTTATTTGAACTAAAGAATATTTCCAGTAACTAAAAAGTTAGGTAACTAAAAGGTGTATGAGGCGAGTGTGGATGGTACTGTCGGAAGGGGAAGACCTAGGCACACATACTTGGACCAAATCGGGGAAGTTTTAGAAAAGGGGCAGGTCAGGAGTACCTACCCTCAACCGACGAGCATGCATGAAGAATGTAATAAGAGTGAATGAAGCGAGAGTAGTATGTCAGGATTGTAGCAAATGGAGATTCGTGATCTCTGCCTACCCCTATGGGAATTCGCTATTTTATCACAATCTTGTGACCAATGTTTGTATCCCGATTGGTCATTCAAACCTAACCTTTATAGTAACTCTGTAAAATCCTTTTTTCTATAGTTAATTATGAAAAAATGTTCTATCAACATAGTAGCACTACATCACATTACCCACTTATTGATTTTGGAATTAATTTGCCATTTATGTTGACTCTATTTTCATTTATTGTACTTTATGTACAAGTACATAGCTGCACTTAATGTCACATTATGTCCATCGCGTATGTAAAGTAGGGACAAGATAATAGGTCACTTTTGACATTTCATCAAAATTCAACAACGTAACCTTGTAACGGCGGGCATAAAATAAGAACTGCACAATTGCTTAACTTTTTTCAATTACGTTTACATATTTATTGTAATAATGACCGATACGAGTAATTTTACGATTTGCTTTCACTAATAAACCATTCTAAACATAATAAACAATTTCTGATCTAAAGAACTGAACGTCGTTACAATGTTGCGTCAGTCAACCCTTTTTCTTTTTAAACACTAGGGATGTTACTCTAAAAATCGAAAGTTGATAGGATTGTAAGTTGAATCGAATGCAATGATTACTTGTGAAGAAAAATTACCATAAATTTATAACCACGTTGTGATTATAATAAAACCTAATTATACATATTTATTATTCTTTTAACTAACTATAAAAATACAAAAAAATAACTAAATAGAAAGGTCATTGATGTTGGGTGCAATTTAGGTGGATGTTGCTGGCAACACCAGTGCCTGTCGATGACGCATGTCATGTCGCCATAACATGATGATGACGCAGTCTTTTGTTGTTGTGCGAAGTGACTGTGCGTTTTTGGTGTGCTCTCTGTTATTTTCTTCTGATCCGGCTTTTTCATTGAACTGATCTTACTGACTACGTTTACCTGGCTATAAATTGGACTCCGATTGCTTAACGATTATTAAACAAGAAAAACATTACAGTCTTACTATGTCGAAACGGGGGAAAACTCTAAACAGTCAATCTCGCGAACTAGTGCTGAAATTGTACAATTATTTTGGACGTGAATCAGTTAACAATGGGCCTCTTTTACCATTGAAACCACCGAGAGAACGCGTTGCCGAAGCATTGGGAATAGGGAAGAAGACAGTAACTCAAATTCTGAAAGAGAAATACGGACCATCAGGCTCAGAAGATAATACTTTACGTACACCGAAAAAACGAAAGAGGGACAAGAAAATTGTTGACGTTGATAATTTTGATGCTGCTGCAATTCGCAACCACATTTATGAATATTACTCGAGAAAAGAATATCCTACACGGGAAAAGCTATTGAGTTCGTTAAAAGGCGCAGGCTTATTTTTTGGAGGCAAATCGTCTCTATCAAAGGTTTTGAAATCGATTGGCTTTAGATTTAAAAAATCCGACAAGCGGAAAATCCTGCTAGAACGCTACGATATTATATTGAAGAGAATAACATTCTTACGTCAGGTAAATAAAATTACGGATTGGGACAATGTCGTGTTTATTGACGAAACATGGTTGAATGCGAACCATACGGTTGCGCGGACATGGACCGATGATACAGCGGCCTCCACCTCAAAAGTTCCATCGGGAAAAGGAGCCCGACTTATTATATGTCACGCGGGATCAGCTTCTCAAGGTTTTATTCCAGACTGCCTCCTCGCATTCGCCTCTAAAACTACAACAGATTACCATGAGGAAATGAACTTTGATGTTTTTAAAAAGTGGTTTGAGAAGCTGCTAGTCAGCTTAGAAAACCCATCGAAAATTTTAATGGACAATGCTCCGTATCATTCTGTACAAGTTGATAAACCACCAACTCAAGCAAATAAAAAGCAAGAAATTGTCTCGTGGCTGGTAAGAAATGGTGTGGAGGCAAGTCCAACTTTATTAAAAGTTGAGTTGTTAAATCTGGTAAAAGCAACTAAGCCGTCCAAGCTCCGCTATGTAATCGATGAACTAGCCCTAGAGCATGGACACGAAGTTATTCGATTGCCTCCCTACCATTGCCAGTATAACGCCATCGAGCTTATTTGGGCACAAATAAAGGGTCATGCAGCGCGGAACAATACTGAACCACCCTTCAGTACTGCTAAAATGATGACTCTGCTACAAACTGCATGTGCAGAAGTCACTATAGAAGACTGGCGAAAAGTCGTGGAGAAGACAAAGAAAATAATTTTACAAGATTTTGAACGAGATGTGAGAATAGACAATATTATTGAAAATGAATTAATAATATCTCTGAGTGCTGACAGCAGTGATGAAGATAGCAGTTCCGATAGTTCAAGTGAATAAAAGCAATTTTTTTGTTAAATTACGTAGGTACTTGTCTTATTTTGCTCCTTTAATTTATGAAAGAAAAAGTAATAATGGGACAGGGATTCGCATGATCATTTTTAAAATTCACATATGTTTCAAGTCTGTATCGATTCATTCGATTCATTCATTTAATCGATGTTTTTAAGCAGGTCACCTCACTATGAATATAAAACTGACATCTGTCAAAAGTGACCTATTATCTTGTCTCTACTATAGTTGATATTCTTTACATAATAACTCACTAACATTTGTATGCCTTTATTTGTGTTACTACCACAATTTGTATCTATTAGCACATGGCTCATTTGAGAGGAGAATGAAGTTACAAGAAAACACGATGCGAAATAACTCAGTTTTGACAAGTTACTTAATTAAGTACTAATAAATAAATAACACGTTTCTCGTCAACAATGTTAAACCATTCTATTTAGAAACCACAGATTTAATTAAAATAGTCAGGCAAGTAAGTTAAATTATGCCGCGGTTGTCATCATCTAGTTTTATTTAAATTATTTTTTAATTCAATTATGCCATCTATGCTTAGATTCCAAACTTACTTAAGTTTAAAATTGACACAATTTTTAAACTAAATTCAGACAAATTGCAGATAAAGTTATAATAAAAAACTGCATGAACTTGATAAGTTTAAATGTAAATAGGCGGCCTCTGTAGCGTATGGCGTAGCGGTAGAACGTTCGACTGATACGCAGGGGTCACGGGTTCGATTCCCGCTCAGTGCAAATATTTGTATGCATGAATATTTGCGTAGGTTTGGGTTTTTCTATGGATATAATATGTATTTGTATTTACAAAAAAACATCTAAATATCTAAGCATTCTAGATTCCATAACACAAGCTAGTCAAACCATACTTGCCAAGGGTCTGGATAGCGTTGTTTAGAATGTGTAGAAAAAAAATTCATTATTACGTAGGTACTAGACATTTAATTTTAATTTTTATGCTATTATAATAATCAGTCAAAATTTATTAAAAAAAAATGTATTTAGATTAAGTAGACTAAGTTGTTTACTGTGTTAGATTAACATAGATAAATATATCGAGGACAAAGTTATTATAAGTATTTAATACTGTTTTTAATTTACACCATCAAACAGAAAAAAATAGACTTTAAAGATACTTACTTGACATGATTGTAAAATATTATATAATACCAATACTTCCACTAATTAATTAGATATTATAATCTTATAAACTTACTTAAATGAAATTTAAAACTAAAAACTATTATTAGGTAGTAGACTAAGTGTATGTTTGTAAATAGACCAAAAAGAAATGCCCGCTGAGTTTCTTGCCGGAGTCTTCTCAGGTCGGGGCCGCGTTCGGTCGGTGGTCCATTTACTAAACTGATTTTCATGTTCCTTTTTTATTGACGTTTTGTAAGTGCCGATATAATGGTCTATACAGAATATACACTCACATTTAGAGTGGAACCTCTTAGCCTTAGGAGGGATTTTGGTTCACTGTGTGTGTTCTACCGCCTATACGATGGTTTGTGCTCAGATGAATTGTTTGACATGATGCCCGTAGCTACATTCTATCATCGCACCTCTCGCCATAGGCAGGGAATTCACCCTCACACACGCGACCTGAGACGGTGCGCACTGTGCGGTATGAAAGAAACTTCATCCCACGCACACTCAAGCTGTGGAATGACATCCCTGCTGCGGTTTTCCCAAGCGCCTACAATTTGGGGTTCTTCAAGAGGGGCATCAGAGGGTTTCTTCATGGTCGGCAGCGCGATTGTGGCACCCCTGGTGTTGCATACGTCCATAGGCCACGGTAACCGCTTCCCATCAGGTGGGCCGTGTGCTTGTCTGCCAACTAAGTGGTATAAAAAAATGATTTTTGACTTTGACTTTCATACTCGAACATATTTAACTTTACTTAAATCACAAAAATAAAAAGAAACAATCTAGTTTACTTTGAAGAGAAACACGACTGCTTTAGCCGTATAGTTATTATATTGATTTAATTTATTTCATGGCATTTAACAATAATAATTTATTCCATAATAACTTAAAGGTACATATAGAATTCCGCGTCATTAAATCTATTAAGTATTTATGAAATCAGTGTTCGCTGGAATAATCTTCATATAAAGAAAATAGCTTGAATAGTTCGTTGGTAATACCTACTAAGTTACGAGAATGATGGAAATAATGGCAATACTTATTACAAATTCTTATCCTTCTTGGCTACCTATTAATCGAAAATATTTAGGAATAACTGAAATGAAATGAAATGAAATGTCTTTATTTGTGAAACATAGGTACACAGAGATCTTAAGAGGTATTAGGCTCACTATGTTTTGCCACTTGGGCATACAAATTAGATTTAGTGCAAGCAACACTTGGCCAATTATCATAGTGTCATAATATCACAACTGTTACACTATTGTTGTAGTATAAAACAATAATACCAAATATGCAATACTATTCAACAACTAGCTGTAATCTGTGGCTCCTCCCGTGTGGAGTTCTGATCCCGTTCTCGCTGCACCTTCTGTTAAGTTGATCACCCCCCAGCCTAGCTCGTGATATAATTCTGTGAATGTATCGCGCAGAACTATGTATACTAGGTAGTTTTATTATGACGTGCGTCTAAGCAGACATATTAAACGTGAGTGCTTATCAGGTATGGTCGAACGATCCATGTAATTGGCATTTAACCTTTTCATGGGACACTGAACTACATAGGAAATTATTATGCTCACAATATTTTTCAAATTTATTTCCTGGTTTGAAGCTATTTATAATTTTGCAACCGCGGTAGCCTAGTGGTTTGGGTAATGGACTGCTGAGACGAGGTCTCGGGTTCGATCCCAGGTTTCACCACGGCACACACCAATGACTTTTCGATGCTTTTCGAAGTTATGTGTGTATTTATCGCAGGTTTATAAGTGCCCGGTTAATGGCAATAGGCTCGCCACCTATTACATTGGGACCTAAACATAAACTGGCGAAATGTGGGTGCTAGCACCTCTGCCTACCCCTTCGGGGATATAGGCGTGAGTTTATGTTATGTTATGTTATGTTATTATGTAAATAGAAAACTAAATTCAAATTTCATTTTGATTTTAGTATCGAAGTGGCAGTTGTGGTGCTTACTGTAGGTACCTACTTACATAAATACTCGGCAAGGTTGTGCGAGGGATATGCCTGTCAACCTCACCTTCGGCAACCAAAACGACCCACAGGCGGCGTGCGTTTTAGTCGGTTCGAGTCCGACATAACCTCCTCCACCGGCTCCGGTGGGGAGGTATCCGTGGGGATTTTGCGCACGTAAAAAAAAAAAAAAAAAGGGTGAAGTCCAGATAAAAAGGATTTTTTTGCCCTCCCATGTTACTTACAGTGCAAATCTGCAAAGTAATTGTGGGCAATACCACCCAAATGATATTCTATATCAGATATTGCATGATGTATTTACAAACCTCTTCATGTATTCAACGGAATGGAAAGACTTAACTGCCCATCCCATCGAACATACTGACTGGCCTATTTGTAGTCTTAAGTTGAGAATTGTGTTGACGGTAGAGCCATGCATCAAATACACTGGCCTGAAAGCTGATATCTTTTTCGTTATAATATATCAACGCTAAGATGATTTACTACTGATTTACTACTTCTCCTCCTTTTGATTTGGCTGCGTCTGAGCTTCGTCTATCAATCAGTAAGTGTGTCAGATTTCAGGGGAGGTTTGCCTGGCCCCAAAATTCTTGGTGAGGGGGCGCTACACTCTAATATACAAGACAAGACAGATGCTGCCGCCTACTGCAAATTCCGACCGAGGTAGGAGCACCTCTGTAGAGGGCGGCTCGGAGGAGGAATGGGGTGGTGGGCTAGTTCTTTGAGCGCAGGCGTGGAGAAACAGGTGCGATCACCTGTCATAATAACGGATATACCCTTGGATATGAATTTGAATCACCTTAGGGGAAAATTCACAATCAAAAATTCAAAATCATTGTTATTTACTCGATAATGCAATGGTGACGTCAAACGAATATTTTTATGGTATTCGCACTGGGTACTGTACTCGATAGAATATGGATTTAATTTTGTCACAGTTTTCCGAACTGATACAACCTCAATGTGTGTAAATATGTTGACATGTCTCATTATCAAGTGTTTTATTAGTTTGCCTTTTATTGTATGTACTACTTACGTAGAATTTTGAACACGTACAGTATACATGGAAATGGGCCCTGACCTGGTGCGGACTGCAGCCATGAAGCTTTGTTGACAAAACATCTAAAATGATAACAATGGTAATTGTTTTAACTTAGCCTTAGTGAAATATGGTTCTTGTTTCCTAATCAAATGAGTCAGTCAGAATGTTGGCAAAGACGCAACCATAACTTTTGCAGAAGTTTTGCAAATAACGCTTGGGTATTAAATTAAGTTATATCAGCTCTGTGGAATCAGAATTAGGGATTGCCCAGATGCTCAATGCTAGACCGTGATCCCTGCTCCTAAATAAATAAAGAACCTGCCCGTTCCTTAGAGCCTCTTCTGCTTTTAATTAGTGACTTCTATAATCGAAAGAATCGCCGCAATTTTTCAATTTAAAATGATGCCGGTCAAGTGCGAGTCACGTTCCAAGGATGCCGTACGAAATTGGGTTCAGGAACGAACTTTTGCTAACAATAATATCTACTGATTACATAGACTTAAGTTTGATTTTTGCACATATTCAAGACGTTATAGACCTGAATAGTATGAATTTCAACTTGATACCTCCATGCATTCCTGATGTAGGTAAAGGTCTTGAGAGACATTAAGAAAGACAGACAGACAGACGGACAGACAGATGGACAACGAAATGATCCTATATGAGTTCCAGTTTTATCCTTTTGAGGTACGGATCCCTTAAAAGAATGAATTTTTATAAAATTATGAGTGGCGGAAACGCCAATGTCAAGTTTTACAAGAGATTCTATAATACCACAGTGAAGTTAGCTACGTCTGTTTTATTCGTAATCTGTGTGTTTGCCCCCACAAGATGTACCAAATCTGTAAAATGGCTAAAATAGGAACTGCGGTTGTCACTGTCAAAGGTTTTATTGCATATTATAACAATATTTACGGTACGGTGGCATCATCCTTCACTTCACGTTGGTACGACTATTATATATCCATAGTTCTTTTTTTAATGTGGTGGTGCCTGGTGGTGGTTCTGTCGAATTCGGACCGTTTAAAACTGCACAGTCGCCTCAGGCCATCAGCTGCCGGGGGTGAGATAGCATTTGACATATTTCTCGCGCACCCCGACTGACCCAGGGCCATAGAAAGCCCAGGTGTGTAAATCCATAATCCTACCAATAAATCTTTGAACTAAGGTGGCGTTACCGCTTCAGTGTTGTTAATTGACTATGATAAGCAATAAAATCGGGAAGTTAGGAAAAAAAATATTGTAAGTAGAAATCCATTTTTCACATACGCAAAATTTGTAATCTCATCTAGTTATCTCACCAGTCTCCAAAAATCACCTATTGTTCTTCGCGTGGTTCTACGGAATTACTGATTAGATTTTATGGCTAAAGAAGGTCGTATACCTGTCGGCTAACATTTAGCTTAATTTAAATTGTAATCCATACTTCCACATTTGAATAAAGGTCTATCTAATATTAGCTGTACTGTAAATAGAGACTTATTATAGTAAACTTTCACAGATTTGTTAGCTGTGTTTTTTGGTAAAGCTATCGGTAAAAAGTCATGGCGTAAACTGAGATACAGAAAAACTTGCTTTACGCAGGATTCATATTTTTTATTATAATTATGTAAATAATAAATAAAAACTGGGTTGAAGGTTAAGATTTAAAGAGATCAGGCACAGATTACATAATAAAGTCTAAGGTGTTATTTTTGAATCATAATGTTAAACGCAAGTTTCAGATTACTTTTTAAGGAAATATGAGGAACCTGTTTTGTATATTTCGTTTTGACACTGTTTACAAAGAACAAGTGACATTAGACTTGGTAAAAAATGTGCCAAAAATTTCTCACAGGGAAATGAAATTTAGAATGATATATTTCTATTACCTTTTACTGATTTTTGTAAATATTGTGTTTAATAATGCAAATGCAACATTTAGCCGCCATCAAATTAATAGCAGACAGGAAAGCTACTATGTTAATATGTTAGTACCCTTCTATAAAATTATTGTATAATTTGATTTTGACGGTACTATTTAGGTTATAAATAGTACCGTAAAAAGTAATAGATGTGCTATTGTAATCAACTTGCACTTCTTCTATCGTGGTGATGGCGCCTCGACTCTCAGGTTATATTCTCCCAGTGTGCTGCTACGTAAATGGCGTTCTCGGAGGACAAGAAGTACCTAATCATACCCTGCTAGGCTACGTCCAAAGTTTACATTTTAGAGCTCGGGATCCGTTTATTATTTTTAATTGATTTGTTGACTTTTACGAGAGTGACTGCGTCTAACCACTCAACTCCAAGAGTAAAGCACCAGATCACATAATACTTAAATAACAAAACTCAACAAAAGCTGTGACATCGCAGCGTGCGAAAATCATTACAATAACTTAGAAAATATAATAAAAGAAATTACGAACACGTCGTATGTGACTGAACCTTCTTGATATCGTCTCAAAGAAAAACACCAAGGAATGTGCGAAATCGTCGATCGTTAAACAGTTCAAGAATATGATAGATAACATATTGAAATATCTAATAAAGCAACATTTTTGCACTTTTGCTTACATAGGTACCTACTTTCCAAAACAATCATAATTTGTATAACAACGAGAAAGTTATCAATCATTTATTTGAAACTATAAAAGCTACGTATAGTAGCTACAATATTTTAATAATATAAAAACTTCGCAACCGTATAACCTGGGTGTAAAATAAATATAAAATAAATAATTCCACCAAATCCACCCAGAAAAAGGGCCTAATAATTCTGCAAATTTATAAAGATGCCATTTATTATTATTGGCTTTTGACATTTGGGAATATGAGGTGGAATCAAAATTGAATTTTAACTATCTTATAAATTAGCACTTTACAAACAGATGAAGTACATCCTCTGATCATGTTTATCATTTTCAGATGTGGTTCCCGTGCGATTCAACTTGTGGGTAATGCTGTTCACAAGCTGTTGGGTGGTGTACATGCTGCGAGTCAATATAAGTCTTAACCTCATCGCTATGGTTCCTCAAACGCCAAGCAATACATCGTGAGTTTCTTTTTATGCGTGTACTATTATCATCTAATTCGTGAATGTAGCTTACAATTTCATATAAAATTTGATACAAAAGTAGTTGTCCGATTTTAGGACTATTTTAAATGACATTGGAATCCAGTGGTCTTCTCATTTATGGATGATCAGTTTAGTTATAAAATAAAATAAATAAAAAATAAAAATATTTATTTGACTCCAATGGTTATTTACAAAGTGTTTACAAACAATGCTGTGCTAATATATTTTTACAAATCAAGTCGATACTGATTCTCAAACTAGGCAAAAACCTGTATCTTGAGAAACAGTGCTCTTTTAACTATTTGTGACATTTTAGGACACAGTGATTCTAATTACAGGAGTTCTTCTATAAGGTAAGTTTACAATCATACAATATACTATAAGTCATTACATTTCCTCCTAAGTAACTTCGTGTTGTGTATGTGGGAGTGTAATGTACGAGTGTAGTGTATATATACGTTATGTGAGTGTTGTGTGATGTACCTATATCTTTATGTATGTGTTCTTATGTGCGTACGGTTTTGTAAGTTAGTACTTTAAGTTTTCAATCCAGAAATTTTAACATTGCTTCAGTACCATCATAGTCATATTGAAGTAACCAGCTGGTAGCTATGCTCTTTACCTCATGACGATTTAGACCCACAATGTTCTTATTCTTGTGGAGCAAGTTGTATACCTTACAGCCCAAACTTTTAAATTGGCGCCTAGCGAAAGCTGTCCTACTGCGAACCACTGGGCACACGGATCTTTTGCTGCGTTTATTGCCGGGTTCTGGAGGAGTAACGCTGCGGTGGACCTTAATGATGGATTTGAGCACAAAAAGTTGCCTCACAGTGAGAACTTGATTGTCAGTGTATAGTTGAGCAGTAGGGTATCTTATTGGCTTCTTATTTAAGACTTTGAGCACGGCTCTCTGAGCTCTCTCAACTTCCAGAAGTTCCTTCTTACTGGCAACCCCCCAAACTGGGATACAGTATTGCATGACAGATTGACAGAGGGCGATGTAGACCATTTTTAATTTTTGTTGAGTGGCTGTGTCACGCAGAGCTTTAAAAGGATAAATAAGCTTTCTGGTTCTGGCTTTTATCGTAGCAATCTGAATATCCCATGAGAGCCTACTATCTATTTGTACTCCAAGGTATTTTGCATTAGAGGCTCGAGTTATTTCCAGGCAATCACAATCTATATCTAGGGTGCATGTATGTGCTTTTATAGCGTAGTTATTAGGTGGAGTATTGAGTTTAGAAATGGAGAAAGGGACAAAGAGAGTTTTACTCAAGTTGATCGTGAGTAAGTTTTTAGAAAGCCAGATCATTACCAATCTAAGGGAGCTTTCCGCTCTTTCCTTCACTACCTGCCAGTTTGAGCCCCATACAACTAGTGCAGTATCATCCGCGTAAGTGAAGGTTCTTGTATAAGGGAGAACCATGGTACAGAGATCATTTACATAGATCTGGAACAACGTAGGGCCCAAAATACTCCCCTGTGGGACGCCAGTAGTAACAGCAACCTCATCGCTCAAGTCATTTCCTATTTTCACCCTCTGTTTTCTATTATTTAGGTAATTACCAAAAATCTTGAGAGGAAGACCACGTATCCCTAGCTTTTCCATTTTGTCCAGCAAAATTGGCGCAGAGACTGTGTCGAACGCTTTGGAAATGTCTAAAAAGATGCACAGACACCTGTTGTTGGAGTCCAAGTTCTTGACAACTTCGCTAGTCAAATCAATCACGGCATCTTCAGTGGAAATACCTGAACGAAACCCGTACTGATTTTTAGCCAGAATATCAAATGTTTCTAGGTAATTTTTAAGTGCTTCGTTGAGAATTTTTTCCAGAATTTTCGACATTGCAGAGAGAATAGAAATAGGTCTATAGTTGTCGACGCAGTCCCTGCCCCCACTCTTGTGGACCGGATGTATGATGGCCTTCTTAAACACCTCCGGGAACACACCCGAACTTATAGCAAGGTTGCAGATGTGAGTTATTGGGGGGATAAGTTTTTCTTTGCAGAGCTTTAGAACACGAGCTGGTATACCATCCCACCCAGTAGCACAATTTTGCCTTAATTGAGAGATTATGGTTTCAACGTCAGCCTCAGTCACCTCCAATAACACCATTGATGTAAGTGTATTTACAGGTGAAAAGAAACGCAAAGGGCCGCTGTCATCCGGAGCAAAAGGTGTAATTTTTTCGGCTAATTTCGTTCCAGTAGATGAAAAGAAGACGCATACGTCATTTACAGATTGTTTATGATCGCTGTTGGTACTTAGGAGCTCCAAGGGACAATCGTGGTTCTTTAGAGTACCCATGATACCCTTAATTGCATCCCAGAGGGCTTTTATGTTAGAACCTGCCTCGTCAATCAGGTTCTTGTTATATTTTAATTTGAGTTCTCGAATGAGGCGATTGCAGTAATTACGATACCGGGTATACGTTATTTTGAGAGTCATGTTGTCAGGAGATTTTCTGCTTTTAATGTGCAATCTATCTCGGTTTCTGATGCATCGAACAAGACCTGGGGTCATCCACGGCTTCAAAATCCTTTGTTTTCTAGAAATTTGTTTAACGCTTGTGTACTTGGAAATGACTGTTGACAGTGTTGAATAGAGGCAGTTAGCAGCGGTATTTGTATCACCCATTTGAATAATATGAGAGAAGTTAGTCATTTCGATTTCAGTTTTTATTTCCATTAAGTTGATGGTACTTTTAGTCTGACAAATTTTAGAATTAGGTTTGGTTTGATCTAGAAAAAGAGCTATGGGTTTGTGATCAGTTGTGTAGGATTCTAAGACTAAGGTAATAGACGTGAGGTTTGTTTTAATAAAAAAGTGATCTATGCATCTTTGACTAGTTCTCGTAGGGTAGGTATGAGTAGGGAACAAGCCATGGGATTTACAGAGTTTGGATGAAATAATGGAAGTAGAATTTACCCAAATCCTAATTCTAATTTTGGAAGTACATTTAATATTTGATTGACAATACATTATACATTTTTGCACATGAGCGCTTTACCAATTGCATAAATGATTGATAAAGAATTCGTTTTTTAGTTTCATAATACTAAGTTGAATTTGCATTACGATAGTGATCTCTAAATAATTTTTCTTAATCTTGTGTTTGCAATAGCTTAGAAACTGTTGTCATTTAGTTTTATTGTACCTATAGACACACTTGTAATACATGTTTCTTTACGCTCCCGAAAACCAAAACAGACCATACTCTTAATGATTCTATGGGCATTATGGTTATGGTAGGTAACGGTTCCTATTACAAAATTTTGTAAGCATCCGCGTCACTTTTTGTTCATAATTTGTTTCGTTTTTATCGACATTTGTACTTTATTGTTGTTCTCTAAGTCACGCTATACCAACGGAGTAAAAAATATCACACAGTCATAGCTTTGTCAAAGAACCTTTATGAAACTGAATTCATTAATGTTTTGTATGTTCCATCTTATGTTAATATTCATATATTTTTTACATAAATGAGGTACCAACACATATTTAACATAATAATATATTGTTACTTGTTACAATAATTTGGATAACTTTATTCAATTTAGTATCTTTAACCCTGTATTGAGACTTGGAATATTCTTAATTTTGATTTCCAAAAACAGTTCATTCATGACATGTAATATCTGAAATTATTTGCCAAACCAAATCTAAACCATATTTCTTAAAAGTGTTATTGACAGATTTTTCCATAAGTTTTTCTTGTTATATTTTTTATGTTTAAGATTACCATCAGTCACGCAAGTCACTACCGTAACTAATGTGTGCTATTCTACGTTTTTATCAGATTGCGGTCTCAATGTGGATCCAAGGATGACATTATAGGAAATGACACTTTGCTTCGTCAGGACAGTGCTGACGTCAAAGCGGCACCTATAAAGGTAATTAAAAACATCATTTTTAATTATCATGATACCTATCTGTGACACCTGTGTAGTGTATCGGTAGAGTGTTCGACTACCAAGTCAGTGGTCGCAAGTTCAATTCTCACTCAGTACAAATGTTTGCATGAATAAATATATATATTAATATTAGTTTGATAATTTCTATGTAGGTATAAAATGTACATATTTACTTAAATTTATCTAAATATCTTTATCCCCATTCTAGAACCCAGTCATGACTAGTTGCTAAATTCCCATTCATTACTATTATATTAATATGTCAAATATGTTTTAGAACTTGTTTAGTACATGTAGGTTTAATACTACTATAATATTTTTTTAGGTTCCAGGCGGAGCGTCATTTAACTGGACCACAGAACAGCAAGCTTTGATACTGGGCTCATATTTTTGGTGCTATCCTCTCACGTCGCTAGCCGGTGGCATGGCTTCTGAACGCTGGGGACCTCGTTATGTTGTCCTAGTGACATCCTTCGCTAGTGCCTTACTCACAGCCATAAGCCCTCTTGCAGCAAAATTGGGTTATATAGCTTTAGTTGTTGTAAGATTCTTCTTAGGATTTGCTGGGGTAAGTAAACAGTTACAGTATAGGCATGCTTTGATATTGATAATTTTAATGATATACAGCATAAAGATCGGCCAAAGTCGTGAAATTGTACTTTGGCTGCGCAGAAAGGTCTCTTTGTGTGGTTGTGCGGGACGCGAAAACCAATGTGCGCAAAATTAATCAAGCACGGGTTCAAAGGCTCGCGTCACTGACAGTTCAGTCCTTTTATTGGTTTTTTGATTAACCTGTGAAGTGCACAAGCGTGAACTTTCTCCCACGTTGTTGACTTTAGTTTAGAATGTTTACCGTTTTCATTGCCTTCTTTTCGTCGAAGAAGAATGCATTGGATATCCTAGTTCTTGGAGGAGGTTATGGGGCATTTGTAATCACGTTATAACCCTTTGGAATCACATAACAAGGAAAAAATTGGGATGGACGGCGACCCGCCAGCGAGAGGAACCGCGGGGCTCAGTGTGTCTACAAAAAAGTTATGATGAGTCACACATATTCATAGTGTAGATTTATTACTTTAACGCGGTCAAACGGTCGGCGCTAGGAAACGAGATTTAAGACATCTTTCTTTTTAATTTCGGTAATTTTCCATAGCATCTTTCGAAGATGCATTAATTATTCTACCTGTCATGAGGATAGAGAATAATTAAGCGGTCAAATGGAAACAAACTGAACTCAGAGAAAGTAGGTGACAGTAGGTACCTAGTCAATGTTTTTTCCTTGTTTGGTGACCATATGTAAGAGTGATAAAAAATATTATAATTTACTTATAGGAACTGCCTAGTTGATCCGTGTCATACGTAAGTTTGTGTTTATGTCTGCAAGTTATCATGATGGGTTCAATTCTCGGGTCGGTCAAAACATTTGTGAGCTTTTTGTCACGAAATACCCAGTGGCAATAGGTTCACCCTTTATAGAAAAGAATATTGACAAATGGGAGTACACCCCTTCGGGCACAAACCTACTCGTACATGAGCGTCAATATATTTAATATAAAGAAATGAAATTACGTATCATTTCCTTAATAAAGAAAAAACGTTTAGCCTTGATTGAAACTACAATGTGTTATTTATGAGTAGACTGTAAAATGAGATGTGTAGATACTATTATTTGTTTCAGGGTTTCATTTACCCAGCTCTTCACGTGCTAGTAGCCCGGTGGGCTCCTCCAGCTGAAAAGGGCAAGTTCGTAAGCGCTATGATGGGCGGAACCTTGGGTACGGTAGTCACATGGTCTCTAACTGGACCCCTAATGGAAAAGTTTGGATGGGCATCAGCTTTTTATGTCCCTAGTGCTCTAACTTTGGTCTGGTGTGGATTTTGGTGGTATTTGGTAGCTGATACGCCGTCAGAACACCCAAGAATTACAGAATCAGAGAGGAAATATATTTTGGAGGCATTAGGAGACAAGGTTCAAAAATCGAAGGTGGGTAAATATTGTATGTCATTATTACAGCCTTTTTTTTTTTTTTTATACAACTTAGTTGGCAGACAAGCACACGGCCCACCTGATGGAAAATAGTTACCGTGGCCTATGGACGTCTGTAGCACCAGAGGAGTCACAGTCGCGCTGCCAACCCTGTAAGTATAGAGTTTCTGTGCCGTCAGTAGAAGACAAAGCAGGACAAGCCTTTAGTCTTCCCACTGACAGCACAAATTCTCCAGTGAGCTCTGGCTACCCTACTCACCGCTGGGAACACAACACGAAGTTATTATAACCGCGGTATTCTGTAGGGCGGAGGTACTTCCCCAGTCGGCCTGCTCAATCGGGCGGAAATACCGCCGTGTCCTACCTCCTTTATCCTAGCCTTTATGAGACTCGTACAACCATGCTACATTTGGAATTGAAATCATTTGTTTGATTTACACACATGCATGATAATTGACAAACATATCATCTGAATTATTTATTTTTAAAAAACCCATTACATCATTTGAGATGCTTGCAATGTGCGTTTGGTTTAGGTTAATTAGAAAAGGAAATTCTTTAAAAAAATGTTTTTATTTTATTTTCAGGGTTTGCCACCATTCAAGAGCATTGTGACGTCATTACCATTTTTGGCTATGATTATCCTTCATTACGGAAATCTTTGGGGCTTATACTTTATAATGACAGTTGGACCTAAATTTGTTTCAAGCGTATTGGGCTTCGAACTATCAGCAGCTGGTGTGATATCAGCCTTACCGTACTTAGCAAGATTATTCTTAGCAACTATATTTGGAGTGGTCGGTGACTTCATACTGGCAAGGAAACTTATGTCTACGACATTCATTAGGAAATTCTTTTGCCTTTTCTCCCACATCCTTCCTGGTATTTTACTGGTTTTGTTAGTTTACGCTGGATGTTCTACAACATTGTCAGTAACGCTGATTACTATGTCTATGGGCTTCAACGGTGCGGCTACGTTGACTAATCTACAGAACCATCAAGACTTGGCACCTAACTATGCAGGCACTTTGTATGGAATAGCAAACTGTGTAGGAAGCACAGCTGGATTCTTTACACCTATGATAACAGCATATTTCACAAGTTCAGGAGTAAGTATTCGTTCCATTAATTTCATTTGATTTCCAAAACCCAAATTGACATTACATAACATAAACAGAAACTCACGCCTATATCCCCGAAGGTGTAGGCAGAGGTGCTAGCACCCACATTTCGCCAGTTTATGTTTAGGCTCCAATGGTGGCGAGCCTATTACCATTAACAGGGCACTTATAAACCTGCGATAAATACACACATAACTTCGAAAAGCATTGAAAAGTCATTGGCGTGTGCCATGATAAAACCTGGGATCGAACCCGAGACCTCGTCTCAGCAGTCCAGTACCCATACCATTAGGCTACCGCCGTTCGAATTGGTCCAAATTAAATGGTTTATTAATCTAGTTCTGTCTCATTCAAGATTGTAATATATTTTCTAGCGTTTAATTAATAATAATGGGTTGAATCTTCATATACGTTAATTAATATATAACGTTTTCTTGTTTACAGAATAGTTTCGAGAGTTGGCGTCCAGTCTTTTTCCTCGGTGCTTCAGTGTATGTGATATCAGCGTTGTTTTTCATATTTTTCGGTACTGGTAATATTCAAGCATGGAATTTTGCACCGAGTGACAAAGATATCAAAGAGGATAGAACCAATGGAGATCTGAAGGAACTGAGTAATTCAAAAATTAAGAATGGCGACGCAAAGGACATGAAAGAAACACCACTCAATGTTGCCACTTAAATGAGATTCGTTATTATAACGTCAGGCATGACCTATTTATTGAGTTATTATAGTTCAAACATCGACAATACTTCGATGCCACTATATATCTTCTGAAGATATTATACAAAATGTGATAATGAAGTTCTCATCTGTATTATATTTAAAAGAGACTCGCCACTTAATTGTAGTGGTGTTAATGTATTAAAATATGTTTTAATGAGTACTGTAACTTCGTAGAAATGCTGGTCATAAAATGCGGGTTTCACTTATAAAACTACAGTTTAAAAGGTTGTGAGCCTTGCTCTATTTAATTTCTTATTCTATCATGACATGACGTAAATAAATGAAAGTAATTAAAACGATAAAATTATCTAGCCATTAACGTATTGTGGAGAATAAAATACGACGACGAAAATTCAATGCATCATTACGAACTTAATAAATAATTAACGAAACGCTTATCCTAAGCATATTAAACTTATTAATTTTAATAATTTTAGTTATTGAGGCCTACAGAAGTAAGATTGACAAAAAAATGTGCATTCTATTCAAAAAATTGACTAGGTTTATTGTGATTGGGAAAATAATTGCTGTGATTTTGTATAAAAATTGTATTGATAGTGGAAGTTTTGTCACGTTCTGGGAAACCCAGTGGTATTATAACATGTATTTTTAGTTTATTAGTATGGTAAAGGGTTCTCGCACTGGTTCTGTTGCGTATCCTAAACTAAACTCATACAGCAGTATTATGGCCATGCATGGCAAGCTACTGGTTTTTAATCACGCCTATTGTAAGTACGATGACCCTAAGCAACAATCAAGATGTCTTTATATAGCTATTCCATTATTTATTTCATGTTTCTCGGTCATCATCATCATCATTGTTCATTACTTTAAGAAACCATTACCATTAGTTCTGAAATTATACTTGCTTTTTTGCGCGTTACGGCGTTATGTATTAAAATTACTATAAGTTGAAACAAGTTGGAAGTTTCTTGTTTTGCATTATGTTTAATAACTTAAGACTAACGGAGTAGCACAAAATGACAGCCAAAGACTTGGGAGTATCTCAGATGACCAATGTAAAAATATATTTTAGAACTAGGTACCTAAGTAAGATTTTTTGTTGTGTTGCGCTCATATTCGTGTGATACTATCAATTGGCTTAAAATGTCACTGTATATTAAATTTTTGATTAGCTTAATATTAATTATGTATTTATATTAGACATTAAAAATTGATTGTCTTAATTTAATGAAATGTTAATCATAAAATAAATGTGACCACGTGTAAAGTCGAGAACTAGTTTTATTTTAAATCGGAGGTTTTGAATTTAGATGTGCCCCGACCGGAATTTTTATTTTATTTTTTCGTGACTTATAAATCCACAATGAGTATTTATTTCTTATAGGCCAAGTTGGTTTACCTACTACATCTATGCTGTTCCGGATATAGGTAAGGCACACAGTGTTAACAATGCAATCACTGCGTTCACCTGAAGACTGATTAAAATAATTAAAAGTACCATACAATATCGTTTTATGGTAGGTAGATGCTGCTTTGCTACTTCCAGTGTTATTAAAGTTCTAAAATGATTTTATCGAGTGTCTTCTTGTATGCAATTTGAATTGCTCAGAATTTGGATGGAGAAAGCAGGGAATCTGGTAGGTACCGTAGCGCATATTGGGAGTGGTCTATGTAGTGTAGTGGATGTTGATGAATTGATTTTTTGCAATTTTGCAGACTTGCCTTCGTTGTGTCCGAGGGCTAGGTGTGCAGTTTTTCAGACCTTTAACGGTTTATTCCCTTAAGATACACTTTTTGTAAATCTCCGCTTTTGTTCCCTTTAGATACACTATCGTCCAGTACAGGCAAATAAAATTCCATTTAAATACGTATCTAGTATTCCTATCTAGCATATACGATACAGGCAGCGGGAGCGACGAAGGATCGCGAGCTAAGCTTCCCGCGTACGAAAGCAACTCAGGTGTCGGAGGTCGCGTACCTCCCCGTTTCCGGGGACGAGTTGGGGACTCTGCAGTCCCCACACCCGAGGAGAGGGCCAGATCGTGAGAGATGGCCCTGGGTTGGCCGGGGTGCGAGGGATATGTCTGTCAACCTCCCCTTCGGCAACCAATGTGACCCACAGGCGGCGTGCGTTTTAGTCGGTTCGTGTCCGACATAACCTCTTCTACCGGCTCCGGTGGGGGGGGGGCTATCCGTTGGGATATTGCGCACGTAAAAAAAAAACATATACGATATACAGTTAGGATAACGTAATTTAGTTTGCTTTGCTCTGGGCCTGAGGTCACCGAGATATTCGTGGCCCAAATCAACCTCACCTAGCAATACAAATTATTCTTTAACTTTCTAAGAAGTTCTTGACTTCATCACTAAATTTCTCCACAATTCACATTCGCAATTCACATTACCCTCATTATTCAGATGTTTTGCCGTTTTACTTGAGGGTAATTTTAGTTTCATCCAACAAGTACCACTTATGTACTGGAGACTAGTACCTACTGGCTTCGCACGGGTGCCATTTGGATACCCGCGTTCTTCAAAGATTTATTTAGGATTATACACACATCAACAAAGTCTAGGGAACAAGGACATTTCTAGTTTTTATTTAAAAACCCTTTCTTGTAATAGTGAGTGTTTTATATCAATAGAAGGGTATTTTTATACCGTTTTTAATTTTAATTTTAACAAAAACATTTTCATACCAATTTTTTTTTTTTTTAAGAAAGAATTGAATAGTGCCAATATACATACAACCTTCTATGATTAGGCACAAAAATAACGAGGTAGTAAGAAATACAGTAAGTAACCGTACTTTAAACGTTTTTAAGTTTTCTGTAGGACCTCCTAAAGCATTAGCAACAGCTCGACAACGGCGTGGCATACTTAGTATGAGATTGTCAATCATCATCTGTGGAATATGGCTCCATACACTGCGAAGGTGTAAAAAAAGTTGTTCTTCAGTGTTCAGATTTTCCAAAGAATCACTGAAAGCTCTTCTCCCAAGCAAATCCCAGGCATGCTCTATGGGATTGAGGTCGGCAGACTGAGCAGGCCATTCCAACGTCGTCATATTGTGCTCGCTTAACGCATTGACCACTACCCTCGCGGTGTGTGACCGTGCATTATCTTGCATGAACATAAAATCTTGACTGAACTGCTGTCGATGAGGGATTACCATGGAGTGTATAACCTCCTGAATGTATTGGTTTGCATTCAAATTGCCCCGTATCCAAACGAGGTCGGTCCTTCCACCAAGGCGAATTTCAGCCCATACCATGATTGTTCCACCTTGGTAAGGATGAACTTCTTGCGGATTCTGGAGACGACTCCGACGTCCAGGAACTCGCCATATACGCACTCTTCTCGAATCAGGATGAAAACCGAAGCAAGATTCGTCGGAAAACAGAACCCGTGCCCATTGATGGTCGGTCCACTGTAAATGTGCGTTAGCCCACAATAAGCGACGACCTCGATTTCCACGTCGAAGAGCTGGAACCCTAAGCGGTCTGCGAGCATAAAGATTGGCTTCGTGTAGTCTTGTTCTGACAGTTTGATCGCTAATAACCACTTGATGCTGAGACTGGAGGCCTGCGACCAACTGACGAGCAGTAATCGTGGGTTGCCGCCTTGCGGAATTTTGCAAGAAACAATCTTGTCGCGGGGTAGTAACCCTATTTCGTCCCCTGTGACGTTCGGCAACATCCCCTGTAGACCTGTAGCGTGCCCATAATCTGCAAATTACGCTTGGTTGGGTGTTGACAGCATCCGCTACGTCGCGTTGAGTTCGTCCAGCTTGCAGCATACCAACAGCCCTTAAAATCTCTTCGCGACTTAAATGACGACGTGACATGATGACTACAGTCACAAAAATGCACAAACCATACGTAAAAGACGTATTATTGATAATAAACGTTATTTACAATCAAAAAAAATAATTTTTATTTTGCCTCAGAGAAACTGCACAATCAAACACTTTTAAAAGATTTCCCTCCATATTCGAAAATCATTACTTATTTAAATTTATTTTTAAATTTCGAACAACTCTGTAATCTACTTAATTCTATTTTTATTTATTTGCTGCCAGTTATTTGCAAGACAAGATTTATACGAAAAAAAATAATTGGGGTCATCTTGTTCCCTAGACTTTGTTGAGGTGTTTATTATACCTGCATATAAATCTTTTCTGCACACTAAACTTGGCACACTTTAAAGGAATCGTGGCGTAGCAATAGGCTGTGCACCATTGTGTGAATAACTGAATATCTACGTGCTGATGACCTACAGCTGCATACTTGCATATTAGAGAGCATGGCACATCACAGGCCACTGTTTACTGGGAATATATAACAGTGCATGGGGCTCAAATAAGATCTCCAGGTTAGGTCCACCTTCTAAATAACGAACGAGCTTATAGCGTATGCTTTCCTCTCGGAGTTGAGTAGTCAGATAGTAGGCTTTCCCAAAATCAAAGTTGAGGTTCACAAATATGGACATGGTTTGATTCTATGTGGCTACGGCTATGGTGTCAGTGTCATAATGCATAATAATTAGGCTTAGTAATGTATAAAATTAAGATTCGCGTGATAGTAAGTTATATAATAAACTTGTTTCCAAACTTTTGATATATAGGAAGGTATATAATTCTTCATGAATAAAATATTTATTTTAGGTCGGAATAATGATATTCCTGGGGTATTTTTTAATATACATTGTTCGTAATAACCTAAGTGTGCACATAATCGACATGGCGCAGCTAGATAAGAGAGAATTGCTACTTAAGCACTATAATCACTCCCTTCCCACAGAGTTATATAGCAGCAGAGCAGGGGTAAGATCATCCATAAAGTAATAATACAACCAATTACCTACATCCATCGTACTAGCTGGCATACATCTTGGTTGGAGATGCTATTAGTCAAGAGTTCAAAACGTTCATAGGCCTTCCGGATTGGTGGAAATTAGACGAAGATATTTAGTTGAATCGTGTAATATTGGTGTGCGTGTTACAACTTTTTGAATTATTTCAATTATATCTACAAGTGATTGTTAAATAAACAATTATTATAATTAAACTTGAAATTAGGTTTGGTTTCATAAAAGTACACAACACTGTAGAAATGAAAGGTCTGTTCAGTGTTTAGTTCTTGTTTAATATAGCATAATATTTGCCCAATTACATTCAGCACCTATTTTCTCTCACAATCCGATAAGTAAACCCATTATTATTATTTCTCCACTTAACGATCTTCCAACTCAGTGAACAGCAAAATACTTTATCCTTTTGTTCTTTGTTGGCCGAGTACGCCTACCTACTCATTACAAATAAAACCAAGTGCTTTACGGTAATAAGTACCCTTAATTACTCAAGTATCCAGACGGCGGCATTTTTCAAACGTTGAGCAGTGTGCGGTGTGTAGAAATAAGGGTTTACATAGGTCTACTCCATATTTCGTTAGAAAGAGCTGTCCTAAATCTGTTGGAAAAACTTAAACGCAGCGTTAGTGAACAATTTTGTCCTTATTTTCTATGTAAAAAACTAACAATATTCACGTGGGAAGTTATCTGCGTGCTCTAATTTAATAAGCTTCAAATATTTTTCCAGATGATCGACTTAGTGAGTTGGGATTGCATGAAAATGGGCAAATTATTTGCTGCTTATCACATAGGATTTTGCGTTTGCTTCCCCTTATTTCACACTCTCGGGGGTAGGTAAGAAGTTGGTAAGCTATTTAATTGACGACAGTAAAGAAAGAGAGCCTGTTTTGTAAAACTTTGCATTAACTTATCTATTATCTGTTCTGTGGCATTATACCAATGATCAAGTCCATAATTTGGCCAGTCACTGATCTAAAGCTATCTGAGCTATCTTGTAACTTCTTAATTGCCCCAGTCGAATACCAGTTACTTCATGAAACAAGTACAGTTAAATGATTATTTTCTCAAATAAATAATTGCCACTGCCGAAAATGTGATTTATGGTGTTACATTGCAAATCATATTTTCAGCATCGGTACCGCTCCTAGAACAATCTAATTTTAGTCTGCCTGTTTGTCTGCAAGTTATTGTGTGTGTGTGTAAATGCTGCAAAGATTCATTTATAGTCAACGTGTAATTGGTTCATTAAAGTAAAGATCTAGAGCTATACAGTTAGTTGCTGGTATTGCTATTCTAGGTTAGGTCCTACGTGGGTGGTGGGAATTGCTGGAATGATATCAGGAGTACTTTGCTGCCTCACCCCAGCATCTGCTTATTACAACTTTTGGCTGCTTTTTACGGTCCGCATCATCAAAGGCTTTTGCGCTGTTAGTATTAAATTTTGATTCAATGTTATAGTACCTAGGTATACTTTTGTTTTGCTTATTATTCCAAAAATAATTTTACGCACTCATATTCTTTCTTAATTCTGTTTTTTTGTGACACCGACTGTCGTTTCGCTCCTATTCTCGAAATAATTCTACAAAAAATAAAATAGAGACTAGCAAATAGCGCAAATACACCAATTTAACTAGTAAGTATATTTTTGAGCCATTTGGAGTCGAAACGTTGGGTCCGTGGGGTCCAAGTGCGCGCTATACCTACTTACAATGAAATAGCGACCAATCGATACCTTTGTCGATGCCAAAGAATTGGCATCGCCATTCAACTTGGTAATACCACCAGCCTTTTAGGCACGGTACCAGTAGAGATCGATGGGGAGGAATTATTCGATACCTAAAGTTGCAGTCTCTCTCTCTTTTTCTTTATTTCATTTTTGTATATATTGCATATTTAGCATAGTTTTGTATATATATTTTATAAAAAATGGCATATATTTTCTCTGTGCATTCTCTATAAATAATAGCATATAAAATAGAGTGCTTTCCAATATTGACATTATTTCAGTATTATAATAAACGGGATATTTAGGTACCATGTTTCATTGTTTTGAGTTTCCGATATTTCGGCGCTGTTGCAAGCACCATGATTACGGAGGAACTGGAGTAGTGGCGGTGAACAGAGAAAACGTTTTCTCCTAGGAGTAATTATATCGATCTACCCTCTTTCGACTTTTACTACGCGTATCTGCACTACTATTGGTTTCACTCTCACTACAAACTCGAACCCGATCTCGATCACGTTTGATATTTGTTTTAATATCTTTAATGTCTTATTCACTAGTTATTTCTCACTTTAACTAAGTTGCTTCTTTTTCATCCTAACGTTAATCCAAATTGCATCCGAAGCTTTTACCTCGGAAGAGGTCTACTTTATCCACTATAATTTTTTAACTAAGCTTAATATAATGTACCTCTTCAATATTTTTTCATTTGTGCCAGGGAGCGATGCAACCAAATATGGTACAAGTATTGACAAATTGGGTACCACCTATAGAACGGAATCATTTCATGTGGGCCTACTGTGGTAAGTTTATAACTATTGCAGTGTTTACAGAGCAAACATTTTCGTTTTAAGGATCACGGTTGTTCTCTCTAAAAATCTTATACCTAACCGAAAAAGTTTTCCCAATACCTAAATTCAGGGCCCGTGTAATGATCTCTTAAAATAGATCAATATGAACGGTTGTTATAATCAATAGTTTTGTAATCTCCTATAAATATATAGGATTACAAAATTAGATTATTATTTTTGCAGTTGGTAGAATGACAACCGTTATATTATTTAGCTGTTTTTTTTTAAGAATATTAGAACCGAAATTACTAATATTCCTACACAAGCAATTTAGCTGAGCTGGAGGGGCCAGCTAAGCTAAATTGCTTGTGTTAGGAGTGGGTTCACATCGGTAGTGTAATGTCCAGGATTCGAACCCGAGACCTCTCGATCGTAAGGCCAACTCCTTAACCACTAAGCTACCGATGCTTCATCATGTTGAGTATTATGATGATGATGGTAGACCTCCTGGTCGTCGAGTCCCGGACCTTGCACAGTAGGTAACAAAGACTTTTTTCTAAGAAGCGTAACCAGGAATAAGTGTGTGTAGTCTAGTGTGTGTATCTCTACGTAATATCATCTGTGGTAGAATTAACCAGTTGGTAGGTACTAAGCATTAATTCTATGTGTTTTTGCAACTAGGCTTCACCACGGGCACTTTCTTCACGTTTATTATATGTGCCGCAATTCACTATTACTCGCACTGGCCGCTTGGATTCTATTTAGCTGGTAGTCTGCAGATACTATGGGCGATTGGGTGGGTATTTATTATCACCGACGTACCTAGAAAGCATCTCTATATATCTGAAAAGGAACTGGCTTATTTAATCAATGCAATTGGGACTAACTTTAGTATGAAAGTAAGTAAATTCAGTGTTTATTCAGTTTTTGATACGGAAATATACTATGTTTATTTTTATCAGCAATGTTCTTATTTCCTCATGAAATTTTTACTTTAGTAGACAGAACATTGATAAAGAGAGCCTCATACAAAAGCAATAACTGGTTTTGTTGTATATTTTTAGTTAACAAATTCACAAACGCCATGGAAATTAATACTGAGATCTGTGCCCTTTTGGGCACTTTGTATTCTTAACTTTGGATATACTTGGATGATTATTGCATTGTGCATTTATGGACCACTATATTATACAAAGGTGGCAAGATACAATATTTATTCCGTTAGTACAATTTACTCTTATGGATTTCATATATGCTCTTCACTAACAAGCTTTTATGCGAATCATGCGAGAAGACTTGAAAAGGACTGGAAGCGTTATGCCTTATGCATTCTACAATATTCTACAACATTCTACACAACGCTATCTAGACCCATGGTAAGCATAGTTTAACTAGCTTGTGTTATGGAATCTAGAATACGGATAAATATACTTAAATACTATTTTTTTGTAAATACATACATATTATACATAGAAACACCCAGACCAATGCAAATACCCATATTCATGCATACAAATATTTGCACTGAGCGGGGATCGAACCCGCGTAGCGGTCGCGTTCACTACTGCCACGTCACAGAGGCTGTCTTATGCATGATTGTAGTTAGTGATCTTTTTTTATTTACCTATCTAAAACCTACCTAATTAGTTACGGTCTTTATTGTAATCTTGTAGGCATCAGCGCTTACATCGATACCGTTTTTGTTCCGTTTACTGCTGGGATCGCTCCTAATTCACGTTGTTCATCACTACAAACATAATCTACCGGCACAACGGATCGCAAATGTCAGAAAATATTTCATTATCCTATGTAAGTTATTAAAAATACATGTGTTCTAACTTCTCCCATTGCATGTAACAGTTTAGAATTCAGGATTTTTCTTTTATTTAAACTAGATAGCATACATACATACGTATAATCACGCCTTTATCCCCGGAGGGTTAGGCAGAGGTGAATTATCACCCACATTTGACCAATAATTGTATTCGGTCCCACGTAATAGGGGGTGAGCCAATTGCCGTATTTCGGGCACTATTGTTGACTCGAGCTATGCATCTGAGGCTGAGTCTGGGCTGTATATATCTGTCCGATGTTAAACAGCCCTATCCCTTAGTCGCCTTGTACGACACCGCATGGGAAGAGATGGGGTGGTCCAAATTCTACTCTGCCGGGAACCTCGCGGAGGATAGGTACATCTAAATGGGTACTATGTTTTTGGAGAGATTTGATCCCAATGATTGACCTTATTGATTCATGCCATAAAAATACAGAATGTTATGCTTTAGGATTTTAGCAGGTTAAATAATCAAATTTTTGAATGCAGATTTGTTTCTTTTTAAAAATGCAGTTATGTTTCCTTTGGGTAAAATATCCTATATCCAGTAGTCAGAGTACTTTCCCTCCTGATAGTGTTATAAAATTGCACCATGCATGTATCTCTACTCGATTATTTTGTGTACAGACTTAAGAAATGTATTAGTTTTGATGAATAAATTCTGTTTGCTCAGCGCACGTGATCCCTGGTTTAATCCTCATTATAACTTGGTTTATTCCTGTGATACCTGGACCTATCCTATTAAGTGTTGCAGTGAGTCTAACAGCAGCTGGATTAGATCTAACATTGGACCTTTGCCACGTATGTTAAAAGTAACATTTTTAAATATTTCAATAAGCTTAGATTTTTCAAATAAATGGATCTTCATGCTCTACAGATATTGTGGGAAACCACAGGAAAGAAAAGATCCTCTATAAGTTAAGTATATCCGTTTTATCAGGAATATCCTGTTCAGTTATTCCGGTCATAACCTGATTCTAAGGCAATACTATAATCAGTTCGTTTTTGGTCGGTTCGAATCCGACATATTCAAATTCAATATCCCATTACTTCCGGTGAGTTAAAACCCGAAAGGATTTCCTACAAAAACGACCCACAGGTGACGTGCGTTTTAGTCGGTTCGAGTCCGACATAACCTCTTCCACTGGCTCCGGTGGGTGGGTATCCGTGGGGATTATGCGCACGTAACAAAAAAAAAGCTTTCTTTTTGCTACTACTGCAAGGCTTTTTATTAGATATCAATTTCAGGACCTGACACCTACGTTCATGAATTCGATTAACACGGTCATAAAAATTATTGGAAACACGTCAGGTATTATAATATCACTGTGTGTTGGACAAGTAACACAAAAGTATAAGGTATTTTTCGTGTAATAATTACCTTAACTTCTCAGTGTTTACTAAATTAAACTGAATAACTTATTGCATAGGCTTCTTTTTCAGAATGTACCGTCTGTTTGGAAGCACATTTGGTGCTTTCACGCTACTGTTTTATTCTTGAGCGGATGTATATTCTTGGTACTGGGTGAAACCCACGTGCAGTCATGGAATTTTACGCGAAGTGTTAGGTAGGTTTACAGAAATTTGTTAAAATATGAAATGGCATTGCCGTGAGTTATTTATGAAATTAATGCGTAGTCAAGTAGATATATGCTTGAATAAATTTATGTTATTTTACAGACGTCGTAAGTATCTAAAGCAGCCATCAACAGCGATGTCCGATATTACAGAAGTTGACGAAGACATGTCTTCACTTAAAATCACGCAAGCAATAAATTTACATTGATATCCACTAAAAATGTTTTATATCTTCCGTCAGAGCTGACAAAATACATAGGTACTTTAAAATCTAAATCCCAAGTTATTTAAAATACAAAATACATTTAAATAACACATTTAAAATATAAAATACAAAATACAGTTTTATAGCATTTTTTAATTGAAATACAAATTACAAAATAAGTCATTGTTATGTCGGATACGAACCGAGTTAAACGCACATCGTCTGTGTGTCTTCTTTTTTCTTTACCTTTTTGAAGAATATTAGCAACCGAAATTACTAATATACCCTTTAATCCTGGATGGGCTAAGACTCACCTAATTGCTTATGTTAGGAGTCACGTCGATAGTATAATGGTCCGGATTCCATCACGGGACCTTTCGATCGTACGGCCGACTACTTAACCATTAAACTACCGATGCTTTTAAGGGTTGCCGGAGGTGAGATTGACCTAGACATATCTCGCGCACCCCGGACGACCCAGAGTCTGATCACTTTAGAGCTGGTCATGTAGCTCCAGGGTATGGAAAGGCGCGTATTGTGCTGCCGCCTCGGTTTGCTTCTGCTAAGTCATCAGGCGATTACATCCGTCACCCCCAACCCTGCGCTCATGGGTGCCCAGGCCTACTTCTCTTCACGGTGGCAGCCCAAGCACAACGCTCGCCTCGACGTCTCTCACCCCGGGCAATTGGTGAGCGTGTGCAGTCTTGAGTCCTCGCTTGCATCGTGATGACACTCGGACGTTAGATCTTTACGGATCCGAATCAGAAAATCCCCGAGGCATCCGTGTTCGATGATAACTTGCGTCAGCCACTCCCCCATGATGGGTCTTACCGCGGCTATCCTTTCGTGAACACTACATTTTTAAATGTAGGTACTGTCAGACAAATAGCCACTTGTTGGAGAATAAATAAAACGTTCTAAACAAACAATTTTTCTTTTTTCATTCATACCACTTACGAGGCAGACAACACACGGCCGTGATTGAAAGTGGTTACCGTGGCCTATTTCTGCAGGTCCTGATGAGCATAAACTTGTATTTAATTGTATGAACGCATTTTTATATTTGGAAAGCGCTCAAAAATTAAAAGCTGTTTGCTCCTATCATATATATAACGAGCTGATCAACTACAACTCCATTTTAGATGTCTGTGATTGATCAATTCCTCTGATCTCAAAAACCATTAAAAATCATTTTCATTAGTGCTAGTTTCTAACTGAAGATTAAGTGTATTTTAATGTTTAAATGTATTTTGTAGCGTTATTTGAAATACTAATTACAAAATACCTCGACGTTAGGTATTTAAAATACCTACGAATTTAAAATTACATTTTGAGCAAGTACCTATTTGAAATACAAATACCTACCAAATACTTATTTGTATTTCAATTACGTATTTTAATTAAAAGTTATTCAAATACTGTCCAACTCTGTCTTACGTATAGTGTTTATACTAGTTTTAACATACACGGGTCTGATACCTGGTACGTCCCTAATTGAAACCATGTGTATACCTAAAGGTAGTGTAACTACCTTTAGGTATACTATATAATCAGCGTCAAAACGATCTTCACTACAAGTCTAAAAATGATCAAACGCAAATCATACTGTTTTAGTGATATTTTCAATTATATTATTGTCCTAATTAAAAAAGGTATGTACCATTTGATATTTGGTCACAATCTGTCAAGATTAAGGAGGAAGACCATTTAGAGGGACAATTATTTTGAGTACGTACCTACCTACTTTGTTCGTCAAGATCAATCTGATGCTGACTGTACCTATTAATGGTTTCAATTAGGGACGTGCCATTAAAGTTCGATTGACATAAACGTGTGCGTCAAATATTTGCATAGGAGTGCGATAAAATGACGAGCCATGTGGTTAACTAAGTACCTACCTACATAGTTAGATATTTATCCCCAGTGGCGTCCAATGCATTCATTTCTTTGTCCATATGTTGCTCATGTTGCACACGACCTATGTATAGACCACGGTAACCACTTTCCATCAGGTAGCTTGTCTGCCACCTAAGTGGTATAAAAATAATATACCTATGAAGTGGGTACTTATTTAGGCTGGTATTGGTAGATATTAAGATACTTAGTATAATATTAGGTATAGGTAAAGAATGTTTTAGCACGTAGGTAGCTCTAGTTCGATAAGTATACCTACCACAGAACAGAAAGTTCCACTTCGACTCATATCGTTATGAAGGAAGTAAGTAATTCTATCCACGACGTTAAGTAGGTACCGTACCACGTGCAATGGTATTTGATTAAGCATGACGACCTTTATGCCTAGTCTCTACTACTACTAGTCTAACTACTCAAGATTCCAAAATGGTATGATATTCTAAGGGACTCATGGCTACGTGATAACTGAATATGTTTCTGATGAGTGACATATATTTATAACAACTAGTCTAACTACAAAACTCGCTAAAATATCATCAGAGGGATGTGGAGGTCAGGTAGCAGTCGCTTCACGGATAAAATATCGAAGTTCAGCCGCGACGCAGTTAGACTGGAAATGGTGAACCCCAGAATCCGAAGTAAAAGTTTCGGATACGATCAGAATTGACACAAGGATGATGATGAACAGTTAATCGTAGTGGTGCCACTCTCAATTGCCACGACTTTCTTGACCATTCTTGACCAATAATTATTTACCTACTATTTTTGTAATTTCACTACGTAGTATTTTATATATCGTTAAGAAAGTCATGATAGTTGAGGGTGGCGCTGCAATGATTAACCTGGTATCCCTGTAATACTTCGACTGAACAGTTTTGATCTTTTGTTTTTTTACAGCATAATTTCATTGTGATACCCTACTCTGTTGTTGGATGAAAAGAAATTCAGTAGAAACGTATATGATGTACGAAGCACCTACATCAAAACAGGAATTGATATCTGACAACTCGATTTGGCAGTGGTTGACTGTTGCAAAATAAGGAAAAATATTAGTTTCTCATGACTTTCTTGACACGCCATACTTGCTCTGTGTTTTCAAGCACCTTTTATCACATTGTAGATATCCGTGCTCGAGGAAATGTCAATCCTGTATGTTATCTTATCTGTGGTCTGTTGATATTTTTGGTGACAAAGTTGCTAGCTCAGGAATTTTCTCCTAAAAATAAGGTGTAAAAAGTGAATTGTGAGATTTTTAGGTGGCTTGATTTAGAGGTTTTTAAGAATTTTTCCAAAAATTTTGCCTGGCTCTCATGCCAATGCTGTGGACAGATTTTTTTATCCCAAGGATAACTTAATCTAGGCAAATAAATAATTTTTGGACCTAGTGGCCCTTGGCGACATTTAGGATATGATGATATAAGTATGAACCATCTAAAATGATAAGTTTTCAGATGTATGATTTTACATTTTTTTTAATTTGAAATAGTCAACGTTCGAAATTGTGACAATTCCAAGACGGATTTTAGGATTTTAATTTTCAGAAGCTGGTAACATTTCTGACAAATGTCAATTGTATCATTCATCCTTGTATTTTGTGATTTTGTCTTATTCTTGTCTTTGGTTTGCTTGAATGCTTGAAATAATTGTTTGGTTGGGTTACATTATTATTTATTTATCGTTATAAGTTACAGACTACAGTTTGCTTATTTGGCAAGTGATTGAAAATATATTTACTGTGTATTTAACGAGACAATGCACAGCTTAGTGGAATATTTCGCCGAACATGAAAGTTATAGATGTGGTTATTGTAAAAGCCCAAATACTAATTTTAGTCACGGCAAGTGTTATCAAATATGCGTAAATTTTGAATATGATGTTATTGTAACATTACCTTATATTACGTCATTTACATTTTTAGGTATGTGGACTCATGCACTAACTGTAACTGATTATCAAGATCTGATCGACAGGGGTTGGAGACGATCAGGAAAATATTGTTATAAACCTACAATGGATGTAACCTGTTGCCCTATGTACACTATACGGTTTGTTATACTTGTATGTCTAATGAAAGCAAGTAATTAAAAATAGTAACATATATAATCACGCCTTTATCCCTGGCGGGATAGGCAGAGGTGAATTAAAAAAATAGTAACAAGCTCAATTTATATGCTAAAAGATATAATTAAGTAAAAATACAATTTATAACAGTGTAAAAATGAATAAAGAGAAATAATAATTATCATTCACGGCTCTTTGGGAAGTGGAATCTAATAAGAATTTTTTTGTTAATTAGCCATATTAGCAATATGCACAATTTAAAATTTTTACTGAAGAATTTAATTTGTTAAGTTGGTTTTGAGTGCATGACCAAGAGAATTAGGTTATTAACCTGCAAGTTTTCTGCAAAATATATATAATAAATACTGTCCTTTAAACAATAATTATTTGTTCAGATGCCGATCTCAACAATTCAAACCGTCAAAATCTCAAAAGAAAGTGTTGAAGCGGTTCAACAAGTTTTTAGTCGGTCAAGATATGTCATCAACAACAGAAGGAGAAAGAAAAATGTCCACTTGCAGTAGTGGCAGTGAAGTTTTAGGGGAAGGATTTGATGAGGGTGGGGAACAATATGTTGAAACTATGAGAGAGCATCAGGATATTAATTTGGAGACTTTCCATAATAGCAAAACTTTAGATGTATCAGGTGATGATGCTCAAGGTACTATTTTACTTTTCGTAACTCTATTTAAATACATTAGGGCTTCATCAAATACTTTAGAACCCAACCCTGTGAACCCAATTGTTATGTCGTAGTGTGTTTTGTATGGCAACCTTTATCTACAACAAGATACCTGCGAAGATCCGTTTAGAAAATGTTACCGTATTTAGGTGTAAGGTAATAAAAACTTTAGCAGATAAGGCTTACTATACCATTGACGAATTCCTCAATGATAATTCTCTCGCATGACATTGTAAAGTGATCAATATTTATATGAATGTTAATGTAAATTTAATTTGTACACCATATTCCATGGTAGGACATAGTGCACTTTAATGTAACCTAGAATAAGTACTGTACACAAACCTATGATCCGCAAATAAATAAATTGAATTGAATTGAAACCTGCTGATTGAGAGAGGATGATTACAAGAGTGGGAAGATTATCATACAAATAGTAATTTATTTCACTGCGGGGACATAGGAGGCCGGACAGTGGTTTATCTGCTTGTTAAATAGTAATGATTAATTTTTTTTAATAACAATTTCAATGATAATATAATCTCATGGTTTTGAGTGCAACAATATGGTTGCCATAAAAATGCTATCCATTCTAAAGCTTATTACCTATTATATGATATTACTGATGTTTATCTCAAGCAATTTAGCATCGCTTTTTGGGGTGAGAATGTTAGTAATTTTTGTTTGAGAATGTATTTCAAAGTGAAAGTTAAGGAATCCTGAATAGTAAAAAACATGTTACATTTTAATTAAACTTGATGTGAAGGCAGGTTCCTAGTGATAAACTATAACGTAAAAACATTGCTATGCATATTAAATTATCAATCTTATCAGTGTAATGTTTAAAATTTTACATTACTATGTTCTTAATTTACAGATAAGAGTGCAATAGTAGGCTGTGTTATAGAAAAAGAGCAAAGTGGGTCTGAAGCTGTTCTGGGTATCATTAAAAAAGGTTTGTGGTATTTATATACTATTCACATTGTGCATCAAATAATGTGACAGTGAGCACATGTATGTATTTTGAAACTTTAAAAACGTTAATAATTTTGTTTTTTTATGTAGTTGTTTATTTGTATTATTGCATATAAAAATAAGTGTAAAGGTTCCATATCAGCACCTGCAGGTTCTCTGGTAATTAAAAAGTAGCGGTGTATATTCTGTTAATTGAACAATTTGGATGTACAGGGGTCTACCCGGGTGTACAAAGATCCTACTATCACCTATGAAACCCAAGCCAATTGCTTTTCTCAAATGGCTAGGTTTGTGTCACTGCCATCTGTGCTCCTGGTGACTCAAAAAGTTATAGTCAACATACTAATAAAAACTATAAGTGCACACTCACCCCTTTACCCCCGCTGGTATCCCACCCCCTCCTTTCCAGGGTTCGATGGGACACCGTGCTTCCCACACCCAAGGGGACCATCTTAAAAAAAGTCTTAAATATGGCCCAAGGTTAGCCTGGTGCAAAGAAAATACTTTTTTGAAAATACTTTGGGTTACCTGACCAGTAATTTAGACTTGAGGCGGTGGTTAGTTAATTTCTGTGTTCATATTCTAGTATCATATATGTCACTACCTTAAATAACTAACTTTTTATAGAACAGTGGAAAATACACCAAAAGCTAACAGAATGATTTGCAGATGCTGGACCAGATCCTAATAAAGCACCATGTAAAAAAGCTAAACTGCTACGACGAGAGAGGAGGCTTGAGAAACTTCGAGAAAAGGGTGTTGACGTAGTTCTTGCGGCCAATGCCAACAAAAACATCGAGAAACAAATTGAAGACTTCATAAATGACTTACCTGACAATGTCAAGCATAAACTAGAGGTGCTGTTCAATCACAATTTTTTTTCATAAACCATTGTTCGTTTTTTATTAACATGGTATTACTGATTACTGGGTATTACCAGAGTAATATGGCTAATTTGGATAACTGTCTTTGTGCAATTGATGGGAACATAAAATAGTACACTTAATTGACAAAAAATATTTAGGAAAAACTGACTTCAAAAAACCAAGAAACTAAAAATAAAGTTTAAACTATTGCACAATCAATTTTGCTTAGTTGGATGGGTTAGAAGGAATATTAGTAATTGCGGTTGCTAATATTCTTTAAAATAGACATTGCAGTAACAATGCGCTTGATGGCCTTAAATGCATTTGGTCTCTTTACTCACTGTGTTCCTAATTTCTTTTACTTGTAGATAAAATTAGTAAGGACGGCACCACCTAGTCCCGAGTGGTTAGCAACGAGTAAGCAAACTCACGAAGTGTATGTCAAGTATCAGACCACCATTCACAACGATAAACCTGATAAATGTACGGAGCCAAAGTTTAGGGACTTCCTAGTACAAAGTCCACTTATAGTGAGTATGGTCATATTTATTTTATTTTTATCTATGTCCTTTTGATTTTGAACTTAATTTGCAATGGGAATAATCAGTCAAGCTTTACATTTATTTGCCACGTATAATAAAACTTATAATAACCTTAATTCAACTATTATCGTCATTTTTAACTCGGTGCGCTTTGACGCGAATATTTGAGATTAGAAGGGTATGGCTGAACGAGAAACCCGCCAAGCCCTTCCTTCTTTGATTACTTGTGATATCGCAAAAAAAAAATAGAAATCTCGCATAGCGATATACTTCACATGTCTCATATTAATCCACGCCTTTTTTGTAGGAGGAGTATAAAGAGAATGGACCTGCTTGTGGCTACGGTTCCTTCCACCAGCAGTACTGGCTGGATGGTAAACTAATAGCCGTTGGAGTGATAGATATACTGCCGAAGTGCGTGTCATCTGTTTACTTCTTCTATGACCCACAGTATATGAATTTGACTTTAGGAACTTATGGCGCTTTAAGGTAAGGACCTTCCTCTCCGTTACATCTTAGTAATTTTGTTTACTACTTAGGTGGCAGATAAACATACGGCCCACCTGATGGAAAGTGGTTACCGTGGTCTATGGACGTGTGTAATACCAGTCACATTCGCGCTGCTGATCCTTTAAGCATAGTGTTTCTGTGCCATCAGTGTAGTAGAATTTTTTTAGTTACTACCGAACAGAAATTACTAGTATTCCTTCTAAACCCTCCCGCTCAAAAGTGCTTGTGCAAGGGAGTGGGTTCGCAGCGTTAGAATAATATAGCGTTAGAATAATAGTTAGAATTGATTTAAAAATAGTGTGGGAAGTGTAATCTATTAAGAATTATTTGTTTTAAGTGAACACTTGAAGTAAAATGAAGCAGATCCCTATCTGCTTTCCTATTCCTTCATAGTTGGATTTAAATGGTTTTTATGAAAGTGTTCTTTTCTTCGGGTAGGGAGGTCAGATGGCAGTATCTGATCTCCCAACCCGGAGAACATGGTCTGCGTCGAGTCTTGTCTGTCAATAATAATCAGCTGGCATAAAAATTTTGATGAGGCCCCATACACCCAATTGCGTAAAGTTCCACGTGAAAGTTTATTTTTTTTAAGTCTGAGAGCAGGTACAGAATTTTCACGAAGGCGAAGTCGCTAAATATAAAATATATGAAAATATTTATTTTATTTTCTTTGCAGAGAGATCGAGTTCACAAGACACATGCATTCTCTGTGTCCGCAAATCGAATACTACTACATGGGCTACTACATTCATTCCTGTCGCAAGATGAGATACAAAGGCAACTTCCACCCGTCAGACTTATTGTGCCCAGAAACATACAAATGGTTCCCATTAGTAGACTGTATTCCTAAGTTAGAAGCATCACCGTATTCGAGGCTTGATCCCGATATTGATAGCGTAGATGATAATTTACCTAAAGAAAGTGATTTGAATTATATACCGGTGTGGGTGAACGGCGTAGTGATGTTGTATAAGGCGTACAAAAGGCACGCTGGTAAGAAAAATGTGAAGAATAGCGATGAGGTTCTAGAATATTCGCACTTAGTCGGTACTAAGGCGTCTAAGAGTTTAATTTTAGTTCGATAATGGTACCGATTCTGATGTGTCTCTTTAGCTAGATGAAAAATCTCTCTATCTATATAAACCTGTCAAAGCGACATAGATCGCAAAGTATAAGTACTTCTAAATTCATGTTTAATGGCATCACCTTAAAGTTTAAATTTGTACCGATGCCAAATTTATCGAAATGAATTTGAGCTCAGGTTAGAGAGATGCACAACAGAATCGGCATAACAATGCCAACACCTAGGTTTAAAATAGCTCAATTGATTTGCTTCTCTATTTCTTTAATATTTGAATATATTTTTTTAGTTTAAAATCTAAATGTTGTATGTAATAATACTGTTCCTTTATGATTCTTACCATAGTATTTTATAATATACATTATTAGCATAGATATTACGTATCCTTCTATTTTTCTACATAATTATGTTATTAAGAGTTATGTGCCTATATTCGTAATTTTTTTGCAATTGCAATTTTGCAATAGGTACTGTTATATTGACAATACTGTGGAATTCAACTTTTCTTTTTGCAAATTACATATATTTTCTATTACATTTGGTTGTACCGTAGGAAGCCAAAAGTACGTGATTGCCTCGTAACTTGTCATTTTAGGATTGGTTTCTATAATGTGAAACCTTTCTTTTATTTATTTTTATCCAAAAATGTGCAAGTACAATTTTTAAATATGCCCAATTATATTGAAGTAAAAACAACTACATTTTCTCAAAAGAAAGGCTTTTAGTATATTTAAAAACAATCGACTTATTCCCATGAGGAGCTTAAACAAAAGTGAAACAAGAATAATATTTATTTGTAAACAGTTAGGTACTTTTTGTCTCATATATGGCAATGCCAAATGGTAAGTAGCAGACCTTGTAAAGGGAATGGTTGTCACACACTGCCGGATAGCGTCCTCCGTCATACAGCACATAGTTCAATATATCTCCGATATTACCCACTTTACATTAAATTATCGGACTATGGAAAATAAAATGGACTACTATGTAACATACATACATTTGAAATTTCGGCCTCATTCGAAACAAATCCAAGGTATAGCGTTTAGTTTATGAAATTGATGTCAGACCGATGTCTTCGGGTCCGATTGCGTAATATATGCAGATCTATATATAATAGGTTTTTTCAATCTAAATCAATGTCTACTTATCTATATCATTGCACCGATTGCCCGAAATTTTCATAAATACGTTACATGATAAGCCTACTAGTTAGCCACAGAGAGGCATATTGCTATATAAGTGTTTAACAAACTTGAGCAATTATTTTCTTTTATAATATACTAGTTAATTTCTTTATAGATAGGAAAATTGTATTAAAATATTTTATGTATTAGTTTATATAATAATATTGATGTTAATATACCTACATAATATAAAATCTTGGCAAGTTCTATGTTTATCTTACATTCATTATTTTTTCCATTTTTTTCATTGCTTATAGTATTTCACGTCCTACCCACCTAATCTAAAAACACTTAGATTATGTACTTAATGACATTATGTTTAATTAAATAACTACTAGTCATCGTATTCAGTTATGTGCAAATAGGTTGATTCAGTATATATGTACTAGAATAATGAAAATGTTGTTTTATTTTAAATCCTCTACAAATAGAACTACAGTGCGTCAAGAAATTCGTGAAAATAATGTTTGAGGAACTAATGAATTTTCTTTAAATTTGCAACACTCAACAAACCGATTGTCAGATATCAATTCCTGGTATTGATGTAGGTGCTTCATATATCATTTACGTTTACTGAATTTATTTACATCTGATAACGATAACAGTTAAGGGTGTAAAATTAATCGACATGAGTATAATAGTTGCATGAGACTAGAGAGTATTCAAAGTGTTTCAGGGAAGTACTGTTTTTTTTATAACCCTCGCACCCCGGCCGACCCAGGGCCATCTCTCACGATCTGGCCCTCGCCTCGGGTGTGGGGACTACAAAGTCGCTAACTCTTCCCCGGAAACGGGGAGGCGCGCCACTGCCGCGGCCTGCTTCTGCTAGGGTGACAGGTGGCTCCACCAGCCACCCCCAGGCCTGCGCTCATTGGGGGCGGAGGTCGTTCATCGACCTGCAGGGAAGTACTGTGATATATGGACGAATTTCAAACAAACAAGCTGCTTTTCAATTTGGAAGATGTTTATGACCAAACACCTGCATTTACCGGTACGTACGTTTATTTAAATGTTAAAAACAGCGTGGTAAGTGTAATCTATTAAGAATTATTTGTTTTAAGTGAACACTTTATGTTTCAAAGCATTGTTTAGATATATTGTGGTAATGTTATTTACCTACGATTTGACCAAGTTTTTACTTGACTGACGTTTTAGAACATTCTTGATCCATTTTGCACTACTGAACCACTTCGGCCTTTATTAAGTAATATAAAAATACACAGGTATACATACAGCTGTATTTATTCATTACATTTATATTTGTTTCAGATGTTTTCAAAGCATATTTCAAGACAGTCGGAATACATCGACGAGGAACAAATAAATTACGCAGGAATTCCAAGCAGCATTTCGGGTGTTCAATACTTAGACCGATACATTATTGTAATAAAAGATTACAATTATATTTGTATAACACCTACATCTCTTGCTTTCATTTTTAATACTATTATTAGATCAAAATATGGGTCGTGTTACAGTTTCTCCAGCGATGCCGGATATATCACCGGTATATTGAAGTGTTGAAGTGCTTATACCAGAGCACCACTATGTCGGTCTGAGTCCAGGAACAGAGCACTAAACCAATCCGAATGAAAAGGGGCGTTAGACAGGAAGACGTTATCTCTCCGAAACTAATTCGAAAGTCTTCAAGCTACTGAACTGGAAAGGACGTGGCATCAACATAAACGGCGAGTATATCACTCACCTTCGGTCTGCCGATGATATTTTCATTATGGCAGAGTTGCTGGAAGATTTAAACACTATGCTCGAAGATCTCAATAGAGTATCTATCCCAACAGGTGGGCCTTAAGTTGAATATGGACAAGACAAAGGTTATGTCAAATGTCCATGTTGCGCCTATACCGGTGCATGTTGGGGACTCAGTCTAAGAGGCTATTAACGAGTACGTCTATTTGGGTCAACTGATCCAGGTAGGAAATTCCAGCTTCGAGGACGAGGTACATCGACGAATCCGACTCGGCTGGGCAGCGTTCGGGCTACGAGATTTCTTCTCGTCCGACATACCTCAGTGCATGAACCTACCTATAGTGTCATTTCAAGGGTGCAGACGAGACCGTACCCAATTCGCGATTATGTACGCACCATCAATGGTGCAAACGAAACTAATTTGGGTATTCTCCTGTAGTTAAAATGAATAATTTAACTGAGTTCATTAAATTAAGAAAGGGTAAAAGAGCGGTAAAAGTAGCGTCAGTTCTTATTTTATTGTTTTTTATATTTTTCAACATCCACTCAACACATAATAGTAAATGATTTGACTATTAAATAGGATGCCGTCACAATAAATTATTTCATACTATAATATTATAGTTTCGTTATAACTTACCGTTTTGACGTTTAGTGAAAAGTTACTAATTTGACTAGACTAAACAATGGTTGCGAGTGATATGCCTTGCGAGGGATATACCTGTCAACCTCACCTTCGGCAACCAAAGCGACCCGCAGGCGGCGTGCGTTTTAGTCGGTTCGAGTCCGACATAACCTCTCCCACCGGCTCCGGTGGGGAGGTATACGTGGGGATTTTGCGCAAAAAAAAAAGACTAAACTATGGTCGGCGATGGTCCGCTGCGCGGATGCGTGGGCGGCCGACGCCTCCTACTGCGTGCAAGTAATGCTCGTGAAGGAGGAGACGGGGCGGGAGCGGAGCGGGCGCAATGAAAGATCGCAATCCATGCTGCCCGCGTACGAAGGCAACTTGGGCTGTGGGTGACTGGTGCAGCCGCCTGTCACCCTGCCAGAAGCAGGCAGCGGCGATCCGGGGACGAGTTGGGGACTCTGTAGTCCCCACACACCCGAGGAGAGGGCCAGATCGTGAGAGATGGCTCTGGGTCGGCCGGGGTGCGAGGGATATGCCTGTCAACCTCACCTTCGGCAACCAAAACGACCCACAGGCGGCGTGCGTTTTAGTCGGTTCGAGTCCGATATAACCTCTTCCACCAGCTCCGGTGTGGAGGTATCCGTGGAGATTTTTCGCACGTAAATAAAAAAAACGGCAATGGTGCTTACAGTAGGTGCACCGGGCGCACTTCAAGTCTTATGATTTGTATATGCTTATTATCTGATGAGGCTGCCAAGCTGAGTGCCACCATTGTAACATTACTTAGTGTCTGTATTGGTGACCCTCTTTCCTGAAACTTTATCTTACCGTCAGGTGAGATGAAGTCAAGTTGGCGTGTCCTAGATAAAAATAAATGAACTCGAAACATAGATCCCGCTTATGTCAACTTCATTCATTATACTATGATGAGATAAACAGATAATCTAATCAAGATAACACACGATGTACTCTCGTTTGTACTACCTTTCTGTCTATTTTATGCTGACGTAACGCGGGTAGGTATGTTTGCCAATCTAATCTTACAGTTTTCTTATCAATCTTTCAATGTCAAACATTGGAATATCCTGTGTTTGACAACAATCCAATTCAAATAGCTATATCTATCTGTCTATTTTATCAGATATGATCTCTCATATCTGTTAACATGGCATCAAACTCCATACCCTCGGATGGAATTTGATGCCATAATACTCGCCCTTGAGATTTAATTTATACGCCATATGTCTAAGATAACAGAAAACAACAAATAAATACTTATTCTGTTACTAAACCGACAGCTCGCAGAATGAGCAATCTAAAGTGGGAGTGGGCTGGCCACGTTTGTCGAAGGACCGACGGCCGTTCGACGATTCCAATAGTGGAGACCACGAGAAGGCAAACAGAAGGTAGGCCCACCCCCTGGACAGATGAACTGACGACCTGAAAAAGTTGGCTGGGACAGACTGGATGCGGAGGCGCAGAGGATCGGATGAAATGGTGCACATTGGTAGACACCTATGTCCAGCAGAGGACTGAGGTGAGCTAATAGAGGTACTTAAAAAACTCATATTAGATTCAAAAACAGTCTAAGGTAGCGATACCTATGTATCAACATGTTTGCACTGAATGGGAATCGACCCGCGACCTCTGAATTAGTAGACGATTACTATCTATCCAAAAAAATAAGGGGGTTGAAAAAAATCACGGGAAATATCATTACCTACCTCCCTCATCTTATTACCCCACAAAAAAGATGAAGGATTCCATTACTTGCTTTGCGATAAACCTACTTACAAAAACTCTAACAACAGATATATTTATAGGCACCAGGATTTTGTCCCGTTCCAGAACTGGTCTTAAACTAATGATTGTGAATGCGCTCTGTTCACATGTTAAAACGAAGAAAAAGCATGCAACATTGCAAACGGCTCGAGAGCAATGGCTCGTTATTTGATCCCTGCGATAGCCCGGTAATGGGGTTTTGTTTTCGTTACATTACTATTTGCGAGCTATACTTAAGTGTGCTTTTAGAGTTAATTGTTAGTTAATAATGGTTAGAATAAATTACTCTATTTTTATTATTCTGGATAATGAACATTACCTTAATATTCTGCGTTGTGATGGTGTCCAAGCTAAAATATTTCGTAGCTAAGTATTAAGTATAGGTACATACTTCCATTACAGGGTGTTGTCATGAGACGACAACACCTATAACAAAGTCCGGCTGAGCGATCCTGTAGAGGACTTCTCGGAAGTCTACCCATAGCACCGTAGAGGGCAGGTCCTCGCTGACGCCCCCTAACCTCCGCCCAGATGACATAAGATCAGCTGAGCCGAAGTGCGGAGAAAACGCCTTATTATATAACCTTACGTATAGGTTATTGAGATCCTAGGGGGCGGTGTGCTGTTTTATACGGTTTGGGTCCGACATAACCAACTTCAATGGCTGACGGAGGTGGTATACTTGGAGATTTCCGCACGAAAAGAAGTACTTACCTATAAATGTACATACACACATATAATATCCCCGGAGGGTTAGTCAGAGGTTAATTGATACCGACATTACACCAATCATTGAATTCGGCCCCACGTAATAGGGGATGAGCCTATTGTCGTCTTCCGGGCACTATTGTTGACTCAAGCCATGCATCTGAGACTGAGTCTGGGCTGTATATATCTGTATGATGTTAAACAGCCCTATCCCTAAGTTGCCTTGTACGAGTCCGCATGGGAAGAGATCGGGTGGTCCTAATTCTACTCTGCCGGGAACTACGCGGCCTATAAATGTACTTATAACGAAATAATGTTCAGGTATAAAGTCAGCTTCACTCATTGCTAAGTTTTCTTATAGCTAACCCCGGGACTCTACCTACGTAGGAATTATCTACAATATAATTAATGATTCTTGTTACATGAGCGCAAAAAATTTTAAAAATAAGTAAGTAGCTAATTGATAACTGACCTTGCTGAATTTAACTATTCGAATAGGTACATGCGTAGGTACCTATTTGGTAGCTCTTTCTTGGAAAGGCGAAGTTATCGTTAGGAGGATAGATACATACTAGGTAGGTATATCTCAATAGTGTGACTTGCCAAAACTTGCATACCTACCTACCGGTAGGTAGGTATGCAAGTTAAAAAAAAACATATCTTAATTTATTGTAGGTATACAATAAATTAAGATATGTTTTGTTTCAACATTTTAAAAGTCTCTCGATAAAACTCAGACGAAAATAATATACTTGCCATACAGTTAGTAGGATTATATTATATTATCTGTGGTATTAGTATATTGAAATCGGCTAGAGCCTCATTCACCCTGGTGGCCGGAGGAATCTCAT
This sequence comes from Eilema griseolum, assembly GCA_963662185.1. Lineage (NCBI taxonomy): Eukaryota > Metazoa > Arthropoda > Insecta > Lepidoptera > Erebidae > Eilema > Eilema griseolum. The sequence goes on along the minus strand of OY759247.1, from coordinate 13,436,912 downwards.
ACACACAAAGGAAGATTATCATAATATTGTTGGTAAACAAGCTAGCGTTGTTATTGTTTTGTAAGTAGGTAATATATGTTTTACAATGTTAATCATACTGTCTGTAGCTAGGTAGGTATATAAGGTAAATATATGGTTTGTGACTTTTATTACTTTTTTACCATATTCATGTGATGGTAAGAAGTAGGTTATCTATTATCAGTTATTAAGTATATTCTCTAATTATGATTTGAGCCCTTGCGTTAATTCATTGTTTGTGGGCCAACATCTCGGAGTCTACAATAGCGATGCTTAATTTCTGGAGTAAATACAAATTTGTAGAAAATAAAATAAGGGAAGGTGATATCAGGGGAGCGTCGAGGTTACTTTTTAGCAGCGATGTGGTGGCACCTTACTCTCCAGACACGCTCGCGGGTCTGCAGAGTAAGCATCCACCGGCATCAATTGATCTTTCTTTCCCAGAACCACCAAAAGCTGACACAGAATATCTCAGTATTTCTACCAAGGACGTTTTCACAGCCGTTTGCTCCTTCCGGAGTGGATCTGCTGGCGGTCTCGACGGCCTGACCCCCCAGCATCTTAAAGATTTAATGTGCCCGAGCGCTGGGGAGGCTGGTGATGCCCTTCTGAAGGAGTTAACGGCCTTAGTGAACCTAATGCTCTCCGGCAATGTGAACGAAAATATCATTAATATTTTATACGGGGCCAACCTATGTGCTCTGCGCAAGAAGGATGGTGGCATTCGTCCCATTGCCGTAGGAAGCACCTTACGATGTTTGGCAGCCAAAATATGCTGCAAGTACTATAGTACCGAACTTGCAACAAAATTCCAGCCCCTTCAACTCGGTTTCGGTTCGAAAGGGGGCTGTGAGGCTGCCATACACGCTCTTTCGACGTACCTTGGTAGCGGTGAAAGTGAGGTCATTTTGAAGGTTGACCTGAGGAATGCCTCCAATTCAGTGAATAGGGATACCTTGCTGAGCCAAGCAAAATTAGAAACCCCTCATATATATAAATTCCTTTGGCAATGTTATAGACACCCGACGAAATTAGTTTACAAGGATCATCTTTTGGAATCAGCAGTCGGTTGTCAGCAAGGTGACCCTTTGGGACCAGTGATCTTTAGTCTAGCAATACATCCCATCATACAGCAGATAAATTCAAAATTCAACATTTGGTACCTAGACGACGGAACCCTAGGGGGTGATGTGCAAACAGTTTTACAAGATTTAGAACTTTTAAAAAATAAATTTCAATCCATCGGCTTACAACTTAACTCGGACAAATGTGAAATTTTCATCAGCGACACGACAGACAGACCCTCGACTATAGGAAAATTTTACCTCGTAGCTCCAAATATCAAAATTTTGGAGAAAGCTTCACTGCGCCTCCTAGGGTCCCCAGTTTTGGAAGATGGATTTCATACATTTATCGAGGAAAAAATTCAAAATTTTGAATACATCACTGATCATTTGCAAAAAATAAGTGTTCATTCCGCCTTTACTATACTTCGGTTTTGCCTTTTTGTCCCTAATTTTACCCATGCACTTCGGGCATCCCAGTTTTGGCAACATTTGACACTTTTGACAAAAATTGACAACATTCTGCAAAACACACTCAGCACAATTTTAAATGTGGCCTTGAATGACCGAGTCTTGCTCCAAGCGTCCTTACCAGTTCGCTTGGTCTTGGTCTCAGCGTTCGCAAAATTTCAGACGTTAGCCTTCCAGCATTTCTGTCGTCGGTGCACAGCACTGAGGAGTTAACCAGGAAAATTCTCATAAACACACAGGTTAACTCTGAGGTGTCATGTAAGTCCGATGCTATTAATGCTTGGAAGGCTGCTTGTCCCAACACTGAGTTGCCTGGTAACCCTTTCTCCCAGAGACAATGGGATGCGCCGCTCTGCAGGCTGGTAAGAGATACCTTAATACACACATCTTCCCATGTTACAGAACGTGCGCGCCTTCTGGCTGTGGGGGAATGGGAGTCAGGCCTCTGGATTCAGGCACTTCCATCGCCCAACATAGGTACTATGTTGGACGATACTACTTTCCGCCTTGCCACTTGCCTTCGCTTAGGAGCGCCGTGCATTTCTCCGCATCATTGACACTGCGGTGAAGCTGTCGACAGTCTTGGGCACCATGGCCTTTCATGCAGCAGAAGCGCTGGGCGTATACCGCGACACGCCTGCATCAACGACATTATCCGCCGTGCTCTAGCTACCGCTGGCGTGCCAGCCATTCGTGAACCTAAAGGGCTGGTGCGTAGCGATGGCAAGAGACCGTATGGTATGTCGTTGCTACCTTGGAAGATGGGTAGGCCTTTGGTGTGGGACGCTACGTGCGTCGACACTCTTGCGCCTTCACATCTTTCAAGCACAGCAGGGTGTGCCGGTGCTGCTGCTGCATCTGCGGAAAACCTCAAACGGCGCAAATACTGAAACCTGACAGGTGGGGCTCGGAACCATAATGTGTTCCGAGGCCTGACTCCAGAGCAGATCCGCATGGGGGTACTGTACAGGAAGACGGCCAGGAATCCCCACACTTGCCACGTGGTGCTCAGGGTCTCCCCGGAAGTTTATAACCGTGCCTTGGACGTGGGGAGATTGCACATTGACCTTGAACCCATAAGGGTAGCAGATCAATCGCCTTTGGTGCAATGCTCCTCATGCCTAGGGTACGGACACACCAGGAGGCTCTGCAACAGGGATGAGATTAGGTGTAATCACTGTGGCGGGCTCCACATAAGAGCCGAATGCCCTGACTACGCCTCTGGTGCAGAGCCTACCTGCTGCAACTGCCAAAGGGAGAGGCTGAGCGGCACGGGGCATAATGTATTTAGTGACATGTGCCCGGTGAGAGAAAGGTGGGATAACATAGCGAGGACCACCACTCAATACCGGTGCTAACGTTGTCCCCGGGGGTGTGACCCCATACAAGGTGCTACAGGTGAACCTCCAAAGGAGGAAGCTGGCAACCGACGACCTCATACTCGAGGCCTCGAGGCGTAAAGCCACAGTCGCTCTCATTCAAGAGCCCTACGTTGGCAACTCGGCGAAGATGAAGACATACCAGGGCGTCAGGGTCTTCCAGAACACTGGGCAAGGAGGAGGGACTGTGAAGGCGGCTATTGCCGTCTTCGATCCGACTGTCGATATCGTACAGTACCCGCAACTCACCACTAACAACATCGTAGTGGTGGGGATCCGGACCAGTGCCTGGATGATCACGCTGGTATCCTTCTACTTCGAGCCGGAGCCAGTACCACTGGGGCCCCATTTAGAGCGGCTCAAAGAGGTGAGGAGAGGTCTAGGTTCCCAGCTTGCTGTTTTTGGGGGGGACTCAAATGCGCATAGCACCTGGTGGGGTCACAGATTCGAGGACGAAAGGGGCGAGGTATTGAGGGGGGTACTCGCTGAAATGGACCTCCATGTCCTGAATAGTGGAAATATTCCGACTTTCGATACTGTGAGAGGTGGACAAAGGTACTGTAGCTATGTGGATATAACGGCTTGCACCAGCAGCGCGATCGCTTGGATCGACGCTTGGAAGGTTGACTCGAGCCTTACGCCGAGCTCAGACCACACCGGCATAGCTTTCAACCTCAAACTGGCAAAGGCAAAAGGTATGGCCATTAGCCGTACGACTCGCGCCTACAACACCGGTAGGGCCGACTGGGATGCCTTCAGGGCCGGCGTGGCTCGGCAGCTCTCGGATATAGCGATAGGCGACACAAGGCACAACGATGAGCTTGATGCCTTGGCTGAAGCTTATACGAGGGCGGTCGAGGGTGCGTGCGGGGAAAGCATCCCAGTCAAAAAGCCGGGGGGGTTGATCGCTGCGCCGTGGTGGTCGGAAAAACTCGCTAGTCTAAGGAGGGTGATGATCACCTACAAGCGTCGCATCAAGAATGCTGCGCCGATCCGAAGAGAGTGGGTGATAGCGCAGTACCTAGAACGAAAGGAGATGTATGAAAGTGAAGTAAAAATGGCACAGGTCGAAAGTTGGAAGAACTTCTGCGGAAAGCAGGACAGGGAGGGTCTATGGGAGGGAATTTATCGTGTTATCGGGAGGGCCACAGTACGGGAGGAGGATACTCTCCTCACCGCCAATGGTTCTTACCTGGACGCAAAAGGTTCGGTCGAGTTGCTCGCCCGAACCTTCTACCCACAAGACCGGATGGGAGAGGACAACGAGGGGCATCGCAAATTAAGAGAGAAGGCTGAAAAGTTGGATGGAAATGGGGACCATCATGATGATGATCCCCCCTTTACGATGTGCGAACTCTACGATGCCCTTCGAAAGTTCAATCCCAAGAAAGCTCCGGGGGCGGATGGCTTTACAGCCGATGTCTGCATCCACGCCATTGGGGCCGACCCCTTACTCTTTCTGAAGCTGCTGAATCGGTGCCTCGACCACGGCTACTTTCCTAAGATATGGAAGGAAGCTGTGGTTGTGGCACTGAGGAAGCCGGGAAAGGACTCGTACACCGTCCCCAAGTCGTACAGACCTATCGGTCTACTGCCCGTCTTGGGGAAGGTGTACGAGAGGATGCTGGTAGCTCGTCTCAACTTCTACATCCATTCGAAAATCAGCCCCCGCCAGTATGGTTTTATGCCACAGAAAAGCACCGAAGACGCCCTCTATGACCTCATGGGTCACATAAGGGCTAAACTTGATGAAAAGAAGATGGTCCTTATGGTGTCCCTGGACATAGAGGGCGCCTTCGATAGCGCATGGTGGCCAGCCATAAAAGTAAGACTGGCGGAGGAAAAGTGTCCGGCAAATTTGAGACGAGTTATCAGTAGTTACCTTAGCGACAGGAAAGTAAGGGTTAGGTATGCGGGCGAGGAGTGCAGACGCTCTACGGAGAAGGGGTGCGTCCAGGGTTCAATTGGCGGTCCCCTACTGTGGAACCTATTGCTGGGCCCTTTACTACAACAACTGGATGACGGAACGGTTCACGTACAGGCATTCGCGGACGATGTTGTGCTGGTGTTCGATGGGGACAGCGCCTTGGAGATCGAAAGACAGGCCAATGCCCGTCTCGAGCATGTGCGGGAGTGGGGCATCGGAAATAAGCTGAAATTCGCACCGCACAAAACCTGTGCGATGGTAATCACGCGGAGGCTTAAGTACGATGTCCCACGCCTCAGCATGGGCGGGACGGACATTGGACTGTCCGAGGAAATCAAAATCCTGGGGCTCACCATCGACCACAAGCTCACATTCAACACCCACGTCACTAACATATGCAGGAAGGCTATCCGAATATACCATAAGCTGGCGCGGATGGCCCGGATCAGCTGGGGATTACATCCCGAGGTGATCCGGACCATCTATAACGCAGCTGTGGAGCCGACGGTGCTGTATGCGGCCAGTAGCTGGTGTCCTGCGGTGGAGAAGCTTGGTGTTCGGAAGCAGCTGAATGTGGTGCAGCGCGGTTTCGCTCAAAAGCTGTGCAAAAGCTACCGCACGGTCTCTCTACACTCGGGGTTGATCTTGGCTGGGATGCTCCCTCTGGACCTCAGAGTTCGCGAGGTGGCCTCGTTATACGAGGCCAAGAGAGGGGTACCCCAGTCATGGTTGAGAGATAGGGAGATCGAGCGGATGGCCCCAGCTATTGAGGCACCTCACCCCGCGGAGCATATGAACCTGGAGTTCGTAAGTCTGGTAGACGAGGTACAATTTCAGCGCGTACGCAATAATTTGCAAGTACAAATTTACACGGACGGGAGCAAGATTGAGGGCCGTGTCGGCGCCGCGTTATCCATTTGGGATAACGGGACCGAAACAAAGGCCCTCAAACTTGCTCTCTCCCCGTACTGCACCGTCTACCAAGCAGAGCTTCTGGCCATATGCAAAGCGGTCAGTGAGGCCCTCAAGCGAGGCGCGGCCACATTCGGCGTTTTCAGCGACAGCAGAGCCGCACTCATGACGGTCATAAACCGTCACGCCCTCCACCCCCTGGCAATTGAGGCCAGGTCTTCCATCAGGCGGGGATTGACCCAGGGCAAGGAAATATCCCTGTTCTGGGTCAAGGTTCACGCGGGGTTGGAGGGAAATGAGCGAGCGGACCAACTCGCCAAAGAGGCGGCTCTGCGGTCGAAGGTAGCGCCGCACTATGACCTATGCCCGGTCTCATTCGTGAAGCGTGGTCTGCGTCAGGCCACGCTTCGCGAATGGAACGAAAGGTACAGGCTGGGCCACACGGCTTCCGTCACCAAGCTTTTCTTCCCCTGCGCTCTGGAGGCATATAGCATCGTCCGAAACATGGAGATTTCCGGCACCACTACCCAACTCTTGACGGGGCATGGTGGGTTCTCCGAATACTTGGCCCGTTTCAAGTGTAAGGGGGACCCATCATGCGCCTGTGAGCCGGGAGTGGACGAGACGGTCGTCCACCTCCTAGTGGACTGTCCCATCCACGCAAGGGCACGATTTAATCTAGAGCAAAAAATTCGATTAAAAATAATAAATAGCAATCTACCAACTTTGCTCTCCAAGAAGTACAGGCAATACTTTTTGGAATATTGGGAGCGAATTGCGGGCATAGTTCTCAAAAGAAACAGCACTTAAGTTGAACTCAGTCAAATATTTTAAATAAATATACACATGAAGTTCAAAATTAATGGTACAATATGTAAAGAAAGCAGGAAATAAAGGTAATTTTTGTAATAATCCCCCCCCCCCCCCCTACATATTCTTAAAGAATGAAAGGTATGGAATGAATGTGCGAGAAGAATAAATGCGAGAACTAGAGTGACAAAGAGGCCAGAATGAAAGAGAATAGACAAATAGAAAATAGATAATATAGTTAAATAAAAATGAACCCTGCGAGGGTTACCGTGATTAGCAGACTAGTTTAGTAATAATATTTGCGCTCAAATAGGCTCCGACTTCGTGTCAGAGGCGTTAGTATAAAAAAAAAAACAAAAAAAAACAGGCGATTATGACAGGTGATTATGTTTTTGAGCCGTTTGGGGTTGAAACGTTAGGGACATGGGGTCCAAGTGCTCGGTCTCTATATAAAGACTTGGCAAAGCAGCTGATCGACGCTACGCGTGACCAGAAGGCTGGTTATTATCTTGCACTGAGGATAAGCATTGCCATTCAACGTGGCAATGCTGCCAGCCTTCTGGGTACGTTACCTGTCGGTGAGGATGCGGAGGAATTTCATGACGCATTATGTATGTAATTTTTATGTTTATTTTATTTTAGTGTATTTTAGTAGCTATCTAATAATAGTTTTAGTTTTAATTTTCAATTGCATTGTAATAATACTCGTTCTGAATAAATAGCAAATATATAATAGAAAAAAAATAAAAAAAAAGACAAATAAATATTCTAGGACATTCTGCACAGCGCTATCTAGACCCAAAGTGAATATAGTATATCTAGTTTGTATTGTGGATTCTAGAATGCGTCCAGCACGCATTCCCAATAAAGTAAAAAAGGATCACCTAACCTCTTCCCGCAGATGTCGTAGAAGGCGACCTAGGGATTTTTTACCTTTATTTATTTACAGGCCTTTTATCTTAAGACGTATCTACTGTCCTACTGTAATAAATTAGATTGTTTACTAACTAATAAGTAAGTTTACTAAATAATGTATAATGTAATAATTAATTTTTATATATTGGCGTACTCTAATTTCTAAATTATTGTAAATCTAATTTTAAGTGAACTTTATGTTTTTATGAGGAATACAATAAAACACTAATCTTAACTTATTCAAATCGAAATTTCATTCATTAATCTTAACTTAAGTAGAACTATCTTACAACAGAGCCTAAAGCAAAACAACGGATGCGGGAACGGGATCAAAATCCATGCAAGCAACAACTAGTCAATACCCTTAAGTGCTACTGCATTTCAATCGTCATAGATTATCTATAGATCAAAGCTTAGATTGTTTTTATAATTTCCATTGTTAATGATTACAGCTTTTATTGATTAGGTAGCCCAAGATAAGACTAGTATATTACCCTATCACAATCAGTATCAGAATTTCACTCTAAAAGTATCAAACTGTTAGTCCAAAGTTTGGCACATAGAATGACCTACAAAACCGAAGAATCCCGATCTTAGCCGAAGGTAAGATGATAGCCGCATAAACCCAATCTAAAGAAGGCGAAGGACTAAGTGAATGGTGGTCTCCGAGGTGCAAGCCAGAAGGCATTCAATAAGAATTGAATTGAGGTGCAAGCCTGAATTGCAACCGGAAATATCTTTAAGAGATGATGAAGATACTAAAAAAATAACCTTAATACTTTTCTTTCTTTTCTTTCTTTCTAACCTATACATAGGTAACTTTCTCACTGGCAAACTTAACTAAAGAAACTTTATAACTAATAAAGCTATAGAGATTGTTCAAACGCATCACTAAAATAACCAATACGATTTGAATAATGTTTCTTGTATTGCATTTTGATAACCCAACTCTTGGGTAAGGTACCATGCAGGATATTCACCATCACGCTACGATCCTTAGGAGCTAAGCAACAAGAATTGAGACTGAGAACAGAGCGTCAACACGCGAGACATAGCAGGTATTTTATATATTGCAATAACAAGTAATAATTAACATCGACCACAACAAGGTCACAAAGAAGAATTCAACGCGTTATGGTTGAGTGAATATCTTATAAATACATGTTTGCCTCTTAGATAGAGACAATATCTTTCTACTTACTACGATCCTGGCATATGCTTTTCGTTTCTTCTACTTTCAGGATTATTTTCACACATACTCGCTGGTTACGAGTAGATTTCTTTAAAAGAACTTCGATCTGATAGGCATGTGTATCTTTGTGCTTGCGAAATATCGGCAACTCGAAACAATGCAACACGGTAAATATCCCGATTGTTTTGTAACTGATGTGAGTGACCATGATAGTATAAATACCTATATTTTTGGAATTCTTGTTTATTTGTTCGCGATGGACGCATAAAGCATCTTAATTCACTTTTTTTATTAGAAAAGTTTTGGTCAGACTTAAAATCTACTGTATGTCAGATTGCATTGGTCAAATTCAATAAATCGATGATATGACCATAAATATGAGATAACCGACACCCATGCGAGCGGAACTACATGCATTAGTTAGTTAGTATTATATCAGTTACTATTTGGTTATCAACATCTAGGTATGACTGCAGATTATTTAAAACAACAAACACGAGAGCAGATAACGCAAGCATTTGAGGCATCAAAGGTTTAATGTTACGTAGCCAATTGACTATCGGATGTTTTGAAGTGGCACGCGAGGTGAGGGCCTTCGAATGCAGTGTGCGGACTCTGCGGATCTAAAAGCAGGCTGCCGACGACATCGCGAGTGAAGAAGGCAGTCGTGGAAAGACAAGCGCTCGCGCAGCTCGCCAGTTCGCCATAATTCGCAAGGTATCGCGACACGCGTGCGTGCTTACATATCGTGCGGCGGTTTTGTGTTCCTTACGTGTTTCGTGAATATAACAAAATGAAGTTTCACATTAAATTATTTGGTAAGATATATTATTTGTTTTGGGATTATATTGGAACTAAAGGTTTTTAATGTTTTTTTGTGAACGTAATCAGCAGTTGATATTGGTTATGTATGAACGAGAAATAATACTTTTTGCGCATTTCTTTAAATGTTTCTTTTCGTAAGAACACTCTATAGAGTACATATTAGATAACTTCAGTCAGTGAAATCAGTTACCAAGGGGAATAGGGATTATTATAATATGTATTGAATAAAAAATATATACCTACTATCCTTCTGCTATCGTATAATTTAACCTTCATAACTGAAATAATTATAATTAATTTATTACAATTATTTTTCGAAGGTAATTTTGAATCCATAGTAAAATTATAAATATGAAAGTAACTCGATATGTCTCTCTGTTATGGGTTCACGTTTAAGGCACTAAACCGATTCAGATGAAATTTGATGCAGAGATAGATTAGACCTTGAGAAAAGACATAGGCTGTGTTTGGGCGCGATAATCCACATCTATGCAGTTGAAACAGCGGGCTACACTGCTAGTAGTTAAATAAAGAATACCTACTAATTTTGACGTATTGTAAGTACCATTTTAATGGTCTATACTTACAGATTGAATACTGTTTGACTTTGACTAATTAAAAAAATAATGATTACTTGTGTTATATATTGGCAAATGCTTATGTCAAGCAATAGGATTAAGCACATAATATAATTAGCGCCAGCGGCCATTACAACGCTGTGAACTTTTTGCTTTGTCTTGTACAATTTGATGTTATTACCGGTTTTTATGAGTGAGGATGACCTCTTCTGTAATTAATAATGGCGTTGCTCTTGAGTACCTAATAGTAATCTTGTACCTGTTATTAAAATAGCAACTCTTAAACATACTAGCTGGTGCCCGCGACTCTATTCAACTGAATAATTTTCTACGCCGTCTCCTTAATTCCCTCTTATCTTAACTCCCAGCGGTGAGTAGGGTAGCCAGATCTCACTGGAGAATTTGTGCTGTCAGTGGGATGACTAAAGGCTTGTCCTGCTTTGCCCTCTACACTGACGGCACAGAAACTCTATGCTTACAGGGTCGGCAGCGCGAGTGTGGCTTTTCTGGTGTAACACAAGTCCATAGGCCACGGTAACCACTTTCCATCAGTTGGACCGTGCGCTTGTCTGCCACCTAAGTGGTATTAAAAAAAATCTTTCCATAAAAACATTCTACAAAATAAGTTATATATTATAAATAGTGTTTTCTAATGCAAAACACTATCTCGGTGTCGCTAATAGGACGATACCAAGATTGTACAAATATGTACAAAATTGCATATAATAATAATATAGGTTTCCTGAAGATGTCGTTCTTACTAATATAATAAATGTGAAAGTTCGTGATAATGTTTGTATGTTTGTTATTCAATCACGCTCTAGAGGCTTTACGGATCTGTCTAAAATTTGGTAGAGGGATAGATTATCATCACGGTTTGAATGAAAAGCTACGAACAAGAACTAATTATAATAATAAAGAGCAATAATAATTTGACTCACGAGGTGTCGACAAATGAAATGTGGATTCGGATTCTTTTTGTTTTTTTTATCATTGTTCCGATAGTCGATTTGGTTCAAGGACTGGTTGCCAAGAGCCACCAGCAACATCTGAAGAGGCTCGCATTAGACAGTTGGGTCAAGGGTCTGATGCAGAACGCGATACTTCTCGATACGGCATGCGCTGTAAGGACCGGTCGCTTGGTCCCTGTGTCTGATGCCAGTGGAGCACTGTTTTTTATATTTGTAAATATGTTTTTTTTCATAATAGGTATTTAAAAATATTATTTATAAGTTTTAAACGAATAAAGAGGAATTATAACCAAAAGAGTAAAGTTCAGTCAGTCAGATAAACATATTATTCGTTACTTCTATTTTTATAATTATTACTTACAAACAATACTCTTCACTAACGCCACTCTGGACGTGGCCGTTCCTTGAAACATCCAAGATCTTTGTATTACGAGCCACGAATAGTAAAACACTTGATGTTATAATGACAATATTGAATAATTTACAATAATTAATTCAATAATTGTTTTATTTTTTTACATAGTTGAATGGTCGTTAATTGCAGATAAATTGCATACAATGTCCGTTTGCAGTTAAATGTTTTACAAATGAATGGATGAATTATCCATTAAAATTATTACTTGTTTACTGTCTTAGAAACTCTCTGTTAGAAACGTGTGTTAAAATACCTAGGGATTTTTCCTATAAAATATCGGAAGAAGTCAATGCAGGACGAGACTTCAACCCTTGATCCATCCCTTTCCAAGCGGACTGATGGATGACTCGCAACTGCGCGATTTTTAGATCGTGGATTGTCCACTGTGTCCAAGTTTTGGCACAGTAAGTCATAACAGGTAGAACGTCCTAATCACAGACCTTTGTTATAAAATTGATAAACAAATAAATTTACTGGCGTTGCGGTTCATTGAATTTAAACAACATTAGCTCATTTCCCGGAAAAGCCAACATGCCAATCAAAAACAATAAGCATACGCTTTGGAGACTCAACTCAAAACTAAATTACTGAGGTGAATACCGCGGCACTAAATTTTAGAATAACTCCACCTTCCTCGATAATTGATAGATGAAAATCATGCGACTTGCAGCTGTGGGCATTGGCTAGTAATGTAAATACTTGTATCACGTTCGTATTTAAAAAATGAACGATTTTAGGACTTGTAGACGGGTCGGGACCAAATGATATTTGTAAAACATCTTATGCTGAGTTTAGATACATTTAAACAACATTACATTGAGAAAATACGTGATACACTGAATTTTCACTGGCTCTCATTGCGTGTAATACTTGAGATAAATAAAAATACTTTTGATATTCGAATACAGTATCGACTGGTGATTCAAGATCAGGTTCATAACAAGAGTATAAAACCCTAAGAAATTATGGCGCACAATAAATAACTTAACACACAATAACACAAATAAAACCCAAAGTACGGATCTATTGTATATTGAGAAATCTCCTGAAAAGTCCATAAATGTTGTTAATCAATACTTTGCCAATATTGGTAAAACTTTAGCTGATGAAATTATCTTAAACACTTCCCCACAACACACGGAAACTGTTTCACAAAATAGTCAATTATCATCCTTTGCTCTTTTGGAAGCAGATAATAATGAAGTATTTTCTATACTAACTCAGTTAAAGTCAGATAGTGCACCTGGTTGGGATTATATCCCCACTAAATTTCTAAAACAAGCTAGTGGAATAGTTGTGCCCGTAATAACGCATTTGGCTAATTTATGTTTTAAAAAGGGTAAGTTCCCTACACCCCTTAAGGAAGCTGTCGTCACACCTGTATACAAAGGTGGGGATAGAGATAATCCTTGTAATTATAGGCCTATTTCTGTTTTACCATCAATATCTAAAGTCTTAGAAAAATTAATTAACAATCGCCTATTGAAATATCTTGACAATTTTAGTATACTTTCAAAATCACAATTTGGCTTTAGGCGCAAAATTTCTACCGAAGACGCGGTGATAGCACTCACATCACATATCGTCAAACAAGTTGATGCCAATAAAAAATGTCTGGCAGTCTTTCTAGATATAAAAAAGGCATTCGATACCGTTTCTACCACTATCCTAATAAAACGCCTTGAAGAAGTCGGTGTGAGAGGTTTACCTCTAGAATTGCTTACAGACTACCTCAAAGATCGTAAGCAGCGTGTAAAAATTGGCAAATACTCTAGTGAGAAGGCTTCTGTCACCTGCGGTGTGCCACAGGGCAGTGTTCTTGGTCCGACGCTGTTCTTAGTATATATTAACGGACTCTGCAGTAGGAGAGATCTGGGTGGGCATATATTTTCCTACGCTGATGACACGGCAGTAGTTTTCACTGGGGATACCTGGGCTGCTGTTCAGCAAAATGCAGAAAAAGGACTTTGTGAAATTGCCAAATGGTTGAATGCTAATCTTCTCACCTTAAATGTCTCAAAAACTAACTACATAACTTTCACTAAATACAACATCACTCAACCAAAAAACGACCCGGAGTTAAAAATTCACACTTGTGGCATTAAAAGTAACTGTCTATGTAATAAAATAGCTAAAGTTAGTCAAACTAAGTACTTGGGGGTCATGGTGGATCAGCGTTTAACCTGGCACAGTCACATGGAAATGATGATGTCCAGAACTAGAAAACTAGTATGGACTTTTAAGACATTAAGACACGTCGCTTCAAATAAACTCTTAAATAAAATCTACATTTCATTAGCGCAATCAGTTTTAGCCTATTGTATACCTATATGGGGAGGGGCTACTAAAACTAAAACCTTAGAACTAGAACGAGCACAACGACTACTAATAAAAGTTATGTACTGCAAACCATATAGATTCCCTACAAGTGAACTTTACTCAATTAGTGATATCCTTTCTATTAGAAAATTATATATCCTACACGCTGTCTTAAAATTACATAAATCACTAAGTTATAATAGCGACATAGTCAATAGAAGGCGCCAACATACTGTAGCTCCGGTTATAGCAGTAAAAAGTAGCTACGCTAAAAGGCAATTTGCTAGACAATCGGCGCACTTATACAACGTAATAAATAAAGACCTTAATATCTATCATATGAATTACCTCGAATGTAAAAAGGCGCTACTGGAATGGCTAAGACGGAAAAGTTATAATGAAACTGAGATCCTTTTGAACACAATTCTATAAGTATAAAGTCACACACACACCACACATACACTTATACTCACACACATATACACACACACACACACGCACACACACACACACACACACACACACACACACACACGCACACACACACACACACTACACACACACATACACGAACACACATTATATAGATTTGTATAGTTTTATTTTGTTTCATAACCCAGTACCTAGTAAGGATTAATGTAGTTTTATACTAAGACTGTTATGGAAGAGGGGGGTACCCTAACACAAGTATGGTTATACTTAAAAGAGTACCCTCGTCACACTTAAGGTAAATTTGTACTAGTAACCGAAATAAACAATTTTTTTTTTTTTTTTTTTTTTTAATTGCATTATACAGCATTCTGTATGAATCCTAGTCTCAAGTTCTCTAAAATTTCTACATGAATTATGCAACTAGTTCGTCAGGATAAGTAAGATATTAAGTAGGATATTAGGCTTCGTGGAAATGCCATGAAACATTCGCAGTTTCCGATCTTAGTTTCAGGTAACCGGTTCCTTAGGTCACATTTAACCTGGCTTTTGATTCTGCTAATTTTATGTCAGGTCAAAGCCACTGTCATGCCACAGATGCAAAAAATTACATTTAAATATAGACTTCACCAATATGATTTGAAAGTCGAAAATTAAATGGCTTCTTGCCGAGCGAATGAAAAATGTAATTAACTATTTTTCATTTAATTTTATACTTTAAAGTTATATGAATAAATTCTAAAATTTAAAGGCATTATCTATAGTGGTATGACGGTGATTTCATTAGGACCATAAACTTAGTAGAATCGGGGCCCTGATCGGAGTCGAAGATGGCACGTGACATTTCGGTTCAGCTTTATCACTATAAGAAGAAAACAGAAGTGACTTCCTGATACCTATATGGCTACATGTTGAGTCTTCAGTTCGTATTATATGGGGGCCCGAATTTATAATGTTTTATGGAAGCTATGAATTTTAGAGTAAGCAGTGACCTAAATATTATCCATGAACGCTTGCTTTAAAAGATGTGGAAGAACTCTATAGCAGCCAAAAGTACAATGCCAACCTCTTTAGAAACTTTCACGATTACTGCATATATAACAACGGGTTTTATACTCTTGTTATGAACCTGATCTTGAATCACCAGTCGATACTGTATTCGAATATCAAAAGTATTTTTATTTATCTCAAGTATTACACGCAATGAGAGCCAGTGAAAATTCAGTGTATCACGTATTTTCTCAATGTAATGTTGTTTAAATGTATCTAAACTCAGCATAAGATGTTTTACAAATATCATTTGGTCCCGACCCGTCTACAAGTCCTAAAATCGTTCATTTTTTAAATACGAACGTGATACAAGTATTTACATTACTAGCCAATGCCCACAGCTGCAAGTCGCATGATTTTCATCTATCAATTATCGAGGAAGGTGGAGTTATTCTAAAATTTAGTGCCGCGGTATTCACCTCAGTAATTTAGTTTTGATTTTAATAAATCACGAAGTACATTATTAAAAAAAAGACTGGCGTTCGGATGGGCTTTTGAGTTTCGGTTTTTTTTTCAAGATATATTAGATATAGAACTAGATTAAAATGTCGTGCTATAAATTAATTAATTCAAATTGAATGCATAGATTAACGAAAAAAATAGTGAAAAAATCGTTCGTATTATCGAAATAACTTTAAATTCTTTGACACGGATGGCTGAATCGATTACGATTGCATTAATAAATGTATTATTATTTAATTATTTTTATTTATTGTACTAACTTTTTAACTCTCACGTAATTTACAGACAACAAAAGAGATACGGTTGCACTTTTGTGTGACCATATCTTCTTGGTCGACTGTACCCATACCATGATCGCGTTAATTCCCATTATCATTATTATTTTTAATATTTTTATAGTCCTAATATATTATTTTTTTGGACGCTCATTAGTACACGAAGAAAGTATCAAAACTTCTTTGAAGTCATTATACTTGATTTCAGTGACAATAAATAGGTACATATAATATACTCACGCCTGTAAATCCCCGAATGGGTAGGCAGAGGTGTAATAACACCGACATTTCGCCAACTAAGATTATTGGACTTACGTAATAGACTTTTGCCATCAAGCGGGCACTTAGACCATAGAATGTCATGCACATCAGCATACTCTTACATACATAGCCACGCCTTTCCTACTGGTACAGACAAAGATATCGTGTTTCCATTTGCTACCAATCTTGACATACACCTTTCGCTTCTCTTACTTTCGTAATTGTTTTCATACAATTCGTCAGTAGCACGTACTCTTGACCTGACATTTCCTTACAATGTCCTCGAGCTGATATGTACGCCTAGGTCGATCTATGCCAGGTTGAATGTCAATCTAAAATGTTTTCTATGTATACTTTAAAGCTGTTATTATTAATAAACATTTTTTTATTAATTAACAAGTTTTGATGTTGTGCAGTCGGCGACTAGTCGTACCAGTAGCGTTCTTATTATTATATTCTATTTCAATTTACCAGAGACACATGAGTGAGAATAAGATAAGAATACAAATTAATATTAGTACACCTTTTATTTAGTTTTATATGATAACTACACCATATATCTTTTGTCTTGTCACATTACTGTCCATCCCCAGGTTGCCTGGAAGAAATCGCTTCAGCGATAAGGCCGCCCATTGTACATTAAACTGTATATGCATGTTACCTACTTGTCTCAGCTGTAAATGTATTGGTGTACAATAAAGTATTATCTATCTATCTATCTGTCATATGCGTTATTTCTGTTCAACTTTACACGGTTCGTCTAAGTTTTTGCAGTACTTTGTTATTTTATCCATTCTCTTCAACCATACGTCCACTTTAATTTCACCAGTATAATCTAAACCTTAAGTCCATCTTCACCGATGCGAACAAAGTCGAAGAAGGGACAACAATATAGGCACATTTCCAAATTAGTAGGCCTCATATTTTTACTACACAAGTTCTGGCAGAGTGCAAGTTATAGGTACATATAGCAAGTGTGAATGCGATATGGCATTAAGCGTCACTGATATGGAACAGATATAAACTGTGACTAAAACCATTACTAATATTGTTTTGTCTCTATTTTAAAATATTATTTAACACTATTTTCTTATTTTATTAATGTTAAAGGTATCAGAATAAACGGGATATTTACCATGTTTCATTATTTTGAGTTTCCGATATTTCGGCGCTGTTGCAAGCACCATGATCACGGAGGAACTGGAGTAGTGGCGGTGAACAAAGAAAAAGTTTTTTCTTCTAGGAGTAATTATATCGATCTACCCTCTTTCGAGTTCTTTTACTACGCGTATCTGCACTACTATTAGTTTCACTCTCACTACAAACTCGAACGTGATCTCGATAAATAGAAGAAAAAACTTTTTCTTTGTTCACCGCCACTACTCCAGTTCCTCCGTGATCATGGTGCTTGCAACAGCGCCGAAATATCGGAAACTCAAAATAATGAAACATGGTAAATATCCTGTTTATTCTGATACTGATGTCAGTGACCATGATAGTTTAAATACCTATAATGTTAAAGGTTTTTTTTTACGTGCGCAAAATCCCCACGGATACCTCCCCACCGGAGCCGGTGGAAGAGGTTATGTCGGACTCAAACGCACGCCGCCTGTGGGTCGTTTTGGTTGCCGAAGGTGAGGTTGACAGGCATACCCTCGCACCCCGGCCGACCCATGGCCATCTCTCACGATCTGGGGGACCCCTCTCCTCGGGGGTAATTAATGTTAAAGGTAGGTACTATAGTTACTTTTGCATTTCGTTCGTTTAACCATCTTGTCATTCATACAAATAAGTTTGAGGACATATCTCATATCTCATATTGCGATCGTTAGGTACCTAAAAATAAAAGCGTGAGTGTAGACACCTAAAATTCGAAGTAACAAAAAAGTAAATAGGTGAAGTGCTGTATATTTCTAGGTTCTGTTTATAGCTAATATCAAAATATGGAATTTACTTGGTTTTGGGAAACCTAAGTTTGGTAATATAATGAATACACTAATACTTATCTAACTTTATTTCACTTTAAATTGGTAAAAGGCATTTTTCTAAGAGTTCAATGCTAAAGGTAGATAGGTAGGTATATACGGACCAAATAAATTACTTTAAGTACTATGTGGTTTGTAAATTTAATCATAATGAAAGTGTAGTAGCAGACAAACATGATAAAAGATAACAAAATCTTCATAATTATTACAATAAAATTCCAAGTTCACACGTTTTAACTGCTCTACGTTATTTTTGACTGTACAGAGATAAGAATTCTTATATAATAATTAAAAATATAATTCTCAAATTAAACATCATGAGTCATGATTTATGTTTTATATACAAAACAATATCTTTAGGTACTCGCAGGAAACCCATGCTCATGTGTTATTTATTATTTACGATTGTTTGTAGACGATAAGAGCCCTTTCCATAATCTATGACTCGTATTATCTATGTCCCTAAAATAAAATAACCTTCCTTTGACTTCGCCGTAGTTGGGTAAAAATAATAATATAAGGTTATTTTATGTTTCGATTCTAAGATTATCTGTAAGCTTATAATTTCGATAGATCCCTGAGCACAGCCTGAATCTTTTATTGACCGAATTTAGTGGTTAATCCGTGAAATATACATCTAAAATAAAAAGACGGTACAAAATTAATTTATCAATGACTGCAGCAGATGAGAGGTCTTGGCATATCTTCTAAGAAACGTGCCTCATATTTATTGATTTGGATGCCTGTAGGTACCTATGATTTACATGGTATTTTGATTGTCCAAATATAGTAGGATTAGGCAGAAATTCTGGAAGCCCTCATAAATATTTTAATTATAGATAGGTATAGATAAGTACCGCACTTTATACCTACATGAGTCTTTCTTTAATTTCTGCTGTAAGTCATGGACGTGTCGTGACTTATGAGGAAAAAATATGGGTTTTCACAATAGTCAATAATACTATGTAGTTGCTTATTTTCGCTGTGGGAAACCTTTGAGTGTCTACGGTGTTATCCCATTTGTAAAGAGGCGTGACTGTGTATGTGAATCAAATCATAAATGCAGTTCTGATTTCGGGATAACTCCAGTAAATAACATTACATTGATTCATGATTTCTGTTTTCTGAATGAAATGAAATCCTGAAATTCGAAATAAAATGAGATTATATTTAAGTTTAGGTCTTACTGTAGTACTATGAAGGTGGTCAACCTTCGAACAGTTGCTCGATGTAGTTTATTTATAGTCAATAAATATCAATTATTGAGGAAGTACTTATGTACATAGTTTAACACCTAGCACTCGTATACATCGTGATTACTTTAAGTTATTTTATTCTTAGTACTAACGTTCGAAGTGACCAGTCTTCTTTTCCCGTGTCCCATGTCTTAAAATTAGTTTTAAAGAAGAAACAAAATCATTGAATACCTAACTAATAAATGCAAATATAAAAATACACGTCTTACTTCAAGGCTGAATTTTTCGATTTTCGAATATTTATTAGTTCCAATAAAGAGATAAAGAGATTCATTCAAGGTGTCTGCCAGGATCGTAGCACGTGGAAACAAGTGATTTCTGCTTATACTGTTGAAATAGAAGCGTGACTGTAGGTATATGTTTTATGAGTTTGTAGGTCTATTTAGTGCCATGTAAAAAACACGCTAGCCACCACCATCTACCGAAGAGGTGTCATAAAAGCCTTTTCTCTATTATAATCTTCATCATCATCATCGTCATCTTCTTCTTTGTACGTTCATCCATCTATGTAGGTACTAGGTTGTAGCATGTGTTGCTTCTCCTTTATTTATTAGCAAAATTAATTACAATTTAAAAAATAATGTGATTCTTAAATTTGTTACGCATCAAGGCAGTGGAGATAGTTACTTTATACGGGGCAAAGGCCTTTCTTGTTAAGGTCATCACATCAATAAGGAAATAACGCAATTACTGCAAACATTACGCGCTTTGCGTATATGAAAAAGATTGATGGACTTATTGATGAACATGTCGTTGTGTATTGCTCGCGGCTCTACCCACGCGGAATATTGATCCTGATCCTTAAACTCATGGGAATCAAAAGATAGCGATAACAAGTAACCTATGTGTTATTGCAGACTATAATTTATCCCTTTAACTTCAGTCCGATCCGTTCAGCTGTTTGAGCACGATTTCCATACTAATTTTATAAAGCTAAACAGTTTGTTTGATTGTTTGTTTGTTTGCTTGAAAGCGCTAATTTATAAAATTAGTGCCATTAGTAGGTAATATTAGGATGGAACTACATTATTTTATTTCATTGATGAAACGAGTTTCATTGTTCTCGGTTGAGTGGAGTGACCAGGCCCATCAGTCGTTTACGCATATTATCGGCTCAACAAAAGGCAGTAGGATATCTGGTTGTTTAACAATTTCATGGCTACCATGAACAAAGACAGTTTTTGATAATATGACGTCCCTCGATATATTAATATACATATACATATAATCATCTTTATCCCCGGAGGGTTAGGCATAGGTGAATTAACACCCACATTTCACCAATAATTGTATTCGGTCCCACGTAATAGGGGGTGAGCCTATTGCCGTCTTCTGGGCACTATTGTTGACTCGAGCCATGTATCTAAGGCTGAGCCTGGGCTGTATATATCTGTCTGATGTTAAACAGCTCTATCCCTTAGTCACCTTGTACGACACCGCATGGGAAGAAATGGAGTGGTCAAAATTCTACTCTGCATGGAATACTTATAACTAATAGTACCTACCACTGTAAATATTGCTGAAAAAGATTATATGTTTACTTCGAGACTATACAAACTAGAAAGATACAAGAATCTGGATTTGACATTTAAAAAAAAATATAAAAAGAAGAATAAACAAGCGAACTTATATTTGTGTCGGAGCTTTGGGTCGGCCGGGGTGCCCTGGGTCGGCCGGGGTGCGAGGGATATGCCTGTCAACCTCACCTTCGGCAACCAAAGCGACCCACAGGCTGCGTGCGTTTTAGTCGGTTCGAGTCCGACATAACCTCCTTCTCCGGCTCCGGTGGGGAGGTATCCGTGGGGATTTTGCTCACGTAAAAAAAAAAATAATACGTACGCTTTAAGAGGATGCTCTATCAGCAGGCCGCGTAAGTACATTAGAGTGTATAATATCTCTTTGGATACCCCGCGCTATATGCGAGATAGATTGAGATGTTTTGGGTAGCAATCTATACTATAATAAAATTGCAAATAATGTGTCTTCTGTAAATTGAAGATGTAAAAAAGTATAAGGTACTCTTTTTACAGAAGTTACGGTTAGTGAACAATTATGTTGTGTTTACCTGTTTTTTCGCTATAAATACAAGAACTACCGAATGGATTTAGATGCTGTTTTGTTCAGACTTATTCACAATTGATTGAGTAGGTAAGTATCTACGTTGCAACTAGTAGTATTATATTATCAATTACAATGTCAACGTAATTACTAGACTGTTATAGCACATAAGGTATTATTTTTAGAACTCATAAAAAGTTCATAACTATTTCAAGGTTTGTCGTATCATCGAAATTCTTTCGTTGCCTTGGAATGTCTTAGACATATACTTAGCTCTAGTTGATTCTTTTTTGTGTTAAATACTTATTGTAAAGAATGTTGATTAGGGATGAGGTATGAGATACAAGATTACATGCCAAGTCAAGACTAGTTTATTAACCCAAAAACGGTGGTATTTATATCAACAGGTCCTAATCGGTATATTCATATTTACCAATCATTCATCCATTTTATTACATTAATTAACAGCAAACCGACTTACTAGATATTGGTGTCCTTTATTTTGTATACAAAATTATAATCGTAAGTAATAAGGTACTTACGTTTATAATTCATTAAATTCTGTGAAACTTTAGGGACTAAACTAAAATAGAGCGTAAATTGAGGGACATGACAGGTGACTTCCACTCCGGCTCGTATTTGGCAAGTCCGGGCCAAAGTTTGACCATCGCTATTCAGCGGGACAATACTACTAGTGTGATGGGCACCATTGCATCAAGTAAATGGTAATTAAACCTAGATGCAAGCTGCGTGGTTCCCGGCAGAGTAGAATTTGGATCATCCCATCTCTTCCCATGCGGTGTCGTAGCAGGCGACTTATGTATAGGTATGTTTAACATCAGACAGATATATACAGCCTCAGATGCATGGCTCGAGTCAACAGTAGTGCCTAGAAGACGGCAAAAAGCTCACCCCCTATTACGTGGGACCGAATTCAATGATTGGTGAAATGTGACTGTTAATTCACCTCTGCCTAACCCTCCGGGGATAAAGGTGTGTTTGTATGTATTGTGATGTATGTATGTGTGTATGCAATTAATAACTGTCCAAAGTATTAGTTATCTCCACTTTGAATCAAGCGCGCTATTAGTTAAATCCCCTTAACGCTATGATTTATTCGGATTATAAAAAAATGTACTTACTTACTAGGGGTACTAGATATGAATAGTTTTTATTACTACTCTAAACAATATATAATTTATGCTGACTCATAACATACATAATTATTTCTATGAGTCTAAATAACAACTTCAAAACTATTTTTTATATTCACACAAACCGAGATAAATTACTTTATAATTTTCTTCGGTACTGTTGATTGTTTTTTTTTTATTAATTTTATACTTAATATGATTCTGAAGAATAATTAAACCATTGCGAATCTTGAGATGTTAGAAAAGTGAATACTCGAGATGACATGAAGCCACGAACAGTACCTTACCGGGAGAATGCTATGACCATCTGAGCAGTATGAATGCGTCTTGAGCATTGAATAGTTAACATATTAATTGGTTTAATAACATATTGTATTTAATAAAACTAATTTCATTACATTAATAATACAATAGAATTAGCTAAGGGCAGACCTAGAAAAAAATTCTAGTAATTTTCTTTTCAGAATTCAACTGAACTGGCAGTCTAAAGTACACACACACACATACAGTAAAGTGGTTTAGAATTAAATTTCCTACACTATGGTTTTCATATTTTTTTCCTAGGATCCATATTTCTCGATGGACTTACACTAAAAGATGATGAATTTAGAAAGAGAAATTTCATTCCAAAAAACTTCTTACCATATTTCTTATAAAATAAAAATAAACGACTTATTCAGTAAACAAAAATTCACCCTTAAATTCAAGATGGCGGAGAATTCAACGAACCGAGTACCACACAAAACCAAATGTGGACTGTCAGTAACCTCCCCCAACGAATTCCGAACGAAATTTTGCTACTTGGAATTTTTTTTTGTCAAATCCTATTTGTTCCTTATTTTGTGTTATGATAAGAAGTTATTTTACTTAACCTCTTATATTTCATTAGGTTATATTTCAGTTTCGACGTTAAACACTGCTTGATTTCATTCAGTTTGTGAGGAAGCTGGCGCCATATATCTCTTTGGCAAATATTTTAATCTTATGTTATCACTTCCCTTTCCGCTTTACAAGTGGTGATTACGTAGGTATCTAATATTTTGTGTTGCAAGTAATCATGACCGCTGAGGAATTTTAGTTTATGATTATTGAGAGTGACATGCTGATTTCTATTATCACACTTAACGAATAAGCGCTGGATGTAAAGGGTTTATACAAATCAAAGTGGATTCAGCGGCATATCGAACGTATCAGGCAGCATAACACACGAGTTTACGTAGTAGTTGATACAAGGGTTGAACTACACTGTTTTGTAAAGAATTAAGTTTTACATTTACAGTACAATTTACATTTGCAGTCACATAGTATGCAAGAGTAACCATAATGATGATTAAATTGTGAGGTTTGGCCGTTTAAACGCACAAATAATTGATTTATTATATTTTGGGATTTAAAAATAATGAAAACTCATACTTCCTGTTTAGTTAGGCAGTATAATAATTCACTATGCATATTTTTTGAGAAGAAACTAAGACATTAAGCAGCTTTGGTAAGACTCCGTTGACTCGGTATATTCAATTTTGCAAATTACCTTCTAAAAAAAATCTTTTCTCAGTTGTCTAAATATTATAATGTCTTTTCCCGTTCTCGTCATAAATAATATATAAATACAAACAATTCCTACCCCTATGTTTAGTGTGACTGTTTGATACTAAATCCCCTGTAAAAGCCCAAATTTCTTTGCAGGTTCGTGACTTTAGGTGTAGTATTTTGTCAAAATGTTCGTTATTTAATTAGTACATTTATTGGTTACTAGCTGTTGCCAGCGATTATATCAGTTATCGCAACCAAACATAGCTTATGTCCTTTCTCAAGGTTTAATCTACTTCTATACCAAATTTCATTAAAATCGGTTCAGCGGTTTAGGCGTAGAAGCGTAACACACAAAGACAGACTTTCGCATTTATTATATCAGTCTGGATGTTTGCAAGTAATTGAGAATGTTTCATTTAATTTACAGAGTTGTAATATACAACCATAAAATACTGATATTATAAATTTTGTAGCATGCATAAAATAATTCCGGTGGAGAGGCTATAAATCTACCAGCTTAAACGCATAAATATTCATTTGAAAATAAAAATAAATATGGATACAAAGTTAACCGAAATACTGCGTGCGTTTCATTGTAAGTGTAATGACCTAATCGGGTTCACATCTCCGGAGATACTTGTAACTTTTTGCAACTCAACCGCAGGCGACGCGACGAGCAAAATAATTCATATACCTTTTTAATATAAGTAGGCTGTACCGTTAGAGTATGTGTACCTGTAACAAGTCGAGTGTTTAATCTCTCGAAAGTATTGCGTTCGACATCTGTCAATTTAGAAATTGTTTTCGGCCCAATGCCTGTTAGGTCTCCTCGTGACCGAATTGAAAACATACGTGGAAGATTTTTGTTTTACTTTCAAAGACCTTGACCAGTACAAGTTGTAAATAGTTATAAGTGAAAGTTAGATAGGTACGTGTTGTATAGATAGGCTATTTACTATTAAAATATATTGTCAGTTATCATTATCTTGGCGTTGTTTCTGATCGCATCCGAGGTTACGACCTCTCGCCCAGGGTCCGCTTACTCCTCTCCCACGTTTGATTTGACTTGTACAGTTTTTATGGGAACAACTACTGTCTGATTTCCCGACCTTCGATAGAAAAACATATGCCTGAGCCTCGTCTATATTATTTTTTATAAATAATATTATAATTTTTTTACCCTGTAAACTTTTTTACTAAAAAAAGACTAATAAAATCGCAAAATTTGTTCGAGATTTAAGTAATACAGTGAAAAGAAAAGGATATTATTGGCTGTAAACGTTCCTCAAGGTGCTTTAAAACGTAATTCACAGAAGGCTCGGTACACTTAAGTAATTTAATGTGCATGCCGTAATTCCTACATAATAAAAGAGTAAAGCTTAAAGTGTTATGAGGTAGAAACGGGATGGTCAGTCATTAGCGCGAGAGCCTGGCGCCGGCCGTCGCGGCGCCAACGCGCCACCGGGCGCCGACATCGCCTTGCAGATCATGCATTCTTGCACTTTCACCGCCTCACAGACATACGAACATTTAAATTCTTCCAGAACACGAGCCTAGTACTGGTTAGCACAAGGACACCGTTACGCAAACTGACTGATGGACATCATCTAGCACCTCATTATGTCCGCAACATAAATAAGCGCGTTTTCGAGGTTAAGTGTCTCATTTAATCACATATTTGTATTACTGTTGGATTCAGAAGCACCTTTTCGCGGTGTATTGTTGTGTTACAGCTCGAAGACGACATAGAAAATTTAAATTGGTAAAACTTAGAATACAGCTGCCATAATAACCTTCGTGTTGTGTTCCCGGCGGTGAGTAGCGTAGTCAGAGCTCACTGAAGAGTTTTTGTGCAGTCAGTGGGAAGACCAAAAGCTTGTCCTGCTTTGTCTTTAACATTGATGGCACAGAAACTCTGTGCTTACAGGGTTGGCAGCGCGATTGTGACTCCGAAGTTTGGTTTTGCACATTTCCATAGGCCACGGTAACCACTTTCGATCAGGTGGGACAACAGAAAAAAACCTTGAAATTTTGCACTAATGTTCATATTTGAGTAGGTACATAGATAGGGCCTCCGATGCGAGGCTTTCCTATGTAACCACATAGGAAAGCCTCGCATCGGAGGCGTAAATGAACACAACTAAAAAACTTTATGAACGCATGAACACAAAGGGATCATGCATGGATCTATTTTGTGGAAATTTGACAAGCGGAATAACGAACTAAAGAAGCTGATGTTTTTCTGAAAATGACATTGGTACCTACCTACTAATGAAGGTTCCATTCTTTATTTAAATACGGCTTTACATTGGAGGATTCGCCTTCGACGGAATACTCACATCCTTTTTCTACTTTATAATATCCTATTTAACCCTCTCACTGCCCCTTATCTTAAAGAACGTTTAAAGTTTCTACGTGACACGCATTCGAGGTTTTTGAGATCATCGGAGAACTTGAGACTGCACATTCCAATACATTCTACAAACTTCACCGACAAATCGTTTACTGTAGTGGCTGCACGCCTATGGAATGCATTGCCTGTCTTTATTAGGCGAGCTCAAACATTGGGATCTTTCAAAAGACTGGTGACTGAATATTATCTGTCAATATAAGACGTCTGTAAGTACATATGTGTGTATTATATATTTCATAAGTGTATATGTCTGTACGACTATCAGTTGTTTATTGGTATTCTATGTATTGTATGTAAGTATTGCGTGTATTGTATGTAGATATGGTGTGTATTGTATGTAGATCTAGTGTGTATTGTATTTAGATATAGTTCGTATTGTATGTAGACATTGTATGTAGTGTATATGTATTATTATTTCATTTGAGTAATTTTTTATTAAGTAGTCTGTAAATTGATTTTTACACCATAAACCCACTTTTATTTCTATACACTCCTGTCCATCCAAAGGTTGCCTGGAAGAGATTGTTGTTTGCAATAAGGCCGCCCATTGTATATTATTATGTAGAAAATCCATATTCATTTGTGTATTTTGGTGTACATTAAAGAATATTTATTATTATTATTATTATTACATATTATTGGAGCATATTTTGATAGCTAATGTAAACAAAGTACCTACAAAGTAGTACTATACTATAATATATAGACAGATTACAGTCAGTCAGACAGTCTATTTACGGAACACAAGAAACGGAAACCTCAGAGATATAAGACCGACATCCATTAGATTAGATGGTCTAGATTAGATACTAATACAAAACAAATCATTACATCGTAAGTTCTATTCAGACAAATAAATTAGTGCTTTATTTATGCCACAGCCAGCTATCAATTGAAGTACCTACCGGGCAATAATAACTATGTTTCCCATCACATCACATCAATTAGATGAACGACGCAGGCTATTCATGGTGGATACAAAGAGTTCGTAAAATGACAATAGCTTGGTTCTAACAATGTAGGTACATATTATTACACCGCCGTCAGTTACGTGTATACTGTTATTTAAGAAATGCGTCCTGAGCCTACATGGTGATTATGAACCTCTATTGTTTGAACATGCATGACAAAAGTTAGAACCCGAAACCGGCACCTTATATTGTTTAAAATTCTGTTACAAAAAATATAAAAATACAGAAGTCTACAGAAGTAGGTATTTAAAAAATGTATACGTAGATTTTTTATACTCTCCCAAAATAGCTATATAAAACTATCGTCTGCGGGACTGCAGTCTACTGCTCGACACATGCTTCTGCCAATGTTGGGAAGCATTGGCCTACTATTTTCACGCTGGCCAGACGGGTTGGTAGGTACAGGGTTTTTATTTCGAGTTTTCATTCTCTCGCAGTGATATCGCTTGCGTATTTTTCCGTTAGTGACCTCTTACGATACCCTTTCGATGAGATGAAGAAGTGATACGTGAGTTCTTTCTCCGTCGCCACACGCTTTTATTCGCTTAAAGGTTTGTTGTCTGTATGCTGCCTGCATTCAGTGGGCCGCTTACCATGACATGCTGTAAATGTTCGTTATCCAAGTGAGAAAAATGAAACGGACCTAAATAGGTATAGCTCCAACCTTCTTTATCGTCCGCAAATCGAATGATTATAGCACGTTTGTTTGTATACTAGCGCACTATGGGCATTGCGCCAAAGGCTTAGATGTACAGATTTTTAGGAATAATATATCCAAATCAGGAAGTAAAAGTGAGCTTTTTTATTTAATTTACTTCAAAATCAACTGATTTAGAAGTAAATTCACTGTGTCCTTTATAAGGTTTATTATATTGCTATCAGAGATAAGATAAGGATAAAATATTCTTTGATGTACACTATACGAAGTAGTAGTATTGATATTATATTTCCAAAGTGATCTCTTTTAGTAAAAAGTATTGGATGTATTGTCTCTTAAACACTAAATTTATGGCTGCAATGTTTTAGTTTATTGTCTTAATTATTTTATTTTATTCACTTATACTCAACCTAGAAATGAAATAGATTTGATTATGACATAAGTTTCTAAATTTTCAGCAGAGGACAACATTTTTTCGTGCAGAATGACATAATTTATTTCGTCGTCTGTGGCGTCTTCGTTGCATTGACATTCATTAATTTAATTAATCTAGAAACCGTGAACTTGTTGCATTTTAATAAACTTTTTTAGTTGTCATATAAGTTGCTATTTTTGCTATTAGAATATTTACGAGAGTAATTAGTTCATTCAAAATGGCCGTATTGTAGTTATCGTATCAACATCATTGAACCCACAGCTTCTACTTTGAAACTAAGGTTCTGCAGGCTAAGATTTTCTTCTTCATCGACGATCTTTGGTCTCACTGGTAATGAGACTATTGACATATATATCATCCCTTATGACGGCATAAGCGGTTTTATAGTTTTGAAGCGAAAACTAAATTACTGGTTTCTTTATAAAACATCTCTCTTTTTAATAATTAAGTTTGCGCATAATAAGTGAAGGAAATCGGAAATGCTTACGAATATGGAAATCGACCCAAAGTACTTGATACAGTGACACAGAGGTGAAGCTTACTACACCATTGGTGCTAATGTTGATATTGATCCGTTTTGTTGCGATTATAACGTAGATCTACATTCATCAAGCTTTGAGGCCATGGTCAAACAAAAAACTCGACCTTAAAAAAGTAAAGTTACCTCGTTTTATCAGTTGTAGGTATTTACTCTGCGTCTTGGAAATGAAATGAGATGAAATTGTTTAGTTAGTGAATCAGAATGTGACCAAAACCTGAATTTACATATATCATCTGATTCGCGCTGCAGGTAGATGAAAACCAGGCAATTAAAATCATACATTTTTTCCAATTTGTCAAATAATAATATTGTGGTTTTAAAAACCAGATAAAAACAATCAACTAAAATACCTAGCAGTAAAATAATAATAATATGTCATGTTCCAATTTTAAAAATGTACAAAATGACAAACAAACACGATAACCACATTCAAAGATAACCATGATCCCTGCTACCTTGGTATTTAATAATAAAATAGAATAATTTTGGCAGACATGATGAATCCTTCAATTAATGTGCGAGGTGGGTTGCTAGACTTGTTATACTAACAACTGTGGTTATGAAAATAGATGATTTGATAAGGTTAACTGCTTGTTCAAACGTGAGCGTGATGCTATTAATTTGGTATGACATATTTGTGTCACATTAGATCTCTTAAAAATCATATCAGTTGATCAACGAAATCAAGTGCAACGCTCCAATATAATTAACTTCACTTTCGCTGCACCTTATTTTTTTATACAGTATTTAATAATTAGATGTCTAATCATGACAGTGAACTGAGCACAAGTTCATCATGTCCACCTGTATGTTATTGACAGCGTAGGTACTCAATTTCGAAAGTTTATTTTCCGCACAGGTTCTGCGAGGTCGTGCATTCTTGTGTACAACTATTAGCTCAGATCACTATATTTCCGTATTCGTCAAAGATCGATATATACATATAATATAATTGAAAGTATATACAGTTAAGTTTGACAAATAAAAGGGAACTTTGTTATACTAAAACTAGTAGTTATCTACGTCAATTTTGTTGAATCTTTTTGTGATTCAATACTATAGCTGGAATTAAGGGTAAAAGCGAGAAATAATTAATTTATACTAATATAACAGATATATCAAAATTGTAAAAGACATCCTTCATAGTGGGCTATGTTTGGATGGTTCTGTCCCCGGTGGAGGCATCCAAATCTAAACTTATATTTTAGTATTTATAAATCAGAGATGTATATTGTGTAAACTTTTTGTTTCTCTATGTGTGCACATATTATTTATGTTACGATCCAGATCTAAACATTGTATTTAGGATATAATACATATATGATGTGATGTGTTTTGTGCATTTAAATAAATAAATAAAAAAATTCTAATGTAGCAATTTTCATCATCATCGAGTTTATTCATGTCAGATTATAAAATGGTGACATTTAAAATTAAATTTTCTCAACAGACACTTATTTGATTGGTACCTATTAAGCTTTTATGTAACTAACTGTCAGAAATTGCTTTGACTATATTTACCGAGTCCGGCAGCAGGAATCAGGTCTTCTGAACCAAGGCAACGGTTCAAAAAACTCAGTCTTTCAAGGTGACGATCGAAAGTCTTCATTATTATATTCCAATTCTATTACATTTGAGCATTATTACAGTTGTTAAACGAATATAATTTTGAAATCAAACAGTTTTGTATGCGAATGATCGATTTTGATAGTTTGTGAAGTATTGTTGTTAACACTTAATATTAATGTAAGGTTATTAAAATTTGTTCAACCTTCTTACGTCAATGTTTGTTGAAATATTTGGAAATCGATTTACATGTGAAGACGATAAGGAAAACGCCTTCGTCTTTTATAAAACGTATGTTCCTCGAATACCTTGACTTGTTTTGCAATAATGGTTCAAAGAATCAAAGAATAAATTTAATTCATTCAGTTTAGGTTCATAAACATACATACATAGATATAATCACGCCTTTATCCCCGGCAGGTTAGGCAGAGGTGAATTAACGCCCACATTTCACCAATCATTAAATTCGGTCCCACGTAATAGGGGGTGAGTCTATTGCGGTCTTTCGGGCACTGTTGTTGTCCTATCACATATTGTTCACATAGCACATATAAACGGCCGCAAGATAAACATTGGCATTCTTCTGCCACCACTCTCCCCCTTCCTGTACAGGACAATACGTACAAGGCTTTAGTTGTCACCCGCATTCGGTGCAGAATATTCGATCAAAAACCAAGCGTTTCGAAACTCTTTCCTTTGTCGAATAATTAAGGCCTGGAATTCATTATCAGCTCACGTGTCTTCTTCTTCCTACAATCCCGGGTCCTTTAAGCGAAGAGTGAAAAGCATATGAGGCCGTCAAGCTGAGAGTCACCATTGTAACATGGTTCTTTGTTAACCAATTTGACCCTCTTTTCTGAGACTGCCTTCAGCTTACTTTTAGGCAAGGTAACGTCTAATTGGCGTGTCCTATATAAAAAGCACATTGGTTAGTCAAACTCTTGGCTGAGAAATTAATGAAATTAATAAGGAAGTGAAAATAAAATTATGTATATTTTTAACATCTAATAAGCTTAGCAATTCAAAACATTTCATAAGCACATTTCTGTCCTAACTTTACCTGTTTCCCATTAAAAAACTTGTTCGCACTAAACTGTAATTCTTATTTTTTTAATAAGTTAATCCCGGCATACAATAGTTACTTTAAAAAAAATATTCCACTTAGGTGACATACAAGCACACGGCCAACCTGATGGAAAGTGGATACCGTGGCCTATGGACGTATGCAACACCAGGGGTGTTACACTCGCGTTGCCGACCATGAAAAAACCTATAGCACAATGATTTCCTCAATACATTAGTGTACTAATTGAAGGAATTATACAAAACTCTAAAACACCCTTACGGTCTAAGTTACCTTTACCTGCTAGTCGGTGCACCTACTAAACAATGGATGAGGCTCTGTCACAGGCTTTTCTCTCGGGGTTGCAGGATAAGATGGTAGCCGCTCTCGAAAAAAATTACAATACCAATAAAAACAATGAGTAGACCTCGGGATCCCAATTTGACACTTTAAAAACAACTGGGAAATCGCTATGAGAAGGTGATGATACTAATGGATTGTTTTCTTCTTTACAGATTTCGTCCCGGCGCGGTTTAACATCGCTATCATGATGTTTTTCGCTTGCTGGGTCAACTATATGATGAGGGTGAACATGAGCGTCAATATCATTGCGATGGTACCAGATACTGCAGGATCTGCGTCGTAAGTATAAATTTATCTCCATTTATGGATAATCTGACCCCTTATTCTGAGTGACAAACCCGTTTCGTAACTATGTGCGTTCCTAAAAGTCGACCCATTTAAGTGGTTTAGTTTTCCACCAGTTCTCTCTTATTTGTTAACCAACTTAATCCATAGTTTTCTAACATTACGACTGCGCTTGAAACTCGATGCCACTCAGAATAATCCACTTGCATAGTTTAAGTAATAAACGTTTTGTTTTATCTCTTCGATGCGTGTCAGCGTTATTCAATTATTTATCTAAATGCGTACACATGTACAAATAACGACAATAGTTTATTGGCAATAAAATATTGACTTTGGAATTCATGTTTTAACAATAATTAATATTAATCTTAAATGATCAAGCGTATATTACGAAAGGTTTAAGAGTTGAGGTGTACAATCATTTGGAATTCGTTAAGTTCATTTGTCTTTTATGCAGCTACGCAACTTATTTTAGTAATAGGAGCGTCTCTATTATTATATCTACTAGTGTAATGTGCTTATATTTTAATCCTTTTAATTACCTTAAACGATTTATAAGTGCAGTTAATACCATCTGCAGTTCCGCACAGAATAAAAGAACCTTGATATATTTGCAACGATCAGTAAATTGTGAATACAATGAATATAATCACGATTGACTTCAAAATTGTCGCTTATAGCCTCGCTAAGATCTTCAGGGCTATCTGTTTACCTCCTGATTGAAGGATCAGTCTCGGGAGAGGGCTTTCTTCTCAGAGTGCAGAAGTCTGACGGCAGTTACCCCCGTAACACCTAAAATAATACAATTGATTAGGCAAGAGTAGACGAGTGGACCACGGGCTCCAAAAAAAAACCAAAAGCTTGTCCTGCTTTGTCTTTCACACTGACGGCACAGAAACTCTGTGCTTACATGGTTGGCAGCGCGAGTTCGACTTCCTTGGTGTCCATAGGCCACGGTAACCACTTTCCATCAGGTCTGTCAACCAAGTGGTATAAAAATAAAAGAATTTCTAAGAACGGTTCAAAAATGACGGTGAAATCGAGTAAAATATATCGCGAGTGCCAATCGCACCCCTATGATGATGAAATCTTACATTGAATGAAAAGTCTTTCCCATACCATACTCCATGGTCAATGGACTATGGTCTTATGAGTCTTAATCTCTTCACATTCGCATGTGTGCATAGATTATTATTTGCTATGTTTGGCAGTATGTACTTAGTAGCAAAAAAGTTCAAAAACACTGCATAATATCAATAAATGCTGATTAAATTAAATGATTAACCGCGGTAGCCTAGTGGTATGGATAATGGACTGCTGAGATGAGGTTTCGGGTTCGATCCCAGGTTTTACCATAGCACACACCAATGACTTTTCGATGCTTTTCGAAGTTATCCGTGTATTTATCGCAGGTTTATAAGTGCCCGGTTAATGGCAATAGGCTCGCCACCTATTACATTGCGACCTAAACATAAACTGGCGAAATGTGGGTGCTAGCACCTCTGCCTACCCCTTCGAGGATATAAGCGTGAGTTTATGTATATGTAAATTAAATGAACAGTAATTGCAAAGCATGTGAAGCTTACAAATTCAAGAGCTATTCTATTACATTATGCATATTGCATACGCAATGAACAAGGAAAAATGTTATCAATGGTATATCGTATTTATTGCAGTCTTTAAGCCCAATATGTGAAAAACGTGACTTGCATTCAAACAGATCTCGACAATTATAGAAATAGGATAAAGAGATTATGAATACTCATTTTGCCAAACTATTTTTGAGAACAAACTGTAAAATATGGTAATGTTGTACGGCTGTTATTAGTTTTCGTTTGTGTAAAGTAAGATCATTTAGAAAGAGAAATGAATGATAGTTTTATAGTTATGAAATAATGTGCTGTGCTTGAAACATATTACCTGATCTTGCTCGAGTCGCCCGCTAGCATCCGCCGCTGTAATCGCTTCCTTTAACCACAATTTCATTTAGCTCTGTGATTACTCAATAAAACGATATATTTGTCTCTCTTGTTCATAAACATTGTTGTTAGTTTTAAAATGTGGAATTTGACGTGGTATTCTATCTATCTAGATATACCTTTACCTATTAACCTATTAACGTTATGTTGGTTTGTGTACGCTTCAAAACCTCAAAAAATTCTGCAGCGATCGAGCTGAAATTTTAGCATGATACATAATCCGCATCAAGGATTGTTTTCATCTAATTTTTGCATCAGTCACATATCCGCAACCGCGAAAAAACAGTTTGCAAAATTAAACTTATATGATATGTATTCTTTGTTTTGTTTCTCATTTCGCAACCATTCAATCACAATGTGCCACAGCGAAGCGTGTCAGGGTACAGCTATATATAACAAACTTAGGAGAGTGTTCGTTTGTATGTTTGTTAATTGGCACTACCGCGCCATGTCTGTTATTTTTTTACTATTGATAAAACGCTAAGATTTTATTGATTATAACAAAATCTGTGATTGATAATTATTGCAGTAAATAACCATTTTCCATTAATTAAGCGATTTGCTTTCTGCCACCAAGTGATATAAAATATAGATGAAATATAGGCTACACTTTTCTCATTGATTGTACCACCTTGATGAAACTCTATTATAAAACTGATAATTTTTAGGGAGAATCGGTAACAGGAGGAATCGGAAAAACCCCTATATTATATGGATACATTGCAGGTTTTACCCACCTGCGCTGACGCCCAAAAGAGGATTATGTTCTAAGTAATATTAGCAATGTAGTGGCCAATTAAACCATAAAGTGGTCTATTGTTTAACCTATATGGTTTCTACAAACCTCACAAGTCGTAATTTATAGGTACTATATTAATTCTAATATTGTATGGACTCGATATTATACGTCACAGGTTAATGATTTTTTTTATAGGTTAGAAATAATATAAAAACTAGTTTCCAAAACTAAAGAAAGTGGAGTTCTTTCTGCTCAATAAGATAACTTAAGCAACAGTAAACATAGACTGGGTAGACGCACTGTCACTAATTATCAAGTCTTTGTACATAACGTCTATAGAAGTCAAAAATGTTTTCGTAACCATGATTTGCAAGATTATAATACCTATTACCCGTATGTATAGGATACAGGTTGTTATATAATAATATACAGTTGTGAGTGCAGACGCATTAGTAAACCGATAATGAATCGTAGACGCATCGCGTTATGATAACAATATACCAGCAAATTATAGACCTACTACACGCACAAGTTTCACCACAATCTTGCCTACGAAGGCTGGTTTGTACACTGTATGCCGTACGTGTGTTTGGTAGAAATGATAGTTAAGTGCAGCGTTCCGTGTGTAAACCGGCTTGCACTGGCAATACTGTGGTGAAGCCTGTGCGTGTGATAGACTTATTAGTTATTTGCGCCAGTATCGAGGATATAATGCACCAGAGTGCTATGTTGCATCTACTTTGACAAGTCATCTGGTAAAGTACAGTCAGCATCAGATCGTTCTTTACGAACAAAATACTGAAAATGATCTTAATGACTTGGTTTTCCTCCCTTCTTGTGAACCGATTGTTGCGATATTTGGTACACGCCTTTAGTTCGGACGATAATACATTTTAATTTAATAAAATAGGTTAGTTTTAAGACCATTTTAAGACTTTGTAGTCAAGATCGTTATGGCTCTGACATAACGAACTTGACTACTTGAGAGTTTGGTACAAAGTGTAGCGAGAAGCAAATGTACCAGTACCACGTGTATCCAGCAATAGTAAGTCGAACTTCTATGAAACTACCGATCCTGCATAGCTCCTTGAAAGTTCTCACGCTGGTTAGTAATATACACGACATATGCACTGTTTAGTACTTTATCACATTGTTTGTCAAACCATCAGTTTGGAAAGATAGTACCTGAACGTCATTCATATTTATTCATATCTAGTAAAATGTCACTCTCTCTCTTTTAGTGAAAATACTGTATGTAGATCCACCAATAAAATAATTGTAAGCCGAGCGGGAACGTTTTATGCCATTAGATGATAGACATTCTAGAAAACGCACGTGGATTTTTGTTACGAAGACTGGACTGCTAAGAATCTAATTGGTATCGGCAATGTTGAAAAGGCTAATGAAGTGACTTAATAAGAACATAGAGAGCTCATATATGTCTATCCTTAAGTCATTGGTTTCGATGATTCATAATATAAAATTGTGGTCGGCAATGAAAAACGACCCGCTAATGTATCTATTAACTTACATTTGCATTTAATTATTTGCCTAGAGAACCTGAATGGGTAGTATAATAAATCGGATATAAGTCGGATAGTTAATGTAAGACAGTTCTTGCTAGGCTACGTCAATACGTCAACGGGAGTAACAAATGATCTTCGTGGAATATGAAACTGCGATGTGGCTCTGCATTCCATAGGAACAGTCAGAGACAAAAGTAGTAATATTTCAATATGGAAAAGGACAGTGTTAGTCTTCTGGGCGAGTAATAAAGATGGAGCTATACACCATAAATAGCCCTATATGCCCCTAAATGCACTTTTCATAACAGAACTGTATTGTTTATCTTGAATCAGCTGATTTTTACTGCAAGATAGATCTTCTGCAAATATAATTAAAATATTAGCATCATATGATTTCGAAGAATGTGTTGTAAATAACTTAATACCATGCTTCTGTTAGAGCTCCCTTATCTGATATGCTTGCGGCATATCTGAATACTATTATGATAACTAAGAAGCGAATATTCCCAACTATGCTCTCGCTGCATATAAGTTTACTTATGAGACCATTAATAACCCACCACTGCACCCAGTTTTCAAAGGGAAGTAATGTATGTACCTACATCACTTTCAAGTTTATCGATTGTTTGAAAAAGATTACACAGGTTCTGAGACAGTTTCAATATAACAGGAGCTAACGTATAGATTAGACTAGAACCAAAAGGAATAAACGAGTAGTTCTGTAAACAGCAGACCTCGCGAGCACCCTTTCCCATCTGTTTTTTATAACGAAATTCACCTGCGAGGCATGATTGATCGTAATGACCTGTGAGGAATCATGTCCTTGATGTTTCAGAAAATTATCAAAAACCGTTCATAATGCGACAGTAAACTTCTGCCCTTTTCTCCCGTTTTCCCTCCTGACAAAATAACTCTCGAAAAAGGTTGAGTTTTAAATTTAAAAAAAGTGTAGTTGGCACACACGTGCCACGATTGGTGAAATTGGTCGCCTTGTCGAAACGGAGACTCGCTCGCTTCGCGCGCTTGGTCAAAAAGTTGAAGACTAGAAACAGTGTTAGATCTTTAGTTTCCAGTAAACCTTAAAAAGTCAATAGGCAGCAACTAAAACTCTAAACATAAGGGAATAAACATCAAGGCCGTAGAGTTTTTTATTAGCTCACGGTCAATCGAAGGTAGTTCTAATCATGGCCTTTATAGTATCAACCTGTATCAACATAATGTAATAGTTTGGAAATGCCGTTTCGCACGTGAGAGGGCGATATACATGAATTTAAATCGCATCACTTCGTTACGCGTGCCATTACACGTGACAAGCAGTTCTCACGATCAAATAAATGAACTGTGTACGCACAATAGTTTAACTAAATACACATGTTAAGAACAAACTATTCTGATACCATGTTTATTTTTTGATATCGTTTTTTATATTTATAAAGTAAGATGATGATGGCAAAAACATACGGCTCACCTGATGATATAACATTGTAAGTACCTACCTAAGAACAATGCTCATGTTATGTTTAACTTGTGCGCTTGTTTTAAGATTTGATTAAATTGATCTACGTTAATACATTGTGAATGCGAATGCGTCTGAGCTCCTAACCCCGAAAAAAGGACCTTTGTCAGTACACGTCAGTTGGAAGGTGCTCTTTTTTTTATGCCACTTAGGTGGCAGACAAGCACACGGCCCACCTGATGGGAAGTGGTTACCGTGGTCTATGGACGAATGCAATACCAGGGGTATTACACTCGCACTGCCGACCACTAAAATGTAAGGTTGGCAAGGGCCCCAAAGATAATCTTGGTTTCAGTAATGAAATAGTTAAATAGTATAAAACAAATATTAACACAACTGCATCGCGAAAGTTTTGTAACTTGAAATCTACAAAGTACGTAGAAGGATCTCCTTTTTCCGTAGCGTCTTCATATTATTTTTATTGAAATGTTTCATTTTAGTCTAGCGTTTTTAATCTCGTCTGTCATCTGGTTAAGCTTCATACCGAGCAAACTACCATAATATCTACTATGTATTTATTTGTATGGTATGGGTATGGTTTTATGGTTTTAGTAACTGTTTTACTTCAAATCTGCATTGGAAAC
The DNA here is from genome assembly GCA_963662185.1 of Eilema griseolum. Classification (NCBI taxonomy): domain Eukaryota; kingdom Metazoa; phylum Arthropoda; class Insecta; order Lepidoptera; family Erebidae; genus Eilema; species Eilema griseolum. The sequence continues at coordinate 13,398,013 of OY759247.1, read as the reverse complement.
GTAGCTATCAAAACACGAAAGTATTTTCTAAACTCAGAATAAATAGTATTGTGACGTACTCATTATATTTTTAAATGAAAGTGGTAATGTGAGGATCAAAGAATCAATAATCATAGAATACATTTCATTTATTCAGTTAGGCACATAAAGAGTACATATGAATGACAAAATTTTACAATGATGTCAAGAAATATTATAAAAATAATAAGTAATGTAAAATAAACCATTGGACAATGATTCTTTCGCTGGTTCGGTAGGTTAGTTCTATTGAGAAGATACCAGCAAAAAACTCAGAGAACTACATTAGAACTAGATTATCTTTTTTTAAATATGGTTTTGTTGATAATCTATGTTGTCCGAGCAAGCAAGAGACTTAGTTGACCACGCATTTTTATCATCAAGATTTCTACTTATCTATTTTATGATTTATCTATTTAACATTTATCATTGCACCTTTCTGTTTATTTTTTTCATTTCTGTATGCTTATTTGTAGAAAACATAGCTTTGTTGACACACATCTGTCTAATTGTTAGCCATAAGAAAGTCAACGTAATGCCAGATATTAATAGTTCAAGTAATTTGGATTACTTTGACAAATAGCCTATATATAATATGTGATAGTACTCGACTACGATTTTAATGTAGGTATAAAATGAAAATAAAGCATAATAGTATGAGTGACCATACGGATTAGCAAGGTTGGAGGATCAAACCGAGCTTGAACCGTTGACTACTGATAAAATGGTATACCTATAGATAATTATGGCAAACTGGTAAACAGAAGATCTGGATCCAAATAAATCTAATTCGTACACAAGCAATAAATTAGCAAAAACTCAGCTGAAGAGCAGCAGATGTATAAAAAGTACTTTTTTAATGTTTTTTAGATATTTTTCTTTGTTACACATCGAGTATTGAGAACAGACTTGCACCTTTTCCACAGTATTTATTGAAGTACCTGACTGGTTTCATCTTACGGCATCCTCAAAGGTTTAGTAGTGTTTAATAAGAATGTTATTAACTGTCATTGTAAAGTTTTGAGGATGCCGTAAGGCTAAACCGGGCAGGTTCAATAATAAATACTGTGGAAAAGTTCAAGTGTGTTCTCCATATGTGTAACAATAAATTCCACCTAGTGCCATCAATCAACATGATACATTTTTCTTTGTGTTTACGAGTGAGAAATTTTTAGACCTATGTAGACCTCTCTTGAAAGTCAAAGACTTCTTTTCCAATGCGTGTGACGACGCATCAGAAGAATTTCGTCCCACCCCAATACGCAAATGCTATAAACTGCCATTAACTTACAAAACGCGACATCCTCGCACCGCAGGTATTGTGAAAGGGCCCAAAGTTGGTCATTGACAATATAAGGTTTATAAATAACTCCGTGATTAAATTACATGATGCTTGTTTTATGTAAATTGAAAATAATATTCTAAATTTGTCGTACAGTGTGCCTAATAGAACAAAGACATGTCCAGTTGTATAGCGCTGACACGTACATAATCAGATAGTGCGAATTGATTTCTATGGACACAATAATGATTTCATTATAATTCACAGGGTGAAAAGCGAATGCGAGGCCAAAGTGACTAACGACACTTCGCTGTACAACAGTACAATGGTTACCAGACGACAACTCCGACAGGTAATTACTAAGCAACCTTTTAACTTTACCGTGTACTATCTAACAAAACTTACCTACTTGTAGAGCTTACAATAATAACTAGATATTAAACGAATGAGCGGTTCTAAATAAAATAATATAAAATAATGACATTATCACTTAGCTTTACTATACTATGTTCACTTTTCGAACGTAAATTTTATTGAAAATTCGAGGAAAACATGAGTCAAGGCAAGAAAAATAACTTTTTGGTTTCTCTAATGGTAACTTTGAAAAAAACTCGTCTTATGCCTGGTTACTAAACAGAAAAAAAGAATAGAAAATCGATTAAAACTTTGGACTTCTTTTTCGCATTGTAAAAGAAGTTCGAAGTTTTCGCTTAAATATGTATTTAAATGTAAAATCCTTAGAGTAAATAAAATTTTTGAAACTTTTAGCTTAGTTGGAGGAGTTAGAGGGAATATTAGTCATTGCGGTTGTTAATATTCTTTATGAAAAAATTTAAAAAAAAAAGTTTGAATCTTTGTCAACTAATCGTTTTGTCAGTAAGTTATGCATTTATAAAATTGCAAAAAGGACGTCTTCGACAAAATCGATAGACATATGTAAAAAAAAAGTCGAATATAGAACTTTCTCCTTTTTTTAATTCATTTACCTAATGAAATGCGAGTCGATGTGAGAGAGAAACGTTTTAATGCCAATGTCCAAAAACTTATTTTAATATTCTTTGGATGACCCTGAAATAAACCTCTTTTTAATGGAATGGGAAAAATCATCAATTCGGATTTTACTTAATGATGACTTGACTTGATTGAATTGCAATTTTATTAACCTATTAACACAATTCAATGGAATTTTATTGCAGACTTGTTTTAGTTGAAGGTTTATTTTATTTTTGTACTTTCCTCAATTTTTTAAGTTAAGTGATTTGTATATTAAGTACCTATACGATATATTATTGTTAAATGCGTAACTAAGCAGTATATTTTTCACTAACTGAATTTATATAAATAACTGTGGGTATATACATAGGTATAGATTACAATTCATTGATTCAATTTCAGGATCTCATAGTAGTTTTTCTTAGTTTTAATAATACCTGCTACTAACCTACTAATTATATTATAAGCGAAAATGTGAAGGTAAATTCAACTTTGGACTTCGTATGTAACGCATTCTAATCAACTGTAGGTACGTAACCAAGGAAACGTCTCTTTACAACTTCAATGACGCAGATTGGCACAAAACAAAAATGATTTCCACAACATGTAAACACCTTGTTTGAACAATTTTGACTATTATTGTCAATACATAATTATCGTAATTTTTGTATTTTTACTGTAAGTATTGTTAGTATTTTCACGGCCCATATTATTATATTAATAGAAAGTCAAACGAACTTACCTGTAAGTGACGTTCAATGACTATTAAACGATGTGATTCGCCCGAGAGATTACCTACAATTTTATTTACTAGTAGATGCCCATCACAATTTACATCGGAGTCCTACCCTGGTTGCCAGAGTGTTATCAGGGAGGCGTTCTTAAAGCAGGGTACTCCTCCTGAGGCTGTGGACGTAATGCTAGCTTCTTTGGCAATAACTACTTTAAAGCAGTATAATACTAGCCTGAAACAATGGCACTCTTATTATGAAGAGAAAGATCTGAGTTTCTTTCGTAATTCTGTATTACTACCTGTAAGTGACGTTCGATGGTCATTAAACGATGTGATTCACCTGAGAGATTACATACCCTCCCTCCCAAACCAAGACCTCGAGGTTCAGTCCTCCCTGAGCATCACGAAACAGCATTTACGATATGCCTGGATGATATTAAAGCGTGTATGAAAGTACCGTCAGTTGAGAACGAACATTTTCATTTTTTTAAGTGAAATATTGCTCTAAAATCGTGTAAGATGGCAGCACATGCGCGTGTTAGTACTAGTAAATAAAAGTGTAGGTAATCTCGATGGGCGAATCACTGAAGTTCAATGAAAAATTTTACTCATTTAAAGAGGAAGAGAGAAGGAGACACTAGTGGTAGTAGGTTCTGGCGGAGTATTTATAGTCTTGGTCCTATGAGCTGTTATAGGTGCTGAATATTGAAAAAGTAATCATTATCTCGGTTTTCTCATCTTTGCCGTATCCAAGGTTTTCACACCCGGGGTACGGTTTGCTGGCTTTTTCTCTACCACTGCGCATGCTCTTAGATATCTTTAGCATTAAGATGAAAAGTGGTCACAAGCTTTCGTTCGTCTTTCCACTGACAGCACAATAACCCTCCAGTGAGCTCTGGCTGCCCTACTCACCGCCGGGAACACAACACGAGGTTATTATGGCCGCGGTATTCTGTAGGGCGGAGATACTTCCCCAGTCGGACTGCTCAATCGGACGGAAATACCGTCATGTTCTACCTCTTACAAATAATTATATTATTTAATAGACAAACATTCATCTTATACGATGATAGTACGATGTCGTCTATATAATACAAGTGTATAAGTCATATGGCGAAATAAATACAACGAAGTCCTATTCTTTGTTCAGCTGTTCAATATGTTTTCTTTCAATACGTTTTCAATACGTTTTCTTTACTGAAAGTAATCACGTTGTACAAGTTATAAACTAGTTCTTGAATGTAATTGTCATTCATGAAATAAAAGCTTTTAGAAAATGAGGCCTTTCAATAACCGATACGAATAATTTCACAGCTCACTACTGAATATAATATACAGATAATAATATTGAGCATTGTAAATATGAATGTTACTTCAAGTATAAATATATTTAGCAATATCGTTCACAGAACGAGTTTGTATGTTTACTTTATAAATAAGTAATCGATGTTGATTGCAGAAATAACAAAATATTATTATTTTCTAGAAGCACGAAGCTTTAGGTTATTATTAAATTTGAATTTTTTTAATAAGGTAGTGCTTAACCACTTAAATGTGATGAATATTCAGATCGAAACCAATCTTTAACTAAGCGGGTTTATTTCGACGACCTTCAGTGACCACATCATTCAATTTGAAGGCAATAAATAAAATCAGCATTTGTCCTTTTAGTTAAATTCTTTAATCATAAAAAGTAATAGCTATTTGTTAGTAAACAACACAAAATCAACAAAAACACTAAATAGTAATCGCAGGTCGGCACAATGCTACCGACCTGCGATTTAATCATTGCGTGCGGTTTGTAAACCACCATGCTAATTGTGTTTACCATAAATTTACCTAGAATCCTAGATTTATGGAACTTATTGCATTTTTGTAGGCACTTCTAGTGATCTCAGTTGTAAGAAGTAAATGCAATATAAAGATGGTTCATTGTCAGATATCGAGGTCAGGACACATATACTTTGTCCTGCTTTGTCTTCTACACTGACGGCATAGAAACTCTTTGTGCTTACAGGGTCGTCAGCGTGAGTGCAACTCCTCTGGTGTTGCCACAGGGTACCCTACCCTGTGGCAACACCAGAGGAGTTGCCAGGGAGAGAGAGAGAGCCAGAACTCACTGGAGGGTTTATGTGCTGTCAGTGGAAAGATCAAAAGCTTGTACTACTTTGCACTGACTCTTACTCTTACTCTTTTACACTGACGGCACAGAAACTCTCAATACTTGCAGGGTTGGCAGCACGAGTGTAACTCTCTTGGTTTTGCACGCGTCCATAGGCCATGGTTACCACTTTACATCAGGTGGGCCGTATGCTTGTCTGCCACCTAAATGGTATAAAAATATATAGGTATTCTCGCGCCGTTTCCCTTAAGTGCAGGCATGACCAACAGCCCGCCATTTGCTTGTATACTTACACACTTTGCAAGCTTCCTCTACCTACAGTCTTTCATGCAAACTTACTGGTTTCTATAGGTGTTATTGACTTGAGAATTAACGTTGTAAAACTAGAGCGTTTTAGCGAGCATTAGCCGTTTTTAAATTTGTCGAAATGAGAATGCTCGTCGGAATGTTCGGTAGATTCCTTACTAAAGTTTATTTTTCTGCGATGTAACTAAAGCAAGAATGCTGATTACAAGTGAATGCTCAAGTTTATTAGCACCTTTATGCTTTTTATTTACCCTTTTTTCATCGAAATCAATTCTCAAAATATGTTGGCAGGCTGATAGATGCCACTCCTATGGCGATGACCTCAGGACTTGCTCGTTATTTCACATTTTTTACTATGTTATTGAGTAACTTTTGTAACAACATTTTTTTTCGCATATGTTTAGGTAATTCTTATTTATATTTTGCAATGTATTTGTTCGATTTCACTGAATGACAGGTTTAATAAGAATAATAAATATCGATTAGAAAAACCGTGGTAGCCTAGTGGTATGGGTAATGGACTGCTGAGACGAGGTCACGGGTTCGATCCCAGGTTTTACCAGGCACACATCAATGACTTTTCGATGCTTTTCGAAGTTATGTGTGTATTTATCGCAGGTTTATAAGTGCCCGTTTAATGGCAATAGGGTCACCACCTATTACATTCGGACCTAAACATAAACTAGCGAAATGTGGGTGCTAGCACCTCTGCCTACCCCTTCGGGGATTTAGGCGTGAGCTTATGTTATGTTATGTTATGATTAGAAAACAAAATGATGTTGTGCTTCTTTTTCTTTACTATATTTAGATTTATCATTTTAGCGTGGGTATTTTTAATTTAAATATTTTAAACGACTTCCGCTATTTTGATTTTGTAACAACAAATATTACAATTACCTGTTTTACGCAGCCAGAAGGCGTGGTCACCTTCGAATGGACAGCTCAAGAACAGGCGTACGTGCTCTCAGGATACTTCTGGGGGTATGCCATCACCAGCTTGGTTGGAGGGACAGCTGCAGAGTTTTGGGGAACTAAGAAGCTTGTGTTCATCACGATGTTGCTAAGCGCTATCCTCACGATCTTGTCTCCTCAGGCAGCAAGGCTCCACTACATGGTTTTGGTCGCATTGAGATTCGTCAGCGGACTTGCAGCGGTGAGTTTAAAATATGTATATCTAATTCGTAATCTATTGTGTTATTATACAGATTAAAGTTCTATGTTAAACAATCCTTTATGAGTGTAGGTGCATTGGGCAAAAAAACGTTTCGTTAACCGAACTTTTAATATAGGTATTTAAACTATCATGGACACTGACATCAGTATCAGAATAAACGGGATATTTACCATGTTTCATTATTTTGAGTTTCCGATATTTCGGCGCTGTTGCAAGCACCATGATCACGGAGGAACTGGAGTAGTGGCGGTGAACAAAGAAAAAGTTTTTTCTTCTAGGAGTAATTATATCGATCTACCCTCTTTCGAGTTCTTTTACTACGCGTATCTGCACTACTATTGGTTTCACTCTCACTACAAACTCGAACCCGATCTCGATCACGTTCACGACATACGATGCTCACTGTATCCACTCGCGATTTTGTTTTAGCTTGTTCCTTGTTGTTAAAATAATGAAACATGGTAAATATCCCGTTTATTCTGATACGAACTTTTAATGTTTATGAACTCACTATTAAATATTTTTCATTTATTTCTGTAAGACCCTAAATCCTCAGAAGTAGCTGAAAGCTCAACTACGACTATGTGATTATTATTACGTGTACCTACTGTTTTAATGGGCGGCAGTTTTCATGATTTCCCAACCCTGACGGAAATCCTGCGCCAGAGCCTCATCTGTCAATCAGCATATATACCAATGATGATGATGTTAACAGTACCGGCTTGCAAGTGAGATTCCAATTCAAATTCAAATTTCAAATTTCAATTTATTTGCCAGAATATGGTAGGTACAGAAGGAGTTACAATATAGTGAGGGGTTTATATTCTGCTATATGATGGCATGCAAAACTAACATTTTGTTTAACATCTATACCCTCGTACTTATAGCAACAATCTATATATTATTATATTATTGGTAGTATGAAAAACTAGCTACTCTACACACAGTGCGGCGTATTCCAAACTTGATTTTGACTGGTTATGAAATAATTGAATTCAAACCTCATTGAAATTCACATATACGAGTACGTTAGGTAGGTACTTCTAGTATTCCCATTTTTTTAATTTAGTCTTTTTTGTAATTTAACCACAAAAATTCATTTAGTGGCAACATTATTTTTGATGTTACATAAGGTTTTTTATTATTTTTAAGTCACTTACATGAGTTATGAATTATATTATTAATAATATAATCAACATACATTTCTGATTATAAATATCAAAAATAAAGTAAGAAAACAAATGAAACAAAATCTGATTGTACACGGTTATGTAAGTATCTATAGTATCTTTCAAAACAAGATATTTAGTAAATAACATAATTATATAGGTACGCAATCACTGCCGTATGTAAATTATATTTAAGAGATAAAGGCAATTCTACCTTTTAAATTTTACGACTTCAAATGGTTAGATTTGTGCGAAGGATTCATTTGGTAATTTTTAATAATCACTAATTTATAATTCTTGGTTTGGTTTAAGCCGCGTGGTTCCCGGCAGAGTAGAATTTGGACCACCTTATCTCTTCCCATGCGGTGTCATATAAGGCGACTAAAGGATGAGGCTGTTTTAGCATCAGACAGATATTACAACCCAGACACATCCTTAGATGCGTGGCTTGAGTCAACAATAGTGCCCGGAAGACGGCAATAGGCTCACCTTCTATTACGTGGGACCGAATTCAATGATTGATGAAACGTGGGTGTTAATTCACTTCTGCCTAAACCTCCGGGGATTAAGTTGCGATTATATGTTTATAGATTGAAAAAACAGGTTGTTTACAGTCGGTGTATCTCAAATAAAAAAAAATATGCATGCATGCATAGGTAAATATCAGTTATATACACATTGTTATTACCACTATGCATTGAATTATATATTTTACTATCTATTGCTTGCGGTTTCGCCCGAATGAAATACTAATCCCATTCCCGTGAACCAAGGATAAAATTTCTATACCCATGTATATTTCTTGACAGATACAGTGGCGTGGCGGTAGTGAACGCGCCTGCTATGCAGGAGGAGCGGTTCGATACCCGCTCAGTGCAAATATTTGTACGCATGAATATGACGTTAAGACATCGATCCCGTTTACCATACAAACAATTATGGCAGTCGTTACGGGTAGCTGAAGCCCTAAAAAAAGTTCAACAATTGATAAAACTGCAATGTTTCAATATCGCCTTTGGATATTGAAGCATTGCCGTGTGGGGGACAGATCGCAGGCGATATCGAAGTTCAGCCAAATCCGCAGTTAAAATGATGAAATGGACCCCACATTCCGAAGTGTAAGCTTCGGATGCAATGGGATTGACGCTAAAATGAAGAAGATTGATAATTTAGTGTACGATTCAGTGCATTCAGCTACTGATATTTCATGAAATAAAATATCACCTTTCATAATTACTACTCAGGCCAAAAAGTTGTCATCTTTTGCGTTTTTGTGTGAATGAGTAACAAACATTCGTCCATCTATCCTCTTTCTTTCATGTTAATAAAATATTACTAGGAAATATATTAATAAAAATATATTCACATCGCAAATTAAAATATATAAAGTCGGCAAAATATATGAAGAGTTTTATAACTAATATTTTCAAACCTAATAAATCCATAATGACCGATCATAAAACCGTATGAATCAATTAATCGGCTGATATGATTTATGAATCTGTTACGGGTCTGTGTATCGAGATTAAGCCATTTTATTTTTATACTTTTTACCATTGTATTTTTGACGTATTTATAAAAAACATTCTGTTCAAACCAGCCTCTTCATCTTCCTCCATCCTCCATCTGCTTTAATTTAAAGTTTTTAACTACATCCTAGATGACGCAAGAGGTAGGTACTTCCCAGAACTTTTAACAATTACCTACGAATTTATGAAATAATTATTAAGAGTTACATTGTCAGAACATTATTTGGGATGACTCAGGTACCTAACCAATTTAATTTAAAAGTATTATACAAGCTAACTTATTCTTAGTAAAATTTAATTGGTAATGTCAATATCAAGACGTTATTCTTATTTCGAATTCACAAGAAAAAGTCAACGAGAGAATGGAATTTATTTGTTGTTTTTATTTATATTCTGATGCAGACATACTTTGCATTTGTTAAATTAATGGAGGTCTTAAGTATAATTCAGTATTGTTCTCGTATCTCATCATTATACCATCCTCATCGAGATTTGTCAGTTGCGTCTCAAGTTTGCACTTTATAGTCCAAGATCCGCTAGTTTTTTATTGTTATGTCGGATTTGGAAATGCAGAATGACTGCCATTTCATTTCCCTACTCTCAGAGGAAAGCCTGCGCCTGAGATTCCTCCATTGTTTAACAGGTGAACCGTCTTGCAGGTGCGGTTGGCTTAGTCTTCAATGATGTTGGTAGACTCAATATAATCTATAATTTTCTATTATTTACCTTATTATTTACCTACAGTAAATATTTTTTTCCCGTAACCAATATTCATTTATGTGCTATACAATACTAGTTTATTACTATTCACGATGAGTTACAGTTAGCAATTCGTCATAGATATCGTAAAAGCTATGAACAGACCACAGATATGCCACTTTTGTACATTTTTGTTCTTCAGTTACGGACTAATTCAATGTGTTTACGATAATGTCGAAGTAGATAAAACACATGTTGTGTTCACTTGTTCGCAGAATTCAGAATTTGTCACGCCTTAGTACCGCTCTATATTATAACTAGAAAAACATTCCACGTTGACTATTTCATTCTTATTTAGAATTAGCTGTAGCCCGCGGCTCTGCCTGCGTGGAGTTTAGATTCTGTTCCAACTTTTTTTTCATGCCAAGTTCCCTCGGATACCACCCCGGCCATCAGGAGTGGTTATGTCGGACTCGAACCGACGACAACCGCATGCCGTTTCGGGTCTTAAGATGGCCTAGAGCATTCAGAGTTCAGTCGTCTACTGTTTATGATGACCTCCTCAGAAGTGGGAAACAGGGCGTGAAGGGCGTGGTGGCTGAGGCGACCAGCCCGCCTCTTGCCTACTTTCCACTGTGTCTCTGGTCAGAAAGACATGCCTTCTAAAGGTTCACTCCTGCCAGAACTGGTATTTGCAGTAGGCATCAGCGCCTCCCCTGGATGACAGACACTGCCGCCTCCGTTGCCCAGGGTGCATCGCCTGAAGGTTCCGGATCACGTATTCAAATCCCGTTCCCGTTGTATCTTCTGTTCAGCAGACTCTCCTACTTCTGCTGACATAGTTCAAACCCCCGTTGCACCCCTTTAACTCATACCCTTATTTTAATAGTCTTCAAATAATGTGTGGGAATCTACGGGATTCATTGACATTTATAATTTGGTAATATCTTTTCAATAGAACGTCCGATTTCAATAATTCAAAAAGTAATCAACAGATATTTAAACAATATAGGTATTTAAACTATCATGGTCACTGACATCAGTATCAGAATAAACGGGATATTTACCATGTTTCACTATGGTGAAAATATTGAAACATGGTAAATATCCCGTTTATTCTGATACTGAGGTATTTAAACAGCCTAAAATAATAAAATTGGTTAAGAATTAGTATAAAAGTTATACAATAACATGGTCTGATTTTGATCGGCTTTTCTGCTTGAATTTATTTTAGTGCGCACAAATTTATAAATTTGCGATATCCTTTAGCTTTAACTTAGATCTTACTTCGATTTCGATTAGAACTTAATTAAATAAGGAATAATACCTACGGTATTATTAAAAATAGATTCGAAAATGACACATTTCTTTAAGGGTAAATAGAAACGAAGGGTCAAGATAAATCGGAGACTGGTGAGACACAGGCATAAATCTCGCCTTCCGCTTCCTCGTGCCCTTGCTGTGGTAGTACCCGGAGGTTTTCAAATGATAAAAACGACATCTAATAGATAAAGTTTGTATATGGCGCTTCTCCTTCTAGTTACTTTTGCTGTAAACAAGCCTACAACTACATGCGTTACTAATAGTTCCCACGGTCATTATATTTTTATGGAAGTGCCAATTATATTTACATGCATGATGATGAAGTTCTGCAGTGCATGACGGTTGAGGTACGTCCGCGGTGTGTCACAGAACACTCGAGAAATAATATAATCGGAGTTTTTTAGATGATGGAGGTTTTTCGCAATGTTTTATTCATAACAATTAAGCATGGTTATAATGTTTAGATTAATGCACATTTTTTGTTGTACACATCCGTATTCTCTATGAGTCGAATCAGACATGAACACATCAATATATATATATATATATTCGAGAAAGTTTGAATTTTTTGGTGAATTAACGACTATTTTGACGAAACCATTATTATAGAAAGTTGAAATTAGCGGAATAGGGGTATTTCAGAATGTAATTACTGATAACAAAAACATTTGTAAACAAAATCAGTTTCCTTCCTTCATCCTTTTAGGGAAGGTTAATGACAACTCGACGGAAATCAAATGTAGTTAAACTGGTAACATGAATTATCTGGAAATCCTTAAAAAAAAACGAAAGTATTTATATTTTATTGTATCAATAATTTTTCAAAATTTTGTTGGAAATTGTGTGTCTGTTAGACGCTTTATTCAACAACTTGAAATTCTAGCAATAATGATCTATAACTTTAGATTTTAAATTAACGACTGAAATAAAAAATAAATATTTATAAGACTAGTAGACGTCATGAAAAGCCTTCGCATCGCGGTAATTACTCGGCAGTACTCAGAAGCCTGGCAACACTTTGACCTTATTTCGTTCAAAACTTATTGAATTCGGTTCAGAGGTAAAGGCATCAATCATGCTAACATGGCCAGAATTATCCTAATCTGGATATAACTGGATATTATTTCATGTCCATAATTACGTCTCAGATGAGCGTACCCGCGTGCGTAGCTTAGTATTCAATTACAATTAATTAGGAATTCTTATTTTATGTAGCAATGTGTAGAATACATGAATATTATAGTACGATTTGTTGGTACGGTGGAACATGCGTCATTGTAATTAAAATTACTTAATACATAACAATGATGGTGTTTATGGCGATAGGCTAACCGCACACAGTAAATAATCTTGACAATAAAAGACATTGACAAAAATATTGTGCTTAGATCACTAAATTATAAGTGCCGAACACACAATATTATTGGCACCCACGTTGAGTACTGACAACATTCCCGCAAGTATTATAAGTTCCTACATATTATACTATACCTAAACCTCCTCTTGAATCACTCTATCTGCCGAAAGTATATTAAAATCCGGTGAGTACCTAGTTTAAAAGATCTAAGCGAACAGACAGCGGAAGTGATTTGACAGGCTATGTATGTCCCTCATAACTTCTCAACTACTTATAATATACCATGTAATGATATGTGTGGCATCCCTTATATGAAGTTTGAATTTTAAGTGATTCTACGACTTAATAATTTATCACTAGTTTTTATCTTTTACAATCTACATTTGCGTTGATTCCTTTAATTATAAATAATTGGAATATGCATTTATTGCCCGAGATTTCATGAATTTATTTATTATTTACACATGATATTTTTTTTTAATTTACAGGGTCACTCATCTTTTAAATAATAAAATATAATAGACCCGGAAATTTATGAAAACCTTAATATCTATATCTTCCGTATTTTCAAACAATGAATATAATCTAGATTATTATTTTGTATAATATAAAATTGTTGCAATTCTTAACTACTTAACTGATAAAGAGTCTTTTGCATATTGATTCTCCAATGGGTGAACAGGAAAAGACATAGCAGTATCAACATTTATACTAGAAGTTCATTGTTTCTTAAGTTTATTTTATTTTTTATTTTATTTATTCATTTAACCAACTTATACTTACAGCTGACTAGTCATGTAAGTTATAGGTCACATACATAATTTCTAATCCGAATCTTTGACATGTGATCACAGTCATCATTATAATAACAATAATATTCCATTTAAATATAGATCGCAAAAAATCGTTTAGATCCCATTAAGCCACTCCCTAACGAAAAATATGACAAGGTGTAATAGCCAATTCGCATCCGACATGAATGTGGTGAATTTCACGTAAACTTCAGACAGTATCATTATTAACGGCAGTTTCTAGTACACATTTCAAAATTTCATGCTATGTTCTAGTACTATGAGTCATCACACTCAAGTGTACTTACCTATTCGCATTGCTTTGTATTCTTATTTTCTTTATTGCTTTGTAGCCTTGAAAATGAAATGAATTTTACAAAGATTACATAATAATATACTAAACCGTGTATGCAACAGCTCTAATAGAATTCACGCTTCAGTATGAGTCACCTGTGCTACAAAGATAGGTACAAATTCACTTAGGAATCAGTTCTCTGCTGTAGATAAATTTAAAAAAAGTCTACTAACCCTAGTAATTGATAAGCAACAACGTTAGGTAAATTATTAAAAAAAGAACTAAAAGAATTCTGTAATGTACATTATTCAGCTATACCACAGATAAAATTGGCTATACGAACTTTTTATACAAACTTTTTACGCATGAGCTCATTTTGTTGGAGTAAGTACTTACCTACTAAAGTTTAGATGAAAATATTGGATGACATACCATGCATTCCTGGTCATTTCGTAATGATCTTACTTTACGGAATAGGATAAGAAGCCATTTAGTAATTGTAGTAAAATCAGCCCCCTAGACAAGTGACTTAACCGTTAGGAGCATGGAGTAGAATTCTCAAAGTATGGGATTGACATTTATTATTAACTTTTTGACAGTTACGAGTATAAACATATCAAAGAAGAATTAAAGAATCAATTTCATTTATTCAGTTTAGGCGCAAAAAGAGCACATATGAACGTCAAAATTTTCCAATTATATCAAGAAATAATATAAAAATATTAAATAATGTAAAATAAACCATTGGAAAATGATTCTTTCGCTGGTTCAGTAGGTTAGTTCTACTGAGAAGAAACCAGCAAGAAACTCAGAGAATGTTTCGTGTTTTTGTACGAGCAAGCAAGAGACTTATGTTGCCCACGCATTTGCATCATCAAGATTATAGTAACCTTCATTCATTAAAGTTTTTCATTTCATGTCAATTCCATATATAGAATGTTCTATTCTACTAACGAATTGCCACTTATCTAGGGGGCAGGTTAGCTCTATGTTTTTTTTATTTATTTATTCACATTTAAAGATAACATTTTTTTTATATAGGATACGCCAACTTGACCTCACCTCGCCTGATGGTAAGCTAAAGGCAAAGTCTCAGGAAAGAGGGTCACCATTACAGACACTAAGTGTTACAATGGTGGTACTCAGCTTGGCGGCCTCATCAGATGCTTTTTCACGCCCCGCTTAAAGGCCCCGGGACTGTAGGAAGAAGGAAACACGTGTGCTGGTAATGAATTCCAGGTCTTGGTGGTGCGGCAAAGAAAAGAGTCTCCGAACCGCTTGGTTCTTGCTCGTATATTCTGCACAGTGTGAGGGTGACGTCTAAGGCCTGCACGTGTTGTCCTATATAGGAAAGGAGATGGTGGGATTAGTTGGAAGAGCTCGTCAGAACACTCACCATGGTAGAGACGGTAAAATACAGCCAAGGAAGCAATATCTCTACGCATCTGCCAAGGCTCGAGGGTGTTCGTGACCTCAGGGTTCCCAATAATTCGGACCGCTCGTCGCTGCAACCTGTCGAGAGCATCTAGTAGGTATTTCGCGGAGCCATCCCAGAGATGCGAGCAGTATTCCACGCAGGAGCGAATTTGTGTCATATAGAGAAGACACCGCTGCTCCGGCGTGAAAAAACGTCTCACTTTGTTCAGGAGTCCAAGTTTTCGCGAGGCTGTTTTAACATAAACATAAACAAATTTGGTATTATTACATTTCTTAAAACCACGAAAGTTTCTGATGGATGCCGCATGTTAGTCCTTAGGAAATCTAGATTGACATAATTTTATTACTTATAGTCATCAGAAAATAATCTACGTACCTACGTGTTATATCTAGGCCGCTAAACCAATATTGATTCAAATGTTTCACCAAACAACGTCAATAAAAAATCTGTTATTTGTTGCAGGGATTTTTGTTTCCATCACTACACGCATTAGTCGCGCGCTGGGCTCCACCGGCTGAGAAGGGCAAGTTCGTAAGTGCACTCTTGGGTGGCGCCATAGGGACGGTCGTCACCTGGTCCCTAACAGGACCTCTAATTGAAAACTTCGGATGGGATTACGCTTTTTATGTCCCTGGTAAGTGCCTACCTTTACGATCCGTGCGGTTAATCAAGTTCGTAGTAATTAAGGTGGATTAATCATCAATTAACCGATTCGATATGCGCACTTCCTTATTTTAATTCTTTGATAGCTGGTAGATAGTTGTAACATTGATGAGTTCTGTAGCAGACAGAGGTCGCGGGTTCGATGCTTGCTTATTACAAATATTTGTGGGCAATGTGAATAATGTATTATTATTTATTTACGATGAATAATTCTAAATTTAGAATTTTAACAGAATCAGATCAGCTAAGTTTTTCATTTTTTAACACCTAATTCTAATTCAGACACTTATTATTATTAGTATCCGGGTCATGACTTCGTTAGAGTTGTTTAACTTCAGCACTTAAATTAATGAGCAATTTTAAATAAATATAGTACCTAATTAAAAATATTCTCGGAAACTGAATAATTCAAAATGCGCCTCTGGTTGTTGTTTAAGTTTAAAATAAAAATTATACGACCTAAATCTCTAATGTTTGATGACACATTGCAGTCGCGATAAAAATCTAGTTTG
This sequence comes from Eilema griseolum, assembly GCA_963662185.1. Classification (NCBI taxonomy): domain Eukaryota; kingdom Metazoa; phylum Arthropoda; class Insecta; order Lepidoptera; family Erebidae; genus Eilema; species Eilema griseolum. Next base: position 13,381,609 of record OY759247.1, on the reverse strand, counting down.
ATTCACCTAAATGCAGCAATGACCTATTGCTGTACAAATTACATCATATTCTGTATCATCATCATCTTAGTCTTGCTACCGGTTGCAGCCGAGCATGTAACAGTATTCTCTTGTACATTATATGATTTGAGATTAACATGGTTATTCATATTTATAGTGTAATACTCACTGGGATATTTATCATGTTTTTTATTCATGTAGAGTAACCGATATTCACGGTGTGCTTGTAACCGCTGTTACAAGCACCAGTACACCGTGATTATGGCGCTTGTAATAGCACCAAAATATCAGTTACTTAACCTAAATAAATAACAACATTGTAAACATTCCGTTGTGTTTTACACTATTCTCTTCTACATTTCTCCAGCTTGATATATTTTCAAAATAGTTAAAAGCAAAGTTATGGTTTAGCACAAACGTTTTTACGTACTCTATAAAACTATCAAACTGACAGTCAAATATAACGACCGAAAGAATGCTTATGCAGCTTGAATGAAATATTTAGCCTGAGAATTTGTCTATGAGGATGGGTACTTGAAATTGACCATTTAAGGGTTACTCTTGATTCTCCTTGGTCTTATTTCCCCCAGAAAGTTATTAAAAACGATATTACGCAGAACTATCGAGTCCAACAGTACCTATAACAAAAAGGAGTATTTAAATAACTTACGGTACCTACCTTAGTCTTTTGCAGCGATGCGTAACAATATATCACATACCCGTTAGTTCAATCAAATTTGCGCACTAAGTGTGATTTTATAAGTAAATTTGTAATGCACCGTGTGTTAGAAAATGCATGCGCGTGTAGATCAGTTCGCTCTTCTCTACGAGGTGAGTGACCTTTAGAGAAAACTGCAGTATGTTTTAAAACTCTTATTTTTAAGGGATGGCACACACACTACAAGAAAACGTTTCGTGCAGTTCGGTACACTTTAAATGGTGCAATATATATGATCGTAGCGATTTCTCGTAGCGCGTTTGTCAATAAAATCTCATGCCGCGATTTAATATGCTATACGTTAACATAAATAAAATCTTCAATTTAAATTTCACCCATCCCTAGAGGATGGAAATTTTTGTAATCATTTAAAATATGAACGCGCAAATAAATTATAAAAAGAAACAAATATAAAAAGAAACAAAACAGAGCTCACTGGAGAATTTGTGCTGTCAGTGGGAAGACTAAAGGCTTGTCCTGCTTTGTCTTCTACACTGACTGCACAGAAACTCTGTACTTAGCAGCGAGACTGTGACTCCTCATACAAACGTCCATAGGCCAAGGTAACCACTTTCCATCAGGTGGGCCGTGTGCTTGTCTGCCACCTAAGTGGTATAAAAAAATAATAATTTTATTAATTCGTTTTTTACAATTTCATAAGTCATTAGCAGTTGGGTGAAAACTAGTGTTTGCCTATAGTTAGGTATAGGCAAACATATAGATAAAATTCTTAGAGATAAAATCTCTTGACTGTCGATCGATTTCACGAGGCGGATATCCCACGGAATGCGCTAACAGTTATATTTTAATTTGTGGTATACCTAATCTAATATACACAAATATAAATATTTATAAATGTATTTAGGTAGTACAATATCGTTCAACTAAGAGGTTAATTAGTTAAAAAAGAATTATCTTCAAACACAAGATAAAATTATTTATGAGTTTGAATAAAGAAATGTAACGGTTTCATAGATATACAATAATACCTAAGAGAAATAATAAAAATAAATAAATATTCCACAACATTCTACACAACGCTATCTAGACCCATGGTAAGCATAGCTTAACTAGCTTGTGTTATGGAATAGATAACATCTGTTTTACCTATCCTAACAAGCACTCTAAGAATTTTAGGATGTTCAAAAGTACCAGAAACCGAGATTACTAAATCCTCTAAATCCCTCTAGCTAACTTAAATCGCTTATGTTAGAAGTGGGTTCACGTCCGCAGAGTGATGACCAGGATTCGATTCTGGGGTCACTTGATCGTAAGACCGACTGATGCTAACTTTACTCTTGAGAGTCATGTGAGTGTGATATACTTGACGTATAATGTGACTTGTGTGAGTGCGTGTGTGTGTGATTACCGAAGCAGGTTTTCTTACGATTCGGTGATAATTTATTAACAGCCGATTAATTCACCAAGGTAGAGATGTCTCGAACAGGTACGAAATTAAATAGTAGATACCTACCTACTTCATACATTTAGTTTTTATAAATCGATAGTGCAGTTATATTGTAAACGAAACAAAAGTGTAATTACAGATAAATAATTGTATATACTTATTTTATTTAAACTATGACCTTTCTACTCTTTTTGAAAGATTACTAGTAACTGAAATTTCAAGTAGGTACTCCCACCAATCCCTCCAGCTAAACTAAATTGCGTGTGTTAAAAGTATGCTGTTTATATCCGTAGTGACCAGAATTTAAATCCACGACTTCTTGATCGTATGGCAACTCCTTAACTTTTCTTTTTTTTTACGTCCGAATTTCCCTACCACTGGAGCCGGTGGGAGAGGTTATGTCGGACACCAACCGACTAAAACGCACGACGCCTGTGGGTCGTTTTTGGTTGCCGAAGGTGAGGTTAACAGGCATAGCAATCGCACCCCGACCGACCCAGGGCCATCTCTTTCGATCTGAAACTCTCCTCGGGTGTGGGGACCGCAGAGAACTCCTTGACTAGATACTAAACTACATGATGCGAGCTCCTCAGTAGCAGATGAGTAAAGGTGCGTTTTAACTGAAGCGGAAAGGAGAATGTGCGTACGTCTCTTCTGTGTCAGTTCTTCTCTGAATCGCTCGTCTCTACGGAAATCTATCCTAACCGCTTCCACATACGACACGGGTGTTCACATATCGTGCAAATCGTATAGATGCTTTTTCCCCGTGTAAAAAGCATTTATATCATATGAAAGTTATTTGCATAAAACAATCTCAGCATTATTAGCATGAAACAAGTGCCTGTATACGTGGCCTGCTAGGACATAGTCCGACTGGCTGGGATAAGTTAACAGATGCCACTACTATCAAGGTGATGTTACTTTGGAAATACGTTGTCTTTTTCATATTCATGTCTCTGTAATATATATCATGGACAGATAATTCTTTGATAAGATGAAATATTTTTATTTCTCAGTAGTTACCTGGTGTAAAATGAGAACAAGGTCTAAACAAGTATGGAGATATATTATCTCCTAGTATGACCTAATAGTTACAATGTTAGGTTGCAATAAAATTGACAGCGTGACTGTACAGTCAGTATCAGATCGATCTTGACGAACAAAGTACGCAAATTGACCTTAATTTCTTGGTTTCCCCCCTTCCTGTTGACTGATCATCCTAAAATTTGGCACATACCTTTAGTTCGGACAGTAATACAATTTAAATCAATAAAACAGTTTAATTTACTCTTAATACCTTGGTTTTTAGATCATTGGCAGAATTATCTTAAGACTTTGTAGTCAAGATCATTTTGACGCTGACTGTATATGTCTGTGCAGCGTGACCTATGGTATATTCGTAAATCTCGCCTTCGTAGGTCTATCATCACTAATAACCCAGTAAGGTCAATATAATTATTGAATCTCGGAATTGGTGGATCCCTAAGGTAATGAATGAATACGTGGTTTAATTCTTAAGTTATTCAGACCTAAAAAACTATACTGACAATGCCTGTAAAACTAATTCACAAGATTACTAAAAGAAGAACATCGAGAGGTCCATGGGTTCGTACCTATCTTGTCTTCCGTTGTAATTTAAGCTAAATTGCTGTATTAGCAATTTAGCTTACTACTACTGCTGTGATTAGAACTGATACAGTAATTTCGGTTACCTACTGATATTCATTAAAACAGAATGGTGTCTGAGCAGTAATAATTCATGAAGAGATGTAGTAATCAAGGTATCTTGATCAACACGAGGTGTTACATAGAAAGGGTTATCACTCTGTTCGCCTAGAAGGCTCTTCACTGATCAGATAGTCCGCTAGCGGGCACTTCTTCATCCTAGTGTTAATCCCAATCGTATACGAAACTTTCACCTCGGAATCGGGGGTTCGCTTTATTAGTCCAACTGCAGATTTAGCAGAACTTCGATATTTTCCGTGGAGCGACTGCCATCTGAACTCCACTACCCAAAGGCGATATCGAAGCATTGTAGATAGACCAGTTATTGAACTATTATTTTATGGTTCCAACTACCCATAACGAATGCCATAGATGTTCGTATAGGACCCACGGTTAACGTGTTCTCCGAGCCACGACCAGACCAATGCAAATACCCATATTCATGCATAAAAATATTTGCACAGAGTGAGGATCGAACCTGTGCCTCCTGCGTAGCAGCCGCGTTCACTACCGCCACGCCACAGGGGCTGTACTAGCGGTCACTGATTTTAAATAAGTGATAAATTCTAACCTTTGGATGCATAGGGCTCTACCAACAACTTTGGGCACTGGCCAACCGCACTTGCTAGTCAGTGCACCCAGTAAACAACAGAACAGCCTCTGGCATAGTCTTTACTTTCTATGTTGAGAAATCAGTCGCTCCCGGCAAATTCAATATACCAATCAAATGTAATAAGGGAACTCCGGACTCCAAGGTTTCAGACGTTATGGGAAAATCGCTACGATAAGGATGATGATGATATTGTAACCTTTCATACTAGAAAAAGAAAATCTTGTGGAAAAGATCTATCAAGTATCTATCTACCTTACCAATTAAGAATTATCCACAAGTATTCCTCTTTGTCTAGTATCATCAGTACCAAACAAAGTATTGTTTATTTCAATATAATATTTTATCTCTAAAATAATTTCTTTTACAGGTGTGATAACAATTGTATGGTGTTTGCTATGGTGGTATTTGGTTTACGACTCCCCCGTGCAACATCCTCGAATCTCAGACAGCGAGAAGAAATACATCCTGGATGCTATTGGCGACAAAGTCCACCAGAGCAAGGCTACCAAGGTAGGATACTATAGTCACTTCTCTATCTAGTTATTCGAAGTATTCTTTATCTTTTTCTCTTCCTTTATACATACATACATACATACATAAAATCACGCCCGTCTTCCATAGGGGTAGGCAGAGATCACGGATCTCCACTTGCTACGATCCTGACATACTACTCTCGCTTCATTCACTCTCATTACCTTCTTCATGCATGCTTGTCGGTTTAGAGCACTCCTGACCTGCCCCTTTTCTAAAACTTCCCCGATTTGGTCCAGGTATGTGCGCCTAGGTCTTCCCCTTCCTTTATCTACATCATTAAGATACCTAGATGATAGGTGTTAATATAAATAGTTCCTTTACCACAGAGATAGAGATATTCAGGTCAACACATTCAGTATTCAATATTTAGTACTTATTCATGAACAATTTTTTAATTGTGTTTGAACATTATATATAAAAATAACAAAAAAGCTCACAAAAGTATTCAAAACATTAAGACTCAATAGAAACTTAATCAGAAATATTAACTAAAAATAAAAATGAATTTACATAATATCTATTTATTTAGCGCCTCATCAATGGAATAATAACACACCCTTTTAATAGAAAAGCTTTCAATTTTTCTTGGAACTATCTATGGTATGTAAATAATTGTTTTTAACTCTACGGGTAGTTTGTTAAATATTTTGATGAAGTTACAAAGTATAGTGTTGTACAATTTGTAAAGCCTATACATTGCATCGGAGATATTTTTAACATAACCTCCTCCACCGGAGCCGGTGGAGGAGGTTATGTCGGACTCGAACCGACTAAAACGCACGCCGCCTGTGGGTCGTTTTGGTTGCCGAAGGTGAGGTTGACAGGCATGTCCCTCGCACCCCGGCCGACCCAAGGCCATCTCTCGCGATCTGGCCCTCGTTTCGGGTGTGGGGACTACAGAGTCCCCAACTCGACCGCGGAAACGGGGAGGCGCGCCAGACGCGCCACCGCCACGGCCTGCTTCTGCCAGGGTGACAGGTGGCTCCACCTGTCACCCCCAGGCCGGCGCTCATGGGGGGCGGAGGTCGTTCATCGACTATATTGCTTAGTTAGCATAGTGGTTAAAGAGTTGGCCTTATGATCGAGAGGTCCCAAGTTCGAGTCCTGGCCATTATTACACGACTGACGTGAGCTCACTCCTAACACAAGCTATTTAACTTAGCTGGAGGGGTTAGAGGGAATATTTGTAATCTCCAGTTACTAACATTCTTAGAAATAAAAGTATTGATTTACGTTAACTAGCACCATTGATTGCAATCATATAATCTTTGATAATCAAAGCATATAATATAGTAATTTTATTGTTTTCATAATTTTCATTGCGCAATATTTTCAATTGCTGGTAATAAATTGTTATCTCACCATTCTTCCCATAATATAATTATTATCTTGATGTAGTAATGTTGTTGAAATTAATTAAATATTCAGAATGATATATAACCTTGTTGTGATGACGTAGGTTCACACTTGTATTCGGAAAACAATATCAAGCACCGCATTTATTTGCGGGTAAGTAGGCACAAGATGGCGAAAGTTAATGAATAAACACAAAATTAAGTACACGGCGGAAACTATTTTTAAGGGTATTTGAATATTCAATTGTGAAATTCGTTTTGCTCATAACCTCATAACCATGACATTCGTATACATGATGTTCCTATTGAACCTTCGCATTCACACCAATACAGGTATGACAGCCTTAGTGGGTAAAAGTCGGTGTAATGATCGTGATGTCCCAGCTTCCAATCCTGTAACTTCGACTCTTCACCTTTCCCTTTGAATCAATCCTAACATAAACAATTTACCTTACCTGTAAGGAATAGCGGAAATACCTATTAGTAATATCGTTTACTTATAGGCACTCCTTATAAAAGTAATTTGGGTTGGAGCCTGTAATTACATAGGAGAAGATAGTAGGGAGTACAATGTAATTATTACGATAGATATTAACAAAATGGTAGATAATAATAAGTGTAAAGGTAAACAGATCTGTAATAAAAAGTAACTGTATTTGCTCTGTATCAGACATGCGGGTCGCGAGTTCAGAACCTACATACTTGACCCAAAAATATTTTGTTAATTATACAACTTCGACAACAATTTCCAATATATCAAGAATTAGCTGTTGCCTGCGGTCTGCCCGCGTGGAGATCTGATACCGGTACCGTCGCTGCTTACCATCTCCGATAGCGTGATAATAAATAGTCTATAACACTCATTAATAATGTGGCTTTATATTGGTAATAGAGACAGAAGGTTAGTACATCAGAAGGTTTCTTCATGTCGACAGTGCGAGTGTAACACCCCTGGTGTTGCATACGTCTATAGGCCACTGTAACCACTTCCCACCAGGTGTTCCGTGTGCTTTTTTGCCACCTAAGTGGCATAAGAAAAAGAAGATCTGTTCAGTAGAACCAAAGATTGCCTCATGACGTTAGAAACTTTATGACAACAGTATACATATAGTATATGTAGTTTTATAGATATATTATGTTAATTATAAATAAACTAAACCTATGTATTCTTATTCTCTTATCAAATAAAATAGAACTATGGAAGTAGAACTAAAAGAAGAGGAAAAGCGTACTTTCAGAATATCGATAATAATATCGATATTAATTCAGGTAGCATGTAGACAGGTGTGTATTGTACACGACTTTACCAATGTCTAAAAGGATGAGGTCATCGTCCGCTGTAGAATTGTTTTCTTTTTCTTAAGAAACTGACAAAGTCAGCAGTAGGTCAAATAACTGAGTCAGTGGTTACAAATGTTTGACCCTAGAGTACCTAACACTTATTTTATTGTTGCGTATGTGTTCAGAGCAAATTTGTGCCTAGTCTCAATGTGGTAAAGCATAGTACGCTTTATAACTAAATCAAAATATTTAACAAACTGCCTGTAGAGTTAATAGTTATGGTACGGTGTGTAAAGTTGGTGATTATCGCTGATGCGCCATTGAGACCTTCTTAGAGAGCCTAAAACAGTAATCATCAATAGACATGTGTATCAAACGACGTTTATCAACACTCTTGTGAATAAATTAATACTAATAAATCATTTTATCTACTCTCATACTGAAAGGTAAACATTAATAATTAAAAAACAAGTTTACATACAACAAAATAAATTTAAAAGATTACATAAACTTTTTTCCATTTTGACACAACTTTAACTGGACTCAAGGAGATATCAATGCATCTTTTGTACTTAGTCGGTGGTGCTTGCATAAAATGAGTAAGTAGTAGGTTAATTTATTTGTACTATTGAACATGATCTTTTTTGTATCGAAAATTTTTAAGAACAAATCAACTTAACCATTAAATATAAAAAAAGCTATCGTGAATTTTAGCGAGTAAAAAGTTTCAGTTTGAAGGTACTGTTATATGCCTAATTGCGGTGAAATTAGAGCCAAAGCAAGTGTGTTAAAGAATACAACTATCTACCAAAGAGAGTTATTAAAAGAGTGTTATTAATCCATAGATTAGATGATAACTAAATAGACATTATGGTAACTGACAATAGGTGGTATATAATTTCATTGTTATTTAGTGTTAGTGTTTTGAATGCTTTTTTGTCCTTATGTTATTTTTTTTTGTATAATGTTCACAATGTAAAAATTGTTCATGAATATATACTGAATACTGATGCAGTTTGCATTTGGTGCCAAAAATATGGCCGTGTAATTAAATAACCTTACTTTAGCTCTGGCCTCAATGTAAGGTACCTACGTGATATTTTTTTGGTTTTAACAACTATCAAGTCGTGAGATGTTTTTTTTTGCCGTAGGTCGACAGACGAGGAAAGATCTATGTGAGGTTAAATAACATTTTAAAACGATTTTGGTTCCGGTAAATATTAGGGGTAATTGTTTTAAGATTGCGTATCAATTTATAGATGTAATTATGTGAATTTAGTATTTTAGATTAATGTTCTTTATGCTTGTAATTTTATCGACCAAGCTATGAAAATTTTGGCAAAATATAAAAATGACCATGAAGGTACGATTCCGAACTCTACAGCACGACGCAGTGTTGCACGCCAGTGCTGCACAGCACTATCGGTCCCCACATAATGTCTATGAGTTTATATGACATTTCATTCCGAACTACGCAGCAGTGTCGCTGCTGTACTGCTGTGTGCTGCAGAGTTCAGAATCATACTTGAGATAATATTCATTAACACAACTGCTTTAGATTTCTAGCTAGTTTCCAGTTACTATTCTAAACATAATATCTAATTACTAGCAGCTACTTATATTTTTATATGATTTTATTTATTTATATATTTCATAAGCCTTACATTAATAATATCAAAGACATAAGGTTTTAAGTATTTGATATTATTAATGTAAGGCTTATATATTAATGTAAGTAAAAGTGTCTAATTGTCCACGTTTAGGTGTTAGGAACACAAAATTTAGTGCAAACTACACAAACCTTAGGGAAATATTTTTACTGTGTAGTTTGCACTAGATTTTGTATTCGTGACACCTAAACTAGGACAATTAGACACTTTTACTTACGCATCCAACTAGAAGAACGATTTAGCTAAATAGGTTCATTAGGTAACTATTGTGCACCTCAGTTGTACATGCTACTTACCTAATAATTTTATAATGGAATTATATTTTCAGATCGTGCCACCATTCAGAAAGATTTTGACGTCATTCCCGTTCCTCGCTATGGTTGTTTTACATTACGGCAGCAACTGGGGCCTGTACTTCGTGATGACAGCCGCACCCAAATACGTGTCAAGCGCTCTTGGCTTCAACCTAACGTCCACCGGCACTCTGTCCTCATTGCCGTACCTCGCTAGAATGATATTCTCTCTCATATTCGGAGCCATCGGCGACAGGTACGAAACCGGATTATATTCAAATTTGATGTCATTGTTTAAATTGTAAAGCTTATTCACGTGATTCAGCACACTGCGATCAGAGGCGATTAAGAGCATTGCTTTTAATATTTTAACAACATGACGTCGTCGTCAATATTAACCGAAAAATATAAATCGGTAAATTTGATTTTTTTACGTATATTGAGTTTACCATTTTTTTTGCACGTTTTATGACGGATCTTGAGATTTTGGTGTACAAATTCCGGTGTCATTGTGAGACAGTCGTGACTTAATACTTCTTCCTGCTGTGGGCGGATCATTAATAAACAACAATGGCACGACATTACACTGCGGTTTCAATTGTTCAGAAAATGAATGTACATCGGAATTTTCCATTTCCTAAGCGGACATTTAATTTTTTATGTGACTTTGCACTACTATTAGAATTTGCATCTCATAGTACATTTATTATTGGAGATGAATGTCATTTAAAAGAAATCAATAACTACTGAGTTTTATAACGCATACTTCTGAATAATTAATAATTCTTTTGTTCTATAATTATTCAGTCGTTAATTATTAAGAGATATACTAATTAATGATGGTAATAATACAAAAAAGCGTTATTTCTTTTCATCCAATCGTTATTTTATAGAAGTTTCCACAGATTATTACTTGTTTGACCTAACGAATTTCTTCTGACTTGATAGTCAAGAACTACTTTCGTCTAATATATTTGTAAACATGTTAGAATAGCATCATTGTTCTGAAGGCTGAATTAGAAAACTGCATCATAATGCATCCAAGGGGATATAAATGGCTGTCTTCATCCTTTCATTGTAGCTTCTGGATAATGTTCTGCCAAGGCAAAAGTATCCCACTTTTTGATTTACTCAGTTTTTATATTTCTACTATGTTAAAAAGATGTCCGTCGTATCTTCATGGACGCAAAATTGTGTAGTTATCTATCTTAAGGAGCGAAAATTTCCTGACTATTTAATACCAACGACATTAAGAATTTAACAATTAGGAACAAAAATTGAATCACCGTTTAGTAACATTTTTTGTGAGGCTATATCTTGAAAAAATTGTGATTGGATTTTCAAACTTTTGACATGGTATAAATGTTGTTACAGGATCGTGAAACAAAATGTGGTCTCCACGACGTTCATGAGAAAGTTCTTCTGCCTGTTCTCCCACGTCGTACCTGGTTTGCTGCTCATCGCGCTGGGCTACACTGGTTGTGCACCCATACTCTCCGTAGCTCTCATCACATTCTCCATGGGCTCGAATGGAGCCGCGACGCTAACTAATCTCGTGAACCATCAGGATCTTGCGCCAAATTTCGCCGGTACCCTATATGGTATCGCGAATGGAATCGGAAACACTGCTGGATTTGTGACGCCACTTGTTACTGCCTACTTTACAAAGAATGGAGTAAGTCTTTTTAGTTTTCAGTAAATTATGTTTTAGTTTAGATTGACTTAGGTATTAGATGTTTAATGATTTGTAGTTTTTAAAGATCAATAGCAAATAAATGGGTTTGTTAATTGTTGTCAAGTATACCTACCATAGTCAGTGTGTTGACGAATGATATTGGTACATTCGTTCGTTAGTTATAGTTTACCTCTATCACCTCTATATAGCTTGATTTGTACCCGATTTTACATGCCTACATGAGTTGTTTAGGTATACTTATAAACAAAATTGAGTTTACGAAATACTTGCACCTTTTACGTACTGAATCACATATTCACACCCTAATTAAATCCCTATTCATAGTATTTCAATAGATCGATAACTGCAAATCTTTTATTAATTTATCTTGCATTTCAGAATGGTTTCGAGCAGTGGCGTCCAGTATTCATAACGGGAGCATCGCTATATATCGCATCAGCGGGTTACTTCATTCTGTTTGGTACCGGCGAGACGCAATCATGGAACTATGTGGCGCCTGTTGAAGACGAAGAGGACAAAAGACCTCCAGAGGAAAATGACTCAGACACCACCACTACCACTGTTTCTAACGCACCTAAAACATAGACTATGTAATTATTATAACTGAAATAGGTCTATGCTGCAGGTTTAGTATGGGATACCGTGACAAGGCAAGGAAAATATGTATAGCTATTACAAGATGTTTTAATGTATTGTTCTATCACGATAACCTATACTGTGTACCCAGATACAAAACGGCTGAAGTTTGATCAAACAAATAACGCCGGCTAATTTAAGTTTAGTAGTTTTAAGTTTGTATTATATCGCCATATTTTTTAGAAAATTTATATGAGTGTTATAATGTATTATTAAGATTACCTCTTCACCTTGAATGGTTGTAAAGGACAAAAGTTAAATCATTAATAATTATCAGGCACTGAGTTCCTTTAACATTTTAGTGAATATTAATGTAACATTCCATTAGGTAGGTACCTACTATTGAAAAATTGTCATGACTACTTAAACATTCCGTTTATAAAACTCAGCAGAAATTAACTGAAAATATATCAACTATCAGTACAGCCTATTCCTTAGTAATAAAGTAATTTTTTCTATCGTCAAATAGGTATTGTTGAACATTACACAAATTTGCTTTAAAATAATTTTAGGTATTGATTCTCAATTGACTTTAAACAGGATGGAGGACAAGGAATATGTAGGTAGGTAATGTTAACGACATACGACTTACAATAATATTTGGTGAAATTGGTTGTTAACATAAAGTATACCCGTATTAACCCTTGAAGCTCAACTGGGCGGAAATACCGCCCAATTGAGCAGTCCGACTGGGGAAGTACCCCCCTTCAGAATACCCCGTTTATAATAACTTCCTGTTGTCTTCCCAACGGTGAGTAGGGTAGCCAGAGCTCAATGGAGAATTTGCGCTGTCAGTGGGATGACTAAAGGTTTCTCCTGCTTTGTCCGCTACACTGACGGCACAGAGACTCTGTGCTTACAGGGTCGGCAGCGCGAGTGTAGCTTCTCTGGTGTTACACACGTCCATAGGCCACGGTAACCACTTTCCATCAGGTGGGCCGTGCGCTTGTCTGCCACCTAAGTGGTATAAAAAAAAAGTTATGATGCTCTATATCTATCAGCGATGAACGATCGATATTTTCATTCAGGAGTTGGTTTCTAAATAATGTTACAATGAAGGGAACACAATATTCATTTTAATAATTCTTAACAATGGCGAATTACCATAGGCTTGTCAGTGAGTGTTATTATTTGTGGACCATGACGAATTATACAGCATTTCTGTATGTGTGTTTTATCATAATGTTAAGTTATTCCTTTGTAAGTAATCAATATCAGCGAAATTAGTATTTCAATCACATGTTTGAATCTATGAGATCTATCACTGAAGTCAGTATAATAAAACAAATATGAAACCTTCAATATCTGCTCGAGTGGCACGACCATGATTCTCGAGTCCTCATAAGATGCGTTGGTGCGAGACAATAGTTGATGGCCGGCTTCATCGATCAATGGACAGAATAAACCTATCGAGGCCAACCGTGCAGGTTTTAAGGCATCTTTATATGTATATGACAGACCTCATAAACCCTTTGCAACTATAATGTAAGCGTGTTGAATCATGTGCGGTCATATAAGTTCGTAAAGCGGTTCAGAATACGCTAGTTTAAGTTTAAGACCGGTGCCATGTTATAGTATGACATGTAGTTTACACCGGTTATCGAAAATCTATGTGCGAGTTCTTCTTTGCGCGTTTTGTAACATGTTACATTACGCTGTGTAACATTGGTCAGTAGTACACACAAACACAGGATGGAGGTATAGTGTCTCTAAATGTAACAGGGACGTATTCAGATACAAAGTGTTACAATTTAGCATTGAGCATGCCGACAGTTTACTGACTAAGGTCATGCCTATTTTGACGACATCAGGGTCTACTTAGTTGAGAATCACAGTGCGCAGCTAATTAGACCACCTCTTCTCTGTGTTTGTTCCGTGATCCAGTAGGTGCGCACACGAAAACATTTATTAAATTGCGCGTACGTAATATTACAGTGATTAGATGTTTCTTAGTTAACATATCGTTAAGAAAAAAGAATCAGGGTTGTAAATGTTGTATGTACCTACAAACGTAATTTAAACAATGTATTTTGAGATATCATTGTAGTATCAATATTTATAGGTACTTAGTTTGTAGTATCTTTTTTTGAGCAAATGTTAGCGAAAATTGTGAAAGTGCCTTATTAAATATTTGACTAAGTATTATTTTGTTGTAGGGCGCAAATGTTAGATTATGATCAGATTGATAGGTACTCATGGTCTGGTCTAATTATTGTTGCGCCTGTTAAAATGAGTAAACCATGATTTTCGTATGATAAACATGTTCTTTTGTAAATAGATAAAATATTTTTGCTAAAGGATCACCAGTTTTTTAAGTTTATTGCAATACTTAGGTATGTTTTATTTGTGACTGTGATGATGATAATGAGTGAATTATGATAATTTTATAAGGAATGATTAAATTATTTTAAAATGAATATATTGGTTTCATTATTAAATTGAGGGAAACAAGATCAGCTAGGTAAGCCTCTTAGATAAATAATATATAAAATAAATAAAATCATTTATTTCAGGCATTGCCCATAAAAATGTTAGTAACAATAAAGCTTATATCCTATGTTAGTAAAACTGCAAGTGATTATTTACACAAACAGACAGTCAGTTAGTCATATTTATATCTGTAACTAATGTGTGTGTCTTTGGCAAGGTGGAAACGTGTCCAGTGCCGCATAATAGCACTGTCCACGTGAAGCCTTGCCGCAACACACTGCAGGAAGCTGTTGGAGCGGCCCCGCACCTGATCTAACAGTGATGCAATACGGTTTTTTAGGATGGCCGCAGCCCCATCAGCATCCTGAAGGCATTGTTGTATTGAGTGCGCAGGGTCCTATATGCACCCTGGGTGTAGCTCGTCCACATGCTGCACGTGTACAGTGAATTACAGTAGGCTTTAAAAAGTGTAATTTTAACCTGTGCAGTACATCGTGCGAATCTGCGAGCAAGCATATTGGCCCTAACGCACAGGGCCCTACGCTCCCGTACTATGTCCATATCATCCTTGAGCGACTCGGTCACCCAGTGCCCTAGGTACTTAAAACTTTGAACCTGATTCAGGAGAGTGCCATTCAGCCTAACTGGGGGAATTTTATACTGGCGAGTGGAGAGATCACATGTTTCTACTGGCTCTGATCCTGGCTTATCAGAAGTGAAAGACTTCTTTCCCACGTTATTCTCGCATAAGATCATTACTACTAAATCATTAAAAAAGATGTCCTGAATACTTCGTATCTAATACTTTGCGATTTCCATTACCGTACAACATAAAAACATGACATAAACTCACGCCTATATCCCCGAAGGGGTAGGCAGAGGTCCTAGCACCCAAATTTCGACAGTTTATGTTATAGGTCCCAATGTAATAGGTGGTTAGCCTATTGCCATTAACCGGGCACTTATATACCTGCGATAAATACACACATAACTTCGAAAAGCATCAAAAAGTCATTGGTGTGTGCCATGGTAAAACCTGGGGTCAAATCCGAGATTTCGTCTCAATAGTCCATTACCCATACCACTAGGCTACCGCGGTTAAAATAATGTGTAATATTGTCGTTGACATTATATCGAGATAAAATTACTCATAATTATTATAATTTTTCGACCGAGAGGTATATTTCTGCTTCTAAGATATCACTATAAATAACACAAGCTAGTGTGTAGAATATTTATAATTCCATTGTATCAATAGCAAGTGTATTTCCTGATTTTCTATATGTATTCCACTTAGGTGGCAGATAAGCGCACGGCCCACCTGATTGGAAGTGGTTACCGTGGCCTATGGACGTATGTAACACCAGAGAAGCCACACTCGCGCTGCCGACCCTGGAAGGACAGAGTTTATGTGCCGTCAGTGTAGAGGACAAAGGCGATTTATCTCATTTTATACTTAGTCTGGCCATAAATACTGTTTCAATTAAAATAAGAAAGATATTACACTTGAATTTGGAATCTGTCATTTTTATACGATTGTTCATTGTGTTTTCTAATTTTGGCGCCAATACATTGTACAATATTTTGCTATATTAAAATGGAGTGGGGTGATAAAGAAAACCGAATCGCTGTGATTGCATTACACAAAGTTGGTATGGAGCCGAATGTAATTTTTAAAACTCTCCATACGCTTGGTATTAGTCAAATGTTTGTGTACCGGGCTATTAATAGGTACAATGAGACCTCCTCTGTTTGTGACAGAAAAAGATCTGGCCGTCCACGTAGTGTTCGTACGAAAAAGGTGGTCAAAGCAGTAAGGGAAAGAATTCGAAGAAATCCTGTCTTCGGACAGGATTTCTTCGAATTCTTTCCCTTACTGCTTTGACTTGAGATTTTCTCATCCGTAAACAAAATTTTTCTGTGACCTCCCTTTGCTACTACCGCTTCAGTAGTTACTTCGATTTTACCACCCTATTCTTTTTTAAATTATCAGTTAAAAAATGACAAGTGCGTCTCTTATAGGCTGCAAG
The DNA here is from genome assembly GCA_963662185.1 of Eilema griseolum. Lineage (NCBI taxonomy): Eukaryota > Metazoa > Arthropoda > Insecta > Lepidoptera > Erebidae > Eilema > Eilema griseolum. The sequence continues at coordinate 13,365,220 of OY759247.1, read as the reverse complement.
TCCTAAGTCATCTTTTAAAATGCGCGACATGGTTCTGGGTGCTATCTTCATCTCCCAAGATAAAATCTTTTGCTTTCGAGCAAAAGATTTTATCTTGGGAGATGAATCTTTTGCTTTCGAGCAAAAGATTTTATCTTGGGAGATGAAGATAGCACCCAGAACCATGTCGCGCATTTTAAAAGATGACTTAGGACTTGCAGCCTATAAGAGACGCACTTGTCATTTTTTAACTGATAATTTAAAAAAGAATAGGGTGGTAAAATCGAAGTAACTACTGAAGCGGTAGTAGCAAAGGGAGGTCACAGAAAAATTTTGTTTACGGATGAGAAAATCTTTACAATTGAACAACATTTTAACAAACAAAATGACCGTATTTATGCTCAAAGGAAGCTTCCCAATTAGTCGACAAAGTGCAACGTGGGCATTATCCGACTTCAGTGATGGTTTGGTGGGGTGTTAGCTATGAAGGAGTGAGCCATATTTTTGTGAAAAAGGTATCAAAACATCGGCACAAGTGTATCAAGATACCATTCTTGAGAAGGTAGTTAAACCCCTTAACAACACCATGTTCAATAACCAAGTATGGTCCTTCCAACAAGACTCAGCGCCGGGTCATAAAGCTCGGTCCACGCAGTCTTGGTTGGAAGTGAACGTTTCGGACTTCATCAGAGCTGAAGACTGGCCGTCGTCTAGTCCCGATCTTAATCCGCTGGATTATAATTTATGGTCAGTTTTAGAGAGTATGGCTTGCTCTAAACGCCATGATAATTTGGAGTCCCTAAAATAATCCATACGATTGGCAGTGAAGAATTTTCCCATGGAAAGAGTGCGTGCTTCTATTGATAACTGGCCTCAACGTTTAAAGGACTGTGTTGCAGCCAATGGAGACCACTTCGAATAAGCTTTTTATATTTTAAATTGTTTTATATTTATGTATTAAACTAACACACTGTAAAAGTAATAAATATTATTTGCAATAAAAAAAAATGTTTTTTCTTCGTAACAATATTTATGGCTAGACTAGGTATAATTACTTAGGTCACAGACACGACCCGCCTGATAAGAAGTGGTTACCGTAGCCTAAGGACTTGTGCAACGCTAAGGGCGTCACTCTCGTGCTGCTAACTTAATAATAATAAATGTCTTTATTGTACACCAATAACATTTCAAAGAATCAAAGAATCAAAGAATCAATTTCATTTATTCAGTTTAGGCACACAAAGAGCACATATGAACGTCAAAATTATACAATTGAGTATGTCAAGAAATAATATTAAAATATTAAATAATGTACAAATAAACCATTGGAAAATGATTCTTTCGCTGGTTCGGTAGGTTAGTTCTACTGAGAAGATACCAGCAAGAAACTCAGCGAACTATATTAGAACTAGATTATTTTTCTTTTTTTTTTAAATTTGCTTTAGTTTACAATTTACTTTGTGCGAGCAAGCAAGAGACTTATGTTGACCACGCATTGATATCATTAAGATACTCATCCACTTTATAATAACCTTTACTCATTAAAGTTTAAAGTTTATTTACATTACAATATGAGATACAAGTTTCGTGGTACGTACAGATGGTGGCCTTATCGCTTTGCGGCAATTACTTACGGGCCATAGGATGGAGAGAAAAAATAGGAGAAGAATATTATAGGGAAGTTAGGTGAACCCTGTAAGAACCTTCTAGTGTCCTTCTTGAAGAACCCCATATTATAGTCACTTTTGGAAACAACAGCAACTTGGGAGAATTGATTCAAAAAGGATCAGAAGGTATTAGAGGAATTAATACTCGCTCGTACGTTGCAGGAAGTAGTAGGTTTAAGTGATGTAAAATTAAGAAAAACAGTGTAATTAAAACCATTTAATATATTTTATTATAAGTGTAGGTACATTATATCATACATTATATACACGGGCAGGCTTTTATAAAAATATCTCTAATCATATTTCCAGATGTGAATAACACTTCAAAGTCAGTTTATTTCTCACCAGCATTAGGTACCTAAATAAAATAGAAAGTTTATGAAGAAATAAATACATAGAGTACTCGTACCTACATTCCAAGGCGATTTAATAAAATTTTATTTAAGTATTATATTAATCAAGAATAATTTAAACTGTTTATTCTGCAGTTGGTTTAGTTACGCTCAATCTACAAAAAGTATTTAAAATTTATATAGCAGCGCTATAAACATCTATTATTAGGTACACTACGACAAATATCTAATGTTATTAGCGAATGATTGGCATATACTCATCCTATCTTAGACCAACTATTAGGGAGAAAAATAATAAACATAATATCCCATCGATACATTCATCTACATAATACCATTAAGTTTGAAACTATTCTTACGTCTTTGGAATTACATCACCAAAACAACTCTGGTTATGGTCACATTAACATTTTTAAGGCGGGATTCACAATATATTCCTTACATAAAAGCTATGAAATTATAGCATCATAAAAGTAATAAGTAGTACACAAACTGGTTCAAAACATTCAAGTTTCTAACATCGAGATTATTCTAAGTCTATAACAAATTTTGTTCAACACAGATCATAACTATTTTGACACATGTATATTATTAATAATTTAAAATATATCTTCACTTAAATATATGTTAAATTTGTGTTTACGCAACGGTTATACGTACGATTCAGATTCAGTATCAGACTCAGAGCCGTCTAGAGCGATCATGTTATTTTGTCCCTTTTTGTCAGCACCGTTTGAGGGCTCTCTGTATAGGCTCGGTACTGATTTAGATCGTAAGTTCTTATCATCCTTATTTACGTGCACTGGTTGAAACTTTTTCAGCACCCTCTGGTACACCATTTTTCTTGGTGGGACTGGTGGGGGCATATGCGACGGCTTCTTATTCTGCTCATTTTCCGAGTTGTACTCGGGCTGGACAGCCGTCGGTGTTGCTTTGTAAATGTCAGAAGAGAATATATTAGGCGATTTCATGTCGTGGAATATGTCCCTTCGGCGATTGTACACTGACATATATAGAGGGTCAACGTATTGTGTAGGATAGCAATTCTCGAAGGAGTTCTCACTTGCAGGCGAATCCGTCGATCTACTGTTATATGAATTTTGCGGCTGGTACAGCGTGTCATTACTGCTGGAGTCGCTGTGAAGAATAATGTTCGCCAACGATTTAGATTGGTTTAGTTTATTAGTATTGTAATTACGTAGTCTAGATTTCTTGCTTTCCTCGGTGATATTATTGTGAATATTATCAACATACGAATACGAGTTTTGCAATGGGTTCATGTGTTTCTCCTGTTCCTTATTAGAGGTTGATTGTACAGAACAGCTCTTTGTGCACATATGTGCGGGATCAAATCGTCGTTTTCGACAACAATTAGCATTTATTTCGTAGCTACCGTTGCGCATTTTTTCCGAATTTGCATGTACCTCTTCACTTACTTCTAAACTTTTTGTTCTCGCTGCTTGACGAGTCCAGTCATTTCTTGTAAAAATGGTGGCTGCCGGTGTAACATTTCCATCTAGTTTGCTTTGAGAGCTCTCACCCTGCTGCTTAGTCATGAGTCCGTAGATGCTTTCTGTAGGCCCATTGTTCGCCTTGCTGCTGTAATTAGCGCTCTTCTTCTCCCACCCCGTGTACACTCGCGCATAGTTTGTGCTGGATACTGCTTCTGAGTGCGTCTGATATTGGGATTGTCTTTGAATATTTTCTGTGAACATCGCTAGATCATGTATGTTACTGTATACTATATTTTCTTGACTAGAAACCAGGTCCCGTTTATTATCGATATTTTCTTGTTTTGATTCTAAGAGATTGTCTGAACTTTTTGCTCGGTTAAAATTTTTATTAGTTTCATTTTTATTTGTTTCTTGAGTTTCAGCGAACATGCTGTATACTTTCGACGTCCGGGCTGCCTTAGACATATTACTTCTCGGTGGTTTTTGGGGCTCTAAGCCAGTTATATATTTTGCTGGACTTTGTTCGTAAATGTCCGCTGTCGAACGCTGAAGAGCAGTTTTTGATACATAATTCCTTTCATCGATGCTATTTGAGATTCCAATATTTATAGAATTATGCACATAACGCTCTCCTATGTATGGTGTAGTATATAATTCCTCGTTTACAGTACTGTAGAGATCCGATTTGTTGGAGTACATGTTCTGCCTCTGTGCGATCTGAGGAAGACCGCTTACATTATGATTTTCAATGTTATACCGCATTACTAGCTTTGGATCTTGTTGTATATTGCATGTCGGCGTTGATAAGCTGTGCAGGATGTTTCGTGGAGCTGGACTATTTCCCCCGTTGCTATTTGAATCATCTTCTGAAAGCGTCAACCCTGAATCTCGACTTAGAGATAATTTTTCTTTTCGTGGCGTAGAAAGCTCCATGGAGTCTAGAGATATACCAACAGAGTGTAGGCTATCACTTTCTTCTGCACCAGAATCTAGTAAAGCATTTGAGGTTTCAGGGCTGCCATTTCCTAGAAGACCTGATATCTGGGGTCCGAATAACGCTTCAGCTTTAACTATTAGTAGTTCGACGACCATTGGCACTGCTTTGGGAGCTTTATCACAGGGTGTATTGGGCCATAGGAGACTTGGGCCAACACATACACCTAGGTTCATGGGGCACATGAGGTTAATGTTGGACTTCTTGGCGATCGCTTGGAGTAGACAAATGAAGTACATCAACATGGTGTAGTGAGATTTAGGCAGTTTCAGTAGCAACGACCGCACAGCTGTCACTTTTTCGTTTTGTGATAATGCTGTAACAAAAAAGATGGTTATAAATTAACAGCGTATTATTTTGGTATAATATAAATTAAATTTACATCGACTAATTATTATCTCTGCGATGGAGTTCAGATGTTCAGTTTCCGTAAAAATCGAAATGAAATTATCAAAGGGAGGAGTGAGCAAGCGACTATCGGACCCTAAGTTTGGATGCAACTAGGATTGGCGCCCGGATGAGGAAGTATATATGTACTTCGTAAATAGTAATTTATAGATATAATATTACTTACTGAGTACTTGAAGCCATGCGGGGTACAGTTCAGAGGCGAGCAGCGGTTGTGGTAATGCGCGGAAGAACTCCTTGACAAGCGCAGCCAGAAGCAGCACCGGAGCTCGTTCCAGCTCTGGGCACCCCTCTGCCCACGGCCCCAGGGTATCCATCTGTTAGTGTAAAGAAAAATCTTGATGAATATCATACTACATTATAAGAAAATTCCAATACGATTAAGCTTTTGAATGATTGAAAATAAAGTAAAAAAAGTAATATTCTGTAGATATTAACATTTTTTTATTGTTTTTTAAATGTAAATATCACAGGCCTAAAACAACAAGAGACATTTACATGGCCCTACTAACACCTTTGGGCCCAAGCGAACTTCACCTATGTACCTGCTAAATAAGGCTTTGGCGTAAGCTTTTCACTTGGAATTAGGAGTCAGACAGCAGCGCTCTCGGAAAATCAGGCATACTTATCAATAACAACAGGACTATCATACATGTATCAAAGTTTCATTTTAAATAATGCTTCAGGAAGGTTCGAAAAGTATATACCTAGTTAGAACTATATGTACTCAACTTCCTAATCATTGGCATGCTGTTTATTACAGTTTACGTAAGAAGAGTCTTACCTTATCTCTCAGCAGCCTGAGCGCCTTGGCGTTGGCACTTCTGCGGAACACCCCGTGCGTGTTGGGCGCCAGCGCCCGCAGCCGGCGCAGCGCCAGCATGAGCGCGGGCGGCACGGCGCCGCCGCACAGCCGCGTCAGCGCCACGCCAAACAGTCGTCCGCCACGACGGAGCAGACGGAGACCGCGCCCGCCTGGGTTGCCGCTGTGGACGAACGAACAGGTTAAAAACCATATATATATACATTCATAAGCCACGGTATTGCACACGGCCATAAGACACGGTAACCACTTACCATCAGGGGCCGTATGCTTGTCTGTTACCTTAGTGGTATAAAACAATTTAGCAGTCTCCAAATGAATATAAATATCTGTGACATTTCTTGCGGGTAGGTTCCAAGGAGTCCAAAAACCTAGTCTCGTAGTTACGAAGTCAGGTTTTTGGACTAAACAACCAGACTGAGAGCCGACTCAATCTGAGTTGAGAAAAGACTCGAAGAATGATGACAAATACATTACGAAATATGAATACACTACGACAAAGCACCTATAAAAATGCTAGGTTATTTTTTTCAGTCGCTAGGTTTCGCAAGAGGAGTAAGTACATAAATACTTAATCCGCTTGGGTTGGGAATCAAGCGACTGGAATATCGATACAATCAAGTCAGCCATATCCGACATTGTAACAAGATCAGGCATTACGTTGATGTAATCGTGTTTACAGTTCGTCAAAGTACTCAATATATTCACTTGCCTAACGAGACTATAAAGATTACTATGAACAGGAATACAAAACGGATACTCACTTTTTTAATCCTTGGTTCTTCTTTCGTAATTCAAAGACTAGTCCGCAAGGATTATTTTTCGCGTTAACGTGCTCTAAGTCGAATCCGTCTTCATTAGATAATGTTTGTCTTATTCTAGACATCTGAAATTGAATAAAAGGTTCTATTAAATACAAACATAAATTCAAAGGATTGAAGGATATAAAAAAATTGGAGATATAGACAACATAACATAACATAAACTCACGCCTGTATACCCGAAGGGGTAGGCAGAGATGCTAGCACCCACATTTCGCCAGTTTATGTTTAGGTCCCAATGTAATAGGTGGTGGTGAGCCTATTGCCATTAACTGGGCACTTATAAGCCTGCGATAAATACACACATAACTACGAAAAGCATCGAAAAGTCATTGTCGTGTGCCACGGTAAAACCTGGGATCGAACCTGAGACCTCGTCTCAGCAGTCCATTACCCATACCACTCGTTACCCACACCACGTACGCGGTATCTTATCGTATCAGAGATATAGAAATATGGGGATATAAAAAAAAACTTGTACCAATAACTATAAAATTCTAAGTTGATGTTAAATATCAAATATTTGACTCGTAAGTATTACCTATGTACGGAAAGGTATTGAATTGAGCCTATAGACTGCTCCTATAGAACATAAATCACTTGTTTAACTTTTTTTAACCGCTGAGGCATTGATTATAAACCGCATAGGTTTTGTTTTGTAAATGCTTATGAATCTTTTTACTGTAATGTAATTGTTTAGATGATAAATAAATTAAATAAAAAATAAAGGAAGTTAACATCGATAAATATTGTATTGAATCCTACAAATTTTACTACTACAATAGTAAAAATTACAAAACTCGTGATGGTCATTATGAACATAGCTACAATTGGGACAAAAAATAGATAATATGTAATAGAGATAAGTAACAATGTAGCGTTTAGTTTACCTGTATAGCATGGGGCCTTTCAATCCCTCGCAGCGGTGTCGGCGGCGCATCTCGTCCCGTTCTAACACAGAGGGTGAACTCATTTGCAGTTCCGAATCTGCCCTCTCCCTCATTCTCCCCCTCTCCTTCGTGGTCTTCTGACTCAGTGCTACCGTTCTGAAGTACGTGCAAAGCTTGACGGACGACACAACGTGCGCTCATGTCTGGACTCACAGACACTGTCTTACACTGAAATAACAATTATTTTTGTTTGATTTCATACTCTATCTAATCTAGTATTCATCATATCGAACATAAGATGAGTAGGCGCTATAGTTAGAAAAAAAATGAAGGTGATTACGACATTTTTAACACAAAAGACAAAACATTCGGATTTTAAAATAAGAAAACAATATATTTTTTAAATTTCGATAACAATACTATTTGTCATTTCAGCATGTTTATACTGAAAGTGTGTGATATTAAAAAAGATACTTACAAATTCAATCGAGCTGGTCACGTCTTTGTAGAAAATTTGGATATTTGTAGACTTTGGTTCTGTGGTCAGTTGAGCGGTTAAAGCATTTTGAATTTTTCTGCAAAAAAATAATTTGGATGTCAGACTTATTTATTTTTAAAGCTAGTCTCTCTATTTGTTGGTTAGAATAATCGACTTTCACTGTGTTATAAATATCGTCTATTTATAACCGAGTGCCAAAAAGAAGGAGTTCTCAATTCTAACATAACATAAACTCACGCCTATATCCCCGAAGGGGCAGGCAGAGGTGCTAGCACTCACATTTCGCCAGTTTTTGTTTAGGTCCCAATGTAATAGGTGGCGAGCCTATTGCCATTAACCGAGCACTTATAAACCTGCGATAAATACACACATAACTTCGAAAAGCATCGAACAGTCATTGGTGTGTGCCATGGTAAAACCTGGGATCGAATCCGAGACCTCGTCTCAGCAGTCCATTACCCATACCACTAGGCTACCGCGGTTTCTCAATTCTGTTGTTTATAATTTCCATATATATTAGGTATAATTTAAGGACATAGCGCCATATATACCTTAACATAGCTTGTACAACAGGTTCTAGAAATCGAGTAAATTGAATGAGAATCGATTCCAAGCGTTCTACCTACACACAACAGAGGTATCTATTTTTAGGTACTGTTGATACCAGTACCTAAAAATAGATACCTGTTAAGTCCATCATAATTAATTGAACAGTGTGTCGTACCAATTAAGACACAAGACACTTACCTATACCAAGTATCTCTGGCAGCCTGGGTCGGGTACGTAGCCAGATAGTTGGCAACGCCCATGACAGTCGGCCATCCAAACAGAAAGCCTGTATCATCGCCGTCGCTCAACGAAAGCCATACTTCGGCGAGTCTTACACTCTCTTTCAATTTAAAGCAGTTGGTCCCTCTGGACTTTCCAACGAGTACTAAGTCGTTGAAGAGAAATAAATGGCGGTCTAACGGTGGGGAGGTTGTGCCTATGGGGCTGAGCTGGACTGGTGCCTCCATGATGAAGGTGCGCGGTGACAGGTTAGTGGTACTTGCGCTGATTGGGCCTCCGATGTCCAAGCTCGGTCGTTTTCGTAGGCTCTTTTGTTTCTGAAACAAAATACATTACCATCAAGTAATGATAATAAGCCATTGATCAAAGGTTGTGGCATTCATTACGGATAGTTGTAAGTCCAAGAAAGCCGACAACGCGCTCTCACTAAAAAACTTCGATAGCGCTAGTAGATTGTGGAAGTTTCTTGCAGGAGTGGAGGTTTCTTCAGGGTCGGCAGCGCGAGTGTGACGCTCCTGGTGTTGTACAAGTCCATATGCCACGTTAGCCACTTCCCATCAGGTAGGCCGTGTGCTTTTCTGTCACCTAAATGGTATAAAAAAAAGCCAAATAGCAGTGTCGCGTCTCAAAAAATATCGAAATTCCTTCCTTTATTTTGAGTAAGACCATAAGTCAACTCAACTTTTTTTATTCCTTTTTATACCACTTTGGTGGCAGACAAGCACACAGACCACTTGATGGGAAGTGGTTACAGTGGCCTAAGGACGTATACAACACCAGTTGCGTCACACTCGCGCTGCCGACCCTGAAGAAAACTTCTAAAGCCCCTTTTGAAAAGTTGGGCAAAGCCCCGGAGAAATATGCTGGGATTGTTTACCTGTGCATGATGTGAGGCAAGTGAAGTGGGCGCGTCGGCATCATGCAGTGCTAAGTAGTCGTGCGGAAATAGATCCTGCACGCGCTCCAGGTCCGACAGACGTGCCGCCCGGCGTCGCGCGCACCCTCCACCCACAAGTCGCTCATATTGCGCTAACCGCTCAATCTGAAACCAAAGAAAATAATATATTAAATATCATTCATGGATGATAAAACTAAAACAGAATACTTGACAATACTACTAAACTAGGGCAAGATAGGAAAATTGCAATTTCTGTACATTTTTGATTATGTGTTAAAATATAAAAGAATATACATGTAGACTAAATCATTACCGAAATAGGTAGTGAAATATTAGAATATAATGATATTAGTTCTAGTCTAATAATACAGTCGACAATTTTAATCAATGAGTAATTCTTATATGACGACGTAAAAATAATAAGTATTAAGTATTCACACTACTGAAAAAAATGTAGTAGTAACCCTGAAACTTTTTAGTTTCCAAAATAGGAATTTAATATTAGACAAAAACCACAAAACTTGGGTTATAACCGATCCGTTCAACCTCACTACGATATTCTGAACTGAACATTTGTGTATCTTGTTACACGCTAAAGTAGGTTGGAATAATCGCTTTCAAGGGTGAATGCAGTGTGAAGTACTTTAATTAACAACGACACTGATACCTGGTCTCGTTGCACAGTTTGTGACAACTCGTCATTATGCCGTGAGGGTTATGCTCATATCCGCTCAAGCATACATTATAAGTTATTAAAATCATCTAATGAAACGAAGAAAGCAATCTAAATTCTCATCGCGTCGTAGCAGTCCTGAGGGTGCTCCCTCACGCCGATTCCTCAACCGTGTCCACGACAATAATACCTTATTATAATAGGACAAAGGATCGTGAGAATGTTACTAGTCATTGTATACAACTTACATCACTTAACCTACGACAAAATTGTACATAACGAGAGTATCTTTATGGTATAAAAATACTACGTTACCATATTCAGAAATAGTCTTGCAAAGAGCGCAAAACAAACTGAGTACTAAAATTTGAATTTACATAAATGCAATTATAAACGTATTACCTCGTTTATATGAGAAGAGACTTCTATTTCTTCTTTTACAATCGTATCAAATAAGTCGGTATGTCTGTACCCGTGTTCAGTCGCTCGTAAAATTATGCGTTTATGTCGCGACCAACATTAGACTTGTTGGGTTACGTGCCGGCCCTCCATTATTTTATCATAACACGATGCGGCCATTTCTTATTAGTACTATAATATTCTACCGTTAAATATTTTATGTGGTTTTAATAAAAATAACAAACAATTTACCGAACAAATGACGCAAATTGATGTACTGTTTTTTGTTGACACAGTGATTGTTGTAGGCACAAAAACTCAGTTGATCATTATTGACAGCACCATTAGGATACTACACAATATGTTTGAGTGACGTAGAGTTATTGTACTGTAAATAATTACATATTAATGTGCGCACAACCGCGACCTGACGCGATCGAGGTGATTTTCATTTGAATGGACAGCTCAACACTAGTACCGTTACACGATCTTTGTACGCAGATTAAACCAACACGTAGCATAGTCATTAAGTCTCTGTATCAACTATCAACCCACCGTCCTCTATCATGGAGATTCATGTTTCTGTATAACTCCATGACAGTGTTAAATAACATCCTAAGTACTGCAAATAATACTAGCATTTCTTAATGCATGCTTCTCGGAAAGCCATAATGACTAATTAACATCGAAGGCATTTGCAAACATTTTCTTATTTTAATATTTATACGTCATATAATTAACATTACAAATGTCTACTTTGTTGGCTACTTCTTAGAATAATCAGAAGTTTAACTAAGGATTAAAGTTATACCGTAGTATCTTTGTAACAAAAGGTTCTAACAAAGTAAGATGCTAGGGAACTGCATTCAACATATCCATTTTTTCTACAGTCGGATAACTACTTAAAAAGGGATTAAGGCTATTTGTAGGCTTGCTGAACAAATATTTTGTTTCCAAGATAAAATAAAAATCCAAAAACTGATTATAAATCCTTTGCCAAGCAAGAGATAGCGTGTTTGCTTCTCATTGAACAAGTATTTCATTTCGAATTATTTTTTCAAAGTGCGAGTTTCTTATGGAGCATCACAAACACGCATGTTATCTATGAACGTGTTACACGGAACTGCACTTTCTAAGTCAAATGTTTACTTTAGAGTAAGTGGGTTCGGGCGTAAGTTTTTAGATAAGAAGTGAACTGTCCCAAAGTGAGATAACCTGCGCGTGCTGCCCCGCCCGTGCTCGCCTGCGCTTTTTACAAATTATCTTTATCTACAACATTTAAGGTTTTAGTGGACGTGCCTTGCTATTTGAAGAATTTAAAGTGACCTAGTTTTATGTCAACATGTCATACATTTAAAAGATTTCTGACAAAGTAGGTACTATTGACAGATGTAATTAAAATACGTTGTCGTCATGTTATACGAGCAACATAAATTCATGTTATAGATACCTATATGAAGTTATCGACGACTGTATAGGCCTAACATAGAGTGTGTTAACCCTTATAATGTGTGAAACCTTTCCCATCTTTAATATATACATATAGCGGTTTATAAGTGCCCGGTTAATGGCAATAGACTCGCCACCTCTTACATTGGGACCTAAACATAAACTGGCGAAATGTGGATGCTATCACCTCTGCCTACCCCTTGGGGGATATAGGCGTGAGTTTATGTTATGTTATGTATATTGCATCGTAGATCAAAATAATCAAGCTCCAAAAAGCTTTTCATGGCCCACCAGTAGATAACGTATCACTTATGAGCCACTAATCCCATAAGTGGATCGTAATCCACCCACTAGATCAGTGACCGTACCCTTCTCTTACAGAGAATTAACCCACCACCGGTACAGCTACTTACTTAAGAACCGAGCTATACTTATTATAATAAATTATATATAAAAATCGATCATTTTATTAAGGCTAATTGGTTTGTGACATAAATTTTAAGTAGTGAAGTAGAGTATGTTATTTTTGCCTGACTGTTTAACATTCAAGCGTAGCTTCCTTACATAACTTGTCACTATATGTTGCGCAAACGCAGTTGAAATTGAAAGTTGTCATCGTGTGTTGTATTGGGATTTATATAACAGCTATTTGTAATTGATAAGTTAAATTAGATAATGTTCACAACCTTAAAACAAGGCTGCACTGAAGATAAATGATTTGATGGCCACCTCGTTTCTTATTGGTTGCTTGTTATATGATATGTTACGTAATTCAATTGCTTATCTTCAAGATTTATTGTGTTGTATGGGGCTCCAACAAGATCTCCGGTATCCAATAAAACCTAAGCCAGTACACACCAGCTGTCTGACAGACTAGGGTCTAGTGCTACCTTTCTCAGGTTGGTGAATCAGCTGGCAGTTGCATTAGTAAAAGTCAAGTAAAGCTAAATTAAGAGACGAGCGAAACCGGGTTAAGCCGAGCAAGCTTTGACTTCAACTGGGACTAATGCTGTACCGTCAAAACAAGGCTGTATACAACACAAATAATTTCATGTCTATCATGGTTTTTATTGGATATTTGTTATGTGATATATTACGTAATTCATTTACTTATCTACTATAATCGCTTTGAGATTTGTAATGAACACCGGCGGTCTCGTGCAACATCCTCTGCGAGTAGCACACACTATAATTACGAAAGAATGACGGCCCGTGTGTTTGATGTGCTTTATGTAATTTATGTCCGTAGGTCAAAACTGCGCTCATAAACTATGCCGTACAATAGGTGGAGCGGTGTACGAACGTGATATATTAAACACTTGCTTCTGCCCGCGGCCCCGCCCGCGTGAAATACCGATTCAGTGTCTATGCGCCGTTATAACCTATGTCGATACTATGTGAGTGCCAAATTTCGTACTGATCCGTTCCGTTCGTCTATCTCCCAATAAGTAGGCACCTACTAAGTGTATTAGTTAGCTGCAATTAGAACTATTTCATTGAAATTTCACATAGAGATATATTTAGTCTCAATTAGTGTTTAACACAGGCGTTTTATTTTACGATACTTATAAGATATCATGAACCACTTAAAAAAATATTCCACCTATTAAGTATCACCTCAATTCAAATTAAACATGAACTGAGGTTACAACCTGACAATTCAAGATCATTAACGGCTACCATTTCCTACAAAAATGCAGACATTATTAGCCTGACGTGTGATTTTCACTTCGCAAAACGCTTCAGAGGCGCCATAATTACGTCGGAATTATCACTTGACATTGGTTTTTTAAGGCAAATTGAATACCACAAAGATTTTAACGGTAATGCAGTATGCAAACCAATTCGTGGAATGCAATCACTGCGTGATTCAGCGAGGCCCAGCTCGGAACAAGGATGTGCAATACGGCCACGCGGTCGTGAGCACAATTTGTGCTATCCGCAGATTCACAGATATTATAGCTGCAAAGGTTAATTCCATGAATCTATTCGTTTTTGTTGTTCTTTTCCGATTTAGAAATATTTGGAGGTCTCTTAAAATACTTTAGACATGAAAATTTAGAAACCTCGTGATAAATAATTGAAGGAATTGAAGATTTGAACATAAAGTTAGTAAATTATTTTGTATCTAGAAACTTCAAGTATAAGTAGATTGTACCGCATGACAGATTTAATATTTTATGTACAAACTGTTATTAGTCCACGCTGAAATGTATTTGACTGTTTATTTAAATAAAAGTACTTTTGAGTGAACTCGTAGTTTCAGTAGTAAAAAGCTTAGTTTTTTTCATATTGTAGGGTGAAGAAGGACCATCCCATTAAAATCTTCGAAGCTCAAACCAACTTCAACTGGATACAAAGAATATACACTAAGTACGTAAATACCTTTTCTTATAAAGTTGTATGAAAAGGTGTACATTTATATACATCTGCTGATCGACTTTAATACAACCAAACCAAATTAAGAAAGGGGGGAGCTTTGGTTGCCACTAAAATTGATACTCGACTGAAAAAGGAGAAGATATTATCGTCATAAAGGTTAATTCCGCGTGAATCTATTCAAACTCATAATTTTATTATTCTTCACCGATTTAGCAATATTTAGAGGTCTCATATAAATGGAAGTACGTGGGAATTGGCCGATCATCAAAGCGTTATTTACTTTTGTGTGCAAGTAACCTCAAACTCGTCAGAGGTATTGTTTTGCAACTGCAGATTCAACTCGAGCTATAATTAAAACTTTTATCGAATACTAACTTATACTTGCGACTTCACTAGCTTATACTGATCCCATGAATCACTTAAACCTATATCTATTATCGGGGTGAAAATTAGCCTATTTGCTACTCATGGTTGTATTTTATCTGTATATAAAATTTCACCGACATTAAACTATTGGTTTTTACGTGACTGAGTAGCAAACAAATACACTGTGCAGAATATACGAGCAAGAACCAAGCGGTTCGGAGATTCTTTCGCACCACCAAAACCTGGAATTCATTCCCAGCTCACGTGTTTCCTACTTCTTACAGTCCCGGGTCCTTTAACCGAGGCGTGAAAAAGCATCTGATGAGGCCGCCAAGCTGAGTGCTACCATTGAAACATACTATGTGTCTGTAATGGTGACCCTCTTTCCTAAGACTTTGCCTTTAGCTTATTATCAGGCGAAGTGAAGTCATATTGGCGTGTCCTATATATAAAAAAAATACACAATCTTTTGTTTCCAACTACCTTATCATTATTATTTCGTATAGAATACAAGTCCTATACCTTTCTGCATTACTAGGTACCTAGCCTATGCCAATCCTATTCATCAGTGCATTTTACCCATAATATGTAAAATGAAATCTAGGTCAAGTCAAAATCAATTTTGCATTTACAATATTAGTTATGGTTTCTATCAATAATTGCACAAACAATACAAATTGTTAGGTTGCAAGTCAACTTTGACATTTGAAATTGAAATTTATTATTCCATGTTCAGACAATCATCTTAAAAATTCCGAATGGGAATTTTGAAAATATTCATTACCGCATTCGTAGCGTTATCAAGATGTACTACATATTTGCATGCTACATTCAGAGTAGAGAGGTCGCCCTATATCACCTCTATCGAGAGCAAACAACTCGAACATACACTGACCACAATCAATTATGATGGCCAGTATCAGTTTTAGAAATGAGGTGAGAAAAATATCGCGGGAGTTTACTTTTGCATCGATAGATAAATGTCTATTTAAATAATTCTTCAAAGTAAAGATTCAAACTGACACATAGATTTATCCGCTGGATTTTACAGTAAAATCAGTAACTGAAAAGTAATTCGAGTATACTAAACTGAGTTTTCACGTTCTATTCTTTGCATTTTCTTTTGTTTTTAATTAAAAAAAAAATTTTTTTTAGTTTCATTGCCATAATACAGAAATAAACTAAGTAAAATGTGCTAGCGCAGTCCTGACGTCATTCCAGTTTAAACATAACAACTAAAATGAAATAAGCAAACGAAATTAATGCTTACATTTTTAAATAAATTAAAGTGTATAAAATATGAAATATTCTAGAATATTGTATAATTATGTTGTTTCTATTATAATAATATTATGAAACAATGATATAACAAGCACGATAAAAAAACACATGAAACACGGACAAAAGAAACAATAAAACACTTTAGTTTTTAGTGGCTATTCTACTAGCCGGCTATGCTACCGGGTAAAGTCCGTACAGGGTTACTGTGGTAGCCACCGCGTTCGTCGTTACTGCATTGTGTCCCCATTGTACCTAAGATCTTCACCTCGGCCTGCCTCAGCCTGGAGTTCTACTTACAACTATTTTTCCTCTACTTTGCACAACCTC
This sequence comes from Eilema griseolum, assembly GCA_963662185.1. Lineage (NCBI taxonomy): Eukaryota > Metazoa > Arthropoda > Insecta > Lepidoptera > Erebidae > Eilema > Eilema griseolum. The sequence goes on along the minus strand of OY759247.1, from coordinate 13,348,768 downwards.
GGTTATCCCCTGGCATTGAGACTATTGACAGGCATGTTGTCTTTTATGACGTCAACCCAGCGCTTCTTGGGCCTACTACTGAGACTTGGCGGGAGCGTTACAATCAAATATTTTGTTCCCATGTAACCTGCAATCCGTAACAACACATCCTCCGAGCTTCACAATTCCGTTGCGGTCGGCAACGGTAGAATACGATATATCGAACTGCCATTATTTTCTTTCGTCTTAACAATCCATTAGCGATATAGAATTTCAGATGACGAATTTTTTTAAAGCTCCAACTACCTGTACGTGTCTCAGTGTTAAGAATGGTCACCCATCTTAGAAATGACCTGACCAGTATTGGTAAACCTCGCAATGTGCTGAATTGCTCGGCTACTATTAAGCCACGAGCTCTATATTATTGTACGAAACGCACAACTGACCTGAATACTCAATTGTTGTATGTATGCGTTGTGCTTATAACAAAGTTAATATAATAAGTGATAACTGGTACCGTGGCCCAGTGTTTGTTCAAAAGCTACGATAATTGTGTTAATAGAAGTGCTAAAGTATTACTAGGGCATGGGTTACGGAATTAAGTGCCAATGCGGTGTTCGTAGTGCAAGAGGTCCGAGCGCGTTGAATTCTTTTGAATGCAAATATAAATGTTTAAGATTATTTATTCATTTTTGTGACTTTCTTAAATATTTAGCTTCAGTACCTAGTTCGTTTCTGCCAATGCTCTAATATCTGAACTTAGTAGTTGACGTTTTGTAAGTGCTGATTTAATAGTCTATGCAGAATAAATGATTTCTGACTTTGACTTTGAGTATATACATTCTAGAATGCAGATAAACATACGGAAAACCTATTCTTTCTGTAAATACACCCAGATCGATGTAAATTTCCACACCATTATTGCGTAAGTAGTATTTTTCCTCGACGTACACTAGTGCCTATAACCAGTATTGCTAATAAACTTGGCGCAGTACGTTATTAGCTGCATCGATGCATAGAAATTCTAACTAGTAGCCACTTTCTACTACCTTATCTTTTTATCATTCACATTAACTTTATAATTGCGGATATAACCCCGTCTGCCTGTCTTTTTTTAATATTTTTGCGATTAAATCTTCTCTTTGTCCGAATGCCGATTCCAGATGCATTCAGTTTGCTCGCAAAGTTCGCTACGAGTTCGTTCTTTTAAACTTACTCTTGATTAGTCTTATATCATCTCAGCTTGTTCACTTCTATGATAAATGATAACTAAACTTCACAGACAAAAACTGGTACTTTTTTTTATAAATAATTTTTAATTAATTTATTGAAAAAAATAATTACCTACTTGAAAAATAAATGGTCAAATATATAAAAAATAATTTCGTAATTCAAAACATCAAATTAATTTATTCGTAACTAGCGTGCGAATTAAGCGTTTGTACATTCAAATTTCAAAGTCATTACATTTTAACTTTACTTCATTATTAAGAATATTACATAAATATATATAATGTATAGCAGAGTCAGTCATCACGACGTCTGTAAATGGTATGTGAGTGTACGAAATAATATCAAGTAATTACCAGTCGGAGGGCACCGTTCATAAATCATAACGAAAGCAGCGCTGTTACCAAAGAAGACATCAAGCTTGGAATTTTCGATTGGGAATGATGTAGTCTGCTGCGGTGATTCGGAATAATGCATTCTGGGCCGAAGCACGCAGGAGATCGGGGTCAGCGACCTTCTTACACACCCTCAAGCCCTCAGAGACATTCATTTTAAAACAAGGACAGAAAAAACCTCATGAAACTTAACAATCTTTCAAATGAGATGCCAGCTTGTATTGCGTTCGACTCAACAATTAATGGGACCCATAAAACATTATTCGCTCTCTGAACAATTTAACTCGGCCTTTTGGATTTAAATAAATACAAAAAAGTGGCAGGCAAATGCAGTTCGAATATTGAAATGAGAAAATCTTATGACAGTAACGTAAATCTATGACACTAGGCCGCTGTTTATACTCTGAACAATAGCGCTATTTATGTTATTTATTTCTTTCGTCAATAATATTTACAATCACTTATGTATTGATTGTTTTGCAATTGCTTTTGAAACGTCTATCGCAAGTTGAAAGAATTACTAGGCTTATCATTGCGTTGAGAGGCAGACTGACAGCATCATTGAGTCTAGCTGCGGACGAGGCGTGAAAATCGGCGATCGTCTTTAGTAACTTTTTGTACATAGGTTAAATAGACGTACACCTATTGCCTAACAATTAAATGGCAACCGCAAAGAATACGCATCATTACATATTAACAAAACCGTCTCTTTTGTAAATATGAGTGACGGTACTTCAAATATTATTACGTAATGATCTATGTTAACAATAGTGCGTCAATCACGTGTTGGAGACGTTTTTAAATAAGTCCACGGGAGAAAGTGCAGCTCGAGGCTGGTTCGTAACGCGGTCGGCGCGGGCGCAGCGGACACCTCGCCTCGAATCTGGTGATCCATGTATAGGCCGGTTAATTGAGGCAAGCGCCGCGCCCCCGCGGGTCATTCCGCCTGACCCCACTCGACGAACATATTAAATCATATTCCTCCTTCACACCCAAAGCAACAGTTATAGCATAACTTTTGATTGGATGGACTATGACTCTCAAGTTGCATAGTATCTTTTATAGTATCAAAAAATGTTAGAAATGATTGACAACTTATACGTAAAAGTTATGCATTATAGTATTTGATTAGCTCGAAAGGGTTACGAGTGACGTAACCAGAATTAACAAAGAATCCATATATGCTTATGTGACGTTGACTGCATCTATTACCTAACAAGTGTAAGGTTTACGAGTATAAAAGTGGAAAAGTATAATTTTATGTAGTAATCGCATTAGACAGATAGAAATTTATAACCGAAAAGCCGATTGGGTTAAGAATAAAATCCGAATACCGTTAAAATTTTTGATCGGATTTACGTCAAAGTTTGATATATGCGTACCCGAGTTGACACTCGCTACCTGCCTATGCCTTTTTTAATTTTATATCTTTTTTTATAGTTTATTGTACAGTCGCCTTCAGAAGTTGCTGAATACTAACAAAATTTAATAACAAAATCTATCAGGTTATGTTCATTATTTTATGAAAGATTGATCATTAAAATGAATATTGTATTAAGCTATTTTTGTGAGCAACTGTACACAAATCTGTTGGCTGAAAAGATATTTTAGATTTACTAGTAAACTAATCGTAAACGTCAATATTACTTGAGTTACATCAGTGTCAGAGGAAGCTCTGACCTCACGAAGAATTCTAGTTGTTGGATGCCAAAAGGCTTGTAAATTATGAGGTAAAACTAAGCAACCTGTAGATAATTCAGTTTGACGCTTTCCCTTTGTGTAATGGCAGCATCGTTTTCCAATTTACAACATCAATTTACACTTTGTCGGTAAATTATATGTTGGTACAGCTGAGTTCTAGATTCTTGTTATTGATTCCTAGGAATTGTTAATTTCCGTGTAGTTTATATATTAAATCAAGTTGGTAACGAGATATTTTTTGATGTAACTGGGGTTAACGTGTGTGATGATGATTACTAAGCTGATAAATGGGAAAGCATCCACTTGATGATGCAGTAACCGTAACCTTAGATAGAATTCTGTATTATACATCAATAGATTACAGTAGAACTTGTAGGTAGCATGCACATAGTTTAGTGTACAATGGGCAGCCTATCGCTGGGAGTGATTTCTACCAGGCAACAATCAAGGGGATCACTGGGACGGTGTCAGGCAAGAAAAAACATAAGCGTGCTACTTTTGAAAAACCTCATCAGTCTAGATGCCATTTCGTGATGCATGGTTTACGTGATTAAGACCTGGGTTAAATAAATTAAAAATGTTTTACAACTTTAGAGCTTATTTCGCAAAATGTGTATTGAGAACGCGTTTGCTAATAAAACATGTATATTGAAAACCTGTCTATCATACCGTGAGTAGGAACATTGTGTGCTTAGAAGTTAGCACAATGCAGTTAATAACTATAATTTCATTATTGAACCGTATGATAATGAAATTACATAAAACGCGAGAAAGTATTGCACCCGCTAAGGAAGTAGAACCATGGCTTGTCAATACTAAAGGCGATGTGCCACTTTTGATAAACCGTTACGTAAGATTAAAGTAGATTATTGGGCAAACATGATGAATGAAGATAATATTGAATCTTTATTAATTTATCGCGAGATTAAAACAATGGAATACAATTTTATATGATATCATTAATCGTCATCTTAACGTTGTTTCCAGTCACGTCATTTTTGAACCTCCGGGATGGGGCGTAATAGTAATACACTCGTAAATGGATCCCGTAAGGGGTTCTGTTTTGATCTTTTAGACAGCAGTTGGGTTTATATTTTTAATTAATTAATTTTATTTTAATCTTGTTAGTTATAATATGACATACATATTTTGGTAATCTCCTTCAATTTGGTATTTTTTTTTAATCCGCATTTTAGCACCAAAAATCCACTGTATAATTTTTGTTGACATTTTAACTACCTTATGACACTCGGGAGATGAATACCTTTCAATTGAGACCACATTCATTGAAATTTGTCAAGCCGTTAAGCCTGTAGAGGAGAACAAAAAAAGCTACACACGTACGCGTGTAACACAATACCCTCACTAGCGCAGTCGGGTAAATAGAACGCAGCTGAGGCTTATTAGACTTTTGTAGGAGTGATTGCCGTCTCTCCTCACAATCTCGTGCTGAATGTTTGTCAGTAAATCAGTAGGTGTAGGCACTGGGCCCCATAGATCTTGCTGTGGCCTCATACACCCACTTATACGATTTAACTTTGATATTTTTGCTATGGATTATCATAAATGTCGAAGTGAATACAGTACAGCGCTAGTAACAATTACGTAATTATAAATTATTCATGGTGGCAACACACGAAGTTAATACTCTGATGCTGAATAAGGACGTAAATTTACCTTGAATAAAAACGCCAATACTTATTTTCAATTACAAGATGTTATCACGATTAAACTAAGATAAATCTAATCTGTGTTTGTCTGTCTGTAATAATAATGTTCAGCGCATTATTGCGTAGAAGATAGGCGAACAAAAATGATTATTCATACTTAGGAAATTCGTGCGTCTCCGATGGAACTGGTAGCATTACAAAGAAAGCCTGAATGCTTGTGTATCCTTATACACAAGCATTCAGGCTTTATGTGTTTGTTATTTGTCTGTCAACATTATAATTGATTAAACGTGCATTAATTAAAAATTATAAAAGAAATTCCAATGACTTTACTAACGGCATAAATTCATTTTAGAAAAAATAATATCTGCTTCTACAAATCTAAGTACCATCTAATGTTATAATAAGGTATCGAAATATAATATAACATATAATAAGCCTATACCCGGAGGGTTAGGCAGAGGTGAATTAACACCCACATTTCACCAATCATTCGATTCGGTCCCATGTAATAGGGGGTGAGCCTATTGCCGTTTTCTGGGCACTATTGTTGACTACAGCCATGCATCTGAGACTGAGTCTGGGCTGTATATGTCTGTCTGATGTTAAATAGCCCTATCTCTTAGTCGCCTTGTACGACACCGTATGAGGGTGGTCCAAATTCTACTCTGAAAGTGCATTTGTTTTTGTTTGAAATACAAACTGCTGCATACACATATTAATTACCCACAGCAATGCAAGTACATATATGTATATGTACTTGCATTGCTATAGTGCTGTAGTTTACAAATATTTGTAACGAACGGTAATCAAATCCACGACTTCTGAAATACCAGTCGAATGCTTTAACACAGGTTGTTGAGAAGAAGAATAGAAGATTAGAAATATTAAGTTAATTTGTGTATCTCTCTTGGGGAGACATCACGATTTTTTCAGTTCTGTTGTCTCCCCTAGACTGCGGAGGCAGTCATGACTATATACAGGGTGGAAATGTTCCTTTATTTTTAAAAAGAAAGAAAAATCTGTATCTCCTTTGAGCAAAATTCGCTATCTTTAGTATTTAGAGTAGTGAAGTTCGTAGTTTTGAAATTATGACACGTTATACTCTTACAACCTGCTTCAGGTTTTTATTTATGTTTTAGATGACGCTGCTAGTTTGTCTGTAGATAAATAAGAAGACATAGCGTAACTACGTAACATAATGGACACAAAAAATATCATTGCCTTACCTGAAGTCAATTTACATTAGTCAGTCATATATCTATTATGTAACGTGAACCTGTATCATTACGATGCTTTTTATTCGACATTTTAATGACTAGTAAATACTGCTAAAAACTGTTCTTTTATTACGTTTTTTTTTTCGGTTCGCTCAAAGCAAAAAATCTACGAAATACTATTCTGTAGGTACAATATGCGTATATCACAGCTAAGTCAAGCAATGGGAATCGCTTACTTGTTTACTAGGTGTGCTCTGTCCATCATCTCTCCTTTTCTGGGTTTAATTCTTTTTCTTTAACAAAATTAACACAATACATGCTACGTCTTATAATATTAACATACTGCTAGTGAAAGTCCCGCCAAAATCTGCCTAGTCATTCCAGAGATTCCCTAATTCAAACACAGATAGATAAAAGTTTGTTTTTCTGTTGTTTTTGCAAGTGCCGTGTAAACATTTATATGCATTGATATTGATAAGCTGTTATTTCAACATTACAAAATATACACTTCAATTTTATTCATTTGTTCACAATACATTTATTTATATTTTTTGTTGAAAGTTTATAAAGTGTTCAGAATTGTTTGGAACTTATTATAAACCAGTGAGGCTATCCCCAAGGACGCAGTGGAGCGAGGCATGGTCACTGCGCCATGGTTCCCGGAATTTAGTATAATTATTTCAAGGCTGTACACACGCAAAGGCACAACTACCAATTAACTGCCCGAAAAGGTGGAAAATGATGCATCAGATTTTTAAACCTTTTTTTTGTCAAAATTAGCCGAGTCCCAAAAACTCTAATTACCATTTCACTTAATGTTTTGAAAAGTAAAAAAGTCCAACCCACGGAACCTACCTTCATATGCAAAATGAATTCAAATGTGATTATGAGTAACGGAGAAGTTGTATGACAAAACTTTTATAATACCGTTTCTTTTAATTTTTCACTGAATCATCTTTTTGAAGGAATCTAAAACGTTACTTTTTATGAGATTTTTAAGGAAGCGGGTAATTTCCAAGTTTCTTCTCAAAGCGTACTTGTCGTGACAGTATTATTCATAGTCACGTAAGCGTCTGGAAGCGGCACGGGCGGCGGACGTGCCCGTGGCGAGATGTAGATCACTGACCATCGAGTCCTCCTTTCAGTTCCTCACGTACTACCTGACTTACGAATACCACATCATTTAGATTGAAGACGTCTAGATCTAAAATATACAAAATATATTTTTAATTGAATTGCACCTTATTAGGATATTTTTAAAATAAAGTTTGTTTAAAAATCTTCCGCGTCGTAATGCGGTAAGGATTACAGCGCTTTAGTTCCTATTCACGTTTCTAACACGACTCCTGATGTTGTAATTGTCCTCGTTACAAAACAATTAAAAAAGCATTTGTTAAATGTTTCGAACGAGTGTACAAAGAACAGCCAACTCACTGCAGGACGTCGACTAATGGTTGCGTCGGATCCTGACGTCACGTCACACGTCAGGGGGTCACTAAACTTACAGTTCCAACACGTGTTGGCACAATGTTATCTTTAGATGGGAAGCTGCAGCACAGATTTCACTGGGAACATTATTTTTATACGAGTCCTTTTGGAGCGTTACGTACGTGACTATTTCATTTGGTGTTGTAACATAATGATTGCCGAATCATGGACGACAACGACTAACACTTCCTGTACAAAATAGTTTCATAGAATTCGCATAGTGTTACTTCCTCACTGTTGTTAAGAGTTTGTGTTTGTGGTGAGAACTAGCAGAGATGTACAATGATGCGAGCCCTATTAACCACCGATCGGCGCGGGCACCAAGAAACAGTGTTCCGCGAACCCAGAACAATGGTGGGTAATTTTGTAATGCCTTCTTATTACCATGCATGATGCAACACTCTCGTATAGTATACATAGTCACATATATTCCTATGATTTATTATTCATGACATGAATTATTTTGTATTTATTTTACGATACCACATTCTAAGTATGTATTATTTTTATTTAATAATCCTTGAAGATATAAGGAAACTATATCAACATTGTCGGTAATATTTCGTCCGTAAAATAAGGTGTTTTGATTATGTTGTAACAGATCTTATTATAACTCATTCACAACACTCAATTCACGTAAGAAGGAAACTGTGTCACAATTGTACTGCATATGTAAAGTCGGCTAATGAACGTGTGCATTTAGGTTTGTGGCAATACAAAGGATGTATAATTGCCCACTCCATAGCGGTAGTTCTACTTGTGCTAAATTTACCTTCACCTTGCAGAACACTCGGCTCAAGACACATGTACCAAATTAAATTAGTATTGTAGCACGTGGACTTCGCAAATGAGTTTTTGCTCCATCTGCTAATAACTAAAAGACATCTTACCCGTCGTGCCCGCTGCCCCATATAAAAGAAGCAATTAAACTAAATTTTTATTGGGTCCGCCATTATTTCTGTTAACTGCAGGTTATTTTTACATTTGTTGTTGATCAGGTGCTGTGTTAATTGACAGGTGTACTAACTAGTTACTGTATTTTTCAATATTTATAGACAAGTATTAACGATATTACAAAGAAGGCATTACGTTGCAAAGATAGACTAGGTACATAAATGTCTGTTGGGTTATTTAGGCCCCTACATCACAGTTATTTTTATACTAACATTAAAATAAAACAAATCTCACACACCTTCCAAATTAGGCATTTCACACAGTTCGAATCCCTATAAAGACGAAGGAATCGGTAATTGCATTCATTGAGTCAATTATCAGTACATTTAAGTTTCTTGAGTCCATTCCTACGTTGTATCAGCCTCATAAGCAATGTATGTCAATGAAACTTAAACATAAACTCTCGTTCTTAGTGAATGTCAATCACAATAAAAAGTATTTTTAAAAATGTTCCATCACTAAAGAGTACCTACAATTAGATGCGCTTTCAAAGTAGAATTATGAGCTGTATAATAAGATGCGTCTAAACAATGAATTATTCATGTCTATCTTGTTTATTTTTAGTTGAACATGTCTCTCAGATATTGTCATTGGAGATCTTGCAATGCGTTTGGTGCAGGTATTGCTGACTGGTTAATTTAAATACAAATAAAGGGTACATCCAAATCAACATTAACAAAAATTAATACATAACCAACAACCGAGACAGTTATTTCCGCGTTTCGAATTTAGAATGACGTTGAAAATATTATTTGCTTAAAGAAACTCGTTTTTATTCAGTGCCACAAAAGTATGTAAATAGTCAATGATCGAACATACAAAATTAAATGAACTGTCTCAATCAATCACATATTACGCAGCATTGTATATAAATGGATTTTTGGGTTACCCATAAATCTGGTTCGAACTGGATAATTACAGAATAATTACGAAATACGTTTCGATCTATCGTATCTTTGATGGCACGTACGCACCTTTCCAATTATATTATATAAGAAGAAGTTTAACTAATTATGGTGTAAGCCTAGGTCGGCAACGTGTTTTTATTTTAAATATTTAAATGCAGCCCTTACTTAAAAATATTAAAGCAAATATGTGTTTCTACTCCTAATTGCTTAATAAAATTATTTCAGATTTTCTTTTTGTCAAGTTTTCTCAAGAATATCCTAACTTAATGTTGTAGTTACATCCAAACTCTTGTTCTTCTTAACTTTGCACTGTCTTTAGTACACCTAACAAAACATCATCCTTATATTGTGCCTAACTTTCTCTCCATTCCAAAACTGTATTTTTATTGTTATGTTGTGCAAGTTTCTAATGTAATCAATTTTGTATTTTAATATATTTTTTCTTGAGAATTATGTAAATTAAGTCAAATGTTTAACTGAGGTCTATATTGAAAAACAAATTTTGTAAGTATCTTTCTGTCGAAAGTTTTGAACGTAAACTTGGACTCATGTTGGCTCTATTCATAAATAATTACAAGGCTAGCTCAGGTAAAAATTGGCTGGTTACTTTGAATGGGTGTTCTGTTTATTAGTGGTACACTAAACAAGGAAGACATCAATCGCTTTTGTTAGCCCCTAGACGTTTGTTTATCGTTCGAGACGTTGTTTTACGAAAAGAAGACTTATTGTACTAACTACTTAAACTAGAGATGGTACAGATAATGTAAAAAAAATAGGTTATGAAATGAAACTGATATTTTCACGTAGTTTTTTAATGGGAAGCAATGCGAAGAATAGAAGTTATATGTGGGGAGAAGTTATATGTTATGTGTGGGGACAGGACAGTAATATAACTTCTATTCTTCGCATTGCGGCATTGCCAACGAATTACCACTTTTCTAGGGGGCTAGAAAAGTGGTAATTCGTTGGCGTATTGTAGTGGGTCACTAATAACTTGTGAATATTCTAACTCTGCAGTTAATCTAAATTGCTTGCGTTAGAAGTACCTATGTTCATTAGTCGTTCGATCTTTCAACCTCTTTAAAAGTCAAGTCAAGTTAATGCATCATTACATAAACCATGTATGAATATAGAAAATACAAGTAAGTACTACCTTTTGAGGTAGTTTTGTTGCCTCAGTTCTTAAATCAAAATCATTAGTACCTATTTTGTAAAATATATAGTTTTGGAAGGTTGTGGAAAAGAACTATATAGATATGTCTAATCTTAAACACAAGAACCCTTTGAACTACTGGAAAATAATGTATGGGCAAACTTGGAGAACAATGGATTGGAGAGTATGGGAATAAGCCACCGGTAGCCGCGGGTTCTCAATTTAAAACGAGTGGAGGCACGAACAAATCTACTACCAACTATTATTGTATACAAAGGCCGAAGTACAAGACTACAAGGTCTTTTATTCACCTTTAATATAAAGGCGTTAATAAAAAACATTTTGAAACGTTTTTTTTGTATAAATTTAAAAAGTGTGGTGCAACGGAAGATAAGTAATTATGATAAGATATTTTTCTCTTCCTATTACTGTTGTTAGATAAGGAGACGTTCCACGGGACAAACCATGCGTCATGCCTCGGATATGTTACAAGGCACTCACAATAGCAGTCACATTATTGGGATAGATAAGTTTGCAGATAATATTGAACAACCACTTCTAACGTTCTTCAAAAGTAATAAAAATTACTGTTGGAGAGAGTGATTCATTTTTTTACGACTATTCCGAAATAGCTGAAATAATGAATGCGCCTCAGACAGCACTGCAATATATCAGGCGTCGTATTACTAAAGTATAGTAAGGTAGGGAAGACCGTAGTGGGTAGTTGGTAGGTTTGAATGTTCAAACAATTTTTGAAAGTAATTATTCTAAACTGAATGAGTGAACTAAACTCTGGAATAGCTAGCGCGATTTGATAATTGTTTTTTACATTTAATAGGTTTTTTTATGGATCTCTAATCCAATGCCTGTGTCGCAATGAGACAGGTATAATAGCTTATCTGGAGTAAAACATAAATACGTCAAATATTATTATACCTGCTCAATTCAACTCATACCCATTATTTTATATGAGTTAGGTACTCTTGAACTGCCAGAGGCATTGTGTAGCGTGATACTGATCGCATGGCTCATGATCACAATACGTACGAGGTACAATGAACATAATATATAATTGTGCAGCACCGAGCTCGGGTTCGTCAATTGACTTGACAATACATGTGAGCGCACAGGTCGTCATACCAAGAATACCTAAACAATCTGTGTTTACAAATTTAATGTCAGCGTTGTTTTAGAAGACATTTATATGTTGATTTAATGATTTATAATATTTAGAAGGTTATTAACACTTGACTTGATGAACTGTCAAGAACATTGTACAGGTTGTTTGCATAACATAACATAAACTCACGCCTATACCCCCGAAGGGATAGGCAGAGGTGCTAGCACCCACATTTCGCCAGTTTATGTTTAGGTCCTAATGTAATAAGTGAGAGTCTATTGCCATTAACCGGGCACTTATAAACCTGCGATAAATACATGCATAATTTCGAAAAGCATCGAAAAGTCATTGGTATGTACCATGGTAAAACCTGGGATCGAACCCGAGACCTCGTCTCAGCAGCATTACCCATACCACTAGGCTACCGCGGTTTTTTGTTGATTTTTTTAAATCTATCATTCTATGGACTGCTAGCCCCGTAGACCTGCTATGGGATTTTTCGACCCTCACCTTGTGCAGATAGGTTCTGTATAATATTTTTCTCGATCAAGAGCATTGCGTGTCCGAGGGAGGGGGCGAGCCCTGAAAATATATCAAATTTGCTTTTTCAATGACAATCTCATTTCATACACATTTCTGTTGTGTTTTGTTTTTCTTGAATTCCGAAAGTATTCAAGTAGTAGTAATTCTGATCACGCCCAATATCTCTGATAAACTTAAAAATGTATATTTTGTTGAGGTTGCCTCTGTCAATTTACTCCAAAAGAATTTACTTACTTCTCATTAAATATCAGATATGATAAGCTTACATGTATTGAGGTAATATAACCTATTAATCGAAATACAAGTACTACATAAACTGATACTACAATATTGAAATTTTGACGCAAGTACCTACTTTGAATATAGAATGAACTCATATCTATATCAACGGTCGAAAGGTAAAAGGGTACAAGTGAAATCTAATGTTCAAAGGAAAAAGGTCCCAAACGATATTATAAACACTTTTTTGATAGACGATTTTCTTGTCAACTGTTGTGGTCGCTTACACCCTTTAGCCGTTCAACCTGCGTTATGATTCAAGGAGATAATCACAAGAGGATAATAATAACAGATATAGTCGATTAACGTTAAGGAAAATACCGCGGCAGGTGGCTTAATTGCTAACATTACCCTGGACCAATTATGGCCGTAGCGTAGGTTCATAACAAAAACAGGATGCTTGAAACTTGGCGATTGTCGACACTATTGAAACACACTGTAAAAGAAATTGATTATAACCGGCCTTGTGGGTAATAGATTTTCAATTCAATTCACTATTGTTTCCTTTACAATGCCTCCTACTAACTCATAAATATTACTTGCAAACCTACTTTCCTAAGAAATCTAATACAAATTTATTATGATAAAAGACTGCTATTATTATCATTATAGCAACAAATTATATAGGTATGTTAGATAGCATCTATAGCTTAGTGGGTGTAGAATATTTGTAGGTTAGTAGTTGCAGCGGCCTAATAATTCAGAGGTCCCGGTTTCGAGTCCTGGCCATTACATTACTGACCTAAACCCATTCCTAAAAAGCAATTAAGCTTAGTCCATGCAAATAGTAATATTTTTTGTTAGTAAGTACCTATTCTATTAAAAGAAAAACACTTGTTTATTGGTAAAGGAAAATTTCACGATTGAGTCTGCGAATATGCCAATTGCGACTTGACCTAATAAATACGCACTTATTGGTAATAATTTGATGATGATCACAAGCGTAGGTTATTTTGAAATATAATTCACAATAGCTAACGGTGGCACTCACATGCATCATGTGTCCTAAGAGTACGCAGTAGCCGTCTTCGTAAACTCGTCACTGACACAGGAACATCACTGTACAGGTCACGTCCGACCCTTGTTTATGTATGTGGTACTATGCAACAGTCGAAAACGATTGACAATGGCGTGCGTCCAGTATCGCGCCGCGACGAGGACTGTGAGCGCGTCCGTGACGACGCTCGCGCCGCTCCCGCTGCGCATACGCAGCCCGCCCAACAAGTGACGTGATAACGCGTTGCGTACGCGCCGCATGCAACTCTATCAGCCGCCCATCCGATGCATTAGTTTTTTATATGCAACTACTATTGTAATGTTTAATCACTATGTTGCTTGGGTATTTTTGCAGTTAAACCTGTTCGTATCGTGTGTTGGCAGCTGATAACTTTTACTAGTTCGAGCCAACAAGGTGTTTAATATTATGATACAAATGACTGATATACATAATTTTATATCTATTTATATAACTAAACCGATAACATATATATCAACATATACATATATAATCTGTAAATAAAATATTTTTCAATATTGCAAAGTAGATACTATTTATTGTTATCTTCCTTTCTTTAAAAAGAAATATCGCGACGCGTTCATAATACTATTATTTGTTAAGAAGTTATTTATTAAAAAGAACACAGCCCACTTAATATAAAGACTCACTTTAGTACACCATAACCCCAAAACAAAAAAAAAATGATGGCGTAAACGCAGTTTCTCTGTTAGTCTACCAATAATAAATAAAATGGTATTAAACTGTACTTTCAACTTTTGATGGGTTATTATGATAACCACCACCTCTGAGACGACACAGAAATACGATAAAAGCATTCAAATTACTATTCATATTTTTATTAGAAATTAAATTCCAATAACATTTATTAGGGTACGATGACATTATCATTCTATAAACCGTTTACGACCAAAACGCACACTTTTATCATTGGTAGATTTACTAAAACGATTGAATAAAAGTAGATAGTAAAAGTAAGTTCAAGATTTTTATAACAATAACGTAATTTATGATAGGAATGTAAGGTTACAGTATGAGAGAATGATAGCATAGTATAAATTATCTTAATGTAGGCACTCTTAGGGCCTCATGTTAGTGTAAGAGGGATTAGGCCGTAGTACGCGACTTTGACCTAAAGCAATTTGGCAGGCTTCCTGCGTATTCGGGGACACTGTGGAAATCTCCCAGGTGGGCAAGTTTCTTCACGATAGGTACTTCTTTCAGCATTTAAACAAATTAAATACTCGATTACGAATAAGAAATCACGCATGAAAGAATCTCTAAGAATAAGGGAATTTTTGAGGACATTTTCAGCGCTATATGCTAGTTATTACCCAATCGCGAACAGCCGGTGGAACTCTATACGTGACTGGGTAATAGTGACTAGTTAATTTCTTCATTATGACCTTTAATTCCTTCAATAAGATATAACCAACGCTGCTATTGTAAGCTTTACAATATCTATCAAATCATCAAACATCTGAGAGTGCTATAAAACACTCGCTGCGGAATTGAACAACCGACAGTCAGTTAAATCTATACACGACGCACAATAGATGCAGTAGGTCAGAATTATTTACGAGTAACTGCGAGTACATAAATCATCTGTGTAACATATCAATGTAATAATAAATGTAAGAGATCTAAAAGAGTTTCGTGATAATAGTGAGCCGGGCGGCACGCGCGCGTGCAATCACCGATATGCCGGGCCCGCGGCTATGGGAAGTGGAGTGTGTCACACGATTTATCAATCATAACCACATGTACCTACTCATATAAGTTATATATGATATCATGGACCACATATAATTTTGACGGCAAAGATGGCGCAATGGCTGCAGTCGTAGCGAATTGCTATAGTGCTGTCGGATTTGATTCCTATCTCGAATAAGTATTTGGTCACACATATAAGAATCAAAGAGTTCATAATAAATACATGGCTCCAATAAGTATTCTGTACGAGATTCATTTAGCTACATTGTACTCAATTTCGTTTTTGTACGCTGTTAATAAAATACCCCAGTCACAAAAAACAACCCCCAAAAATCGAAAATAAATTGTGTTAATTACCCCTATAACTTTAATATACCTAGAGCTCACAACACCACGTAAGTTTTGCGTAGGGGATTGAAAAATAATAATAATAAAAATAATATAAAAGTATTGATAATATCACAGCAACATAATCTTACTACTATCTAATATGTTTCTAAGCATTAACGGCTTATCTTTCGAAATTATTCACCCTAACACCATTGACATATCATGTTCATCACACATCCGAGGTGGGTGTTCATGGTGCATATAAAGCACCCTACTCGTAATGAATTTAACATTTGTAAGATACCCCACGAAGAATAAAACATTCTGTCTGGGTGGGAACTGTCGTAGAGTAGTTGTCACTTAAAGCAAATTTGCTTTATAAAGTTGATATTTTTAAAATAAACAGCTTTTACATGAATAACACAACGTACAAAGAATTCTAGCACTATTATCTGTTCTGTGATTCTAGGCTACGTTGCTGTGCTAAGATCACAATAGATTAGCATAGTGTTTCTATCTGTAATATTATATTGTACTAGTGGACTAGCCCAAACTTCGTCCGCGGCATAATTTGAAATCTCATATCACCTATTTGGGCCAGTTTTTCTTTGCCTACACGGCCCTACGCGTTCAATACAACAACGTCTTCAGGGCTCTGTTCCGGCTTCCGCGCTACTGTAGTGCTTCAGGCATGTTTGCCGATGCCGGTGTGGACGACTTTTACGCGGTAATGCGCAAAAAGGTTGCCTCGCTGGTATACAGGGTGCGGTGGGGCTCGAGCGGAGTGCTGAGGATGCTTGGTGAACGCCTTGATTCGGTCCTGGCTGGTTGGTAGGTTCATCGAGCTACATGTAAAAAAGTTCGGTGAGCCTGCCCCCGGAGTGGTGTTATGTACCTACCTTCATTTTATTTGTTATACTAACATAGTCTATAAGTTATATTGTTACTAATACTATGGATCTCTGGTCTGAAATTAAATGATTTTTATTTTTATTTTATTTGCCGGGCTTCTGCCGGATTTGTTGTGATTTATGATCACTGCTCCCCTCCCTTAAGCGGTAGCGTGATTATATATTGCTTAAAACCTTTGTGTATAAATGGACTATTCTACACAAAAAGGAGTTTTCATTTCGAACTATTAGTTCCTGAGATTAGCGCGATGAAACGAACAAGTAAGCTCTTCAGCTTTATAATGTTAGAAAAGATTGTCTTAGTGTAAAATGTAAACATTTATTTAATTGAATCAAGATATCCTTATCATTATGGTACCTTCTCGTAGCCATTTGAACTCTCACAACGCAGGTAGGAAAAACTCTTTCTTATCATCTGCCTTTTCTTTTTTCCAGTAAAAATAAATTTAACTTATATCATTGCTGTAATCTTTAACGGGAGTATGTGTGATCATCATCGTGTCATCACATTTACTTAAGACGGCAATTAGTGAGAGGGTTACAGATAATTTGATTTCACGTACAGCAGTGACGGATTGGTGAAAGAAGGATACATCATTCACTCAAATGCGAGAATGATCTACGACGGCATCATTCACGGTTTAAAAATTCCACGCTAAATATAACCAATACTAATTGTTTAGTACTGTATGAATATTAAACTACTGAAGTAGCAAATAAACAGCTTATCAGATGATAACAGTAATAATATGAACGTATGCGATACCAGGAGTTGTTACCTGTAAATAAAATCAGAAAGATTGAAGAACACTTCTCTGTTCTTGAAAACTTCACTTCACTGTTTTTACATTGCATATTAATATTGAAGGGTACCCAGTGTTAAAGTATTACCTTAACTAGTTTGTTTTACGGATACATTTTTTTTGTAAATACATACACATTAGACATAGAAACATCCAGTGCAAATATTCTTATTTAAAAGTACAAATATTTCCACAGAGCGAAGTGAGTCGAACCCGCGTCCCTGCGTATCATTCGAAGGTTCTACAGCTACAATACAGAAATTGTCATTAAGCAACCATGCAGCAACACTGTTGATATCTATACGATTATCATAATGTATGGACACTCGCAAAACCGCAGTTATAAATCTTACTTTTTGAACCTTTACAACTAGAGATGAAAGATGTCACAAAAAAACGAACAATGATGTGTTGTTGCTCAAACAGCAACCGTTGGTGGCATCGATCATTGCAGAAACAATGTGAATAAGACACTATGAGATATTGTTTCGCCCCCGGCATACTTAACGGTTTCGGTTACCGTATCGTTTTTCATGTTATGGCATAAGCTCATGACATCCATTTTTATTTTTCAGTATGCCAGTAGCAATCTCGTCTTTGGCAACTGATGATCCAATGGAGTGCGGTTTTGGTCGGTTCCAGAGGTTTAGAGGAGATTACGCACTATACAAAAAGCGTGTCTAACAATTATTTTAGTTTTTCCATAACGATTTTAGAAACTATAACTTAATCTAGGATAAAAATAAATTCACTCATTCTCTCTACCGCTGTACATCTCTACGGTTGGTTATTCCAGCTATACTTGTATCTATATCTCAATCCTAAATAAGTTTTAAACACGGGAAATAAGCATTCAACAAACCAATTAGACTAATCGTTAGCGTGGTCCAGATGGAGTGGCATAATGCCGATGTTTATCATAATTCAACGACTAATAATCGCAATGTCGCAACTTCCGTCGTGGTGTTGCAAGTCTTGTAGGTATCGATTGCTATTCAGTTGTCACATTAACCAGTTGAATAACGTCTCTTGAGTAATCGGTTTTATTTGGTTTTAAATTACGAATAGTGACATGTGTGAGATGATAACTGCAATCATCAGTATACGTCGAGATAACATAATTCGATATACTTTATTCCAATCAATCAATCAATCAATTAGCCCACCGCAGTCCACTGCTGGACATAGGCCTCTCCCAATGAGCGCCATTTTCTCCGATTCTCCGCCTTCCGCATGCAGTCTGTCCCAGCCACCTTTTTCAGGTCGTCCGTCCATCTGGCTAGGGGGCGTCCTACCTTTCGTTTACCTTCTCGCGGTCTCCGCTCTAGGACTCGTTTGCTCCAACGGCCATCGATCCTTCGACAAACGTGGCCAGCCCACTGCCACTTCAACTTGCTATATGCTTGCCTATGTCGGTAACTTTAGTTCTCTGTCGGATAACCTCGTTCCGAATTCTATCCTTCAGAGAAATCCCAAGCATAGCTTAGACTTTTAAGCTATGGAGCAGCTCCACTGTAAGTGTCCACGTTTCGTCACCGTAAGTCATAACAGTTAGGACGCACTGTTCAAAGACCTTTGTTTTAAGGTATTGATATCAAATATTTAAAATAGTTTACGTTACAAATAAATATTCTAATTTCACTCACAATATAGAAGAGTGTTGTTATAGTTATACATACTTGGTCTGGATGTATTAAGTCCACAAGCACACAGGTCTTTATCTGTGTGCTTCCCGTGATACATGAATGTGACTAATTCCTTAGGCAGTATATCTGGTGGACTGTACAATTTTGTAAATTGTATTGTAAAAGAAGACATGTCAACATAAAAGCTCAAAACTAATTCAACCGCGCGTGATCCAACACGTTTACGTTACGATTGAACATACTGATGCAAAACAGAGACGATAGGCTCGATGACGTAAGAATATGCCTGTTTATAAGTTCGTGAACTAATTAAAATTGTTGAAATCGGGAAACATACTCCAATTTAAATAGAAAAACTATAATATTATTTTTATATGGACCTTTGGGATCCAAGCAAAAATAAGGATTCCGGGTGAATTTAGACCATTCCGCGGGTCACTTGTTATCACAAATTGAAAGGTTTAAAATTATCCGGGAATATATCCTGCCAAAAGTAAACACTCCTATAATATTGGAAAATGATTACAATGACAATCAACCTGTAAAAAACTTGGGTATTCGGGTTACTCTGCGAGAAACACTTCTGACAGAGTAACCCGAATTCATCGACCCCGACTGTGTCCGATCGAATTAAACCAGTTAAATTATATCATTGCCGACCGTCTGTCGTCTGTTAATTCGATTAACTGCCGCTAACCACGCTTCGATGGGAAACGGGATGGTCATTTGTCTTTATAGTGGTTTCTTCACCATACAATAATTTGGTAGCTATTCGAAAGTAATTATTGAAACCGATATTTATTGTCTCTGCTATTAAAAAAAGCCATTTGTCGGTCTCGATTCAGTAGCATTTGTAATTGCTGTAATTTTTTAATTGAATAGATAGAATTAAAAAATCTCTAGCAACTAAATAAGTTCTTTAAAAGATGTTTTTATGGAGGTTTATATGTATCTTTCCAAATATATCTTTCATTAAACCTTTTATCGTTATTAATATCTATACCAAAGGACATTTAAGGAGATTTCATATCCTGAATGTTGTATATTTGTAAGCCACATCTAGATACACACGCGTTAGTAAAGTTGACTTCAACATTAATGGCAAACCGCATATCTTCGCATCGCTGTATTAAAATTCTAATCGTGTTCATATTCACTTACAAACGTGTACTCAAACATATGTCATATCCATACCCAGTCAGGTGATGTGCCTACCCGTGTACAGAACGCGCTGAATTGACGATTGCCCATTAATGTAAATTTGCGTCGTTTGCATCTTGTCACTGACACTTTTTCTATACTTTGAATAACGTATTATACATAGCTAGTCAACAAAATGCTTACTGCGCTTATAGTAGACATTTTCCTATTGTTATTAGGTCACAATAGCGCAATATATTCAACACGTGCAAGTTCTCTTTATAGCACAGTTATGCGTATACTTATGAATATAAAATAATCCTATATTATTGCCCAAAACTTTTAAATAATTATAAACTTGCTTCAAAAGGCTTCAGGCATTTAAATGTTATGGTAGAATAAAGGAACTGACATATTTACTTGAACAGTCTTGTAAAAACTACTACCACTATTGTGTTAAATCGGTAGTTACACTATTTTCACGCTCTGCTATAAAATTATTTCTTTAGCAAATAATATAGCGTTAGTAGTGTAGTGACTTTTGCACCTGAAGTTAAAAAGCAGCACTGGTGGCGCGATTGGCCACGTGCGCTAGTGGACTGTATTGCGGGGAAGTAGCTAACTGTTCCATTGACGCTTTACACACAAACAAGACAGGTGACCGGGTTGCCGCGGATGTGATCTAGGTAATGAATGCAGCCCGAGAAATTAGGAGAGGATGCACTAACCTTCACGACACCACGTGTTTTCATCGCCGCCGGTACACGGATCTTCTCTTCCTTGCTCAGGAGCTGCCGTCCACATCACTAAATCACTTGAGGGACACACGAGAGGCACAATCCGATCGGTAAAGGTCTATGGAGCGGTTAAAATGCAACAAATATTATTCATTTCTGAGAGACGCGCTCGCGGTCCGCCTTTACGCTGGCTAGTTCATAGCGGGACTGAGTGTCTATATATCACAAATGGCGGACGGAAACTATGTCTAGTACTATACTATGGTTAGTGCGGGAGGGGAGACGGGTATAGGAGTGTGTTTCCGCGTCAAAAAATACAGCTTCTACATCGGCGCAACCATTCCCCCCGGCTTGAAGGGTTACCTTCGAAACGACAAATGCGAAACAAATCTAAAGTCTAATCTAAATCTAGGTTTGGGAAATAACAACTAAAATATAAACCTAGATTGGAGCTCGTGCCTACTGCTGGCTAGGCAGAGGGCAGAGGCGAACAAACAACACAACGCAACAGTCTCGACCAAGACGAGACGCGATTAGCCAACAACAAAATAAGGGTCTCTTCACGTGGGACCGATACAACAAGCGAGTGCTTCTTCTCCTCGGGTGGTTCGGAAACCGTAGTGGGATTGAATTGACTAACTGGCCACTTATCTAACGCGGCATGAATCCAGGACGGTCCACTAAACCATAACGGGTGATCTAAAATTTGCGAAGGAAGCAATCCACGAGAGAGACAATCGGCTGGGTTGTCGGTGCCAGCAACGTGAAAGAGATTAGGTGGCGCTAATTCAGATTGAATTTTTGCCACTCTATTAGCGACGAATGTGTCCCAACGATGGGGCGAAGAGTGGGCCCAACACAAAGCGACTGTTGAGTCCTAAAGCTAAAATTCTACTAATATTAATGCGAAAATTTACAATTATGTCAAATAAATTACCTTAAAGATTCCGACCACAATACAAAATGTCATTAAGCGACACGGAAGTGCTAGTCTTAGCACTGCCATCCAAAACTACGCGGAGTTTTAGTAGTAAGCTTATCCTCTCTAATAACTCCGCGGTGGGTCCCGCCAGTGTCCGCAGGCGCAGGTGAGATGTAACCTTTATCTAAATATTCGTTAACAACCTCATCATAGGCCCGCTTCGACTTTGGGGACGCCTGCATCTTTCGTTCCAAACAAAGAAAGCGTTTTTCAGCGGATACACGTGAGCCACCGAGCGAAAACTTGCGGATGGTAGACTCCAGTGGCGGCTCGACGGTGCAACAGAACGAAGCAGTCGAGTGACTAAAACTATCTATAGAAGCGGGTGCGGAACCAATTATAACAAAACCAAGAACTGTTTCCAGTGCGTGCGGAGCGGGGTACGTCGGTCCCCCTTGAACCTTACGTGATAACTGGAGGTGCGGGAGAATCGAAGCGCCGATCAATATATCGACGACTCCAGGAACAGCGTAAGTCTCATCTGCTAAAGGCAAGTCTTTAAATTTCGTTAATAAAGACGTGTCAACCGGGACGGTAGGCAACTGTTCAGCTATTCTATCTATAACGAGCGAATCCATGTCATACCAAATATTATTATTAAAACGAGATCTAAACCTTGTTTTAACGGTGCCACGAACAGCTGACTGTAAGCTTCCAAAACCCTTCACCACTGAGCGGGTTGAACGCTTATCAACATTGAAACCAAGACGCCGACAACAATCTTGAGTAATAAAATTACTTTGCGAAGCGCCATCTAACAGCGCTCGAACAATGCGCGGCTTACCTAATGCATCAACAATAACAACGCGAGCGGTCGCAAGACACACAGTAGTGAGTGCAGCACTAGCGGAGAACGAACACAAGGTGACGTCATCCGTGGTCACCGGGCGGGCCGGAGCGCGCGCGAGCGCGGGCTGCGGTGTGTCACCGCTCGACGAGCCAACTGTGCTCACATTGGATGCGGCATTACTATTCTCAAAATGAAGTAAAGTGTGGTGTCTCGCTTGACACTTGCGACAACTATTTCTACTATTACATAAAACAACGCGGTGTTTAGTACCGAGACAATTAAAACAAAAATTATTAGCGCGAACAAATTTATAACGATCACTAGGCGACAATTTCAGAAAACCAGGACACCTGTACAGTTGCGAATGATGAGTGCTACACAAAGAGCAAACAGGTGATTGTACATGTGCTGGTGCGGTACTAACATAAGTATGAGTTGACCTCAGCGACTTCGATGACGCATCTACTTTGCGTGCAGAATCAACAACTATCTTCGCGCCTTCATGTTTCGATGAAGAGCGTTGCAATACCTTTATATGCTCGCGAACAAAACTTTCTAAGTCTTCGAACTTAGGAATTTTATTGCCGCGATGATCCGACTCAAACAAACGAATGGTTTCGGAATCTAATTTCCTTAAACCCATATACAAAAATACGAAGTCGCAGAGGTCATCGATCTTTAGGTTCTTTACGGCGCGAACAGCTGACGCGAAAGTATCTAGAAATTTCTCTAAGTTTTGATCGTTACATGCCGTAATAGATTTCAAATCAAACATCTGATCTAAATAGGCGTTAGCTACCGATCTTTTATCCTCATACCTAGCTTTCAAAGTATTTAAAATTAAATTATAATTCTCGGCACTAAACGTAATTCCAGCGCAAACGGTTATAGCTTTACCAGTCAATTTTTCAACGAGATAATGCAATTTTTCGTGATCTGTCAACGAATCGTTCTTATCTATTGTATTCTCAAAACTATCTATAAATAGACACCAATTGCGAATGTTACCATCAAATTCGGGTATTTGAATTGGTGGCAACTTAGGTCGGTCGCGAGTGGGGTTGGGTAGGTCAGCCGGTTTCTCCAAACTCCTAGCGACGCGTTTGATACGACAATACAAATCGTCAAACGACGACAAGGCTTGATAACTCACTGAGTAATCGGGATCCAAATTCAACTCTAAAACGTTGATGTCATGTACTAAGGTTTCGAAATCCGCGCGTAGACTATCCAAGTTTTCTACAGAACACAAGAACGAATCTCTGATGGCCAAATCAGAGGTTTTAAGTGCATTATCATAAATCGATTGTACGCGAGAGTAAATCATTTCTTTTTTAGCGTATAAAAGTTTCAATTGAACCTTACCGGTCTTATCAACCTTTGGGGACATGTTTACAATTAAATCTCAAACTAAAGTGCGGTAAACAACAAATATGAAATGACTTAATCTTAGCGGTACAGAGCAGCGGCGCGGCGCGAGCGATACTCCGCAGGTAAGGTAGGTATTTACAACTGTGAATGCACGCTTGAACAAAACGCGCCCGGCAACAGCCAGATCGTACTTACGCAAGCCAGACCGCTGTCTAGGTTCAACTATTATTTCAGAGATTAAGTATTGCGTAATATCTATTCAAATTAAAATACTTTCGTATGAATTGGAATGAGGTACAACCACGTGTCTACCCACGCAGGTACCAGGCAAATACGACGCGAGCCAGCGGCGAGCGAACAACGTAATTGAAAAAAATAAAACAAAGCCAAATGCGTTAGGTATTACACTGTGCCTATGCACTAGGGTGTCTAGTATACCTAAGATCTAAGCCTAAATGCCTAGATGCGGGGTTTTCTACTAAAATAACTAGGTATTTAGGCGCGGTGCGAAAATTGCGAACTACGACTAAGTGTTGATACGCTACCTAACCTATTTATGTATTAGGTAGGTACAATGCGAGCCAGCGGCGAACGGACAACAAATTCTAAGCCTAAATGTCTAGATGCGGGGTTTTCTACTAAAATAACCAGGCATTTAGGTGCGGTGCGCTTATTCCCATTAGAATAATAACAAAATACGAACTACGGCTAAGAATCCGGTTCGATCCGGACCATAGAATGGTGGCGCGATTGGCCACGTGCGCTAGTGGACTGTATTGCGGGGAAGTAGCTAACTGTTCCATTGACGCTTTACACACAAACAAGACAGGTGACCGGGTTGCCGCGGATGTGATCTAGGTAATGAATGCAGCCCGAGAAATTAGGAGAGGATGCACTAACCTTCACGACACCACGTGTTTTCATCGCCGCCGGTACACGGATCTTCTCTTCCTTGCTCAGGAGCTGCCGTCCACATCACTAAATCACTTGAGGGACACACGAGAGGCACAATCCGATCGGTAAAGGTCTATGGAGCGGTTAAAATGCAACAAATATTATTCATTTCTGAGAGACGCGCTCGCGGTCCGCCTTTACGCTGGCTAGTTCATAGCGGGACTGAGTGTCTATATATCACAAATGGCGGACGGAAACTATGTCTAGTACTATACTATGGTTAGTGCGGGAGGGGAGACGGGTATAGGAGTGTGTTTCCGCGTCAAAAAATACAGCTTCTACATCGGCGCAACCAAGCACTCTCTTACTGAATATCGAAGTTGATATTGCAGAATTTAAATTCAAAAAATTCAAATTCAAATTCAAAATTCATTTAATCCATAGTTATAATCTAATGAACACGTTACAATAAGATTTGATGACAGTTGAACAACATAGTTTGATGAAGTCTAGTACCCAAATTAAGATTAAACTTGTGTTTAGGGTACCAGGGTTCCTAAAACCTATCACAATCAACAAATAATATACAATTAATCAAAACACATTAGTTCGGTGAAGTTAGAATGCTGTATTTTCTACGGTTTGTTAATGTACTGGGAGCATATTCTTCGTTTTACCACTCATTTATTTTATTCCCTCTGGAAGTTTAAAGTTAGTTTCACCTTTGGTGTTACTATCATTCAATGCGTGCAGCATAAAATGCTATTGGTGCCTAAAACTGTCACTCAATGCTCGGGTAATTCGTGAAATGCAATGTTACTAAGAGTCTATAATAGGGCATGCTCTAATTAGTGAGTATCAATGAGAACAAAATATGACTTTGGTCATACTATTTGACACATATTTGGTAGCGATAGTAGTAAGATAACATTTCTAAGTACCTTGTTTTAATGTAAGATCATTGATCTTCATCATACATAAAGACGATAATCATGATAGTCAGTTTCATACTTTAAATTATCTCTAATGTACATTACATTAATGTAAAAAAAAATCGGTTAAAGTACATCATTAACACGTTTCGTGACTGACAAAACACTGCTTTTTTAACTTTGTTCTTCTGCAGGGCAAACGTATTTCCCCAGTGGAAAATATTGATTGATTAACTTTAAAACCTTTTTTATATTACTTAATATTATACAAATGCTTACTATATAAAAAACTTTGATGATGTGAACTGCTTCATATCAGTCTTAAAATATTTCTTCTGTACTTCTTGTTCCTCGAATTAAAATGCGAGGCAACTTATATTTAGTACTGTTTTACATCTATCTATGTATCAAGTGAAGTAATAATTTTCTGAGTACGACGATTTTACTTTCTAATGTGCATTTCAATGTTAAAACACTGTGCAAAAGACGAGAAAATTTATGATGTTTTGCAAAGCATGCTTTCAACACCACAAAATAATTGTGCATCACAATTTATATTGCAACCAACCTACGAAATCTTGCGGTCATCACGATATTTTAAGAAATATCATTATTATCACGAAAATTGTCGCATTAGTCAACTTATTTAACCGCTAACTTTTAGTCAACATTTGTACTATACAGGTTAATATTATATTAAGCATAATATAGTATAGTTTAAGTAGATAAAAATTTCATTCATATAAATCACGTACTGTTCGACCTATTTGATCATAAAGACGAAAACATCAGTAATCATGGTGACCTGATGACAATGTATGGGCGTACCCATCATAGCGATCATAATTTTAAACAAAATCAAAACAATAAGTTCTACCCGATGACCTCAAATCCATTGTCAACAAATTAGACGAAAGACGAAAGTAGACGAAGAGGCGTGCCCTCTACTTTCGTCTTAGTAATTGTGAATCTCATCAAAGGCGGTATCATGAGTATTATTACTTATTAAACGTCGCTGACATTGCTCTTTGTTCAATACAAAAGGACCATCGCAAATATTCTTGAGGTTACTGGAACAAGTACCTACTTAAATAGTAAGATTACAATGATTAGAATGGAAGATAGTAGTGACTCATCACTTACTTTTTGGGATGTAAGCGGAAGAGTACTAGATTTTAACCGACTTTTAAACAATGAGAACGTAGTTGGAGTTATAATTATTCATAGTATAGGGATAGCATTGACGGCTACACAGTAATAACCGTGCTCTCAAAGGCTCTATGGAATATTAGACATCGCTCGAAATGGTTATTTACACTGAACTCTTAAGTCTAATTGGGCTATTACACTAAAGAAAGAGGTTACTGTTGATATTTCCAAGAATTATGCTAGAAGCACTTAAACAAAAAAATTTCTATGGCAGCGTTATCTAGACCAAAAGTCAGCATACAAATATTTGTACTGAGTGGAAATTGAAGGTTTTTTTACTGTGCGTAAAATCCCCGCAGATACCCCCACCACCGGAGCCTATGGGGGAGGTTTTGTCGGATTTGAATCGACTAAAACACACTCTGACTGTGTGAGCCGCAGGGTGCCAGAGGTGAGTTTATCTGAGACATCTCCCTCACACCCCACTAGGACCGTCTCTTATGAGACAGCCCTCTTCGGGTGTGGGGATCACGGAGTCCCCACCTCCTCCAGAGGTACGCGGCTTGCTTCTGCTAGGGCGACAGGCGGCTCCCTCACAATCGCGCTCATGGGGACGTATGTTATTTTGCGACCTCCGATGTCCGAGTAGTCTCCGATCGCGGGCCACGTGGTTGCAAGTCTCCTTCGTTCCCGCTCCGCCGTCTCCATCACGAGCATTACTTACTCGCAGAAGGAGGCGTCGGCAGCCCACGCAATCGCGCAGCGAACCATCGCCCCTAGCAATGTGGCGAGCGTGAGAACTCTCACTCCCAGGGCTGCCACCAGCTGCCGTCTCGGCATCCCCACGTCGGGCACTCGGTGAGCGTGTGCAGCCTCGAGTCCCCGCTCGCGTCCCTGGGATGGCACTCAGACGTTGGCTCTTTCCCGATCCGATGCAGATACCGCCTGAAGCACCCATGCCCGGTAATAATCTGCGTCAGCCGGTACGAGAGGCTGCCATTTGGCCTCTCTAGCCACTCCCCCATGACGGGTCTTATCGCCGCTAGTACAGCGTCCCTGAGCGAAAATCGAAGCTAGCAATCGAACGTTCTACTGCTATACAGCTATATGTATAGCAGTAGAAATAATACGAATTAAGATTTTTTTCAGTGTTCCTACTGTATATGTTAGGAATCATTACGAAATACACATACCTTAATAAAGAAAACATAAAAATGATTGAGAGTACCATAAGAATGATTTTACTTTGTGTTAGTTTACCATAAAATATATAATATAGTAATAGTATGTGATGTAACGATACAACACAGACCAAGTGCTAGAATAAATATCTGTAATGGGATTGTAGTATCATGTTTATTTCATTCTCACGTTGAATTCTCTGATTTACGTACTATATCTCCGCATTACACTCACCGTACAAACATTACTTTCTCCTATAAATACGAATTATTCCACACTAATTCACACCCATACATGATTTATTGTCTGGGAATGAAATATAATTATTATCAACTACGCTTAAAGCTTTATCCTCCTAAGTACATACAAACGTTTATTTTAAAAGATTGGTATTTTAATAAAGGAAGTATTGAATACAAATGAGGCAATAAAACACTACAGCAAATAAAATTTGATAGTCGAAGAGCTTAGTCGGTATCGGCTCACCCTCATCGCTATGCGGCGAGGTTGCGCGCACGCATTACACATGCACGATGGGTTGGTTGGTTGCGTCGTCCATGCCGCGGTACCTACTATCGATTGTTTACACAGACACATACATATCGGCTTGTCAAGGTCAGTTGTCATCCGAAATTATGCTCTACTACTATCGTGATAGGGAAATAGTGTATCCGCGTGAAGCAGTAGAGTAACTAGGTACCACCAGGGGCCACACGGACGGGCACAGATATGACCATTTCTGGAGTTTGGTCACGATCGTACGCACTCTAGCACGACACTTTAGAAGGGGATATCGACGTTGACCGATGCTTATGACGTTGGAATAACTTTGAATAGAGTAATTAGCTCATGAATACACAAAGCGAATAAGAGTCCGCTGAAGAAATTATTTATAGTTAATTCTATTGTTTACTAGAAGAATGTGGGCGCTTACTGTTTATTGTATTGTAATGAATATCAACAAAAAAAAGCAACTAAATTGAGTTGTAGTTGTTACTTCATCGCTTTTTTACGAGATGGAAGGTTTTTTCGGCATCCTTTTTGCCGGTCTGTTAGTTTCATTGTTCAGAAATGTTTAGAAAGAAACTTAAATTAATAAGTTATATAAGTGGCGACTTATGTACTGACACTAAGAAAGCGTGCGAGCCGATTGCAACTTATACAAATGGTTCAAAAATATCAGATAACAACGGACTTGATATTGATCTGAATTGTCTGCTGACGTTAATCGTTAAACTAAATATTATCAGATTGATTAGTTCTGTCTTATCACTGTTTACTGTTTACATAAATAGAAAGAAGATGTAGGTATGAATTGTAACCGAAGCCATTCTCACCTGCAAGCTGATCATCACCGTTATCACCTTAGCGTTGCTCCTAGTCAACTAGGAGCAACACTAAGGTGATCCAAGATTTTACGTCAGAGCCTGGTTTCAGTCAGCTTCCTCCTTCTCCTCTTGTTACTCGGCGTGTGACCTCCCAGAAGGTGGGCTCCAACGTTGTATGTGACTGGGCATAACACTCGAATGCATTAGAAGACATAAATGAAGAGAATATCCGTGTTTTGCTACATCAAATTCCCGTAGTTAATAAAATGCTACGGGAATAAAATGTTTGTGAGTTGAATAAATTTATTTTTTCTAGTTGGACTTTCGTTTGTTTTGTCATGGTTTGTTTACGACAGGCGTCGTGAGTTTTAGTCGGTTCGAGTACGACATATCTCACCTCGCTCCGGTGGTGGGGTATCCGTGGGGATTTTTCGCACGTAAAAAATGTCGATATTAAACTGAGCTGAAGAGACAATCATAAGGCTATCTATGTATCCTATTTCGGCTTTTGACACATATCCAATAAGATAACAGAGAAGTAACCACGTATATTCCTCATATGCACTATGTGCCTACTCTGCGATTTAAATTAGACTCGGTTTATAAAGTTCAAAATTAGCATACTGTTGAAACTTATTGACATCGTTGCCAAAATGCCTTAGTAAGTCAAGCCTTACTTCTAAAAAAGAAGAAAGGCAATTTCCTTTGTACTACATAGTATTCCTTACATTAAGGGTACTTGTGTTCGTTGTTCGTCATTATATAAAAATCGTGTGTTTATTTGATACGCTTTCACGCTTCAACTGCTCAGCCGATCTCCATAAGATTCTATGCATACGACGTGTAGCAGTCATCAATGCAGAATTTAAATTTCATGAGCTATAAACATACGCATTCAGCAGTAAAATTTTAATATCATTATTAAATCTTTCTGTGAACTCAGTGACTGTTTGTAGTACTTGCAATTGAGACCTAGTTATTAAACGTTCTTTACCTGCGTATATAGCCTTTAATAAAAAGTGAACTACCTATAGAAGGAGCTATATAGATTACAATGACTAATCTGTGCTGTGAAAGATGGCCAAAGTAGTTTAAAAACGTGTTATTGTATCGTACTGGAGCAGTGTTCATTGTTCATTCTATGATCTCTCTATATTAATATGCAACGAGAATTTTGTTTACTCTATTCAATAGAGTGGTAAACACAAAATATCAACATAATGAAACCGTTGCATTGTTTTATGTAAAGTTGTAAGACAGCCCAGTTATCGCCAAGTATGAGAAAGGAAAGTAAAACCTTAAAAGGAGAAAATACTCGTCTAAGTATCAAATATTTTATCCGAAGGACATAACTCTCGTGCCATAAAAATTATCTTGGAGAAACTTTTTATTAACCACTTGTTCTCTAGGACATAAAACTTATCAATTTTACTATTACATGAATTGCCTTTTTTGGTAAGTTGTTGAGGACAGAGGTGGTTATGGAGGCGTTCAACTAATAACTTACCTCTTTATGAAGAGGTATAATGTGGACTGATGTGTCATGGTAGCCGTTAGGAGGCATTAGACGATGACTTTCTAGATACGGCTGTTATCATATAGATCTGAAGGCTTAATTGGCAAATGTTTCAGCTAATGTGCCAGTCTGACAGTTTTTATGATAAACAAGCACGCATTGTAATTTATCATAGTTAAAAGTTAAAATACGTGTACCTTTTCGGAGTAGTTTGACATATACATACAACATACATCCCATAAAGTGACCCGAGGATGGCCAGATCGAGAGAGATGGCCCTGGGTCGGCCGGGGTGCGTAGGATATGCCTGTTAACCTCGTCTTCGGCAACCAACAACGACCCACAGGTGCTGTGCGTTTTACTCGGTTCGAGTCCGATATAACCTCTACCACCAACTCCAACGGGGGAGGGGCGTATCCGTGAGGGTTTTTCGCATGTAAAAAAACCATCCCATAACGTACACACATTGAAAGTTTAAATAACAATATTGACATATGTGTACTCACAACTTCACATTTTCTTAGCAAAGCGGTGACTATATACTGTAGGTATATGGTCTAAGGTTTGTTGATTTAATTTGAAATAGTCTAGGTCATTCCGTTATAATCGTGATATGTATTACAATTAATTGGTAATAAATTAAAATACCTTAAAGTAATCTCTGGCTTTCCTCTCAGTGTGGGGTGGTAGTAAGGAGAAGTAGAACAGCCGACCCTAAAGTGTGTTTCAATGCTACCGGGATTGGCACTCGGATGAAAAAGAAGTCTCAAGAAAATCTTTATGAATTTTTAATATACAGTCTATAGGAACCCATTACCTATGATAAGATTTCATATTATTTACTTTCTCTTAAATATCTGAAATTGGATGCTATAACGTAAAACAAAACCAGGTAAATTGCAATTAACTAACTAAATAAATCTATTTGCATACTGCTTTTTATATATAAGTATATTTTTTGTGTCATTACGTCCGTGATAAATTTTAGAAAAGGAAAATCGTCGTTTAAAAAAAACAGTAAGTAGTAACTACGTAGTTATTATGTATTTCTTAACAATGTAGTACCCATACGTACACCAGTCGACAACAAGACAAGATGCATCATCTGTTACATCATTACGATCTTACGATCTCGCCGATAAACGTAGGTAGTTCCGACTTGTCGTTCATTACGGATTCCGTGAATTTGATCATTTCAGCTGATACGTCACTACTTGTGGCAAATTGCAACCATGTATTATATAATAAAGTATCTTCTGAAATTTCGATTACGTTATCAAAACAGGTCTATTCAGTTTCAGATTTTACTTATGATATTATTGTTATTTTTCATACTTTCTAGTATATTTATATATAATTTTGGGCTACGATAGAATACAGGTTTCACATAATATACAGCCCATTTTAGATTAAAAATATCTATTGAAATTAATGTAGCGTATGTTGGCGTGACAACAAGTTGAATTATTATGATAATGAACGAAATGTTGTTATGATAATATATTATATATTCTCAAAAAATGGCAGACTTTAAATACAAAATTATATCACTTAAATGACGGTGATATTCTCGATGTTCGATGAACAGAATCAATATATGATATAATCAAGACTTCGTCGAGAGCTGGCCATATCATTTTAAGGTAATAATTTTAGCATAAAAATGACAAAGCAGTAACATGTTAATCCGATACTTACGTTTACTCGCCAGAACAACGTTTCACTTAATTAAAAAGTTGTTGAACTTTTGTTTCATATATCGAGTACACAGTGAAAGTGATTCCCTTTGACTGGACCAAGATTAATGTCGCTCGTTAGCTATCGTTGGAGTTATCGTCGACCAGAGATGGGTCAGCGTCAACGTCACAGGCCTACCCACAGATATTAGTTACTGGAGATTATTCTGTGATGCAATTCTTGCATTAGAATTTTAAGATTATAAATTATGGTCCGTAATCTCAATGATATGAAAGAATTATTGTGGTTTTCAAACTAATGGACGAGTAAATTACTTCTTCTATGATGCTTCGTGATGCTCTCCTAACTCTTATTTATAAAGCTTTTAATATTAGTAACAATAAATCAAATTAAAAACATTAACCGCATTAAAACTTCTGATTTAGTAATAGTCGTTCGAATTAGTTTTCATCATTAGATCAATATTATTTTTAATGTATTCTAAATTGTGAATATGAAATGTGAACGTAATGCAAATTTATCGATAAATTGATGTAATGATAATTTATTGCTTTTGATGATATTCAGTAAACTAGAAATGATTGCAGCATTTAAAATGTTCTAGTGTTTTTCCTTATTCCATAGTTAAAATGCATAATATAAGAGCAGGTGCAAAAGGCACAGGGTTGTTCTCCATCCGAAAGTAAACATACAGTGCTCATCACAATGTGCTCGCTTTGCGGCAATGGGCTCAATTCCTCATACTTGGAAATGTGGGTGTTAATACACTTCTATCTACCTACCCTTTGGGGATTATAAGACGTGATAATAGCCTGAGGTCATTAAATAAGCAATTATCTTGAATGTTTGAAAAAAGAATGTCAACTAATGACTATGCACTTTCTTTCAGCTGTCATTAAATTTTCAAATTAAAATTAGCCCTCGTTTGAAAGATCGTTGACTAAATCTTGTAGAAAATTAACTAGTAGTTATTTCATTTTTAAGTAACTTACTAATTACTGAAAATAGTGCTATTATATAATTACAAAGCAGTTCTTTACAAGACAGTAAAATTACTAGTCACATGTTATTATATTACCTATGTTAGAATACCAAGACTGTAACCATATGACAGCATTGTAAGGAAAATCCTTACATGGCGATTCAATTCGTATTCAGTAACTCATAAAGAGTAAAATTGTTTGTGTGATTTTATTTATTAGAAATAATAACGTTGACGTCTGAATACTGAAGTATAAGTGAGTGCCACGGGGCATAATGAGCCTCACGATTGTTACATAATGTCAGTAATAGATAAATATAATACATATAATGCATAATACTAATGACAAGTGATATTTAAAATATATTAGGTACCGAGTATCTCGCGTCGTTTTGTCTCGAGTGCTTCGTGATTGAGTGGGGCGAATTAGATAAGCATTTTAGTGGTCGTAACTCACGGCTTTCACTTTTAGGGCCCAATTATTTATTTTTTCAATACTATACACATTTCGTAATAGGACGAGCGTCAGTATCAAGTTCATTCACGCAGAATATCATTATTCAAAGATGTGATCTGCGTGTCATTCTACGACCGCAATCGCAATAAGATGTTAGTCAGCATAATAGATATAATCGTTTTTATGCCTACTGAGTTCGTAAATAGGTGATGAAAAAGATTAAATCTTTAAAATTAATAAAAAATATTGTGTCATTTATAATGGTTCACGACTAAATACATACATATATACATATAATCATGCCTTTATCCCCGAAGGGTTAGGCAGAGGTGAATTAACACCCACATTTGACCATCATTGTATTCGATCCCACGTAATAGGGGGTGAGCTTATTGCTGTTTTCCGGGCACTATTGTTGCCTCGAGCCATGCATCTCTGGCTGAGTCTGGGCTGTATATATCTGTCTGATGTTAAACAGTCTAAATTCACGACTAAATTTGGTCCTTTAACCTTTTAGTTATGTAAGACTGTAACTGAAGTTTTATTTAACTCGATAAATATTTTGACCTCGGGCCTCTTTTTTAGTTATTACACATAATAGGTACTTATTATATGACTTGAAAGACTTGGGCCTTGAGGCAGTAGTATATACATATTTATCGATGCTATACTGCAATAATCCTATTGTTATAGGTAAGACAACAAAATTATGTAGAAAACTAAAACTCATTTTCTAAAGAAAGTTAATTTAAGGGTCATAATATACAAGAGCCTACGCCTTGGATGTCTTTTAACTTTTCAACAACTATCTTATTAAGACAAACTTGCTCATAAAGCTGTACTTTGTTACCTTGCGATCAGCAATTAAGAAAGTCCCCGACAATAGTATAATAGTTGGAAATGGAAACTACATCATTTCAAGATATTTGGCAATTTTATAAAGAGGAAGAAATACTTCCCCGGTTGGTCCAGGTTTTCCAAAATATTTATTAGTGAAAAAGTATTTTTTATGAGACCCGTTACTTCTCCATACCCTCCACAGTATATGTGAGTACATATTGTTGTCTAGGTACAAGTGACTAGAAACTTATAATTATTTAAATTTAATCAAAATTATAATGAATACTACAAGTGCCCGGAAAGCCGCAATAGATTCACCCCATATTACGTGGGACTGAATACAATGATGGAGAAATGTGGGTGTCAATTCACCTCTGCCTAACCCTCCGGGGATAAAGGCGTAATTATATGTATGCACAGAGGTAGTATGTAGCTGGTGAATTACACAAGTGTGTAATTAAATTAAAAACTGAAATCAAATCAAGAAAAACACAGATCGCAAAGAAATTGAAATGGCACGTTACGCAATATATTTTTTCTACACATTTCATTTCATCACAGAAGGGAACAGTTGGCTGATAATTCACGTAATTAACGGCATGTTTGTGTTACTAAACCTCTGCGGCCGCATGCCCGCCGGCGCGTTTGTCGCAGTTGTCGCGTATTCGTTGTAACGCAAAAACTACGCACACATTTCCAGTAATTTCATAACGTGTACGTAATTACTACAGTTTTAATTTTTAAAATTGCTAGTTTTAATGCTCTCTTTCTACTTAAATGCATCGTTATCTCATTAAGTATGTAGTATAATAAAAGTACTATAAAGTACAATGATCTAAATGGTGGTAAACGAACTATGCGAGTTATGCTAGAAATAGCTAGAAATGTCGTTGAAGGATAAAGTTTGTAACAGGTCACATTAGCCGGACAGCTTAAATTCGTAGGAGCAGACAATTGTTGTAAAAACTGCGAATTGATAAAATGGTAGGTAATGAAGACTCTCAAAGAAGATCGTTAGATGATTGGGATCCAGATGGTAGAGAGCCACGTGATTTGCCGAATAATGGGAGAGGCTCAGAGACCTTTGTTCTGTAATGAATTGGCTAACAGATTGGTTGACGAATCTTATGCCTTGTGTGAAATGCTTACATTTGGACACTAGTTTCGAATCAATTACATAACATAACATAAACTCACGCCTATATCCCCGAAGGGGTAGGCAGAGGTGCTAGCACCCACATTTCGCCAGTTTATGTTTAGGTCCCAATGTAATAGGTGGTTTGCCTATTGCCATTAACCGGGCACTTATAAGCCTGCGACAAATACACACATAACATCGAAAAGCATCGAAAAGTAATTGGTGTGTGCCATGGCAAAACCTGGGATCGAACCCGAGACCTCGTCTCAGCAGTGCATTATCCATACCACTAGGCTACCGCGGTCCTATCGAATTAATTATCATTTTGATAGATGATATTTGCAGGGACCTTTAATTTCTTGAATTATTGATCATAAACAAGCTTTTAATCAAAAACGTCACTGTGACTTGAGTTAATGTCCATTTCTTAACACTACCCTCCCTAATTGTACATATTCTATATGCGCTTCTGGAATAGAAGAGCAAATATAACATGCGCACCTTTCTAATTAGTTTTACTGCTCACTTGGTGGGTTGCGATGCATCCCACAAAATCAAAGTCTTTTATTTATCGCAGTTCACTTCAGCCTACGTTTCCTACATCAAATAACGAAATAAACACATAGATAACTTCAACTCTAAAAGGCGCTTATCGTACATTCCTTTAAGAGAACTTTCTCTGATATAACGTATTGGAAGCTGAGTGGAAAATTACTATTATATCTTTTTAAAGTGAAGGCGAGTCGCATCTATATCAAAATAATAACCTCTCTTCATATTAATTACGTCCTAGACTTTCTACTGTTGGGATACATAGTGACATGGTGTAATGGGGTCGGTAATGATAGCGATACGAGCTCTCAGATGGATGAGTGCAGTGACCCGTCGTTACCAGCTGCGATTACACGACACGTGGCTAATAAACTAATCAACTCTTGTACATATATTGATGAATATAGCTTAACGCAGACAGCGGTGATGATGGTATCATATATCACAATCTTTATCGACTTCTCTCGTCAAATGTATTATGTAACGACACTTATAATAGTGTTATAATGAGGTTTCTGTTATACGTTGAAGATCTATTTTTACTTTAAATACCTAATGCTAAAGTTTATGTATTCCCAGTAAGAAATGATGTAAACGAAACCAAGTTTTATACTATTCTTTTTGCTATCGTTAACCGTCTAATCCTCTGTATGTAATAATCTGCCTGTGCTCAACACAGTGAAGTTGTGGTGAAGGGCCACACTGCTTCAATTCTATCAGTTTTTTACCAAGCGGTCTATAATGTGTACTTTAATTTCTAACTAAATCAATTAGTACTTCTTCCTCTTATCGTTAAATTCCAGTCGCATCCGAAGTTTTCACCTCGGTGTCTGGGGTCTGCTTTACCAGACTGCGGATTTGGCTAAACTTAGATATTTTCCATAAATCAATCATCATATAGTATAGTATATTCAGTACAGTAGATTGTACTAGTCATTTCCAACAAGCATTTCTTTTTGTAAATTCATTATCTTACACTAAATGTTTAGCAGTATATTATGAATTACGAAAGAGAGTATGTCTGTTGTGTTGCATAGATCGAGTAATATATAAATCTTACCACAAATCACAGCGCAATCGGAGTTACCAAACATTAGGTGCTTACCTAAAAAGATAGAAAAATAACATTAGACATCAAAATAATTAATGTACAAAATAAGCAATAGAATATTAATTGAAAAACATAAAATATGATCTCCACACGTGTTACAAGGTAATTATTACATCTAGAGCTATCAAAGGTGTGCAATCTAATCGTCAATCAGTTTCGCTAATGGAGGCTGTGGCGACATTGTTCAACATCCTGTGTAGCCTCGTGACATACACTAAACCAATGTGCGTCTGCGCAATGTAGTCGCGTGACATACACAACTCAATGTGTGTATGTGCAATGAAATCAATATTATGTAAATATTATAGTAAACCAGAACAAGTATTATAATGTTATGGCTTGAGAAGTAGATTGTGTTAATTAGGTAGTAATTTCTAGTTGAGAAATATGTGCGTTAATTAAAGAAAACGCCGCGAACTGGTAATGGAAATCGGTAATAATAAATATGAACTAAGGAACAGATACACAAGTAAAATTGAAAAATGTTTATCAGTTAAATAATTCTCTAGCTTAAAGCCCTTCAAGCCCTTCAATTTGATACCCATATCGCAGTATTCATTTTTTGCCCTTTTGCGTCACCTATCTAAGAACACTTGGGTTACCAAGACGAATCTAAGGACATGTTAATTGCAGAAATCCGTCCCGTAGTTTAGAAGATATGAGGTAATAAACATACATACAAGATAGGTGCGACACATAAAACATTATCCTTTTTGGTAGTCGGATAACCCCCCTCTCCCGCTACCGCTGGCGCATATCCCACACTCGGGACTTTTAAGTATGTTCATTTGGTTATCTTAAGGAATAACTGTAACAACTTTTAAAACTACTGGTTTGATTTCTTTTATCTTGCCGCGCTAATAATTATTTTTGTCATGATGATCTTTGATTAAAAGTATAAATATATACTAGACATGATGTTACTACCACGCAATTTAAACACCTAGGTTGTACAAAATAATCCTATTAGTATCAAGACCAGCTGTCTATAAACTCTTCCTGTTAAAACAGGCTTTTTCAACTAAGAGTAATGCTCACATAATTGCGAAACAAAGGCGTATAAAATGATATAACTCTTACGACTAGGTACCTACTTCAGAACCTGATAACCACGTTTTGCGAAATTTCTAAAACGCAAGAGTAGACGTGAAACTGGATAAGAGTCGGTATAATAAAATTAGAGAGTAAACAAACATTTTGTCATGTAATATTTTTAAATATTTCTACCTGATCCAACTTCTAGGTACTTTGCTTTGAAAACCGACTCTCAGTTATGAAATAATTATGAGCCACATCTTCACTTAACAACAGGTGAGAGAGACGAGACTATCAATCATAAAAATAGTATATCTATATCTAATTAGTATACGTTAAAAATAATGGAGTTATATATAATCTAGAAATGTAAGTATAATTAATTTTTCAATATAAATAACGAATAACAAGGATTGAAGGACTCTGCCTTTGCCCTCGGGGTTGGGGGTTTGATAGTAGTCACTCCAATAAGCCTTGTACTTGTCTGCCACCCTAAACTGTATAAAAAAAGATTTAAATAATTTAAGTTGGCCAAATCTAAAGAAAGAGACGGAGTAAATAGACTCCGAACTCCGAAGTGAAAACCTTAGGTGTAATCAGAAACAACACTATGATGATAATGAAGCATGAATGATCAATTTGTTCCAATTAGCCCTATACTGTAACTCGATTATGCCACTGTTAGGATAAAAATATTATTAGAATTAGTATATATATAGCTTACGTATACGAATGCTAATGTCATAAACAGAAAACTAAAAAAACTACTAAGATCTGTTATGCAAATATTGCTGGTATATACTTACATTACATACCTATTGGTTTTTTTATAATTATAACGTATGTGTGATGTAACAGGTGAGCAAGTTGTTTGTTCAATAGACAAACAGGTATCGATTATACGTAAAAACTAGAAAGATTCAGTTATGAAACTAAGGCAATTTCATAAATCAAATATCTGTCCATCGACCTAGAGACAACATTACGTCAAAGAGACGTTATCAATCACTATTTCATTTGTTTTTATCGCAATCGTAGGCAAATTGAAACCAATATTTTTACGTTCAATACACTCTTGATTGAAATCGGCTATACCTAGGTACAGTCATCCTCAGAAGTAATTTAACATTTTTCCAATGATCAAATGCCTTACCTCTAAAATATTTTATAAAACGTGAAACAGTTACCATTGCGCCAAGAAGATTACTTTTGCATATAAATTATTAAATTATGTACCTACTTTAATGAATAGAATATAATAGGATTGAATTGTATATTTCTAAGAATATGTTACGTCGAGGTTTTATTGTTATTATAGTGGTCACACATGTTCTATCATAATAGTTATACTACTCATAATAGATATTTAGTTTTACAATTATAATGAAAATAATAATGTCAAATACTAATACAACTAATGTCACACATGCAGTTAATTAATTACTTCATTAGTCATTTAAATGTTTTACATCATACAATATAATATCTGTAACATTAAATTTTGTATATTTGTGAATTTGTTAGTGTTCAACAGCTTTTGAGGCTGTACAATCGATTTTTGTACATATTAAGGTGTATATAATTTATATTTGTTACATTACCACTCTCAGTGTTTACTGGAAACTCTCACTCAACGAGCGAAAGTCTGTGTGAATATGCGTTGTTTGACAAATTCTCATGTGCTTAATATAAAGCCGCTATTCTGTGTTATGAACTTATGCCAGATGCCAATCGTGTGCAAATAAAAATGAGTCTTATAACAATACAAATTATAACAAAAGTACCTGGATGCTAAATATTAGCCATAGGAAAGTAAAATTTTATTGTTAGTTTTTTTGTTTATCAGGTTGTTCATGTGTACCTTAAATGTTCTAATCTAACCAAGACTATATATAGTAACCGACTATAATTACATGATTTCATAAAAATGCTGTTAAATCAATTAAGAGCTACTTTTTCTTCATTGTGGTTTATGTTATACGTTAAACTTGAAGTAATACAGAGGTTGTTATGATTTTGGCACTATAGTTAACTTTAATAGCAAAGCGGATATTATATGGCAGAAAATTGAGCACTTTGCTTATTCTAGGAACCAACACCTAGGAATAAAATGGCTTGATCTAGTTTTAAGTAAGTAAATAAGAACAAATTCCCTGTGTTTTTAATTACGGCTACCACTAAAATCAGCAAAATATTGCAACTAGATTCACTTTCGATTTCAATCAAAGTTGATTTACCTTTAATGCATAAAGTGAAATCCCATGCAGAACTACTTTTTACATGAATAGCTTAGCTTAAAGGAAATTTAGTTATTTGACGAGCGCACATAAACCGGACGCATCTAATGCAGTTTCTCTTTAGTCGGTAGCAGGACTGGCGGTCAGTTACACCGCGCTAAAGATAGAGAAATTAGCTGAGCAGGACTGCGCGAGTGAATGCACTCAAACGCAGTGCCCGCGCCGCTGCCGCTGCCCCGCCCATGCCATATACGAACAGGCGTAAACTGAGAGATCGATTACTGCTAATTACTAGCCTCTGTGCGAAAACCTTCTGAAATATTGCCAACAAACCATACCTCAGCCCTGCTACATTTAATGAAACGATCATAATTCCTCCCACACCGTGGAATTTATCGTGCCATCTCTCGACCATTAATTAAATATAAAAACATTGAAGTTTAATTGAATCCATGTAAAAAATTATGAGTTGCAAATTAATATAAAATAATACGTTATTCTGGGCTACACGTTGTCTTATGAGAAAATATTTATCTGTTATATTATTACTACTTCTCAATGAAGATTATAGTTTCTTCGTCGCTCATATACTTTGAAGAGATTGAAATATCAATGTAAGTCCGGCAAATAAACGATAATCCCCGGGCACGGCCTCGTCTGGCGGGTAGTTGAGATCCAATTATAGTGCACACGGGATACTGACAATCATAGACTTTCCTCAGCCATTCGTCAAGCGTAGTTGTGAAACGTGAAAGCGGATTGATCGCTCGATCACACGACACGTGTCGATAGGGTTACCCTGTACAAATATTATTTTACTAAACGTACCAGATATTGACAAGCCCAGTTGTTTAATAACTGAGATAAGTTGAGAGAAGTTAATAAAGTATTGACTTCCTTACCTTCTCTAAACATTTATTCTCTTCCCTCAAAATTTACGAAGAAAATAAATGATACAAAAATTAAATATAACCAAGTTTTTTTTTAATTTTCGAAGTTTTCATTCGAATATCATTGTAGGTATTTCACGCCTAAATTTCTAAACTAAAATCGATGTAGAAATCCAGTCCACGACTTAGAGCCGGTATGTGAGTATCAGAATAAATATTATTACAAGGTCTTGATACAATTCAATTGGTAACCCTATTTGTTGGTTGTTCCTTCACGCTTTACGTGATATTCAATTGTAACTTGATCGCTTTCTACTACAGTAATGCTTTTAAATACAGATATATGATACCAGTCGTACGACATTCAAATTAACACATACTTGGCATTAAATGTTACTAATAAACTGTACATAGACTCTTCTTTGATAAAGGAGTTAGTAGCTTGTGTTTTTGGAGGAGGTAGGACACGACGGTATTCCCGTCCGAATTGAGCAGTCCGACTGGGGAAGTACCTCCACCCTACAGAATACCACGGCTATAATAACCTCGTTTTGTTTTCCCGGCGGCGAGTAGGGTAGCCAGAGCTCACTGAAGAGTTTTTGTGCTGTCAGTAGGAAGATCAAAAGCTTGTCCTGATCTTGTCTTCTGCACTGAGGCACATAAAATCTCTGTTCTTACACGGTCGGCAGCACGGATGTGATTCCACTGGTGTTACACACATTCATAGGTCACGGTAACCACTTTCCATCAGGTGGGCCGTGTGCTTGTCTGCCACATAAGTTATATAAAAAAAAAATAACTAAAGGCATGTTGCAAAAAATCTGGTACTTTGGAGCTCGAAGTTCCGAGCATTCGTAAGCTGGGGTCGGGTATTAGTCTTACCACGATACTGACCTCCACAATCGAAGTTTAAAGTAAATCCAATTTATGTCTATGTAATTAACTTAAAGCTAATGATTAACAACCTACTTAACCGTTCAGTTAATGGTATTAATGATATTAAATCACGTTTATATTAGAAGCAAATACGTTAGGTACACTATCTATTTATCGCCAAGTTGCTAATTACTTATTAGCATTACATTAATGTCTTGAACATTTATCACTACAAATATGGAAATCTGATTAGCAGTAAAAGTCTAACTGATTAAGTGGCGAGTTATATAGCTTTGTTCTATCGAATAGTGTGCATAAAAAATAAAAACTATGGCAAGTTATATGTAAACGTATATGTAGATCAACGATTGGAGACGAACATGAAAAGTGGAGGAGGATAAGGCAGAAAGCGGATTTCGGGCTCCGAGGTGAAAGCACCGAGACAGTGGATTCTACAATTGTATTTACACTTTTCATTAAATAGTGTAATTGGGCTGCAGGATCGGTAGCTACTTCCGAAATGATCTGATGGTGCGGTAGACGCACTGTTACCTGAAAAGGTCAAAACTTAGACGGGTGAAGTCAGCACTCAGACGAGGTGAAGTCTAATTGAAGTCTTCTATAGAAAAAAACGGTGATTTGTGTTGTGTCTTTCAGAAAAATAGGTTTGCGGTCCCCAAATAGGTCTGGGGCTTACATTGATAAAACAAGGATTACTTAAATTATTGTGGAATGTTTTGTACCTACTTGAAAAAGTTTGGTGAATGATCTAATAAATTCTACGTTCTTTTATTGTCTAAAATAATAATGATTCGAAGGAAAATTTTGACTTCGTGCAATAGTACCTAAAATACAATGACTTTTACAAATGTTCAAGATTCGTAACGGATAGTGTAATTATTTAGTTAGTAAGCATTTGCTATTAAATTTATAAAGTAGAAGGTTTTGATAATAATTAATATAAACAATTATCACTCTTACAACGCATGCATAATTAAACA
This sequence comes from Eilema griseolum, assembly GCA_963662185.1. Taxonomy (NCBI): domain Eukaryota; kingdom Metazoa; phylum Arthropoda; class Insecta; order Lepidoptera; family Erebidae; genus Eilema; species Eilema griseolum. The sequence goes on along the minus strand of OY759247.1, from coordinate 13,304,872 downwards.
CGAGTTACACTGGCAACTAAATAAAATACTTTCTTACGTAATACAGAGATAACTTAATGATTTTCTCTATTCATTAAACTGCAAATACTAAACATGTGTGACCAACTTATCTTCATAAATACGTCACGAAAAGAACATAATCAGCATTAATTGAACAGTGAATGCATTGGCGGTGTCTTCATATTGAACGCTGGATTTAAAAATGGAATGTTGGAGACAACTTGTCTACATTGACATTTGATTTTCTGTTTCTCTTTGGTTATAAATTGTGTGTGACGAAAACGTATTTATAAACAGTTTTATCGGTATTACGTAATAAGCCCTAAACACGTTTTAAAGTTTACGATGGAGGCGTTTGTAATATTTTACGAATTCTAAATTTTATGTTTTATTTATGTGTTTCCTCGTTTCTTAACAGTCGGGTTTCAGAAATAGAAGAAAAATAAAGTCATAAATGCAATAACCTTGTTATACAAATAGCCAGATTCATTTGATACATTTTGACTGCCTCCGTTATGTTATTGACAGTATAGATGTTTTAGTTAAGAAGGAAAATATTTATGCAGATGTGTATAAGAAAGCCAAGTAAAGTATGTATAAATTAGTTCTTTATAGGTTTTGTGAAAATATAAGTTTCGACGACACTTGGAACTTAATCGACAGAAAAGACATCTCTATGTTAAAGAAATGTGACGGTGTTTTTAGATCTCCATTTTGGGAATCACCCCTCAACTAGGACATCATAGTAAACATCTTTTATTTTTGTTTCAAACTAACATCACGATGCATTCGCAGTAACCTAGACGACACCAAAAACTTGAGGTGATATTATGTCTAGCTAGACTATTTATAACGATGCCATATCTAGCGGATAAATAATTCGCTTTGCAAACTTTCAGTGGCGGCCCATTTTGCCACATATAAACACCGCATTGTTCGCATAAAAGAATATTGTATGCACCCGTGTGTTCCCTTCACTCGGTGCGTTCACACCGTCTCTTAAAAACAAGCATTGTCATCCTACTGTAGAGCCTACGTACCCACTTACTAGCCGATGTTATCCACCAATCACAGATAAATTGAGTCGTTTATTGAACTTTATAAGGGCTATTAAACTTTTAGGATGAAAATATCGTATTATCATTATGCTTCCTCAAGTAATAAATCTGTATATTCAATTCTGTAGTGATTAACCTAAATCCTTTTTTAAATATGGAAGTCATTATCAATTATTATTCTACATTTATATCCTATTTTTAAACTTTAAATGAATATTCTGTGTTATTTTATTTTATTATATGTTTTTGTTTATGTCTGGTATTGTGTAGATGAAAGTTGTGAGAAATTGTGAAACTACCACTGAGTGTATGGAATTCTAATGTTCTGAAATAAAAAGTTATAGAATTTTGAATTGACTAGAAAAGTTAATCATCTTCGACCACTTTAAAATAACAATTATGAATCATTGATTGTGATCATTTATTAATATTACTAGTGGTCTGGGTTCGTCTTTGGCCGGGAATAGGTAGGTACATTCGCTGAAAAATTCTATACCCCGGTTGTAGTTTTTACATACATACATACATTTCCCGACGTGTAAAATAATACCGAAGCTAAAATAAAACTAAGACCCATCTCTGACTAGGGTAAAAACATTTAACCGGCCAATTAACAGTTTTTGTATACATGCTTCAGTTTTGGATTGTGACATAGCTTTTATTCGTTACAATATGCTGTAAGTACAATCCTCTAATGGATGTTAAACAGCCAGGTCTACTCGCACTTACATTTTTTTCTGTCCGTTTTAGTAATTAGATGAATATGTGTTCTATTTGTGTGTCCGATACGTAAACGGATGATGATCCGTTAATTATTATCTGAGTACATAATTTGTACCCATCGCATTTAAAACAGTTACTTGATGTCGCTCTTTCATATAGTTTCAACGATAAAATACCCACAGAGCTTTTAATGTATTTATATTTTAATAAGTGAGGTTATTTTCTAGTAGTACTTTTCTGTTGATAGAAACAGCCTATAACGAGCGAAAACCAAAACGTTTGTAGGTACTTACATTTGCAGATATCGCTAAATCATTTAATCGTGAGATTTTTATCGCTGAACTAACAATGTCGGTATTTATTTTCAAAAGTGTATAATAGTAGGAAGTAAAAGTGATTATGTAATAATTTATAGAAAAGTATAAACTGTACAGTTACGTGGTTACTGTCTCTGAAAGGGAACCGCTTCGCCGTAATCTGTAGACATTGCAGAACCAACATACCTATTGGATAATTCCAATCCGAATTATATTATGATTGTTAAATCAGACATTTGAAATGTATCATTCGATTTTATGCATCTAGTCAATTAGGATTGATAAAATTTGAGATCATAAATAGGAACTTAAATAATATCCGAAATATAAAACACTTGATGCCGAATATGACATGGTATGACATGGCTTGATGCCAGTGTGGTTCCCCCGTAATGGAATTTGGGCCTCCCCATCGCTTTCCATGCGGTGTAGTACAAGGCGACTAAGGGATAGAGGTGTTTAACATCAAACAGATATATACAGCCCAGACTCAGCGTCAGATGCATGGCTCGAATCTACAATAATGCCCGGAATACGACAATAGGCTCACCCGCTATTACGTGGAGTCGAATGCAATGATTGGTGAATTGTGGGTATTAATTCACCTCTTCCTAACCCTCCTAATGTATGTATGTAGAAAAGAGTAAATGAGGTAACAAGAAAGTAAACCTAGATTATGACCTTTTACACTAATCTCAAATAATTGGGCAAAGCGCTGTGACTCAAAAACTTAATATATAAATAAAATAGATGTAATTTTGTTATTGTTATAATGAACAGAACCAACAGTATTAAACAAGATATATTTTTTACATTATGAGGATTTAACGTAAATTCATTACACCAAACCAGTATGTAACAGTAACCAGTTGAGATATACCTTGGTTGTTTACTATTGGAGTAAACTACTAAAGTATTTCTCAACTCAATGTAGCTGTACAAACAACCAGTGTACCTACTTACATTGTAAAAAGTCTTCCTTTTACGATCCCAAGTATGAAAGTGGAAATGTCAACGCGGACGTTATAATTTGCGCGGTGCATTTCCCGTTACTTATGCCGCATTCACCCGTGTCAATTTTCCATGTTGCACCTCAGAGACGCCTTGTAATGACAAAACGGCTTTAATGGAACAACAGACTGTCAATAACATGTTTCCTGTCTAATGAGAGAGAACTACGAACACGGTTACCGAAGCAATTGAGCATACTGCCGACTCAACCACAACGTTAAGGTATGTACAATAGAGCGGTTATGTTATATAAATATAGCTATCAAGAACTACAGACAATTCAAATATTATTACTATAAAATAGTTTAGAGTTTTAGAAGAATGGGTGACCACTTAATGGTAGCTGTTTCATCAGAGCGCTTGCTTGAAGGGCATGCGGACAAGCATGTACGGGAATAAATTGTGTATTGTTTTTGCATTTTTAAAACACCAACGCTGTTTTGTGCCTATGTAAGGTTGTATATGAATGTTCTTAAAATATTTGAAACTGGAGAATTTGTGCTGTCAGTGGGCAGACCAAAAGCTTATCCTGCTTTGTCTTTTACACTGACGGCACAGAAATTCAGTGCTTACAGGGTTGGCAGCGCGAGTGTGACTCTCTTGGTTTTCCACACGTCCATAGGCCACGGTAACCACTTTTCATCAGGTGGGCCGTGTGCTTGTCTGCCACCTAAATGGTATAAAAATATGTTAAACGTCAGGCCTGAATGTCAATAGTCGTTAGGACAAGACGGAGGCTGATATGGGACTACAGCTATTGTTATTGTTCTTATCTTGTCTCCAAATGAGCTAACTGGGGAAGTATTTCATTTTTTTAAATTTATGCTGGTAAATTAAATAAAACACCCTGGCAGAAGCAGGCCGCGGCGGCGGCGCGACTGTCGCGCCTCCCCGTTTTCCGGGAACGAGTTGGGGACTCTGTAGTCCCCACACACCCGAGGAGAGGGCCAGATCGTGAGAGATGGCCCTGGGTCGGCCGGGGTGCGAGGGATATGCCTGTTAACCTCACCTTCAGCAACCAAAGCGACCGACAGGCGGTGTGCGTTTTAGTCGGTTCGAGTCCGACATAACCTCCTCCAACGGCTCCGGTGGGGAGGTATCCGTGGGAATATTGCGCACGTAAAAAAAAAAGCCAAGAATATTTTGTACTTGCGGATAAAGTGGTATGAGTGGCACTTTAGGTTTGTTATTGTAAGCTTTAAGTCTACGACAACTGTTAACATGGGTTAATGCAGCATAGTAGCAACATTCAGAAGTGGGAGTGTAGGTAGGATTCCCATAAGTAAAGAAGTGTAACAAGATGGTCGTAACACCCCTAGTGTTGCATACATCCATAGGCCACGGTAACCACTTCTCATCAGGTGGACCGGGTGCTTATCTGCCACCTAAGTGGTATAAAAAAAATAAGAACAAGGACGTTATAAATTAGAAAGTTTTATTGTTATAATAAAATTGTGTTATTGAAATCAACTTTTGATCTACATTTTAGTTATACCGTTTTTAAACGGAAGGAAAGTGCGAAATTCCACATCACTGTTTGTATTTACCGCCATTACCGTTATGGTGGCTTTTCATTTGTTGATAGAAAGTCGTTGCTATCCCTTAGGAAAGTTAATACCAAAAATATATTATTATTTTGTTTGTAAGATATCAACAATAAATTACATGACTATTCTACGATTATCGACGAACTACGACAGTTGTAATAATAATAGTAAATTAACTCAAGCAGCATTATTTACTTTCAAAACTTGATCAGATCCTGAACAGTCCTAGTTGTCATACGAATATCTGTGGCATTCCTCACTGTTGGAGTTGTAACCCTAATAAGTCCTAAAACCTTGTCTAACTGAACTTCGATATCGTGAATTTTCGTGAATGTTAGATGACAGAAACATGAAAATGTTTCAGGGGAAATAGTTTCATAGTTAGACTGCGAGCCAACCCTAATTGAATCGATAAAAATCGGAAGGTAATCAAAACCTGAAATGTAATAAAAATTGCTGCAGTGTTAAGAAAATAAATATGAGAGAGTAAATATTAATTCATGCTATTCAATTACATATTTGCATAAATCACAACCCTTCTTCCATGAAAAATACTAAACCATACAATACTTACTTAGATTTCAAGAACTTATTTATTTGTGTATAGATTTGCAATGGTTATATTGACCCCAAAAATAGGCTAATGACTGTCATTAAGGTAATGGCCAAGACATTATTATGTTACGCCATGACTGTATTCCTTCGTAGTTTTGCCATTTTTATAATTTTATGGCATATTTTAGTACACAATGTTAAAGCTTCTTGCACTAATTTATTTGCATTTTAGCAGTTTATAAGGTTACGTGACACCTTCGATAGGATTACAGTTTTTATCGCGCCCTTCGAGGGACTAACTCATACCTGAACGACCCTACTAAAATAATAAGGAAAAACCAGTAAACTTAGGAGTTAGTTATAATTACCATATAGGCAGACATTTTAAGTTCATAATATATAAAAGATACACGCCATTTCGAGTTTGTCACAAAAACTAAACCTTTATTTCAATACCCACATTTAGGAATTAACAATCAAAACTGTCAAATACACAACATATCTTTCCTCTTTAAAATGGTCATAGAAATCAATTACGCAAAATTAATATAATACATTAGGTAGGTACACCAATCATATCTGGCCACCTTTCTGGTGGTGGTATTTCAATAGGCGGTTCACTTGTTGTTTGCGAATCCGCCACTGACAAATCTGGATTTTCATTACCAACTAATGTAGCTTCTGTTCTCACAGTTCTAGCTAACAACTGATCTGCATGTCTCCGGTGTAACTCTCCATCTTCCGTTCTCACCTTATATGAGCTCGGTCCCTCCACCATCTCTACAATAGCCCTCTGCCACTTACTCTGGGCTCCATACATATGAATCAGCACAGGTTGGCCCACCGCGAAAGCTCTGCTGGGCGTACGCTGTGCCGCGGTCTCCTGCTGCACCTCGCCCTTACTCGGCATAGTGTAAGGATGGAGAGAAGAAATTGCTGTTCTAAACTTACGGCCATTAAGGATCTCAGCGGGCGTTTTATTTGTTACACTATTAGGTACTGTTCGCATGTGGAAAAGAGTTTTACTTATCATTTCACTCCATGGCAGATTTAAATGAGTCATCTTCTTGATTTTATTCTTAAAAGTCTGTATCGCTCTCTCTATCTGTCCATTTGAAGCTGGGTGATATGGAGGAGAAAGGAGGTGTCTAATTCTATTCTTCTGTAAAAACTTACTGAATTCATCAGAAGTAAAGGCTCTACCATTGTCAGATACTACCACATCTGGCAAGCCCTGAGATGCAAATATTCTTCTCATCAATGTTATGACAGCTCCACTACTCGTACTATTCACAATCTCTGCCTCCATCCATTTACTGTGACTATCTATCATCACAAAGAAAGTCTTACCTAAGAATGGCCCTGCAAAATCTATATGAACCCTCTGCCATGGTTTCTCAGACATAATCCATGTCTGTGGATCCTTTGGTGGACTGTTTCTTACCAACTGACAATGCTGACAGCTGGCCACCATCTGTTCAATTTCACTATCCATCTGAGGCCACCACACATAGCCCCTTGCATATGCCTTAGTTTGGACTATACCCGCATGAGGGGTATGTAATATTTTCAGTACCTGTTCTTGTAACTTCGCAGGTACAATGACTCTGTTACTCCACAATAAACAATCTTTAGTGTGTGAAAGAGCCTCCCTTCTGGTCCAAAACGGCTGCAACTCTGGATCCGTATTTTTATTTGGCCAGCCATGCAGTACTTTGAATAGAACTCTTTGTAGTAAAGCATCATTTTTGGTTTCTCTAGCTATCTTTTCCGGACTGACCTCCCAGCCCCTTGGTTGCTCTTCCAATAGCAGTACTTCTTTAAGCTTCTTTTCAGCCAATGATCCAATTGTTGGTGCGGTCCATCTACTCAACGCATCAGCATTTCCAATAGATTTTCCAGGTCTGTATTTGATGGTATATTCATAACATGACAATTTTATCGACCAACGCAGCATTCTAGGCGAAATCTGATCTGGAATTGGTTTTGCTGGATTAAATAAGCCCACCAAAGGCTTATGATCTGTTATTATGCAAAACTTGCGTCCTAACAAAAATTCATGGAATTTCAACAACCCAAACATGATTGCAAGGGCTTCTTTGTCAATTTGCCCATACTTCCTCTCATGTGTCTGCAGGGTACGTGACGCCATCATGATAGGTCTCTCTGAACCATCATCCATTACATGAGCTATTATTGCTCCAACTCCATATTCTGATGAGTCACAAATCAGCAGTAAATCTTTGTTTAAGTCATATCCCACCAGTGTCAAGTCCGATGACAACAAAGACTTGGCTTTCTCAAAAGCTCTCTGCTCGCTTTCACCCCATCTCCAAACTGTTCTAGATTCTAACAGCTTATACAAAGGCTCTAGGATAGTTGCCCTATCAGGCAAAAACTTCTGATAAAAGTTATACAATCCTAGAAAAGCTCTTAAAGTTTCTTTATTTGTCGGTGCCTGTTTTTCTTGTATCTCTTTTATTTTGGCAGGAGCTGGATGAAGGCCTTCACCATCAATAATGTGACCTAAAAATGAGATGCTGTCTGCAGCAAAAACACATTTGTTACTGTTCAATCTAAAGCCTAAGTCATTTAGTTTTCCCATAACTTTGCGCAGTCTCTCATTATGCTGCTTAAGATTCACTCCAGCCACGGCCACATCATCTAATAAACAAGCCACACCATCTATGCCAGCCAGGGTTGCTGACATCACACGTTGAAAAATACATGGTGCCGCACTAACACCAAAAGCCAAACGATTCACCTTCATAAGGCCCATATGAGTATTCAATGTCAATAACTTTGCTGTTTCATCATCCACTTTCATTTGGGTATAGGCATGCTTTAAGTCTAATTTACTGAAGACCTTACCCCCACTGAGCTTCTCGAAGGCTTCTACTGAGGTAGGAAGCGGATACTTGTCTACTTTTATAGATGCATTTACTGTAGATCTATAATCTCCGCATATACGTAAGGATCCATCATCCTTTTTGACTATTCTCACTGGAGTAGCCCAGTCGGAGTATCTCACAGGAGATAATACTCCTGTATCTATCATACGCTGAAGTTCCTCTTCTACTTGGTGTTTCAGTGGAAATGGTACTGGGCGAGCCTTAAGGAAACGAGGTCTTGCGTTCGAACACAGGTGGAGTGAAACTTCAGTACCTTTATAGGTGCCTAAACCTTCTCCAAACAACTCAGGAAAATCTTTTCTCCAAGGCACTAAATCTTCTTCGGCCCAGTACAATCCTGTCACTTGCAAGCCCAGAGAATGAAACCAGTTGCGACCCAAGAGGCTTGGTCCATCACCAAATACGACAACCAGTTCACATTGGGCGTCCTTCTGTCCCATTACAACATGAACATTAGCCACTCCCTTAACTTTCAAGGCATCTCGAGTCCATGTCACTAACTTCATGTCACTCTTATGTACAACAGGTGGAGTAGACCATAATTTATTAAACGTCTTCTCTGATATAATGCTACGAGATGCTCCTGAGTCCACCTCCATCATCAATTGAGCTCCATCGATGAAAACTTTTGTTTTAACCGGAGGTTGGTAACTGTCCGCACATGCATAGACCCCCATCATATCTTCGGAACTTGATGACATATCTTCTAAAGACTTCGTCTTTCTCTCCTGTACCTGATGTACTTTTGATCTTTGCTCGCAGACTCTAGCTATGTGTCCATATTTATGACATTTATAGCACTTTGTCTTCACAAAAGGACACTTTTCCCCAGATTTGTGAAATCTGCCACAATGTTTACACTCATTGGACTTGATTTTGCCAATTTCCATTGGTTCTACCGCTGCTAGACTAGAGGAGGGTTTTAAATACTGGTCCGGATACATATCCTCGAAGGTAGCCTGATAATTGAGACACATTTGTGTTGCGGCCTTGCATGTCAACCCTTTAGTCTTCAACAGCTCCCGGCGCAGACGATCGTCGCGTACTCCTAGTACGAGCCTGTCCCGCACTTGCCGCTCCAAATCCGAAAAGTTACACTTAGCCGCCAGTGAACTTATAGCCGCTACAAAGTCTTGCATGCTTTCTTTTTGTAACTGTGACCGTTTGTAGAACTTTCCCGCTTGTAAAATTTCGTTTACTTCCGGCTCATAAAACTTGTCCAAAAGTCCCAAAATGTTCGAAAACTTAGCATCACACGGACGTACAGGCACTAACAACGCGGCAATTAGTGCATAAGTGTCTTTTCCGCATTGAGACAAGAATAATGATCGACATTTGTCTTCTTCACCCGGCGTGCTCAACGACAGTCCCGCGGCGGACAACGCACAAAGTAACTGTTCTTTATAGTCACACCACACATCAGTTTTTGCATTATACGGCCCCGGCAACACAATATTCGTTATATTGAATGCCATTTTAGTATAAATCACGATTTATTTTCCTCGTCGCCACTAAAAGATACACGCCATTTCGAGTTTGTCACAAAAACTAAACCTTTATTTCAATACCCACATTTAGGAATTAACAATCAAAACTGTCAAATACACAACAATATATACCATGACTTATACAATAAAATTTACGTAAGTTTGAAGTTTGAAGTTTCATTTCATTAGCTGCTATAAATGTTCCAACGATATATCTTGAATATTAAGGTAATTTCAATTAAAAACACATAGCTAAGAGTCTATTTACTACTAAATATTACTGAAAGCGCATAGACTATGGTAACTGCGCGTTCTAAGCTTCCGCCTGTTTACTGTGTGTGTGGGCACAAAAAGCTTAGCAGCAGACAAATAAATGTTATTGCACTAGCATGACCGCATAAAAGTGTCTGGAATCCTCTCTAGGGTTGTCAAACTAGATTTTGAGCGGCATTTATTTTTAAGAATATTAGTAATCAAAATTAATATATGTAGCGTACTCTTAACCTATTTGAGGCATTTTACTTCACACGTGTTGATTCGAGTATTGGTTGACTTTTTATGATCGTTTAGATAATCTCATTTTTACTATGAAAGAGTCACTAGTAATGCACAGATCTAAAAAAACGAAGAAGACAGTAAAATAAAACATAATTTATTGTTGGTGGCAGCAACATTAAACTTCGTCAATTTTCATAACAAACTAAACCGAGCTACGAATAATAGTCAATAAAAAGTTAGTTTAAAAAGCCGTCATGGTTCGTATGACACTTATCGACTTAAACTTTGATAGATAGTGTAATATAATAAAATGTACAGTGTTGGTAGCTTAATTGTGATATTGTGCTTACAATCGAGAGGTCTTGGGTTTACATTACCAACGCGAACTCACTATTAACATAATACATTTAGCTTAGCTGAAAAAATTTTAGTTACAAGTGCTCATTAAAAAGCAATAAGAAAATTGTATAGTTGACAGCCCTAATCACATAGAGTGCATTGCAGATGCACCTGCGGTGAGGATGCTCCTTTCACTAGCGCATATCGAAAGTGCAGCGTTGATGCAACGCTCGACCTGTGACCTCTGTGCAATATAAGCTACCTTTTGTATCTTGATTAGATTGGTACTCAGATAATTGCTGCTACATTTCAAATATTCGAGTTTGATTACGAGGATCGGATTACATTTGTTATATTGTTAATGTATAAATAGAAGATATTGTTCTTGAGATGCGTATTTGTATAATAATTTATAGGAGCGAAACTAACAATACCAGTCCAGTGCATTTTTCATCCAACTATGTATTTTTCTGTAGCATTGTGTAAATATATGACATTATTATTATGAAATCCAAGAGTATGAATCCTGAGGCGCATTAGGTAATAAAAATAAATTTAATAATTTAGCGTTTTTAAATTTTAGTGTAAATTTTACAATTCAATATCTAAATACTTGATTAGACTAGAAATATACATGGTTACATTTATAAGTAAGGATATCTTTTCGCGCAAACTTTAACTCTACTCCCTGTTGAAGTTGAGAAGTACCTACTGTATATTACTATTAATATAGTGGTGTCAATAAAACACGTCACATTCTTATGTTACAAAGTATTCTGATAGGTGGAAGATAACTCATTGCCCATCGGGTGGGATAAACCGATGATAAAATATACCCGGGAAGAATTGGCATCAATATTAATGGTGAAACCGGCTCCCTTAGTTAATGGTGGTTGGTTAACCACCTGTCAGGTGGTTACCATTTGCGTGGACAAATCGCGGCTGGCCACCAACTGAGAACAGTCGTAAACATGCAAATTCATAACTTGCAAAGATACATCGTGCGTGATAAACCGTCCGTGTTGCCGCCGCGCACCGTGGCTCGCGTAACAAAGGCCGGGAATAGAAAAAGAGATCAAGAAACCACAAGAATTACGACTACTATTTCACATACAACTTTTTAAATAGATTGTCCTGATATTTGTAAACATGTTCCAGAGAAAAAACTGGATAAAACCAGTATAATAGGATTGCATTAAACTCGTTTTCAGGAGTGGATATACCGACGCCTTATTTTAATGGTTATGTTGATATAAAAATACCTGAGCTATAACATAGTAGGCCTGTTAAATAATAATAATTAGTCATTGAGACTTAATTTTTTTGAAAGTACTTACCACCCATTCCCAAACAATTAATGGATATTGTATAAGTATTAACTCTAGCTATGCTAATGTTATTCTAACAGCCTACTAATACAAATTTCAACATTGTTATCAAAAGTTTCTAACAGTTTTTGTAAAAACAACTGCATAATTGAGCTGGACATATCCAAATAAAAAACAAGAGGCAGGCTCTACATTCTTAAGCTAATTATAACTCTAATACACGTTTTTTGTAGAAAACAAACTTCTTTTTTAATGCATTGAAGCTAACGCCATTTGAGTAAAAATTTATCCAGCCAATGCCAAGGAAGGGTTATGTGTAACTTATGTAAACTGTAGTTTTTATAATACACTGTAAATTGTTAAAAGGTGTAAATAAAAAAAACTATTCTAAATTTCATATACACCTCAATCGGCAAAAACCAGGTACAAAAATGCGGTGATTCGCTGAATTCAGAAGTATCCCTAGTAAGGAGTCTGTAGTGTATTCTCACGGAGGAAAATCGATTACAGAGTTCTAACTCAGAGTGAATGAAGTCGTGGCAGAAAAGCAATATGCAGAGGTTCGACAAATATTTGTGGCGTGCCTGTTCTATTCTTACGATGGATTATCATGTTAAAATATCCTATGAAAAGATGGTTGACCGATTATAAAGTCACGACCCTCTTACCCCAAACTACAGTCATAAAAGCCTGATCCTGATTGTCACGAACTCTACAAAACGTATGACCAAACTGAAGGCACTAAACTTTTTATTATATTTTTTTTAAATAGCTTACAAACACATACCACCTGGTAGTTAGCGGTTACCTGCATTATAAACACTCGCATTCAGATAATACATGTTCGTCAAACTTTGGCAACCCTATAAGGAGTTATGGCAACCCTACTCACTAGCAGGAATGCAACACTGAGCAAACAATTTTGATTGGCTGTGGTTTTCTGTATAGTGTAAGTACTTCCCTGTTTGAGACTGTAAATTGTACGAGTGTTATCGAAACAGAACTTAATCCTGTAGTTTTTTTTTTTCATTGTGGTATAAGTTAAAATATGATAAATCACTTCCTTAGGTAGCTAGAGAAGTAAAAGCCGGAGGATAGGTAACTAAAAATAGGCAGCCAGTCTGTAAGTATCTTGTCAGTGACGATCAACATTTAGCCCGAGGGGTTATGATATAATTTGTGTTGGCTAGGCAAAGGCAAGAAAATTTATTTTACAAAAAGAGCCGACTTATTCGATGATGAATATTACTCGTCAAAAACACCATTGGTCAATAGCGTGCTTTTTAGTTTTTTTAAACTATAATTATGTCGTAATTACGAAACAACAATCAAATATTACTATTTGTGTTTTGCTAACATTTTTATGATTATTTTTTTGATAATAATTATGAATCTTCAATCTTCAAATAAATTAAGTCAGGTTTTATACAGATTGAGCCAATATAAAACCTGAATTCATGTATTGTATTATTATTATCCATTACGAAACAACATTGTAATGGTGGACTTATTTTATTAGTCATAAATATTACTGTAAGTCCCTGAAGGGGTCAACAGAGGTGTATTAAATGCCCACACTTGACCAACTATGATTTTCGGTCCCACGTAAATGCGAGCCTATTACTGTCAAGCGGGCACTTACTCCTGGGCTGTATATTTACTATAGGAGCCCTATCCTTTAGTCGCCTACTATGACACCCACAGGAAGAGATGGAGTGACCCTATTCTACTCCACCAGGAACCACAACGACATTAATACGACTTATTTTATACCTTCACATACTCTACCCAATCATTACACATTCTAACAGAGTTGAGGAATTTTACTATGGGCTTTCTACCGTAACACCACTACTATTAAATACTTTAAATTGATCACGTAGGTCATCTAATGACCTTAAATCCGTTCCAATAGTGATGTAATGGTTGGGATTCGAATCTGCAACATCTCAATTGCGAGATCGATACTTCAACCACAAGACTAACTTGACCGTTTATAATTATACCTGATTGCAATCGTAAAACTCATACGTAATTGGATATGCAAACATAATTCGCACTATACATCATTTGCAACTGGTTAGTTATAGAATATGGGATAAGTGGCTATTCATATGCTTAATTGGTACTTCTAGCATCTGAAGGTCCACTTAATGCAAGCCTACATAGATTTTAGTGTAAATCAAAATTCTACCTCTGTATATTCATTACTGCTTCTCTACTAAAACCCCCTAAGGAAATAGTAAAGCGACAACTACGTAATTGGAAGTAAATTTCATGTTTTTATCTAATCAAAAATATATTAGTATTGTAATCAAAAAGTTGAATGTTGATTCCGCGACCTGTACTTCAACCTGTTATTATAGATCCACTTACTCCATTTCTTTTGATAGAGCTCAACTCGTAGTACTATAAAACTAATAAGGATATATCTTTAATCTATATACAACGTCATACATTAGTGCGTAATGCATGAATATACTTTTTTAGACCGTAATTAAACTAGATCCGAATGACACAAACATCTCCTGTTCAATTTAAAAGATCAAGTACAACGATTGAGCCTGCTATCTAGAATCGAAAGTAAACAAAATTTATTTTAGAAACTAGTTTTGGATGTTGCGTGCAACTCACAGATTGAGCAATTAAAATATAACGCGAAAAAATGCATTTCACTCATAAAAGGGACTTTCAATTTTAATAAAGACATGTTTCTGTCCAATATTCAGAGAATAATAGCGTAGTGTTCTTAAGTAATAAACATGCAAATGCAACTCCATAACCTAAAACAAGAACCAAGCGGTTCGGTGACTCTTTCCTTTGTCGCACCATTAAGGCCTGGAATTCATTACCAGCTCACGAGTTTCCTTCTTCCTACAGTCCCGGGTCCTTTAAGCGGTGCGTGAAAAAGCATATGATGAGGCCGTCAAGCTGAGAGTCATCATTGTAAAATGGTACGTGTATGTGATGGTGACCCTCTTTTCTGAGACTTTGCCTTAAGCTTACCATCAGGCAAGGCGAAGTCTAATTGACGTGACCTATATTAAAAAAAAAACATAACGTCATTCAGTTCATACAGAAAATAAATAATACAATATAAATTTATGTACTCTGAATGGTCCAAAAAAAGGATACGAATCGCTAATCCAAGCGTTGGAACAGAAGATTCAATTTTGTTAAAGGAAGAAGACTAATATAAATCGACTGTATCATAAAATGTAAGTCAACGAACTCCGACACGGAAATCCCGTTTACTGACAAGCATCGATACTTATCGCTTCCCTATATTTACTAGAACTATCACCGGGATTACACAAATTATATAAAGATCAGCAATTCCACGCTATTCGCCAACTAATTTGTGTTAACCCTCAGGACTATTATTATTACGGCACATTTATTTGCGACGACCAGGAAAACGCTATTCTATTAATGCTTAATAGCAAATTGAATGAGCTCCGATCATAGTACAGATATAGTGAAATGTCTGCAATCAGTTAGGAATGCCTTTGGGGCTACAGGTTTCATATGGCGTTTAATCTAGTAAGTACTTGGTGTACGAACTTCGCTCGGATTTTTTTTTCAGGAAATTTAAGGTAGAATACTGTATCTTACACAAATACAATTTTTTGCCCAAAGTTCTAACCATAAAGTTAGAACTTTTTCATCGACTGAACACCTTAAAGAGTAATTAGGTACTAATGATACCATACTAACTAATTGGCAGCACAGAATCGCATTTTCACGTGCAACTTCTACCTCTATCATTCTCTATCACTGAGAACTGTCATTTAAGAATTAATTAAAAGTGCAATTTCGTGCTGCCAAATGTAGTTCAACCCTAAATCGTGATACAGACAAGATCGACGTGCGATAACGGTTTAAAAACACTTTCACTGCGTAATTGCTGTCAGTAAATACTAATAAGGCGACAAAGCAGCGCCGAAACATGCCATGAGATCTGAAGGCAAGGGCGTGGTGTCACGTTCAACGCAAGAAAGTAAGTCACCGTGGAAAAACTCTCACAGTAACGGAAAGTACGGGAAAAGTGTGGCCGATGGGAAAATGTTTTTCACAATAGAACTACCTATATAGAAGCCATTTTAGTTCTTGCCAGCAGCTATTGTTTGCAAGGTGCGTGAGCACAATAATGTTATTCAACTATCATGATTGCAGTTTCTGTAAAGATAATAAACCAATAGGTGTGGTTAAAAGAAATCTAACCGCTTTATTTACGACACCAATGAAAATTATCGTTGAACAACCTGCTAAACAGCGTTGGGAAATCGATTGCTATGATAATCGAAGAAAGTGACCGGAGCGGGATATCCGTTGGTATCGAAATGAGTACTATTAAAGAAAGTAGTAATGTCACTTAAACTTCACGACGGCTACACACTGTAATTCTATAGTTGACGTTGATGTGACGTAACAGCCAGGGTATCGGAGTCGTAATTGGCAACAACTATGGTGGGTGTAATAGCTGTTGATACAGTCTACTTCCGAGCGTGTCGCAAGTGCGCACGTGTCGCGCCCACACCATGCGCAGGGCTGCTCACCTCACGTGACAGCCATGACACGAGACTTGGCGCATAGAACGCAACCCATTACAGTTATTGTAAAAAAAGTAAACATTCTATAGAATATATTGAGAAATGTTTTCTACATTCTATTTGTGATAATGACTAATTTATTCTACTTATGAGTGTAAGGTTTCGAAAGTTGATTCACATAGGAACAATCTATCTCAATTATAATTACTTTAAGGAAAGAGAAATTTACGTGTTTAGGACCTTATCCTAAATATTATTATCGCATTTGAGAATACCAGTTCTGTATAATTAATTACTGTACTTACACATGGTT
This sequence comes from Eilema griseolum, assembly GCA_963662185.1. Taxonomy (NCBI): domain Eukaryota; kingdom Metazoa; phylum Arthropoda; class Insecta; order Lepidoptera; family Erebidae; genus Eilema; species Eilema griseolum. The sequence continues at coordinate 13,288,231 of OY759247.1, read as the reverse complement.
GGTGTGATTTTTACTTTTACAACTTCTAAACAACTTGACCAATTAAGGTCATATTCGTACAATATATTTCCCGAGACGCTTAAAAAAGAGGATCCGGCAGCCTTGGCGAGGGTGAAACTGTGTTGCAAGGCCAGGCTTAATTATTTTATGTTTCTTTGATATTGAAGTTCATACAATTACAATTATAGAGAATTTTTTTTTATCGATCATGCTAAAATTTGTCAAAATCAATTTCCCTATAAAAGACGTTTCAGAACAGCGACAGCCCTAGCTATATTCACCTGACCACAATAGACGCAGCGGTCATAGATTACTCACATGCAACATGTCTCACAGAAATGAGATGCAGTCGCCCATCACGTGTCGAACACATTATGTAATACAATGAAAAACATCGCTTTTCCTCGTCGCCGAAATTTCTCAATTACGTAACGGAAAAGTTGTGTAAGCATACAAATCAACAAAGTTTACACAAGAGGAAAGTTGGAAGCTTCTCAGAACTCCCGTCATCTAAAACCATCGTTATAATAAAAATTATATGACCTCACTCACCTCAGTTGGAATGAATCAGTTGCCACATAACGAACAAAGCCACACATGGATACATACTAATTATACCATACCGTATCAAAATTCATAGAAATCTACCTACTCAGCTATCTGAGAGCCATTTTATTGGGATGAATGGGACTGGCGCAAGTTAAAGCTCCTTCCTGAGAGTAAATCTTTTACAACTTACATTTTCATGAAATGCTAAAGTTGAAGCAGAAAATAAGCAATCATTAAAGTTGAAGAAAGCTAAGCACGAGCCCGATAAATTTACAACCGATCATTAATTGGTAATAGACTTCAACATCTGAAGACGTAACTTCATACATCGAAATGACAATAGATGCCATCAGATACCATTAATTTGTTTCGCCGAATGTTTAGATCAATTGATAGGAAGGTTAGTTGGACATTGAACTGGACTTTGACATAATATGGTTATGTAATAAGAACTTGAATGATATAAACTAAAGTGAGCTCTACATTATTCACTAAAATTAGAGTAGGTACAGTAGATTTTCAATTAAATTTTAAATAAATTATATGTTTGTCCTGGTTCGGGCATGTAATGCGTAGGGATGAAAATAATGTCGTAAGGAAGGTACTAACTATGGAAGTGGATGGCTACAAGGGGAGAGGGAGGCCCAAAATGCGGTGGATGGACTGTGTGAAAGATGACATGGTTAAGAAGGGAGTGAATGTTGAAATGACTGCAACTAGAGATGAATGGAAAAAGAACACATGTTGCGCCGACCCCAAATAATCTTGGGATAAGGGCAGGAGGATGATGATATATAATTTGTTATAATATCATAAAAATGATATTATGGTAAATCATAGGATATGCATATACTAAGGGATAGGGCTGTTTAAAATCAGAAAGATATATACAGCCTAGACTCAGCCTTAGATGCATGCCTCGACTCAACAATAGTGCCCGGAATACAGCAATAGGCTCACCCCCTATTACGTGGGACTGAATACTGAATATTGGTGAAATGTAGGTGTTAATTCACCTCTGCCTAACCCTCCGGGGATAAAGGCGTGATTTATATGTATGTACATAGGCATTTAAATTATATACCATCAAATTAACATTTTGCTTATCTGCCAACTTTCTAGTATTTAACCAAAACAATTATCAGTACCATATAATATATTAAACACATATTTGTAATGCTAAAAATGAAGTGTGCAATAAATGTTCCTACAATGTGGAATTTGATTCAAGGCAAATTTAACTTAGAAATTACCACAACACGGTGTGACACACTTGCATTAAGACAATCAATCTGACGTTGAGAATTTCGAGTGTCAACAGCTAAAGCCTTCTCTTTCTTGCTTGGAGGATTAGATAGCACGTAGATGAACGTCACCGTAGCGCATGGCCACTTTTAGCCGCAATTCTTACGCTTTTGCAACCACAAAAAGTTGCTGTAACGGAGGCACAAATTGCTTCCTCGCTGATAGTACGACGTTTAATGAACTCCGAATACTACATAAAGAACGTAACAAGAGTTTCTTAAAAGAGTGAACATTTTGCAGTAAGGGTGGATGTTACTTTTCTTGGACAAGGAGATTATAACATAAATCTATGAGTCCTTTTCTTTTAGATGTGCAATTTTTATTTTGATTAGCTTGGGATCGTGATCATCCCCTGCGCTAAGAACTTGAACAAAGCAAAACTTAAAAATGGTTCTTTTTTGTTGTGGGCACCGATATTAAATTCGCATTTATATTTACATAATTTATTTGTCAAATAGTTCAAGTAGCCAAAATTCTAAAATTATTACGTGCTAACATAAACTGCGTGCATATTAAACAATCGCTAAACCTACAATATTACACATATATGTGGTCTTAACAAATATCAATTAACTAACATACTTGTTGCCATTGTTTGGTAACAGAATGTCACATGAGACTATCTTTAAGACTTTCAAAATATCATCATGCAGCGTAAAGTTACAAATCGATTACAAAGATAATAAACATAAGATTGCAAAATTATAAAAAATAAAGGTAGGTGCGTTTGCCGACACCTGTCTGTATCGCAACAATGGGCGTGTCAGCGCGCTGCGCTTGCGACGACGCCGCGCCGTCACTGCACCGCAGACTCAGATTGACACCCATTGTTACATCACCCATTCACCAGCCATCTCGATCGTCCATTATTTTAACACCTATCATTATTTAATTGTAATCAAATGGACGATTCAATCTCGTTCAATAAATTGCGACCTATAAATGAATAGGAAACAATAGAAAGTTGAATGTGACTGGTGTCATGACGAAGCTCTTTATTTTTTTTTGAATTGCTGTTTATTATATCTTCGTCAAAATATACTCGTGTTACGTAACTCGTTTCGCCAATATTTACATCGAAATTTTTACGTTTATGTTACTTTACGTATAATTATATATCACTTGCTTTTCCGAACCAGGTTGTTTTAACGGTAAAGAATAACTTGGTCAAGAACCCTGTAAACTTGTAAGTTTCTGTAGAAGTTTTGTAAGATGTTCTAGTTTTTGAAGATGTGTGTAGTTTATCTTTGTGGCTGTGTGTTTGCTGCACAAACAGGGACCGCACTCAAACAGATGATGCAACTTTAGAATGATACCCGTCATATAAGTACAATATGTGTACTATTAACATGGTTTACTTCCATGGAAATATATTAGTAGCCATTTCCGAAGGAAGTTGTTTAGATTATAAAAATAATGTCGAAATCATTAAATGATTTGCCTAAACAACAATATCAATTTCATTTATAAATGCAGACCGACCTTACAGAGCGCCATACTTGATGATCTTTTGCAATGCATACATTTTAACTAACTGTTAGTTCAGCACAACGTCTACTGTATGATCGTTGGCTCAGCAGTTACAATTGATACAAAATTACTCAAAGTTTTCTTGTCTATATGTCAATGTTTGAAAAATGAATACAATGGTGCGGGTAATGTTTAACATGCTCTTGCGCAGTCGCTTCGTTGTCGCGTTGAGATGAATTACGGGTGAAGAGTGTAATAACCTCGGTTCCTATCGCTGCCGAGTAGCGATATGTTTAGAAATGTATCTAACTATTAGTCAAACAATAGAGAAAGAACCCGGGGAGCAATATTTATTTCAACAAATCCCTTACTCAGCCTTCCTTTTGTTTTCATATAATCTTCACAGATTATATTTATATGCATTATATGATATCACATCCTACAGCTTTTACTGTAACAAGAAACTGATTTTGAAAAAAATTCTCAAGCCCCGAACAAGATTTTATTAGCGGCCCCAGGGAATTTCCGAGAAATACGTCATTCTCAGAAATGGAAAAAACTAAGATATCCTCGGATATTTCGTATGATTTGTTTCTGTAAAAAGTCTGTTTCTAAATAAAAAGATATAAAAATAATGAGAAATATAAAAGTGACAGTTGTCCGTTGGTTAGTTAGACAGCGTTTTGTGAAGCCATATCTGATAGCTGCCCAGAAATTTGTGCGTTTTTATGCCATCATGCAATCCTAGTGCATACCTGGATAGCATCAACATGCATCATTTTGTTTCACTTATGCCCGCTGTTTAGTACCCTTTATGAACGGATTTTATAACTGGTTACACTAGAAACAGTGTAACCTGTTAGCAGATCAGTTTGTGACTCACTCATGTAGATACGCGGTGAAATACGAACCGAGACATGTAGCTTCAAAGTGCTTTACTGTACTCAAAGCAAACATGCATAGGTACATTTTCGTTATCCGGGAAATTTCGCAATCAAAATTTAAGATTATTTGAATGAAAGTAAATAGACACATGGGGTGCAGCACATTCTCTGGGTAGTCTTTTTTTTTATTTGACCATGTGTGAATTTCGTTTTAATGATCTATACAAATGAATCATTTTTGACTTTGACTTAAATAAATTGATGTGTTTATAACATATGACTTTCGGGATTTAAAATAGCAGAACTAATGACTCCTCTAAATAATTCCGGGTAGAAAAAAAAGCTTGCCGGGAATGAAACAAGTTTGTCAAAAAAACTACAGTCTATTACAAAAACAACTGTCTGAGGATTATCGATAATATAATGTAACACAGTCACCAATGAAAAACCCATATACATAACTCAGCAGTTTGCAATGCTGTTTATTATTTCTTAAAAAGAAATTGCAGGAGACAGTTATAGAACAACTGATAGAATAATTAAAGATTAACTTTGGATGATCCTTTAATACTTCTCCATTTAAAGCGAGTTCAAAAAAAGGGCAAGTCTTCTAACTGTATTTGTTAACTGTATATTATGTTACGCCATATTTTATTTAAAAATAAATTATGAGACAGTTGTAAAGATATTTTTACTGTCTATATTCTATGGAGAAGTATTGTCATTTCTATTAGAATATAAACTAATGAAATGACTAAAAGCAGAGGAAGGGTTAAGTCTTTGCCAACCATGACCCTTTAAACAAAGGTAGCGCTTTTGTTTGAAGTGTCATATAATTCTGGGAATATATTCCTAGTAGGATCATTGTCTCATCTAGCAAACTAAACTGTTTTTAACAGGCGTACAAAAAATCACTGGTGTATTTACTAAGAATATTTTTTTATTTTTTTTTATATAGGACACGTCAATTGGACTTCGCCTTGCCTGATGGTAAGCTGAAGGCAAAGTCCCAGAAAAGAGGGTCACCATTACTTACACATACCGTGTGACAATAGTGACACTCAGCTTGACGGCCTTATCATATGCTTTTTCACGCCCCGCTTAAAGGACCCGGGACTGTAGGAAGAAGGAAACACGTGAGCTGGTAATGAATTCCAGGCCTTAATGGTGCGACAGAGGAAAGAGTCTCCGAACCGCTTGGTTCTTGATCGGATGTTTTGCACCGTGTGCGGATGACATCTAAGACCTGCACGTGTTGTCCTGTGTAGGAAAGGGGAGGGTGGGACTAATTGGAAGAGCTCATCAGAACACTCCCCATGGTACAGACGGTAAAATACAGCCATGGACGCAACATCTCTACGCAGCTGTAAACGTAAAGGTACGTAATGCACGTTTTTTAATCTTGTTGAAACATAAACAACTACGTCGTTCGTCTCAATTGAACAAGTTATTCATTATTGGAAGATGTCTATTTTTTTTTATTTCTACCTGCAATTTATTTTATTTTATCAGATATCAGACTGGTCCCGAATTATCGGTTTATTTTCAGTATATGGTTGTATAGCGGTTGCTACCTGAAAAGTTACGGTGTACTGAACGTGAGAGTTAGAACGTCGAAAATGAATCTGTGTAATGTCAAGTACCTACTGCACTCATAAAAATCGAGCCGCAGCGTATACTTACACTAAAGTAAATGAATTTACTTTGGTCGAAGAGGCATACCCTCTTCGACCAAAGTAAGTCTTTGAGTTGAATAGATGGACGTATTTGGGAGTAGAACGAAATTTCGAGCATATTAGAATGGTTACATACCAAAATCCTGAAGTTCATAATACAAAATTTTATAATAGCGATGTACGAAAGAGTTCAAAATCCCGAACGTTCATTTGACCGATTCAAAATACTGAAATTCAAAATTCCGAAAATTTGTATTTCGGGTGGTTTTATTTAGGTGGTTATAAAAAAATAACTACGAAGGATAAACTTTCTAACCTAATTTTTTTTATACCACTTGGTTGGCAAACAAACACACGGCCCACCTGATGGAAAGTGGTTACCGTGGTCCATGGACGTGTGCAATACCAAGGGAGTCACAATCGCGCTGCCAACCCTGTAAGCACAAGAGTTTCTGTGCAGTCAGTGTAAAAGATAAAGCAGGACAAGCTTTTGGTCTTCCCACTGACAGTACAAAAACTCTCCAGTGAGCTCTGGCTACCCTACTCACCGCCGGGAACACAACACGAGGTTATTATGGCCGCGGTGTTCTGTAGGGTGGAGATACTTCCCCAATCGGACTGCTCAATTGGACGTTGTACATGGAAGTTGTACATATAATATTGCTTGTTATATTATAAAATTACCTACTCGGATGCACTAACGTACGACGACGTAAAAAATAAACTAGACTAAGAGAAACGAAGAAGTCATTTTAAAACTGATGTAAAAAGTAACAATAAAAATAACCCGGAACGTCTACCATGAGCAACGTACCAAAATCAAATTTTCGGGATTTTGAACTTTCGGTATCTCGAACATTCGGGATTTTCAACTTTGGTATTTTATACGGTCTGTAAAAAATCGTTTTAGTTCATATTTTTTAAGGTTGTCAGAGATGACTGTAAGAGATGACGGAACTCAAATAATATTCCACTATATTCGTGTATAAATAAATAGTTCCTGCAGATATTCATAATTAAAAAAAAAACAAAAGGCAACGCTATTTAAAGTTGTTATTAAACAATTGTTTATGCGTTTGTTTGACAGCAGTTAACAGACAATCTTGATTGCCGTGAAACCTTCTACTATGAGAACTTTAACATAACTAAGGTCACGAATGTATCGAGTATGCTGTTATTATGCAACAAAATATGCCTAAAATTGCCGTCGTTACACATATGTTTTAATACTTTTAAAGACAACTCAAGCATTAGGGAACTATTCTTGCATCGCGGTGACTTCAGTAACATTCATATAAACTCAAGGCGATAACAAAAAGTCAGGGCATATAAAGGACACAACTTACAACAATTACGAATGAATCACACAAATAATAATTGCTCCAAATGAAGGTCATCTTGTAGCACTCCACGCTGTGGAAGTTAGTGAGGCGACACTTACAACACTACGCTATCGTTGCAGTTATTATAATACTTAGCTTTTTAAAAGGTATCATTTTTCAACTAATTTGAAAAGTAACATGCAATATTAAATTGTTGAATTCCTCAGGTGTTAGTGACCTAACATGAGAATAAAAAGGATGACAGGTTGGTGTGTGTATTACACTTAAAATTCATTAACCTGTCAAGTTTACGAAAACCACTTTGCCGAGAAAATATTTTATGGATGTCTGTCAGCGCGCTAAACTTTTGTCCAAAAAAAAAACAGTAATAACTCCGTTTCAAAACGCAACGTGATATAAGTAGATATCCATTTAAACAAGACTGTGTGAATTTGATTAACTGAATTAAACTCAGACGGTTAATTATTTGTAGATAGACTGGTCAAAACTAAATATTAGATCTTTATCTATGAAATTGTGTTAGTTATTCCTGTAATTTAATAGATATTTCCATTATTTATATTTTGTTTGTAAGTTCATTTCAAGATTTTCCAACTCTGTATTAAAATTTGTTTTTATTGGCCGCTTGATTAATTAAATTCGATCTACAAAAACAGTACGTCCTAAATGCTATCCATTTTGATGATAAATTTTGTATTACTCTTTTACAGCTGTCACTTTTCAAAAATGTAATGAAAGTGTTTGTTAGCTTAATGTGGTCTCGTTCATACACAAAAAAAGCATAAGATTTCCTCCAATTTCTTCAAAAACACGGCAAATTCATATAACGACCTATTATAAATACAGTATATCTTGTGAGAATGACGCGTAATTATATGTATATTTCAATGGCTTTTATACTTCGATATATGGAAATCATCTGAACTCTGAATCTTTATTACTTGTAATTGATATCGTTATTATTCGAGTTAAATAAATAAATAAATAAATAGGCACCCAACAGAGTCCCAATTATTGCAGCAATAATAATATTAAAATCATAAGCAATATGTTTATGAAGTACTCTTCTTACGTTTTTTAATTAATTTCCCGAAGTATCAAGTTATAGAATAATAATAAAGAAAACAACAGCTTACCAAACATGGCGTGACGAGAGACCTTTTGATATCGTCTTCCTTCAAACAATAAACAACTAGATATGTGTAATAATAAAAAAATGAATACAGAAACGTTAACAACTTCGTTATCAAATTCTTTTGTCTAACAATTTCATATATTTAACAAAGTACATATTAAATATATTGTCATATTAACATCACTAAAGCAACAATAACATGCAAAACCTCTAAATTGCTAAGCAACCAACTGTATCGTTAGAAACATTATGACAGTTACGTCTAACATGACATAAGCTTTGTGTAAGTAGAAATTTGAAGTGAAATTATTACCTACTCAACGTTGTAACATACTTCCTACGTAAATTACTATGATGAATAGCTGTATTTGGCATCGTAATCGTGTCCAAGGCGATTTAACGTCTTTGGTTTGTTTTGGAAGTCGCCCAAACTCAATGCCAACAACAGGTAATGGATTAATGTTAAGAATTGAATTATATTACACCAGAATAGCAATCTAAAACCATAATCACGCGCCGTATTGCTGACTGGGGCAAGAAGCCGGGGATTTACTTTCAATGTTAGCTTATATTGCATAAACTAGTACGAGTAAGAAACATAAATCTTATGTTTCTTACTGTTAAGCAGTAAGTCCCTCGATTCTACTAAAGCAAAGCCACTGAATTCCACAGACACTTTTTTATGTGCGCAAAATCCCCACGGATACCCCGGGGCCGGTGGGGGAGGTTCTGACAGACTTGAACCGACTAAAACGCTATGGCCCGCCGGTTGCCGGATGTGAGATTATCTGAGATATATACCTCGCATCTCGGCAGGCCCAGGACAGTCTCTTATGTGACAGCCCTCTTCGGGTGTGGTGACTGCGTACGCGCGTTCTGCTAGGGTGACAGACGGCTCCACCCGTCACCCCGAGGCCCACGCTCATGGGGGAGGGAGGGAGGTCATTTTGCAACCTCCGACATTCCGAGCCGCTTTGCATAAACACTGCTAAAAATAATAAATAATTGACTTTATTTCTATACGGCTTAAGTTCAAAATTAAATGAAAAGAGTTTCGTTATACTTTTTCATTCACTCTGCAAAAAGCTTTTAATTTTGAACTTTAATAGCTTTAAAGTCTAAAATTAAGTGGATTTTTAGCAGTGCCCGTGGTAAGACTGTGGTTTTGCTTTAGCAAAATCGAGGTCCAGATTATAAAAAGCTCACTCCTAGATATGAAATCGCATAAGATTGTAAGATGTTTCATATAAGCTGCCACAGGCTAATTCGCAGCTCGTATACTTGTTAATCATCAGTATAAAGAAACAACCGCGGTAGCCTAATGGGTAATGAACTGCTGAGACGAGGTCTCGGGTTTGATCCCAGGTTTACCATAGCAAACACCAATGACTTTTCGATACTTTTCGAAGTTATGTGTGTATTTATCGCAGGTTTATAAGTGCGGTTAATGACAATAGGCTCGCTTCCTATTGCATTGGAACCTAAACATAAACTGGCGAAATGTGAATATAGGCGTGAGTTTATGAGCTTATGTTTGTTTACAAAGAAAAAAATCATCTAAGGAAGTCAAATTGTGGTAAGCGCCTAAAAGAAAATTATGTGTGTGTATTTCTTGGTTTTAGAGACACAAGCATTAGTAGGTATTATAAACAAAACAAAATATTATTCAAGCTTGAACACGTATTAAATGACCTAATCCTATTTTATTTTCAATGTTGGACTGCTAGTCCGACTGGGGAAGTACCTCCGCCCTACAGAATACCGTGGTTATAATAACTTCGTGTTGTGTTCCCAGCGGTGAGTAGGGTAGCCAGAGCTCAGTGGGAAGAATAAAATAAGCTTGTCCTGCTTTGTCTTCTCACGGCAGTGTGACTCCTCTGGTGTTACAAACGTATATAGGCCACGGTAACCACTTTCCATCAGGTGGGCCGTGTGCTTGTCTGCCACCTACGTGGTATAAAAAAAAATGTTCCCAAAACGAAAATAGGTATTCACAGGTGTAATTTTAATCCAAAAATGATAATGATTGAATGCCGTAATAAGTCCGATCCGGTTTGTATATGAGTAACGAAGGTGTGGTGCAAATAAATATAATCGACAAGATGTATTGGAACCATAATGTAATGTTGGCGAGACAAAGATTGAAGCTAACGATGTAATAAATAAAAATAAACAACATGTAAATAAAACAAAACTTGGATGAGGCAGTTCTTCGAAGCCGGCGCGGTTTGTCCGATCGACCCTAACAAATGACGATTATTCTAGCACTACCTCTGTTCTTATTTTATTTTGAAGTATTATTTATTGCACAAAAGTTTGAATATTTTGTTAAGAATCATTTGGTTTGAATACTTGCTGACTATGCCTAGAGTAGAAGTTTGCAGAAGATTTAAATCTTTGCTAATATTATAAAGAGAGGCCAAATTTTTACCCGAATACGGCGAAGCCAAAGGAGGGTTATGATTTTGACAGGCTATCTATGTATGTATGTAGGTTCATCTGTTCCCTCATAGCTCCTGAACTACTTATTAGAACTGAACAAATGACTGACAAGAAAAGTAATTCTAGGGAAAAGTGGCATACGACCACGTGACTTTTCAGTAGGCGGGGTTTAGTTTTAAACTTATTTTTTTATTTATATTATTTTGGCGCAAACAGCGGCTATAAATTATACATATTTGTAATGTGCTAATTAAGCCCTTTCAGATGATACCAAACACGGCATATTTATTTCAAGTTTATTTTTTAATACAGAACTTTATGACCGCTAAAGGGCGCTTACATCTACTAACCTAGATTTTTCTTGTTTAATACTTTTAAGAACGTGATTTTTCGGTAGTCGGGTTCTAGTTTTATGTGATTTAATATAAATTATTTGGAAACTAAAAGTGCGGTTTCTTGATAAAAACAGGGATCTCGCAAAAATAAATGAAAGAAGTATGAGATATTAGTTAATAATTCCAGTAGTAAGTTTGACCGTCGAGAAGATCCCATCAGTATTACCACATTTGACAAGAGGATTAATGACTGTAGTTGATCATCGGTCTTCCACTATGAGTCGGGGATATCACCTTGATCGTGTTTTCTTGGCAAGACCACACACCTACTGACATTGGACTGATTTAAATGAGCAAACGAACTTAGGATTTCAATTACACCAAAACATTTGTACAGTTAAAATTAGTATGTTTCGCATCGCCGAACAATCATCATAATTTCTGTGTTAAAGTTTAGCTTTAGTTTTAGCTACCTAAGTTCACTGTTATATGTCACAGCTAATGTGTATCCTAACACCTGCGCTGTCTGTATATAAATAGCAAATATTAGCAAAGATCATTAATGGCCAAATAATTCTAAAAGTACCTATTTTTGTTGTTATAGAAAATGCTTATGTCAAATATTTAAGTACAGCGTAAGCTCTTATTCCTTGTTTTTACTTTTTAACCACCATTAAATGTCTTGTTTTTCTATCTCTAGAACATTCCATAAGTAAATGGTGTTCAACTGTTCCGCACGTTTTACAATTTGGAGAATACACTTTCTTCATTAAAAGGCCAAATTTTGCAGATTGACCTAAGTGATTGAACTTGAAGACTTCTTCTTTTCACCAAACAATTTGGGGAGGTTAACATAATACTGGTTTTGTACCAGATATCTTGCTTCATTTAAATTTATTATCTATAGTAGGTACTCATTCTTAATACTTTGAAGTAAAAATTATTAACTCAAATGTAAAATTTACTGGACCTAACTGATGGTATCATAAACAAACAACAATGCTCTAATATGATACATTGTTACTATAATCTGTTTTGAAACAGACGCGTTACCTTGGTTCAATCATGCTTTATTTGTTTCATATATAGTTTTTGTCTGTTTCTATATTCTATTCAAATACTAAACGTGATTGTCAATACGAAAGTAAATCAAATTGTGTATGAAATTTAAAATAAAAGTATTATGTTTTAATCAACCTACATTTTGGGATATATAAGTAGGATGATAATGACTAAAGTAGGTTGCGATACGCGTTATATTATCTAGTAGCACACGTGCCAATGTTTTATGTCAATAGCGAACTAGTCTGCTGGACCATAGACACTAAACAAGTTTTGAATAGGTCGTTATTTTAATGAGTTGAAAAATCTTCTTTTTTTTTTAAACAAGAACTAAAATTAGTCATTGTAACGTAGAAACTTTTTTTTTAAATATTGCCGTTGAAATCATTTATATCTAATTTGCGTTCCGATGGATGATACGATAAAACGTCATTGGGTTTTAACATCTCAGGGTTCTAGGGAAAAAGCAATCACAAATAAGGTAGATTTTTAAATATTCCAATGACACGGAAGACTTTGTGTCAATGGAGAATGAATATGTACAAATTCTAATCATTTTTGACAAGGAAATAAATTTAAAGTGAGGATATGCCACAGCCGAGTACATCAACCACGTCTTCCAAAAAATTGCCATCTATATCGATCAAAATATTTGATGGTAAGTTTACTAAATATGCACCTTTTAAAACTTGTTTACCTCCATGATAAATATAAAAGGTTTCCATTAAATTGCATTGAATGGAAATTAATGAAATTGCAGCCTTAATTTTTCGTAATAATGACTTGGCCTAAGCGATGAGGTGACATGATGATATATAGAATGTGATTTACGTGTCTGTAGTTTTTATTATTGCTAGCAACATATTTAAGGTAACTAAATTAGCTTAATCCTACTTTATTTATTCCAACATAAAGTCTGACTCACAGTCTATCGTCTGCGCAAGCTCTAAATGTCGATGAAACAATTTATAAATGACCATATTAAGATAGTGGCACTATTCTATCGCCATATATGGAAAGTCAAGTGAACGTTCCTCACATGAAGTACGTAAAATATTTGTATCTATCATCCATAGGTACTCACTTAATCATTAGTATTGCCTGCAGTGACGAGAACTTATTGTTCTGTTACCATTTAAAGTAGTCATACCGTTAAAGATTGGATTGTACAACATTTAATTTGTTATTTACCGACATAGGCACATTATGCTCACGCCTGTTTCCCCCTAGGGAAGGCAGAGAACAGTCTGACATCTGATCCTGTCTTTATATAATTACGTCATGATGAAGATGGATAAACTAAATCGTATGGTCTTTACGATTAGGTATATCTTTTCTCAATTTCAATCAAAATTATATTCTGTTTTGAATTACAAAAATAAAGTAATCAAGAATTATTAACATGAGAATTTTATATACGCCTTTACTAAATGTTATACGTCTTTACATTTAGCTCTATGTAACAATTCAAAATAGCATCGCTGTTTATTTTCCATTACATCTGTTTATATTGCCACTAAATAAATGAATGATGATGAAGTGTTTGTTGAGAGGAGATAATATCTGGCCTTACCACATTAGTTCCTGATTCGATGTACCTACTAGCATGAAAAAAATAGCTTTGGCAATAAAACTGATCTCTTTTCAAACCATTCAATGTCAAATTCCAAGTTAAAATTACAGTTATTTATTATGCAATAAACTATAACGTAGGCATAATAATACCTATTGTAATAAACTTGATAGGTACCTACTATTACTTTGATAGTTGTTATAGACTTATTGAGTCACGCATGATATAGCATCAAACCAAACAAAGCGATACGCATCAAGCATGTACGCTATAATTATCACTGGATCCAGACGCACGTGAATAATCTTAATAAAAGTTTTTTTTATTATCGCAGATGTTCTCTATTCCAGTGAGCAGACAAAAGGCGTTAACGAAATAGAGATTCCCGCACAAAGACGCGGACGAACAGATGCGCGAGTAGTCGTGGCATTTGTCTGTAAATCACATGGGCAAACAGCACGCACACACCGACCTGTACCTAAATACGGGCCAGTTGTGTACGTGTGAGTGTACCTGCTATCAAGGCTGCGTTCGAACAGAGCATACCTGCCCCTACCTGCTGCCTATCTCGCATTCTTGTACTATCTGCAAGGTATCGGAAGGTTTGCGGCGTGTGTCGTAACGGTGCCCGCGTGCCAGCTTCTCAAAATGAACTTTACGCAGCTCGCATGTTTGTCCTCGATGGCATATCACTCTAATCTTTGTCAGTTCTCAATGATTGACATTGCAATTATAAATATGATAATGAAGTTTGACAGACTTTCAAGTTTTGAACGTTCCGTTTTTGAATCTATTAAGCCTCATGGCCTCATAAGTTAATAGAAAACAATCTTTAATATTTCGTTAATGTATTTCAGTTATAATGAATAAATTGTATAGCTAAATAGCAAAAATACATTCGCAAAACACGAACTTATGACTTTAATCTTCAAAACCTAATTTATTATGTAGTATGCTGTGTAAATTACAATAAACATAACTGCAAGCCCTAACCCGCAGTTACGCTTTGAAGGGTTATTACGTCAGACAGGACTCGTATACAAATAATAATCTATCGCAAATATAGCAAAATATCACGTCGGTTGCTTGCTTCCTTGCAGCATGATAGAAAGAAAATCTTATTTACCTACTTATAATATTAGTAAAGACATTAATTACAGCCATACAGAAATAGAAACCTGGACATCTTATTCAGCAGAAATATTTTATGATAGGCACCACAAGTCAATATTTGCGATCATATTACAGCAAATTCATTGTGGCTTTGTATTACATACAGTAAGTCATCCATCGTATTTAAAATGTCGAACGTGTCAAAGGCTTTATTGATTTATTATTTAGTAAGATACTTTTAAATTTTTGCTTTTGTAGGTCATGGGCCATCAACCTCAAAACGTTTATAAGGAAATGCAGATCAGGTTAGCCGAAATTAACATTGCAAAACAAATCCGTATTCAAATTTGTTAAACAAATGACGACTATTCGTTCGAACATAATCTACATATTAGACACAAATAATAATTAATACTTCACATTATGTAGAACAGCAACATTATGTATAAATAAAAAATCTGAGGAAGCATACCGAATAAAACACGTTTCAAGTAATCTTTGAAGTGGTATCTTAGTAAAGGTTTATTACACTTGAAACTGTAGTTCTTGAGACTTATATTGCATTATGATTCATGTCAGAGATCCGACTAGTCATGCCGTCAAATGTCGAATCCCTTGTATTGTTTGTATTGTCTTATCCGTTTCAGTGTAGTGATGTCATAGTTCATAGGAACGCCCTCAGCTGTCAGTTTTGCAATCTGATGGATGTACCACGGGCGCGAACACGTAAAGAGTTGGGTGCGTCGCACTCAGCAGGCTGTAGCCGTCATGGTATTTACAAAATGGTCAGTTGGTAATGTTTGGTGTTATTGATTGTGTAAGCGACGCACGAGGAGGGAGGGGCGCCTGAACAGGTGTACGAGGCCGGCGCACGCGCATGGGAACGACGCGAAGGCCACCACAACTCACAGCGTTCTCAAATGTCGCAAGTAGTAAACTCATTACCGTAACTTCATCATTCTAACGTCAGAAATGTTGTCAAGGATAGTTAAACGTTACGCTTCTGACTCAAAACACTTTTTATAGCAGTTCTGAGACTAACACATGCTGTCTTTGTCATGATTTAATGGCGCTATAAATTACATCCAGTATATTTATCGTAAACCATGCAAATCAGAAACTATTATTAACATTGCTTATAATATATAAGTAGTTTTAGTGAATGAAACTTACCTCTTTGAGACCATCGAGGCGCCCAAGAGACTTAGATTGACGTAGTGGCAAGAACGCTTTCAAGGCATCCATACGAGAGGTACGCTCCGGTTCTGCATTAGCCGCGGCAGTAAGGTCAGCGCAGGAGAGGCGCGCCTTCCGCCGTTTGTCCAGCAGCTGCTTTGCAGTGCGCGAACGACGCTGCACGGGTGCCGCATCTTCTTCTGGTTCGCTACATACTTCCCTCGCCGCGTGGACCGTATGCCGACGCCGCGACACTGGAGGTGATGTCAACCGCGACACCAACGATTCGAACATGGCGGTACTTGCTACCCGCTATGGTACTCCGACGACCAGTCACGTATGGCACTCAGTCCACTGTCATATAAAGCCATATTGTGCAGTAGCTCGATTTATCCCGTATGATGGAACGCCTACAAGCAAACATTAACTATCTGTGACGACATATTTCAGACGCAGCGGGCGCGACTCTCGATGGCCTTTCTCAAAAGTTTATTAACAAACATGCGATCACAGCGAGACTTGCGTTATGTATAGCTAATATAGATCGTTGACCGATCCGCGTCGGTATTGTCATTTGACTGAACGATAGTAACTCTCCAAATAGCTTTGTTTGTAATTCATTCACACAGTGTGCGTACCGTGACGGACGGAAATGGCAAAATGCGTTCACATTTGCATTCAACTATCGTTGTCCCAGAGCAAAGTTGTGCATCAAAATGTTCATAGTACTACTGAATGTGGCAATAAAGATGTGGAAAGACATCCAGCTGATTGTTTGTGTTATATTCACACGTTTGTGAATAGTCTTAAGTTCGTTAACCTAGTTACCGAGTTAATATTGTAATTAAACAAATCTGAGACTTATCACAAGACGGAGTGTGTTTGAAACAGATGAAAGTGTGCCACTGTCCACGTCCAAAACATTGGCGTGGCACCTTGCCATCAACACGCCGAAATAGATACACAAGGTCGTAACTGAAAGCGAAAATAGAAACTAAAGACTCCTGTCATATTTACAAGTTCATTCTTACAATAGAATTTTCCGGTCTGGAATATAAGATAGAGGGAAGTCAATTCGATTTTTATAAACAGAAAACTATTATTAACATTCATTATTTTGTGGGCATAAGATTAACTCAATACTAGAGATAGAATATGGAAAAATAGTCACAAAGGCTACGAATTCAGTGATGATTGCGAGTAACACAGCTTCTTCTAACTCGCTATACATACAGCTACTTGCCTAGCCAACTACAACACAACGTCTGCCGAAGCTACATTGCGTTTACCTATTATGTAAACATTTTCTATTTATTTGATTGATATTTGATGAGTTCGCATAATATTCTACTTCAAATGTTATTATAGTAATATTTGTTTGAAACTAAAGTGGATTACTACTGCAACCATCAATAATAACGTAACTAACGAGATTACTAACGTGACACTATTCCACAAAGGGCTTAAAATGTTGTGACTTATGATTACGAACAAACAATTGCGAAAAGACACAAGTCTTCAGTCAACTCGTAAACGAAATATGGTTGTATTTTCACTTTTACACCTGTGTCAAGACGATTGTTTGCTTCTTTTATGACGATTATGAACACGCCGCCTCTATACAAGGTAACAAAGTAGGCCACCTGGCATAAGCTTAAACATTGACAAGTGTTACCTAACTCAAATTTTCAAGTTCAAAATATCCTGTGCCGTATGTAATTACTATGTCGGAGTATGATTGTGGCTGTTGAACATTGTGTCCCCACTGCAGAACTAGTAACTCCAGCCGGTAGCTATCGTTTGTGGAGCATGGCTCAGCTAATAAAACGGTTAGTCCTAAGTCGGCGACGTCGACGCAAACCGGTACGCGGACCGGTCCTGCACACCCACCCTCCCGCACACATCACCACATCCCCGCGCACTTCTAAAATACACGCATACACGTCATTTTATTAAAAGAGCCACTGCGGCTAAGCTTCTTGTCAATCCACTCTCCTATTTCACGGAGCATTCGGTTCCAAAGATTCTCGTATCAAATTCGTTGTTGGAATATAACCTCAAATAGGCGAGTGATATAATGTGAGCTCCGGTATGGTTAACCGCAGCTTAGATTAAACGCACAATCCCAAGTCCCAAGGCAAACAAACAACATCGCGCTCTCATCTCCGTAAGCGTAAAGTTATGTCGGTATCGTCTGCCAAAAACTACTCATGATGAAAATTTGTTATTATGACGCAATATCCAAAATTACATATCGGATTTTTGTAAGCAAGAAAACCGTGAAGAAATCTAATGTAGCGTGAAAACAATTGGCGAAAGTCTGACATAAAGACAAGTTAGCCAATAGTCGAGCGCAGTGACAAAGGCGTAGATTAGAAAGTGTGTTGTGTTGTGTATCAGAAAGCCCGTGATACGGAGCGCACACGCTCTGATTGGCGCCCTATCTACAAATCTGTCGTATAACCGCCACACAACCATGTTTCAATAACCCCCTACCTAAATGCTAATTTATCCAACAAATAATGATCTGGTTTTCCATGTTACAAGCCTTTTCTGGTTACCAGGTATTTAAACTATCAAATTCATCATGGGCGCTAATATCATTAATAGTAGAGTAAACGGGTACATATTTCATTATCTTCATGAAAAACTTCAATCATAATATAGAGTGAGTCTCTATATAATATTATGGCTGAAGATGCATGAAGAAAGACACACAATCCAAGATTCAGTATTAGTGAATCTTGAATTGTGTAGCAATCAATAAAAACAACTTATTTCATAAATGAAAGTAAGTAACAATGAAATTTTTATGGTTATAATATACGTCTGACGTGTCCTGTACATTAAAAAAACCTGAAACCTAAATCGTTGAAGTCTTTACGTTCCAGCTCAGTCTTGGAGTAAGGATATTATACGTATATTCATATAGATACTAGCAGTCCCTGCAGTTGGTGTCTAGCTCAGAAAAGCAGTGCACAGTAGCAGTGCCACCGGGTCCAAATATGTTTTCAAAGTAAACTAGACTTTACGTTGAAATTTGCTTTAGATTTTATGAATTTCGTGCAATAATTTTATCGTTATATTGAAAGCACACACTTTTACATACTGTACGTAAAGTACAATGAACGACATACAAATAAATTCAACCTTCAACATTATGGGTCTGTGATTTCAACGCTCTGACTTTTTGTCTGAATTTAGCATCGACCATCTTTGTCATAATGTTGTAACTATTGTACTATGAACCGTATCAAAACTGTCAATCGATTTATAAAGCTAACCATACGTAGGTATGTTACCAACACAAGATATCTCAATGCTTCGTATACCTTTCCCATATACCTCCCTTTTAACAAAAAAGTACAAAACAATCAAAACAAGAAAAGCATATATCCCTACGGACATTTAAATCACTGCATGATCGATGATGCATTCCGAATAATGAAAAATCTTCTCATTTTGTGCCTTTTTTATTCCATCTTGTCAAGCGCTGTCAGTATTTTTACGTTCCAAGAATTGTCGACCAGAAAACTACTGAGTATGGTCAAAGTCAGAATATTTTGTACAAAATTATAGTTTAAATTACATAACAATGCTACGATTTCAGGTGCAGGTTAAGTAAATGTTTAGGCGGTCAGGCGGTGACCTTGGACTGGAAGTGGGTCATTCGTGAGATGGGCTATCGGATGGCAGACGTCACGCTCAGCCCACCACGCTAGCCGTCTCGTTGACTAGCCACGCCAGCCACCGCATCGAACAGACTAACGACTCTCACGTAAACTCACATCAAACCTTCAACTAAATTCGGACAATTACTTTTATGTACACCGTCGAATCAAATGATTGTGGGAATCGTTATTTGATTCATTTCCAAACCTGTTAACGATTGTTCACCTCTTGATGGAAGAAAATTCTTATTATTAATATTTGTTTGAAACATGAAAAAATTCAGAACATGAAGTTGTTCAATACAAATTGTACATCTTTATGTTCATTTGTCATGTGGCAAATTTGTGCCACTTAAAATAAACGAGTAACCTCGGAACACGGAGTCGGTTACTCTAATGACAAGACGTGAGTGAAAGTCGAACCCTGAAGTTTATTTTTATTTAGGTTTATTAAACTATTCTTAAATATGCATAATATTTAACTTGACTACTGAAAAGTAGATTATTATACGCTCATGTAGAGCGTACATTGCACCGTGATGATAGAGATAGGTATATTAAAATACAGCAAAAGATTATGATTACAGCAGAGATTTTTTTGTTTGGACGTAGTGTACTTACTTTGGGCGATAGTGTTGTCAAGGCGTAGATACTTATATAGCTCTCAAGTTAAGTAAACAACTTGTCGTCGACTGTACCGTATACGGTGTGTCAAATAGTGATGACTTGATGAGACTATAGAGGCCTATTCGTCGAGTAGTCGGTGCATCATCAACAATGTTATGAAGGACGCAAGCCCGTTACTTGGTACTTGTACTTGTATACATTGGCTGCAGCGTGATAGAGTTATTTAAATGCTTCTAACTGTGTTGCTTGTCGATGGGAGCGCTATAACCCGGTCGCTGCCGCTGCGATATTCTCGTCCATTGACGGTAAATACATTTTTAATTGTTCGAAGATGTAATAAGTGATCACATGCAGTGTAATGTTTCATGCTATGTTTACAGACAAATTATTTAGAACATATTTGTGTGTTTGCTTAATATTTGCACACATAAGTAAATGATACTAGTTTTATTATTATTTAATATTGCATGTCTAAATATTTATACTTTCATATATATGGCACCTTGCATAGTTGCTGCGGCAGACTTCAAATAATGATATGATTAAATTATACCAACGTTCCCGGACTACCACACCGATTTTAACCGTATTTTAAATATGCCGACATGACTATCTAGTTTTATTATAATGACCGGTTATTTGAAGAGAGGAGCACGATCATCGACTAACATTGAAGCTTTACCGGTTTTTTTCGGTTTCATCAAATAGTCATTCCGTGGGTCTTCATGATTTTGTTTTTATTAAAATAGTAGATCACGCGCATAACAAGTTTGAGACTTTCGAGATGAAGTCTAATTCCCCATATTGTGTAGACGGAATGTTTAACCCTAACTCACCTTGCGGAAGATAATGACAGAAATAATTTTGAAAACTTTATTTAATTTATTCTTGGAATACAAATCTGAGATAAGTACTTGATAAAGCTATCAATTTTAATTATAGATTAATTAGCACCTATGTTTTCTTTGGACCTCGTTTACCTCAGAACTGACTAGGTCAAGGAGGTTGCCTCAATGATAAAATTATGCTCCTTATACAGCAGCTTGCTTTTTCTAGGTCAGTTGCCTACTAGCTCAACTATTTGTAACGGGAGGACAACATCTTCTGTAGGTCAAACTAACTTAGCTATGTACTTGTTACTCATTAGAGTCGATTATGATTGATTACAATGTGCACATAATCAAAATCAAATTGCAAAAATTATTGAAGAAGTACATATAGATATCTTCTTGTGTAAATTATATTGTATCATACTAACTTTATCAAAATGTTGCGTTTTGAACCGTAGGCGTAATGAACCATACTAGATACTACAAATCTATTTAATTGAATATTGGTTTTCGTGTTATATAATTATATCTGTTGCTAATTAAGTGACCTCTACTGTTAATATAAACTCAATCTCTGTCAATACTATAGGTAACAAGCAGAATTACAAGTAGGTATTTTACAAAGATCGGATTACAAATACAAGGTAAAATCTTTTTTTTTGTGAATCACACATTTTTTAACCTGTGACCCCACAACTTTAAGATGTAGCAGCTGATTACACGTTTATGATATGATACTAACGAATGTATCTACTTAGGTAATGACTATAGTAAGAATATGGTTAATAGATAACTATTAACCATATTCTTGCACGGGGTAGAAAGAAAATTTAGAATAATCTAAAAGAAAAAATACTGTTTTCTCCCCGTGTGTTACAGAAATAGAAATCTCCATTTTATATCTAGAAGTGTAGCCATGCTAAAATTTCATTTTATAGCATTACTACAGTTAGTTTACAATCTTTCTGTGCCGTTGGCCCTGTTGACCAGATTACTAAAACATATTTCTAACAAATGTCTGCCTGCCGTACACAGCCAGATGGCCGTTAATTATTTTGTCTTTCTCTTCAAAATAATAAAATTTTATATCCCATTTAGGAGAGTAATAAAAATTCTTTCTATACGCTTTTAACTACGTTCTAATGCAGTCCAAGTTTGTCAGGGGATGTTAATTTGAGCAATAAGAACTTGTATAAACAGACTGCAAGATAATATTAAATTTATTTGGGATGACCATTATGGTCAGACATTTGGAAAATCAAATATAAGAAACGTATGCGTGTGCTTGTCTGCCACCTAAGTGGTATAAAAAAATCGTAAGTTTGAATCTTTTATAAAATATTTTAAAATGGTGGCTTGTGAGGTTCCCAAACCTATGATTAGTTACCTATTCTTAATTATACTACAAGACGAGCCCTATTTCTGTAATAGAAAATCCCTTTAGAATTACTCTCTATATTTATTAAATCCATTTCAATTTCAATACATTTGCATAGTTTAGTTTACAATTATTTGCTGTTTTCAATTTATTGTTAAATCATACTAGTCAATTAATGTCTGTCTTATCCTATGAAGTAGTGCGCTATTCTATTTCTTTCCTCTATCTTATATGATCTCAGTGTCGACTCCTGGTTACATCCGAGGAACTCACCGTGGTGTTCTTTGATAAAATTCCATCTTGTGGAGTTAAATTTATCAACACTAGATGTTTTCTAACTTTTTAGAAAATACCTTCGTTATAAACATTCTATTATGGTTATTTATGTCTACCCATGTGTGTTTACGTTAGACTTCAGTTATGAAACAAGCGTGTGTCGTAAACGGCAAAATCAGGCTAACAATATTTATTCTTCGATAAATAGCGAGACGCATGAAATTTGATAATTACTGCGGCCAATTTATATCTTATCTTGCATCATTAACTCCACCCACTTGCGCATACAATATACAAGTTAGTTTTAAACGCTACAATGTAGATTTTCATTGAAATTCTTTGTGTCTTACTTCTACAAGTCGCATCTAGGGAAGTGAAAGTTGTTAAAATATTACGAGTGTATTTTACCGTAATCTGTTGATATTTAAAATAGAATCTACAAAAAAGGTAATTTCTCTGTCGTCAAACAAAAAGGTGGCATCCTTGAAAAACTATTGATTACTTTTAGTTCTGAGTGCTCTTATTCTTATAAAGTTTAAATGAAAAGATGTTTCAACGATGACTGGTCAAGTAAACGTTGTTCGCTCATTGTTTATCATTTAAAACGGCGATATAACAAAATAACGTACCTAATTCAGGTGAATAATTACTGTGACTGGGCACCTGTTTGTTAAAGACTAATGACGGTTGCACGGACTAATTTGCAAAATGTATGAATACAATTGGCACAACTAATTTTAGCACTATGGGAAAAAACTATTGGGTTCGAACATAATATTTCAGTTTAAAACATCTCTTAAGACCAAACATTGACAAGGCTTTGATAGGCAGAGATGAGTTTCTATCCAATTACTAAATATGATTATCCATGAATGCAAGATGAAAAACATTAAATCATATTATAAATAATCTCACTTTGGGAATTTACAGGCGTAAAATATAAGGGATTTTCGCTGAATCAGTTAAACATCAATCAAATCCCGGGTCATTTAAGCGGAGCGTGAAAAAACATATGATGAGGCCGTCAAGCTGAGTGTCACCACTGTCACATGTAAGCAATGATGACCCTCTTTTCTGAGACTTTGCCTTCAGCTTACCATCGGGTCAGGCGAAATCTAATTGACGTGTACTATAAAAAAATGCGATAGAAAATTTTATGGAGTTACAAACACTATTTAAGTTAGACATGAATCCTAAACAAACTATTTCCAAATATCTTTCAAACTCTACCAGACCCATTCGTTCAACAAATTGAATAATCAAACAGCTGGATATTAACTAATCAAAAAAAACATACTTCGCAAATGGCATTCACAAATGACAGCCATGAATGTGTAATTGGGCTGACCTCTGTGTTAATTAGAGAAATCACCGTGTCAATGACAAATACAGTACAAAAAGATTTTATACCAATTAACATCTCTGTAAAAACTGCGTTGATCCATTAATTTCAAAAGGCAAGTAGATAACTAAAGGCATTCTGTTTTTGTAACAGTATTATTCATTTTTGTTGCCCTTTGATTTTATTGACAGTTGTAACACAGAGAAAGTCATCAAATATCAAATAATCTACAAATAAGTTATACTGTAGGTCACTTCTCAATGAATTATTCATTGAGATGTGACTTTTAGTACTAAGTTGGTTGTACAGTACATACCTATTTGAATTACTTTTTGGTATAACGTAGGTACCTAATTAAATTGATTCAGCCTTATTTAAATTTCATTGAATTGTTAAGTAGTTTGAATTTATAATAGGATTACATTACTTGTTACCGTAAAAATGCCCACTTCCGTGTCAATGAAGCTTCATTATTACAAATTTAACATGTTTAACATTGGACCACAAGGTGGAAATCTTGTTAACTTCAGATTAATGTTAATCTGATTTATAAATGATTGAATAACTTAGATTACTAACAAATAATCCTATTCAATCTGGCATTGGGTAACAAGTTTCACGCGTGAGTAAACATGACGAGAGTATCTGTAGTCAAGGCATCTACACACGTGCACATGTGAAGCCCTACTTCACTAACCTTATTTACTAGACCCAGGTAGTTCATCGTATATCCATTCATGCCATACACCTTTTGAGTTTATTCCTTTAGGATTTTAGCGGAACCAGTGAAAGGCTTAGAAAGCATTAAAATTATTGTGTATTAGTCACATCCTCGATTTGATTTTGGTTTACCGCATGGATGAAATAATTATTTTACGACGTTGTATGACAGTAATTCTTGGTATTAGCTTCTGAATAACAAGTCAATACCTTTAGGATTCAGATTTAGAGCAAATTATTTATTTTAGGATTTTTTAAAAGTTAATTCCTTTAGGATTTTGATCATAAAGTTTATTTCTTTAGAATTTACAGTGAAAGGCTTAGAAAGCATGGAAAGTATTGTGTATTAGTCACCTCCTCAATTTGATTTTGGTTTGGATCATTGGTGTAAAAAATATTATACGACGCTGTTTACTAGCAATTCTTGGTACCTATATAGATTCTGAATAATAACACACATAGCTTGTTAAAACGACATACGGCAGTGGCGTGATCTACAATGCTTGCGTCAGCAAATTTATGAATATCGAAAAGGCACGCAAAAATGCATTAAGTCAGGAAGTCTATAAAAGTCTATTATGTAGTGCTAAGTACATTATAGTATGATACACTATGATAAGTATAAAATCCCAGCGGTGTAGTAAGCTGCACAACGAATTATAGAGCAGAATAGAATAGTATATTTTTTCTTAGAATATGTTTCCAGCTAACGTTTTTAAAATTAAGGGTCTCAGAGAGAATTGTTACGGATGTGTTGGAAAATAGTTCATTATGATCCGTTATGGTGTCTGTTTGTGTTAATTCATTAGGTATCAAATAAACACTGCAGCTATTTCCAGATACTTATGCTAGGGACAAAAATCGTAGCGAATAAGATATTATTACCACTAACGTATATCTTTTTTGATCTTCGTATTTGATAGTTTGTACTCAGCAATAGAAATTGTGTGCGTCCATCGTTAGTAAGTTAAGTAAGTTATTATAACAAAAAAAATAGACAAGTAGGCATCTAGGACTATGGTGAAGTTTGAAACGCAAGCTAATTTTGTATATGACTGTCTGTGCGTTGTCTACATTGAATATATTAAAATAATAAACATTATTAAGTGTGCTGTCGAAGCAATATAGTTGGAAGTAATCAAAATCTGTTTATGTCATTGAAAATGTTTTGAAATGAAACCTACATGATAAGTTACACAACTGTGATATAATCCAATGCACGATTGCTAAGTGGTGTCAAAAATGTGCATATAATTGATATGATTGGTAGCATATTTTGTTAATAATATAAGTAATGAATCAGGTTACAGATGAATAAATAAAAGTTAAAATTTATCTGTCCCTGGTCCATTGACTCTGAAAATTGGATCAGGGTAAACCATAATGACTTCATTAATGTTATCGCTATTGATTAGCATAGGTTTGTGCTGAAATTGCACAACTTCACAAATAAGTCCTGAAATGATGCAGTCCAGAATAATTACGAATCCATATGAATTGTGCCTATCTTATGGTCGAAACAACAAATCTGTGAATTTAAGGATGGCGTCACTGTCCCTTTAATATTGTCAAATCGTGCTAAATGTCTTTGATTTGCGTTGACAACTGTAGTTTAGATTTTTACCATTTGATGGAATCCTAGGTTCATAGCTGTGCACATTTATTATTATCATAGCTTAAGTTTATAGTAACCGACTTGTGTACAGATTTAAAAACATGGAATATATATAACCTTCTACATTTATGTTACCGGTTTCGTGCATGAGTCTGACTAAGTGTAGTGTTATTTTGAATATTTCCGTTGGTGAACGTTTATTCTGATGAGTGATGCGCTACAACCTGTCGCAAAGAGATAACTATTAAAATTATAGGCTTGTTGACTACTACAGGGAGACTTTAAATGCTTTATTTCCGTTCTTTCATGGTTGTTTTGTTGTTAATATCTGTTACAAGTTTCGTAACTATAATAAATTTAACATTGTATGTTATAAAAATAACAAACAATGTTTAATTAGTCCAAAGTAGACTCTTCGCACTTACGACTACTAGTCTAGTGGCTACAATAGACTAGGCGTAGTAATAGCAAGGATACTAATTAATGCTCCTAGTCGAATATTAGCTATTTAAGTGTTTGTGTGTGTGTGTGTGTGTGTAGCTTAATCCGTTACATATATAATAAATAATTTATTTTGTAAATAAAAATGACTATTATATCTACGTAGGTACAGTTATGGAGATCAAATGGAGATATAATGACTTCCTTGAAAACAGGTAAAGCTGTGATCGCATGTTTACTAATCAATGAATCAATCATCAATACACATTAGATAAATAATTAGAACATCTTAAAACCTTATAGTAAGTATAATTTAGACAAAACCGTAGTCTTAAATAAAAACGGCAGAAGTACTACCATAATAAATATTGAGGCCATAGAATCGTTACCCGCTGTAGTTAACACAAAATAACACTCTTCATGAGAGATTTAATTACCGTATATCATAAGACATCACAAAATCCGGTGGATAGCTTTGGAGCACTGGGTTCATCAAGGGCTACTTTCCATGTAGGTAGACGGAACAGTCACTCACACACGGCCGCGGCTTCCAGCTCACAGCGAGCGTTGCACGCGATCAAAAAGAAAAAATAACACGGTTCCTTCACAGAGTCAATGTCGAACTTACAATACAAGTTCTTCACTAAGATCTCACACTACACAATAAACCAGTCAATATTGGAAAGGATCACTCGAAAGTTAAGCTGCTAGCTATTTTCGACGAAGAAGTTTGTTGACAGATAGCGTGTGCAGACAGACGAGACGTTCTCGCCGCGCTCGCGCATACTCCGGTGTGAAGTCGGCCGCGGGCCTGCGGGCAACACCACGCTCGGCCCGCTTCGGCTGGCCTCGGCGGCACTCGGTTGGAATGCGCGGCACGCGGGCCCAGAGGCTACAGCTTCGGCTGGTCCGTTGGGATCTACGCAACGCCCGCTTCGCTTCGCATACACAAAATATAATTAAATTGCAACAACCGATCGCCATCTCAACGCTATAATGTTCACTTGCCTAAGATCAGGTTCTGTCCAAAGTCGGTATTAAGTCAACGGGAAAGTACAGTTAGGTGCAGGCGCGGGAATGCGTGAGCGAGGTCACGGAACTAGTTGTAAATGACAAGCCTTCTGACGAGCAATACAAGAATTGCTTGGATTATAAACCCAGTTGGCAAAAAATAAATCAATAAGGTATATCTACATTCCCGAACTAACGTTATCTTTGTCAAGGAACGTTACTAGAAGTTGCTAACTAACCATAAAACCTTAACGAACGAAAGCTTAATGTGAACCTATTGTAATGGAGGCTCGAGCCTGCCGAGCTATTGCTGATACTGGCAACTAACAATGGCATCACAACTGATTTTGATGGCATTTTATCACACAATAATCCAATTCTTTTTTTTTTAAATCGAATTTAGTCGTTGGGCTACCTGCTGAATGCGGATTCGCAAGTTTTGCGGGTCATTGACGCATACGCCGCCTACGCTACGAGCACTGGTCAAAAAAAAGATCTCAACTAAGGATCAAAAACTTAAATGTTAGCAAATTATGACTAAAAATCGGTAAAAATATACAAGGGTGGGACGTAGGTCAACAAACAACAAAGATTATTAAGACCTCAGTTTTATACAAACAGAGCCCGAAAATGTTTGCGGACACGTGTGTCGGCCGTTTCTCACTCTGTGTAGTCAAAATGTTTGATTTACTTTGAAGATCCCGCTGTATGCACAAAAACATGTGGTTGTTTGAAGGCAAGTTTTTGTCTATGGTATCTTATTCTCCAGTACTTCATAAGTTATAGAGCACGTGCGTAATCGACAAATTTCTTACACTTTGCAAAAACTTCTTTGGCATTCTAATTGTTAGGCAAACATATTGGCAGGCATCAGATAAATTGCGTCATATTAAGTACCTACTTTCGAACCATTGGTAGAATAGCGGGCATTTACCTTGGCAATAGAATTTAATGTGGACAATAGGGCGGATGTTGAACGTACCATATCCAAAATATGTGAACTTCCGCCGCTTAGTTTACTTCAACAATGTAATTCGTAGTAACTCACAATTATTTTGTTAAATATTACCTTTAAAGTATTGCAATTCCTGACTATCACTATGTTTCCTAATGTGTTTGATGAATCAGCCATGCTATAGCTATATAGCAGGCACATATTAAAGAGCCACTCTTAAGACATGAGACTACGTGACTCATAGGCTCACAACCTGTTTGAAAACCTTTAAGCTTAGAGAAACATGATTGATAAACAAAAATTGTTGCTAATATTTTTCTGTACACTGATTACTAGAACATAGGTACGTGACTCGACACAACCTACATAAACATGAAATAAACAACCTGAATATGGATGTAAGTAAGTACACAAAACAAGGGCGGACAAAAACAAAACAAGCTAAAAATACCTTTTTTATTTTATATATTTATTGCTCATATTTCAGAGAACCTTACTTATTTATTTAATTAGCTAAAATAACTTATATAACATTAAGAAACAGCTTTGTACTATTCAGATAATATGAATGCTGACTCAGATATGACTCATGAAATCTCAAAGAAAGACTCAGTGGAATTGATACCGGAGCGCAAACTCAGGCGCAAGAAATTTTCGAAGAATCTTATTGTGAGACCCGCACAATTTATTACCTTATCTAGTACATTGATACTACTGGGCATAGCCAAGGTAAATGGAGATAAAATGTTGTTCATTGTTTTGGAATTCCTGGCAGAGAATGTTCCGCTGACTACTCACAAACTTGCGAAGGATTTACGTAAAACTATTGATGAATGTTGCATTTGTTAAATCTTTAAGTAGATGTCTGTTTGACTGTTGAAAAATCGCGTGTGGCACCACAAAAAGCAGTTGGGATCGTTGTAGACTAAGCGGGCGCCGTCAGTGAAATCGCGCGTGTAGAAAGCAGAACTGGGAGGGGCAACCGCCGGTCCACACGCACCACCGCTAATGCAGTAGCAATTGATACTCTCTTTAATGACTTACTTGTAACAAAGGATACATTAACAAGGTACAAAAACTTACTCCCATGCTTGCAAAGTATCCAAGTACATATGTGATCGTTTCTACATTTGCTATGCTTTAATATTTAATTCTGATCACAAAAACTTAAAACAAAATTCTGATAATGTGACAAGCAGTCTTTCAGTGTTAGCTAGCACGTTATTATACCATAAACCGTGTTTTCTTTTTCAGGTAGTGCGTATACTGTGTAGAGTACTAAATTATGCGCAAATAACTAGACTATTTTTCACTTTGACCTCAGTATTGTAAAAAATAGATTCATTTAGAAATTTATTGAAAAAGAAATGTTCACTGATACTGACTATTTTATTTATTACTGAAAAAATATGTGATATTTTTTTTGTAGAAATAAATAATATTTCAGTGTTTAGTGTAAACATTATATTGAACGGTTTCTTTCCTTCTTTCAATAAATTACAACAAGTTTACTGCTTTAGTAAAATGTCTATTAGTTGGCTAGGTACACTTTTTACGGTACGCAGCATTTTGGTAGCATCATGAACACGGACGACAGAATATGATTTATGAACAAGGCACCTCTTTACAACAAAAATAGTAAATAAATAAATGTAATGCAATAAATAAATTATCAGATAGTACAGCTGTTGAAGCACTTGAAGCCGTGAATTACTGTATTGATTTTATTGCTGTAATTTATGAACTTATATAATAGTGACTTACAACGTTCAATCTTGGGAGTAAGTAGGTACTAGGTTAATGTTTTACTTACTTTGTAACTATACCAATTAAATTAGATGTTGCATAAGCGATGATAGGATTTTCCCTGTTTATCGAATGCGAAGTCAATGCAAAATGTACTCTTTATAAAAAAATATTTATGCATCAGTTCCAACAACAAATTTAAGTATCTTGTCCAAAGTAGGACAGATTTGGTACACATTTTCATGACGTGACATGACATACGACCACTCGTCGGTTAGGCGTAAGGCAGCAGTTGTAAACATTAACGTCACCAACTAAAAGTTCATCAATCAACAAATTGTGGTACTCTTGTACCGTTAGACCTATCGCGATCACCAGGGTTAGAACTGGCTCCATTAACGAATTAACCATTCGGCCGCTGACAACATCAATTATGTAATAAACCTTCGAGTGGGTTGGTTTACGTTAATTATCTTTTTACCGTTAATGTTTACTTCTTTCTCGGTTTAAAGCTATTTCACATGTCGCCAGTTTTTGATTATGTTCGCTTCAAGACAGTGTGTTACCGGTAATTGTGCGTACTTTATTTATATTCGTGTTGTTATGCTATATAGTTTTGCCAAATATGTGCCTCATAGTTAGTCTAATCACGCACGAACGTCATTACGCAATGTTATGTTAAGAAAACTTTGTCGAAGTAAATTAAGCACGTACTAGTGCCTACATATTTATAGGTACTTATTATTTATAATTTAAACTAACGATAAATATTACAATCTGTCCTATTTAGGCAAATATGGCTTTTAGCTATGTCAAATGAACATAAACTATAATAAAGACAGTATTTTTCTACATTAAGTTAACTCATGAATTTTAATTAACATTTTGACACCTTTACCAAATTAATGTTTATAGTATGAGCCTATTATATATGCTAAATAACATTCAACTGCAATAAATAAATTTAGTTTATGATATGACGTTCCATCTGCTGCACGCAATGCTACTCGTAGTTTCTCTATTTCTCATAATACTTATGTTTATATATTTGTATAATCATAAAGAAAACTAATGATAAGAATGAAAATGACCAATGCTTTATACCTGACAGAGAGAAGTCGCAAACTATAAGAAGAGCCTTACATGGCAATGATGTACAAACAAATATAAAACCTATTGCTACGTAGATACTAGTTTAATCATACAATCTTCCTCATTACCGTAGATGTAAAGAGTGTTTGTGTGGTGACATCACCTGTAGTCACACATTACTGCAATACGACACTATAAAACATTGTTAACACTAACCGTTAGAGGCCTACATAGAGTTATGGCACTTTATGAATATGTTTTACACCACAATCTAATAGTCTTAATCGCATTTTTCACATATTTATATTTAAAAAAAAATTACATACATTGTTCCCAAAAGTTATTTGCCACTCTAGTATGTATTTATGTATGATTTAAGATTGACATGGTCATTTACATTAATAGTGTAAAACTCGCCGGGATATTTGCAATGTTTTACACTAGTTTTACACTTATGTAATTATGACTCTTCGTAATTTAGTTTTTTTTTAAATCTTAAGCTTGGGGAAGCAAATGCTCAAGGAATAAATTATATCTACCTAATGATCTTTCTAAGGTAATAACAATATGAAAGGTAGGATCTACATATCGCGGTTAATATTCAAGGTGCAACAAATCTTTTATACAAATATTCCAGGCACTATAAAACATAATGTTCCTATTCAGTGTCTTGTAAAGGATTCCACGTCTGGCAGGTTTATGGTTTTCACATGTCACAATAAAAATTCAAATTGAATTCCGCAAGATGGTCTTCATATATTATGTATATGCGCACTCGTCTACCTGAGTCTTTCTTGATATTCAAATAAGGGTTAAAATCTACAATCACAGTTTAGTTATCGAAGGTGCTTTTCGATAAACTGGGAAATGGATTGTAAAATAGATAGTAGGTATTGGCGCCATTTATAGTCCAGACATTTTATTGCGCTGGATAGAGCTTTTTGCAAACCCTTTCAATGCCTGATAATTGTTTATAATAAAAGAAATAAAAAGGCATTATTTTTATAGTCACAAGGCTGTTGAATGAATTTTCATTATTTTATATATCCGTGAAATGTGTGTTGTGGTACTTAAAGTTATTTTTTGACCCATTGACCTGAAATACACATACACAATGTTGGGTGCTTGTCGTGCTGTACCAGCGGAGGCAATATTGGTTTTCATTATCACACACAAAATATCATTTATATATCTGAAATCAGTTTTGAATGGTTGATATTCATAGTATTGTTTCACAAGTCTTCAAGATGAGATTTCAATGTGAACAACTATCTACACATCGTCTAACATTTCAATAATGATCTATGCAAATCTCTATTGATTTTGGTGTACTTATTACGGCAATATGTCTACTAGAAGTCTGCTGGTATAATTGTAAGTAAATAAAATGATATTAGATTAACATTTTTGACGCTAGGCACGTCGTATTGTAAATCCATAAATGTTGAGGTGATCGTAAACGTATTTGTGTTCAGAGTATTTCAATAAATTTAGAACATAATGGTAGAATAATACCTTATTTAGTGACTCTAAGCATGCTACGAATTACTAGTGTAGACAAAAACACTAATAAACCTACTATAAACTTTCGTTTTATGGTAGTAACTGACTCTGGGTAGGAAAATATGACGAATATTTTAGAAATATGCTTGCTTGTTTGTGTGATTTCAACAAAATATTGAAATAAGAAGAAATATGCAAACCTAACCAAATATAATTACAAATTTACAATACCAACTTTTCCTAAAATATAATCATGTATTAAAAATCAGTTCACTACTAATCATTGAGATTCTTCGTTCATCGCTAGAAACTACAAAAATTGCTTATTCAATATTCAGCTTTGTCCGCTTGTAATACGATACAAAATAAGGCTTACACACAGTTTATTTCTATCCCTCAGTATGCTCGGAACGTCCGCTCCGGACGTAGCACAAGATTTCATAGTTATGTATCATTTTCCTTGTCCTTTTTAACACAAATTATAATATGTGAGACTCGCACTAAAAGTAAGTGAATTGTAATAAAAAATTCTAAAAGGGGAAAGTCAAAATTATCATCTTCTCATCACTCTCTCTCAACAGTGTCAGTCCACTGTATTTCCAAAGCCTTGGGTTGCTCTGTCAATTAAACTGAAATATCAAAGTTGGCCTTTGGAAACTACCAAGAGCTCCACTCTATTATTTCAACTGTCGTTATAGTGTCACAATCACAACGTAAATTTTTTGATTTTTATTTGTTAAGCAACAAATATGTTGTTATTGAAGGACAATTTTGACACATTTTCTCTTAAGAGGTAGGATACTGCGGTATTTCCGTAAGTACATCCACTCTACAAAATATAAATTCATGTTGTGTTTCCAGCTGTGAGCAAGGAAGCCAGAGCTTACCGGAGAGTCTGTCCTGTCAGTGGGAAGACTAATATGTAAATAAAAAAATGGTATAAGAAACACAATCAAAACAGCTGAGCTTTTTTTTATACCACTAAGGTGGCAGATAAGGACACGGCCCACCTGATGTTTAGTGGTTACCGTAGCCTATGGACATGTTTGACACTCGCGTTGCCGACCCTGAAGAAACCTTCTAATGAGCCTCGTGAAGAACCCCATGTAGGCTCTTGGAAAAACCGCTTCTGAACAAGAGTGAGTTTGCTCAGGTTGCTTTTTCCCAATAATAGAGGTGCCTACGAAATAAGCGTGTTGTGGGTTCAATTTAACTTTTGCCATTGTCTGAAACACAGTTTTTTTATATCACTTGGTTGACAGACAAGCACAAAGCCCACCTGATGAAAAATGGGGTTACCGTGGCCTATGGACGTGTGCAATACTAAGGGAGTCGCACTCGCGCTGCCAACCCTGTAATCACAGAGTTTCCATGCCGTCAGTTTAAAAGATAAAGGAGGACAACTTTTTAATACTAGCACAGGTACCGACGACGTTCACTCTGTCTTCAAAAAAAATGTACATGATAAATACAGTTGGTCTGTCTCAACTCTCAACCAAACATAAAAATGTTTGGTTGAGACAGACCAACTGTATTATTGATAATATAAAATATTATTAGCATTAAAAAAAATTACATGTTACGGAAAAAGCGTAGAAAAAATATTATTTTATCACAGAGCATAATTAATCAGGCATTTCTACATATAAATGAAGAATCTAATGAAACAAAAGAAGGAATCTCTGCGAGTAACACGCATTCCCCAACTTCTGGGTATGCCACTGCATTGTACGTTATAGTTGCTTAGACGCCGATTGATCATTCATCGTGTCTTCAATGAGATGATTCTTCTAAGTTTCAATCACATAAACAATAACCGAGAACATTATTTTGCAAGCCATCACTTTGGTAGATTTTTCTCACATTCTAGTAAACCATGGTTCATTGAAACATGCAATATTTAGTTTTGATTCTTAATAGATAGTAAAGTAATGTACTGGTCAATGAAAGTTATTATGAATCCAGTCGTATGTGTCTTGACCTAATACTTTCGTACTAAATTATATAACCGATGCTGTCCGCCAACTCACATGATGGCAAACTGCTTGTGGTCAGCGGAGGCGTGATCCATAAGTGCTGACTCAAGACACAGTGATACGCCGTTATGTGACTGATTTTAATTATGCAATCATGGGAATGTATTCTTTAGTATAGGTTGAGAATTTACTAGCACATCATAGGAATTCTATAGGAATCATTCGGTTTAACATATAGGTCGATGTCATCTATTTGATACATTAGAGCAGAAGATATAAAGGTTATTTATAGAAATAATCAATTATGTATCGGCGACATGACCCTGTATCCTATGATACAGTCTTTAACTAGTACAGGATGCAGGAAATCTTTTCCACTGCAAAACATCTCGCTACAAATTGTACCTGTAAACTTAAGTTAAACAGTGGAAAAAATAATTGTAACACATTTAATAAGACTAATAAATAAATAAATAAATAATTGACGAATTTATGCACGGACGTTCTCGATAAGTCAGATGTATATTTCATTGGTATAAAATATGTATGATATGATTTATCGGTCAATAGAATTTTATTATAACATTGATGTCAGGGATATAGTTTAAAAATATCTGATATACGAGTATCTATTACATTATTGTAAAGTTATTTACATCTAACTGATATCAGTTTATAACGTAGTTTGTGTATTGAAACTATAGTTGGTTAATCTAAGTCATATAAATTCTACTATGAGGATAAGACCTTTAAGAAGTTTGAAAGTGGCACCAGTAAATGAAAAACTGAGAAGTGAGCGACTGTCGTGGTTTGAACTTACTATGAGATGAGATTTGAATAATGTTGGTAATTAAACTATCATGGTCACTCACATTATTATTAAAGTCAGTTCCTCCGTAATCATGGTGTGCCGAAATATTGGAAACTCAGAACAATACAACATGGTAAATAACCCAATAGCTTTATATATACAATACTAATTAAAGTAATGTTGTACATTCAAAGTATGAACGTTTGTCTTAAGAAGTAGAGGTAAATCCAAGAAAAGTTGGTTGGATTGCATGAAAGAGGATATGGCAAAGAAGGTTGTGACTGAGGAAATTACATCTGACAGGAAGGTATGGATGAGAATGATATGTTGCGCCAGCCTGTAATAATTAGGACAAGGGCAGGTAGATGATGATGATTAGGGTAAGACCTCAATATAACAAGTATGCAGAACTCTATCAATACATAACTTTGGAGACCAAGGTAACCTCATCTGCTAAATGATGCCTTGATCACCTGTAAAATATCATCCAGAATATAACAATCTATATCTGGACTATCATTGATCCATTTTATCATTTCTGGACTATCATTGATCCATTTTATCATTTCTGGACTATCATTGATCCATTTTGTCATTTATTGCCTCCAGCCATCTTCACAAATTTTGACATTCATATTTAGTCGGACAAATTATACAACAGAATCCTAGAGACATCATGAATAACAATAGAAATAGTACATAAGAACTAAACTGTCATTTAAGTGAACATAAAAGTATAAGCAATGTACATTTGAGATAGTATCCTTATGTCCTCGATACGACGAGTTTGCAAGTCTTAAGGTAATCAGCGCAATCTTAGATGGTAGGTACACGGCTAAGTGTAGAACAGGAATGTTAGGCTATGGGCTTGGTAGCAGGAGAGGGCGTGGATGGAAAACGTAGACGGAAGCAATTTCTATAATGAACTTAACGGCGGGAGATAATGCTGTATTTAATATATTATTATTAAAATAGTAACTACTACTTGGTTATAATTGCTATGGCAGCAGATCTCTAATGCTTCCTTTCTTTGTCTCACCAAACATACATGGATATACTCACGCCTGTAAATCCCCAGGTAAACAGAGGTGTATTAACACCCACATTACGCCAACTATGATTTTCGGTCGCATGGAATAGGGGGTGAGCCTATTTCCGTCAGTTTATTGTCAGATGGAGAACAACCCTATCCCTGAGTCGCCTTCTACTACACCGGTAACCACACGTCAGACGATAATGATCTGAAATACTTTACCTACATACTTATTTCTTTCTTCCTATTGACATATACACACATACATATAATCACACCTTTATCCTTAGAGGGTTAGGCAGAGGTGAATTAGCACCCACATTTCACCAATAATTGTTTTCGGTCCCACGTAATAGGGGGTGAGCCTTTTGCCGCATTCCGGGCACCATTGTTGACTCGAGCCATGCATCTGAGGCTGAGTCTGGGCTGTATAATATCTGTCTGATGTTAAACAGCCCTATCCCTTAATCGCCTTGTACGACACCGCATCGGAAGAGATGGAGTGGCCCTAATATTCTACTCTGCCGGTAACCACGCGACAAATCTTCCTATTGAATGCCTTGTTATTGATACAGTTTATCTTAGACTTCGTTTGGATGCACCCTTATTGGTTATAATACAATTTCTTTTTATTGCCAGATTTTATCTCAAAACTCTATTACGATTTAGGACATACGCTTTACATTTTGATACGTCCACGTACCTATTTATAAAAGTTTCAGAATGCGTTAGTAATCGTTGTTGGCGCCACTGCTTTACAATGTGCCTTTACCCTATAGCGGTATCAAAAGTCTATCTAGATTTGAAAGCTCACACCGAATCGTTTAGCATTCCGCGCACGGCATGCGACGCTCGGTGTTCACACTTCAGATACCGACTCGACGATTGTGGACGCAAAGCCAACATTATAAGACTACTTACACGTTTAAGATTGGTGTATTAAAACTTTATGGGTATAATATGAAGTAGTAAAAATATTTAAGTTCTTTTTTTTCAAAGAGTACTCCGGGTGCACCCACGTTTTGCTTTATATTTTTTATACAGCTTAGGTGGCAGTTTGTAGTGGTTACCGTAGCCTATGGACGTGTGTGACACTCGCGTTGCCGACCCTGAAGAAATCTTCTAATGCACCTCGTGAAGAACCCAATTGTAGACACTTGGAAAAACCGCTTCTGAACAAGAGTCAGTTTGCTCAGGTTGCTATTTCTCAATGATAGAGATGCCTACGAAATAAGCGTATTGTGGGCACAGTTTTTTTTTATGCCACTTGGTTGACAGACAAGCACTTGGTTACCGTGACCTATGAACGTGTGTAACACCAGTGGAGTCACAACGGTGCTGCCGACCCTGTAAGAACAGAGATTTTATGTGGCCTCAGTGCAGAACACAAAATCAGGACAAGCCTTTGGTCTTCCCACTGACAACACAAAAACTCTCCAGTGAGCTCTGGCTACCCTACTCACCACCGGGAACACAACACGAGGTTATTATAGAAGTGGTATTCTGTAGGGTGGAGATACTTCCCCAGTCGTAATGGACTATATTCTTCGTTTCGCTTTCATAAACTACTAGGTCCAAAGAAATTATCCATCATTTGCCATTTCCAGGATTTATAACAAATAAAAGTTCATTGGCTGCTACTTATTATGTACCGAATATTGTATTAAATACATCATCACCGTTTTCGTTCATGAGTTCTTGTCACATTGCTTATAATAATAAATCTTTCTTCTACTGAAGTTCTTGGTTCGCCGGACGATATGGCCTCTAATTTTTATTGCTTTAATTTGACTATAGCATGTAGTAGTAGGTAGGCCTATGTCCAGCAGTGGACTCCGGTGGGTTAATTGATTGATTGATTGATGTAGTAGTTACTCCTAACAATAACTTTGGGTTTCCTCCAGACTTGTACGTTACAATTAATATTTTGTGTCATAAACGCGTCACATATCAATCAATAATCGCTGAATCACTACGAGAAACAGATGTATGTCGTTTAATTTATCTATTTACTTTTCATTAAATTAAATACTATCATTTATGTATCATAAATATATTTATATAATTGTTATATAACTTGTCATAAGCTCATGTAAGCGTGACGTTAATTATTTTAATTCAGCTAACATAACGATGTTCGCATAATATGCGTGTTCATAAATTTTATGCTCATTGCTTTTGGTTAAAATTTAAATTAATGTCAAGAATCACTTCATACATAATAATATACACTTTACTACTCAGAAGATAGTAAGAAAAGAAAGGAATGAGGTCGGACAGGAAAGTATGACATGTAACGCCGACCCCAAATAATTGAGAAAAGGGCAAACTGATGATGATGATACAGTGGTAAATATATACAAGACACATCTGCTACAGGATATGAAACCTAGCAATCTCTAAGTTAACCCTCGTTGCTACTAATGAAGGAGAATGCGGGGAGAGAGAGGAATTTTATAATAAAGGAAGGAAGGGAAGGCCTCGGTATCTTTATAAATAACAAGAATGTGATAATTTTGATGATTCCTTTTACCTAAACTTTATTTATACGTTTCATTATGAAACATTAAGGTTCTTCTAAAATGGTTTTGTTCCTCTTTTTAACCCCCGAAGCAAAATCAATGGGTCAACACACGAGTTTCTCTCTTTCTACAATCCATGAAAAAGCATCTGTCTAGACCATAAAGTTAAAGGCCATCATTGTTTGGCATCTATAATCGTGAATTTCATTTCATTACACATAGGTACATTTCCATTAGGCAAGGTGAAGGTACATTGACGCGCTCTACATAAAAGAAAAATAATGCTTGTTGTAGGACGCAACGTCACTACTTGAACTAAATAGATAATCTATTACTACGAGTATATTCAAATTAGATAGAAAAATTTACACACATACATACACACAATCACGCCTTTATTCCCCGTGGATTAGACAGAGGTGAATTAACACCCACATTTCACGAATTATGTATTCTGTCCCACCAAATAGGAGGTGAGTCTATTGTCGTATTCCGGGCACTATTGTTGACTCGAGCCATGCATCTGAGACTAAGTCTGGGCTGTATATATCTGTCTGATGTTAAACAGTCTTATCCCTTAGTCGCCTTAACGATAACGCATGGGATGAGATGCGGTGGCCCGAATTGTAATCTATTCTGCGGGGAACCACGCGGCATTAAAAAAGTCGACACGAAATTGTATAGATGCGATAAATACATTTTGTTGTCCAATAAAACGAGAAGTATGTTTTCAGTATGTTCTTAGTACATTTTCAATATAATCACAGCAACAGATTTTTCATCCATCAAATAGTACCCATTAGATAAATGTTCAACTATTCATTCGTATACAGTTTTACTGTATATTAAACGCACAAGATAGATACTAGATAACATTATTCGCAGTAAGATGTTTACGAGGAAAATATTTCATGCTCCCAGTACAGCGGGGTATCAAATTCAATAGGATTAAGTTTGCTCGTTCGTAGACGGTCTAGTGTAGCAATTTGTAAACGCAAGTGTGGGCGTTCGCTAAGGTTAGGCTGCACTCGACGATCAACATTCAATTATTGTAACTGTCTGAAGTATTTTTAACTGTTTTATACTATTATAAATATTAATTATTTAAGCAACAAGTAGTAGTCCAATATTTTACAGAGATAGAATAGACTGGTCTAATATTATAAAGAGAAATGTTTTTATTTATGTAGACATATTTGTACACTGGTGAAACCTCGGGGCGACGCTAGTTTATCACATGTGAGAATATCTCTTGACCTTCATAATATTTTTAAATTAATATAAACTTAATTAATCCTTCTACTTCAGAGCGACTGTCACTTTCACATCCCCGCCTCTGTCTGCCAAAGTACCACCTACTGTCAATTACCGTTTTGGCGAGCTACTTTGTACGTTTGTACTTTGCAGTTGAGCACGAGAGCAAGTACTTCCATTTCGCCTATTGTTTTGTTAAACACATCGGCTTAGCCATTAAAGCTAACGGTAAGAACAGTGAGAATACAAGCCTAGAATGTCAAAAATCGGAAGAAGGAACATGTGGTATATTATATCGCACCTTTATTATTGTAAGACATAATATTTCTGTATATAAATTTAAATGTAATTTATGTCAAACTAATAATTAAAAAGTTAAGTTAATACAATTTAGTCAACAAATTAATCAAATAACCTGCCCCTGACCGTTCCCGGCGCAAAAGTGCCCTTACACTCGCCGCGATTCCACGATGGATTGCAATGGCCAGCCTTTGCACATATATACATATAATTATATAATCATGCCTTTATCCCTGGCGGGTTAGGCAGAGGTTAATTATCGCCCACATTTTAATAATCATTGTATTCGACCCCACGCAATAGGGGGTGAGCTTATTGCCGTATTCCGGGCACTATTGTTGACTCGAGCCATGCATCTGAAACTAAGTCTGGGCTGTATATATCTGTCTGATGTTAAACAACCCCATTCCTTAGTCGCCTTGAACGACAACGCATGGGAAGAGATCCTGAGAATTTAAATTAGAAAATATTAAATAGGATCACTGTAGATAATATCCAAGACCTCGATGTACCATATTCTTTGAAATAAATATATTCCTTCATTCATTCATACCCAATCTAAAGAGTAAAGCCGTTCGTCAATCAGGTAAAGCGGCTTGCAGGTAAGCCTTGATGTAGCCACACAGACCAATTTACACCACTATGCAATAATTGCAGGTCGTATATGAATGCGATTATCACTGAACCGTAAAACATCGCAAGAGTAAAACAGGACAATATGCAATCATTCTTTATTTTTTAACGTGTCTGCAGTATTATTGATGTGAGGCACCTAATGGCTCGTTTGAATGGACGTCAAAACGATTAGATGGCGTCGCAAGGTTCTATTTTCATGTCTCGTCGGTTGCCTCCACTGATAAAAAATAATGTGTAAACTACAAAACTGTCTGGCGTCGGCGCCTAGCCGTGCCGGCAGCGGCGGCGTATTTACCTGCATCTCAATATTAATCCAGGATATTAGCTATCTCCAATACGAATTTACATTGAAATCTGTTAAGTCGTTATAATATTATAATAATAAATACTATATTATATTTTTCAAGATAAAACAGAAATTATAACATACTACTATTTTTTTTTATAAAATATTTGAATTAAATTTGAAATAGATGTATTTAAACTGACGACAAATAAGAGTTTTGTCTTACTCCCACCACGTAGGAGTTCTAGTACATACCTATATATCGTAGATATAGAAGACAAAGTAGGTATCTCACACGTTCTTTTTACGATTTACAAGTACATTATTAAAACCTTATTAAACATATAAATATTAACATAAAACTTTCATCATATTTAAATGTGATGTAACCTCTATGTCGACAACCCTAGAGCGTTTTGTAACCATCATTGAATGTGCGAGTCGTGTCGATAGAATCTGAATCACGAATACATTTTACACATTACTCGTACCGGTGTCCACAAAAAGAGTTACTATATCGTAAGGACCATTTTATATAAAATGTTTCTTTGGGATCTACTTTTAAACGAACCAAACGAGTCTGTTTCGATATTAATACCTGCACTTTGTGAAGTACCGATAGCTCGTGTAATTTGAAACTGAAATTGCAGCGGCATCGAGTGATCGGGGAAAGAATGTGCGTTATAATCACGAGAGAGAGCTACACGTGCGCACTCTTCCGGCCCATTAGCATTGAATGGTTTGCGCGTGCGCGTGTCGCACGGATCATTGTCGCGCTCGCTCGCGATTAAACCTCTCGATCTAAATCAATCTACCTCCAGCCTCACATTGTTCTCATTTTCTTCGGCGATTAAATGTAATGATCACATTTGATACGTTCATTGCATTCCACCCTCACATGAAATGAACTCTCCGTAAGGTCAAGTGCAATGAAGAAACATTTATCCCGCTGACTTTCGTAATACATGTCACTCTACATTACGTGCAGTTGTTAATTCAATTGCTTGTAATTCTGTTCATAGTGTTTATACTTAGCGTACTTACCGGTAATTCGAGGTAGTCGCTAATAGTGTGCTTAGCTGCTCCTCTGCGAATGTCTGCAAGGGCTGCGAAGTGTTCGTCACGACGAATTTTTCGTCGTAACAAAGCTCTTGCGTAAGGATATGCAGATAGAAACTCCCCATAGGCGTCCAACAGTTCACCACTAAATAATTGTTTTAAAAGTATTGCACTTTCACTTGAAGTTCCATCTGCGGGTGGAGGAGGCAACTCCCGACATTTCAGAGATTCCGGAATGCTTTTTGTTGCAAAAGTACTTATCCCACTAGTCGACTCGCACGATGCAAACGCGTCCGTGGAATCGCTCGAACCACATTTCGAAAAC
Source organism: Eilema griseolum (assembly GCA_963662185.1). Classification (NCBI taxonomy): domain Eukaryota; kingdom Metazoa; phylum Arthropoda; class Insecta; order Lepidoptera; family Erebidae; genus Eilema; species Eilema griseolum. The sequence goes on along the minus strand of OY759247.1, from coordinate 13,244,759 downwards.
GGAAATGCGGATGAGGCTCCACTTTTTTCGCTGCTTGCGGAACTCTGACGGGCAGTGCTCGCCTTTTCATAGTAGTCCGGATATTGGGGCTCCGATTGGCTCTCGGTCGACGGTGAAGATTCCTCGGCTGCAGCACTACTATACTGAGTATTTTTAATACAATCATACAAATCTTCAATCGATTCATATGGAGTTATACTCCCACAAGATTCAGCTTCAACATGATCTTTATGTAAACTTTCATATAAATCCTCATTTTTTCTTTGAGATACTGGTGTTATAGCTGAATCCGAGCGACTACGTTTAACGGTCCGAACTTGGTCATAGCCAAAATCGTTTGGGTTTAGGAAATCCCACCGAACATTTGCCCACACGTTGTCAGTAATATCAGCCGAAATCCTGTGATCAACGCAGCACTGACCACCGCTTTTGATAGTTACAGTCGTAACATTATCGTTACTTTCTATAATTGAACTATCAGCCACTGATTCATCACAATCGATTGAAATATCGACAAGCACCTTGCGAAGACTAACCGATGAAACACTAGATCGATTATCATCATCAATTTTTCGATTATCAGTCACATTAGAGTCATTGAATTCAGAGTTTGTTATCACTGATGATGCATCTACGTCGTGTTGAGTAAGTACTCCTTCTTGAATTAGTTCACTTAGTAAACTGCTCTTTTGTTCTTCTTCTTTAACCGAATTATCTAACAGACCTGTGTTGTCATCGTCAGTTTTACAATCAGTTATAAGTAAGCCGGAATCTATGTATTTCCTCATACGTTCTGTGAGAGCTTCACTAGCTTCAGACACGGACTCCAAATAGTAAAACAGAAGGTGATATTCTTCTTTGGTGATGACAGCGGCACGCAGCAGTGGCTTGCCATATAACTCCACTGCCGAAAATAGAGTTGAAGCTGTAATAAAAGAGAGAGTATTAATAATGTAAATTGTATTACGTTTATGTGCACCAGTTTGATACGTTTAATTGACGGTTATTGACCGTGTTACTTGGAACATCTACATAATCTGTATGATACAAAAGGATTTCTGCGTGGGTGTCTGTGAGATCACGTTGCACATTGATACGATGATTCATCTTCATCACCTTGCATTTAAAGTTTATGTTTGTAATTAACTAAATTTTATCATCATTATGCGTAATATTATATGCTCAGTGCGTTAATAATTATATATGCTAGATTTACATATTTTGTTAGAATTTATTTAAAATTAATTATCGTATACCCTTAGCACTTAGTACATATTAATTTATGTTTAGCATATTGTAGTGTTGTTGGCTTAATAATTATTTTTTGTATATTGCTGCCGATCTTTGGTCAAATGTTCATTATCAATATAACGTTTTTCATTAGGCAATGTGTGCATTTACTGTAAGACACGTTGAAAATGGTTCAAACTTTAATTTAGTACATAATTGGTTTGTTGTAAACAACTATCATAAACCTATTATCTAGAGCGGATACTCATCGCGGTCACGGGATCACCGTTGCAGATTCTTAGTTTGAATAACTGCAATTCAAGATATTTAAATTAAATAATTATTAATAAAAGATGACCATTGCCTGACTTTAGGATGTCTTTTAAAACACCGTAGCCTATGATCGTTAATAAAACTTGTATCTCTTCTAGTACTCTTTCTCTCTTCTTATTTTGTAGACATTTCTTTAAATATTTATATAGATAGATCTGATAAAAGTATAGTACCTAAATATCGCCTCTCTAATCGCAAATGTGACTAGCGTGAACTCACTACGACAGTCACGGCGGCTGCATACGTAATGCATAAAACGCCTTCTAGGAAAGATTACCGGACAATATCTTATTGCCAAACCGCTTTCTACAAACATCGCTAGCCCTGCCAATGGAATACCGAATGAACGTAGGTACTTCATGAATGGATGTGGCGCAAAGGAACCTCTTTCTTTGAAGAAGGTTAACATTCGATAAATTTACTTGAAATATACCTATAATAAAACAAGTAAACACGTAATGAATACACAACGCACATTATAATATTGTAGGGAACTGTTAGATTTAAGGTTTACAATTTAACAGTTATGATTTCAACAGTGTGATTTTTCACCATAAATCGTAGCTGTTCGACCTTTTTATTCAAAGTTCAGTTCGGTAAGTCGTTAACTGACACTTAAGTAATAGAACCTTTTGGTTAGGTCAAATGTGATATTTCGTCTCTGTGGTAAGCTATTATAATAATTAACAGCAAATTCCCTTTTTTGTTTTATCGATTTCTGAAGCAACGGCACTGTTATAAAAGCCATGATTGACATGAAAAAAAATCAAACAAAATACTCAATAAACTCAATAAACGATCAATCGAAAAGAAAATTAACGGCTCATTAACTATTAATGTGCCGTTAATTTACTTCTCATATATAAAAAATGAATGCTGCAAAACTCAAAACTGATAACGGCTCGACCAATTCGGCAATATTTTCACGTTTCTTTAGTTCTAAGGAATGTTTTAATGTAAAAAAAAACCGGGCATCAGTTAGTTGTTATTGTAGTAATTTAGAGGACCATGTCAAAAATCATATTCATACGTGTGTAAGCGCTATGATATGGCATTTACTGACTGATCACAGTGTCAATGTCACATTAACTGTGATCATGGTGCTTGCAATAGTGTCTGAAAATCGGTTTGGGTCTAATCAGTACCTAAGTGTGCGTTATACTTTGAAAAGTAAATAACTCATAAATCAATTGGATGAACGGTCACCAAAAGTACTGAATCTTACTCACCATAAATCTTTTCCCAAGCGATGAAAGTTTCCAAATCTCTTCCATCCCATTGTGGCGGCTGATATTCTACCACGAGCACTTCTCCTTCTAAAACCATTGCTGACGCTCGAGCTTCTACAGGAGCTTTGGATCCACCCAAGAACAATAACGCCACTGGAGAAACGGGTATGGACGTGAGGTAATCCGGTGCGGGTAAAGAACCTCCCATAGGTACAGATAGTGGGGCAGATATTGGCGCCGATGGTAAACCAGCGACTGTTGCTCCAATTTCATTCAACGGTTCACACACAATCTCAGCTACTGTACTGTTTCCCCATACCATCACCTGTAAACAAAAAACAGATACCTTAAACTCATATTCTGTAGCTTTTTTTCCTGCTTTTGAATTTTTAAAACATGACTCACGATACTCGGGGATATTTAAATTCAAGATTGATAACACGCATTAAGAAACTTGTAAATATTCCAGTAATTGGATTTCTTAGAACGTCTCTGCGTGTTGATAAATAATTTCGTAGGTAGGTATATTGCATCGCTTTGTGTGTCAATCAAATTTTTCCATAACAGTACCTATCAAAGATCAATTGTTTTGTCTTGCGTGATGTCTTAAGTTAATTAGTCGGCTTCCATGATGTAGCCAAATTGTGCGTAGAAATAGTTACGAAACTAATCACTCAACAAGAAAAGTAGCAGAAAAGATCAAAAGGAACGTGGGATTTTCAATCACAGTGCCGTTTATCTAACGGCTGATAATAAAAACGTGCATTACTTCTATATTACTCTCATATCGATATCGAAATTGTCTGATAGTGATCTATATAGGGCTTCTAACTGTCTACGGTCGTGATATAAGGAAATTGATCTCCACAAGTTGGTCACGGACGTATAGCTCATTAGTTTCAAGATATTTTTTTTACACCTAGAAGTTCCATAAGTCTGGTCTTTTTATTTCGTTCTACCAAAATATAATAATTTAAGCGATAATGTGCCAAGATGCATGTTGAGTAGTTCTGATTGAATCTGATAAATTTCTCATCACTAGATAATGTATTACTAAATTATTCATAAAGAACCCAAAATACTGTACGTAATTTTTTTTGGAATATTTCGACTGTTACTTAAATTGTTCCTTTTTTTCTTTTTGCTGGAATTAGTCAAAATGAAAAGAACAATGTAAGTAAATAACAGTTGTTACTCACATGCAAATAACTATAATATACAACTATGCCCTTCAAATAAGCGTGAATAAATCCTATTATAATGTAGGTAGGCATAATATCATGTATATGCAGGAGCCCGAGAGGCCTTGACGGCCGGGTTCATGATATTTTTTACTGGGCCTTCGTGTGACGTCACGCTCGAGTTATGCGCACGCGCCCAGCACGGCGTACTACCCCCCTCTCTCCTCGATACCAAACCTCCAGGATAATGCGTCTGATACATCTTCAACGAGAAAAAAGTATTGAAACAAGATCCAACGGACAAGAGGCAAGCAGTCGATTTTACACGGCCAACGCGTTTTTTGGTCTTACAAAACCAGAAAGATGGATCGTCCTTCATTGTAATTTATTTCTGGATGGGTATAAAGGTTCTTGAAGTACGAAAATTAACTATAATATTTGTGCCAATTTCATTTATTACACATTTTACAATTGAACTATATTCGTCATCTACAATTTCAAGAGAAATTTGAAAGTAAAATACCATAGGTTTTTTTATACCACTTAGGTGGCAGATAAGCACACGGCCCACCTATGGACGTCTTCAACACCAGGGTGTTACACTCGCGCTGCCGACCATGAAGAAACCTTCTGATGCCCCTTTTTCAAGAACCCCATATTGTAGGTGCTTGGGAAAACCGTAGCACGGAAGTCATTCCGCAGCTTGAGTGTGCTTGGGATGAAGTTTCTTTCATACCGCCACAGTGGGCACCGTCTCAGGTCGCAATGTGTGAGGCTGAATTCTCTGCCTATGGCGAGAGGTGCGATGATAGAATGTAGTTGTGGGCATCATGTGAAATAATTGGACTCATGCAATGTAGAGATATTGTCGAAAAGATTATTACTTTTGTTAACTTATTTATCTGTTAGTTTTTGCAAAATGTATAAATACGTCTCAATAATAAAGTGATTGACACCTAAGCGCCTACTAGGTACACTCTATTATTATGCCAAACTCTTCATAACAAATCATGAAAAACTGTTGTAGGCTGGTATGAAACACTTACATTTATTTTTAGTTTAAATTTAAAAAACATGATAGCCATTGATATATATTGTTACTCATCAATGATAGCAATATACTAAGATAGAGAGCGTCATGCCATTTTCCATCACCGATGAGATATAAGCATAACTAAGCAGTCTCTTCTCATAGGATAGCAAAATAACTATTACTTAATTATGTCTCTAACAACTAAAACAATTTAAGAATTTTACTATAATCATCATAATTTTAACCTTTTTGTTCTTAGGACATAATATTGACTAATGAGTTTGCTTTCAAAACTTGTCCCTCAATCGCTCAATTTATAATGTACTCTAAAATATATCTCGAACTGTTAGCGCCATCTATGTAATATGTTCGGTACTTTTGACTACTCAAGGTATTAGCGCCATCTATTGGTGTTCTGTACTAATACCTAGAGCAAAACTTTATGTTTAGTACACCATATGAAAGATAGATGGCGCGGTGTTAAGAAAATGAAGTAAGTGGTATTTCAGGTCACTCGATGCAGTTTAATAATTAGTAACTTGTTTGCCTTCTTTACTTCGAAAATTTAATTATAGAGTGGGAAAATCCTATAAAAAGTGCACATATTCATAATTTCCAACTGTCCACATTGCTTTTTTTTGCCATTTGCATTTTGTCTGAAATGCATATTACAAGTGCAAGTACCTGAGAAATAGCCTTGAGTTTCCGTAAGCCATCTCTGTCTCTCCTCATCCAAAACACGTAGGTAAGTAGCATCACCAGTAATTTCCTTTTATTAGGTCGTTTACGTAGGTAATCTAAGTCAGAACTTAATTTAGTTGTACACATTTCACGTGTGCAATCCTGCCTCAAATTTCTGATCTTTTTGATCCGTTTCCTTTATTTTTGTCATTAATAAAAAAAGTTCTGTTACATGTATGGGGTACCATTGATAAAATCACTGAGGTTTATAGCTATAAAGCCAGATTTTTCTTATCTTACTCGTTAGGTGTATCATGATCTTGTCTAAATATTAGTGGCACTACCTACCTATATATATATATTATTTATTCACGGTTACAAAGATAATATTACATTGCAAATATTATGTAGCATGGTATACGGGCAGTGTGATTGGCAGACTATCTATGTGATTAAGTGATTATACATTGGACGATCATTACTACCGCCAAGAAACCTTGGAACAATACTGTAATGAAAGGCTGTGGTAAATTACAATAAAAAATAAGGAGACTGAAGTAGTATAGACTACTTCAGATATAACATGAGACAAGATGAGAGTTGTTTGAAAATTTCAAGACATGAATGTACCTATACTGCTCCTATATAAGGCTATAGGAGCAGAAGTAGGGTGAAGAAAACACACATTGGAAGATGATTTAGCAAAGAAAGAAGTTTCTGAAAAGAGGATATCTGACAGGAAAGTAGTTTAAGAAGATCGACGTATTGCATCAACCCTATATTCATAATGCTAAGGGTATAAAGATGATGATGATGATGGAGGGGACACTTAGATTTCATAAATCTGAAATTAGTTTTATATTCATAACATGGGATTTTTGCTCATTTGGGGACATTTGATTTGCGACATTGTGAAAATAAGTGTGAGTCCAGCTAACATCGGTTTTATAGGCCTTTGTCACTGGCGTACATCGGGTTAATAGTTTGACAACTATAAATGAAACTGATAAGCTTGTTAAGTAATAAAATCTAATATATAAAATTCTTGTGTTGCAGTTTGTAGTTAACTCCTCCGAAACGACTTGACTGATTCTCATGAAATTTTGTGTTCATATTGCCCCCTAAATGTTAACGGTAGCTCACCCCCAATTTCGTTTTTAATTTTTAGATAATTATTTGTTTATGATACAGCATTAGAAAATAAATACAACCCTGAATTTGCAACCCTCAACCCCCATTTTTCCATCGCGATTTTTATTTTTTATTTTTAATAATTTCCTTCAATTATGTTTTATTTTTTTAAATTGATTTTTTTTTTGTGTTGAATAGTCCGTTTATCGACGAAGGTTATAGGCTATATCTTATCATCACGCTATTACTTAAGAGAGCGGAGCAATGACCATAAATGTCAATAAATCCGGTCAGATTCTCATACATTATTTGAAAACTAAAGAAATACAGGCTCAAATAGGTGTTATGAGGTTTTAAAATATGCCACGGGCGAAGCCGGGGCGGGTTAGCTTGTACTTCATAAAAATTTAAACAACACGGTCTTTCAGTCATCTTCCCGATGCGATGTGCCAAACCAAAAGCTGGCCGCTATACTTTAATATTATTTACAGATGGCCGTAAGTAGAGTAGAGTAAGTCGACAGCTACGACATTAAATATCTCGCATGAATTACATAATAAACTTTACTACTTGGGACTAAATTTCATTGGTTCAATTGTCAGGGTATTTAGAGCACAGATTTGCGTAGGTATTGTGTTACATTCTCTTTGTATCTCCTCATTCACTTCGTATCACTTCATTTACTTCAATTCACATCATAATAGGAATAGATAAGTATGTATGATTGAGATTGACATGGTGATTCACATTACTAGTGTAAAACTCAATAAACGAATTAATAAATAGTTGATAAACATTGGTACTTAACAATCCTACTGAGGATTAAATGAAATCAAAGCAAATTAGAATGTCATCATGAATTTATCTACTGAAGTACCTATCGTTATTTTCGGTAAGTATTCGATTCCATTAGCAATCTTAAAAGGAAAATGAATGTAATATTTATATTTTGCCATACATAGATAGGTATCTAATTTTATGGTGCAATACCATCAATAGGAATGTGTTAAATTTAACTCTACATCCTTCAATACATTTATTTTACATTGGTCTATTTAAATAAAAACCGGTTCAAGATGAGTCAAAGAAATAAATTCGTTTATCGCAGCTAGTCAACCATTTATTCCTTGTCTCTATTTCGTATTTGCACCTGTAAAAAGGCTTAATATAATACCACTCACTAATGAGTGGTATTATATTAAATTATTAAGTCCTTCGCCTCTTTCTGCGAGCAAGTAATGCTCGTGAAAATGGAGGTGTGGCGGGAGCGGCAGCGGGAGCAACAAAGAATCGCAAGCCAAGCTGCTAGGCGTACGTAGGCAACTCGGGCGTTAGAGGGGGTGAAGAGTGGAGCCTCCTGTCACCCTGGCAGAAGCAGGCCGTGGCGGCGGGGCGTCATGCGCGGGGACGAGTTAGGGACGCTGTGGTCACCACACCCGAGGAGAGGGCCAGATCGAGAGAAAGGGCCCTGGTTCGGCCGGGGTGCGAGGGATACACCGTTAATCTCACATTCGGCAACCAAAAAAAAGTCCTTTGATCACTCGGACACGGAAAGATGAAACAGACTATGAGACGAGGGTGAATGGGTTACGTGGTAAAAGTTCTAATAAGGTGTTTTTATGTCAAGTTTAGCTGGAGGGGTTACATATTAATTTCGGTTACTAATATTCTTAAAAAAATGCCAGTTTAAGTAAAAAAAAAGTAATAGAAATATGAAAGTCGAAAATACCCATTTTCAAATTTAAATTTATTTATTTATTTGCTTGTTATGTGGTACAACAAAAGATGGAATAAAAAATATAGTAATCAAGTTCATTTCGCCATAAAATTGGCATGCAAACACAGATATCTACAAAGCAATATCTACTTAGCAACTAAAAATATTGCAGTCACAATAGGTAATAGCCGCTGGGCTATAACGCATTTCTGCAGTAGTACAAATGACATGCATATTTCTTTAAAAAGTCTTCCACTGTATAAAAAGTCCCGTCCATCAACTATTTATGTAATGCAACACAATTTGTTTTATAAAGCAGGTCTATAATCGACCCTGGCAATGAGTTGTAAATTAGTGGAAACATATACCTAAACACACAACTAGTTTTTCTAATTATTTCTAACCTAGGTAACACGTGGCAAGATATATAGCCTCTGCCTACCCCAATGAGAAAGGTGTGACTATTTGTAAGTATATGAGCAATTCTCAAAGTTCATTCAAATGACTTTCGATGCCGTCAAGGTAGTCTAGGTCCATTGTGTGACGTAACTGAATAGGAACTCGAGGCCCTCTCTAGCCGACGCTGGACACTTTTACTTCCTTCATAAACACTAAGTTCGGTAATCGGTGATGTCGTTTGCATTAGAAAAATACCGTCTTTGTGTTAGATTTATTGATGGTTTTCCTTACTTCCGGGAACTTACCATACTTGCAGGAACTTTTCTTACTTTCAGGAACTTGGCATGGGAAATTTCATTAATTAGTTATTTTATACAAAGCAACTTTTTTTTATACCACTTAAGTGGCAGACAAGCACACGACCCACCTGATGGAAAGTGGTTACCGTGGCCTATAGACGTTTGTAATACCAGAGGAGTCACACTACACACCCTATGCACACACAGAGTTTCTGTGCCGTCATTGTAGAGGACAAAGCAGGACAAGCCTTTAGTCTTCCCACTGATAGCACAAATTCTCCAGTGAGCTCTTTCTACCCTACTCACAGCTGGGAACACAACACGAAGTTATTATGGCCGCGGTATTCTGTAGGGCGGAGGTACATCGCCAGTCGGACAGCTCAATTGGGCTGAAATACCGTCGTATCCTACCTCCTACAAAACTTTAATAGTTTATAACAATAATACTCTATATATGAAATGACTTGGATCTACTAAGATAAGGTCTAAGTACTAATGTCTTCGTGGATCAAGACAACCCCATAAGCAAACATAAGTAGGTACATCCACTAATAGACGAACGTTGCTCTAGCAGAGAGAAAATATATTCATCCGAATTTGAATTTCCTTCCAATTATGTGACCCTTAAAACCGTTATATCTAATTTGAATTTAGAAAATGAAATACCTATTGATCTAAAATAACTTAAGAACTGGTAATACTGACCTAGTTCATTATGCTTTAAGTGTTTGTAGAAAGTTGAAACAATTATATTTTAACTCTAGAAAATAGAAATTGCTTATATTACTTATATTGCATACACACTAATGAACATAAATATGATTTCAATCGTTCTATTGATAGTCTATTTATTATACTTTATGTACAATAGATTATGTATTACTTATCTTAATTAATAGAAACAACATTACAAGGAATGACTAACCATTTATTTAAATAGCACATACAGATAATAGCTATGAAACGAACGATCAGCGTGGTCGAGCATAATATTTAAGCTAGACTCACCGTATATATTTATTTGCTCAGTGCAAATATTTGTATGCATGAATATGGGTATTTGCATTGGTCTGGGTGTTTCTATGTATAATATGTACGTATTTACAAAAAAAAAGTATTTAAGTATGTTTATCCGTATTCTAGATTCCATAACAAAAGCTAGTTAAACTATGCTTACCATGGATCTAGATAGCGTTGTGTAGAATGTTGTAGAATATTTATTTATTTGAAGTCTACCTATCGATAGAGAAGACATTTCGTGTGTATACAAATAACTGAATTCTATTGCTAATGATCCTAAAAGATCATTAGCAATAAATGTTAAAACGGAATGTTAATGGCAATGTGTGGACAGGTTTTGAGATCGTAAATATGGCAGTCAATGTAGCAATTATAACATAACATAAACTGTGTGCTGGCGAGCCTATTGCCATTAACCGGGCACTTATAATCCTGCTATAAATACACACATTACTTCGAAAAGCATCGATAAGTCTTGGTATGTGCCATGGTAAAACCTGGGATCGAACCCGAGACCTCGTCTCAGCAGTCTATTACCCATACCACTAGGCTATCGCGGTCACTTATATGACTACGGTAAATCATTAAATAGTAATAATTTGTATCTATGTAATTATAGAATATATACCAATGTTGTTATATACTATATTACCTATAATGGGTACTAATACTTAACACGGGAATATTGACGTTAGGAAACGTAGTTCTGTACATCTGCACGTGCACTTGCAGACCTGCACAATCAATTAGCCCACAGCAGTTCACCACTGGACATAGGCCTCTCCCAAACGTGCGACATTTTGTCCGATCCTCCACCTTCCTCATCGTCGTGAAACGTGGGTGCTAGCTCCTTTGCCTACCTCTTCGGGGATATAGGCGTCAGTTTATGTTTATATAAGTGACATTATTCATAAACAGAGGTAAATTAAACCAAGACAAATAACAGGTATTTTAGTTAAATAATTTTAATTTTAAATGAGTTTTCTTAAAATCTGCGTCTACGTCACCGATACTGAGTCAATGCTCTTAATTTGAAAAATAACATAATATAAGAAACCACAAACAACTTCAGTCACGTACAATGTTGTAACAAAACGGAACAAGTGGCGACTCCCGTTATCATCAAAGAAAAACGGCAGTACATTTCTTGAACAAAATGTTGTTTACAGACTCACGAGGAACAATTAACAGAAACATAAGAGATGTTTGGGCTATTATTATGTGACCTACCTTTTAAAATTATTTAAATGTTGATTTAGGTTACACAACTGAAACAGTATGGTCCGAAGTTCAGTCATAAAGTAGAAACTGTAAAAGAAAAATAGAACGCCCTCAGCTAATTGGACAAATAACATGAGGAAGGTACTGAAGGTAGTTAGAACGAATTGGGTCTGTTTGGCGAGATTCGAAAGGCCTATAGTGCAAAACAGTTGAGTGCTGAATGCACTTAAATTTATTGATTAAATAATAGAGTCGTAGTAATTCTTAAAATAATGAGAAATAAAAAAAATATGAGCTTAATATAGGACCGAAAATGAAATTACATGTAGGTACCTACTCAAAATACGCTCTGCTTCTTCGATGTTATATGCATGCCCAGCTTATGCCTATACTGCGAAGTTTGGCAGTTGAATTATTTAGTTTTTGTTCCCAGTTCGCGAATTTGAAAGCGTAAAAAGATCAATTTAACTTAACCGCAGCCTGGTTAGTGAAGAAGGTAAGAACTGTGAGAGAACTATTCGAAAATATAGATTATGAAGAAGTCCATTACCGTTAGCCTGGTATTTATGCAGACTCCGCGCTTATACATAAAATGTTCTTTATAAATCTAGTAAACAATTACTGGGATGGAAATTGAACCCTGGATCTCATGCTTAACGATAGCAGTCGCTACCGGTGAGAGATTGTTGTAATGTTTATAGTCTATTAATTACCTCCCACGTGGAAACCGTAACACTTAAAAATGGGATCTATTAATAGAAGCACCAGTCACCACAGTACCGGTTCTCTATTTACGATGAGCATTAAAAATGCATTTCTCTCCAATTTCTTCGAAAACACAGTTGACGAACATATGTTTAGGGCTGTCACTCTTGTGTATGACCTACATTTTTCAGCTTTGAGAAATACTCGTACCGCATTAAATATTCAGTCAGTTAGTCAGAAAACTTCCGTCCAGATAATATGACAGGGAATTATTAAAAAATGCTTAATTGAGTACTTTATTTTTTTTTCTATTATATAACACCAAAAATTCGTTATACGTATTCAAGACATTTGTAGTTGAGGATATCTATTGTGTGCATTCGTAGTTGAAATTCAGTTCAATTTTAATTCCAATAAAATTAAATAGGACTACTAGCTGCTACTATGTACTAGGAGCAAGAGAACTCTCACCCCTAGAGTCGCCCCTAGCTCCCGCCTCGGCGTCTCATACGCCAACGCAATTCAGGCTACCAGATCTATTGTTTCATTTGTTTTTGTTTCAAGAAAATCATTTTTGGTATATTATAATGCAGGAGGAACATTTAAATGCTGAATGGTAGTGGTCGTCGTCATTTATGTGTCACAGATAATATAATATATTTAATGAAGTACACTAAAAGGAAATCACCATACAAAATATCTTTTACTGTTTCTGGTTGCGCCGAGGTAGAAGCTGTATTTCTTGACGTGGAAACACACTCTTTCTATACCCGTCTCCTCTCCCGCACTAACCATAGAATAGGACTAGATAGCTTCCGTCCGCCATTTGTGATATAGACACTCAGTCTCGCTTTGAACTAGCCAGCGTGATGACGGACCGCGCTCGCGTCTCTCAAAAATGATTAATATTTGTTACATTTTACCGCTTCATAGACCTTTACCGATCGGATTGTGCCTCTCGTGTGTTCCTCAAGTGATCTAGTGATGCTGACGGCAGCTCCTGAGCAAGGAAGAGAAGATCCGTGTACCGGCTGCGATGAAAACACGTGTGTCGTGAAGGTTAGTGCATCCTCTCCTAATTTCTCGGGTTGCATTCATTGCTTGGATCACTCCCGCGGCAACCCGACCACCTGTCTCTTGTGTGTAAAGCGTCAATGGAACAGTTAGCTACTTCCCGCAATACAGTCCATTACCGCACTCGGCCATGCGCCACCATTTTTGGTCCGGATCGAGCCGGATTCTTAGCCGTAGTTCGTATTTTGTTATTATTCTAATGGGAATGAGCGCACCGCACCTAAGTGCCTGGTTATTTTAGTAGAAAACCCCGCATCCAGACATTTAGGCTTAGAATTTGTTGTCCGTTCGCCGCTGGCTCGCATTGTACCTACCTAATACATAAATAGGTTAGGTATCATATCAACACTTAATCGTAGTTCACAATTTTCGCATCGCACCTAAGTGCCTGGTTATTTTAGTAGAAAACCCCGCATCCAGACATTTAGGCTTAGATCTTAGGTATACTAGACACCCTAGTGCATAGGCACAGTGTAATACCTAACGCATTTGGCTTTGTTTTGTTTTTTTTCAATTACGTTGTTCTCGGCTCGCGTCGTATTTGCCTAGTACCTGCGTGGGTAGACACGTGGCTGTACCTACCTCGCTCGCATCTCATCCCAATTCATACGAAAGTATTTTAATTTGAATAGATATTACGCAATACTTAATCTCGGAAATAATAGTTGAACCTAGACAGCGACCATCGCGTAGGTACGACCTTGTTGCTATGCGCGTTTGTTCAAGCGTGCATTCACAGTTGTAGGTACCTACCTACCTACGGTTATCGCTCGCGCCGCCTCGCTGCTCTGTACCGCTAGGATTGAGTCATTTCATATTTATTGTTTACCGCACTTTAGTTTGAGATTTAATTGTAAACATGTCCCCAAAGGTTGATAAGACCGGTAAGGTTCAATTGAAACTTTTATACGCTAAAAAAGAAATGATTTACTCTCGCGTACAATCGATTTATGATAATGCACTTAAAACCTCTGATTTGGTCATCAGAGATTCGTTCTTGTGTTCTATAGAAAACTTAGATAGTCTACGCGCGGATTTCGAAACCTTAGTACATGACATCAACGTTTTAGAGTTGAATTTGAATCCCGATTACTCAGTGAGTTATCAAGCCTTGTCGTCGTTTGACGATTTGTATTGTCGTATCAAACGCGTCGCTAGGAGTTTGGAGAAGCCGGCTGACCTACCCAACCCCACTCGCGACCGACCTAAGTTGCCACCAATTCAAATACCCGAGTTTGATGGTAACATTCGCAATTGGTGTCTATTTATAGATAGTTTTGAGAATACAATAGATAAGAACGATTCGTTGACAGATCACGAAAAGTTGCATTATCTCGTTGAAAAATTGACTGGTAAAGCTATAACCGTTTGCGCTGGAATTACGTTTAGTGCCGAGAATTATAATTTAATTTTAAATACTTTGAAAGCTAGGTATGAGGATAAAAGATCGGTAGCTAACGCCTATTTAGATCAGATGTTTGATTTGAAATCTATTGCGGCATGTAACGATCAAAACTTAGAGAAATTTCTAGATACTTTCGCGTCAGCTGTTCGCGCCGTAAAGAACCTAAAGATTGATGACCTCTGCGACTTCGTATTTTTGTATATGGGTTTAAGGAAATTAGATTCCGAAACCATTCGTTTGTTTGAGTCGGATCATCGCGGCAATAAAATTCCTAAGTTCGAAGACTTAGAAAGTTTTGTTCGCGAGCATATAAAAGTATTGCAGCGCTCTTCATCGAAACATGAAGGCGCGAAGATAGTTGTTGATTCTGCACGCAAAGTAGATGCGTCATCGAAGTCACTGAGGTCAACTCATACTTATGTTAGTACCGCACCAGCACGTGTACAGTCACCTGTTTGCTCTTTGTGTAGCACTCATCATTCGCAACTGTACAGGTGTCCTGGTTTTCTAAAATTGTCGCCTAGTGATCGTTATAAATTTGTTCGCGCTAATAATTTTTGTTTTAATTGTCTCGGTACTAAACACCGCGTTGTTTTATGTAATAGTAGAAATAGTTGTCGCAAATGTCAAGCGAGACACCACACTTTGCTTCATTTTGAGAATAGTAATGCCGCATCCAATGTGAGCACGGTTGGCTCGTCGAGCGGTGACACACGGCAGCCTGCGCCGCAGCCGCAGCCCGCGCTCGCGCGCGCTCCGGCCCGCCCGGTGACCGCCGCGGATGACGTCACCTTGTGTTCGTTCTCCGCTAGTGCTGCACTCACTACTGTGTGTCTTGCGACCGCTCGCGTTGTTATTGTTGATGCATTAGGTAAGCCGCGCATTGTTCGAGCGCTGTTAGATGGCGCTTCGCAAAGTAATTTTATTACTCAAGATTGTTGTCGGCGTCTTGGTTTCAATGTTGATAAGCGTTCAACCCGCTCAGTGGTGAAGGGTTTTGGAAGCTTACAGTCAGCTGTTCGTGGCACCGTTAAAACAAGGTTTAGATCTCGTTTTAATAATAATATTTGGTTTGACATGGATTCGCTCGTTATAGATAGAATAGCTGAACAGTTGCCTACCGTCCCGGTTGACACGTCTTTATTAACGAAATTTAAAGACTTGCCTTTAGCAGATGAGACTTACGCTGTTCCTGGAGTCGTCGATATATTGATCGGCGCTTCGATTCTCCCGCACCTCCAGTTATCACGTAAGGTTCAAGGGGGACCGACGTACCCCGCTCCGCACGCACTGGAAACAGTTCTTGGTTTTGTTATAATTGGTTCCGCACCCGCTTCTATGGATAGTTTTAGTCACTCGACTGCTTCGTTCTGTTGCACCGTCGAGCCGCCACTGGAGTCTACCATCCGCAAGTTTTCGCTCGGTGGCTCCCGTGTATCCGCTGAAAAACGCTTTCTTTGTTTGGAACGAAAGATGCAGGCGTCCCCAAAGTCGAAGCGGGCCTATGATGAGGTTGTTAACGAATATTTAGATAAAGGTTACATCTCACCTGCGCCTGCGGACACTGGCGGGACCCAGCCTTCGTACATTATCCCGCACCGCGGAGTTATTAGAGAAGATAAGCTTACTACTAAAACTCCGTGTAGTTTTGGATGGCAGTGCTAAGACTAGCACTTCCGTGTCGCTTAATGACATAATTGTAAATTTTCGCATTAATATTAGTAATTTTTAGCTTTTAGGACTCAACAGTCGCTTTGTGTTGGGCCCACTCTTCGCCCCATCGTTGGGACACATTCGTCGCTAATAGAGTGGCAAAAATTCAATCTGAATTGGCGCCACATAATCTCTTTCACGTTGCTGGCACCGACAACCCAGCCGATTGTCTCTCTCGTGGATTGCTTCCTTCGCAAATTTTAGATCACCCGTTATGGTTTAGTGGACCGTCCTGGATTCATGCCGCGTTAGATAAGTGGCCAGTTAGTCAATTCAATCCCACTACGGTTTCCGAACCACCCGAGGAGAAGAAGCACTCGCTTGTTGTATCGGTCCCACGTGAAGAGACCCTTATTTTGTTGTTGGCTAATCGCGTCTCGTCTTGGTCGAGACTGTTGCGTTGTGTTGTTTGTTCGCCTCTGCCCTCTGCCTAGCCAGCAGTAGGCACGAGCTCCAATCTAGGTTTATATTTTAGTTGTTATTTCCCAAACCTAGATTTAGATTAGACTTTATATTTGTTTCGCATTTGTCGTTTCGAAGGTAACCCTTCAAGCCGGGGGGAATGGTTGCGCCGAGGTAGAAGCTGTATTTCTTGACGTGGAAACACACTCTTTCTATACCCGTCTCCTCTCCCGCACTAACCATAGAATAGGACTAGATAGCTTCCGTCCGCCATTTGTGATATAGACACTCAGTCTCGCTTTGAACTAGCCAGCGTGATGACGGACCGCGCTCGCGTCTCTCAAAAATGATTAATATTTGTTACATTTTACCGCTTCATAGACCTTTACCGATCGGATTGTGCCTCTCGTGTGTTCCTCAAGTGATCTAGTGATGCTGACGGCAGCTCCTGAGCAAGGAAGAGAAGATCCGTGTACCGGCTGCGATGAAAACACGTGTGTCGTGAAGGTTAGTGCATCCTCTCCTAATTTCTCGGGTTGCATTCATTGCTTGGATCACTCCCGCGGCAACCCGACCACCTGTCTCTTGTGTGTAAAGCGTCAATGGAACAGTTAGCTACTTCCCGCAATACAGTCCATTACCGCACTCGGCCATGCGCCACCAGTTTCTGTTTAAATTTTTCCACATCAGGACAGCCCTATGGATTCGTCGCCGGTTCGCCGACTGACACACTTTTCACAGTTACCGATGAAAACGATGTTATAATTATATTTTATCAATATTAAAACACATGGTAGCGGCGTTCCGCCAGTTTAGAAATTTTTGTTAAATAATTTTATATTCATAACATTTCACTTTTGTTCACATTGACACAAATTCTGAACTTTCTTGTGCGTTATGGTTAATTGAAATGACTTTTTAATGTTCAATAAATAAAAGCAAAGTGCTAGTAATGTCATCGTTAACCTGAAGAACGTTTTGTGAAATCTAATTCTTGTGCTGAAAATACGAATTGGATGCAAGTCTTTCTGACCTCAACCAACTCTGTAATTTTTGCAGAAATAAGCACATGACTCGCCTGATGGTATGCGCTTTCTAGTGCCTGATAACGCTTACAACATTTGACTAGTACCCACTCTAGACTTTGCGTAAATCTCAATAATTACGGACCTGACCGAAACGCGAATTGTAACCGGCCTACGAGGTTATCACGATAAAAATATAATCTTTAGCATTTATCGGACGTATTCTTCTAGATTATGTATTAAGTCACTGAATATATTGCATAAAAAAATAGAAAATGGTATCTAACATAAAATTAGAAACTTATTGCGACTTGCCGTGAACCCGTCAAGGGTCGTTACTATTGAAAATCACTTCCGACCTTTGTCGAGTTATGCGACAGGTCACTTTCTACGGCCAAATGTTTGGCAACCGACGTGTCTCGCTCTCATTATTCTTCTGTCATACAAATATGTCTTTCTGTCACTAAGTGCATACCATTTACGTTGAACATGGCTTATTGGGGTACGCTGCAGCAATGTTCTAGTTCACAAAGGAGAACACCATTGTAAACCTACGCGAGATGAAGAAACTTCAACTTGTGACCGATCCGTTCAACCGATGACCACAGTCAGTGTGACCTGATCAAATCCATACATACATATAATAACGCCTTTATCCCCGGAGGGTAAATCAGAGGTGAATTAACACCCACATTTCACCAATCATTGCATTCGGTCCTACATAATAGGGGGTGAGCCTATTGCAGTCTTCTGGCCGCTATTGTTGACTCCAGTCTATGGGCTGTATATATCTGTCTGATGTTAAACACCCCTATCCCTTAGTCGCCTTGCACGATACCGCAGGAAGAGATGGGGTGACCCAAATTCTACTCTGCCGGGAACCACGCGGCTGTAATATACATACAGTCATACAATTCTTTCTTGTCCATTGAAATGGATAATGGTCAAGAAAAAATACAACATCTCTCCACTTGATTTGACCCTGGAAATAGTCACTATACGTTTTTCGCTTGTTTTACTTTTTTTTTTTTTTTTTTTTATTTATTTAATTTAATTAACAACAAAAACATTCGTCATAAAAATGCCACATAAACTCATTAGAGTTTTTCCGTGCATTAGTGCCATCAATGTGCAAACAGATTACAATAATAATAGTTTTTTATACACAAGTGAGAAATTGTAAGAACTTAGGAGGTAGAATACAAAAATGAATGAACGCGTCGTCGGCGGCCACACCGCGCCGCCCCGCCTCGCGTCGCTGTGCCTTGGCGATATTATGCATACAGGCTGCTCCAACAAAAACTTCTTACGCATTTATTTTGTTTTCTATGAAGTATTGTTTTAATATTTTTTTTATATTTCGATTGGTTATTGAGTTCTTTATAAGTTTAGGTAGTTGATTGATTAGACATGGTATGATATACTTTAATGTTCTTTTCCCATATAGATTGGTGTATCTTGGCAGTAATAATTTAGCGTTTTTGATACTACGGGTTATTATACCATGTTCATCAGATGATTTCACATTTTTTAGGCCATCGTTAAAGTATTCCTCGACTAGTAATGTTAATTCTATTTTTTGATGTATAGGGATGATTTTGCAGAAATCAAAAAGTTGGTGGTAATCGTCTTTAAATTTCTCTTTGATATTGTGTGGGACTATTCGTTTTAGAATCCTTAGTTGCAATGTGTATATTTGGTCAAGATGGGTTTTGTATGTTCTACCATAACTTGATAGTCCGTATGATATTATAGATTCTGCCAGAGATTTATAGAGAAGTAGGAGTATTTGATAGGGTACTTTACATTTAATTATTGAAAACTTAGCTAGAATTATTCTTAGTTTGTTAGACACTTGGTTTATGTGTTCCTTCCAGTTAAGGTGGTTATCAATTAATAATCCTAAATACATTTGTTTGTCAACATGTTCTATGCAATCACAGTCACAGGAAATGGTTAGATTGTCTTGATTATTCTTATGTAGGCATTCGTGAGAATGTGCCGTAATTTTAGGTATAAAACTTTTTTAACTTATTGACCTATAGCGTGATAATGTTATTTTCCGGAACGGAAGTACGCAAAAGTTTAAAAGATCATTTCATGCATAAGTGCACCTTCTTAATTACTGCAGGTAATTAAATCGCCTTCCTGTATAATCGTTAGTGCTGGTGTATGTCTTGGCGATCATGTAACTTCCGAATCACTTGAACGATTGAGATCGGTTTCACACCAGAAATTGGTTTTTATCCAGCCCTCGTTAAAATAATACATTTATAATTATTTTACATACACATAATCACGCCTTTATCCCCGTAGGGTTAGGCAGAAGTGAATTAACACCCACATTTCACCAATCATAAAATTCGGTCCCACGTAAGCGCTATTGTTGACTCAAACCATACATCTGAGAGTGAGTTTGGATTATATATATCTGTCTGGTGTTAAACAGCCCTATCCCTAAGTCGCCTTGTACGACTCCGCATGGGAAGAGATGGGGTGGTCCAAATTCTACTCTGCCGGAAATAATATTAGTAATATTCAAAATGTGTTGCTGTGTACTACCGTGGTATAGCAATAGTATTGATAATGTACTGACTAAGCCAAATCTATTACCGTTTTTAGAGTTCCATACCTCAAGAGAAAAAAAATCGAAACCCTTTTAGGATCACTTCATTGTCCGTCTGTCTGTCGGTCTGTCAAGACCTTTCTCTTTGGTATGAAGTTGAAATTCATACCACTTAGGTTTATAACGTCTTGAAATTTTGCAAAAATCAAACTTCTTAATCAACGCAATCAAAATAATATGCGCTTAAAGTAGCATAAGTTCATCCCTGGATACAATTTTCTACGGAACCCTAGGGGTGCGAGTCCAACTCGCAATTGACCGGCTTTTTGTAAATACGTTTACCTGTAACGGATACTCATTGTTTATTCGATGAAATTTGATAACGCAGTTTAGTTTTTTATTGATCTCAGCTTCTATCGTTGGTGAAATCTGTTTCAAGTTACTTACTTTTGTACATCTGTGTTATGAAAGTGAAATTTAGTGACCCACACAGTAATAACATCAACAGAATTAAAACAATATTATAATTTCGTTTGTCGGCTGTCCAAATTCGTTCGTCCGTCTTGTCCTACATTCGAATGGATGTCTGTGATTGTCGATGAGTTCGTCACGCTTTCTCAGTGTGAACAATATTGGACGGGCTTAGAATCCTGTCGTCATACAATCAAGCGCAGTTCCGAAGTCCATTGGAGGTTAACACTTTCGCCTTCTGTTATTGAAGTACTCTCACTTGTCGAACATTGCGACTTGGGTATATGCTTTTAAACTTAAGAACTTAACTGTTCCAGCAAAATTTAAAAATGAGGGATCTAACCATCTATAAAACTAAATATGAGAAGTTATGTGCTATTAAAAGTGATTCGTAATTAACTAGGTACTACTTCTACAGTTGTTATTCTCATTAAAGGTTCCATGTAAGCCAAATTGGATTATATTAAGAACTCCTAATACGCAAACTTAACCAAACGGGTTAGTTCACAACTGTGGTAAATCAACTGCCGTATTGGGTGATAAAGGTTCCGTACCTCACAAAGAAAAAGAATGGAACCCTTATAGGAACAGTTCGTTGTCCGTCTGTCCATCTGTTTGTTTGTCTGTCAAGACTTTTTCTCAGGAATGCGTGGAGTTGTCAAGTTAAAATTCATACCAAATAATCAGGTCTATAACGACATGAAATTGTGCAAATTCAAACTTCTAAGTCAACGCATTCAAAATATATTACTGTTTATGTAGTTTAAGTTACGGAATGCTCGGTGCTACTCGCACTTGACCGGCTTTTTTATGTTTGTATCACTTACGTTAACTATGAAAGAAAACACCTGACTATAATGTCCCATACCTCTGAACTTCCCAGAGTGTTCAGAAAGATATGTAAATTACGACACTTGGCTAAGTAACAATATATTTTAATGGCTACCAGTGGACACCGATATACTCGTAGTTCCATCTCTCATTTTAGCCTGGAAAATGAATTATGGCATAAATAAATACACGTCATGTTAGACACAATGTACCCAATAGTTTAGTTAAAAGCGATAAGGACGTACCATAACATCGTCCAAGTGCATTAAATAATGCTACTCTTACGTTCAAATCTTCTTTGTGGATTTGCAGACTGTGATCGGTTTAACGCGATTTTATACGACTGTTACCAACCACATCTATGTATTACCAAGTTTACTGATTACAGAAATCGCCAAATGTTAGGTGTGCACGTAACTTACCGGTGTGATATACCTCTTCATGACGAATCTTATGATTATTTATGGTCAAAAGTCAATACAACAATAATGACGCATCACATTCATGGTCAATGCGATTCTGTTTGCTAAACATATAGGAAACGGGACAGTGGAGGCTGACTCATCCATTTGATCGAGATCTATTCATGATTGGCCATCGTTTTATCGAATCCATTCAATGGGTGATTCTAAATTAAATATACGGAAGGTATCGCGTAAGATTTAATTGGAAAATAATTAAGAATGATATCGATTTCAAGGATATTGTTAAGAAATTAAATTGTGACAGCAGTTAAAGGTGAAAGTTTTGAGATAGAAAATAAACCTAATCCAAATTTTGATTACTATTAAAAAAAATTACGGATATAATATATTATTTCAGAAAGCCTAAGTTCTACCCTGTAGAACTACAAGGCCCAACCAACAATTAATTCTATTTCAAATTAATTATTTCATTGGAAACACATATTCAGATCAATCTTTGCATGCTTTTATCATTATTGTCAATATATTATTTTTATACCACTTGCCACCTAAGTATAAGACAAGCAAACAGCCCACCTGATGGGAAGTGGTTACCGTGGCCTATGGACGTAAGCAACACCAGGGGTGTTACATCACGCTGCCGACAATGAAGAAATCTTCTGATGCCCCTCTTATGCACCCGCCCTCCCAAGCACCTACAATATGAAGTTTCATATTGTAGGTGCTTGTTAAAACCGCAGCATTCCAAAGCTTGAGTGTGCATGGGATGAAGTTTCTTTCATACCGCACAGTGCGCTTAACGTACTCACTCATTCACTTTTTATATCGCTATAATACCGCTTATCCGCATTTCGGCTAAAATCAAAGCATATGATTTTACTGGTGATTTACTGGATTTTACCTGTGGTAGAGATTTGACGGCACAAATTTGTCACAAATTTCGACCGGGTTGGTACCACCGTGCAATATTGCGAAAAACCCTTCATAGTAATTCAATTTCGGTTGGATTGCGTTCAGGGATCAGCAAATGCATAGCCGGGCAGGGGTGATGGTGGTCGCAGCACTAGTGGGACCAGTGGGTCTTGGCGTAGTCCAGTGAGGATGGTGCGGGGCGACGCGCCGGTCAGGGAGACCCGTAGAAACGGTGGTGCCGCTGGCCGCCCGCGGTATAGTACAGAGGCCCAACTGGGACTAACCACCCTGGAAGGCTGCCTCACCAGACCGCGCATAATCCCGGTATGGCTCGTCGTGCCGGTTGGTGACCGGAAGTGGGGGCCAGGCGACTATATTCGGGGGGGTACGGGGGCCCTTCCGTACGGCGTGTCGGCTCACGCCATGCCTCATAATCATAGACAAAACCAATATCCCGCACTTTGTCACGCGGTGCTGCGACGACAATCACCTCTTTTTTTCACGCCCTTTTCTCCTTTTCATCATGGCAGCGCATTTAAGATTATTGGGCAACACAGCGGCTCTACAAACTCCCACAAGCTCGCTATTTGAGGTGGAGTCCACTAACATCTGTGGACTCCATGCGAACCTCAACGCCGTCCACCAACACCTTGAGACGGCGAAACCAGATATGCTCTTTCTCACGGAGACACAAATAGGCCGCCCTGATGACACGACCTACTTGCTTTACCCCGGCTATGTCGCCGTTTGCGCTGCCTTGAGGACCCATCCTTTTCAACCCTATGGGTACACGTAGACCATGGCTCTACGAGTCAGATCTATGTGTGCCTCTACCGTTCCCATACAGGAGATGCTGAGACAACTCGACTCTTTGAATATCTGAGTCAGGCGGCAGATGATGCGCAGGAACGGTTTCCGAACGCCGAAGTGGTATTTTTGGGGGACTTTAACGCCCACCACGAAACCTGGTTGGGCTCCTCCAAAACAGACCATGCAGGAAGAGCCGTCCATGCATTTGCTCTGGCGCATGGCCTGACCCAATTGGTACACGAGGTCACTAGAATACCAAGAAGGTCGGGCCTAGCACCCTCTCTGCTAGACCTTCTGCTGACGAGTCACCCAGACCTGTACAGTGTTTCGGTACAAGCCGCTTTAGGCAATTCCGACCACTGTCTGGTGTGCTCCAAGGTGCACTTTATAGCGCCTTCACGACCCGTGCAGGGGAAGCGGCGTCTCTGGCACTACTCGTCAGCAGATTGGGATGGGCTGCGCAACTATTTTGCGTCCATCCCGTGGGTTGAACGCTGCTTTGAAGGTAAGAAACCCTCGGATTGTGCTACTGCTGTTGCCGGTGAGATCGGTCTGGGTATGGAATACTATATCCCGTACACTGATGTCACCGGTGCCCGAGGAGTGCGCCCTTGGTTCGGGCGCGAGTGTGCGAGGGCTGTTGATCAAAAGCAGTCCGCGTATCGCGCTTGGGTAAGGGCGCGTGCCACGCACGATCCCAATGTGAGCCACTTCAAGGCGGCGTACAACAGAGCCACAAAGGTCTGCAAGAGGGCTTACGTCAAAGCGGATGCCCTGCGCATTGCGCGGCTTGGTCAAGAGCTAGTGGCACATCCCACGGGCAGCCGTGGATACTGGCGACTGGCCAAAGCCGTGCAGGCCAACTTCTGTCAGCCTTCGCTACCACCGCTGCGCTACCCTGATGGATCCCTGGCCCATGGACCGCAAGAGAAAGCCAATATGCTAGTAAATCTCTTTGCGGCCAATTCCCGAGTCGATGATTGCGGTATACAGCCGCCGACACTACCCAATGGTGACCACGTAATGCCTGAAATACGTATCAGGCAATGCGATGTTCGTGCGGTGCTTCAATCACTCGATGTCCGGAAAGCCAGTGGCCCGGATGGTATTCCAGCGGTGGTCTTACAAAAATGTGCAGCGGAGTTGTCTCCGATGCTTACGCGGCTGTACCGACTGTCCTACAGCTCGGGTACAGTGCCTTCGGCTTGGAAAGAGGCGAATGTTCAGCCGATCCCCAAGAAGGGGGATCGCTCAGAGCCAGCCAACTATCGACCCATAGCCGTCACCTCAGTGCTGTGCAAGTTCTTCGAGCACATCATTAACAAACAGCTCATGCGTCACCTAGAGGATCACTCCTTAATTAATGACCGGCAATATGGCTTCAGGCCGAAACGGTCAACGGGTGATCTTCTAGCATACGTTACCCATCTTTGGGGTGAGGATATGGACAAGCACGGCGAGTCACTGGCAATTAGTCTTGATATCGCCAAAGCTTTCGATAGAGTCTGGCACAAATCGCTTCTCTCCAAGCTACCAGCCTTTGGTCTGCCTCCTAGACTGTGCAACTGGATTGCTAGTTTCCTGCGGGAGCGCCGTATCCGCGTCCTCTGTGATGGACGGGCTTCGGAGTTCTTGCAAATAAATGCTGGCGTACCGCAGGGGTCTGTATTATCTCCCACTCTCTTTCTTCTGCATATCAACGACATGCTGTCCACCGGCAGCATACATTGCTATGCAGACGATAGCACCTTACACGGGAGTTATCACGGACAACCTGCGGCCAAACAGTCTGATATCGTGGAAAAAAGACAGCTTCTTGTCACTGAACTGGACCGGATCTTAAATCACATTTCTCAATGGGGCTCCGAGAACATGGTCGAGTTCAATGCCAAGAAGACGCAGGCTTGTGCGTTCACAGCAAAGGTATCTTCTTTCCTTCCCCTTCCCACTCTTCAGAGCACGCCACTTCCACTGCAGGACAATCTCTATATCCTAGGCATGGATATTCGCTGCAAACTGAATAACAGAAATTACATCGAGAGCATCATCAAAACAGCCTCGCGGAAACTCGGACTCCTAAACAAAGTGAGACGTTTTTTCACGCCGGAGCAGCGGTGTCTTCTCTATAAGACACAAATTCGCTCCTGCGTGGAATACTGCTCGCATCTCTGGGATGGCTCCGCGAAATACCTACTAGATGCTCTCGACAGGTTGCAGCGACGCGCGGTCCGAATTATTGGGAACCCTGAGGTCACGAACACCCTCGAGCCTTTGCAGATGCGTAGAGATATTGCTTCCTTGGCTGTATTTTACCGTCTCTACCACGGTGAGTGTTCTGAAGAGCTCTTCCAACTAATCCCACCATCTCCTTTCCTACATAGGACAACACGTGCAGGCCTTAGATGTCACCCTCACACTGTGCAGAATATACGAGCAAGAACCAAGCGGTTCGGAGACTCTTTTCTTTGCCGCACCACCAAGACCTGGAATTCATTACCAGCACACGTGTTTCCTTCTTCCTACAGTCCCGGGGCCTTTAAGCGGGGCGTGAAAAAGCATCTGATGAGGCCGCCAAGCTGAGTGCCACCATTGTAGCACTTAGTGTCTGTAATGGTGACCCTCTTTCCTGAGACTTTGCCTTTAGCTTACCATCAGGCGAGGTGAGGTCAAGTTGGCGTGTCCTATATAAAAAAAAAAAAAAAAAAAGATTACCATAATGACGAAGTATTGATATGACACATTTCCTATCGACACATGCCTTTTCATTGATTTACAAATGTTAAATTTAGTGTTGAAAACTGGTATATATAAATTTTAGTCTCTCTCATCATCACCTTCATAGTTATTTACCAGTTGCACGAAAGATAGTGGTCCGTTTATTGTTTTGGACTGTCGAATTTTCCAAGAACGACAGCTGTCTGACTTCTCAATCCTGAGAAGAAAGTCTGCACCAGAAGCTCGTCCGTTATTTTATAGGTGCCATGCAGGTGAGATTGACCTGAGTCCCATTGATCTTGGTAAGATTCTATATTCTAAAATAAACCGTGTAAGAATATAAAATACCTTCAGTTTGTATCACTTAACACATTCTTACCCATGAGAACAGGAAAGAACAATTTAAACTATGTTAACACAATGCAACAATTGAGTAATCTGCCTACATATTTCATAATCGACCACTTGTCCTATGTTCCGTGATGGGTCGCTGGATAGTTACGTATGAAACCTACTAATGTCAAATCAGTCATGGTTAGCAACCAATGTTGCATGGATTTGAGTATTGACCATGTGAACTCATGCAACCAAAATGTTAAAGATTTTTGGAATTACGTCCAACATTTAGTCTAAAGGTTATTAGAACTCTTGCAAATCAATTTGATTGAGGTTGATTCAGGGGCCTCGAAAGGGGGGATGGACCACCGGGGGCGTAAGACACGTACCCGATAGTTGGGTACTATGTGTCTTGGGGCTGTATGGAGTACCACCAAAAATGAATTAACCTATAACTAAATGTTAGTAAAATAAAACCAGTGAATTTAGTTGTAGGTTAAATAATATCTAATTTCATATTCCTAAAAATACTTTACTAATAGAGTTTTAAGTTTAATGACACTGAAATATTATAGTTCTTAATTTGGTAATCGTTGGTGAGAAACAAACAGTTATTACTATCATTAAAATTTTAGGAATAACAATATCTGTATAGTCAGACGAGATTGGCAAACAGAGGCCTCCTATCCAAGACCTGTTTTAAGTAAATGAATAGTCTCGACTATTCTAGCTAGTTGCCGGTTTGCCGGCATGCGGCATGTCCAATCTTAGGTAGCTGGTAATAGATTCTATCAATTCAATAATTACTCTGAGGTAACTCTTGAGTTTGAAAGGTGTTTTACGACAGATTTGTCTGAGAATTCATCATTTGAAGAAAAATCAATAAATTCAGTTACCTTAAAAAGTATACAAATTAAAAAAAAAACATTGTTTTGTTTCGTGCTTTGTTTGCTGCTGATATACTCTCGAAGTAGTGTCCGATCATTTCTAAGCAACGTTTCATGCTATGGTACCCTGGAACTAATCTTCGTTAGCTATTTATTTGACGACCTTTTCAAGAGCAGTCACAAGCCACGTAGATACCTTAACACTTTCATTTATTGTATCTTCCTCTTTGGAGGCATTTTTAGGTAAAACTTACTGCAGACTATTAACATAATCTTTCAGGGTAACATATGTACACTAATAAGGGATGAATTTCAATGTATTTAATCTAATCCTAAGGAAGACCTTTAACTTTCAGTAAAGATAAACCACTTTTAGCTTATACATTATAATGGGGTACATCGACCTCGAAATTGCTCGTAAATTAGAAAACATCTTCGTATCACGTATGCTAATACAACAAGTTTGATAACTTGAAAAAGAAACACTTTGAAAAGATTTACTAGCATTTATAACTGACCAGTATGATACAACATTTTCGGAACTTAGGTAAAAATAATTTCAAAATGAATGCTAAGTTTCTGTACTAACTACTACTACTCTTAAAGTTTAGAAATAGACGATATTATAACTCTTTATAGAATCTACTCCATAAGTAGGTACTTAGTAGATAAACAGATAAATACACGATGTGCGGTGATGATGCGGATGCAGCTGCTGGTGGTTTTGTAACTACATATTTTTATAGGTTCATTTTTTATGATTCTATTTACGCCTAGCCCATATGATCTAGAACCCTATGTTTTACTGATTTTTAGGGCTGAAAGTCGCGCCGGTGAGGTTGGCAGAGTGACAGAGTGTTGGTCGTATTATTTAGTTAACCCCAATTGCCTGAGCATAAAGAATCTGTCTCCCACCTGTCTCTGTCTGAACCTGAATCTGTCTGTACTAGGTACAACATCCTATATAAATACGAGATTAGAAATATGATTAAAATGTACCTAATGAAAAAAGGTCACTCTTCTTGTAAAGACAAAGGAAATATAACAAACGTGTCAAGAAATTAAAAAACACTACGGAATAAGGAAAAATATTAAGACTTTGAAGCAAGTTAATTATGTAATGCTAAGACAGCACGCAGAGCCTTCATAACACATTACAGGCGATCGTTAATAAGCTTCCTGACAGATACTGATTGACTACAGTCTTATTACAGACTACCTGCTTCCTCCAAGATCGAAGTTCCAAAGAACCTGATATCTTGATATGGGTACGAAAAAGTAAAGATTAAGTAACAGGTTCTGTCCGTACGTGTAAATACGTACGCATAGACAATAATAATGTTTCTTAAACAATTACTTTATTGTCAGTCAGACGTTTCAGAAAAGTTTTGCCGTTACTATTTTAACGAAACATCTTTACCATTACATTACTAAAAAAATATCAATCGAATTGAGAACCTTTTTGAAGTCGGATCAAAAGAGATAATGATTTTGTAAGTGGAAGGTAATACATACCTACACAATTCCGGATGGACATAGGCTATATACCAACGCAAACCAAGGGCGGATCGCTAGCGGTTAAAAAAAAGAAAATAATAATATCTTATCTGTGCCATAAGCTATTAATCTTTAAGATTGTTACCTAGTGCTTGAGTTACATTGTTATATAGCGTCCACTGTGAAACCAGTATACCGGTTTCTACGAATGTCGTTATAAGATCCTATACAAATTAGTGGAAGAACCAGTGTTAATAGACTTACGATATTTTGACAGCATACACATCTATCTATTTACATCATGCATGCCCGAAGGGCTAGGCAGAATACATCTATAATTTTGCCGGCATTGGGCATATTTGGTCCTGAGTAACAGGGGCTAGTCAATTGTCCTTGTTCGAGCATATGGCATTTAAAATAGTGAGCTTGTAAGTAAATTGAAAGGTAAAAGTAAGATGGAGATAGCCTTTACGGATATAACCATGAATTTAAAGGTAATATCTCGAGAAGTCGGTGTTCGCGATCATTTTGACAAACTCTAAGAGCATTAAGTACCTATTCTTTTATTTCTTTTGTGCTGCGTATGGAATAGCAGTCCTTTTAATAGTCCCTGCTAGGCGTACAATAGTAATTCAGGAGCTGTTCTAAAGTCTCCATTATGTGTTATTGGTGCAAAACTAAAACTTGCATAAAGCTAATGATGACGTCATTTAACAAAAATTAGCGAAAGTAATAAGGTGGGTAAATTACAGAGATCAGACAGAAATTCTCCGCAATTAATTTCTAAAGGGAATACTCTACCAAAATAGTATTTATATAATAATGTTTAAAAGCTAGTGGCTCTAAGACCATATGAGACCAATACGTAAAACAAGTCAACAATATGATAAGCTAGGTATAAAATAACTAGCAGTTGTTATGGCCCATTATCATAAACACTAGAGAAAAAAAAACACTCTTAGTTTTCTGAACGTTTCGAATTCTTGCTTGTTTTGTGAGTAGAGTTAATCGTTCTTAGAACATCAAGAGATCGACTGAGATTCGGAGAAATTTAGTATCAACAGGTTTAAGATAGAATTGTAAAGAAGCGATACATAGAATCATGTGCTAAGACATAAATTGATGCATTGCCAAGTATCATTTAAAGTCAGATTGGAAAAAGTCAATACCTGTTCCCCTGGGAAAGGATTAGGATTTATATAATTGTGTTCCGCGTATTTCGCGTGGTTTCCGGCAGCGTAGAATTTGGACCACCCCATCTCTTCCCATGCGGTGTCGTACAAGGTGACTTAGGGATAGAGCTGTTTAACATCAAACAGATAAATACAGCCCGGACTCCACCTCAGATGCATGGCTCGAGACCACAGTAGTGCCCGGAAAACGGTAATAGGCTCACCCCCTATTACGTGGGTGGTTACGTCGTGAAATGTGGGTGTTAATTCACCTATACCTAACCCTCCGGGGATAAATGCGTGATTATGTGTATGTATGTAAAAAGTTAGCAAACATTTTACTATTATTAGTTTATCGTGATCAAAAAGATGCTTCCTTTCGGTGTTTTAGAGCGTTTGTTTCTTATCGGTAAGATATTATAAGTACTATGTTGCATAAACATTAAGTCATATCCAAGAACACACTTGTACAAGGCTCGGGAACATGATTCACGAAGCGTAAGATAACATCTAGGCACACCTCAAGGTAATGTATTACGAAGTAGCCATACATTTATCGTAGCAAAGTAATGTATGGTACCATAATCTCAGTAAAGTCAGAAATATTATGCATAAAGTTAATATATATTATGCATTGTGTATATACAGGGTGTATTTTTGAAACGGGGCAGTAAGAGCAAGTACCTTAACTGTTGCAGTTACAGCAAAATGTTCTTAGAAGACCTTCCCTAACTTTTTGACATATTTTGAACTGCATTCACAGATTTTGTAAAAAACTTACAGTTGGCAAAAAAATGCAAAAAGTCCAAAAATTTTTTTTTATGCCAATCGATTCTATTTCATGTGGGGATCAAAAAACTTTATGAGACCATTTTAGCTTTCAGTACTAGGAAAGACAGAAATCGCCAAAAACGTTTCCCATACATTTCGGCAACAGAAACAAATTTCTACGATGGTCTAACTTTTTGTTATGGCCAGGAAGTGGGTAGAATTGACTGTAAAGTAAATAAAAAGAATTTTTACCCTCAAATTTCGAATTTGATTCGAAAATCTGTGTGTTATACTTAGTTTCAGCTGAGAAACTTCGTATGAGTTATTAATTAAGGATTTTCGCTAAAATGTCTTCTAATCGTGAAAAAATTAACTTATTAGAAGCGTATTTTGTCAATAATCGAAATGCGGGAGCTGCATTAGTGTGGTACCGCAATAAGTATCCATTGCGGCATGTGCCAACAAGAAAGGTTATTACAAATCTTTTGAAAAACCTGGAATTGCAGGGTTCTTTCAAAAGAAGCGGCAGCCTCGTGTGGACATGGACACGGAGATTGCGGTTCTGACTTATGTCGAAGCATATCCAGAGGTATCGTCCAGGCAAGTCGCCCTTGAAGTAGGTGTATCCCACTCCCTTGTGATAAAGATATGGAAGAAATACGGCTACAAGTGCTATCGATATGGGCGCATAGTTCAAGTGTTACATCCGGGTGATGATGTTCGAAGGCTTACTTTTTGCAGATGGCTAAGAGGAAAAATAAGCAGAGATCATGAATTTTTTAATTACATACTGTGGTCAGACGAAACGAATTTTTCCAATAACGGTATGTACGACAGAAAAAATCACCACTATTGGTCCAAAGAAAATCCACTAAGATTTACGGCAAGTCATAATCAGGTTCGCTTCTCATTCAACTGTTGGTGTGGTATAATGTCCAATCGAGTCATAATGGTGGAATTTTATGAAGGGAAACTGAATTCTGCCATGTATAATGAAGTCATTTTACACCATCTTGAAAACGAGATGGACGAATGGCCCCTGTCGGAATTGCGAAAAGTTCATTTTCAACAAGATGGTGCTCCGCCACATAACAGTCACCTTTCACGTTCCAATTTGAGCTGCCTATTCGGTACACAGTGGATAGGTACACATGGTCCAACACAGTGGCCACCTCGTAGCCCCGATCTAACACCACTTGATTTTTTTTTATGGGGCTTCGTGAAAAACGAGGTGTATAAGACGACGTACGCCAGTGTTCAAGAGATCAAGGATGCATTAATGACCATTTTACGTAACATTCATCCCAGAACATTATTAGCCGCCATTCGTTCAGTGCAAAAAAGGATAGACTTATGTATTCGTGAAAATGGAAATCATTTTGAGCAATTTATTTCATAAACCAATTTCTTAAATGTTTAAATCATTTTTTTTATTTAAAAAAGTTCAAAATTTTACCTGACCTATGAGTTTCGAGTTGATTTATCATATTTCCGTACGAAATGTATGGGAAACGTTTTTGGCGATTTCTGTCTTTTTTAGTACTGAAAGCTAAAATGGTCCCATAGAGTTTTTTGATCCCCACATGAAATAGAATCGATTGGCATAAAAAAAAAAATTTAGAACTTTTTGCATTTTTTTTGCTAACTGTAAGTTTTTTACAAAATCTGTGAATGCAGTTCAAAATGTCCCAAAAAGTTAGGGAAGGTCTTTTAAGAACGTTTTGCTGTAACTGCAACGGTTAAGGTACTTGCCCTTACTGCCCTGTTTCAAAAATACACCCTGTATATAAAACTAACTGTACTCGCGGTTCAAGTCATGCCATATTTTCCTTTGTTGTAATGCGTCTATGCAAATAAATTTAAAAACCTTATAGATAACTTTCGTAGTCATTTAAAAACGGTGACATCGTCAATTCCTCTTTCTAGTGCGGAAATCCCTTCCGATATCTTCCCATCGGAGCCGGTGGGCTCATTCATGGTTTTACTAATTGAATATCGCTTGATAGTAATAACCCACACGTCCATGATTGAAATAATTACGACCCGACAGAGACACGTTGGTAATAATTTATAGATATGTATTTGGTATTAGCATCAGTGTGCTCTAATTTCGTCACGTTACATAAATAAAATGACGTTTAAAGCATAATGTTTCGCATTCGCGTTTTTCCTCAACCTGTCTCTCTCGTTAAGGCTTCTTTGAAATGCTCCGGGTCGAATAGAGCCTACTTCTTTGAAATAAATATTTATCGGACAGACAGCGATGTAAGCATTCATAATTGGGTGGTATTTAAACGCAAATGAAATAAAATACTTTTTTTATGAAATAATAATCCAAATTTCCATCAAAATTACTGATTGCACAGCAGAATACTAAACTCAAAGTATTAGAAAACACACTACAATTTATACTGATTGAGCACCAACAAACTACTTACTTACTTATAAAAAAGGGATGGGTGGTGATCATTCTGAACTTAATTATATGTACAATCAGTATTTTTACTGAACGCGTAGTATCTTCTACATGCGCACTAGTTAATTTGCTGTTCAGTTAGTATTTTTGATAAACATTTATAATTTTTGTACTTAAATAAATTTATTTGTATCGCATTATGAGGATAAAAATAATGTAATATATTGATATGTGATTATTTATTTGATGTGCTATTAAAAATATTCCTTCATAATTTTGTTCATCATTAAATACTCTTACTATATCGTGTTGTTTCTCGGTGGAGAAGAATAGGGCCACCATATCTCTACCCGTGGGAGAAGTAGAAGGCGACTAAGGGATGGTTGGCATCCGCCATCCGACAGTAAACATAAAGTCCATAACCCGCTTGCCAGCAATACGCCGCCCCCTAAAACATGGGGCTGTAAATCATAATTGGTGAAATGTGTGTTAATACATCTCCGCCACGCCATTAACTATCAATGGAAATTAATTTGTTGGAACGTAATGCAGGTACTGGTATAAATAAAAGTTAACTACCCAATAGGAGCGTACAAATTTAATGAGGGCACATTTAGATTTTGTTTTATTTATTTTTACTTATATTAAGCTATTTTTCAATAAAATAACACTAATTTACTTAACGAAAACTAATAAAAATAAAAATGATTTGAGTCAGCAACATTCTTAAGCAATTAGTAATCACCTGCGTAGTAAGTAAAACTTCCAATGTAGGAACACAACATTGTTACACAAGGACTAAAATAGTACAAAAAAGTTAACAATGAACTACCAGTTGCAACGAAATTATAAAAATGACGTCAACACATCACACTCGATTTCTATACAGCATTTCAACCCACTGAAAATTATTGGTACCTGATAGACTACTTCCGCAACAGTCTTAATTGTCTCTCAAGTAGATGGAAGCCACAAAAATAAACCGTGGTCGTAGGATATATCTAGTTCGCGAGTATCGCCTAACAGAAGCGGAGTCAGTCTATGAAAAACACAAGTATGGCTTCCACATAAGTTGGGGGAGACCATTGACGTCCCATAAGTATTGATCCTGTTATATTCCAGGTCTGATATGTCTATGTGTATGACACATAGAGATATAACACTCATGTAAATAGATACCTATACATTAAACAGGAAGGTATACAAGACTTTTGTTGATGAAAAAATGTCAGAATAGAAGCACTCAAAACCTTGTGACCTGTGTAGTGACCTTACACAAAAGGGCTTGACAGTACAAGTTTGTAAAGACAGAAGTAGATGATAGATTACCTCGAAAGAAGAAAGATGTGAGTATTTATGTACTCGTACGTTTTCTAGTGTCTACTCCGGTAACATCTATAGCTTGCACATTGGATCCAGGGGATCCGATCTGCTACTTTTTTACCTCTGCCCTACAGAATACCGCGGTTATAATAACTTCGTGTTGTGTTCCCAGCGGTGAGTAGGGTAGCCAGAGCTCACTGGAGAATTTGGGCTGTTTGTGGGATGACTAAAGGCTTGCCCTACTTTGTCCTCTACCCTGACGGCACAGAGACCCTGTGCTTACAGGGTCGGCAGCAAGAGTGTGGCTTCTCTGGTGTTACACACGTCCATAGGCCACTGTAACCACTTTCCATCAGGTGGGCCGTGTGCTTGTCTGTCACCTAAGTGGTATAATTTATTTTTCTTTTTTTATACTACTTAGTTGGCAGACAAGCACACGGCCCACCTGATGGAAAGTAGTTACCGTGGCCTATGGACGTCTGTAACACCAGAGGAATCACAGTCGCGCTGCCAACCTTGTAAGTACAGAGTTTCTGTGCCGTCAGTAGAAGACAAATCAGAACAAGCCTTTAGTCTTCCCACTGACAGCACAAATTCTCCAGTGAGCTCTGGCTACCTTACTCACCGCTGGGAACACAACACGAAGTTTATAACCGCGGTATTCTGTAGGGCGGAGGTACTTCCCCAGTCGGACTGCTCAATCGGGCGGAAATACCGCCGTGTCCTACCTCCTTTATTATATATATATATATATATACATTACATTATATATATATATATACATTATACAATGAATGAATGTATAATATCCGCCATAAGTGTATAGAAAGTCATATCGTGTAGCTACGTCACAAAGAATTTCAGGACAAGGCAGCTCTAATAAAAAATGCAAAGCATAATCTCACCTTGGGTTCGACAGAATGGCGTTGAGTTGAGTAACACGATGCCTGTTAAACAGCGAAACAGTGACAAATGCGTTGTGAATGCAATCATATTTTCTTTTATAAATAACTTATTTATATTACTGTATGATCTCTTCTTTGGAATTCATGACTTTTGAGGGTATTCATCCAAAAATATTATATTGAAGTCAATGTCAAAGTTCAAAAAATATTTTTTATAACTTTTGACAATCTTATGATACATATAAATATTGCACGTATATCTGTTTTAGTCAACTCCGACGTGACAGTTTCATCAAGAAAGGCTAAAAAGTTGAAAATATTTATATGAAGATATTGATTGGCGAGTATGAGTAGTGTGATATACCTGCATCATTCAGCTTTATTAGGTACTAATTCATTTATCTAACCCCGACCCCTACCCAAGACATCCTAAGTACCTTAGCGGCAACAAGAGACAAAAGATAGGATTCTCTTTCTATATAGAAAAAGTTTTTACCATAACGTTTTTTTTTCAATCGCTTATACGAATATCAAACCAAATGTGTTAATTATAATAATAGCTATAGAAAAAAAATAACACACATTTCTCCTAATATAGAAAGAGAACATAGGAGAAATTAAAATCTGCGTAAGTGGCGCCAATTACAGCCAATGTGTTCTCCACCACTCATGTTATCGTTCAGAATATTGTGCTTCCATAACAATCGAATAGGATACTATGATACAATCGTACTACAAAAACATGAGTTAGCAAAGTAGGAATGAGAATACGGGCTTGTTTACCATTGAATACAAAAGAAGGTAAAAGTACCTTAATACCCGTTGACGTAATACGTATATTCTTTTGTAAATTGCCATAGTGAGTATTTTAATACAGCATGGAGCAAAGAATACTATCATTAGGGAAGACTAAGGCAAAAAAAGGCAAAATTTATGCTCTACAGAACATCAAGTTCACGATTTGACCATCCTCTAGTAGAAAGATGGTCGAATGACTGAGGAGTACCTCAGCTTAGCATACTTCTAGTCCAATTATGAAACAGTCAACCTTCGATATTTTCCGTGCAGTGAGCAGTTTTACTCAGCATGACATCATGTGCTCCGCAATTTCATACGTACTACAGTCACTGTAAAAAAGGTAACCTGCTAAATAAAACCTTTTACACTTGATTTCAAAATTTCAGCAAAATATTTTATGCGGTTTTCATGTTTTGCTCCAAACTCGATAACCAACAGACAGACAGCAGACATTTTTTTTACAATTGAACCTTGAATGAAAGTAGCTATTACTTTGAAAAAATTTGAGAGGTATAGTTTTCTCCTCATTGCGATTTTATTAGGTAGGTACCTATCTAATATAAATTTACGACACTTGATAAAATTTGTGATTTATTGCAGTATAAATACAAATCACAATCATTTTCACTGTGATCCCCGTGAGGCGTCAATGAGTACATGCAACAGTTAGGAATTACAGTAATTCAATGTTCGCGTGCACCAAATCGTTTCAAGCATCCATATATATCGTGCAAAGTGAGGCGATATCATCGAAATATGTTATTGTATATGATTTCCTCATTGCATAATCACTTTCGGCTTTTAAATGACAGATCTAAACAACCAATATTCTGTGTTGTTATATTAACAGAACTTTATACAATAGGTGCTATCGAAAACACTCCTATATTTATTGAATTATATGATATACGCCATCCGCCTGTGATTCAAAACAATATTTACATCCTTTCTTTTACCTATTTGTTATTTTTCTTTGAAATTAAATTATATTGTTATGTCTTATCCGTAACTAAATAGTTGACAAAGTAACTATGATCTTTGAGATTGTGCTTTGTGACTACAATTCTTGGAGATGTATGAATCAGTAGCAGACAAGAGGAAAGTAGTTAACTTAAGCTAAATTAGTTATTTTACGACTGTTTATATTTTTTTAAATGTAACTGTATAAAATGCCTATTGTAAAAAATATGAGCTGTTACCAGCGTTTAATGTAAAGGAATATAATTTCAAGAAAAGAAAAACAATAATGATAGATTTCTTGTTGCTTAGCAAAAATCTCTATTTTTATAGTAGATTCCAATTTCATTCGAAGATTGACATTATTCTTATATGGAAAAATTAGTATTCGTAATTTTTGAATTTTTGAATTTTAGAAGCCGGTGGTAGACCACCGGCTTCTATGAGGGATTATCCGTGGATATTTTTCGCAAATCGCGTAAAATAATCGTTTATCCCAGTTGCATCCCGAGGCTTTCACCTAGAGGCTCAGGATCCGTTA
Source organism: Eilema griseolum (assembly GCA_963662185.1). Classification (NCBI taxonomy): domain Eukaryota; kingdom Metazoa; phylum Arthropoda; class Insecta; order Lepidoptera; family Erebidae; genus Eilema; species Eilema griseolum. The sequence continues at coordinate 13,206,628 of OY759247.1, read as the reverse complement.
GTCCTTCTGCTTTTGATTTAGCTTACACAACAGACTAATATTACAGTAGTGATTGTTATCTCACCTCCCGAACCCGAAGGGAATGCCTGCTCCTCATTTGTTATTCACCAAATGTACTAGCTAGCATAAGTCCCAAAGATATTATAGAATTCTATACACCCAGTTAAAAACATACCGTATAAATATTTTTATAACCTAAACTGTGCATGGCTTGAAGCATTGATAGAATCAGTACTTGATAATGTTGATACACAAGTAGAAAAGTGGGTACACTATCGTGTTTGACAGAAATACATACATTAACATCGCTTAACACTATTAAGTTATTCACGATTATTGAGAATGTCCCACGATTAAATTCGCTTGAAATACGTACTTCACGGATTAAACGGTCGATGGCACCCGTCAGAATATGATATGATTACCTTGTATGCAACTACTTTTACTGTTAAATTATACTAATGTATGGAAATGTTGCTGTCCTCCACTTGATTTAAAATGATGAAATAATTGCAAAAGATTATACTTTTATAATATCTTCGCTTTGGTTTATGACAATCATTCTCGAATGTCTACTTCCTTTTTCTTTTTTTTTCGAAGAATATTCTACTCTTGCCTATTTTTTAAAACCACTTGGTTGGCAGCCAAGCACACGGCCCACTTAATTAAAAGTAGTTACCGTGGCCAATGGACGTTTGCAACACCAAGGGAATCGCACTCACGCTGCAAACCCAGTAAGTACGGAGAGTTTTTGTGCCGTCCGTGTAAAAGACAAAGCAGGGCAAGATTTTGGTCTTCCCACTGACAGCACAGAAACTCTCCAGTGAGCTCTGGCTATCCTATTCACCTATTCACCGCCGCGAAGACTACACGAGGTTATTATGGCCGCTGTATTCTGCAGGGCGGAGGAACTTCCCCAGTCGGACTGCTCAATTGGACGGAAATACCGTCATGTCCTACCTCGAAACTACATTTTTTTTTTTTATATACCACTTAGGTGGCAGACAAGCACACGGCCCACCTGATGGAAAGTGGTTATTGTGGCCTATGGACGTATGCAACACCAGGGGTGTAACACTCGCGCTGCCGACCATGAAGAAACCTTCTGATGCCCCTCTTGAAGAACCCCATATTGTAGTTGCTTGGGAAAACCGCAGTACGGAGGTCTATCCACTGCTTTATGTTGGAAAGGAAGATTAAAACCTCTATATTTAGACAATTATGTTTACGTGACTTACGATGTAGAATATACACTACATACCTTTGATCTGCCTAACGTTTTAATCAATTTGCACTGGACGTGGTGGCGTAGGCGGAATAGGTAGTTGATTTACGTGTACAACATTTTATATCAAGTAATGTGAAAATTCAGGAGTTACTTAACATAGTATTTACATTCAAGAAATAAGTATATGTAACTGACATAACGCCTCTTTCTTATAAGGGGTAGGCAGAGGCAAAAAGTTTTCATTGAACACGATCCTTGAATAGGTACGACTGTTGCAACTTCAATTTTCAAATTATTATGATCGGCTCTTGACGTCATCTTTTCTAAAAACTTTCTTAATTTGACTATTACTTAAATTGACATAGGTCGACCTTTACGGGATTACTCGTTCACATTCACCCTCCCCACGTCAATTATCACAAATATTATATACTAATTTTAATCCTACATATTGCGCTAGCTGTACATCACGTCTCCGCCCCCCATGAACGCAGGCCTGGGGGTGACAGGTGTAGCCGCCTGTCACCCTGGCAGAAGCAGGCCTCGGTAGTGGCGCGCCTGGCGCGCCTCCCCGTGTCCGGGGACGAGTTGGGGACTATGTAGTCCCCACACCCGAGAAGAGGGCCAGATCGTGAGAGATGGCCCTGGGTCGGCCGGGGTGCGAGGGATATGCCTGTCAACCTCACCTTCTGCAACCAAAACGATCCACAGGCGGCGTGCGTTGCTACTATACTGCTACCGGAGCCGGTGGGGAGGTATCCGCGGGGATTTTGCGCATGTAAATAAAAAAAGCTGTACATCGCGTTGCATTGTAACATTAAACCTATATTTAAAGCAATAAATAATTAATAGGTATAATATTTATAACAATTGAATGTATTTTTATTGAGTGATTTATGTACAAAATACGTGTCAAAAATTATATTTATTAGTTTCTGCGTCTTCAGCCAAATTTGGAAATCAAAATTTAATCCCATTTCACCCACGTACTGTGACACAATTTTTCAAGGATGTCTAGTATGCATTGGCAACAACCGGTCATTCACCAAGGAAAGTTCCGAAACATTAAAACCATAAATCAGTCAAGACATATCAATCATACACGTTTATAGATTAAGTACCTAAGTACATGTGGTGACTCTGCACCAGTCATCGTAAAGTTATTAATATCAACAATGAATGCTCGCAATAAAACAACGGTATCGTCAGATAGTGCAGACTCGAACGTGGGCTGATGAACAAACACACATACACTGGATTCGCAAAATTGATTAGCATACAACATTGCTTCTGCGTATGGGCATTAGTTTATTGCAATGAATTATTTGTTACAGTTATAAATAACATAACATATCTATATTTATACAAGTCAAAGGCACAGACAACATCAGACCGATTTTGAATAGCAAAGTACTCCAAATTATCTTAATGTCTTAGCGTCCCCGTTCCGCAGGCCTGTCGTATGTCACCCTGGCAGAAGCAGGCCGCGTTTCCGGGGACGAGTTGGGGACTCTGTAGTCCCCACACCCGAGAAGAGGGCCAGATCGTAAGAGATGGCCATGGGTAAGCCGGGGTGCGACGGATATGCCTGTTAACCTCACCTCCGGCAACCAAAAACGACCCACAGGCGTCGTGCGTTTTGGTCGGTTCGAGTCCAACATACTTAACCTCTTCCACCGGCTCCGGTGGCGGGGATTTTGCGTACGTAAAAAAAAAAGCGTCCCTCTTCCTTTTCACTGATTTTTCTGGTATTTGCTACAAACCTTTAATTCAGACGATAATATAAATTAACCGCGGTAGCCTAGTGGTATGGATAATTGACTGCTAAGACGAGGTCTCGGGTTCGATCCCAGGTTTTACCATAGTACACACCAATGACTTTTCGATGCTTTTCAAAGTTAAGTGTGTATATATCACAGGTTTATAAGTGCCCGGTTAATGGCAATAGGCTCGCCACCTATTATATTGGGACCTAAACATAAACTGGCGAAATGTGGGTGCTAGCACCTCTGCCTACCCCTTCGGGGATATAGGCGTGAGTTTATGTTATGTTATGTTTATATAAATTAAATTGATAAAACAGTATGATATTAACATCATTAGTAGATATTAAGATCATTTTGAGTTATTGATAGTCAAGATCGTTCCTGACTGTGCAGATTAGATAAATAGTTATTTCGTTAGTATAGAGCTTTACCAAGATCTTCGGACCCAAGTCAACCAAGCCGTGACTACCGTCTAACCTCAAAACTCTCGAGAAGAAAAGCCGAAGAGAAGCCTGCACCAGAGGCTCTTCCGTATACCAGCTTGCAGGTTAGTTTGACCCCGAGGATCTTGGTGGAGACTTCACAAGTTTATTAGGCCTTAAAGGAACACAATTATAGCATTGTATGTTATTGTATTATTATTTTGCTGCTGTGCTTAAGCTGCGCACTTTGATACAGTAAAACATTAAGTAGGTACATGAAGTAACATTTACGTTCCAGATTTGTAACGGTTAACCAAATCAAATAGGTACATTTATTACCTAAAATGCGATTGTACAAAACATTTTTGGCTAAGCACATTTTGCCGTTTTATGACTTAGCACACATCACAGCAAACTTAAGAGGTTTGTCTTTTATTTGGATTCCCTTGACTCTTACGGGAGCGACTGCCATCCAAAAAAATCGTTGAGTGAAAATGTTGTTTACTTGGAACAGATTTTGCAAAAAGCAGTCTTCATATCTTCTAAAATCTTCAAGGTTAGTAATAATTTTATATAACATATTTGAATTTAATTATGTATTTGAGAAAGTTGGTAAATATCTGGTATCGTTGCAATACATTTTTAAGTATTGGAGAAGTAGCCTTGAAAAATATTAAATGAAATTACTATACACTGAATATATATTTATCAGAACTTATACGGAAATTATTTTGGAAATTGCAACGACATTATGCAACAATAAATACAAGATAAAAAAAAACTCCAGACTTATATAATATACGACAACAATCATGCATAGATAAAAATATAACTAATATTTTTTTGAGATAAGTGTAGTAATAGTGTTACGCGTGTAACAGAATCAGCACACATATCTTTTTAAGTGACCGTTAGTGTAATTCATTTTTACACTAACGCATAGTATGTTTTCTAGTCAGGTTTTACGGCATATTATACGGCATTTAATATTGCAGTGTTTATGGCCTAACCGTTTACGCCACTTTTACCTGTGCAGCCTGTGCTGCTTCATAATACACTACTCTAAACTGGCTGGCAGATAGACAAACTACACTGCAGAATATAAATTATTAATATGTAGGTTAACTGCACTATTCGATTAAACATTATTTTGGGAGAGTATATAGCCTTGTCTTTTCTATCAAGAACAAGCTAAAATTTAATGAAGTGAGTTCATGAAATATATATAAAGACAGAAATAGATTGAGTACGCTTTGCATAAGAGAACTCAACCGGGAAATTAATAACCTTAAGATTCATGGTTGATATTAGTGTGATGCTTGTAGTATGGTCTTTTTAGGAGTCCTACAGAAAACTGTAGGACTCCTAAAAAGACCCACGCACCGATTTTGTAAGATCCCATAGATTATATTCATCGAATAGCGACCAATCACTGGATTGTTCTACTGAGATTGCTTACAGATTAGATATAAGCAATGGTTGGTGAAACGTTTAACTTTAAAACACCTATTAAAACCATATTCTGAGAAATAAACGATTATTCTATTCTTATTCTATTGGGTCATGTTATGTCTGTGCTTAAGTTACTAGTTCTTTGCCTTTGCCCACTCTTTGTTCAAAAATAACAGTTAGCACGAAAAAACGATGATGAGAAAAACCACACAATTTCACTATCGTTATCCTTACCTTACACAAATAGTATCTGCGAATTCCATGTAACGTCTATTGTATTGATATCTATGAACGTAAACATAAATGTTGCCTTTAGTAATATAGGACAGCACAAAATATCAGTTTATCATCGTCTCAAGATATCGCCACAAACCAAATATTGTGAATCGCTACACGTATAAAAGAAAGTTATGTGCGGTAACGTCCCGTATTCCATTCTATTTGAATTTAACGTGTGTTGTAGTGACAACAACTAGTGGCGTAGTGACGCCACTGTTTACTTTACATAACGATACACGTAATTAACTTATTTGCTTAGCTGAAATATTGTATACCACAAAATTACATTAATTAGTCTTCCATTGCTACTGAGGCGACAAATAAAATGCACCGTACTATATAGTAACACCGTCGAGACGAGATAAAGAATGTAAACAAACTTGACAGAATATATCTCTCGCTGTCGCAAAGATTCAAATAGTAAAGTACCTATGTCTGAAGAGAATCTTGTTAATAAGTACACCCGATTATCTATAACTGTGAAAAACAGGGTTAACTATATAAAACTATGTTAAAGTTCAGACTTCAATGCTGTCTTTTATATTGGGCCTGGAATTCGGTTAGGTGTACCTCCCGCTACATGGTGGTCCAATATCTACAGAACCAAATTCTTAAGATAACCCAGGACAGAGCATGCTCGTCCCGCTTTAAATGACAACCTGACCCCACATAAATGTGGGTCGAAAGATTGGGTATGGAAAACAAGAAGTGATCCGAAACTCATATTAAAAACGTGGCTCTACTGCCATCATATAAGTATCTTTAATTATGTGTAAAACAACACTCATAATGTACAACGGATCTTGCTGCAAATGATTCTTGTCAGCAAAGTGGAATGAAGGTGAAAGTTAATGAGATAATTTTTGAGAGTTCTTCACATGCAATATTGATTCATTGTCACAAAGTCGCAGTTCACTGATGGAGATCCGTATACTTCATGTAACCAAATAACTAAATAAATAAAATTCTCAATTGCATAAACATACAAGTGTAAGCAATTGCAGATAATATGTATTGCATACAGCTTACAACTTTATTTTTAGAACAGTCAGAAATAGTCTTCAAATACTAAAATCCTATTGAATCAGGAACGTCGTATTGAGATTTTTTCCTAAATTGATACAGAATTCGAGAATATTATCATTTAAATATTTAAATCCACAAATATCATACTAAATCTATTGTTGTTAACAGCTATGAAATCATTCAATATAGCAGACATAGTTATTATACAAACTAATACCTGCATATCACGCAGATAAAACCGCGAACGGAAAGTAAAAAAGACATAAAACATTATAAATATAATATACACAGTCACTAAGTATGGAGAAAGCCAGGTCCTATATTTATTTATGAGGTTTCAAGACCGCAAGATTAATAAAATTATATACTTAAAGACCTTCTTTTTCATATTGCGGATGTTATGATTATAAATGTGTGTGTTCATTGTTTACTTGTATTCTATTATACCTCACTATAATTCTCGAAAATTTGTTCGCAATCTTGAAATCGTTTGTTGGTCCAGTTTTAATATATTTTTTAAATTCACTGTGTTACGCCTTATTATCTTGGGTCATTTACTTTGAAGACCCAAAAATTTGTTCCCAATCTTGAAATCGTTTGTTAGTCCAGTTGTAATATATTTTTTAAATTCACTGGGTTACGCCTTATTATCTTGGGTCATTTACTTTAAAGGACTTTATATATTAAGTTATACTCTATCTATATTGTATACTAGCGTGTAATATAGATATCAACACGCCTCTTTCCCATTGGGAATGAGAGAGACAATATCTTTCCCCTTACTACGATCCTGGTCTACATCGTTCTACTACATCTATTCGTCTTTCGCTTCTTTATTTTTTTCTTTCAACCACCATTTATTAACATGTCTTCGATCTGATTTACATGCATACGTCTGAGTCGACCTCCTACCCATTCTCTCGTGCGTCATAAATTGTCTTTTGTGCTTTCATCTCAACCTGTACCATCTTGGTACTACTTTTTTTTTTTTTTTTTTTTTATATAGGACACGTCAATTGGACTTCGCCTTGCCTGATGGTAAGCTGAAGGCAAAATCCCAGAAAAGAGGGTCACCATTACTTACACATACCGTGTGACAATGGTGACACTCAGCTTGACGGCCTTATCATATGCTTTTTCACGCCCCGCTTAAAGGACCCGGGACTGTAGGAAGAAGGACTACGTCTTCTGCCACACCATAACGTTAGCTTATCACGCTGTTCCTCTTTCAGTCTATCAATTTCAATCTATGAGTAGATTATACTAGCTTATACTAAAATATTTACTAGGTAACTATTTGATGTAGGTTGGTAGATACTTCAACAAATACCGCAATATATAAAAATAACTTTTTGCAGCGAATGTTATAAAAAGTAATAGACAGTATGATTAATTGGTAACTTAACCCGGATCTTTTATTTTTAAAGCCGTGAGTTCTAAAATATTGGTATTTTTATATATCCATTTTCAAATTAATTAGCCACGTCTATTGGAACGATAGATCTATTGTTATGTATAGAAATAAATTTATAAAACAACCAGACTGTGCTCAAGGACTAATAGGTACGATCAAGTTTTCTTTTCTCTTTATAACACCACAACGCGTAATAAATGATATAAGTTAAACCACATTGACACATGTGAGTATAAAACATCTCACAAACGCATTCTCATCCCACATACCAACTCACATCGCAAGTGCAGCATAGCGATAATTCCTTCACCCATAGCCTCTCACACACATTCGCGTACCTACACGCTCTAATTAGAAGTACACAATCACTTTCGTGCATAAGATTAATTAACAATATTTAGTTTATGATTGTTTAGTTCTGCTTCCTCTTTTAAACTAGTGATCTCAATCTCCACTTGAAAGGCCTTATTTCGTGAATTGTGTAGATCACACTTGTGTTAATCGTAATGTTAAACTAACAGTTTGTAGAAACAGTCATTCTTTATATGTGCGATGTTTATTTCGTGTAGACACTGATATATGTATATTGAATCAATTAGGTATAATCTCAGTGACAGCATCTCTTTTTATAAAAACCTTAACAATGAATAATAATATTCAGACGAAATAATTTATTCTAAACGTCATCGACGAAAGTTACCCTCGACTGCGTCATGAATGTTTGTTATCGTGGAATATCTAAGCATATATGTATTCCGGATCATTTATTAAAACCTAGGTTATATTATTATCAAGTTTAATTTTGGTCAGTTTATGTTTAGTCGTAAAAAGGGTACAAATAGATAGACAGAAGATTACTTTCACATTTGTAATAACTAGCGTAGAATAAGTTCATACCTCGTACAGTCGGTGTGCTCTTATTGTGTTCGAGTCATCTCTAGAAAGGTTAATGAGCCTATTGAATTACAAAATTGCATAATCGCAATCTTAATGAAATAGATGACTTAGCATTGTTAAAATACGGTCTTCCTGCGTATACGTACCCAATTAACACATTTAAGTAATTACCTGTAACAAATAAGTATAACAATTAGTTATTTGAACACGTTGAATGTTGCTATAAACAAAAAATACAACAATTTTTAACACAATGACCTTGCTATAAAATGTAAAGGTCAACTGAGTAAATTTACTTTAGAAAATTACAAACTCAAATCCATTCAATAGTATGATTAATTTCATTTTGAAAAGTATTCTAGAACTATTGAAAAATAATTTCATAGGTCATTCTTCTAATAAATATTTATTTTCATACTTCTACCTATTACGTTTTTTTAATTATAATCATAAATTCAAATTCATTCAGCAAGACTATTAACTTAATTTTTTCAACTATTCTAGAACTATCTAAAAAAAGAATTTAATAGGTCACTCTTTTTTATTTACATAATATGTAAGGTAATTATAATTTAAAATATTAATACTATTCATTTGCATGATAATTATAAAATTTATGATCATGTAACTTTTGAACTATGTGCGAGACGGATATTATGAACGGACGATTTTGAAAAACTATTCTGTAATAATGTTCAGATAAGTTTACCAAAAATAATTATTACCAAAAAAAAAAACATAGCCCACCTGATGGAAAGTGGTTACCGTGACCAATGAACGTGGGCCGTGTGTAACAACAGTGGAGTCACATCCGTGCTGCCGACCCTGTAAGAACAGAGATTTCATGTGCCCTCAGTGCAGAACACAAAATCAGGACAAGCCTTTGGTCTTCCCACTGGCAGCACAAAAACCATTTTTTTTTAAATAGGTTGAATTATATAATAACATAGAATTGAATCTATCCCTCCATGCAGTTTTGTACAGAACCCCTAGGTAATCGAGTTCTTTTCTATTTTACTTGCTTCATAAATATAAAATTGAAAGTGAATATAAGCGGTCTACCTTTCCTAATAAGATAAAAAAACCTGATTAAATTATTTATTACCTTTTTAAATTATTCTGTTTTGTTTTTTCATTCACACATGAAGAGTTAGCACATAAAAAAATACGAAATAGATGATATAATCTGTAAAAAAGTACTTTAATTTATTTTTATGAATATAATTTTGACGCAATTATTTCATATGGTATTAAATGCCATTTTCAAATAAATAAGGGATATACCACACTAATAAGCAAAATTTGCATTATTAGTAATTATTATTTTGCTTGTGATTATTAGTGCTTATTAGTTGTAGTAAGTCAGTGTTTATAGTAATATTTATTCGTGAGGAATTAATAAATTAATATTCATCGGTTTTGCATTTTCATAGCCAACTAACTGATATAAAATGTTTTCTGTATTTTAAGATATGAAGTGAAGACTTTGTACATTATTTGGAAAAAAATTGCCAGTACGGATAAACCCAAAATTTGACACTGTTTGTATAGAGAAAAGTGCATATAGCTATTTTTTATATAAATTACATTAGAACTATATGAAATTTACTAAAATAATAATTTCTACCATACATTTGAATTACACCCAAATTACTAGAGAATTACGACCACTCCATGGGCCACTATCAAACCTTACCAAATTAGTTGAGACTAATCTAGTGTAACTAGATATAGTACCTAGTATAATGTGGAGATTGAAAGGAAAAAATTATCATCTATCTCTCTGTAGTAATATAAATATGATTACTTTTTTTTTAAATCAATTATATTACTATAATTTCATTAGATGAATTTATAACATCACTGGTTTTCTTGTACATACAAAGAAGATTATACTTACATCATTTATATGCACTATACCTACCTATTATCAAACATTGCATGTAGAAACAGTTCAATTCCAATCCTTTTGCAATTCATATGACCCGTTATTGCATGCTTTTGAAACATTATTTATATATTGTAATGTAACCTTATCTTATTACGACCGTTTTTAAATATCACTTTGAATACTTTGAATTTCATTATGAAATTTATACATTATGAATTCTGTAACATTTATATATTTCAATGGTAATAACTTTATTGACTATATAGTTATATCACCTGAATGATTTTTGAAAGGATCTTAGGATATATTATTTTGTAATATACAATAGTACCTAGCATGTCATTTACATTTCTTCTATAAATAGTCTTTATGATCGTTCAGTAAATGGCAGTAACGTAATGACCAAAGTACTGGATTTGCATACAAATCTTTATGGTTCTGACCCCCATAATCTTCGGACGTGGGACGTGAGTACACTCCTAATGCAAGCAATTTAACTAATGTTGTATTTCACTGTTCATTAATGATGACAATGCAATTTAATATTAATTCAAAGAATTTCATTAATTAAATGTGCAAACTTCACGTAAGTAGTAAACAGATTTTCACTTTTGAACTCTACTAGGGAGCATAAGAATGCTAATAATATAATTTATGGCACATGTTATTATGCAGAAGTCAGTCCTCAGATGTACGGCAATAAGGAATCACCAATAATATAAAATTTGAATGTGGTAGGTAATAACGGTTACTCTTAAACGTCAGGCAAATCGAAGGTATGAATGTACCTATACCATGATCCCGTTAAGTCCCGTTAACATTATTGTAAATTCTCAAAGTACCAGTAAAATTATTTATCCCACCTGCCTTAAAAATTGCTTTGAAAGCCTTTTTAGGAATATTATCTAGAAGCTTCTACTATTAATTAGAAGTCGTCGTAAATAAGTAAAGGATATAACATACTCCTACACTTCAGGTAAGTATCGTTCCACTTTTCGTGAGCGGTTTGCACATAAAAGGCGGAGGACATTTGCATTCAGGTGACCAACATGAAAGGAGGCTTGAGTAGGTGTTAACAAACTGTAGCTAGTGAGTGAATTTTAAGTGAGGACGATAATCTGTAGCGCCGTTTGTTAAAGTAAGTCAGATTTTAATCGAGTTGTCACATTGTTTAAAATTCTATTACAGTTAGGTTAGGTATACCTAAGATGGATGATCTAGCTATTTACAATTCTAAGCATAGTTCTAGTGAAGAAAGGCCAATTGTCAATGAGTTTTTTTATACAACTTAGGTGGCTGACAAGCACACGGCCTACCTGATGAAAAGTGGTTACCGTGACCTATGAACGTATGTAACACCAGTGGAGTCGCATCCGTGCTGCCGACCCTGTAAGAATAGAGATTTTCTGTGCCTTCGGTGCAGAACACAAAATCAGGACAAGCCTTTGGTCTTCTCAATGACAGCACAAAAACTCTCCAGTGAGCTCTGGCTACCCTACTCACCGCCGGGAACACAACACGAGGTTATTATAGCCGTGGTATTCTGTAGGGTGGAGGCACTGCCCCAGTCAGACTGCTCAATTCGGACGAGAATACCGTCGTGTCCTACCTAGCGGGGATAAAATTATACAGCCATACCATACTGCCATAGATATTCCTTAGCAACCTAGACCAACGATGGCTTAACGTGCCTCCGAGACTTAGAAGGGGTTCAATTATTAAGAAGAGACACTCATCCTAAGACTAACCTGACTAATATTACTGTATACTTATATTACAATAGGTTAACCTATTCAGTTATCACTTAGCTACGAGGTCCATTCATATATAAAGTACTCTTATTATTTCTACATTAAAATAACATACTAATCATTGTGGGTTACTCCACTTCTTTGCAACAGTGTTGAGGTGTCTTCTTTTCATTTGGAATCGGACAAAATAATCGGTAAAATGTAGGTTAGGTACATAATTAAACATTATGACATTTCATATCGGACCTACATACATATTTATTTCTACAGCCTCCTTGACTTTTTAACTGACCTTGATGAGTCATTACTACTTGCATTACTGATAATTTCTCACACTAAGCTAAATTACTAAGTAATTTATGTTAAGACTATATATAAATCATTTTCTCTTCAAGTAAACGCTACAGAAAAGGTATTGACATTAAAGTCACTAATGGCAAAAGAAAGCGGCATTACGATGTCAAGCCAAAGTAACGTAGCAATATATCCATATATATCCCATAGATATATATCTAAGTAATAATAGCAATCTAGGAGAGACAGTTAAACGTACATAAACGGTACATACGTAGGCAGTAGCTACATCCTCGATTCAACATAATCGACACAGCCAAAACTGGTATTGACCTCAATTGTGAAATTTAGAGCATGACGAGAATATACATAACTGATCACTTCAATACCTTATGTTGTAAAATGTATATCTAAACTTACACATTCTGAATGCATTTTGCAAAAAAATATATATTTTAGTTGCAACGGTCATATAAATGTCTCATTAATTGTCGGAATTGCAATGATTCCAAATATTTCAATTGATGTGTCACCGAATAAAAAGTACGCGGTGAAAGTGTTATGTCGATGATGTAATTTTTGTATAAATATAGACGAACTGAAACAGGTAAATGAACATTTTGAGGTCGTATTAATTTCAGGCATTTTGTAAGAACAGTAAGAGCTTGCGTTCTTTGCACCTCCTTTCCTTTGACCTCGCATAGATGTCGCATAATCGTTTCTTAAGTGTTGCATACTTTTCTCTACCTATATGCAAGCCTTCACTATTAGTGGAGGCTCATAGAGTATGTCTATGACTTGTGTTAGGACCTCTTTTCCTAGTTCCGACACAAATATTTGGTACTGTGATTCGTCTGACGCTTTCTGCGGCTTCAGTATTGCCTCGGTCTGGGTGAACCATAGCTTGGGTTCGTCGCACCAGAAATGCGGGATTCTCGTCGTCACTGCGATGCTGGCCGCTAGCGGCATACTGTCCCACGTATATATACAGCCTATTACCATCAACAGAACATTTTTTTATGAATTTCGTGATGTTACTGAAAGTTTCTTAACAATGGACGTCGTGTTTTTTTTTATCCCACTTAGTTGGCAGACAACTACAATAGACACGGCCCACCTGATGGAAAGTGGTGACCTTGGCCTATGGACGTGTGCAAAACCAATGGAGTCACACTCGCACTGCCAACCCTGTAAGCACAAAAAGTTTCTGATGGGGTGTACAGTGTATATTAATACCCAAATTTTATCAACTAGGTAATAGGTAATAAGAAGCGATCATAATTACTACTTATGACTTTTTCACTCTCGCTTTCACTTTTTTACTGTTATGAATAACTAAGTTCATAGTTAAGTTGCTTTGTACGACATATAAAAATGAGAAGAGATGGGTATAGCTCTTTTACGATATCAAAAATAGTCATTTGTCTTTTTTCAACTAGCCCATCAAAAATAGTAATACGTGCAGATAAAATAATTAACCTATCACACCAACCACAAATAAATTTAATTTTAGAAACATCTTTATATAGTCAATAATTGCTGAGAACAGGAAAGATAAACAAAATTACAAAATCTTAACGTTTGTGCCGGTTGTATCGATAGCTTCCGCTATGGAAGTCCTTCTCGTTCACTTTCCCCGGGTTTGGCATCTTTGTTAATAAAACCACTGACATAAATTCCATCTCTTAAGTAACTTCAAGACAATACTTTTCGGGTTTACGTCTCTTCTACCCTTTACTTAAAAGTACCATGGCCAGAACAGCCCGACCAGTTGATTTAAAATGTTTTATAAATTATTTAAAAATAATCAGGTGTGCTTGCCAACTAAGTGGTTTAAAAAATTTAAAAAATAATATTCCGCAATTCCATAATCCTTTGGTATTTAGTCCGTGAAAATTATTATTTATATTTATTTAAGTTACTTTATGATAGTAAATAAACATATATAATCATGTGTGCCTTTGAGGGGTCACCGACACACTACGAAACAGACGCAGTCTTGCATGAGTAATATTTGATAAAGGAATTTGCAAATGTCTGTTTTAAGTAGGTCGACCCACACAATGGCACTTAAGTAATATTAATAAGTCTTAAACGTAAGGTCAATAGTGAGACAGTTATATGTATTCTACTATGATTAAAAGATATGAAAGTAGGAACATTAATTATCAAACCCGATAACATCCTAACTAATATACTAATAGTGCTTTGCATTTTTAACAGCACTGTAAACTTAATACTGTTTATCATTTTCATATTGGTTTCTATAGATATATAATTTTAGAACCATCAACACAAGCTATTTAAACTATTCAATTCAATTTATTTTATGGCGATATATGGGTACAAAGATGTTACAAGCAATACATTTGAGTTCCACCATATTTCAGCCAGATTGGCATGCAATAATGTCCCATATTATGACAATAAAAACAAGATTAACAATTTTTAATTAGGAGTTATGAATAGATGAAATTTTTCATGTCAAAATTATACATATCAGTATATTTATGTTAAACATAATAAATACACACCTTCATGCAACATAATACCCTTAAATTAGTCAATAACAAATATTTACCTATATAATAAGAATATCAGAGTTAGTTTAGTTAGTTAGTTCTTACTTGGGGTCTAGAAAGTGCAGTGTAGAATGTCGTAGAATATATTTATGACGATGTCCGGGTTTTTGTCTATCTGTGCATATATATTTGAGGCAAACCCAGCGGTTCTAGCTTCACTAAGTAACAAAAAGATAATACACACTTTCACATTACTTAATAATATTAGGAGGAAGAAGTAACGAAACCTAGTGTTTTATATTTTTTCTTTGCTACATTATTATCATCAACTCATCTTCAAATTCCGCTTTGATTTATATCTGTTCGTTTATTTGAGCATAACACCAAAACTAGGACACCGATTTTAATAAACATAATTGTTTTCAAGAGCTTGTGATTAAAGATTAAACTTAAAAAACTAGTTTATCTCACTATGCAGATGAATGCCGGAAATAATATAACAATTGTACGTGAGTGAACCCAAAACATTGTTTTTATCTGTGCTCTGTGCTAAAAATATAAATCTAGTTACATATATTGCGTATAATTGTTGGTTGTAACATCTGTTATTAATCATGTAACTTCTTCACATTATCTAAGGCAACATATGTAACAACAAGAACACGGCCCACGTCGAACTGGACCTTTTTGTGTAAGTAGAGGTTTCACCGAAACGTTGCGTGTTGCTACCAATCATTGGAACGCATGAATGTTTTGTAAAATGCGTGTAAAAACGGGAAGAAAAATATTTTGGTGCTCACGGACGGCATGGGCGCAAAATAGGTATAGAGAAGATA
Organism: Eilema griseolum; assembly: GCA_963662185.1. Taxonomy (NCBI): domain Eukaryota; kingdom Metazoa; phylum Arthropoda; class Insecta; order Lepidoptera; family Erebidae; genus Eilema; species Eilema griseolum. Next base: position 13,190,850 of record OY759247.1, on the reverse strand, counting down.
AAATAAAGGAGGAAAGATTTGATATCAACAAATCTACATTCACTGAGGTTGATTTTGCACGCGTCCATAAGCCACGGTGACCACTTTCCAACAGGTGGGCCGTGTGCTTGTCTGTACCTAAGTGGTATAAAAAAGAGGTGATGAGTTTTCCGATGTATCCGGTCTTTTCATACTGGTAAAATTATGTGTCTTCACCATTTTCGCACGGACAAAAAAGGTAGTACCTGTGGAAATACCTACAGTTGGCCTGCAATGATATGCTATTCATGTTCGTGTATGCATACAAAGCTCCATCAGTTTTTTTCGCTCGTATGGTTTTACATACATACATATATTCACGCCGTTATCCCCGGAGGGTTAGGCAGAGGTGAGTTAACACCCACATTTCACCAATAATTGTATTCGTCCCACGGAATAGGAGGTAAGCCTATTGCCGTATTCCGGGCACTATTGTTGACTCGAGCTATGCATCTGACGCTGAGTCTGGGTTGTATATATCTGTCAGATGTTAAACATCCCCTTAATCGCCTTTTACGATACTGCTTGCGAAGAGATGGGGTGGTCCCAATTCTACCTGCCTGTAACCACGCGGCTTTGTAACATGTCATGGTAGAGGCGCAAATACCATTTCATGTAGGCTGGTGATGAAATAGCTGTATCGGAATCAAACCAGCTTACCTACACTACACGGCAGTTCTTGACATAAACCTCGGATACCCTAGTAAGAAAGTTTCAATCTGTTAGACATGGAGGTGATTTAACTATCATTGACACACGATATTGAAGTTTTAATCTATGTAGCTATTTATTACGTAATACGTCCGCTATGACATCAATAAAAAAGACAGAATATTGAGTGAAAATAATTATATAACAGTGGAAACAACCTTGCCGGTTCTATGAACATCATCCAAGTTATATAGAGACACACAATAATGTATATTTTATCCTATAGAGCTTATAAAATTCCAATTTTCTTTTTTCATATTTATGGGGTCCGCTCTCCTATGACACATGAAGGGGAGAAATCATAGGAGAGTGGAAATCATAACCATAGTTAACGAGGTCATTTTAGGAGCGAGTGCCGTGTAAACTCCCAATCACAAGAGGAAATCTGCAACAAACCTTTATCCGTTAATCGGCTCAGGAGGTGTGCCGACTTGCAGGACAAAGGGGGAAAAAACGGCGCACATTGGGAGAGTCCTATGTCCAGCAGTGGCCTGCTGTGGGCTAATTGATTGATTGATTGATTGACCAAGGGGGTTACTCTCACACACATTCGAAAACTTCTAGAATTATATACAAACATATTCGGATTACGCGATTTTTGAGACAATAAATGGCTGCTACCAAAAACGGTATTTTATTCGCATGTTCAGCTCAATTATTGCCGGACAATAGTATGCCGCGTTATCGTCATCAAAATAAAATTACGAATCGTAATTTGAATGCAAACTACCATTATCATCCATTTTATCCGTCGAGTGACTGACCACGACCTTGTCAGTCTAGGTACGTTTCAGTATTCTACGCAGATATATACCTATGTGAACACAAGGCTAGGGATTAAAGCCTAAGTTTAGTAGCCATTAAAGCAACGCACAACTAATACGAACAATACATTTAATTAGTAAAGGTTTTCTAGCGTAGTACCGCAACATTAAAAATTATAATTATATCAAGGCAAATAATTAAAGATATGCAAAGGCACAGGTCAGGGAGAAGACCTCTTTTTTAAATAGTATGGTATCTACCTACTGGTAAAAATAAATAAAATTTGTTTATATGTAGAATATATAGTGGTAAGGAGGTCAAAGTAACTTATTAATTAATTATTTGCATTTTAAATAGTCCATAGCAAACAACGTTTATAGAAAACACCAAGTATCCCATAATTTTGAACTAATGCATAATAAGTTTGAGAGATTACATCACACTTGAAGATTACGAAACATTATAAAAATGTAAATCATTAATGATTACCATTCGCTATTGCTAATTAATAGCAATCGTGTATGGAATCAACCGCTTGTGACGGGTTAATTAAATAAACAAGTTAAGTTATTGAATTCTTAGCTAAGATATTAGTAATGCTTACTATTAGTCAGGTGTAGTAAAACAGCTGGTCATCTACCAGCTATTCGTCGTGGTTATCAAAGAATCAATTTCATTTATTCAGTTTATTCAAATGAAAAGCGATTTTTGAAAAGATAATTTTTCAATTATGTTTCTTTGGAAAAGTTTCTTTCGCTGGTTCGGTAGGTTAGTTCTACTAGATACCAGCAAGAAACTCAGAGAACTATATTAATACTAGATTATTTTTCTTTTTTAAATTTGCTTTAGTTAATATATATTTTGTGCGAGCAAGCAAGAGACTTATGTTGACCACGCATTTACATCATCAAGATACTCATCTACTTTATAGTAACCTTTATTCATTAAAGTTTTTTTCACCTCAGCCTAGAGCACGCTAGTCTAGAGAGACTAGTGACAATTCTTTGTCCGGGGTAATGTATAATAAAATGACGAATATAAATATATGGAAATGAAAATAAAGAAGAAAGAGATGGCCCTAGGACGGCCGGGTTGCAAGGGATATACCTGTCAATCTCACCTTCGGCAACCAAAACGACCTACAGGCGGCGTGCGTTTTGGTCGGTTCGAGTCCGACATAACCTCTTCCACCGGCTCCGGTGGGGAGGTATCCGTGGGGATTTTGCGCACGTAAATAAAAGGTAGCCAATCGAAACAGTTTATTGAATCATTAGTATTGGAATAGATATAGCTTCACGGCCAACAATACCCATTCATAGTGAGAAATGAATTTGCTGGTATTTTTTGTTAAATAAGTTCCTGAAATGTTGAGTCATATTTTTGATCAATGTTTGGGGCGTTAGAGACTTGATTCTATATGAGATTTGATTTTTCTTCAACAATAAAATGTAATACAAACGATATGGGCTTATGAGTTTTATCAACCTACTTCACATTAAAATATTTTTTGTTGGAATATAGTACATATGCGAATACTAATAAGACAAAAGTAACGAAAGTTATGAATGTAACTATAAATTTTACGAAGTAATGTCATTTAAGTTCACACGGCATTGGCGAGAACTTGCAGCCAAGTGAGAATTTATAGTCTCTTGTTTCTTAACATAAATATGTCACTTGTGAAATACATATCTACATACTATCTACTATGAAAATTCAAAAGAGAAAGAGTTTTCAGGAATTAAATGTTTACACATATTGATAACTCACTTGTACTTTTCCACAGTTCTTTTAATATTTGTTAGACCTTACGGCATCCTCAAAACCTTTGTACAAGTATTCTAAAGTAAAGTAAAGTGCGAGTTATCTATATGTGTTATAAAATTCTACTAAGTGCCATCAATCAACAGTATAAATAGTCTAAATAATATTAGATGAAAATAATAAGTGATCTATTCATTAAACATTGATTTTTGGTGACAGAAGCATGCAAAAAATCATTTGATTTTGGTGTACAGACACAGATTTTTATTACTTTGATTACAAATAAACAAAGTAGCACTAATTGTTTGGTGTCAACAAAATGTTATGTTACTATTTATACTTTTAAGCATAAGGATTTGTAGGAGGTAGGAGACTACGGTATATCCGTCCCAATTAAGCACTCCGAATGGGGAAGTAACTGCGCCCTACAGAATGCCGCGGCCCACTGGGGAGTTTTTGTGCTGTCAATTGGGAAGACCAAAGGCTCGTCCTTGTCTTCTGCACAGATGCTACAGAAACTCTCTGTTTTATGTTCTGCACAAGTGTAACTCCTCTAGTGGTGCCACACGTCTACAGGCCATGGTAACCACTTTCCAGCAAGTGAGCCATGTGCTTGTCTGTCAAATGAGTGGTATAAAAAAAGCATTATTATTCATAACATGTAAATTTAATTAAAAACAATAGACTTCGAAATGCAGACCATGTGCTTATTTGCTAACTTAGTGGTACAAAACAAAAACTATGTACACGTACATTACAAAAGACTCAATAAATATTCATAACATATCGCCATATCAATAAACAATTTATGAGCTACCTTAAAAATTGTGAAAGCGATAAATGTACGAATATCACAAAAAATAGACCATCACTTTCACATATTAAATTTTGTTAGTGTATAGTGTGTCCACTTTCAATACTTCATGACTTTTCTACTTTAAACGAAAGAAGTTATTTGTACTCTTGTATTACAGACTGTTGGCTGCCATAAAATACCTAATAAGTAATGTTCATTTGACCTATGCCTGTCCTTGTAAGTAAAATTAACAACACGTAAAAACGTCAGGTAAACGCGACGTGAACATATGCGAACATGAAGTTGCCAAAATGGAAGAACACCGTTCATCCTGTAATGGTAGTCATACTCTGTATTTATATGGTGATGATGAAAAGGTGATTAGTTAATTTAATATTAGCTTACTAGCCCGCCCGATGATGATTGATGCCTGTGGTCCCATGCACACGGAATTTTGATGCGCAAACCAAATCTATAGTTTTAACATTTCATAAACATACACGGTTATAACTGTTCTATAAAAGTACCAAAATTGTCCATTCTGATGTATTATAGAGATGATGCTCTACAAACCGGATTATTCCCACTATTCTCCATCGACTTTGTCGCCATTGGGCACTGGGCAAAAGTCTGATCCAACACTCTGCTAAACTGATGCTGCAGGAGTTGTCTATATATATTTTTGGAATATAAGATATTAAATGAATCAGTGAAATGAGTTTTACTGTTACCGAGAAAGTTAGTTATAAATCAAACATCAGCTTCGGCTGGCAAAGTAATTGAAATTGCCAATACAAATTGCTAATAGTGTTAGTCACTTGTATAAGGTTTTACATGTTGAATGACTGTTATTCATTGAGTAATAACTTCGGTACGTAATGTGCGTAACAACTTTACTATGATGTCTACGATGCGACTCGCTGTTTACAAAACAACTCGCGCCACTTAAAAACCAACTTTGGAAAATGAGGAAGTTCTCAGTTCGGATGATTAATTTTTTTATGTACAACTCTCGAGCATAACTGGCATGCATGACGGAATTGTCGAACTCCCTTTTGGATTCGAATTAGGTTTATCCCGAAATTATTCTATTTACATTTCGTAAAAATATATGGATAGGTGGAAGGCCCAATTGAGCAGTCTGACTGGGGAAGTACCTCCACCCTACAGAATACCGCGGCCATTATAATCTCGTGTTGTATTTCCGGCGGTGAGTAGAGTAGCCAAAGCTCACTAGAGAGTTTTTGTACTGTCAGTGGGTAGACTAAAAGCTTGTGCTGCTTTGTCTTTTACACTGAGGGCATAGAAACTCTTGTGCTTACAGGGTTGGCAGCGCGATTGTGACTCCCGAGGTGTTGCACACGTCCATAGGCCACGGTATCCACTTTCCATCAGGTGGGCCGTCTGCTTGTCTGCCAACCAAGTGGTATAAAAATGAAAATAAAAGGATCATAGCAATTCAAACGTTTTTCCACTCGCCTTTTACCTATTCTAGAAATAGTTTTTAGAAACCGCACATTCGCAATACGACTATGAGAAGAGTAAACAAACAAAAACTAGTCAGTAGCCGATTCTGTAATCTGGCATGACAAGTAATCGCTTAACGTGTTAAGAAAATGGAAAGTTCTATTGCAGCGAGCGCCAGTTGGCACAAGACACCATTGTTCACATACAAGCAAGTAGGTACGTAACGTACCATGTCATTGTGACTGATACCCACCTATAAAAACTCAAACAATGCAAGTAAGTACCTATTTGCCAATATACAGAGACGATTATGGTTTGAAACGCGTTTGTGTGAACGAATGACAGTAATGTGCCGGGTGTCAGTAGCTAATTAATGTAATCGTAAATCTATGGATTTATGATTTCATTTTCGTACAACCTAAGTTTCGTTTTACATGTAGTAAAATATACGAAACAGTTTTCAACTTTTTACCAACGTATAGAGAATATATAACGTATAGGTTAGTTGCACCAATAATATGAAACGAAAACTAATATGTGTAGTTAATATATTTTTTTTATTTTTAAAGTAGAGTGACAGAATATTTCTAAGATATAAATAACGATTTTGAATAGTTCGAGAGTTATTTATGTCAAAGTCAAAGTCAAAATAGTCAAATAAACATACAATAATGCTAAGCCAGAATTTGGCATAGCTGTCAGGTCACATAGGTAGTCAATGGAATTCTACGTCTTTGTACTCACTAACATCGAACAAAAAATTTAATTATAATTTGTTACTATAATTATCTAAGCAACATCGAAAGTGGAAGTGAATTAATGGGAACTGTGCAACAGAAGAGGCTTTGTTATGATATGTTAATTAGGTTACAATATTTAGTGAAACAATAGCTTCTTGCATACGCATTAGAACTACTTATGTACATCTACCATTGTGGCTGCGCATATGGCGCTGACATAGCTGCGGACAAAGAAACAATGCGTTCTGTTCCGCGTGTTTGTAGGTTGTACTTATATGTATTACATTAGGTAGTACGTTGCGAAATTAACTTGTAGATTTTTTTAACCTAATAGTTTGGATGTTTGAATGAGTGTTATTTTGAAAAGATGGGATGAAGTTCGATAGGAAAATGGGGATGAGAATGACATGTTATGTCGACTTTTAGGGTTAATTAGTAAAGAAGTAAGCAAATGATGATGATGATAAATAAATCCATCAAAATTAAATCGATCATAAAAAGCCGTACCATCCTTTTCTTGAAGCATTTCAGGCCATTTTCGATCCCTATAGCTACGCCATAGATAAAACTAGAAAGTAAATTTCAGTCAGCAGAATTTATTATTAAATATACTTTTCAAGTGGCTACTATAGTATCTATTAAAAGCTAAGCTAGATATTTATTATGAAATAATTTATGTGCCGAGCAGAATTTATTTGAAATGATCGGCCAAATTGGATGCATACTCACTATAGTTTAGTTTTATTTATCAAAGTCAACTAGATAATTAACATTTGAAACATTTGATCACTTCATTGCTCCAATAAAAGCTTTGAGTAGAAATATAGTCATAAACAAATTAATTTCATATTCATTAAAATCAATTAATTTTCTGCTACATTTATGTAGACAGTCGATTTTGTGTATGAGACACACAATTGCTCCTTAATAATGTTTTGTACTATGGCCAATTTAGGAGCCGTACTGTAAAAGACACGCATTTGCTGAGAAATCTTTATTTAGCACGTAAGCAACAGAGTGACTGTCCAGTACACCGAGTCACGCCGCCTGAAAAAACCGCCTGCCAAATGTAAATAGTGTGCTAGTTTTAAGGACCTTAAGCTAATATTGTAAATAATAAAATGATTGCTCTTTATGCCGTTTTGCGTATTACGCATTCTTTATCCTATCAAGCTAAATGAAGATATCTGTGGCGTAGTGGTAGAACGTTCGATTGCTACACAGGAGGCACGGGTTCGATTTCCGCAAAGTGCAAATATTTATATGCATGAATATGTATATTTGCATTGGTCTGGGTTTTTTATGTTTAATATGTATGTATTTACAAAAAAAAAGTAAGTTATACATAACACAAGCTAGTTACGCTATGCTTACCATGGGTCTAGATAGCGTTGTGTAGAATGTCGTGGAATATTTATTTATTTTAGCTTAGTACTGTAACTATTCACCAACTATATAGTTAATCTGTGCTATTGCCATTCTTAAATGTGTTTGCAAGGCGCGTATATACAAACAGGAGGCAGTAAAAATACTCATAAGAGTGCCGTTGTTCATTAAAGGTAGATAAATTAAACTTTAGTAGAGCACAGAGAACATTTTATCGCTATAACCAACATCTATGCGGCTAGAGCTGCGGGCATCAGCTAGTTCAATACAAAATTTGTCACAGCATCATCTTAAATTGCTTGATATTATATAAACAGTACAATAATTATTTTGACTGTCGGATGAGAACTTTTTGAACATAAAAAACAAGTTCAACGTGCGAACTGAAACCGGACATTCACTGTTTTTTTTTTGTGTTCTGTTATGGTACTTAATTTCTGCGATACACAACCAGACGGCCAATCATTATTATTTCGATATTAGGATACCACGTTATTTCTGTCCACTACCAACATTACATCTAATGCACCTTCGTAGTTCAGCGATAATAGCACTATTTAATCAACTTTTTTTAAATTTTAGCTTATACATCCTATAATATCTTTGTATGATGAGAAAGACCAAACAGATGGTGAAATATTCACTAGTATTCTTATAAATGAATTGCGTAATAAGCAATCTTTTGTGACAAGAACTGCTTATGTAATGCTATCAATATCTATTAAAAAATTAATTGAGAGAAATTTATATTACTTGGCTAATAAATTATTTGTCATTCATTCATTCATTACGTATTGTTAACCACCAATCACTTTTCTTTTCCATTCGAATTTTGAATTATCCACCACGAGCAAGTTGAATTTGATAAATATGAAGATGAATATATGAAAATATGAATGATGATGATAAAGATAAATATTGATTTTGATGATGAACTTGAAACATCGAAATGTGTGTAATTGTGTGGGGAGCCTGAAAGTCCTTCCGCAACTGCATCCACCAGTGAGTACATGGGTTTAGTACGACCCGACATAATAATTATACTGTTATGGATGCCTCTTCGACATCGTTATATAAATCTAGAAGCACAAGATTCAATTTGTCTTTTATCTAGAGATTGATCTAATTGTCTAGATTCTTTAGTTAATAGTTATATTTTCTCACTGTATTTTTATTGAACAAAAATATTATATATACCTAAGAGTTTTTTATGGTAGAAATAAGTAAGTGCAAAACGCTGCCGCCTATATTATGATTATGTATTAACCTTTTTTATATTACTTACGTAATAACGTTTACGATAATTGAATTAGGTACTAATCTAATGTTCCTCGTTTTGCCAGTGACTTCTATGTTTAATTATTGATAGTTTATAGGTAGGTACGGTACAAAAAAGTTGATATCGCGCAAGATCAACACTTGACCAGCAACAATGGGCAGTATTTGTTGCTGTCATACAGACATTACCTACATTGACATTATAAAATTATCGTTTTTTTTTTCACATCTGGCGATTCCCATGTTTCCGCCAATGACTTAGCCCGGGATTTAATTCATAGTTTCGACTTGGAGGAATGTGACTTCTTGTAAAATTATACTTATACGGATAGGCGTCAAACTTCATTACTTTATCTGTCTAATATAAGCGTCCCGTTCCAAATTCAAAATTTATTCCCAAGAACCGTAACCTCAGATTAGATAATAGTTACTACGCGCTTGGTAACAGATACATCACTTCTATACAAGAGCGATAATTTCTCTCATGAAGCAGCAAGCAGAAATGTACCTACCACTCGCGCGAAATCGTACAAATAATGTATAACACCCTCCTAAACAATATATAAATATAAATAGATAAATTAAAAAAAAATAGCCCCTTAGGTGAATTAAAGCACTTTTTTATTTCATCTAAGAATAACCCTGTCTTGTTGCAATTGCATCATATAACTATTATAGGAGGAGGTAGGACACGGCGGTATTTACGCCCAATTGAGCAGTCCGACTGGGGAAGTAGGTACCTCCGCCCTACAGAATACCGCAGTTATAATAACTTCGTGTAGTGTTCCCAGCGGTGAGTATGGTAGCCAGAGCTCACTGCAGAATTTGTGCTGTCAGTGGAAAGATTAAAGGCTTGTCCTGCTTTGTCTCACAGAAACTCTGTACTTACAGGGTTGCCAGCGCGAGTGTGACTCCTCTGGTGTTACAAACGTCCATAGGCCACGGTAACCACTTTCCATCAGGTGGGCCGTGTGCTTGTCTGCCACCTAAGTGGTATAAAAAAAATTACATGTCAACTAACATAGGTGTGTTGATGTTATATCGATTCAATATAAACAATAATAACAATGGCTTATTACAAGAAATACCTACCATAAAACTTTACGAGCTTTGTTTTTATTAATGATAAATTACTATTAAGTGTATTTTCCTTCATTAATATTCTGTATTGCATGCAGTTCTTGCATTTACAAAGAGTATTAAAAATTTATGCTAGATATTCGATAATTGGGGGAAGAGACCACCCAAATGGGTAAATAGTACAGACATCGTCAGCACGCACTACCTCTAAAATACTTTTAAACCATTTTTACTATTGTTAGTCGCATATAATCCCTAAAAGATAATTAAAAAGTTTTCAGAACTAAGATCATTAAAATAGAATATGTTTAGCTACCACTGTGGATAATTAATGATTATACCTACTTGAAATTTTATCTTATTTGAATATTTAAAAATTAACATTAAATTTTCGGGGCTAAAAGTATTTCAGTACAATAATGCATAATAGTTTTGTTGGAACTCCGAACCTGTCAGTTTGTTAGCGATGTGTATTCACTCAATATGCTATCATTATAAGACGATGAACTGAGAAACAAGTCGATGACAATAATCACGCTATTTGCTATGAATGAAAATCGTGTCTGTCAATATTGCGTGTAACCATAAACGAGTATCTGGTTGCGATTATAATGATTTCTACGAAATATCATTTAAAGGTTGATTCACACTAGCGCAGAGTCTGAACGAATTTTTTTTACAACAAAAAGCCAAACCTACCAACCAGCATTCCGTCCATGCGACCCTCGTAGTCGCGCGTGAATTCACGCATGTCTTTTATATCATAAACGATGAACAATACGTCGTTGAGATAAGGATGAATTAGCCATTTTATATAGGTATTTAAACTATCATGGTCACTCACATTAGTATTAAAGTAATAGGGATATTTAATATCGGAAACTTAGAACAATAGAACATGATAAATAGTCATTTTATATTTTAATGTATTTCGACTCTGCGTTAGTGTGAATTGATCCTAATATCGCTAGGTGAACATTTACATAGAGATAGTATAGACGTGATTTATTTTAATGTAAGTAGAATTACATTAGTACCGATATTATTGAGATTTATGTCTAGAGTAGGTTGGTATATCTAGAGAATAAAAGTTTCCATACCTTGTGAGTTAGCTATAGGGTCAAAAGTGAAAAACGGCAATAAACATTTCATACAGTCGCCTCAAAAGTTGCTGAAAACTAAAAAATATTTCCGCGTAATACCCATACGGGTCAGTTCGGATAGCGGAGGCGGTTATGTTGAACTCAGACCGATTGAAACCGCTCTGAACCCCAAGCACCTCAAAATTGGATAAGCAAACTAATCTATATCTATACATTTAAAATAGCGTTTGTTTCATCAATTTCTAACATGAATACATATCATGAAATACATGAATGATCGGAATCTGGATGCATTTGATAACCCTATTTTTAGGCAGGTAGGTGAGGTAGGTCATCATACTTGGACCCTTATAAGCTGAGCATTTGATGAAATTAAGAGAATTCAGACTTGCCATAGCCACATTGCGGCCAGAAACAGTGCAAAGGAACTTTATCCCACACCCGCTCAAGCTGTGGAACAAATTCCCTGCTGCGGCTTTCCCAAATGACTACGATATGGAGTTCTTCAAGAAGCGCATTAGAAGGCAGCTCGAGTGTAACGCCCCTGGTGTTAAATACGTACATAGGTCACGGTAACCATATACCATCAGGTGGGCTGTGTGTTTGTCTGTCACCTAAGCGGCATAAAAAATTTGGCAAGAAAAGATGAAATGGAATGGAATGGAACCGAGTTCGACTAGTAAAACCGTGAGACACAACTAAAAGTGCATTAGATTCTTCAGTCTTTGCAAAATTCAATTTATAATGTTTGTTAAGACTTAGTGTAGGTAGGCCACAGAACAGATCGTAGGCTTTATCTTTAATTGCCTGACAATCAAAGTTAAAGGTCTACCAATTAACTATGACTACTTAGCCTTGTAGCTACTACGCCTACATAAATCATACTCTCCATAAATAGACAATACCTTTATAAATAAGAGAACAAATTAATTAATAATATAAGTTTAATACTAGTTTGAGTGCGTCGTATCTGGCTTGAGGTTTAAGTCTTACATAGCAGGTAGGTGTCTTCTAGTCAAATCAAGGTCGGCTAATCTTGTAATGACTGTTGTGCGACTGGTGACTAGTATTCAGGTCTCTATGTGTCAACACTCAACGTATTTGTCTAGCCTTCCTATAAAAAAAAATAGACACTATAAACACCACAACGTATAAATTCTCAGACGATGATGTTTATCATCGTCTGAGAATTGTTCCTGTTTGCATTCGAAGTTCTCGTACTCCTCTAATTTCTGATTTTTAATTTGGCTTAGGTATACTTCTTTTATGGGAACAACTAATGTCTGATTTCCCAATCCTGCCTGCCAGGCAGAAAGTAGGCCTGCGTCAGAGAGCCTTATTCGTCAATTAGCTTTATTTTGGATATATCCCAAAACGAACAACCAACGTGACCTCACATCGCTAGTTTAGCGTTTCGAATTAAGGTTATCAATAGTTCTTAGAAAGCATAGATAACATTATGGGTAGATCAAAGTTTGATAAATTGAAAGTATTAATCATATCTACTTTCAAATGAGACATTATTTCTACCGTTTGAACAAAAGACATCATGTTTCAAAGCCGATAACCGGCACACTTGTACATTTCGTAACATGGTTGCTTCACTCTCAGTTTTGCATCGTACTGTATCTGATTGCTTAGAGTGAAAACCTCACGTAAAGTCTATTCTACGTGATTGCGTGAAACTATAACTATACAGGAAAATAGACGCGGTAACTATTTATAAAGAGTTTTAATTATCACTAAGTATACCTGATCTTAGGGCACGCCGTAGTAACGGCGGTAAGACCCATCATGGGGGAGTGGCTAGAGAGGCCACACGGCAGCCTCTCGTACCGTCTGACGCAGATGATCACCGAGCACGGATGCTTCGGAAAGTATCTGCGTCGGATGCAGAAAGAGCCAACGTCCGAGTGCCATCACTGCGACGCGAGCGAGGACTCAGGTCCGCACACGCTCACCGAGTGTCCGGCGTGGGAGACGCCGAGGCGGGAGCTTGTGGCGGCCCTGGGAGTGAGGGTTCTCACGCTCTCCACCTTGCTCGCGGCGATGGTTCGCTGCGCGGATGCGTGGGCGGCCGGCGCCTCCTTCTGCGAGCAAGTAATGCTCGTGAAGGAGGAGGCGGGGCGGGAGCGGCAGCGGGAGCGACGAAGGATCGCAAGACAAGCTGCCCGCGCACGAAGGCAACTCGGGCGTCGGAGGTCGATGAACGACCTCCGCCCCCCATGAGCGCCGGCCTGGGGGTGACAGGTGAAGCCGCCTGTCACCCTGGCAGAAGCAGGCCGCGGCGGTGACGCGCGTGGCGCGCCTCCCCGTTTCCGGGGACGAGTTGGGGACTCTGTAGTCCCCACACCCGAGAGGAGGGCCAGATCGTGAGAGATGGCCCTGGGTCGGCCGGGGTGCGAGGGATATGCCTGTCAACCTCACCTTCGGCAACCGAAACGACCCACAGACGGCGTGCGTTTTGGTCGGTTCGAGTCCGACATAACCTCCTTCACCGGCTCCGGTGGGGAGGTATCCGTGGGGATTTTGAGCACGTAAAAAAAAAAAAAAAAAAAAAAAAGTATACCTGATCTTTTCATGTTGCGTGGCGTTTCATTTGTAACTTTTGAAGGAAAGATACGATAACAGATATCTAGCTATGGACTTATTATGGAAATATTCTCCATATATTAATGTTTATAATAGAATCTGGATATCATAGAATTTTACGATATACTTTATGAACTGGATAAATGATTACAGCATAAATTGCATACATTCATCGATACAGTTAGGCACTTCTTTATCCCGTTGGGGCAAGCTGAGATACTATGTCACTTGCTACAATCATGGTATATATCTTTCGCTTTGCCGGTAAATCATATTATTATGTGGGTTATTAATCATCAAAGTGATGATAATGATCATTGCTGTGGCGAAATGCTGAATATTGTCCAAAGCCAAGAAATTGACCTACTATATTTGCAATATTGTTATTATTTATTTATTTATTAAAACCATAAATTACATAGTATAAGTACAGAGTCGTTTCTTGAACTAAGTTGTTAACCTGTAACTCTCGAGGAAGAGATTATAGAGATGAAAAAACAATATTAGGACGACCATAGCATCTATTTCGTAGGCCACTTGTATGTACATAAGATGGGTGTAACCGGATGACTTAAAGTATGTCAGTACTATCTTTATACTTAGTATACTGTTCTGTGAATAGTAGACGTCACGAGCACCCTTTGCCATATTTTTCTGGTACTCTTAATCAAATCTTGTATCTTTAAAAAACCAGTAAAAACCAATACGTATCTTCTTATTTAAACAGCACTAAAAGATTCACCAAACTCCATGGATAATCAAAAGCAAAATCGGTCACCTTGTCGAAATACAGACACTCATTTGCTTCACTCGCTCGGTCAAGTCATCTATAATTAAATAAAATATAATATTCTTTAAATTAATTTCTGATTGTATAAGCCTAAGTGCCTGGTTCTTGATTTAATTTAAAAAATAACCACTGAAATAATAAAAGGAAAGGTTAGGTACTGAATCAGCCTTGGAAAACTACAGTTGTTTTTTTTATTAATTTATGAAGATTTTCAATTCAGTAGTAGTAGTAATCGTAACTTAGCTTAGGTGCACAATAACAAGGCATTTACTATTTAGATCCAATATGGTTGGCATTATTGTAAACTGTAATTATTTATTTTAAATAATTTAATGAAATTTAAACCAAAAATCAGTATGCTAACTATTCAAATTGATTTAATGTAATGCCTGGGTAATCAAATATTTGTGACTACAAGTTACAACTAGTGAACACTAAATCTGTAGGTTTAGGATAGAACGAGATAAGTACAAGGCTTTACAAGATATACTTAAAAATAATTATACAAGTAGGTAAAGGTGAAATAAGTAAGTTTATAAAATATTATCTAACAAAACTCGCCCATTTCCGGTGAGTAAAGATAAACACGCGATATGTGCACGCGCCTTATATTCATGTATTGTTCCGTACGGGGAACGTCGATACTCAATACAAAAGGGAAATGACGTCTTATTCAAATGTATCATACAAGTTTGTCCACTTTCAATTTCGTTTTTTCCATTAAAAATATTTTTATTTTTTGGTTTATTACGTTTGTGGGCATCATTACGGTAATTAAGTATTATTAGGTATTACCCTTTCACTGGTAACGATGATATTATGTAGTATTTATTTGGTGTTAGTTGCACCCTCACGCTTGAATCTTCAAACAAAATATTCGACTCATCCCTCTTTGGTATATCGATTTGACCCGTCGCAAGAAGGGGAACATCACCTACCTTTGTTTTTAAAATAATTGATAAATCAATCAATTAAATTAATTAGCCCATCGCAGTCTATTGTTGGACATGGACCTCTCCCAATGTTGGCAGGCTTTGCCTACTTTTTCCAAGCTGGCCAGACTGGTAGGTACATGGTTTTCCTTCTCTCGTAGTATCTCGTAGTATCGTCTGCGTATTTTTCCTGACGACACTTGTCAGATCATATGGGATGGTGATGCTTGTATTCTTTTTCCGTCACCTCACGGATGATATCTAACGGTCGACAATGGATAAATGCCTTACATATTAATTACAACAACAGATTGGATACTTTTGCCAGATTCAGAAGCTACTTAGAATTTACTAACTGAAAACACTGTAACACTTCACTCTATACGGCAAACAAAATAAGGACTTCATGAACATGGAACCACAGCACTATATAGCAATTATTACAAACATTATTATGTGCCTGTGTTATATTTATGCTCTTTCTATAGGACAATAGGTTATCCAATCTATTGTGTAGTTACTGTAGGATATCAATACTTGGATACTTGCACATTGATATAAATACGTAATTGCTTATATGTAGCATTAACCTTAGATATACAATTATGCATTCTACAAGATATCGCATATCGATAATATTATTAGCACTTAGGTGGAACGTTTTCAAGGAAAACAAGTAACTGGATGAAATCTGAGCCTTGAGAACGTTGCCAGTAAAATATAGTAACTCTACGTATGTACCTACTACCTGTGCATTGAATTTTTAAATATTTTTTTTAATGTACTTAGTTGAAATGGAATACAAGAGCTAACAATGAAAAGAAAGATGTGTTCTTCCATACTGAAGACGTAGGTACCTTTTTTTCGTGCGCAATATGCCCATCCCCCGGAGAACTGAAGAGAACCCGGAGAATTGAACCAATTAAAACGCACTCCGTCTGCGGTTCGTAGGTTACTTAAGGCATAACTCTCGCACCCTGGCTGAACCAGGACCATCTCTCTCTAGCTCTCTTTCTTCGGGTGTGGCGACCACGGAGTCACACTATATAGCCCCCAGATATAGGAAGGGCGTAGGTACGAGAGAATGAGAGATGGAGATATACCCTATATGTTCATCATTCTTTCTCACCCCTAACACTAAAACTTGGTTAAATTGCTAGGCGGTGTTCAGTTATGGCTTTTATCTCTGCTTCCACCTTTTTAATCTTCCTTTAAGCTGGACTTAAAGGAAGATTATAAAGGCTAACATGTAATACGGGATTTGAACTAAAAAGTTAGAAAAGAATTAGTTCAAAATTGAGTAACAAACTTAATAATTTGTAACAAAAAAAATAACAGTTTCAAACTTTAACCGTTACATAGGGAGCTATGGTAACCGCTATCTAAAAATAGATCACCCCAACTATTCTGGGCTCAATGGTACACCAGTAATGAAACAAAAATATTAGCTCACTTCAGCCAATATTCATTTACTTCAACGAATTTTGTTATTTTAAAATGAAGGAATTGCTTTAAATTGAACGCATTAATAATGTGGGTCAATATGATACATGAACGTTTGAATTTAAATTCGATGCCCAGTTCATATTTGCCTGTTTTATTCATATCTATTAATAGGTAAGGAAAAAGAAATATGTATGTATATACGCTAACTCACGCTTTTTTACTCACGTAGGTGAGTAAAAATAAAAAAAATCTCATTCACGCACTGATCTCTCACTGACTGGCTCAAATCTGTAGTCCTTATGGAACCAAACTCTTGTTAATATGCGCCTACCTCGTACTAGCTCTGCACCACTGTATGGTAGACTGGCAAAGAATGCCTACGGCATTAAGTCCGCCAAAGTACATCGTGCATAACGTATAAATAAATAAAGTATGCACTTTGTTTTTAAGTTTTGTTTCTTAATTGTGTTTTGTTTCTTAATTTTTCCGAAAGCGACTGCGGTCTAATCTCCCAACCGCAAAAGCAACACCTGTACCAGCCTTTTATTCTTGAAAGAGTGGAAATCCACTCGGATATCGCCACGCCGGAGCCAAACGGGGAGGTTTTGTCACACTCGAGAAGACAAAAACCGCACGGTCGTCTTAGGCCATCAGTATTCGGGAGTGAGGTAGCCTCTGGCATATTTCTCGCGCGCCCCGAATGCAAGAACCTCGTCTCTTATTTAGCTGGCAGCCCAAGTCTTGAGTCTCACAGTGTTGGTAGTGCTCTCTACACCTATACATATTTTCAACAGCTATTAACATGAAAGAGATCGAAATTTATTCAAAAATGTCATTTACTTGTATTACACGAAACTGAAGACATTCATTTAAGAAATTAAGGTTGCACAAACATCTGAGAAAACACAGATGTTATAAGAAATATTGTAATGTAGGTTCCAAATAGATTAGATAATATTTATTAGAGATGGGCAAACATTTCGGAGTTTCAGTATGAATATGTGTCCTTGACACCTTTGACCCAGTAAATAACGCCAGTAGGTCAGTTTTGTGCTATTTGCACACATTTAATTTAGCTGTTCCAGGCGAAGTGTAATGTGTTTACGAGTGTTGTTTTCTATACATAATTTGTAATTTGAAGTGGGAAAAGCTATTATTAACAATACATTTACTACCAGTTTATTCATTTGACAGTTATTTAATGTGCGTTGTACATTGTGTGTTCTTACATATCTAAAATACATTTTATTACCTACATGATTAAGTACTTGTTTCATTTTAGGTACAGTTTCGCAAGAGATTCGCATGAAAATAAGGTAATATGATGGAATAATCGAAAGTTTAAAGTTCACAATAAAAGATTTTGTTCATATTGCATAAGTCTTGCTTAGCTTGAATTAATGCTAGTCATAGGCATATAGACATACAAACAAATTTAAAAAGTAATTTCCATGAATAAAGTCAGTTAAATTTTCAGTACAGCACATAATAGTTCTAGGTTTACATGGTCAAAATGCACCTCCACACACACTACATTGTAGGTAGGTACTAACATCACTTATTTAAAAAAAAATAACATTCATCGCCTTCTTAATATGTACTTCATTGCATAGTTAATATTTAGATATAAATAGCAGCTCTTGTCAAGAGCTATTCTTAGTCAACTGATAAAGTACGTAGAAACAATAAACCTATGATATATGCCCATCCAAACAGCAACATTAATTATTTCAAGACTCTATGTAGCTAATTTAGTTTAACATAACATAACATAAACTCACGCCTATATCCCCGAAGGGGTAGGTAGATGTGCTAGCACCCACATTTCGCCAGTTTATGTTTATGTCCCAATGTGGTAGGTGGCGAGCCTATTGCCATTATCCGGGCACTTATAAACCTGCAATAAATACACACATAACTTCGAAAAGCATCGAAAAGTCATTGGTGTGTGCCATGGTAAAACCTGGGATCGAACCCGAGACCTCGTCTCAGCAATCTATTACTCATACCACTAGGCTACCGCGGTTATTAAATTAGAGATAATATTTTCGCGTTCAGTAAAAATACTGATTGTGCATCTAATTAAGTTCAGAATGATCACCACCCACCCCGAAATGGATAGGTTAGGTTAGAAGACTAAGGCGGGAGCGAAGCGAAGCGGAGCTCCCGCCTTATGTCTTTGTGGTAATTTTTTTTATAATTGGTTGGTTGGTTAGTTGCTAACTAACTACTTACTTGCAGTAGTTTGTTGGTGCTCAATCAGTATTTTTGATGTGAATTTGGATTATTTTGTCGTACAAAATGTACTCTTTTTGATATACGTTTAAATACCATTCTTAAATTAGTACTAACTAAATTAATCTAGCTAAATTAGTACTAAATATAAAATTGTTTTTATAGCCTGCAGATAAATTGTAATAACTTATACATATTATATTTAAAGCTCAACAAGACAATATAGGTGTATACAGCTGACAAGGTACACGAACCCACACTATTTATACTCGTAGTATTTTATCAAACTAAAATAAAACAGGTTTGGTGGTTATCACTTACAGCAGGAAGTATTAACAATAAATGGTTTGGTTTGTTTTATTTTAGTACAATTCCGACACATGATGCTGAATAAACTATTTCCAATTATTTTAATGATTTGACGCAGATTTGATTGATTGTTGATTTCGACGCAGAGCACAAAATCAAAACTTAAAGTCAACAAATATTTCAAAGAATACTAGTTACTGAATTTACTAGTATAAATTTACTTACCATGTATGCTCCACCTAAGCTAAATTGCTTGTAATAAGTAAAAATGACTTCCTGAGTCCGACACCATAGTCAATAGACTATCATTAATTCTAGATGCTACGAGATGTTCCTTCAAACCAGAAGCATCGGATTGCATGGAATGCCCGACCTCAATAAATAGCATGATAATCCCAGTGAACGTAGATATAAACGTATTTTTTTACAACGCTTTGACAATCAATGATTTACGGTTTCTTTAATATTGATGTTCATGATAAAATCATTATTGTTTGTTTTAAAGAGACCGTAACTCGTCTCGTTTTGCATCGAGCTCCTTTCTCCGCCTCCTCTCAAACAGCTCTCCTCCACCATGACCGGTGTGTCGCCATTGCCTTCCACCGTTACGGATCGAGCTCACGTCGCTTCATGTGCCTCTTAAGCACATCTTTGTACCACATAAATTGACCGCCTTGTTTGCGCTTGCCATCCTGCAGTTCGGAGTAAAAGATGCTCTTCGTCACTCTGTCGTCTAACATTCGGGAAACATGACCGCACCACTGAAGTTGCCGTCTCATTCAATAAATACCAGTGAACGTTTGTTGCATAGATATAATCATATTTTTATATCGCCTTGACAATCAATGATTTACGGTTTTCTTTAATATTGATGTTCATGATAAAATGATCATTGTTCGTTTCAAAGGAGACGTAACGGATACGGCTTTACAAAAGTACCTACTGCATTAGTTGCATACTGATGCGCTAGTGTTGACTACGTCAAATTATGCAGATAAACACCTGGAGGTACGTTAACCTTAGTATTATTGTTTTTATGATATGTCACAGGGTTTGGTTAAATCCCAAAGTAATTGGTCAAAACACGGGGGAGGTTAAAATAACAATACTACTTTATCATTTTCATTGCTTACCAAAAAATTGAGAACACGCGCGTCTTGTTATGGATAGTTTCTTAAATTAAGTTGGTTAAAGATAGTATTTTTCTATTAAGTTTTTTTTCCTGACATGTGGTACACTCAGTCTGAGAGTACTAATATATGTCTGAGAGTACTAATATATCAGAGAAGTGTTCTGACAACCCTACTAGGTGGATCGTAAAAAATATTATCACATAACAATACAAGCGAAAGTTGAAATTAAATTACCATTTCACACAGAACCACTTATCAAACTCATAACTTCAAAATTAAATACATTTTTGTTACTGCATTTTAATTACGAAGATCATTATCTTCAATCTGGAGACTTTACGGTAATTGAATCTAATGTTAATTTTCTACCTAAAGGAGGATTCATTTTGAATTGACATTGTTACACACGTTCGACTGTTCAAGTATATGTGTTTGGGGTATCCACCCAGACCTTGGTGACTAAAGCCAAAGCTGCAAGCTAAGTACTTCTGATTGCCAAACGTGGCTTCGGTGTAGGCTTTCCTCTCGTGGTTGGAAGATCAGACGACAGTTGCTACCATAAATAAAACCAATAATCCTGATATTATGAAGAATACGTTTCTAATGGTGAATGGAATCATTAAGGATAATTCATTATTATTCTAAAAGATAATGCAACACTTGAGAATATATAATTAAATAAATTTAGAAATATGGGTCTGTAAGTATACGTAATCAAGTAATAAATACAAGTAATCACGATCTACGTATAATGATACTCTTATGAAATTGAAAATTAATTGTTGTCTGTATAATAGAAATATTTGAAAAACAAGTAATATTCTCTTATTAAGTAAAACAGTGTCTGTTCGCAAAGAATGATAGGTGGTTGAGTAGAACTGCAGGTCTAAAAACTCGACTCATTATAATCATGCAAGGTTTATTTTTTGTCATTTTGATATTTATACACGAAATTAGAATTTGCTCAGTGAATGGAATGTTGTGATTCTGAGTGACCATTTTACGAATTTTATTAGAATCAATAAACTAAATACCTACTGTTAAAATTTGTTTTTTTAGCGTAAATGTTCAATGTAACCTTCTTAAACCCGCTGTAGATATGATCAAAAGTCGCAATACCTGAAAGGTACGTGGGTATAAAACGCCCCATTACCAAGCAGTATTCTTATAATAACACTTTCCTACCATCTAATGAAACAACAGGTGAACTAAAATATCGGATACATCTAAAATTCGGCAGTCTCACTCGTTAACATGTTACTGCTGAAATACACTTTCACATGGACCGTTAGATTTATCTGTTATTGAATACCAACTGCGGAATCAACTGTTGCTCTAACAAATTTTGTGATTCCCAAATAGATAATACGACAATAGATTGACTGTGTAATTTAAAGTGCACGAATTTATACCAAGCACCCAAAGACCTGTAATGTAACTGTTGTTATTATACTCACCATAAATTCGACCAAACCTGTCAACTTGTTTCCTTCTTCCTACAATCCCAGATCTTTAATCGGGAAAAAGATCTAACACATTCATTGTTGGATTATTGGCATCTTCACCTTTTAACTTACTATAAAAAAGGGGTATTGTTTTTTTACCGCGTTCGAATGCTCTTTTTTTGAAAAATTGACGTCAATATGACTTTATCCATCCCGATGATAAGTGAATGACGTCTGTAATTAAGATCAGTGATATAAAGGACAACAATGCTAAATTGAGTTTCTAGTTTAACGATATCGATAGATGCTTTTTCATTTCACGCTTAAAAAGCTAAAAGAGAAAGAGATGCAAATCCATTGTTAGCAAAAAATTCTACGTCTCTGTGGAGTGACAAGTAGAAGACCCGAAAAGATTGGAGCCAAACAGCAAGTTTTGCACTATAACGGATTCGCCAGGCGGCGTTGGATGGAGTATGGATGGAATATTGATATAATAAAAGCAATTCAACATATTAAATGGCCCATCCTAAAGTCTAGTCATGTTGCAGTAGTCACGGATTTTGTCGCATTACTTGAATCATATGAGGGCTGAAGGGTCGGCCTCATATGATTCAAGTAATGCAGCAAAATCGTACATACTCGTATTATTCTGAATAATCAGGAGAGTAAAAAAAGTACCTAAAATATAGGCGCTATCTTAAATACATAATAGACAATTTCAAGAACACTGCGAATTGTAATTGAAATATTGCAAAACGAACGCTATAGGAAACGTTCTCACATTCTTGTCGGCCTCACATTTCACTTTCTTGCAATTAGGCCGTACACCCTAATTACACTGTGGTGACAGCTAATGATCACTTGTCTCTTTTTACAGGCCGTCGTGTCATCAGACCCTATTTATAAAAGAGCCTATGAGACTGATGTTAGACAAAAACATTTAAATGTTATTATGAGAGGAGCTCCTCCAAGCTTTTTAACTCTCGCCATAATTAGTTTATAATATTTGCTGCTTAGATTTTGGATGGTATCTAAACGTATATCAAAAAGAGTACATTTTGTACGACAAAATAATCCAAATTCACATCAAAAATACTGATTGAGCACCAACAAACTACTGCAAGTAAGTAGTTAGTTAGCAACCAACCAACCAACCAATTATAAAAAAAATTACCACAAAGACATAAGGCGGGAGCGAAGCGAAGCGGAGCTCCCGCCTTAGTCTTCTAACCTAACCTATCCATTTCGGGGTGGGTGGTGATCATTCTGAACTTAATTAGATGCACAATCAGTATTTTTACTGAACGCGAAAATATTATCTTTAGATTTTTTGATTATTTTGATTAAATCTAAATAATCACGATACTTATTGGACTGGAAATCCATTGCCTTAAATTTGAATACATATAGGTACAAATCGTTAAAGTTTAGTGAATGATTCAAAATAAAAATAAACCTATCGGTATTGCGTTCGTTTATTTCGGTTTATTGCGTCTATGCTACGACAGTGTAGAACCGCATGTTTTTGATACATTGCTTTTCAAGCGACCGTACCCCTGGCCGAATTTCCTAGTTTCAGTCTTGCTAACACTCGTGTTTATGCTAATAACAGAGTAGTAAGTAACACAGCCCGTTGACCGAGAAGGACGTTACTGTTTTCGCCATTCTCTAAGCTAATTGCATAACTATACCATCTTTACGATGTGTGTACATATTGGTGTGAACAGAATGTGTGACATTAATAGTGCAAAACTTGCCGGGATATTTACCATGTTTATTGTTTTTTTTTCCGAATAACCTATTAATTTGTATGACGATGCCTAGTTTTACACTATTAATGTGAATGACCGTGTCAGTCTCAAATCATAGTGTGTGACACTTTTGTAATTATTTTTAGAGGATAGAACAATAAACGTGATTTATGAGAATTTTCTTGTTATAGGTAATTAATTTTCAGCAATTTCTTTTCCTTCTTTATCTAGGAAGCAACTGTTGCCATTAGGGGACATTGCAGACTGAGCTTGTCAGTCTTTGAAACAAATCAAACTACGAACAAGAAAAATTTACTAAATACTAAATCGATGGCCCACATCTACTGTAATATCTCTTCATATTTTTTCTGTAGAATCTATTTTCTAGAAGCGAATGTCCTAATGGACTTTACTCTAATGAGTAGAGAATCAGAAATAAAGTAGTTAATGTAGAAATCGCAATGAGTATGCTTCATTAATACATTTCTATAATAGCTAATTTATAACTTCAACTTTTTAATATCAGCCGCGTGGTTCCCGGCAGAGTAGAATTTGGGCCACCCCATCTCTTCCCATGCGGTGTCGTATAAGACGACTAAGGGATAGGGTTGCTTAACATCAGACAGATATATACAGCCCAGACTCAGCCTCAGATGCGGGACTCGAGTCAACCATAGTGTCCGATATACGACAATAGGCTCACCACCTATTACGTGGGACCGAATACAGTTATTTATTTTTTTTTTTTTTTTTTTATATATACGACACGCCAACTTGACCTCACCTTGCCTGATGGTAAGCTAAAGGCAAAGTCTCAGGAAAGAGGGTCACCATTACAGACACTAAGTGCTACAATGGTGGCACTCAGCTTGGCGGCCTCATCAGATGCTTTTTCACGCCCCGCTTAAAGGCCCCGGGACTGTAGGAAGAAGGAAACACGTGTGCTGGTAATGAATTCCAGGTCTTGGTGGTGCGGCAAAGAAAAGAGTCTCCGAACCGCTTGGTTCTTGCTCGTATATTCTGCACAGTGTGAGGGTGACATCTAAGGCCTGCACGTGTTGTCCTATGTAGGAAAGGAGATGGTGGGATTAGTAGTAGATTAGTAGGTGAGATGTGGGTGTTAATTCACCTCTGCCTAACCCTCCGGGGATGAAGGCGTGATTTTATATATATATGTATGTACTTTTTAATATAGGTCAACAAATACATCGTAGGTAGATACCACGAATTCCATACAAAATTAACACATCTTTCAACTTGCATTCTACAAATTTGATTAGCAATGAATTTAAGACATCCCAAGGAAACATTTGGCGTAAATATTTGCGATTTTGAATCGTAATATATTGTTTGGTATTCGGTACAATTACGAGAGTGACCCAAAACTGCCTCGGTGAGTTTTCATCATGTCAGAACGAGAGTAACAGACGCGCGTGTCAACTTTCCCTGGCGGCATTCTATTTCAGTACTGCGCGGCATAATTTTTTAATCATCCCATTAACTGCTCACACATCTGGGAAAACGGTAAAACTCCATTGTCTGACGTAAGAGTAAACACAGTTCAATTTAAATCTTGGCAGGCAAAAGTTATTAGGAGATAAATCTCTTAGTGAGTGATTCATTTTTGTACTTTAGCTCTTAGTTTTTTTCTCTATATTATTCTAAAATTGTTAATTAGTTATGTCTGCGCATTAAATATGTTTTAAAACAACTACTTGAATTATGTTAAATGATCGATTCTGCACCCTTTTTTTATTTATTTCTTGCTTGTTTAATCGCGTTGGATGCAAAAATTGCTGAACTGATATTGATGAGGTTCTTATATATTATTTTCTACCACTTAGGTAGCAGACAAGCACACACCTCACCTGATCCTGATGGGAAGTGGTTACCGTAGCCTATGGACTTATGTAACACCAGGGGCGTCACACTCACGCTGCCGACCCTATACACACGGCCCACCAGATGGAAATTAATTACCATGGCCTATGGTCATGTGCAAAACCAAGGGAGTCACACTCGCGCTGCCTGTAAGCACAAAGAGTTTCTGAGCCGTCAGTGCAAAAGACAAAGCAGGACAAGCTTGTGGTCATCCCACTGACAGCACAAAACCTTTCCTGTGAGCTCTGGTTACCCTACTAACCGCCGGGAACACAACATGAGATTATTATGGCTGTGGTATTCTGTAGGGCGAAGATTCTTCCCTAGTCGGACTGCTCAATTGGACGGAAATACCGTCGTGTCCTACCTCGTCAAAATATTAATAAGGTCATGGTCAGACTTAAAATTTGCTGTATGTTTGATCGCAATTCGATGAATAGAAAATCTGAAATGCCATATATGTATCCGATATCCACGGGGTGGAGCCGCGAGCATCAGCTGGTATTAAATGAATAAAGATAAAACGTCTGATGCAGTGAATATTCGTAATTGGCAAATTATGAACAAAATAATCTTCACGAAACCACTCTACATAATTTCAATTCACTTACTCACTGTGGAACTTGTATACATATTCTGAAATGGTAAACAAAAATGTACTCTCCTCTCAAGAGAAATTTGTTTATCCATATGACCATGCAACGTGAATATTTAACATACCTTACCAATTATTATTTTTTCAATTCCTGTTTTAAACTATGTTCAGTATCTAAATGTTAAGCCTTCACAAAAATAAAACTGACCATATGACTGT
This sequence comes from Eilema griseolum, assembly GCA_963662185.1. NCBI lineage: Eukaryota > Metazoa > Arthropoda > Insecta > Lepidoptera > Erebidae > Eilema > Eilema griseolum. Next base: position 13,164,414 of record OY759247.1, on the reverse strand, counting down.
TAACCTTATTTTAATTTATTGTTCTACTCATCAAATAATGATTAGAATTATGATATACCACTAAGTAACAGAATTACTAACCGAATCATCTATAATTAAAAATAGATTAATAATTCTCTTAAAATCTGTCTGTGTACTTCATTTACACGTACACGTTCATTAAATAAATAAATTATATAAGTATATATAGGCCTCTAATCAATTCTCTATTGAATTATACTCATAAAGTGTTCTGAGTATAATTCAAGCCAAGTAGGTAGGTGCTTATTTAATGTTTATACCACTTTTACCGCCTCATAAACCTTTACCATACCTATGGGTACATATTTGAATATAACCACTGTGATATATTCGTTTCTGCAAGTCATTAGAACTTTATTTCATTTTAATTTCAACAATACATAACCTTTCCGTGATCCTTTGATCTACATGAAAAAATCTATATTCAAATATAACTCGCCGCAAGAAAAATAAAATTAAAACTGACACAATTATTAGATTCAAATTATTATACTCTGACATGCACTAAGTCGAAAATATCTTTAATCTAGTTTTAAACTAGTATTCAGTTCAATGTCGTACATATTATTACTTCCTATCATTCCAATATTATTGAGACACTTACAATCGTGTCACAATTGCCCCTGAAAACCTACCATCTATTGAACGACGACAATATCGTGTTCAGTACATGCTTCATTAAACATCAAAGAGTTTCCTCTCGATTAGTTCAATAATCGATTATTTACCTATCCTATTCTAAAGTGTATTTTACTTGAACATATCAACATACGTGTTTGTTATACAACATAGATTACACGGTTTATTACAAATTCATTGGCTCTGATTAAAAAGATAACTAGCTTGAAATACTTCAGTAGACCTGTTTACTCATAACATCTCATACTATAAATTATAAAGAACGATATAGCATATAGCTAACACTTTTAAATGAAAGATTTTCAAAGTAACAATGCCATGCTTGTATAAATACCTACATATCATTTGCAAAAAGGAAAACTAAGAAATAGAGGTTAATGACAGCGATGCTAAGTAACTTTGTGGCGTTAACTTAAACATTTTAACATACCCCTGATAAAATATAAAATATTTTGAAGAGTATGAACATAAATAATACTTTGGATGGATGGATGGATGTAATTTTTTTACTACATAAAGCTGATTTAAATAAGTTATTTTAATACCTACACAATAGCAGCAACAAAACGCAGCTGTCCTTTTTCTACTATGAAACTAATTAGATATTATAATCGTGCACATATCTCGTAGAGTAAAGGGTTTCTTTATTATATATTATTACACCATTTGTTCTGGTAAGCTATTTAAAATTTCGGGTAGTATATATTGACACTTCAGTTCTGCATTGGTAAAACTTTCATATTATCGATATCAAAGAGACCTTATAGGTATTCCTATAAGGTCTCTTTGATATTGATAATATGAAAGTTTATATTTTATGACATCATGTTTTATATTCATAAATTGGAAAATCGCAAACTACACACATATAAACTAAACTATCGTACCTACTGTATGCGTACCAAAAACAGTTACGAAAGCAAATATATATCTGTTCGTTGAACCACATCCAATAGCCTGTAATCGCTTGTTACCGTGCCTCGCCCATATCTCTACAACTAGGATTGGTATTTGACCTTGTGCTCCGAAAGCCGCTTTTATATGCCAGGTGGGTAGGTGGACACTGGACACAAATGTAATTCCGACAGTATGTATATATTTTGCTCGTTGGAGCTATGTAGGTTTCCTCTTTTGTAAATAACATTTTGTTACCAACCACATTTTGTTTTTTTTTTATATACAACTTAGATGGCAGACAAACACACGGCCCACCTGATGGAAAGTGGTTACCGTGACCTGTGTGTGTGTAACACCAGTGGAGTGACATCCGTGCTGCCGACCCTGTAAGAACAGGATTTTTTTGCCTCCAGTGCAAAACACAAAATCAGGACAAGCCTTTGGTCTTCCCACTGACCGCACAAAATCTCTCCAGTGACCTCTGGCTACTCTACTCACCGCCAGGAACACAACACGAGGTTATTATAGCCGTGGTATTCTGTAGGGTGGAGGTACTTCCCCAGTCGGACTGCTCAATTCGGACGGGAATACTGTCATGTCCTACCTCCCATTATTCGGACGGGAATACCGTCATGTTCTAGATGACAAAGACAATTGGCTCGGTTCATCGCTCACTGAAGGTCCTCATTCAGAATTAATTAAGGCCATGTTCACAGCAAATCGTTTGTTATAAAACAATCACTACAATCATAAAGTTTCAGTTGGTTTTCGTATTTTATACAAACCAAAATAATTTGTGATGTTTGTGCGTGCTGATGTATCTGAATCTATTTAAGTAAAATAATGGAATTTCAAATTACTATCTATTTTTGACGAATAGTATGTTTGTGTTAGTGTTTTCAAATTTTATATATAAAAGAAAGTCGTGTTAGTTACACTGTTTATAAGTCAAGAACGACTGTACAGATTTGGCTGAAAATTGGCGGGGATGTAGCTTAGAACCAGGAGACGGACGGATCGGGATCAGAAATCTTTGCGGGCAAACCCGTGACCAACAATTTTGTGCTGTAGTGGGAATACCAAAGGCTTGTCCTGCTTTGTCGACGGCACAGAAACTCCGTGTTCTTACAGCGTCGGCAGCACGAATTGGTATAGAAAATGTACCATACTTTACTTACTACTGTTACCTTACCTGTAATACAATTTAATTGATTTATCTCGCTTATACATCTCCTTGGGTTACAAAGAATATGTTATGGTAAGTCTATTCTAACAATTCTAACTCACAAATTTCTAAATTCTAACAATTTAGAAAGTGTTATCTTTTTCAGCTTCTCTCATTACTTTAATAGAATATTGTTTACCTACTTATTCAGGAATCAATATCGTCTGAGAATCCCAAAATAATCCTGGAAAATCCCAGCTATAATATATATTAACTTACAAATAAATTAAGTAATTTGGGAAATACTACGCAATAAATTCATGCATGAAATATAATAGTAAAAAAGATTAAAACATGTAAATAAATAACAATAAACTATTCTTAGAATGCGTTAAAGCGTGTTTCATTTGGTTAATCTATCTCTTGGTGTGATTTTACACTATAAGCGTAGTTGTGGGTGGAATATAGTTTGTAAGATTGACTTTTTAAATTTCTAAATTTTGCTGCAAATTTTATTAATGCATAAAGGCTCTTCATAGTTATATTTCAATGAAAAAGGTAAAAGCGACAAACGCAAGCTGAGGAACATTGTATTGTTAATTGAACGCATTGTGAAAGTTTGCCAACTGCTGTGAGTACGTAGCTTCAATTTACTTGTGTTCCGCAAGTGCGGCAATTGTTCCGGGTATAAGTGAACTTCATTGGGTCTGAATTTTGTACCTATATAATACCTATAAATTCTTAGTCAAAACTTGTAGAGGAATCAGTATAATAACTACAGTTTGTGGACCCATGTGGACCTACTGGGAGGCTATTTTCGTTCATAAAATCAGCTAATACCTCTTGGACTTTTTTTATAACACTTAGGTTTTATTATGATCCCCTTAGGGATCGAAATAGGGGATCCAAATGAACGGAAGATATGCGCGGTTGGGTATTTTGGGTCCTATAACACCTCTTACAACAACATCGATTTACCAGTTACCCTATATATAAGGATAGGATATAAGTTATTACTATATGCTTCTCCGATACTCAAAGGTTTGCTGGGAGTTTGGGAGGGAACTCATTTTCAGTTAAGCTCGCTTTTATACGTTTTCTTTGAAATGTTTTTATTTATGATCTCTGTACAGTGTGTGTGCAATAAAGAATTAAAATAAATAATAAATATTGATGTGCAAACGAGATTCCTCTATATGATTGCATCAAAATAATGACTGTCTATGCTTGCCCTAAAACTTACCACGTGCCAGAAACCACGGGAGCTATCTAGTGTAAATGTATTTTGTAAACAAACCTGTTCGTAATGTTTATTAATGTTGTATAAATATGTTCAAATTTCATTTTGTGACTAAAGTTATCCTAACTAAGACATTTGGGCAGAAGCCAAATAATAATCATACGACGGGTTCAAGCTACATGTTCATGTTCAAGCCGTAATCTTTATTTTGTATCTACTATATGAATACTATATTTAGAATAAGATGCACCAACGGCGTAGTTACTTTGTTTTTGTACTATTTTGAGCTCTATGTTCTATGATGAACACATGTATTTTAAAGGAGGTAGGACACGGCGGTATTTCCCCCTAATTGAGCCCAAGTGAGTAGGGTAGCCAGAGCTCACTGGAGAATTTGTATTGTCAGTGGGATGACTAATGGCTTGTCCTGCTTTGTCCTCTACACTGACGGTACAGAAACTCTGCGCTTACAGGGTCGGCAGCGCGAGTGTGACTCCTCTGGTATTACAAACGTCCATAGGCCACGATAACCACTTTCCTTCAGGTGGGCCGTGTGCTTGTCTGCCACCTAAGTTGTATAAAAAACAATAACAAACCAAGTTTCGAATTTTGGGTATTTGAAATATATTACAAAAAAATATGAAATGTATTGAATATGATAGTTTATTCGTAAATAATAACTGTACAAAACTTAATTGCATACATTTGGGGCTAACCTAAAAGTATATAAAATATTTTGAGTAACACAATTGTAATACTCCCAGAACAGTCCATTCTATGCCTGATCTAAGAATTGTATAGTGTTTGCAACTATTCAATACTTATGAATTTAAGCGATCTACAACTAATTCCTATATAGCAGCATTTACGGTTAAAACTAATATGTTATATGTTACATATATATAATACTAGCTGACCCGGCAAACATTGTTTTGCCATATAATATTAAGGGTGAACAACCCTTATCACTAAGGGGTATGAAAAATAGATGTTGGCCGATTCTCAGACCTACTCACTGCTCACAAAATTTCATGAGAATCGATCAAGCCGTTTCGGAGGAGTACGGGAACGAACATTTCTTATAGTATTGGTCATTGGTTTTTACTGAAGTTTACGTTGTCTCTAGCAGTCTTACACCGAATTATGAAATCTTTAATAAAAATAAATAATTAACTCTGCCTACTGTTTTTACTTTTATTACTGTTATTGCTATATTACACCACTGTAGATCGAATTTATAAACTGACTACTTACTACTTAAAGAGACAGAAGAGTAAGAAAAAAAAATGACTATACGAAACTGGTCCGTTTATGGTAATTTCTAAACAGGTGAATAATCAAACTGGTAAGTTAGATAAAATGACGAGTGGTGATCTAACCTATTCGGTAACCGTTTGATTAAAGAAATACCCCAAAGCTTCAACCCAAATTACCAATATACCGTCGCAAAGTCTACTTATGCGTGGACCTGGTTGTAGCTGAGAAGTACCATTCTAGCTGATATCTTAAACCTGAGAGCCGTGGCAATACCAAGTAGAATTCCATCAAATATATTGGTCTAATCGGATAATATTGAGTAATATTGAAAGGCAACGAATAGGTTTCTTCGTGGTCGGCAGCGCGAGTGTGACACCCCTGGTGTTGCATACGTCCATAGGCCACGGTAACCTCCTACCATCAGGTGGGCCGTGTGTGTCTGCCAACTAACTGGTATAAAAGAGAAGTAAATGGAACTTTGGAATATTTAGATGTTGCTATTTAAACATTTTTCTATAATTCTTATACCCAATACACATCCTGCTCTTCTTCTACAAAATATTTGATTTCACTCCTAAATGTCTACGAGGCCGCATAAATTTCACTTAAAAACTGATATTTACCAAGGCTAGGCAAGGCTTTAATTAACTATTAGCTGACCCCAATATCCTTGTGAAGTAAGCTAAGAGGATTTAAATATTTACCGATTTGCTGAATTTTTCTGCTGAATATCAATAGATTATTATACATAGTTTCACTTTTTCGCCTCCATATGTGCCACTCGCACAAAAATCACGAGTTCTAACATCCTTTCACTGTATTTGCATAACGAAACTAATTTGTCGACTTGCATCTAGCAGTGAAGACCGGTTAGTTTTTTCATTTACATTGTGTCTAACACGTAATGGTAATGTGGCTTATGGACGGTAAAATTCGCGAATCAATATTGATTTGATGATTCAATCGTAAAATGCGATGTAAATATGTTAATATGTGTATTAATAATTCCTGGTATATATTTGTAGTTTTCCTTAGTTCCTATTTACATCATACGTGGTTTATTTACATAAAGTACACGGGATTTATTTAAATTAAAATATAAAAACAATACGGAATATACCTATACAAACCAGGCAGCAAAGAATTCCTCCCCTTCAATGTCAACCTGAAGGGTGGCCAGAAGGCTGGCGGCTTTGCCACGTTGAATGGCAATACCAATCTTTTGCGCAAGAAATAAACCAGCGCTCGGTCACGAGTAGCATCTATTAAACGTTTGAATATAACTCTAAACAAAAGACGGGCGTTAATCCATTGGAGTACGTGGATACATATCTTCACGACTGTATATCCTGATGGGTAGGCGTATATTAAATAAAAGACGTAACCATTTAACATCAAGTACTGAAGCAGGTATGTGATTATGTCTTATCCTCAAAAAGATTTATAAAAAATAAACCATAAGCTAAATAAAATAATAGTCATATTGAATAAGCCGGTAACTATTTACTCCTGTGTGCTTATTTGAAACAAAAACAGACATTGCAATGAGCGATGTACCTACACATCCTCATGTTCACGTATTGCATAGAGAGTGCACGTCCAGATCACATTCGCCTACGGACCGGTTAAAGCGCATCTTTATATATAAAAAGTGATAGTCATCGTAAGTTCGAGACCTAGCACGATTAATAGGGACAGCTTTCTTCAATAATGTTCGATGTCAAACGATGTTAAGTGGTAATTCTACTTGAGATTTACCATAACGTAATACGAAACTTAATCTCAAATAGGCTCAATTTTAAAACATTGACATTGCATATAGATTTAGAGGCAAGATCTAAATATAGATCTAGGCTGATGATGAGGCGATGCGATGAGTATCACATGTGCTGGTTTCCTATTAATTCAAAAGGAATCTTTCACCACAGGATGTAGTTAGGTATGTTGAACGATCAATTTTTCTTATTGGTTTAATAACTCTTTGGTCGGCTGAACATGGCCTATGTAAAACTAGATTTAAAGTTGATTCTTATAATAAAACATGAAATTTGGTTTTGAATGCTCATTTTTTTACTCTGATCATATAAAAAAATACTACTTGTTTGTAATATTATGCACGAAACGCTCAGTGGTTTAAATTGTTACCTTGTACAATGCCACTGTCTCTGCGTGTGGACACTACTTACAATTTTTATAACCTGAGCTTATGTAAAAGGCGGGTGACGTATTTAACGTCCTCTTAAAGGTCTGTAAAATAACTGCATTCTTCAAAATAATAAATTATATATAAAGTGCATTAAACTAGTGCTGAAACCATTTCGCTGGTCATATTTTCTTACAAACGCAGCTATTTGCAGCCTTGACTACATTTTTTTTATACCACTTAGGTGGCAAACAAGCACACGGCCCACCTGATGGAAAATAGTTATGGTGGCCTATGAACGTATGCAACACTAAGGGCGACTCACTCGCGCCGCCGATCCTATTGATTGGCATGTTTATTTTGCTCAAAATATAAATATACTATTTTATTTTTATAAAATTATAAAAACGTAATACCACTCGCTGATTAATCACGAAGTCTCAGAAACTATAACACTTACAAACTTAATTTGTCAGGTAGTCTCCTTATAGGGTGTGGATATCCGTGGTGTCGATTTTATCAAACTACGTAAAACACTACACTAAGGGGGTACCCGTTTTACCCCCTTAGTGTACCCCCCACGCGTACGAAATCACGGTCTGTCGCTAGTTAATTACACTACAATAATTTAATGTGGATGTTGTAATGTGGTAACTACAGAAAATATTTTAATAACAAACACTACATTATATTCACTCACTTAAAGTAATTAATGCATTATGTATCTGTCTCTAAATCTCTGTCTCAAAATTTAATACACTCGTACAATGTTGTCAATTAAATTCCTAACTGTTCGCAACTGAAATGCTAAACATTAATGTTACGTTTATGATATATAAAACTAAAAATTATATGAACAATAATAATATGAAATAATGTATTACGTCAAATAAATTATAAGGTTATTATGAAATATAAAAAATAAATGTTGATTTTTTTAATTTATTTAATTGTGATAAATTGTTTTTGTTTCTTCTTTAGTTTCAGAACTGAGGATTGTAATTTAGCATATTGACTATAACATCCATCCTACTGACTTTTCTCTACTTATTTTTCCGCCGAAACTTTACAGCGTAGCAGCTTTAGAAAATAGTGTAGCAGCTTCATGAGGCTGCTCTATTTTCTGTGGCGTGTTGGTAATCAAACCGAATTCTGTTTTATAAAATTATAGTTTCAAATACACCATCATATTAGAAAAAATCGAATCACTGGTGAGAACAGATTGTATTTTAACACTCTTACCGCGGTAGCCTAGTGGTATGGGTAATGGACTGCTGAGACGAGGTCTCGAGTTCAATCCCAGGTTTTACCATGGCACACACCAATGACTTTTCGATGCTTTTCGAAGTTATGTGTGTATTTATCGCAGGTTTATAAGTGCCCGGTGAATGGCAATAGGCTCGCCACCCATTACATTGGGACCTAAACATAAACTGGCGAAATGTGGGTGCTAGCACCTCTGCCTACCCCTTCGGGGATATAGGCGTGAATTTATGTTATGATGTTTTTGATAATATAAATTCGTTCGAATAGTCTAAAGTTAGATTCTACTAGAGATAGAGGATCTGTAACTTCAAACATAAGTCATATAATGTTGATGAAATTGCAAAGAAACGTTATTTGTTAATCTCAAAACCAGGTTATTTGCACAATTTAGAAACTATTTAATTCTTCTAAAGGCACTCCGATGTTTTAATTAACGTTTTATAAAATTCTAAACTTTCTTTTTACTCATTATAAATAAATTTCTTCGTTTAATGTTTATTATTAGTGTGTATTTTTAGGAAAAATATTAAATTTATTTACAAAATATTTCATCATCTGTGTTGGTTGTCTAGCCGACGTTGTCAACACTCTGGTTCGAACATGACTAATAAGATTATATCAAAACATCTTAAACTACATAATTAAAATAATATCATATTACGTAACTATCAAGCCGGAAGTTATATAATAATTGGTCGAAAAGTTCAAAATTTGGAATAATTTAAATTTTATTGATAATGTTCGATAGTTTCCGATTTTAAGAGGAGATCGGAAGAAGAAGAGAAGACGGATATCCTATTAGACGCCTAATAGGATATCCGTGGCTATATTTAGTGTTATGTGTCTGGGAAGATAATAATATTAACTGATAAAATTGTTCATAACATTTTCTCCACGTAGAGCGGTGCTTTGATGCTCTGAGTGTTTGAGGGCTAAGTATATAGGACCCTTTACCTTTTATTTTTTATTTTTATCTATTACATGCCTACTTGACTTCACCTCGCCTGATGTTAAGCTAAACGCAAAGTCTCAGGAAAGAGGGCCACTATTACAGACACTAAGTAATGCTAGCCATTACTAATATATTATTACTTGTTATTACTAGTACCTATTAAAATATTATTAATATACATACATACATATAATCATGACTTTATCACCAGAGGATTTGACAGTGAATTAACACACACATGTCACCAATCATTGTATTCGGTCCCACATTGCCCTTTTCCCGTGCACTATTGTTGCCTCGAGTCATGCATCTGAGGCGGAGTCTGGGCTGTATATATCTGTCTGATGTTAATAGCCCTATCTCTTGGTCGCCTTGTACGACACCGCATGGGCAGAGATGGGGTTGTTCCAAATTTTACTCTGCCGGAAACTACGCGGCTACAAAACCAAACAAACATACTACAAGCAAATATCTAAGAAATTAATGTCGTTATATATATCAATTTCCTAGATATTTGCAGGTTGTTTTTATAGTTTACTATTACCAATGAGATGACTAAGTATTTACCACCGTGTTACGCAATATCGAAGTCACAACCATTCTACAACAGATACGCAAATATGATTTAATGTAGCAGCGTATAAACAAAAAGCGGCCATGTTGTCGTCTATCAGTCAATGTAGTGGCACCAATCCAACCAGTAGCCGACTGATATTTACAAACATTTAAATGAAGTATGAAAATACTCGTTTATATTATTAAGTGCTCGATGAATTGAACAAAATAAGAAAGTGCTTCGTGATGAAAATGTGTTTTGGTCTTTTGGTCCATGTACGCCCTACTAACATCCTTGAGACCCAAACCTAACTAATATTCAAGTCAGTGCACTAAAAAAAACAGACGAGGCTCTGGTGCAAGCTTTCCTCTCAGAGTTAGGAGGTCCGACGGCTGTTACTCACGAAAAGATCGACATACCTCGAGTGGACCTTCTGGTTTCAGAGTAAAAACTTTGAATATAACTGGAATACCGTTATAAGGATCATTTTAACTTTGTGATAAAAATTCCCGGCAGAGTAGAATTTGGACCAGCCCATCTCTTCCCATGCGGTGTCGTACAAGGCGACTAAGGGATAGGGCTGTTTAATATCAGACAGATATATACAGCCCAGACTCAGCCTCAGATGCATGGCTTGAGTAAGCAATAGTACCCGAAATATGGCAATAGGCTCACCCCCTATTACGTGAGACTGAATTCAATGATCGGTGAAATGTGGAATTTAATTCACTGTGCCTAACCCTCCGGAGATAAAGGCGTGATTATATATATGTTTGTATGTAATAAAAATAAATACAACTTCAAATTAATATAATCTTACTAGTTTATGTCTCACCCGCGGTAGACCATAACGCATCTCATACCACAATAGACCGAATCTAAAACTAAACCTTGTCGATATATAACTATACGTGAGCAAATCTACAAGTAAAAACTAGAACCTAAGTAAATTGAAAACATAGCTGCTACATGTGTTTAATTTAACAAGAACATAACACATCTCAATGTAAATATTCCTGTAGTGTTTTTACAACGATTGCACGAGAGTTTCAAGCCAATAAACTATAAAACTAGTTTACACTCATAGGAAACTATTAGCTAATACCGCAAAACTGCCATTTTAACATGAAAGATTTATCTTACTACCATTGTAATGACAGCCAGTATCAAAGAAATAACATTAGTAATTTTTGCCACTGTACTATATCTTTTAAGAGAAAGCAGGTATCAATATAAATATTGTTATTCAGCTAGCTTATTATGCTTGTATTGCTTTTTTGTAAGTTTTAAACTCTGATAGATACTTCAAACTCTATACTAGAACAATGACTTTGTACTATTTTTAAACAACTTCTGCGTTTTAAGAATTCGTTTGAATTTTGAATTCACTATCTGTTCCACTGACCTCTTTAGTTTGAACTGTCAGGGCCTTTCTGATATAAATCTTTCTGTCAAACAACATGTGTGGACTGACAACTGAGTCGCAGATAATTGTCGATCGCTATTTCCTGTGCCACTATCTGACACTTTTTTTTATTTATGAGCTAACTGTTCGCTGTTCTCCCATCAAGGGCGACAGAGCGTCTCGCCAGTTGCATTTAAAATTATCACGAAGATATCTTTCTACAATTGGAGTTAAATAATTTTATTTTATTTTCTATCCTACTCATCTTACTTACTAAATAAATAAGTTTTAGGACTCGGATGGGTGTCTAGATAATGTTCATGACACAATATATATTAAGTAACTCGGTGTAAATATAGTAACACTTTCATTTTTTATGTTTTCTTGATATTTATTATTATGTACCTACTATAAAGCACGATGAATGATTATAGTTAAATACATCTTAGGAAACCTATTTCAAACAAAAATTGTGTCACACATCCGTAGGAAATTTTAAACAAACTTTTACAATCGCTTTGCATAAATTATGTAATAAGTTTGCGCTTTTAACAGATGGCGGCAAAATTTTGGAGAATTGCCGTCAACTAAGTGACCAATTTTTGTTTCGTTCAACCAGTCCTAGACCAACACATAGAAATATGTCTACAATCATGTTACAATACCAAGCTTCGTACAAATATATCTTGAGTCAAAAATATTGTGTTCTAGCCTTTAGTAGTCTCACTTCTCTCTCGACAATAAATCATTCTCAAACGTGCTTTTTCCTTTCTCAAGTCTTCTTTTGCTATATACAACACCTACGCATCAGCTATAAATTTCAAACAAACACTTATTCGACGAACAAATTTTATAATCCACGTAAGTAGGTATAACTAGCCTATACGTACAAAAATCAGTAGTTTATTAGGCATGGTAGAAAAACATGGGTAGGTACACAAAATCTGATCAAGAAGACAATTATATAGGTACCTACTGGGTACATTGCACTGCTACGTGATGAATATTTAGAGCTATTAAAATACAATGTATGGTTTAACGTTGACCTTAATGAAGTTTATGAATCGTCGCGCGTCGTCATTACTATCATTGACAGCGACTCTCGTTTCATCTCCGACCTAAATGTTACGAAAGCGCGTCAAAACGTCAATCACTATTTGCTTCGAGCTGGAATCTCAGTTGTTGATCGTTTTAGGTCAAATCATCTCGCAGGCAGCATATAGCAATCATTTATGAGCATGCCACCAGTGAAACGTGACAGATGAGGTTGCACGTGCTCCTCTAATTCGAAGCTATAAACATGCCATGAATTAAGCGTATCTAATTATATGGAGTACATTCTAGTACAACGTTACCCGCATGTGGAACATTCACAACTTAATCTGCTACCGCGTACTTTATTGCGACATCACTTTCTCCCTCAATTTGTCATTCTATCTATCATTATATAGGTACATTAGAGCTATTTATTTTTACGGTTTCATAAGTAAGTACACTGCACCAATGCACTGTCGACTTCATAAGAGCAGTCTTCGGAATCTTTAATGTTATTTGTACACACATTGTTATTTTATTATCGATTAATAACTGACGATTCCAGTTACTGAAAATATCAATGTTGCGAAAACTTGCCAAATTTTTAAATCGGTATTGATTACGAAATATTGTCGGTCATACATAAATAAAGAAACATTTACCTACTAAACATTATTATGAATCTCCGATTACCAAAGATCTTTTGCTTGATTTCTTTATCTACAACTTTTTTCTGTTATTGATCAGTTTAAAAAATGATTTTCTCTATAGCTCCGGCAACTAACAGAAATATGTATTCATTAGGTATTATCATCTATAAATAGGTATTTAATATTAAAAATATTAACATCGGTTTATATCTCAATATTATTATTTGTCGTCTTTGCCTGTGTCCACTATTCATTTCTATAAGTAATTGCACTTAAACTTTTGACTTTCGTTATTGTACACATAGGTACCTGGGAAGGGATCCGACTAGAAAAAAAATAAAAGGTATTGCAACATTTCCAACGAACGCCGGTCATTAGATAGAATCTCACAAAAAAAAGTGCAAGCTGCAATTGACAACAAAAAGAAACATAGGCATATCTAGTGAATTGAGACCATCCTCATATATTAACTGTCTCGATTCACATTTCCGCTATGTGCATTAGAGTCAGTGCAGTCCAGTAAGTATGTAGGCGTTCATCCTCATTGCTGCTAAATATGCCCTGTCTTTGCATCATTAGCGTGTTAAGGGACGAATGAATGTGTGCATTCTATATCAGATAAACTATAAATTGATACCGCTTGCGTCACATGCAGTGTGGTGTTTTTAGAATGTACCTATGCTATTTCTATTGATAGGTGGACTGTATGGCTGTTATTTGTTAGGAATGTTTTGTATTTTATATTTACTGTTTGTTTGGAAATAGATTGTCTCTAGAATGGTATATAAGACCATATTTATTTCTCTTTTTTTAACAGTGCCTTTTGTATTTTTTTCTATTACTTCTACTACTACTATTCTATTACAAGAACCAGTGTGGTACTGCAGCGAGGAGCATTGAGCAGCAGTTCCGCGCAGAGATCCCTTCGACGATGGTCTACGTATCTCGTGTACATCACAGCGTGAAGAACATAGACGTCGCGAACTATCTCCAAACGAAAACCGGGATGGGCTTAAGGGTGGAGAAGCTGGACTCTCGTCACAACGTGAGCTTCAATTCTTTTGTGGTGCGAGTTCCAAACAGCCACACCGCTACCATCCTGCGTCCTGACTTTTGGCCGACGGGGGTGAAGTTTCGGCGCTTCCGAGGACGCCTGCCGACACGCGACACCCCGCCCCGTGACACGTCGACGTCATTACGTGTGCTTTAGGTTAAGATATATTATATGTATTTTTAGTTTTAAGGTATATATTTATGGGCCGTAGAATAAGTTTTTTAACATCCTGTAACTTTTCTAATATTGCCTGAAATAAATGATTTATTATTATTATATTATTATTATTAATTGTGGCGATTGAAGATACGTACCCTCAGGTTGTGGTAAGATACCTACGGTTGAAGAAGTTAGATTTTTAGTTAATATTTTGAAAGTAATTTGAACTTCCAAAACTACCCTTAGCGTTCGCATAGTATGGTAGGATGGTACGATATGGTAATACCCACCCTATCAGCCAATTCATTTTATGTATATGTCGTTATATTTTCTTTTTTTCTTTGGCTGCTGCTACCAATTGTCCAGTTCGTCCAATGACCAGTTAGTTATTTTACATAATTTAATCAAATGCGGTAGGAGTATATTCTTTTTTTTTCTAGTTGAATAGTCACTATCCATAACAAAACATACATCGCGGCTATTGAAGTTGAGCTCAGAAGAAACTTAAAGTAAAGGCGATGGCTACAGCGCGATACGATCACCCGCGCAATGACACGTTTACAATTGCTTACAATTAATAAATGGCTGTAATAAAATCTTATTTATGTATTTCTATATTAACAATGTCGTAAGTACCTTTACTTCAATCAGCAATCGTACATACTTTATCATTTTTAACAAAATGACTTTATTTTTATTTAACTTTACATATTTTGTTTAATCTCTTAATTCTATATTAGTAATCTAATAATAATCTAAATACAATACAAATGTCCAATCATTATCTGCAATCATAGATTTTGTCAATTGTTATGTCAAATCAAATAACCCGCCCCGTATCGTTCCCGGCGCAAAGGTGCCCATGACACTGGCAGCGTATCAACAAAATATGTTAATGTTTTATATAATTGTTTTTTGGACAATGCTTACGACCTTTTTGCGATTCAATCATGGAACTTACTATTTTACCGTTGTACAATTATGAATTTACAATAGTTTAAAAATATATGTATGTTCATTAGTTTTTGTTCAAATTTGTTATATTATATAGTATTAGTGTTTGTTTTAATTCTATCATATTTAATTCTATCATATTCCCTATAAATAACCATTTATTTGATATTTAAATGTCGATAGACGAATCCTCAAGGTAGGTACAGCATGTGCTTCACGAAAACGGATGACGATTCTCATGGCGACATTTCTTTAAAAAAAGGGTCAATGACGCTCTTGAGTGCCACTAGACTATACACAAAAAAAATACTATGTATGGCACCAAATACCAAATTGATTTGCATTCTAAAGGTTAAAATAAGGAATCCCTATTCACCTATGCACTTAGAACTAATACATTTAGTTTAGTTAATACAGTATTATTGTATGGTGAAATTTGGGTGGTAATTCACCCCTGCCTATCCCTCCGGGAATAAAGGCATGATTACATGTATGAGTATTTATTATTATATATAAAAATGTTAAGTTGGCTTGTATACTTATAGATTAAAAACTCGAAAGATTCTGCATCGATTGAGCTCAAATTTTGACACGATGTATGTACAACGACACACGTCTGAGATGATTCTTAGCTATTTTTTACTTGGAATAGATCACTTTTACTACTCGACTAATCTTTAGTTAAAAACAAAAAATCGCATTAATGCAAAAATTCTTTGCTATTACGTAATCCTTAACCCTAATTCGATAGGAATTAGGACCTCCGAATTATGATAGCTTAACCGTTACACCACTGCCGCTTACAAATAAGCAAACTGCAACAACGTTGCAATAAAAATGTTGAACGGTAGTTTTCAATGTTAATATTAATTAGTTGGTTAATTAACATCTGCCACCGGAACCGATGCCGTCCTTCACGTTAAAGGAAGTTTCGATAAAAAGTGAATAAGTAATATAAAAAGGCTAATTACTTAACCATAATCTTTAGCCGCGATTGAAATAACCACAAACCACAATCTCAAATATGTACTGAAATAAGTTGTTACACCACATGTATCTACTTACAATGGGGTCAAGTTCTAATGTGACATCTGTCGACGTGCGATCTCCTCTAATTCACAAATGTTATGTAGTCAACGACAAAAGTGGCTCTAAAAAGCGTAAAACTGACAAAAGCCGGTAGCTAACAAGTCGTGGTATTGTGCACAACGGAGGCGGGTACGTCCTGCGGTAGTCCATCATCCGGCATTAAAAGACCATTCTTCGGTTCAACGACAAAAGTAAACATTGTCTTACTAGTGCTTCGAACGCGAAGGCAATTGTACCTCATTATTTTATCAATGGAGAAATCAGCGCTGTGGGCGATAGGAGGCGGTGTCGAAACACTGACGGCAATTCCGCAGTGACTCAGTAAATAGCATATTGAAATGCATGCCGTACCTCGTGTGTGTATGTAGGTACGTACCTACCAAATGTATACTACCTAAATAATAAATGTACCCAAAAAAATTTCAAACAGCTACAACAATGTTTTAAATATTGTTCGAAATCAACGATAGCACGAACACTGGATGCGTAAATGTAACCAAGTGTGAACTCATTTAGAAGCTACTAGACAACTATCAAGTACCTACCTACTCGATAGAAAATGATCGTTCTCAGGAACTTAGCATTAACGTTTCTTCCTACATCCTGTAATGTTTTTATCAATGTCAATCCGTGTACTCCGACGGATTCAAAATTTTCATTTACCTGCGAAATGGTTAGTTGAGAACCAAGTCACTCTATCTCTCTCAGATCCATGGATATATATACAGTCACAGTGAGACTCAAGGTCATTCCATAAATCCACAAATGTCGATCGGTAAACAACACAATTCAAATATGTGAAGCGTGACCATTAAGGACGAACTATTTAAAAAGTCAGATTACACATCAAGGAGGTATCAGAAATATCTTTTAAAGTCTATCATTCCTTTTTATAGTTTAATATTTTCATTCCTAACCATCTCTTTATCGCATATTTCTGAAAGGGTTTGTGCTGAAAAATTACTTAACAGCTTACAAATAAAGTTTAAAATTAAACTTACATAGGAAATGTTGAGCATTCATAAGGTTAAGTTGCAGTTGCAATAGTTAGTTGTTTCTTTTGCTTTTATTCAAGCAACCGTCCACGTCTGTGTAATATTTTACTGAAGGTTGTACCTACTTTCAAAGTATAATAATATTTAACAACCAATACACAATGACTTGAGACTGAGGTTGTTGATATTTTATAGTTTTCTCAAGTAGAAGAATGGAGTTAGATAAACCTAATGATGTTGTGTTAAAACATCACAACAATCACATGTAATAATGAGATAAGTGACTACCTGCCCATAAGTATACCTACGTAGGTAATGTCTATTATTTATTTTGACCAGGTAGTTGATTACAGTGTATTATGTTACTACCTCCTGCCTATTTCAAATTAGCATTCTTTCTCAATTCAACAATACGTGTTTATTGGCCATATTTTATGTTTGTTACTTAACAATATTGTCCATATCAGTGTCTGTTCATTATCATATCAGTCAATTATTATCAAAAAATTTATGTAATAACAATCATACTATCAATTATTATTTACCTGTCTTTGTGTCTTGTCTGGCAATATTATGGAAAGTTCAAAAGATCTATTCTTTTTGTCGCGGCTACCAGTTCTCATCAGCTTTGAAGATGATCTTGTGATGCTCTGCGCCTTTTCTGGTAGCTTTAGCGCGACAATTGACATGCTGCGCGAAAGGCGCCGGCCAAGTTTGCGCGTACGCAAGGACATGGACCCACTTAATCCGCGCTTGGCGCGTCCTTCAATCGGCGTGGACACCGGCGTAGCTTCCTCCACGCCACCACTCTCCTCACTAGCACCAGCCATTGCACTTAACGACACAAATATACAAAAATCAACGTCAACATTCACATCTCCAACACAAACATGTCACAAATAATCACAGCCACTTGTAGTCTTCTTTCTTCCACTGAGTCATGTTCCAAAAAATCTAGTCTAATGATAAAATCCTGTATACTTTTCAGTTGAAGATGAACATCGTAACTGATCGCCGATATCGTAAATCAAACCTGAACAGTTCCAATACAATACCGATCATATGGTCACGGAGCCGGTTTGGGTACGAGTGCCCCGAGCAATCCCACAATTCGGGATGGTATCGAAGTTATTCGATAATAGTCCGTACTTTGCGTGAATGGATTCAGTTGTGTAGTTAGACTGATTGTTACGTTTAAATAGAGCGCGTTATCGTTTAGCGTGAGGCATGAGAGTAGTGCGCGCGGCGACGCAACGTGTGCGCGGATGTTCGCGGTCGGAGCGACTAAACGCGAGACGTATGCAGCCAAACGGCTCTGCAGGAGACAGGCTTGCCGCCCCCGCCGCCGTTTGACAGCGTCACAACAGCTTAAATCAAATTACTTATCGAATTGCATTGTATTGTCAGTGTATGACACTAAACAAATGTTTGTGACTTTGTGACAATGCCGAGGAACGCTCCCACGATTTGGTTGACTATGAAGTAGGAGATTACCTCGAACAATTTTGCAGGCTCTGGGCTTACATTTGCTTAACGGAACTTGTTCTTGTTGAACGTTGAATACTCTTAATTCTCATTAGCCTCTATTGTATACAGCCTTATAGTTCTTTGTTATGTTATAAAATATACGCTAAATGTTGTCAGATAAATTTCTTAAGTAATGATTAGTGCTAGATGACTGGCTCGCTCGTTACAGGTCAATAGATCTCAAGGCAATCATGTTTCTGAATAACAGCCATTGTGGCTAAGTATATAACTTATGTTTCATTTGAAATTAGTTGGTTGGGGACAGACTTAGGTTCAACTTTATGTGCTTATATTAAGTATATAATGATAGGAAGTTATATTGAATTTAGTGCTCCGATTTCATACAGTGCGCTAACCTTGACTTCACTAATTCTATTCTGGCTTCTATTCTCATTCATTTTGTTTTCTTTATTATCCTGCGTTTTAAAAATATTTAGACCAATGTAACTGTTTATTAGTAAAAAGTGAATTTTTTTTATACCACTTAGGTGGCAGACAAGCACACGGCCCACCTGATGGAAAGTAGTTACCGTGGCCTATGGACATTTGTAACATCAGAGGAGTCACAGTCGCGCTGCCTCAGGCTGCTGGACTGTTGAAATCTTATCGCAAAATGAATCCAGTATCATTAGAATAATATGGTGATAGCACTTAAATAGGTATCTATGATCATCTCATATCACATAAATGTAGGTATACCGTACCATAACATTTTTCTGGCTAGATAATAAAAGGATCGTACCTACCTACCTACCTACCTACTTACTTACCTACTACAAATACTTACTGAAATCCAATTCTACTTAATTTTTTTTTTTTTTTTTTTTTTTTATACCACTTAGTTGGCAGACAAGCACACGGCCCACCTGATGGAAAGTAGTTACCGTGGCCTATGGACGTCTGTAACACCAGAGGAGTCACAGTCGCGCTGCCAACCCTGTAAGTACAGAGTTTCTGTGCCGTCAGTAAAAGACAAATCAGGACAAGCCTTGTCTTCCCACTGACGGCACAAATTCTCCAGTGAGCTCTGGCTACCCTACTCACCGCTGGGAACACAACACGAAGTTATTATAACCGCGGTATTCTGTAGGGCGGAGGTACTTCCCCAGTCGGACTGCTCAATCGGGCGGATATACCGCCGTGTCCTACCTCCCATACTGTATTCCTTAGCAATAGTTTTTTGACTTAAACCCTCTTAGCCCGGATTTAGAAGGGAAGATCAGTTCAACTGAACGATATCTAATTTAAATAACTAAACCATCAGCAAGCTACAGTTCAATTCGTACTCGATACAGGATTTGAATGATAAACAAACTGAAATATGTTTAGAACTTGAATGAAATTTTAAAACATATAGTTTGCTAACTGTTCAAATCGATTAAGATAGAAAAAAATTATTGTTTCAGTCGGGATTCGAACTCATGAGCTTTCCCATACAGGAGGAATCCTCTGACCACTGAGTCACCGAACCTCGCCTGAAACTATCCAAATTCTTCTATACAAATATCCGTCTTGCGGCGTCGGTTGAGAGCCATCTACCGATATTCGAACGAACTATCGGAATCAACAAAATTAAATGATGTTGCAATCATTTTTAAACGATGATCTTAATCGATGTAAAGAAGTTGCAAAATCTTTCTGGATTACCTATGCCACTTTGTGCACCTGGGTAATATCATACAAATATACATATAATCTCGCCTTCATCCCCGGAGGGTAAGACAGAAGTGAATTAACACCCACATTTCACCAATCATTGAATTCGGTTCCACCTAATAGGGGGTAAGCCGTCTTTCGGGCAATATTGTTGACTCAAGCCATGCATCTGGCTGTGTCTGGGCTGTATGCATCTGTCTGATGTTAAACAGCCGACTCCGCTTGGGAACAGATGGGGTGGTCCAAAATCTACTGTGCCGGGAACCACGCTATATAAAGGGGAATAAACCAAATATGTATATTCAACAGCAGCATTATTTACTGGGTTAATAAAAAACGGTATCGAGTTTAGAAAAGGTTTCACTAATGAGTTTACCTACATACTTAACTATATGAGCACAGCATTAACATTAATAATACGGATACATTTAATCTGAAATCGGAGCTGGTTGTCACTGTCAAATGCATACCTACTATTTTTTTTTTAATAATGGCGAACCCAGACTTTCGCCACTGTTACCTACTATTTTATTGCACATCAAAGTAAATTTTACACAATTTGCCAATATTGCAGGGATGCTGACGCCATCTTGTTTACGAAATTGATAGTTAATTATTACCTTAGTGTTCACAGATCTAATATTTACCAAATATACTATGTAGTGCGTAACCCTGAAAAATCTTGTCAAATGTCACCATATTGTCACCATGACAGCCAAAAAATAAACCACTACAATATTTATGTAATTAGGGCTACATCCACAAGACCTATACAGGAATAATTAATTTCTATAAATTGATATAGAAGCTCAGCAATGTTTTAAATGCTTAAATAATTCACGAAACTTGAAATGCAGTAAGTTACAGATGAAACTCCTACTATAATTATAATAATGTCGTGACAACTATACATAAATGCTTCCATAACTTTATTTTATTCATCATCATCTTTTGTAGTGACGGTGCAATGCTCGACAGAATCACAAAGTTATGACTTTCAATCTATTACGTAGATATATTATTTCCCCAATCCCCTAGAAACCCTACTAGAATTATCAGCATACACTGATACTACTCCTCTCCTATGAATTCTCTTATCAGACTATTGTATTGGTTTCTTAGATTAGAGTAAGATTAGAACGTGGAAACAGTAGGCCAAAGCCTCCAAACATTGGGAGATGCCAATGTCCAGCAGTGGACTGCGATTAAGCGATAGGTAGGTAAGAAGGTAGGACACGGCGGTATATCCGCTCGATTGAGCAGTCCGACTGGGGAAGTACCTCCGCCCTACAGAATACCGCGGTTATAATAACTTCGTGTTGTGTTCCCAGCGGTGAGTAGGGTAGCCAGAGCTCACTGGAGAATTTGTGCCGTCAGTGGGAAGACTAAAGGCTTGTCCTGATTTGTCTACTACTGACGGCACAGAAACTCTGTACTTACAGGGTTGGCAGCGCGACTGTGACTCCTCTGGTGTTACAGACGTCCATAGGCCACGGTAACTACTTTCCATCAGGTGGGCCGTGTGCTTGTCTGCCAACTAAGTGGTATAAAAAAAAAAAAAAAAAATCAATTTTTTTTTCTTTCAATCGATCATCAATTAGCCTAATGTAGTCCACTGCTGGACATACGTCTCTCTGAATGTGTGACATAGCACTCGATCCTCTGCTTGTGCATCCAGTCCATCCCTCGTCACCTTTTTCAGGTCGTCCGTCCAACTGCGTCGTCCAAAAGGAAGGTGGGACGCCCCCTAGCGTCCCACCATCCATTTGCCAAAACTTTTAAGTTTTTAAATTAGCAAAGATTCTTAATATTAAGTCTTGCCGCTATAGCAAATATAAGAGAAATAAAACTTTACAGCAGTAGGTACAATAATTAGTTGTTACCTAAGTTCCTACTCTGTAAAACATGGTGATAAGTAGCTACCGTTTTACACGCTCTTGTGCACATTGTAAGTACCTATATTTATCGACATAATGAATTCTATTGGCCTAGCAATCAGTAAAAGTAAATAATATTACTCATTTATCTTCTTTTATGTTGACTAACTAACCCTTTGGAGTTATCGCCCATTCCTTTGTTCTCAAAAATCAGGAACAATCGATTTCACCAAACTACTTAAAACCAATCATAAAACATCGCATCACAAATTAAAAAACTCTGCGTTCAACTGGAACAATGCCAACTGATGATAATTTATTGTATAATATCAATAAATTTGACGTTTGTTTCAGAAAAACCGACATCGTTTGGAGGACATATGGAGAATGGAAAGCGCGTTACTCAAAATTGTACTCTTCGCGCCGGCTGTCTGAGTTAGTGCCGCGACAGTTATTTTCTTTGAATCCTTCAATAACAAGTCGTTATCTTGTCATTCAAAACTTTCTAAACATGCTTCACAATTTAACAGTCTTGTACTACTTCGTGTTTCAATGTACTTAGTTGGTATTCCTGAATTAGTCATGCTTACCATACCTACGTATGTATACACTAACGAAATGCTAAGATGATAATATTCTAATTAAGATACTTACAAATAGAATGGCACCACACACACATGGTTAGGTATATAATTACAGCAGAACAGTGACGAAATCGCCACAAATTAGTACGCAGTCAAACCTGGCAAAACATGGCAAGGCAAATTTTGGAACGTCCACTTAGGGAAAAGTGGCAGACATCACTGCATACCTACCGATCGCTTTGAATTCAAAGATTCCAGTGAGATGACCCTTCATTATATAAGGATCATTATATCCTTACCGTAATGATGAAGAGCCGTCTAAGTATTGTATAGACAATTACCTCATAGATTTTGAGGAGAGACTCAAACTACTCTATTCTCAAATTCTGTGACTTACCTACTATTTAAAATTTTATTTACTGCACAGATGCACGCCTATACGCGTTGTATTTTACAAAAGCATTATAAAGGTACGAAAAATTCCCATCCCATCACTCATCATTTAAAACCTTGCAAAATCTTACGTTAGTTACACGTGGCTATCCTTACTACTTGTTTCGTTATATAATTGTTAAAAAATGCGTATTGGATATAACATTTATTTTTCAAACTAGTAAGTAAAGTAAACCAGAGCACATTCCATCTGCGTTTCTTACTAAACACAAAATGTGAATAATCACGGTTTTCAAGAGTTCAGCTAACCTAAAAAAAACTATTTTGGTGCAAATAACTGAAGAATGTCTCATGATTTTTTATGCAACACAACACAACACAACCAATGTTTTCCAACCTCTTACAGAATTTTAATAACAGTCACCTCATTACTGATTTCTCTCATAATTCAACCTTCTAATGAAAATTTCACTTCTTATCTATCTATATTCTTATATATATATATATATATCTATTTGAGAAGAAGACATTGGTAAGGCAGAATATGATAAAGAGGTGGTAGATTTATCATTGTTATCTAATAACGAAATTGGATTTATTAAATTAATGACAGCAAAAACTAGTTAAGGCAGGTAGATAATAATATGTTTATACCATTGGAGATTGAGGTAGGTACCTAGGTAATCTGCTGTTTACCTGACGAATAAAATGTTAAAGGCCGGTGAAGAATTGGTGGCTGAACAATTTACACTATCTATTTTACTGCTACTGAAAACTAGGTTTCGCAATCAGCCTTCTAAATGTGATTGAGAAATTTTAGGCTTTTTCTTGCGATGCGTACCTCAAAAAATGTCTCGCAAAAAGCAATATAATATTTTGCGCGTTGAAAGACCTAGAAGGCTAATTTCGTAAGTCAAAAATCGTTTCGCGCACGAAAATTCCACAATACAGTACCCTGGTTAATCGCAGCTCTAGTGGAAAGGAAGCTAGGTAAATGGACAGTCCTCTAATTTCAACATATTCCAAGTTAATAGTGTAAAACTCGCCGGGATAATTACCATGTTTATTATTTTCGCTGAGTAACCGATATTTCGGTGCTGTTACAAGCGCCATGTCAATCTCAAATCATACATTCCAAGTTACTAACCACTTTAGCATTATTTTTTTATTATTTTACATAAAATAATAAACAAAGGTGAAAAGTGTTAAAAACAAGCGAGAAATATGCGTAATGCATGATGCCTATAATATAATATGTGTTTGATAGAATTGGGTAGTTATTCTGCAGTATGTATATATAACTATGAAAAAGAAAGCCTAAAGTAATAGCTAGTTTTAATATGGATTCTAAATCTGTATGATTGTCTAGGATCGCGATGCAACAGTCGAGTGATGGAAATTACTAGGGCATTTTACGTTCGTCTAATTTACCTAATACATTTTAATCAGACTCATTTTTTTAGATCAATTATAATCAAAGTGTGATCAAAATGGATCACATTTTTCTTAATCAGTTACCTAATCGTTATTGAAAATACAGATGTAATGCAGATTGTTCCTAACCTTCATATGTTTTCGTAAAGTCTACTCTGTGCATTTTACTACATTTGTACTACATTCCTTTATAGCATGGTTTACAGACAACAAATAAATATCAAATATTACAATCGCAATTTAAAATGTAACTGCAAAACGGTCGCATCGTAAAAGGCTTCAAGGCCTACGAGGAATCGAGTTGCATTTGCTTGGTAGCTACCGACAAAATAAGTATAACCTCTGTAGTTATATTTATTAATAGCAACTCTGACTCATACATCCATGACTCATGTCGCCAGTGAAAAAGGCTAACCAACATCCAAGCCTTCATCTCGCACACTAATATGATATACTGTCATTTCAAAAGAAATGGTTAAAACAAATAATCATTTCTTGCTAGTCTCTTCAATATTCTACGCTATCTCTTGTGTTTCATTTTAGTCACTGAGAAATATTTTCTTGGTTATTTTTTTTATACCACTCAGGTGGCAGACAAGCGCACGGCCCACATGATGGATAGTGGTTACCGTGGCCTATGGACGTGTGTAACACCAGAGAAGCCACACTCGCGCTACCGACCCTGTAAGCACAGAGTTTCTGTGCCGTCAGTGAAGAGGACAAAGCAGGACCAGTCCTTAGTCATCCCACTGACAGCACAAATTCTCCGGTGAGCTCTGGCTACCCTACTCACCGCTGGGAACACAACACGAAGTTATTATAACCGCGGTATTCTGTAGGGCGGAGGTACTTCCCCAGTCGGACTGCTCAATTGGGCGGAAATACCGCCGTGTCCAACCTCCTACAAAATATTTAATGTTTATGTTTGTAATGGTTATAATGGAAGTTTGTTGTTAAAGCAATATTATTATAAATATTATGGCTGCTATGTTACGAGTCATGATATTATTTCAAATTACTTTATATCTCTATATAGGGTGGTTCAACCGATTTGGATGTTTTTTTTTGTGTTAGTAGTTGTCAGAATCATGACAAAGTTTTTAACCACTTGGTGAGTTTTAAACCATGTGCTTATCTATTGTCTTAGTGATATTAAAAAATCTTCAAATTTTGGCTAATCCCTGAGTGAAATTGTTATCAGTAGTTTTCATATCGACCCGATCCTCTGGCTTGTGTAGCTAGTGCCAGTATCTATCCAGCCACCTCTTTCAGGTTAACCATCAGTTCCAAACAATTTAGGCTTCGAATGAAGTTTTGTTTCTGTTTAAAAATCTTCATGGTCCGAAGCGCGAGTGTAACATCCCTGGTGTTGCATATGTCCATAGGCCACGGTAACCAGTTCCCATCAGGTAGGCTGTGTGCTTGTCTGCCACCTAAGTAGTATAAAAAAAAAGAAAAAGGAAATGTTTCCTTTGAGTGATATTCGTTATCTCCGGTATTTAGACTACTTTCCGTCAAGGTAAGGTCCAAACCTCTCTCTACCCTGTATTTATTTTATATACCATACAAGTAGTATTGCCAATGTCGTAATAATCTACTTTTATCTTCTCTTTTACTTATGATTGAAGACCCGTCGAAGATACAACTCGACGCATTTCCTTCATGGGCCAGGAGCCGATACCGAACAGGACGCTACTGATGAGGGTACACACGAGAAGAAACAGCACACTCTATGGAGAGGCACAACCCATTGTTGCCAGCAAAACAGATGTTCAAACCCTCCTGACGCAACGGAGCGAAAGTTACCCCAGCAACGCGAATACATTGAATATTCTAAGGTTAGTAGGTATACTTACTTGATTTCCTCCTTTGTAGCTTGGGCATGTTTGACTCCCAGAACAAATCTGCACCTATTCAGATTTCTATTAGGACTACACATTTGTTTGGTGATTCTATTATCTCGATTCAGAATTTAATAACATCACTGTTTAGGTACAGGAACAAATAATTGAAATCAAAATAAACTACACGATTTGTTTATTTTTCAGCGCTAATAGACATTACAGTAGCAGAGATACCGACACACTACTTCTAGAAATGGTGCGAGCAAGGAGTCGTGAAATCGAGGAAGCTCAAGACAAAACACTAGATCTGCCTCGAGATGATGTCTCCGAAGAGTTGAGTAATTCGATAAATATTGTCATATTCGAGATGCAGTCATAGGCTATGGACGGGTGTGGAATTTGTAAATTAGACAAGCATTTTAGCCAAAATTTAGCTTCAGACCACCGTTTTTAAGCGCTTCCTTCCACACTTTCACACGTCGCATCATTCAACTCGTGTTTACGTCTATCATACACGAGCAACCATGGATGCTCTAGCAACATAGGCCTCTCCTAATGTACCTACGCCATATCCTCCTCCCAACACTCCGCTTTATGCATTCAGTCTATCCCAGCTACCTTTTTGTAGGAGGTAGGACACGGCGGTATTTCCGCCCAATTGATCAGTCCGACTGGGGAAGTACCTCCGCCCTACAGAATACCGCGGTCATAATAACTTCGTGCTGTGTTCCTAGCGGTGACTATGGTAACCAGAGCTCACTGGAGAATTCATTCTGTCAGTTTGAAGACTTAAGGCTTGTCATGCTTTATCTTCCACACTGACGGCACAGAAACTCTATGTGATTACAGGGTTGGCAGTGCGAGTGTGGCTCCTCTAGTGTTACACACGTCCATAGGCCACGGTAACCACTTTCTATCAGGTGTGCCGTGTGCTTGTCTGCCACCTAAGTGGTATACAAAAAGAAAACCTTTTTCAGGTTGTCCGACATCTATGGTTTGTGGTAACTTATTAAAACGCTGCTCTTTTGAGAGTTATGCTTGTTTCCATGTAGCCGGTCCCTACTTTTGTCAGTACTGACACAGATTACCTAATACTTAGTTTTATTAGAAAGCTGAGTTAGCCAAGGCTGCGTTTGCAAGTCTGTGACTTTTGTTATAAAAGTTAAGTTATTAATAAAAATGGTTTTTAGAAGATCCGATCGGTCCATACTGACTAGTCCTAGCCCTCGAGCTAATTCATTTATCAATCGCTTCATTATCTTATATATACAGTCCATCAAATCTAAGAGGTACCGTTTGACGTTTCATATTTTTCAAACCGAAACAACTTTGTTCATACGTACATTATTCAGTTTCGATAACCTTTTTCATAAAACCATGAATTTAGAAAGATTTCATTATTGTATCTAAAAATGTACAATTCTTAATATCTAAATGTAATTGAAAACTTTCAAACAAAGCAAAATAACACATATTTACACAGTAAATAATTTCTAATAGTTATATTCTTGACCGCATTACAAAGTTACGTAGTTAGGTCACTGCACGTAGTGTTGCGACTCTTCGGATACACTTGTATGCAAAAAAATCGTTTACATATACGAAAAATCGAATGTATTATTTACAAATTACACTTGACAACCAAACAAATATTTTTTCATGTGAATGGGATTTATCTCACATATTACGATTACATAACTAAATAGTTATGTAATCGTAAAATATGAGATAAAACCCATTCACCAAAAATACGTATTTATAAATCAAATATATTTGCTTCTTTAAAAAGTTGTCGAAAGCGATTTGTCGATTTTTGATTTTCGCGCCCAAATAAGTCGGGGTTTCTCGCGCTAACGCTGTCGAAATAGTAAATGGAGTCAGGGATAGTGTTTTTTACATTTATTTTTGTGTATGATAGTATGGGTTTGCATATTACAGAGAAATAAACAAATTTTTAACAAGCACATCCATTGATTTTACAATTACAATTTTTTCTTCTAAGTCTTATTTCTACGTCTAAAACTAATAAAAATAAGGTATGTAGAACCCATTCACAAAAATGTTGTTGCCTGATGTTATAAATTAACGACGTTACTGCGCGACCGCATAATGCACTGAATACACAGATACCCTAAAATAAATTAATTTAATTATTTTTAGGTCAATAGGCAAAATCGCAGGTGTCCAAGTCTCTACAATTTTTTTTTTCTGGCAACACTGCCAACTACAAGCGCACGCGGTCCGCTCGGTCGGTTCGGCGTCAGCAGTCTCTCGCCATCTTGGAAGCTGACTGTGCGCGTACTTGCTTTCTCATTTGTGTTTTACAATTTGTGACTTGGCTATTACTTTTCTGGACTGATCATTCTTTATCCGTTTACCTTGGCAATATTTATACTGGACTCCGAACTAAGCAAGTGTTTATTAATAATGTCGAAAAGAGGACGTACTTTGAACAGCCAGGCTCGTGAATTGGTGGTGAAATTACACGAGTATTTTGAGCGTGAATCTCAAAATGGTGGACTTCTACTGCCAGTTACACAAGTTCGGGATCGCGTCGGTGAAGCTCTCGGTATTGGTAGCCGCACCGTTGGCAAAATATTAAGTGAAAAATATGGGCCTTCGGGGAGTGACAGTAACGTACTTCACACACCGAAAAAACGAAAAAGAAATAAACCTGTGACAGGCATCGATGAATTCGATAGTCATGCTATTAGAAACCATATATACGGGTATTTTACAAGAGGCGAATTTCCAACATTGGCAAAGTTATGTGCAACTTTAAAAGATGCCGGGCTGTATAAGGGAAGCATAGAGTCGTTGAGAACGGTAATAACAGGAATTGGCTTCAGATACAAAAAAGTTGACAAACGAAAAATTGTTATGGAGCGACATGACATAATTATGCAGCGACTAACATTCCTGCGCGAAGTTAAACAAATTATAAACTGGGATAATGTAATATTTTTGGACGAAACTTGGCTAAATTCCAACCATTCTGTGCCGAAAACATGGACTGATGATTCTGAAGCTTCGTGCTCGAAGGTGCCGATAGGAAAAGGTGGACGCCTCATAATATGTCATCGAGTTGGTGCAATCTTGACTCTGGGGTCCCTCAAGGCGGTATACTTTCTCCACTTCTTTTCTCCTTATTTATTAACTTCATAACCTCCGATCTTCAGTGTGCGTATCACTTGTATGCCGATGACCTGCAGTTGTATAGCCAAGCCCCTGTGGATAACATTTCGGAGGCTATCGATAAAGTAAACGCAGACTTATCCTTTATACGTCGTTGGTGTGACGGGTTTGGACTGGCCGTTAACCCTGACAAATGCCAGAGTATGATAGTGGGCAGCGTGTACATGATGCGAAGGTTGAAGGACGTGATCATGCCAGCTATTATATTCGATGGCAAAATAATTCCTGTCACACTTAGTGTTAAGAACTTGGGCCTAAATCTTGACTCAACCTTCAGTTGGCGGGTTCAAGTCACTAACGTCTGCCAGAGAGTGACAGGGACACTAAGGGCTCTTTATCGCCTTAAAAACTTTCTTCCTATTAAAACCAAGACAATGCTCATGCAGACTTTAATCTTTCCTATCTTTGACTATGGTGATGTATGCTATTTCGACCTGAATGCAGATCTGCTCAATAAACTTGACCGACTTCTCAACAATTGCATTCGATTCGTCTACAATCTTAAGAAGTATGACCACGTTTCGGCTTGTCGTACTGAGCTGGGTTGGTTGCCTATACGAAGGCGACGGAGTCTGAGAGCTGTCACTTTGATATATACCCTACTAAACTCTCCCAATGCCCCAGCTTATTTAAAGTGTCAGCTCCACTTACTCGGCTCTAACCATAATAAAAATTTACGCTCGTCTAACAACTTACTCCTACACTGTCCCACTCACACGACAAGCCTTGTCCACTCTTCGTTCTTAGTCCAGGCTATTCTTTTATGGAACGCGCTTCCCCTGGAAATCAGAATGTCTACAAACCGTTTCATATTTAAGACCAGAGTACACCAGCTCTACAGCAACCCATAGTTGGCAAACAAATCATTTCACATCGCATCTGTATGTATTTGAAATGTATTTGTATCAATATTTATATATATATATATATATAGGTATATGTTCTTTTTATTTTTATGCATATATTTATGTATATATTGGTCTATATGTGTATGTAGTTTATGATGTTTGTATATATTCATATATGGATATATAATTATTTATTTACTTTTAATTATTTAATTATTTTTTTTATTATAAAAATATTATTTAGTACCTAACTGAGGAAACTGTCACTACAACACTTCGAGCACCTACTTTTAATATCTCTGCATCACCCTAAGGTTGACTGGTAGAAAATGCCTGTGGCATTAAGTCCGCCTTTGTACATTCTGTCTGTTTGTGCAAAAAGCTTAAATAAATAAATAAATAAATAAATAAATAAATAAATATGCCATGCTGGGTCAGCGTCTACAGGCTTCGTGGAAAACTCTTTATTAGCTTTCCAATCCAAAAGCACTAAAGAGTATCATGAAGAAATGGACGCAGTAAGGTTCCGAGAGTGGTTCTTAAATTTATTACAGAATATCCCTCCTAACAGCACAATTATAATGGATAATGCCCCATACCACTCTGTGCAAATTGATAAAGCACCTACGTCAGCCAATAAGAAAGCAGATTTGGTGGCATGGCTGCAAAGAAAAGGAGTGGATGCCACTATTAAAAGCTGAATTATTACAGTTAGTGAAATTGCATAAACCACCAAAACCGACATATGTAATTGACCAATTGGCCGAAGAGCACGGGCACAAAGTCATACGACTTCCTCCGTACCATTGCCAATATAATGCCATTGAACTGATTTGGGCCCAAGTTAAAGGTAATATTTTATAATATTATAATAATAACACGAGTACTTCTAACATTTATAATTTAAACAATGGTTTTCGTCTGCTATCAAATAGTTACATTATTGTTTTACAGGTTATGCAGCAAGACACAACACAAAACCACCCTTCAGTGTCAAGAAAATGGAAGGTTTATTAAAGGAAGCATGTGCCCAAGTTACACAGGAAGATTGGAGTAAAGTAGTACAAAAAACAAAGAAAATAATAATGGACGACTTCGAAAGAGACGTACACTTTGATAATGTAATGGACAATCAACTGGTCATTAATTTAAATGACGATGATGACGAAGACGACGATACTAGTACTAGTAGTGAATAAAAAAATATCCTAAACATTTCTTTTATTTAATTATAACAATTGATTTCTTAAAATTCGGATATTATAGTAATCGATCTCTTAAAGTTCGGATATTATAGTAATCGATTTTTTCATCCCATCCCTATCATTCAATTGTCAGAACTGTCAAACGGTACTTCTTAGATTTGACGGACTGTAATTTTCCTTCCATACTCCATACGTCCTTCATACCTTTATAATATAATTTTCTGTAACTTCGCTTAGTCTGGGTTATATCAAGTATGTAATAAACTTTTGACATTTGTTTCTAGCCAATCAATCGAACCCTGCGTTCATGGCATGAGTATGCGAATGACAGACCGCAGCATATCCCGTCGCAGTATGTCACGAATGTCCCGAGTGTCAACGCGGCGGGACATGGACATTCCTTCCATCTTAGCCTTTACAGCTACGGTCGCACCTGCACCGGTTGGTATTCTTCATAAGCGGATCGAAAGAATATTATGCACTTCTCCTTTTTTAACTAGTGACTTCTACAGCAGAATCGGGTTACGCACTTAACCTATGTAACATGGGTAGTAAATGTACGACGTTTAGGTGCCGGCATACATATTTCGTTTATGCAAAAATGTTCACGCATATACAAACTGATGGACTGACTTATGATCCAATGATGAATGATGTCCTTTTAGTGATAAGTTTAATATAATCTAATATTGGTTAGTTGACGTTCCTAGGCCAAAAAAACAAAAAGACCAAAAACGATTACTGCTCAACTATAACTCGTGCGCATTAATATGGCACCTGACTTTCCAAACGTAACAATAACAAATCTTAAATAAAATCCGATAACAAATAACTACAAAACTCAAACTAAGACAAACGTGCAACGGTCACAGTGTTGTGGAGGCTTCAGTACTTAAAGTCTACTTTATCGAAATGACCACTTTATCAAAATGACCACATCTTCTTAATGACTAGGTACTGCTTTTTACACTATGCTGTTGGTTTCGAAGGATGAGAGCACAAAACGCACGAATTGTAGAGTACATTATCAAGATGTTTGCCAATTACTAAAAATTTCAACTAGGTATATAATATTCCTTTTCCCTCCCTTTATTGTATAATGCTTTCTATTTTTTTGGATAATGTATTCGTGTTGTGACGGTGAAAGTATACATATATCACCACCTCGTCTCATCCAAAGGTTGTGGTAAGCGTTGGCTAACGGAAAAGTACGCAGATGATATCATTGCGAGATGGAAAACTCGATATAAAACCCTGGACCAACTTGTCTGGCCAGCGTGGAAACAGTAGGTAGGCAAATTCCTGAAAAAATCCTGTCAAAATTGGAACAGGCCTAATGTCCAGCAGTAGACTGCAATAGGGGATTAGTTGATTGATGAGTACATGCATAATGATGATCGACGTAGAGCGTCGAGTGGTCGAACTCTACGTAATCCTCATTTCCATTATGGCTGCTACGTCAGAGGGTCGCGGGTTCAACGCTCACTCAGTGTCTGCCCGAATAACCATTTTTAACATAAATGTTTTATGTATAATATGTTTCTAAAAAAATAATGGAATTGAACTTGTTTAAAATACATTTGGGTCTACATCCGTCATGGCGCTGTGTTATTATTTATCCTAGGATATTTTGTTTTAATTTAAAATTGCATTATTTCACAGGCACCACTTGAAAATCCTGCTTTTCAAAAAGTGGACTCTGTAATAGATCAAGCCATTCCTCGATTCTCTATACGTCGATCAATATGCCCAGTTTGCTCTCAAAAATGGAAAGATAAAAGTTCCATATCCAATATCAAGTATTCTGGTAAGTAAACAAAAGTTGAAGACATGATTATTTAAAAAAAGTATATATTGTTACGTGCACGGGGTACAATTAAATGCTGTTTACTCAACGAAGGGATTTATTAGCTCACCACAAACTAGACAACTTAATCACTAGTACACACAGTACTCTTCAACAGTTCCAGTCGCTCAGTAGTTCACAGTAGTCCACAGTCGTTGCTCAGGTAGAATCTTCTTCGGTCGCTTAAAGTCGCTGTGTTCCGTATGGATCTCAAAGACAGAATGAATGGTGTAGCTATGCGAGCGTGTTTTTATACCTCTCAATTAGGAGGGTCGAATCATCTAGAAAGTTCGCGAGCTAGAAATACCTACTTTCCTTTGATGTCGCCGCCGTCGCTGACCTTCGAGTCTATTCTCGATATTTACCTATTGTTTGTTTTTATTCAGTAGGTACTCGCAGGTAGGTTGTGTCTTTTTGTTGATGATTCTAGATTTTTCTATGCCAATCGGTAGAGTACCTACCTCGTCACTAACAATACGTTTTTATTTCTTGAAGATTCGATTATTAGTTTTCGAGATATCGACGTCCGTCGTAACAATATAAATGCCCATTCCAGTTGCTTTAAGCCCATCTATTAATTTGCTTCATACTTAACATCATCTGTAGCTGTCAGCCTTACTATCAAGACGTCCCGGGTTAGAATTCTAGCCATTACACTACCGGCATGTTAGGTGAAGGCGTTAAGACAATACTAAAAATAGTAGTTCGTTACGCAATAACACAGTGTAAAGTAAAGAACTGTGCTAATAGTCTATGAAAAATGGGAAGACTACAAGAGACTACAAATTATCTGATCTGATTAAAATTAAACACGGCGGATGATATACTTCCCTATAATGAAACGTTGAGTAAATAATACATAGATAATATACATAGATAGGTAAATAGATAATGTTGTTATTGTAATCATTATGTATGTGGGTGATCGACTGTTATCTCAATACAGGTTACTCTACGAGCATTGCATGTGAACGGAATGTTCACTACGTACAAACTCTAATAATAGCGAGCTGATAAGTGCATGAAATATATCATCTGGACATAGTCTCACTTTACTTAATGCAAGAATGTTTGGTCCATTTTTATAGCAACATGAATTCAAAATTCAAAAGTCTACTTAAATATGAAATTTGAAGTGTTTAAACTATCATGGTCACTCACATCAGTATCAAAATGATCGGGATATTTACCATGTTTCATTGTTTTGAATTTCCGATATTTCGGCGCTGTTGCAAGCACCATGATCACGGAGGTACTGGAGTAGTGGCGGTGAACAGAGATAAGATCGCTAACATCCTGAAGAAGGTTCCCGTCAAAACTATCTTCACTCCTTTTAAAAAGCTGTCGTATTTTGATACTGAAATTTTAAGTGAATATAAAATCAAATCAAATATAAAAACACGAATAGCGTAGGCTTCCTAGTTGTGGGTGTATCTCTATACACCCCTACTCACCCCAACAAGACCTACGAGGTCATGCCAATCTCACCTGCAACACCTGCTGATTAATGAACGAGGCTCTGGCGTAGAATTTACCCACCAGGTTGGTAGGTCGGACGACAAACATAAAAGCTGTATAAGGCAAACAAATTAGAGGAAAAAAGTAAGCATCCATAAGTATAATGGTCTAGGCTTCAGAGTTTGAAGTACAGTCATAGTACCTATAAAAATAATTTAATAGGAGAGTTTAAAAGTGTTGTAAATGGTAAACTGAGGTAAATTAGTCACATAGAACAATTGAATACCAACAAAAGATTGCTAAATCAATAATTAAAGTCAAATGTCAAGATAATTGTTAAGTAAATTGGTCGGGGCCTGATACAACGATTAAAATGGTGACGTTTTGATAAACGGGCAAGTCAGGCGTAATCGTAGCTTGCGTTTGTATGAGAGACTAGCTGTTGCCTGCGACTCCGCCCACGTGGATATTGACCCTGTTCCCAAACTAATGTGAAATTAAATTATCGCGTCATATATAAAAAATAATCTATTCCCTGTATAAAAAGCCAAAATTTCTAAATTTTGTTTGATATTTTGTTATTTTTAAGTATTATAATATGTTATTATTTACAGGATTAAAAAGAAATTCCTCAGCAGATTTACCAACAGTAATGGCACCTGCAAGATTACGTTCAGCTATTACAAGAGAATAGTAAGTTTATCATCCTCAGAATACCCAATTATATTTTGTCAAAATATTTTTAGACCGGCTACACACTGGCCACTTGATGCAAGCAAAATAGTCTCTAATTCAAAAGCCAGATCTGTACCTACTATTATATATTTGTACTTTGTACAATACCAACCTGTTTAAATCTAAATTATTATATCCCTCTGTAAGATATTAATTAGCAATCAATATTCCAGCACTCCACGCCCAATGTTGGCAGCTGTGGATGAAAATAAATATGTTGGATTCATGCGAAACTCCAGTGCTACTTGGCAGCTGACAAGAGCTCGTCGTTTTCGAACTCCCAAGCTTCAGATGCCATCTCCTGAAGCTGCTGCACCTCCTGTTTGCACGGCACCAATTGCCTTGAAAGATTTCGATACTCGAGTTAACCGCTTTCTCGCGGATGAAGGAATACCCAAACATCTTATTGATACAAACTTTACTTACCCATCTTAATAGCTGTCAGATAATATACTATTTTGATATTATTATTAAAGTTACCCAATTTTACGTTGTGTTGTTTGTAATAAGTTGTCATACGAACATCTAAGGCAGCCGATACGCGCAATTGGAGCCCTAAAAGTCTAACAACTGGTCTAACTACAATGCTTCAATATCACCTTTTGGTTTTAGAGGTCCAATGGCAGTCGCTTCACGGAAAATATAGAAGTACAGCCAAATCCGTAGTTAGAATGGTAAAGTGGACCCCAGACTTCGAGGTGAAAGCTTTGAGGTGCAACTGGGATTAACCTTAAGATGAAGAAGTTACTGTACCTTGGCACTTACCTATCCAACATAGAAAGACAAAAATTGTGTAGCTATGGTGAACAGTAGCATATGTGTAAAGTCACACATATGACAGTAGCTAACCTATCCCTATGGATGACCATGTAGGTACCTACAGCTCGTAGTAGGGCTCAAGTTCGAAATAAAATAAAACCACTTGCTACATATTTGTAATATTGATTTCAAATAGGTATGTAGCTTTGCACTTTGGTGTAATAGTTTTCTACCTTGTTTACTATACAGACCTCTTCAGTGCACTGAAGGTATCACGAAGTATTTTAAATAAGTATTTAAGCTATAAGTCATTAACTGTGAGTGTGGGTTTGTTGTTGTCAATGTCATGCATTTATTTGTTATGTAACAAATGTGTTTCATGGTTTAAATAAATTATAACGTGTGGTTAGGTTATGGCTTTTGTAGTTCAGACGAAACTATTAACTGTTACAAACTCTATAAGTTTAATAAAAAACTTAACTTCAAGACAACTTATCTATAAGAAATTTGGCAACCCAACGGATGTTGTTGAAATTAGTGAGTGTAAAGTGCCTGAAATACGCCCACAGGAAGTAATAGTCAAGATGCTAGCTGCGCCAATAAACCCTTCCGATATAAACACCATACAAGGTTTAAACATTACCTAATTATTAAAAAAAAAACATTATTTTATAAAGTAACGCGGAATCCTTTTTACATTTACCTTCCAAAACAAGGGATAAATTTGAAGATAAATAAATATAATAATATGTTGTAGCAGCACTAACAGCCACATTTAAAGTTTAGTTAAGTTACATTTATAAAATAAATAAATGAACTTATTTAGTTTTATATTTTAGGAAAATATCCAGTAAAAGTGAAGCTTCCAAGCGTTCCTGGTAACGAGGGTGTGGGAGCCATCGAAAAAGTAGGGAAAGATGTGAAGAGACTTTCTCCAGGGCAGAAAGTCATCATTACAGAACCGGGTCTAGGTACTTGGAGGAGCCTAGCTGTTTTTAATGAAAATGCATTAACACCAGTGCCTGATCATATAGGTTTGGGTGAAGCTGCAACGTTGGTAGTCAATCCCTGCACAGCATATAGAATGCTCACTGATTTCAAACCCGTACGAGAAAAGTGTAAAGTTGTCATACAAAACGGTGCCAACAGCGCATGTGGCCAATATGTTATTCAATTATGCAAAACTTGGAATATCCCAAATATCAATATAGTTAGAAACAGACCTCAAATCGATGAATTAAAAGAGTATTTAATAACTTTAGGAGCCACTCATGTATTAACTGAAGAAGAATTAAAATCCACACAGATATTTAAAAATAAAGTAGTTGAGAAACCTATACTTGCCCTAAACTGTGTTGGCGGCGATAGTGCCCGAAAAATATTGAAACACTTGGATCATTCAGCAAGTATGGTCACTTTTGGAGGAATGTCAAAGAAACCCGTGACAGTGCCAACACCTGCTTTTATATTTAAGAATTTATCTTTCTTTGGTTTCTGGATGACTGCATGGTATAAAAATGCTACTAAAGAGAACAAAGATAAAATGTGGGTAGAAGTTGCAAATTTGATGTGTGACAAAACGTTACGAGTGCCTGTACATAAAATGGTAAAACTTGACTCGTACAAAGAAGCTTTAGGAAATTCACTCTTACCACAAGGTTTTGCAGGATGTAAATATATTTTAGACTTCAGAAGCAATGATTGAAAACGAGATACTTATTATAGTTGGCTGGTTTTTGATGATTGAAATACTGAAACGATTCCATGAAGTTCTTTAACATAATAGTATATACCTATCCTATCTAACTACAAACAAAATCATGTACTTAATTTTAATAATATGAGAGCTTCTTACATGCTATTTTGTTGTGGTTTTTTTCCGTAACATAATTCTTTGTTAGTTTTACAATCAGGCTATTGGGTCAAGAGTCAGTTTTTGCACGTTATTATTGAGTATTTGACTCCATAAGTCAAATTAGTGACTTTACTAAACTTCAAAACGGTAAGATAAAGAGAAAGTTGTATGAAATAAATTATTGTGACGTCATAATATTCATAACATAACATAAACATAAACTCACGCCTATATCCCCGAAAGGGTAGGCAGAGGTGCTAGCACCCACTTTTCGCCAGTTTATGTTTAGCTCGCCACCTACTACATAATATTCAATAGTCAAATAATATACTATTATATTGGATGCATGATTAAAAATAAATAAAAACGATAAAATAAGAGACTGCGCAAACGGTACCGCTCTTTTACTATTCTTAATTTAATAAGCTCAGTTAAATAATTTATTTTAATTACAGGAAAATGCCTAATTAAAATTATTAGTAACATTAAGTAGCAGTAGTAGTAGTAGTGGAAAGTAGCCATTAAGCCCCTCCAGGAGAGCTAAAATTTTGTATAATTGTGTGTATTTCAGATAGGTATTACGTCCATAGACCACGGTAACCACTTCCCATCAGCTGGGACGTGTACTTTTTGGTATAAAAAAGTATATGGAGACGGTTCACATCGGTGGTGTAGCGACCAGGGACTCGAACCTTACGATTGTGATCCTTGACCACTAAGCAACCGATGTGATATTCCGGTCATTTTGGTATATTCTTTATCTCGACACGATCGAAGATGTTTTTTAATCTCGAGCACACTTTTAGAAATCCTAATACGTACCTACTTAAGCTAGTGAAATTAAGTAGACACATTTTTGTTAAGTTGTTCATTTATTTTCCAAAAAATAACGCTCTAAAAAATATTAAACAAAAAAATATTAAGAATAGTCCTGGTCGTATGTCACTATTCCCTAGAATGTTTTGTTAGTCCAAGTGGCATAAATGACCACGGCTATCCTTGACATTATCTTGTTTAATATTTTTAGAGCATATTTCTTTTATTTATATTATTTTGGGGCATGCAATAGGTAAATAATAATAATAAATAAATATTTCACAATATTCCACACAACGCTTTCTAGACCCATGGTAAGCATAGCTTAACTAGCTTGTGTTATGGTATCTCGAATGCGGATAAACATACTTAGATACTTTTTTGTAAATACCTACATATTATACATAGAAACACCCAGACCAACGCAAATATACATCGTGTATACAAATATTTGCACTGAGCTGGAATCGAACCCGCGCCTCCTGCGTAGAAGTCGAACGTTCTACCGCTATCTTACGTAGTATTGTATTCTCTTTTTACCGCTACACCACAGGTATAATTTATACATATTTAAAATATACTAATTAAGCCCTTTCAGTTGATAGCAACTACGACTTATTTAACTCAATTTTATTTTTTAACACATTACTTTATGACCGCTCGAGGGCGCCACAATAGATTCAGTAACACATTACAAATGTGCCTATAACCAGCGGACGACTAAGACGCTTCTAACGATACCTAATAAGTGGTTGAGGAGCTATGAGGGAGCAGATAAACCTACATACACACATACAAATAAGTAACCTACATCATATTATAGCCTGTCAAAAAAAACATAACCCTCCTTTTGCTTTGCCGTAGTCGGGTAAAAATATGTACACAATACATTCTATATCCGTACTTAATATTATAAATGCGAAAGTAACTCTGTCTGTCTATCTTTCTGTCTGTATGTTGTGCTTTCACGCTCACGCCTAAACTGCTGAACCGATTTTGATGAAACAAAATGGACATAGGCTATATTTTGTCGCGTTAACTGACATCCGCTCATATTATAACCTAGAGACCTATGTCATAATAATAATAATGGTACCTACTACTAGTAGCCTATGTGATCTCTGTGAAAATTTAGATGTCTCCGAAAATGTCAGTGTGTAGCAGATACCGATTTTTTAGGTAGGTACTTTTATAGTAAGGGAGTCCTAGAAGAGATTTCCGGATTTCCTCGTGGAACTACGGTTGTCGCCAAAGTCAATCTCAATCTCATCAATTTCAAATGTTTTATTGCAAATCAAAGAAAACCCATCATGATTTGATACTATGGCGGCCTTCTTCAGTTCACAGAAATGTTGGTAGGCATAAAAAAGAACTAAAAATGTTTATAAGTTTATTTCTTCGGTGGTCACAAATCCGTAGCCTTTCCTTTTACTAAGCATAAATCACTACCTCCCTCTTAGCAATACCGATTAAGTATTATTCTATCTGTAAATCGCGTAGAGGGAGAATAGAATCGACATTGTTTGCCTTGCTATATAGAAAAATAGATTAAATTGGACTTATCAAATCAAAATGTTAAAAAGAATAAATCAACTGACATTGACAGCTCATCAACTAATGTCATTCAATTCGAAACAAAAGTAGCGGCCAGCGGCTGTTGTTTTACGTGATTATTTAATAAATTATCAGTGTTATTGAAGCTGTTAAAAGAATGAATTTTACCCGTTTAAACCTTTTTAAACTTAGGGCTAATTCAGTCAAATGTTTGTTTAAAGAAGGGAGGCGCAACTTATTATCAAAACAACTGGTGTACAACAAATTCGGAGATCCTTTGCATGTTGTGAAGATCAGAGAATGTGTGGTACCACCTCTCGGCAGTCAAGACGTACTTGTTCGTATGTTAGCTGCACCTATCAATCCCGCCGATATTAATACCATACAAGGTACATACAAACTTGTTTTCTAACCTTTGTTTACCAACTGATTTAAAAAAAAATATATATTTGAAGAAATATTAAGAAGGTATATATTTTCTAACATTTGTTTACAAATTATTAAATAAAGCATTTTTTTATTTATTATGAAGAAATACTAAGAAGGTATATACATTTTTTTTGTATTGAATTTATGTATCACAATTAACGAAACGGATTTTCGAAACCTACAAACATTTGTTGTTTTCCAATTACAGGAAAATATCCAGTTAAAGTCCAGCTACCTTGTATACCAGGCAATGAAGGTGTCGGAACAGTAGAAGAAGTAGGTCAAGATGTGAAAGGTATAAAGCCAGGCAACAAAGTCATTGTTACCACACCAATACAAGGCACATGGAGGGACATTGCTTCATTCAATGAAAATGTATTGAGAGTTGTCCCTGATGATTTAGGATTAATCGAAGCTGCAACATTGACGGTTAACCCTTGCACCGCTTATAGAATGCTAACTGATTTTAAGCCAGTGAAAGAAAAAGGCTTGGTGGTCATCCAGAACGGGGCCAATAGCGCTTGCGGACAAAATGTTATTCAAATCTGCAAAGCTTGGGGTATTAAAAATATTAGTATAGTTAGGAATAGACCTGAAATTAAAGAATTAAAGGAATATTTAAGCAACTTAGGAGCTACTTATGTATTGACAGAAGAAGAACTTCGATCCACAAATATTTTTAAGGATAAGTTAATTGAAAAACCTACACTCGCTCTGAACTGTGTTGGAGGGAAGAATTCTTTAGAA
Organism: Eilema griseolum; assembly: GCA_963662185.1. Taxonomy (NCBI): domain Eukaryota; kingdom Metazoa; phylum Arthropoda; class Insecta; order Lepidoptera; family Erebidae; genus Eilema; species Eilema griseolum. Next base: position 13,122,175 of record OY759247.1, on the reverse strand, counting down.
ATGCTACGACACCTGCAGCACTCTGGTAGTATGGTCACTTACGGAGGCATGTCTAGAGAGCCTGTAATTGCTCCGACATCTGCATTTATTTTCAAGAATTTCTCTTCTCTTGGCTTTTGGATGACTGCTTGGAATGAAAATGCTAATTCTGAAGACAAAAACAAAATGATGACAGATCTCATTGCACTAATGTGTGAACAGAAAGTTAAAGCACCTGTTCATAAAATGGTCAAATTTGATCAATATGAGGAAGCAATAGGAAATGCTCTCACATCCACAGGATTCACGGGATGTAAATATGTGCTAGATTTTAATTCTTAGTTATAGATTAGTTTATTACTATGTAGCTAGTCAAGTCCATTGTAATATTGATTATTGTCAGAATATAAATACTGACTTCTATGTATATTATAAGACATGCTGTATGGCATAAAAACATCATTAATATTGCTATTTTCACCAACTATTACCTAACTGTAGTTGACACTATAAAAATACAAGCTATACCTATATTGATAGGTGCCAAAATCCATAAACTCCTTTATCTACGTACTGCATTCCAAGAGAGAAGTGTCCGTTATCCCCACCTCCGGAATAGGAACACAATTTGTATTCCACTCAGTTCATCTTGTAATATACTTGGAAGTAAAGACTGTTATAATTTTATAATATACTAGGCAAATGCATCACGTATTAATAAGTACCAATAAAATTGTGTACTACCTAGTGTAAAATAAATAACTTGCAATGATATTGTGCCTCTAATTTTTTATTCAATCCAAATTAAAGGTTGATACTGAGTTAATTTTGATTTATTGTCAAAATCTGGCAGGTACTAGGTAGGTATAAAATTACCTACATAGATTATTTACTCCCTGTATTTCGCGCGCTAATCTTGAAAAAAAAACTGACTATCCTAAATTATTTCAGTTTTTTTATTCAATATTTTTTAATGTTTGTGCACGGTGCCGTCACTTTATAAAATCGAAACTAAAATATTGACATGGAAACGCATATTTGTGCGTAAATTCGCAACACAAGAACAAAGGTAATTACCACCGATATTAAACTATAGGTACTAACTTTTAACATACATTTCGCTAAGTAACTAGGTACCAAGTAGGTATCTACTTCAAAGTTAGACTGAACTAACTACATAACAGGATCGGTTTTTTGATGCAAAAAATATGTAGGTAAGTAAAACTTCTGCCAATGACTGAAACGGCCATGCAATATTCAGGAACATTTCCACAACGCCTCACAGAAATATCGGTTTACAACACCTTTCCACTAAAATCGTTTTGGATTTTTTTTTTGATTGATTTTAACTCTTCTCTCCTGGTCTAATTATTACTTAATCTTGAAGTACCTACTAGGTACTCGAAAGTTTGCCATCTTCGTAGAGTGATGCCACAGTATCTGTGGTGATGCAGCTGAACGAGACACGTAGTACCTAGTACCTACCCAACTAAAACTGCGTCAACAATATCATAGGACGCAGAAACATATCGGTCCCGTACCTATTGTCACTATTGTACCTACCAAGTCAATTGCTGAAGATGGCGTTCGTTTTTTTCACTTTCTATTTTGTCCGTTGTCATTTTCAATCGAAAATAGTTAACATCCAGACCTTAAACCCGTGACAGTAGTAGTAACAAACCAAGTAAGTATAGGTAGGTAAATAATCTGGCCGTTTCATATTTAACATCACATATTTCTATTTCAGGAAAGAATACACTTCTTCCGCCCTTACCATCAGTGCCAGGAGACGAAGGTGTTGGTGAAGTAGTTGAAATTGGAAACAAAGTATGTTGTATAGACATTGGAGATAGAGTTGTTTTAGCTGAAAGATTACTCGGCACCTGGCGATACTATGGAATTTATCATGAACGAGCTCTACATAGAATTACGAAAAACTTACCTATTGCAGAAGCCTCCATGCTAACCGTTGCTCCATGTACAGCATACAGAATGATTAAAGACTTTAGAAATGTTGAGCCAGGTCAAACAGTAGTACAAAATGCAGCTAACAGCCCAATTGGGCAGTGCGTGATAATGATCTGTAAAGCGTTGGGCCTAAAAACGATGAATATCGTTGCAAATCACTGTGGATTTGAAGCTATCAAAGAATATCTTACAGGATTAGGGGGTAACCTCGTTTGCACTATAGAGGAAGCTGAAGAAATGACAAGTTTCAACACAGCTTTAACCAGACCTGTATTAGCTCTCAATTGTTTAGGAGGAAGATATGAAGACATCTTGTTAAAATTACTCGAATGCAATGGTACGATTGTGTATTATGGGTGCGCGTGCGATTTGCCAATGTGTAAGAGTGGTTGTCGGGTTGATGCTCAATTTCGTAGATTCCATTATGGTGAATGGAATAAGAAAAGCACTACTATACAAAAAACCGAAATGTTGAATAGAATAATGCAGTTAATGATTGTTGGTAAAATGCAAGCACCAGTCTACATACCAATACAACTAAAAGATTATGTACATGCGTTTAGAAATACTGTACATTGCGAAGCTTTCGCCACGAAAAATTACATATTTGATTTTACTTGCCCCTAATAACAATGACAAACCTAAATTACCCTACCTCCCAAAAAATACTTTAAAAAATCTTCTGTTTGCTAAACTAATACCTACCTACATTTACCTACGATACCTACCCACATTTACCTACGATACCTACCCATGGTACCCAAATATAATCAAGTAAAGTATACACCTACCTACTTATCTGTGTACTGGTTTTATAATCCCTCGAGGATAAACTTACCTAAGTACCTAATATTATTTAATGGAAGGTTGTAAAGCTAAGGTGTGCATGGATGTAATAATATACTTTTTCCATAAGTGTACCAGACCAGTGTGGTAGGTAAGTATTGAAAATCCGAGTTTAAAATTGTTTTTATTAATGGTTTGCTTGTCCATAACTTACCTTAGGGACCGGTTCGCACTAATGCTGGAGAAGGACGTGGCGGAGTGGACCCGGGAGAGATTTAGGAATCTCCCGGCCACTGAGCACGCGAGAGACGTGCTGCGCAGTGGAGGCTACATCCCGATCCTCCATTGGCCTAGGGATGACCGGTGAAGGCGCCTATCATCCTAGTATGCACGCACAATTTAGAATACTTGGGTAGCCGTATAACTCTAAAAATTATATGGGAGTTATATCTTTAATTCCTGTAGAAATAAAGGATTACTACCACTTCATCGGCTATCGGGGGTGGTTATTTTGCACCCGGACCGACTAAAATTACACGCCGTGTCGGGTTGTCTCAATTAACGGTGTGAAGGGATACCCAATAAGACATTTCCCTTACACCGCTACTATTTAACGATGACCCCCTCTAGTGTCGTGTGGGAAGCAGGGAGTTCACATCAAATCCCGGAAATGAGAGGGCTCTGCGCCGGCAAAGGAAGGGAGGTGTGATGGACGGCCGCGCTTGTCACCTACTTATGCTCGGGAGCTAGACCGCCTTTTGCCTACTCTCCACTGGGCCATCTGAAAGTCATAGGTATTGGTAAGAGATCTTCGAGGATCTCTCAACAAAACCTCTCCGTAGGTGGCTGCATCGTCCCTGTGTGGGAGAAACGTGAAGGTTCCGGACCAAGCACTGAGCACACTAGGTAGAGATACCTAATTGTATGACTAAATTACTGCCTTGTACAAAAATACTAAATACTGTAAGATAACGTTCAATTTGTGATATAATTTTGCCTAATTGTGAAGTTTTTGTTTTAATTGTACACCTTTTATATTATTATAAAACGTAAATAAATGAGTGGTTCGTAAGTTAGTTGTTTACATATATACCTGCTACTGACCTATCTTAATTGTCAAAGTTATTTAATTTACGCAAGTTCCTTTTCGTTAGTGGTTAAAAATAGTTTTGCTAGCTGATGACATGGCAGCATGGTCGTAGCACCTTAGCCGATTCCGAACGGAATAAATGAAAAAAAATTACAAAATGTCAATGTCTTTTGTGACAGTTGACTTTTGACAGTTTTGTTATTCTTGTTTTGTTCTTGTTCTTCAAGAATTAATTTGTTAATTGTTGTCTTAATTATTTGAATTATTGTTATTGACTTAATTATTAGATTATCTTCAGTTTAGTTTAAGGTTTTGTTAAAAAAATATAAAGCTCCGCGTCGTGGTTTTGTGAATTAACCACTGATTTAATGGTGTTTTGATTTAATGTACTAATTTTCAAACTACAATAGGAAATAAATATGGAATTTTAAAAAGTAATCTTAAATCTGTTCTTGCAAAATGGATAAAAATACTTACGAAACGTATGAGTTTTTACCAACTAATACGAGCGAAACTGAACCTGAACAGTTCTTTGTAGTTCAAGATGATGGATCTTTTCTCTGTAAGTATTTTGTATTTTTTATTTGTGTGTACTCTACGTAACTCATTCATCTTGTTACGAAATTGTAACTTAAATAATTACCTTAATTAGGTGTGTAGGTACTTAGTTAATTGATTCGATTCAAATAATGTTTGTCCATTTTCTAGAATAGATTCTGCGGGGAGAGATGTCATCAGTTTTTCCCTTCCTAGCCATTATCCTCTTTTATGTATTGCTTTGCTTCCACCTTTTCTTGGGCCAGCCTCTGCTCCTAAAGCCACTCTACCACTCTCTGCATTCATACTTTGATCTTTAACCTTTCTAAGAACATTACTTTCAACTCTTCTCATAATATTATATCTATACTTCTTCTATCTCGGTGATGGCATCTCGACTCTCAGATAGTGTTCTCCCAGAGTACAGCTACCTGGATGGTGTTCTTAGAGGATGATGAAGGATGATGTGCGTCATGCAGTTTGCATCACAGTGTACACAACAAAAATCGAGCACAATTAATGGAAAAGTCATCTAAAAGTTTACAAAATAATGTAAATTCAAATTTTTGGCCATACTTACGCCTTTAAAGGTAGCATCAGATGCTCTTAAAGCTTCTATGGATGTATTGCTACATAAATGTGTAAAAATACTGAAGGATATGCACAACTTTTTTGTAGAAGCACAATTGAGGTGGGAGAAACCCTTTGCCAGAACCTAACCACGGAACCTGAAGGCGAGATTCTTTTCGTTGCTATATCGGTACCGAAAGGAAGCATGAGGGAGTGGGACATGAACTGGAGAAATCCGAGTTTGTAAAATCCCAGTTTCACAGGGATTGGTAGTGGAGTAGGGGCTACAACTTGGGCGACCACGCGCAGGACACGCCGTAATAGCGGCGGTAAAGGTCAAACCCCATTGAAAGAGCTGCAGCTGACAGCGGCGTTTCATTACTTTTACATTTAAAATGTTTGTAAGAGTAGGTATCTATGAGAGGAAAAGGTCATAGTAATTTGAACGTAAAGGAGGGGTAGTGCAGCATCGCGCCGCTGCACTTGCCTATTTCTAGCAGCAGACTGCCGCTGGCTGCTGCTCTTTTAATGAGGATTGACCCTTTTTTCGATGAGGATTGACGTACGAAAAATCCTCACGGTTCCATCCCTAAGCCAATTGTAGAGGTTATGTCGGACTCGAACCGACTAAAACCCACGGAGCCTGTGGGTCATTGTTGGTCGCTGGAGGTGAGGTTGACTGGCATTTTCCTTGCACCCCGGCCAACCCAAAGCCATTTTTCTCGATCTGGCCCTCCTCGAGTGTGGGGACCACAGAGTCTCCAACTCGTCCCTGAAAACTAGGAGGCACGCAATGCGCACCAGCTCCGCAACCTGCTTCATCCAGGGTGACAGGCGGCTCCACCCGTAGCCCCCAGACACATGGAGTACACCAGAGTACATGGGAAGCGCAGTTCACTGCCGCTCCCGCCCCGCCTCCTACTTCATGAGTATTACTTGCTCGCAGATGGAAGCGCCGGCCCCCCACGTATCCACGCAGCAAACTATCGCCGCGTCTGCCTGACCAATGCAAATAGGACTATTGGAGAGCATTTCCGAAATCTGGCTCCCAAATTGAAGAGCACAGTTAATGCTCTGGGCCGGCTGTTGCCTAACATGAGGAGGCCGAATGAGACTCTACGTGTGCCCAATGTGGGTGGGGATCGTGAAGGTTAGACACGTGCAGGAACCGCGTGATGGCTACCAGGGCCCTCAGGGGAAACCGACGGTATCCATGGACGCTGCGAGCTGAGCGAGCGATCATTGCCACATCCCTACCATGAATCCTGGAGCCAAGAGCCCTTTCGGTGCTATATCGTACCGTAAGGTGCCCCGGCGTGGGGAACGGAATGCTGAGACGGGAGGTGCGAGCGCCTCTGCCTTCTCGGAGCACGTAATACTCGAAGAAACGGTGTACGGTAGTACTTCCCACACCCGAGGGGGCCATCATAAAACTGTAGGTGGGGGGAGGGGAAGGGATACATGTGTGGGGATTTTGTGCACAATAAAAAAAGACCCCCTCTTTGAGCTTGAGAAATGCCTTACTGAGTTCCGAGATAGCATGGGGTTTTAGTCAGTGTAGCTTTTATTGATGAAAATATTTTAGTGCTTCCTGACTTAAAATCTAAAATCCTGATTAATTTTACAATCTGTCCCGATTTTGGTCCAATTGGACAAGTTCCAACACTCAAGCGCCCTGTAGGTACAGAAAATATACCTGATTAACTAAGTCTGTATACATCTCTGGCCTACCCCGTGTTCACTACCTCCACACCGCAGATGCTGCAATTGAGACCAAGCTGTGATTATGATGATGACTATTATTAGTACATACTATTAGTAATTTTATATTTTATTTTGCAGTAAATAGACAAATCCAATATGTAGCACAAGTCCAGGATGTAAAAGAAGTTCTAGAGGATGTGCAGCCCTGCACCGTGTATGGTGTTGGAGTTGCCTCGCAACAATTCTTTGTGGATGTCGACAATTCAACGGACCTTATATCTGTGTCTGGTATGTTTGTTTACTTTAAGTAACCTTTTTCAGCTAAGCTAAATTACTTTGTCAGGACATGAAGACCTAGGCCTCCCTATCGCAAGAAACTTTTTGTCTCCACAAATATTTCATACAGCATGGGTATATCCTTGATAGTCCAGTAATATAATAGTTGTGGTGGATATAGCCGAAATGGTGGCCACGATTCTCAGGGGACATGGTGGAAATTAAACTGCCTCACCTGAATAAAGTGGTTGGTTGAATATTGGAGTCTGGAAGAGCCTTCGAATTTTCAAGATGTTTTTTAAAACATTATACTGTTCCAGATCAATTCATCTTGCCTGATAGTGAAAATAACCTTTACACAAACAGTTATTTACTACAACCAAGTTCAAGTACATCAACTCAACAGGTATATACTTTTCACTGTTCTAGGCCTATCATGAACCATATATCTGAAGTTGCCAACCGAAATTTTTGACGATCTCTCTACACATGAACACGACATTTGGTTTGGTCTAAACCCTTCTGAAGTTTAGGATAAATGAATCATGGTAGGTTTGTATCCCCAATATCACCAGTATTAAATTTATATAATTACTACTTCCTTAGTCCACACCAGAGTTAAATTAAATCCCCCTAGTATAACAGCCTGCTGAATCCAATTGCATTGTTTGTGGCCTCCTTCATGTATATTGTTACGACAGCCGTCGATACCTCGAAAACTAATAATCAAATCTTCAAGAAATAAAAACGCATTGTTAGTGACGAGGTACTCTACCGAATGGCATAGAAAAATCTGGAATCGTCAACAAAAAGTCACAACCTACCTACGGGTACCTACACTCTCAAATATAAACAAACAATAGGTAAATATCGAGAATGTACTCGAATGTCAGCGACGGCGGCAAGATCAAAAGAATAGGTATTTATCGCTCGCGAACTTTCTAGATAATTCGATCCTCCTAATTGAGAGGTATAAAAACATGCTCGCGTAGCGACACGATTCATTCAGTCTTTGAGATCGATAACGAACACAGCGAACTTAAGCGACCGAAGAAGATTCTACCTGCGACCTGAGCAACGACTGTGGACTACTGTGAACTACTGAGCGACTGGAACTGTTGAAGAGTACTGTGTGTACTAGTGATTAAATTGTCTAGTTTGTGGTGAGCTAATAAATCTCTTCGTTGAGTAAACGGCATTTAATTGTACCCCGTGCACGTAACAATATAAATGAAATCATTTCCCTATTTATGCATAAAAATAGGTAAACAGATTCCAGCTGTATCATTAACGATATTAATTTTATTTGTAGATAGCAGATGTTGAGATAGATCAGTTCAAACCAACAAACTCACAAGAAGATATAGATATTGCAACAGATACCAGTAAGCAAGGAAACAATTTTACTGAGGTATGTATAGAAATATATTTGATTATATTTTTTGAAGATGGTTGGAGCTAACTGCCTCCCTTTCAGAAGCATGCGTGACGACTTGTCTTTTTCCACGCGTCCTTCTCTTTAGGATCATATAGCCATTTAAAAATATAATATTATTTTTTTTTCTAATTTTCATGTTGCAGATAACTTTAAGTGACGAACAGTATCAAACATTAGAACAAAAGGGCTGGATACTGTTGGAATCGAATGACAAGATATTTGTGTTGAATACACTTGGGCTTCATGATATTACATCCAATGACAGTATGTATTATTGTTATTTTATTTTTCATTTAACATGATACTGTAGGAAGTATGCGCGAATATCACACATTGTGCGTGTGCTGTCGCCGTCTCTTTTTGTGAGCAAATAATCCTCGAGAAGGAGGTGAGGGATCGGAGCCGGAGGAGACTAAGGGGCCTTCCATCCCGCATAGCCCGCAATGCGCGTAGATGACACTGGCATCGGAGGTACATTAAATGACCCCCGTCCTTCATGAGGCTGGGGGTGACAGGTTGAGCCGTCTGTCACTCTAGCAGAAGCAGCCTTTTTTTCTGGGGAAAGATGGGGGACGACGTAGTCCCACACCCGATGGGGCTTTCTATAGCCCTGAGTAAGTCGGGGTGCGCGAGGGATATACTAGAGGCACCTCACCCTCGGCAACAAAAGGTTTTAGTCGGTTCGAGCCCAAGGTTCGAGGCGGGGGTATACAAGTGGATATCCGTGCGTTAAGAAAATCACACATTGAAATAAAACCAATTTCAACTGATTCTATCGCGATTTATTTGGTGTTCTTCATGGTGTTATTAGCAGCCATGGTTGCGGGGTTCTATCACCCCACAGGTCATGGGCTGGCTGCTGAAAAGTAGCAGAAATGTTGGGCTAAGCTTCAAATCCTAAAATTCAAATTGTAGCAACTAAAGTAAATAGTACAGAATTAATATTTCATCTATTTATTTCAGAATTAGTACAGAAATTAAAAAATGAAATCCAAAATGCTACCAATACTGAAATTGATTATGGGTAAATATATTGTTAACTGTAGAATATATCTAATAATGCTAGATCTCGCCTTTATACACCTAATTAATTTTTATTAACAGAGCTTTTAAAGTAGAAGATGTGTCAAGTCAGTATCCAAATTTAGTTGCACAATCGTTTGCCGACCAACAAGACACTGTGGAATTTGTTATCGGTAGCAATGAAGAGCAAGAAGTGAAAGGAGAACAATTACAATTTATCATCAATGACAACGATAAAGGTTGGTATTATTTTTACCCTACGAAAACTCAATTACCGGTGTGTAAGATTACCATTAAGACATGTCCCTCGCACTCCGGCTGACCTTGAGCCTTTTAAGATACGCCTCCGTCTCGGGTGTGAGGACTGAGGAGATAGTACTGGATATAAACTTTCTATTACTTACCTAATTGCCTATTTTTCATGCGAGAGAAAGGTCAAAACTTCTCTAAGGTCACTAAATCGGTGGTACCGTTTAACTTTCTCAGACCCGCGATACCACCAGAGGTATGGCCAGAGTGACCGTGGGTCCGAAATGTCCCTATCGAACCCTAAAAATGGGAGAAACCCCGTAAATTGATAAAGTTTTATCGTAATCGTATATATGGTACGACAACGCATTATACACAAACAAACAAATGCAATTTTTTCTATGATGAGATGACGTTTTATTAGGAAAACAAAGTCTAATGCTCTTAACTGGTTTCAGAAAATACAGGAGATGTTTTGAACAATGTTGAACAGATGCAAATATCTGAAGATAACCACGAAACTGAGTTTCAGAATAATATAAATGAGATAGCAATAATAAGACAAGAATCCGTGAAGGGCACAAACTCTATTAAAATAAAAACTAAACTTAATTTCAAAGGTACGATTATTTTATTGTTTCATGAAAATGCTGTTGTCATAAATCCAGTGGAATGGGTAGACCTAAAACGTGCTTGCTTGGCATCTTTTGAGAATAATTATGTATGTTAATCCACACATAATTTTCTTTTTTATTCCACTTTTTTGGCAGACAAGCATACGGCTTACCTGATGGGAAGTTGTTACCGTGGCCTATAGACGTTACACTCGTGCTGCCGACCCTGGAGAAACCTTCTAACGCCCCTATTGAAGAACCCCGTATTGTAGGCGCTTAGGAAAACCGCAGCAGGGAGTTCATTCCACAGCTTTAGCGTGAGAGGGATGAAGTTTCTTTCATACCGCACAGTGCGCACTGTCTCAGGTCGCAATATGTGAGGATGAATTACCTGCCTATGGCGAGCGATCAAACAATTCGTCTGAGCACAAACCATTGTTTATATTCTAATTCTTGTCTTTAATATTCGTATTTGGTTTTAAGATATCCCAGAAAAAATTGTGCTTGGAAAAACTGTTAATGGAAAAAGGTTAGTAGCTAAAGTTGTGAGATCGTTAACCAAAAACAGTAATGTAATGAAGCCGGCTGTGTCGGATGTGCAGACTACCGAAAATGTACTAGGAGATAAAACTGCAGAAAATCAACAGTATAGTAAGTTTTTATTTGTTACTAACTGGACACTGTGGTCATAGTCATAGTTTTTCTTAATATAGAATAATACAATTATTTATTATCTATATCAATAACAAAATAATTCTACAGTTAAGTTTACCACCGCTTCCAAGGTGTTGTTGGAGAAGAAACGACATTAATCTACTGGTCTTCTTGTTCTTCTTCGTGTCAATCGCAAAGCCCAAAATTCGGCGACATTGACCGCACCTTCCTTCGCTTCAATCAGGTCAGCCATTGTGCAAGTGTAGAGGCACCTTGTTCTGACAATAATGAACATAAAATATAATTATTCAGACTATTTATACTGTAGATTGATGGCACTTGGTGGAATTTGTTGTTACACATATTGATAACTCACTTGTACTCTTCCACATTACTTTATTGCTTATTACACCTGACCGGTTTCGCCTTACGGCATCCTCAAAGGTTTATAATGACATTTAAGAGCATTCCTATTAGAAACATTGCGACACTCAAACATATTACACATGTGGGTAGTTGTAAAATTATGTATACCAGTATAAAATTTTTCCCCAAAATATAGGGAAATATTATATATGGTTGCGCCGATGTGGAAACTGTATTTTTTGACATGGAAACACACTCCTTTTAGATCCGTCTCCCCCTCCGCACTAACCATAGAGTAGGGCTAGCTGTAGCTTCCGTCCGCCATTGTGTGAGATGTGGACGGTCACTCCCGCTTAGAACTAGCCAGCGTAGGGACGGATCGCGAGCGCGTCTCTCAGAAATGAATAATATTTGTTGTATTTTAACCGCCTCATAGACCTTTACCGATCGGATGGTGCCTCTCGTGTGTTCCTCAAGGGATCTAGTGACGCTGACGGCAGCTCCTGAGCAAGGAAGAGAAGATCCGTGTACCGGCTGCGATGAAAAACACGTGGGTCGTGAAGGTTAGTGCATCCTCTCCTAATTTCTCGGGCTGCATTCACTGCCTGGATCGAATCCGCGGCAGCCCGGCCACCTGTCTTGTTTTGTGTGTAAAGTGTCAATAGAACAGTTATCTGCTTCCCCGCAATACAGTCCATTCGCGCACGTCGGCCCACGCGCCACCATTTTTGGTCCGGATCGAGCCGGATTCTTAGCCGTAGTTCGTATTTTGTTATTATTCTAATGGGAATGAGCGCACCGCACCTAAGTGCCTGGTTATTTTAGTAGAAAACCCCGCATCCAGACACTTAGGCTTAGAATTTGTTGTCCGTTCGCCGCTGGCTCGCATTGTACCTACCTAATACATAAATAGGTTAGGTATCATATCAACACTTAATCGTAGTTCGCAATTTTCGCATCGCACCTAAGTGCCTGGTTATTTTAGTAGAAAACCCCGCATCCAGACATTTAGGCTTAGATCTTAGGTATACTCAGACACCCTAGTGCATAGGCACAGTGTAATACCTAACGCATTTGGCTTTGTTTTGTTTTTTTTCAATTACGTTGTTCTCGGCTCACGTCGTATTTGCCTAGTACCTGCGTGGGTAGACACGTGGCTGTGCCTACCTCGCTCGCATCTCATCCCAATTCATACGAAAGTATTTTAATTTGAATAGATATTACGCAATACTTAATCTCGGAAATAATAGTTGAATCTAGACAGCGACCATCGCGTAGGTACGACCTTGTTGCTATGCGCGTTTGTTCAAGCGTGCATTCACAGTTGTAGGCACCTACCTACCTACATAGTTAACGCTCGCGCCGCCTCGCTGCTCTGTACCGCTAGGATTAAGTCATTTCATATTTATTGTTTACCGCACTTTAGTTTGAGATTTAATTGTAAACATGTCCCCAAAGGTTGATAAGACCGGTAAGGTTCAATTGAAACTTTTATACGCTAAAAAAGAAATGATTTACTCTCGCGTACAATCGATTTATGATAGTGCACTTAAAACCTCTGATTTGGTCATCAGAGATTCGTTCTTGTGTTCTATAGAAAACTTAGATAGTCTACGCGCGGATTTCGAAACCTTAGTGCATGACATCAACGTTTTAGAGTTGAATTTGGATCCCGATTACTCAGTGAGTTATCAAGCCTTGTCGTCGTTTGACGATTTGTATTGTCGTATCAAGCGCGTCGCGAGGAGTTTGGAGAAGCCGTCTGACCGACCCAACCCCACTCGCGACCGACCTAAGTTGCCACCAATTCAAATACCCGAATTTGATGGTAACATTCGCAATTGGTGTCGATTTATAGATAGTTTTGAGAATACAATAGATAAGAACGATTCGTTGACAGATCACGAAAAATTGCATTATCTTGTTGAAAAATTGACTGGTAAAGCTATAACCGTTTGCGCTGGAATTACGTTTAGTGCCGGGAATTATAATTTAATTTTAAATACTTTGAAAGCTAAGTATGAGGATAAAAGATCGGTAGCTAACGCCTATTTGGATCAGATGTTTGATTTGAAATCTATTACGGCATGTAACGATCAAAACTTAGAGAAATTTCTAGACACTTTCGCGTCAGCTGTTCGCGCTGTAAAGAACCTAAAGATTGATGACCTCTGCGACTTCGTATTTTTGTATATGGGTTTAAGGAAATTAGATTCCGAAACCATTCGTTTGTTTGAGTCGGATCATCGCGGCAATAAAATTCCTAAGTTCGAAGACTTAGAAGGTTTTGTTCGCGAGCATATAAAAATATTACAACGCTCTTCATCGAAACATGAAGGCGCGAAGACAGTTGTTAGTCCCGCGCGCAAAATAGATGCGTCATCGAGGTCACTGAGGTCAACCCATACTTATGTTAATACCGCACCAGCACGTGTACAATCACCTGTTTGCTCTTTGTGTAGTACTCATCACTCGCAACTGTACAAGTGTCCTGGTTTCCTAAAATTGTCGCCTAGTGATCGTTATAAATTTGTTCGCGCTAATAATCTTTGTTTTAATTGTCTCGGTACTAAACACCGCGTGGGTTTATGTAATAGTGGAAATGGTTGTCGCAAATGTCAAGCGAGACACCACACTTTGCTTCATTTTGAAAATAGTAATGCCGCATCCAAGGTGAGCACAGTTGGTTCGTCGAGCGGTGACGCGCGGCAGCCTGCGCCGCAGCCGCAGCCCGAGCTCGCACGCGCTCCGGCCTGCCCGGGGACCGCTACGAATGACGTCACCTTGTGTTCGTTCTCCGCTAGTGCTGCCCTCACTACGGTTTGTCTTGCGACCGCTCGCGTGGTTATTGTTGATGCATTAGGTAAACCGCACATTGTTCGAGCGCTATTAGATGGCGCTTCGCAAAGTAATTTTATTACTCAAGATTGTTGTCAACGTCTTGGTTTCAATGTTGATAGGCGTTCAACCTACTCAGTGGTGACGGGTTTTGGAGGTTTACGGTCAGCTGTTCATGGCACAGTTAAAACGAGGTTTGGATCTCGTTTTAATAATAAAATTTGGTTTGACATGGATTCGTTCGTTACGGATAAAATAACTGAACAGTTGCCTACCGTCCCAGTTGACACGTCTTTATTAACGAAATTTAAAGACTTACCTTTAGCTGATGAGACTTACGCTGTTCCTGGAGTCGTCGATATATTGATCGGCGCTTCAATTCTCCCGCACCTCCAGTTATCACGTAAGGTTCAAGGGGGTCCGACGTACCCCGCTCCGCACGCCCTGGAAACAGTTCTGGGTTTTGTTATAATTGGTTCTGCACCCGCTTCTATGGATAGTTTTAGTCACTCGACTGCCTCGTTCTGTTGCACCGTCGAGCCGCCACTGGAGTCTACCATCCGCAAGTTTTGGGAGATTGAGGAGGTCAATGTCCCACCAATCCTAAGCCCTGATGACAAGATGGCTGAGGAGATTTATTGTCGCACGACTACTCGCGATGAGCAGGGTCGTTATGTTGTCGCGCTCCCTTTCAAGGGAGATATTTTTTCGCTCGGCGACTCCCGTGCATCCGCTGAAAGACGCTTTCTTTGTTTAGAACGAAAGATGCAGGCGTCTCCAAAGTTAAAGCAAGCCTATGATGAGGTTGTCAACGAATATTTAGATAAAGGTTACATCTCACCTGCGCCTGCGGACACTGACGAGACCCAGCCTTCGTACGTTATCCCGCACCACGGAGTTATTAGAGAAGATAAGCTTACTACTAAACTCCGCGTAGTTCTAGATGGCAGTGCTAAGACTAGCACTTCCGTGTCGCTTAATGACATTTTGTATTGTGGTCAAAATCTTCAAGGTAATTTATTTGACATAATTGTAAATTTTCGTTTATTCGCTGTGGCACTCTCTGCAGATATTCGACAAATGTTTTTGTGCCTTGAAGTGCGCGAACCCGATCGTAGGTTTCAACGATTTTTGTATAGATTTTCACCGCAAGAACCTTTAATGGTTTACGAGTTTAATCGTGTTTGCTTCGGGCTTAAATCTAGCCCTTTTCACGCACTTCGCACCGTCAAGCAGTTGGCCGCTGACGAGGGCGATGCATTTCCTAAAGCGAGAGCCACCATTGAGACTGGCTTATACATGGACGACTTCGTGTATAGTGTAGATAGCGAGGCCGAGGCTGTCGAGACGGCCGCTCAAGTTATAAGTCTCATGAAGGCGGGTCAATTTGATCTCGTGAAATGGACGAGCAACTCGCAAACAGCGTTAGAGTCGATTCCACCGTCGCACCGATTGTCTTCGGTTAAGGAGTTCGATGAAAGTGATACGCACAAGGTGCTTGGTTTAAGCTGGTCGCCCGCATCTGATACGTTTAGTTTGAAAAGTAGTTCGACCCCGCAAACTTGTACTAAACGCATTATCCTGTCGTGTGTGGCACGGATATGGGACGTAATGGGATTCGTAGCTCCTGTCGTTCTGTACGCCAAACTACTTATAAAAGAGCTTTGGCTTTCGAATTGTGATTGGGACGACACCGCGCCCGACAACATTGCTAAGTTGTGGGTTCGCTTTAGAAAAGAACTCTCTGTGCTTGACCAAGTACAAATTCCGCGTCATGTAGGTATATCGCAACATAGTGTTGTTACGGTAGTAGGCTTCGCGGACGCTAGTGAGAGGGCGTATGGAGGAGTAGTCTATTTTCATGTCTCGAATGTAGGTAAGGTTTCAATTAGCCTTATAAGCGCGAAATCGAAGGTCTCTCCCCGTAAGGTCGTCTCTCTGGCACGCCTCGAGCTATGCGCTTTACTATTGTTGGTTAGATTGATCACCTCTATCGCCAATGCTTGTAGTAGTCGCATTAATATTAATAGAATTTTAGCTTTTTCGGACTCAACAGTCGCTTTGTGTTGGGCCCACTCTTCGCCCCATCGTTGGGACACCTTCGTCGCTAATAGAGTGGCAAAAATTCAATCGGAATTAGCGCCAAAAAATCTCTTTCACGTTGCTGGCACCGACAACCCAGCCGATTGTCTCTCTCGTGGACTGCTTCCTTCGCAAATATTAGATCACCCGTTATGGTTTAGTGGACCGTCCTGGATTCATGCCGCGTTAGATAAGTGGCCAGTTAGTCAATTCAATCCCACTACGGTTTCCGAACCACCCGAGGAAAAGAAGCACTCGCTTGTGGTGTCGGTCCCGCGTGAAGAGTCCCTGGTTTTGTTGTTGGCTAATCGCGTCTCGTCTTGGTCGAGACTGTTGCGTTGTGTTGTTTATGTAGGCCGATTTTTGAGAATTTTATCTACACGCGGTCATATAACCGCCGCTGATTTAGATAAGGCTGAATTGATCATACTTCGCGAATTGCAGAAGTGTTATTTTGCTTCTGAATTTAAAAATTTAGAATTTAACAAACCTTGTAGTCGTTCTTTCCGACACTTGAAACCATTTTTGGAAGATGGACTCATTCGAGTAGGTGGTCGTTTGAGAAATTCAGGTTTAGGATTTGAACAAAGGCACCCAGTAATTCTCCCGCGTAAGGACCACGTATTAGATTTGTTAGTAGATTATCATCACAAGGTGAATTGTCACGCTGGTCCCGATTTGTTAATGTCTATTTTGAGACAGAAATACTGGATAATTTCCGCTCGTAATTTGATTCGCGCTAGAGTACACAGATGTGTACCTTGTTTTAAACTCCGCCCGCGTTTTATCGCGCCTGAAATGGCCGATCATCGCTCTTGTCGTGTTGTTCAATCCGCAAAACCTTTCGTACACACCGGCACAGACTTTGCTGGGCCTTTCAAGGTCACCATTGCTCGTGGTCGTGGCATTCGCTCCACGAAAGCTTATGTTTGTTTGTTCATTTGTATGACAACTCGCGCGGTTCATATAGAGTTGACCGGTGATTTAAGTACGCCAAATTTTATGTCCGCTTTTAAACGTTTTTTGTCGCGTCGGGGTCCGGTTAAGCGCATGTATTCGGACAACGGTACAAACTATGTAGGGGCCCGACGTAGTATTTCGGAATTGCACACATTCTTACGGTCTAAGTACTACCAAAGTGAATTCGCTCACATCTTAGCCGAAAATCGCATTGAATGGTACTTTAACACGCCTGCAGCTAGTCATTTTGGTGGTAATTGGGAAGCGAATATTAAAAGCCTTAAGTCGCATCTGTTTCGCGTCATAGGCGAACAGATTCTCTCGTTCGAGGAGTTGAGTACCGTACTCGCGCAAGTAGAGGCGGTGATGAACACGCGTCCGCTGTGTCGGACTCTATCTAGCGATCCGTCAGAGCCGTTAGCGCTGACGCCAGCTCACTTCTTAAATATGACTCCTTTAAAATATTTGCCCGCAATAGATGTTGATGACGATAGAATACACCTCCTAACTCGTCACGCTCTTTTAGATAAGATGGTCCAATCGTTTTGGAATCGTTGGAGAACCGATTATTTGCACACGCTGCAGTCACGTCAAAAATGGAATACTCCATCCAACCCAATTACTGTAGGTACGGTGGTAGTCCTTATGACTGAGAATGCGCCTCCTTTACATTGGCCTCTAGGAGTAGTAGAGGAAATTTTTCCCGATGCCCGCGGGATAACTCGTGTTGTACGGGTTAAAACTGCAACCGGATCGTATCTGCGCCCGGTTGTTCGCCTCTGCCCTCTGCCTAGCCAGCAGTAGGCACGAGTTCCAATCTATGTTTATATTTTAGTTGTTATTTCGCAAACCTAGATTTAGATTAGACATTAGTTTTGTTCCACATTTTTCGTTTCGAAGGTAACCCTTCAAGCCGGGGGGAATGGTTGCGCCGATGTGGAAACTGTATTTTTTGACATGGAAACACACTCCTTTTAGATCCGTCTCCCCCTCCGCACTAACCATAGAGTAGGGCTAGCTGCAGCTTCCGTCCGCCATTGTGTGAGATGTGGACGGCCACTCCCGCTTAGAACTAGCCAGCGTAGGGACGGATCGCGAGCGCGTCTCTCAGAAATGAATAATATTTGTTGTATTTTAACCGCCTCATAGACCTTTACCGATCGGATGGTGCCTCTCGTGTGTTCCTCAAGGGATCTAGTGACGCTGACGGCAGCTCCTGAGCAAGGAAGAGAAGATCCGTGTACCGGCTGCGATGAAAAACACGTGGGTCGTGAAGGTTAGTGCATCCTCTCCTAATTTCTCGGGCTGCATTCACTGCCTGGATCGAATCCGCGGCAGCCCGGCCACCTGTCTTGTTTTGTGTGTAAAGTGTCAATAGAACAGTTATCTGCTTCCCCGCAATACAGTCCATTCGCGCACGTCGGCCCACGCGCCACCAATATATGTGGTCCTAAATATATTTTGAATTTATGAATTATTACTATTATGTATTTAAGTTATAATGTCAATTAAAAATTATATAAAATTATAAGAAATACTTATAAATGTTGAAATACTAATATCATTGAAAATTAAATAATGTCAAATGTGAATAATGTCAGATGGAAATTAACAATGTCAAATGTGAATAAATTCAGATGAAAATTAACCATGTCAAATATTATGTCAAATTATACCAAATTAAGAGATTAAACCAAATAAATAGTTATGTAGATGTCATTATTATTGCAATAGAGGTGATGAGCTTAAATCTAATTGCTGATTTAATATATTATTTCTGTTTGTATTTAGTACTCTATTTATTTCGAGGGTTTCCATAGCATTCATTTTTCTGCCTTTGTCGCACAGTCGCGGTGCTTTAAAGTTGACTTTAGAGTCGAAGGAGTGGCTTTCATTAAGGAGGTGTTCTGCAAAATTTTTTTTTTTTGCAGAACACCTCCTTAATGAAAGCCACTTTTGGGGAAAAATTTTAAACTGGTATACATTATTTTACAACTACCCACATGTGTAATATGTTTGAGTGTCGCAATGTTTCTAATAGGAATGCTCTTAAATGTCATTATAAACCTTTGAGGATGCCGTAAGGCGAAACCGGTCAGGTGTAATAAGCAATAAAGTAATGTGGAAGAGTACAAGTGAGTTATCAATATGTATAATTATTCAATTTACAGTGCTGAAGTTTGGGCGGTATAAAGATTTGGGCGATTCATTTTAATTAATATAGATAGATAAATTACTCGAAACTGGATTGTATGAAAGGGTATTGTTACGACAGCCGTCGATATCTTGAAAACTAATAATCGAATCTTCAAGAAATAAAAACGAATTGTTAGTGACGAGGTACTCTACCGAATGGCATAGAAAAATCTAGAATCGTCAACACAAAGTCACAACCTACCTACGAGTACCTACACACTCTTTTGAATAAAAACAAACAATAGGTAAATATCGAGAATGTACTCGAAGGTCAGCGACGGCGGCAAGATCAAAGAATAGGTATTTATCGCTCGCGAACTTTCTAGATAATTCGATCCTCCTAATTGAGAGGTATAAAAACATGCTCGCATAGCGACACGATTGATTCTGTCTTTGAGATCGATAACGAACACAGCGAACTTAGTGACCGAAGAAGATTCGACCTGCGACCTGAGAAACGACTGTGGACTACTGTGAACTACTGAGCGACTGGAACTGTTGAAGAGTACTGTGTGTACTAGTGATTAAATTGTCTAGTTTGTGGTGAGCTAATAAATCTCTTCGTTGAGTAAACGGCATTTAATTGTACGTGCACGTAACAATTGGTGTCAGAAGTGGGATGCCATTATTGCCACGTGAAGACGAAGGGCGTACTCCACAGACGAGACGTCAAGTGGAAATGGATGCCGCACGTCAACGGACCCTCGAAGAGGAAGGGAGTCAGGCCGAAGCTGCTGTCTCAGAGGGACCTACGGCAGCACCAGATGGAACCTCGTCAGATACCAACATGATGACGCTGTTGGCGTCTATGCAGCAGATGACGCAGGCCTCCAGGCAAGAGATGCAGGCTACTATGCAGCAGATGATGCAGGCCTCCAGGCAAGAGATGCAGGCCAACCAGGAAGCTGTCATGGGTAAAATCGATGCAGGCATCCGTGCACTGGGAGATAAAGTGAGGAACCTCGAAGATGGCTTGCAAATGCTGAGTAATGAAGTGGCTTTGAAGTTTGGGACCATGGACGACCGCTTGCAAGAAGAAAAGAAGATCGTCAGGCTGGAAACCTGCGGACCTGTTACCGTGACCTCACCATCATCAGCAAAGTTCGACCTACCACACTTTGATGGAAATTCCTCGTGGACAGCCTTCAAGTACCAATTCGAGATATTGGCAAAAACTAAAGCCTGGAGCAACGAGGAGTTATTTATGGCCTTGACACTTGCATTACGAGGAGATGCCTTAAGAATACTCGGAAACCTGCCGCCTGAAGGAAGGACTCTGGGCTCTTTGATGGAAGCTTTAGACACACGTTACGGTGACAAGCGCCTGGAGAATGACTACCGAGCGCAACTTCGGGAGAAGAAACAAAAATCTAGTCAAAACCTCCAGGAATGGGCTGTGGAGCTTGAAAGACTCGTTCGTCGGGCCTACTCTTCAACACCCATGATGATCGAGACCATTTTGCTGGAGGCCTTCCTAAACGGTATACGAGACGCAGAAGTGAAAGCTAGTGTACAGTTGCGTCACCATCAGACCTTGAAAGAAGCACTGGCTTATGCTCTCGAGGTAGAAACTGTACGGCAGAATGCCGGAATAAGTAAGGTCAAAGAGGTCAAAGAGGTGGTTGCAGAGGAAAGGAAGCCAAGGTATGTCCCCACGTGTTATTCCTGTAGAGGAAGGGGCCATATCCAATCAGAGTGTCTTTCCAGAAAAAGGAGGAGGGTAGCGGACTCCGGGATCCAAGTGGATCTAGAGGTTCCGTTAGAACTAAATGTCGCCAGGGCCGCGGGGCGGGTGCTGGCTGGACGATATGAGGCCCCAACCATCCCTATTGCTCAAAATAAGGTCAGGGCAGTCAGGGCGGTAGTTGCAGAGGAGAGAAAGCCACGGTATGTCCCAACATGTTATTCCTGTAGAGGAAAGGGCCATATTCAATTAGAGTGTCCTTCGAGAAAACGGAGGAGGGTCACGGACTCCGGAACACCGAACTCCAAAGAACACCGAAATCGAATGGAACACCGAAGTGGAAAAGGGCACGGCAATGCTAATGCTTGGTCACGAAGGCCGTGTGCCGAAGATTGCAAGCATTGTCAGAAGAACGAAGCCCGCGAAAAAGACTAAAGTCATAAAGGTGAATGGACTTGACGACGAATGGACCGGAAGCAGTATAAAGCAGGCGCATGAGGATGATGATGATCTACAGCCTATACTGCACTGGAAGCAGCTTGGAAACAAATCCCAATGGAGTGATATATTTATTTTATTTATTTATTTATTTTCACTACATCACTATCTTTACAGGTTAACCTAATACAATAGTGTGGTCCTATATCTGCTTACAGTACCACTACCAAAAGTTATTGGGCAATGGGACAGCTTAACTCTGCTAGACGACGTGCTGTATAGGAAATGGGAATAACGACGGCAAAGAGGTGACCCTACAAGTAGTGGTACCACGAAGCAAGGTGGCTACACTCTTACGGCACAGCCACGATGGTGTCTCTGGCGGGCATCTCGGAGTCAAGAAAAGCCTAGTTAAAGTACGACAGCGGTTTTACTGGCTTCATTGTCGGGAAGATGTCGAGGATTGGTGCCGTAAATGCACTGCATGTGCTTCAGTTAAAGGACCGCCGACAAGAAGCAAAGTAAAATTGAAACTGTATAACGTCGGAGCACCATGGGAACGTATCGCCATTGATGTTGCTGGACCTTGAACAACTGAAGAAGGGAACAAATACATCATAGTAGTGCAAGATTTCTGCACTAAGTGGCCGGAAGTATTTGCGACACTCAACCAGGAAGCAGTCACTGTGGCAAGGAAACTGGTTCAGGAAGTGGTCTGCCGGTACGGCGCACCTATGGAGATCCACTCTGACCAAGGACGGAACTTCGAGTCTGCTCTATTTCAAGAAATGTGCAAGCTCCTTGGATTGAACAAGACCCGTACGACTCCAGCGCATCCGCAGTCAGACGGAATGGTCGAGAGGTTTAACCAGACGTTGGAAAATCACTTGGCTAAAGTTGTCGATGAACACCAAAGAGATTGGGACCAGTACATTCCACTGTTCCTGATGTCCTATCGATCTGCGGTACATGACAGTATGGGACACACCCCAGCGAAAGTGAATTTTGGTCGAGAGATTAGGCTACCAATGGATACAATAACCGGTACGCCACCTGATAGTCCTAAGCCCGTGACGGATTACGTGAGTGAACTTCGAAACCGACTGGACGAGGTGCACAGAATAGTACGGGAAAACAATTTGAAGACAGGTGAGGAGGTACGATAGAAATGCAAACACCAACGGTTTCGAAGAAGGAACACTGGTATGGTTTCATAATCCGCTACGCAAGAAGCGGAAATCTCCAAAACTCCAAGCTCGCTGGGAAGGGCCCTATACGGTTATTACGAGAATCAATGACATTACCTACCGCATTAGGAAGGGGGTTAGGGGAAAACCAAAGGTTAGTCCATGTGGATAGGTTGACGCGTCATCATGGAACAAATTATGCTCGGGACGATCATGACTAAAAGGGGGGTAATGTTACGACGGCCGTCGATATCTCGAAAACTAATAATCGAATCTTCAAGAAATAAAAACGCATTGTTAGTGACGAGGTACTCTACCGAATGGCATAGAAAAATCTAGAATCGTCAACACAAAGTCAGAACCTACCTACGAGTACCTACACACACTTTTGAATAAAAACAAACAATAGGTAAATATCGAGAATGTACTCGAAGGTCAGCGACGGCGGCAAGATCAAAGAATAGGTATTTATCGCTCGCGAACTTTCTAGATAATTCGATCCTCCTAATTGAGAGGTATAAAAACATGCTCGCATAGCGACACGATTGATTCTGTCTTTGAGATCGATAACGAACACAGCGAACTTAAGTGACCGAAGAAGATTCTACCTGCGACCTGAGCAACGACTGTGGACTACTGTGAACTACTGAGCGACTGGAACTGTTGAAGAATACTGTGTGTACTAGTGATTAAATTGTCTAGTTTGTGGTGAGCTAATAAATCTCTTCGTTGAGTAAACTGCATTTAATTGTACCCCGTGCATGTAACAGTATTATAGTGACAGTAGAGAAAGTTTGTGAAGTGTGTAAGTATAGGAGTAGATGGCGGTCTGTTGCCTGCCTACCTCGGAAGGAAAAAGGTGTGACTAGCAGTAATAACTATGTATATTATTATAAATTAACATTATTTAGTATATTTCAGATATTAATAATAGTATGAGTGAGACGGAACTAGTGAGCCTTATACAACAGTCGGTGCGCCTTTCGTCTCATACAAAAACGAACGAGGAAGATTTCGCTTCGGCACACAGTGTTGTTATCCAGCTACTTAAAGTACCCAACATAAGAAATTCCCTGATTGGACATAATTTAATTATTACAAAGGTAAAATATATTTTTTAACAAACCTGTTAATAAAGACGAGTAGTCTTTAGTAGAGTAGTGCCCCGAGCACGAAAATTCATAAAATTCCTTGTTTATTTTGGCTTTTGTGGGAACGAATGCCACCTCTGAATCCCAAAAGAAAAGCCCGCACCCGAGCCTCATCCGTTAAACAGCATGTGTACCGACTGATAGCTAATGTGGATGTAAAAAAATCTATCGCAATCCACTTCTCCACATAGGCCTCTCCCAATGTTGAAAGACTTTAGCCTACTGTTTCCACCCTGGCCAGACGGGTTGGTACAGGGTTTTATTTGGAATTTTCCGTCTCTCGCTGTGATACCATCTGCTTATTTTTCCGTTAGTCGCCTCTTACGACACCCTTCGGCCTAGATGGAGTGGTGATACTTGTATTCTTTCCCCGTCACTTCACGCCACCAAGCCTAATAATCTCTATTCGCTTTTGTACACAGTCAAAGAACAATAAAGAAGAATTAGGCGCGAAATCAAGCAGAAGCAACGTGATCCTCGTGACGGGTCGCGTGACAGAGAAGGAAGATTCTTCTGCAACATTCGAGCATGTGCCTGATTTATTACTGAATATTAAAACAAAATCAGGTATTCCAAGTTTTTGAAATAAAGCGTAATTAATTCGGTGTACCACAGGGTACTGTGCTCTCTTCATAATGTACATCAATGATATTGCTTGATATTGCTGATGATATAACTCTTATTATCAAATGTGGAAAGGTAGATACTTATGACCTAAATAAATAAATAATTATTTCATAATGAACTTCTACGCATAAATAACATAACATAAACATAAACTCACGTCTATTTCCCCGAAGGGGTAGGCAGAGGTGCTAGCACCCACATTTCGCCAGTTTATGTTTAGTTCCCCATATAATAGGCGGCGAGCCTATTGCCATTAACCGGCCACTTATAAACCTGCGATAAATACACACATAACTTCGAAAAGCATCGAAAAGTCATTGGTGTGTGCCATGGCAAAACTTGGGATTGAACTCGAGAGCTCGCCTCAGCAGTCCAACCCATACCGCTAGGCTACCGCTAATTGCAATAAAATGTGTTATGTTAACTTTAGTTCCATTACAAAGCATATTGATTCCATTATCCAACTTATGAGCACGTAGTAATTAGTCTTGCTTTGCGTACGGTTCTTTTAGATATATAAATGATTAAATCTTTGAACAACTAAATTACAGAGGAAGCGATGACCAGTGAAGACGAGCATCTGGAATGTATCGACCATGAAAATGAGACATGTACATTATTCCACGTACATATTATTGAAACGAAAGGCCCCGACGGTATTGTTCGTGTGTCCGTTACTTCAAACAAAAGGCGTAAGTGTGAAATGTATTTTCTTGTTCACTCATGGGAGCATATAGGTAGATGGGTTATTGTTGACTCTCACCATTGATAGGTACTAAAAATACTCATAAAGGCGGTTCAAAGCCATCGGGAATTCCGGTGAGGCCCTTGTAATGCGGGCGAAATTCTGAACTCCCTGGGTCTGCTGAGCCCGCAACAGCCACCTGTCACCGCAGCAGAATTAGGCCGGGGTAAGATAGGGACACCGTGGTGACACCAAGGTGGGCATCACAAAGCCGTAGGTGGCCCAGGGACAGCCAGTGTGCGAGGGAATTCCCTTATTGAGCCACCTTACACGATACATCCCTACATATGAGACTTGAGACATACAATAAAACCATCCCTGCTGGCCGACAGCGTGGTGAATCCGTCAGGATTTGCGCTCGAAAAAAATTTACTAAAATACAACATGCTATTCTTTAGGTGAAAAAGAGAAATTCTAATTCAATTTGTTTACAGAACTGTCAGTGAACCAGATGTTTGACGTTAAGAGGCGGCACCCAAACACCGTATTTGCGTGCAGTGCATGTGCCACTTTATTTAAATCTGAGGAAGCTTTAAAAGAACATCAGGAGGTATAATATTTTCATGATAAATTTTATACATTTTTATTAATCCTACTCTTAAAACTCTTGGTCCATCCCATTATCAATTTACTAAGATCATAAAATAAGCCGCGGTAGCCTAGTGGTATGGATAATGGACTGCTGAGACGAGGTCTCGGGTTCGATCTCAGGTTTTACCATGGCACACACCAATGACTTTTCGAAGTTATGTGTGCACTTATAAACCTGTGATAGGCAGGTTTATAAGTGCCCGGTTAGTGGCAATAGGCTCGCCACCTATTAAATTGGGACCTAAGCATAACCGGCGAAATGTGGGTGCTATAGCACCTCTGCCTACCCCTTCGGGGATATAGGCGTGACTTTGTTATGTTATGTTATGTTATGTTATGTAAGATAATAAGGCGTCGTTTAAAATGAACCCTAACCTCCGATCCACCCGCATCAGGTCTTCAGTCCAATAGTAAACTGTAATTTCATTACATATTGTGTTGTGTTAAGATAAATAGGTTTTTGTAAAGACATTCGTCTGCATTTAAATACTGAATAAGCAATATGTAAATATTTACTTTCTAATCTCAGTAACTTCAGTATATTCTTATATTTACGTTTGTCAGTCAGTCTAATGTACCTACATATTAGTTTGATCATAAAATAGAGAACTGTACAATTTTTCAGAATGACTGTTTGGAGGTAGATGAAATATTGACCATAGATACGGATAAGGTAGATATGGTCGATGCTTACGCCATTATAAAGACAGAAAAGGAAAAGCTGTACAAGTGTACACAATGCGAAGTAAGTAATTTCTACATATTGACATACACTAAGGGCTCCGATATGGTTTGTGAGGGGTATGGCTTTTCACTGTAAACTGCTACGCATCTTACCGAAAATGGAAGTCAAACTATACCGCTAGAGGTGTACAGGGCCCTACCGACATCTTAGGGGCCCAAATCACATTCTCGAGCCGAGACAACGGTTTAAGTTGGTTTGAGTTCGATGTATCCACACAACGGGAGGTATCCGAGGGGATTTCCTCCCGGAAAAAGAGAAGGAGCACAAACCAGCAGCTGGGCAATTGCTAAGAGGATGATGTTCAAGAGTTCTGTCTTTGAAATACCATCGATGGAATAGTAATTGGTTTTAAGGCATATTTTTAGGCAGATATTCTTACTATTTAACTACATAATTATCAGTTCTCCATAAATATGTATTAACTAACTGACCCGAACTTCGTATCACGTTTTTTATGCCTTGCCCGCGGCCTTATCCAATTTGACGCAGTCGGGAAGTTATGCGCGTTTGGGGGATATCATTTTTATTTACATAGATTAATCTGTTATAGGTGCAATTCACAAAACTCTACGCCTGCGTGAGACATGTGAAAACTCATTTGGGACTTCATCAACAGAAAGTGGATCCAAAAAATGATAAGGAACTAACAAAAGAACAAACCAACACTGATAAACCAAAGAAATACAGAGAAGTTTTTAAATGCAAAATGTGTCCTAGCACATATTTTCATCCAGCTACACTTTCTAAGCATATTGTAACACGTCATATAAAAGTTAAGTCAAAATGAATAAATATTTAAAAAATATATTGTCTTTAATTAAAAACGCTTCATGTTCGACTTCGGTTTACTTGGGCACGATCTTAAAGCTTAAGGGGTCTTAAGTTCAGCTCAAAACGGACGAGGCAAGCGAAAATGACTGAATTACATCATATAGTTCGAAACGCTGCCTAAACTATCTTTGGCATGCTATTTTCAACCATATGGAATTGATTTTAATGTCAGTTTTATTCATTTCAGTTTTTGTTCTGTCGCCTCGCCTGGTTGTAAGCCTTAGGCCTTAGTTATTAGAACAAATATCAGTTATAATCACATAGCTTTAATGGTAAAATACTCAAATTACTCTTCAAAATTCTTGATATTGAGTAGAATATAAAAAATACTCTTGCAGTTTTTCTAAAATATGTCATCCGAAAATATACTATCTAATCCATCCAACAAATCATTCGAATCATTTTCAAGTTCACTGCTTAATGTACTGTTTGTACCTGCAACAAATTAAATGAGTTAATAAGTTGAATGGTGTCAGCGTAAGCATTTGTATCTGTAATCTGTAATCAGATTTTACTGAAGCTGTATCTATGGTGCTGCTGCTGAGAATGAGAACCTGAGACTTCATTTACATGTAAGGCTATGTTTACAAGGATATACATGTAAAAATATTATTCATTCTAAAAAGTCATATCTTTAGTGGTGAACTACATTATTTAGATACATTGAGTAATACACATTCACGTCAAGTGATTATAGCTCTAACCAATCCTTCATAACGTAGGTGAAGAGAGCATATGCAAAGAGAAGGCGACCATACGTAGGACCGTAGGCGTGGCCTATGTCAGTATACTGTCATCGTTCTTCCTATCCAAATATAATTTTACTCTATCTATACTATTTAACCCCTCTTCACCAAACCCTCATCCCATTCATACCCAAGTGTCACGCATTCTTTCATAGGGAAATCCAATGACACCTCCTCTCGGTATATGCTTTGTGGGTGTGTGTAAACCATTTTTGGTTCTCTAATCTAGTGAGATTAGAGAACTTACTTTCATAGTGCAATTAGAGAACCATTTATAAATTTAATTATATCCTAATATCATTAAGCATAAGTTAAAATTTATTTATATGTTCTTACCTATATTTTGTACACTATTCTGAGTTTTAATCACAGTATAATCATTTTCATAAACTACAGAATAACCATCTGGCAAAGGTTTATTCTCCTCTTCATTGTTCAATACTGTAGAACTATATACAGCTAATATATTACTTAATGTTATATTGAGGTAGTGTTTTTTGAAAGCAGCACCAGTTGTGAGTATTGTAGGTTTCCATAATATTAATGCACAATACTCAGAAGCTATATATTGGGAGAACGCTGACCAGGCATCTCGGTGGAGAGTGCCTTTTATGTTACCTAAAAAAAAAGCATTTTGAAATAATTAACTTCTAAGTATATTAGCTACTACCTGCAATATTGTCCGTATGCATCTTATTTTGTTCACTATTTTGTGACATTTATGGTTTTTGTGCAGATCCCTAATCCAAATTACTGACATGTATAATTTTGACATGAAACATTTCATCTATTCATAACTCCTAATTAAAAATTGTTAATCTTGTTTTATTGTCATAATATGTGACATTATTGCATGCCAATCTGGCTGAAATATGGTGAAACTCAAATGTATTGCTTATAACATCTTTGTACCCATATATTGCAATAAATTGAATTGAATTGAATTTTTTTTTAATGAAAAAAAAAAATAATTTTTCTTATCATGAAAAGAACAGTAAGTTACAATTAAGATACAAAAAATTGAATCGGTTCAGACAGGATCCAGACACCAATACTCGTACGAACTATCAGAGTATCGGTAGATGGCGCCCACCGTCGCCACAAGACAGATATATATAGGAAAATTTTAAAGGCTTCAGGCAAGGTCGTGAGTTCGAACTCTCCCTGAACTGATTTAATTACTATTTTAATCGATTTGAATTGTTAGCATACTAAATGCTTTAAAATTTAATTCAATAAGTTACCTGTTGTATCTCTCATTATAATGAGAGGATCTGAAACAGATCGATCAACTGCTTCTACAAATGCTGTGATGGTGTGTGCCTTTCTTCTTCTCAAGCTGCCTGCAATTGTCTGCTGTTTGATATTTTTTATTGAATCTACATTTCTTAAGTTCCAATGCTGCAAATCATTCAGTAATCTCGTCCACAGTGGAGACTCAAATAAGTCCCCTCTTAAATTGTTTTGGGTAAAATCAACATCCTGAAATACAAAATATTATCGGATTCCAATAAAATAATGAGACGATATAAATTGCATTGTAGGACTTGTTTATTTTAAACAGAATTTCACCAGTGCAAATTCATAAGCTACTAAATATTATTTATATAGGACATGTCTATTAGACACTGCTTCGCCTGATGGTAAGCTGAAGGCAAAGACTCACAAAAGAGGGTCACCATTACTCAGCTGTGTGAGTGACACTCAGCTTGACAGCCTCATCATATGCTTTTCACACCCCACTTAAACGACCCGGGATTGTAGGAAGAAGGAAACACATGACCTGGTAATGAATTCCAAGCGTCAATGGTGCAACAAAGGAAAGAGTCTCTGAACTGCTTGGTTCTTGATCAGATATGCTGCACCATATGTGGATAACGTCATATGCTTTTCACATCCCACTTAAAGGACCCGGGACTGTAGGAAGAAGGACACACATGAGCTGGTAAAGAATTGCAACCCTCAGTAGTGCAACAAAGGAAAGAGTCTCCAAACTACTTGGTTCTTGATCAGATATTCTGCACCATATGTGAGTGACATCTAAGCCCTCCACTCATTGTCCTGTGTAGGAAAGATGTAATGTAAGCCATAGAAGGCGACTAAGGGATAGGGCTGTTCTCCATCCAACAGTAAACATAGTATGTGACTATGTACCCACTTAACATCAATAGGCTAGCCCACTATTACATGGGATCGAAAATCATGGTTGGTGAAATGTGGGTGTTGATACACCTCTGCCTAAACCTAAACATAAACATATGTACATAAACTGAACTCTCCTGTGATACTCAATGACATTAATTGTGGCACAGTCACAGTTTAGTTCATTTTAATCACAAGTCCTATTTTTGCTGAAACCCACTCTTTGTGAATCAGTAAGCACAATTAGGTAATCATCAGTGCTCTTGATACCTTGATACCAGGCACACAAAGAGCACATATGAACATCAAAATTTTACAATTAGGTATGTCAAAAAATAATATAAAAATATTAAATAATGTAAAAATAAACCATTGGAAAATGATTATTTCGCTGATTTGGTAGGTTAGTTGTACTGAGAAGATACCAGCAAGAAACTCAGTGAACTATATTAGAACTAGATTATTTTTCTTTTT
Source organism: Eilema griseolum (assembly GCA_963662185.1). Taxonomy (NCBI): domain Eukaryota; kingdom Metazoa; phylum Arthropoda; class Insecta; order Lepidoptera; family Erebidae; genus Eilema; species Eilema griseolum. The sequence continues at coordinate 13,091,484 of OY759247.1, read as the reverse complement.
TAAATTTGCTTTAGTTTACAATTTATTTTGTGCGAGCAAGCAAGAGACTTATGTTGACCACGCATTAACATCATTAAGATATTCATCCACTTTATAGTAACCTTTACTCATTAAAGTTTTTTTCACTTCTATTTTAGATTTATTTATTGGCATATTAATCAAATCCTGAGTTTTTTTTTTAAATATTTTTATGCAGCTGCCTACATATGAATCACCAACCTTGTGAAGCCTAAGTTTTGGTACAACTAGTTTATTTTTGTTTCTTATATTAAAATGGTGTACATCAGATAGTTTTTCGAAAATATTTAGTTTTTTTCGTACATATAAATGTATTGAGAAGCAACTGTTAAAATATTAATACAACATATATATAAACACCTCAACAAAGTCTAGGGAACAAGATGATCCCAATTATTTTTTTTCGTGTAAATCTTGTTTTGCAAATAACTGACAGCAAATAAATAAAAATAGAATAAAGTAGATTACAGAGTTGTTCGAAATTTAAAAATAAATTTAAATAAGTAACGATTTTCGAATATGGAGGGAAAACTTTTAAAAGTGTTTGATTGTGCAGTTTCTCTGAGGCAAAATATTTTTTTTTTTTTGTTTGAAAATAACGTTTATTATCAATAATACGTCTTTTACGTATGGTTTGTGCATTTTTGTGACTGTAGTCATCATGTCACGTCGTCATTTAAGTCGCGAAGAGATGTTAAGGGCTGTTGGTATGCTGCAAGCTGGACGAACTCAACGCGACGTAGCGGATGCTGTCAACACCCAACCAAGCGTAATTTGCAGATTATGGGCACGCTACAGGTCTACAGGGGATGTTGCCGAACGTCACAGGGGACGAAATAGGGTTACTACCCCGCGACAAGATCGTTTCTTGCAAAATTCCGCAAGGCGGCAACCCACGATTACTGCTCGTCAGTTGGTCGCAGGCCTCCAGTCTCAGCATCAAGTGGTTATTAGCGATCAAACTGTCAGAACAAGACTACACGAAGCCAATCTTTATGCTCGCAGACCGCTTAGGGTTCCAGCTCTTTGACGTGGAAATCGAGGTCGTCGCTTATTGTGGGCTAACGCACATTTACAGTGGACCGACCATCAATGTGCACGGGTTCTGTTTTCCGACGAATCTTGCTTCGGTTTTCATCCTGATTCGAGAAGAGTGCGTATATGGCGAGTTCCTGGACGTCGGAGTCGTCTCCAGAATCCGCAAGAAGTTCATCCTTACCAAGGTGGAACAATCATGGTATGGCCTGGAATTCGCCTTGGTGGAAGGACCGACCTCGTTTGGATACGGGGCAATTTGAATGCAAACCAATACATTCAGGAGGTTATACACCCCATGGTAATCCCTCATCGACAGTAGTTCGGTCAAGATTTTATGTTCATGCAAGATAATGCACGGTCACACACCGCGAGGGTAGTGGTCAATGCGTTAAGCGAGCACAATATGACGACGTTGGAATGGCCTGCTCAGTCTGCCGACCTCAATCCCATAGAGCATGCCTGGGATTTGCTTGGGAGAAGAGCTTTCAGTGATTCTTTGGAAAATCTGAACACTGAAGAACAACTTTTTTTACACCTTCGCAGTGTATGGAGCCATATTCCACAGACGATGATTGACAATCTCATACTAAGTATGCCACGCCGTTGTCGAGCTGTTGCTAATGCTTTAGGAGGTCCTACAGATTATTAAAAACGTTTAAAGTACGGTTAATTACTGTATTTCTTACTACCTCGTTATTTTTGTGCCTAATCATAGAAGGTTGTAATACTCAATATTGGCACTATTCAATACTTTCGTAAAAAAAAAAAAATTTTGGTATGAAAATGTTTTTATTAAAATTAAAATTAAAAACGGTATAAAAATACCCTTCTATTGATATAAAACACTCACTATTACAAGAAAGGGTTTTTAAATAAAAACTAGAAATGTCCTTGTTCCCTAGACTTTGTTGATGTGTGTATATATATAACATAATATGATCACAATGTCTCACCTGTGATAGTAATTCCATTTGACATATAGTTTCATCTCTATTTTCTTCAAGCCCACTGTTCAACAAACCTGCTGGGCCTGGGAATTTTCTTTTACTTTTATGATCAAAGTAAGAATGTATCATTTTTCTTTTCATATGTTTAGGTGATACAACCTCTTTCATAATATTCTTTTCACCATGAACACTATTAGTGTGGATATTTTCAGTTTTTGTTATTTTATTGTGTTCATTTCGAATATTCTCAACTTGGCTGTTGAGAATGTTTTGTCCTGGAATATCTTTTAAAACATTCTTATCAAAATCATGTTTATCAGTCCCAGGGACATCTTTTACTGACTTTGCATTAGTAATATCCTCGGGAAATTCAAACTGTGATAATACCTGAAATAAAATTCAAACTATGATAATGATATGATAATGAAAATATGATAATAATACCTGAAATTCTTGGAAAAGTACTGATTCTGATAAAATGGTGATGATCATGTGGCATATTGTTATTTGCTGTGGAACTACTAATAAATAATAAACACAAATCAATTGTGCAGCTGTTGAAATTTTAATATCATATTTATTTTGAAATGCATTAAAATTAGTTTGTTGTTAATAATATCAAAGTTGGCTATTGTTCACCTGGTCGAAGTCATCCGATTCAAACATTATAGCACAATTGAACCACCTCTGCAATAACTTCAACTATTAGGCCTGTAACGACTAAAGTAACAACTCAATATGCAACAAAATAACAAACTAAATGACTGACTGATACTGAAATAATCAGAAATAAATAACATTGAGCTCGGCGGCTCCACTCAGCTGTAACTGTCATTTATTCTGACTTGAACTGTCATCTGTCACCTTCCAAACCAATCTGTTATTTGACTTTTAGGGATTTTATGACACGGTAGCAACCTTTATGTAGAGTCTTATTTATTCCCTTTTTTTATTGTAATTTAGTACAATACATATTTATGTTTCACACATTATTTCACGTTATTTATATTATATTACATTATTATTTATGTATTGTGCAAATCGTATTAAAAATAAATAAACAATAAAATCATTAAAAAAAGTAATAAAGTTCAGATAAATTAAGATCTAATCTATACTATGTAATTAATAAAGTCTTTTTTTTATATTTAATCTTAGAATGATTGACGTTGATAACGATGTTGATGAGTTTACGATTTTGATGATAATGATGATGACGGCCAATAAGATGATTCCTGCCTTAATAAAGTTGTGGGGATTTCACTGGAAGCTCCTTAGGGAGATTTGGAACCAACACTAAAATTCACCATTTTTATTCATAAAAACTCGAATTCACACCAATTTCGGAAAATAAAATAATACTGCGATGTGCCCATGGATGCGTCCCTCTTCGTGTTGGTGCCAAAACTCCCTATCAGTGGACTACGTAATGGTAATAATATAGGGTCGGTTCAGGAAATACGATGCCATTAAGAAGAAGTTTAAAGGTTGTCGTTGTCATTTATGCTATAGCACGCTTTTGCCAAACAACAATCATTAACAATAAGTATGGCGTTGGATGGCTATTGTCGTGCAAGATCGAGCTTATAGCACTGACAGTGCACTAAAAAAAACATACCTACATACATAAGCACGCCTTGATCCCTGGAGGATTAGGCAGAGGTGAATTAACAGCCACATTTCACCAATAATTGTATGCGGTCCCACGTAATAGGGGGTGAGCCTATTACCGTATTCCGGGCACTATTATTGACTCGTGCCATGCATCTGAGGCTGCGTATGGGCTGCATATATCTGTCTGATGTTTAACAGCCCTATCCCTTAGCCGCCTTGTACGACACCGCATGGGAAGAGATGGGGTGGCCCTAATTCTACTTTATAGGTATTTATAGGTGTTTATCATCGGAAACTCAAAATAATGAAACATGGTAAATATCCCGTTTATTCTGATACTAATTCTACTTTGCCGGAAACCACGCGACACCTAAAAAAATTCTTCACCAATTTTTTTTTATGGGCGAGATTAGACAATTAATCTCCATGGTATCTCTTATCTAAATTGATTACTGGTATAATAAAATGACATTATATTATTTTGCACAAAGTATGTTTTTTGACGGTGGTTTATCACAGTTTATCATAGTCAGTGACAGAGTTTTGCAGGCGACAGATTTTTGTTATATAATCATTACAAAATGTCAGTGTTTGATATCTTTAATCCTCTTAATAAAACTACTCCACGATTCACAGAAGAGCAATTGGGAGAAACATTGAAATGGTTTGACGAAAATGCCCAGCCTCTGTTAATAATGGATGAGGGAGAGCCGGTTTCTGTCGTAACTATCGAACAACTTATAGAGTTTTTGGAACTTAAGAAGTACCTACATTATTATAAACTTATGAACCAATAGAGCGATCATAAAACTTCTTTTTTCTGTTTCATTACAGATTTCATAAAAGAAATTATCATTACCCCACTTATAATGAGATCATGACGGAAGCTGAGAAGTTGAAAGTGGGACAATCGAGAGTATTAACCAGAGAACAATTTATCTATATTTTAAATGTATGGGTTCTAGAACTCGACTTGAAACATGAATTAAAACTCGCATTTCAGGTAGGCATTTATGTAGCCATATTAATGTAAGGAGAAGGTAATTGTGTGCGTTTTGGAGCAAACTGATGGATGGTATTCATTAGTCGTACCTAGTGCAATATATCAATAAATTATTTATAGGTTTTTGATAAAGAAAGAAAGAAATTTTTGGAGATAGAAGAAATCAGGTCCATAGTAGAAGATAATGCTGATGTGTTTAGTGAAGCTGAGACTTTGGAAATAATGCGAGATACTAACGTTTCCGGCACAGGAAATGTTTTTTATGAAGATTTTGTTGAAAGCATCTTTAAAACTGCCCCAGAGTTGTATGACTTGAAGGTAAATTTAACCTCTTTAAAGCTAATTAGTTATATAGGGTGTACAAGACCTTAATAATGACTTCGGGACCCAAATTAACTTCACCTGCTAGTTCGTGCACCTGCCAAAAACGAATGAAGGCCTGGCGACTGCTTTCCTCTTTCAAAGTTTAAAAAAACTTTGTCAATTAAACCAATCAAAATCAACAGACCCCGGCTCCAAAGCGTAAACTTCAGATCCAGTTGGGCAATCGCTAGAATGATGATGATGAAAACCGATTTAAATTCTTATTCTTCGAGTGGCTTATACGTCATATAATAAGCCTACGGAACGGAAGACTGATTTCTATTCAGGCAAAAGTCGAGACATTTGATAACGCCTAATTACATGTAAGTGATAAACTAATAAAGGAAACAAGGGAACCTTTTGTTATCCACGACGAAAAGTCGCCTGCACAATAAAATAATGTTTTTGGAATGTCTCATTGTGAATTGACTTATTTAAATATAATAATATTGTCGCAGGCAAACTATTTGTATGATGATCCGGATGAAGACCCTTCTGTGTCAATAGACCGAGGCCATTGAAGTTAATATTAAGAAAATAATTGACCACTAAACACAGCAGAGAAATAATAGTGACTAATTTTGTAAATTATGTGATTATTTAAAATTTGGAATTTAATTTTTACTGTTTATTTTTTAGTTCGATATGAAAAATTAAATATTTTGTTTGCAAGTGATGCATATGTTTATTACTTTCAACAAAGTGAAAAAGCATCCAAGCTGTCTGGTGTTTGGTCCTCTTGATTGTGCAACTGGCTCACCTACCTATTTTGTACACCCTCATACTGTGCAACCTACGCAAATGTCTGTGCTACTTACCAACCCAGGTCTTTCTCTCTCTCTCCTTAACCTCTGATTCTTTGTGTTTCTGACGAAAAGTATAGTAAGGTGACCCAAATAAGGCCTACCTTAATTTTTTTATTATTTACCAAGCTGGTTTATAATAATAGTGCACTGGTAATTTGAAATAGGTACTTATATTTATTCATTAAACTTTGTAATAAATAAAACAAAATTGCTTTAAAAACAAAAATCTCACTTCTAAGAATACAAATGACTAAAATGTCACTTTGGCCTTATTGGGAACCCTATGTCCTGATAAAGCCTTAATAAAAACAAGTAACTTATAATGAATACAAAACGTTGTAAATACTTATATTGATTCTAATGAGATCCATTAATCACTTTTTTCAGCATCATCATCATTTAATCAGCCTTTTTAACCTTTTTTTTTAAACAGTCTCCTGGACAATAAAATATTTTATCAGAAGGTGTGAGTCCAACACACACCTCATGATACCAAACGTCACAAGTAAGACACTGTCGCATATCATCAACTCGATCTTCTTCACAAGCTGGACAGTACCAAGAAGGTTTTGGTTGCGATGTCATAATTTTAACTGCTGCTGGCTTTTGAGTTGCAGCAACTGCAGGTTGTGCAGATGTATAGCCAGTAACTGACGCTTTTGGTATCTTTGTCATGGAAGAAGTTCCAAGACCATCTTCTACTGTTGACGGTAGTACAGTAATCTGTGATCTGGAATTCGTAGCACTGTCACCAAACAAATCTTTTGTTACCACTTGAGCCCTGTAATTCAAAGACTTCTTGCGTGGAGCAGTCGCTACAACTTTAAACTTAGGAGTTGGTAAAAATTCATGAATGTCACATGTCTTTGATTGATTGTCTATCTTCTGTGGAGTTCCAGTATTAGGATTGCTTTTTGAGAGCAAGGACAGTGGCAAACTCTCAGTATCTGAACCTGACCTATCTGAATCTTCCACATTTGCAGTTGAAATCTCTTATTCCCATAAGACAGCAATATTCTCACTGTTTGTAGGATTTGGAAGTTCTGACAAAGCAGATGGCGCAAATGCCTCTTCAGGAATAGCATCTGGGTTATATGGATATAACCCTGTAGCGCGAAAGCCATTCGAGATATTGGTAATAGTCATACATTTCGGCCATACTTAGAGAATGACATTGAAGCTTGTCTTGTTAAGGGTTCGTTCAGGATGCTGACTGACGTATTTGATCAACTCTTGGTCCCAATGGTGCTCAAACAATACAAACGATACACAGATTTATCCATAGGTTGTAACTCGTGCGTAGTATTTGACGGAAGACAATATAAAGTAATGCCACATTTCTCAGCTTCCTCGACAATAGTAAAGTCCAGGTGGCATTTTGCACCATCAAATATGCGGAGACATGGCCCTGACGTTCTGTATTTATGCAAATGATTAATAAACTCTATGAAAGTTTCTGTCGTCATACTTCCTTTTGGCGTCATCTTCACCAGAGAGCCTGGAGGTAAATTATCTTGACATTCTGGCTTTAGTCTCTTGCCTTTGAACAATATCATTGGCGGAATAGCTGATCCTATAGCATTTCCGCAGCCTGCCACAGTCACACTTTCAGCATGCTCATTCGCGATTTGATGAACTGTTTTTCTCACTTTGGCTGTCAGAACTTCTTGCTGATGGTGCAAAGATATGCGACAATTTTTTTCGTCGATGTTGTAAATGCTTTCAGGTTTATATTCAATTCCAAGTCTATCTAGCACACTTTTGTATTTGGAAAAGTGATCGCTAACAATATCTTTATTTTATTTTTGAGCAAGAGCTGGATTCATCATCTGTGCTTTACGACGGGCTAATTCGGGGTGTCGTTTGAGAAATAACCTCAACCATTTCTTTCCCGCGGTGTTTTTGCTATCATTGAAAGTGTTTGAAATTTTTTTAATTTTACAGAATGAAAAAGCCTGTATGCGCAACATTTTGGACGTCAACGGCATTCCAACATTAGCCAAACGTATGACTCTTCTGACAAGTTCAGCTTCTTGCTCGGTAGTCAATATAGCAGACCGACCTAGCTTCCATTTTTTTTAAAGTATGTAGTTGTATCTAGAACTGATTTAAACAATTTTTTTTTGTAATGCGCGAAATCCCCACGGTCACCCTCTCCACTGGAGCCGGCGGACTCGGAAACGAATTAAACGCACGCCGTCAGTGGGTCGTAGGTTGCCGGAGATGAGATTCTCGGAGACATATCTCTCGCAGCCCCGCGTACTCTAAAGCCTTCTATTTCGAACTATACCTCTTCGGGTGTGGGGACCGGCGGCAGTGATAAGGGTGATAGGTGGCTCTACCCATCACACCCAGGCCCGCGCTCATCGGGGATATAGGTCATCCTGCGACCTCCAACGTCCGAATCGCCTCCGCTCGTCGCAGCCTTTGCGGACCGCGGATCAACTCTGGACCCGCTCCGCAATCTTCTTCTCGAGCATTACTTGTTTGCAGAAGGAGACGGCGGCGGCAGCCCACGCACTTACGTGACGTACCATCGCCGTGAGGCTCCATTCCTAGCACCCACCTCAGAGTCAGACACTTGGTCAGTGTGTGCACTTCGAGACCTCCCTCGTATCACAGTGATAGCATTCGGACGTTGGCACCTCCCCGATTTGACGCAAGAAATCCTCAACCCTCAACCCGTAACGTACGAGAGCGCCAGTCCCCATTATGGGTCTTATCGCCACTATTACGGGTCTTATCGCCACTATTACGGCCTGCCCTGCCTAGACGTAGCGCCAACCCCACTATCATGTCCATGCGGAGCTGAGACTTTACAGTCAGGATATCTCCAGGCTCGTGTTCATGTGCCCGCTCCCACGTTTCTTTTCAGGATCTACTGATATCCTGGAGGCGAGAGCTCTTTCCATTGAAAGAGCTCTCGCCTCCAGGATCCATGGTAGCCATACGGCGAGGAGACTCGCCGCATCAAAGGATATTATGCGCTACCCTTTGATGGACCATGCACCAGCATGCGCTGCGAAGTGCGCAGCTTCTGCACGTGCCTGACCTTTAGGGTCTTCGCCCATATTAGGCACCCATATAGAGCCATGGACCGTACCATTCGAGTCTTCGCAGGAGTCGCGTCGAGGCTCATGAAAGAACATGGAACGTGATTACCACGGGCATATCTCAGGGCCACCGGCCATATCCGGTTTCGAGATGGCCCCTAGGGTTTCCTAACAACGATGTCCTTATCTTGGCTCTGGATAAAGGGAGAATAGCATCGCGCCCTCACCTCGGCCTCCTTCTGATAGGATGACAGGTGTTGTGAAATCACGATGTACCAAAGACAAAGCTGAGATTGGGTTGTTGTCAAGCCCTATGAAATCTATTGTCTATGTGCGTTCTCTTGCAGTGCCAGTTTCGCGGGTTTATGCCCGTTTTCACCGACTATACTTAAATCACCTCCTAACTAAGAGTCCCCTAAGGTAGGTAGCCCCTAAATATATTACTTATCTAAATTCGTTTTCACCATCCTAAGTGACACCTACGTAAGTGACCCCTATTTTGTAGTGTTGACGAAAACTGTAAGTGTTTTCAAAATATGTTTTTTTTTTTTGAAAAAATTAATTATTAAATTGATTTATATTACTAAGTTAAAACATATATACGCGATATTAAATATTTTTTGAATTTCATAGGTTTATATATAAAAATATATGTTATTCGTGGTTGTGAAGCCGAATTCCATTGCTACAAAATATCAAACTGAACTGTCAAATAAATAACACGCCGCGGCCGCGTTCAGTTTGTAAAGTTGTTGAAGTTATAGTTAAGTTATATTCGTAATTTATTTATTATTTTAATACATAATGGCTGAAAAAAGATACAATTTTACATCTAAAATAGTAACATCGTTGCTTACGTACCTGTCATCAGGATATTTCAATAATTGTTCGATTTTATTTAATAAACCTAAACTTTGTGAATAAATCTTTATCGTCATATTTTGTAAACAAATCTTGTCTATTCCGGTAAATTTTCGGTCTATTGAATAAACTAGTATTATTTATAATCTCCACATTTTCAATAGTATTTAAAAAATCCCATAAATCTTCGTCCATTTCAATAATTTGAACAAAACGTGCGTAAATATGCGCAAAGTTATTCTGTCACCTTGTTAGGGGTTGGTTAGGGGGTGAATATTCAGGCCCCTAAATTTTAAGTAACACCTAAGCAGTTTGGTGTCCCTTAAGGTTCGGTGAAAACGAAAATGTTACTAAGGGTTACCTAACTTTCCTTAGGTGACCCCTAAAATTTAGGGGATGTTGGTTCTTACCCTGTGTTAGATTAGAAAGAGTATTGTTATTATAATAAGAATATTGTTGTGGAAGCTGTTCAGAGGCCGAGGGGTATAGCAATCCAAATCGACTCAAGTGAGTGAGAAATGAGTCGTCATGACGTCAAATAGGATTGTGCTCGCCGAGTCACTTACGTATAATCACGAAAGCTATATTCCCTAGAATAATATTCGTACTGTCCCGTTCGTTGATATTTTAGTGTGTTAGTTAAAATTCCAATAAGATTTCTAGTTAGGAGGAAAATGATTGTGTAAGCGATTCCTTACCCTTGACGGGTCGCCATTCTGCACAGAATTATGAATATGCTGGCGATGTGCATTCCTACACACCTTATTGCAGTGATTCCGAACAGACACATATCTCTGCCAATTAGTATCACTAGGCTTAATTTTATAGCGAAATTTAGCAGCAGCTTTTTTTGATATAAGCAATTTAACCTCATCTGTCAGCCACGGCGACAGTGGATGCTTGATTTTAATTGCTCGGATAGGAGCATGCTTGTTTTAGAGCTGAATAAGGTTCAAGTAAAAATGTCATCTTGCTCGTTCACAGTCTCCCCAGAAAACAATGAGATCCAGTCAATGTTATTGGTGTAGCTGCGCAGACTGTCGAGGCTCATATCGCGAAAATTGCGCTGCATGCAGATTTTAGGCTTGGCCTTAGGTGGGCGGATTTTAAAAGAGAGGTAGAGAACATCATGATAGGAGAAAGCATCCGCCTCACATTGACCATGCTTAGCTACTCGTTCTAAAGAAGAAACCATGATGAGATCAAGAAGTGAAGGATTACGCTTTGGAACGTGGTGAGTGGTATTAGATGGAAGATTAGAGAGGTTACAAGATTTAGTGATAGTGTTCAGAGTGTGAATCACCAATAATTATAGAATGAGAGCAGGAAGGTATATGGTTAACTAATAGTGTTTCAAAGGAAGAGAAGTAATTAATTATAAATGAGGGATAGTAATAGACACCGAGTAGCAGTTTAGTGAGGTTGAGCTCAACTTCCAGAAACAAGTGCTCACCGGCATTCAGCGGAGGTGGTGGTTGTGACATGCTTATGACCGAAAAAGGAATATATGATCTGAGGTATATGGCAACACCACCGGCATGCCTGCCCGTGCGATCGTTTCTAATGAGCTGAAACCCAGGAAGAATATACGAAACAGTGGAATGAGAAGGCTTAAGCCATGACTCGGAGACAAGGTCTGCGTGAATGTTCTTACAATCAAAGGAAGCCAGCACAGCAGGGAAATGTTCAGGAATACTTTGAGTATTAATATGGACGATATTGAAATTTCGAGAAACATCAGAAAACTGAGATTCAAGTTTTTCAGCTAACGAAGACAGCGCAGCAATATCTTCAACAGAGCCTTTTACGAATAAAAACTGTCACAAGTGTCGTTCAGAGCTATTATCATATCATTCATATCAGAGCTATTTAATGAGTGTAGGTAAGCTATCAGTGAACAATGCAAATTAATGAACTCAAGAATCAGTGTAGAAACGTTTGTTCGTTATTATAATAACAATACTCTTTTTAATCTAACACTGGGTAAGAAAGTTACGTTACTACACTCGTGAAACTCTCGCACCGCAAGCAGGAAGCACATAGACAAATTAGTACGGCTTGACAACAACCCAATTAGAACTTTGTCTTTTGTACATCGTGATTTCACGAGAACTTCTGTTGATTTACTTCAATTACAATGTAATACCTATTACATTGGGACCTAAACATAAACGGCGAACTGTGGGTGCTAGCACCTCTGCCTACCCCTTCGGGGATATAGGCGTGAGTTTATGATAAGTTCTGTTGATTGGTACTCATTCATTTGTTTTATTTCGTGTATTTGGCATTGTGCATTAGCGTTTAATTTTTCATTTATGTTTTGGATTAATTTGTGTAACTTTTTATTTCACTTGTGAGTTTATTAGAATTTTTTGGACAATGAAGCCGAAGTCTAGTGTTATTTGGAATGCAAATACAGTAAAATGTAAATTATGTAATAAGATATATTCACGAAAGGGAGGTGTAACAACCTTTATCTAAATCTTTAAAAAGGCATTTAAAGTCTGTTTATGGAAGCCAAGTAAACAAAGTAATAATTTTTTACGGTTTTTTTCTTGAAGACGGTTCTTTTTACTTTTATGGTTACTTACTGTTTTCATATTTTATTTATCTGTGCTGCTCTATTCTTGTCTTCGGGTTCCGGATGACATGACATCAGATATGTCGCTCGTGTAGGCAATGAGTATCAATTTGAGGCAAAACATTTTCGTTTTCACACTTTTTCTTTTGTCACGTTTGTGTTAATATGTATTAATAAGTTATATGTATATGAATTTTCACACGCCTCATTAGCTTTCATTGGTGTTTTTCTAGAATATAAATAGGATATCATAACTAGGGCAATGGATCTCGAGGATAATGCTATGGGTTTAACCCAGGATCAAACCGATAAAATACTCCAATTTCAAGATTTAACGGGAATAGAAGATATGTCAATATGTAGAGATGTTCTACAGAGGCATCAGTGGGATCTTGAGGTAATACCAACGTCAATATTTTGCATTTGAACAATGGAATCGAACATTGCATTTGTATCTATATGTATTCTTTTTCATCGTCGACATTAATGCTTGAGCTAACGCAAATTATTCAATCCTTATAGGTAGCTATTCAAGAACAACTTAATATAAGAGAGGGTAGACCTTCAGTGTTCGCGACAGAAGCACGCGCCCCTCCTGTGGTACACGACCACATAGCACAGCAAGTGTTCACAGATGAGCCGTCAGAAGGGCCCGCTGGTGTGCGAGGCTTATTTCAATATGTAGTCAACCTTGTTGTGTCTATGTGCTACAATACAATAACATCGGTTTTAAATTTACTATTAAGCTTTGTAAGAAATGATGATAGACGATGTAAGTATTATTTTGGGACTATTTCATTCTGACCTATTTAAAATCAGCCGTCCTAATTAATTATTTCAAATAGTAGGTACCTATTAATTGTATATTTTGGTTATAAAGTAGCACAACTTTTCTAAATAAATTGGTGTGTTATATTCATGTGATATTCATACAAAGATGATTTGTACACAATGGAACAATACATTTATAGAATAGTTGATTTTTTATAGTTTGAGAGATAACTATCATAAACACTTAAACTAATCAGAGTAAACTTACAGTACCCCACAGTAAAACTAATCACAGTATTTATTAGAAAACAAGATCATGGTGAGCTAAATACAAGATCTATACAAGATACAAATAGTTCTGAGCCTTTATTAAAAGAACCTAATATGTTGCAATATTATTATAGGTTTGCAATATTTTAATACAAATGCTCTAAATTAATTTTTATTTTGTAGTGGTGACTGATCCTCTTGGCGATGTAGTGGGTTTTATAAACAGCTATCAGTCACGATTCAACTCACACCCAGTATTCTACCAGGGCACTTATGCACAGGCCCTCAATGATGCCAAGAATGAGCTGCGTTTCCTCGTTGTGTATTTACACTCTGAGTCAGCTACTGAAACACAGAACTTCTGCAGGTAATTGATACATAATATGATATTTTAAAACAAAAAAATACTAATAATAAATAAATATACTTTTGAATTTGCCCATTTACCACCTACTCACTAGAAAGTCTGTAGAAATCTAGGTTTTTGTAATTTGATTTTAGTCATTACCTATCTTTTTACAGGACTACCCTCGCAGATCCAGAAGTAATCCAATATATCAACACACATGGCCTTTTTTGGGGTTGTTCAGTGGATACAGCTGAGGGTTGGCGTGTTGCTCAATCCGTTGGTGGACGACGGTACCCATTGCTTTGCGTAGTGTGTGTACGTGATCACCGCATGACTGTTGTTGCAAGGAGCGAAGGAGCATGCTCGGCCCAACAGTTGCTGCAACGTTTGCGTCGTGTTGTTTCTGATAATGAACCACATTTGGCTGCAGCTAGAGCAGACAGGTACACTCCGAAAAGCTTTATGTGGGATTCCTTTATAGAATTCAAACCAAACCAAGCGTAAAACTACTAGAGAACACTGTTATACCACACAAGGTGATGAATAAAGTATGTAAACTGCAATATGAGACTAGGTGATTCATCTAAGTAATTTGTAAATACAATTATATTGCTGCGCATTGCTTGTAGTTAGCATGAACATTAAATCCTGTAGCAAATATGTTTAAAATGATATCCATCAATGTAATCCAGAAATGACCTCCACAGCCATAGCGGACATTTATTGCACTGGGAACTGCTGCACTGATGTCACCTAATATCATATCTATATATAACCAATATCATAAGCTCTGTTTAGTTAGGTCCAGATAGTACATTGCAATTTACTCTAGAATATTTATTGAATTATTAGCATTCAAAAAACTAAAAATCCTGCTTCTAACAGAGTGGAGCGTGAAGTAACAGCTCGTTTGCGTGCCTCTCAAGATGAGGCCTATGCGGAGTCATTGGCGGCTGACCAGGAGAAGGAACGCCGCCGGGCCGCCGACCGCGCGGCTAAAGAGGCTAGGGAGAATGAGGATTTGCAGCGGAAGCAGCAAGAGGAGAGACATAAGCAAGAGGTATACTGGCTTTAGAACTAACACAAACACTTCTTCATCGATTATATAGTAATTTCCCAGTTATGTCCCAAAGTTTGTACTGGACTTTGGGGTCTTTTCGGGAAGCGACTGCTGTCTGACTTCCCAAACTTGAGAGGAAAAAACATTCCAGCAAGAATCCTTTCAAATAACAGGCCATACTGCGATCTGTTTTCTTATGCCATCTTTTGTAAATTAAGTAAATGATTAACAACTTTCTGAGTTTGTCGTCCATTGTACACAACTGCAACGCATAGCAGCCCCCGCATAAAACTAGACCGTAGGCTATCGGGTTTAACGCTGCATGAAATTTTCTGCATGCGGGGCAATCCCACGTGCAGAAAACGACGCGTGATCAAATCCGCACGATATTAAAAACACCCTTAGTGCGATTGTATGAACTGGTTTGTATAGAAGTGCTTTCAGATTATACAAAGTTTACACATTTTACACAGTTGTTTTATAGAGAAAAATAATACTAAATGATTTATAAAAGTTATTTTAAAACCTAAATCGCGAAGCAAACGAGCCTATGGCGTTTGTATTGTAATTGAATTCTTAAAGGTCATCCAAGAAACGTGTACTTTCGCGTACAGAGCACTTTTTAAGCACATTTTATGCCCCAGATATATGTGTTGACTGCTCTATATGTGATGCAGTTGATCGCGGCCCGTGCGGTCATGGCCACGCGCCTGCCCGCCGAGCCTGCGCCGGGCGGCAGCGCCGTGGTGCTGCTCATCCGCCTGCCCGGCGGCGAGCGCCTCACGCGCCGCTTCTCACAAATACACACCACCACGCAGGTACGCTCGTTACTCACTCCTCACCATTGTCATAAGTTCGCAAGAGACAGGGAATTCATTCCCACACATTTCAACCTGAGACAGTGCGCACTGTGCGGTATAAAAGAAACTTCATCACACGCATACTCAAGCTGTGGAATTGCTATATGGAATTCTTCAAAAGGGGCATTAGAAGGTTTCTTCAGGGTCGGCAGCACGAGTGTGTCACCCCTGGTGTTGCACACGTCCACAGGCCACGGTAACCATTTCCCATTAGATGGGCCGTGTGCTTGTCTGTCACCTAAGTAATATAAAAAAGTCAGCCATGAAACTAAGTGCCACCATTGTAACATGTTACATGTCTGTAATGGTGACCCTCTTTCCTGAGAATTTGCCTTCAACTTACCATGGCAACATACAGCCCACAGAAGGTATACGTTTTAGTTGGTTCGAATCCAACATAACCGCCGGTTCCGTTGCTATTATCATCACCATCATCATCATAATCAATTCTTTCAATCATCATCCTCATAGCGAGAGAACCCAGTAGCATCCAAAATTTGTATTTTGAAGCCAGAGGTCTTCTTATTGTATTCGATTGGTATATTAGCTTTTCCAATATGCCAGATATGCCAGAGCGTGGGCGCTATGGCATATCTCAGAGCCTCGAACGTTGTGTAGTAGATACACCAACTTGTAGTGAGGTTACATTGAGGCTCATGTATTAGCCTAAAGAGGATTGTATTAGCTCTCAAAATATATTGATGGGGTGCAATATAACCCTACTCATGCCACTGTCTTAGTTGTCAATCACAAATAGAGACATTCCAGAACAATCATAGTGATCATAATAAAGTAAAAAAAAACTCTACTCATCCATTATTGGGCATTTAAACAGGTTAAGATTTGTTTTCATACATTTCAGGATCTGTATGACTTCGTGTTCAGCCACCCTCAGTCTCCAGAAGAGTTTGAAATTACAACCAACTTTCCTAAGCGTACGATCACACGTGGCCTCTCCAATCTAATGGAGGTGGGCCTCAAGGACCGTGATGTGTTGTTCGTCAATGACGTGAATGCATAAAATGCATCAGTGCTTACTGTCTATATCGGTCTCGTTAGGTTATAGTGTGTACAGTCGGCGAATTTTCGTGTTAGATGATATTCAGACGACCTGTAGCGATTTGTATATAATGACGATGAGCAAGTTTAAAGTATAAGGGTCCGCGGTGTGCTGTGTTTGTGCTCGCATGCGGTCACTTGTTTCGTGCGTTCACCTCAGCAAATACTGAGCTAATTTCGTGCAGATAATTTGCACAATCGTGCAAAATGAAATACGATTTGCACGACGGGCTTAGATCCGTGATACGAGGCGTTAAACCAAAAAAATAAATGGAATCTTGTTGACAATGTGAATAATACGACTTATTTCATTTGGCGTACATTTGTAGCAATTAAATTTTTTGTTAAAATATTAAACATTTTGCTTGCACACATTCTTCATTTTAAATTCTATGTGTCAGCCTATGAATACGGCTAGTGCAAAACATTCCTAGATGTACAATACCGTGATGGCATATTCTGAAAACATAAATAAAATAATAATATAAATCTTCACATAGTACTCCAATACTTGAAGAGATGTAAGTAATCCATATAATCCTCCCATTTAAAAAGGATAGTACGCCTTTTTTTTGTTTTCTTTGTTGTGTTAAAAAATAATTTTGATTAGAAAAGAATATAGTTATTTTCTGATAAAGTTCACTGGGAAAGAGTAACATACTTGATTATTTAATAACTGAGCTATATATTTAAAAAACATTTTTAAGATGTTATAATCTAAGATGAATTGTTTTCATTGTCAGTAAGCGCTGAAAATTGTCGGTATGCTATCAATTTTAACATATGACATGTTAATTCTTTACGAATTATCGACAAATGTGAAAGCGCATTCAAGACAGGTTTTGGCCGATCAAGCAGATATTTCATATAGCAAAAGCAGTCCAGTCTAGCATGGGTTAATGAGACAGGAGAATCAAATATGATCCCAGAACTCTCCCCCGAACTACGTAATTTTTAGCAAACCACTATAAACAGTCATGAACCTTAATAAGGCACTCCTAAGGCTCTGAAGGCATTCGAACATAAGCTCAAATTCCAAGCTGTTAGTGTACGTATTTGGCCGAAGCTATAGTCCACAAAAATTAAGTGGTAGTAATGACTGATTTATCATGATTCTGCACAAAACTTTAAAACGTACTATAACTTGTGCTACTTATTGCTCACTTCTTTTTTTTTCATTGCCATCACAAAAAAATATTTTACTTTATTAAATTTATTTCACTTATACAAATTTCTAGTCTAAAGACTGACCTACGTTAATTTCCATACCATTACTTACAAATTTTGCCATATATCTGTCTTGGGGCAACAGTGGAAGTCATCTTACCGACATTTGTACGAACTGTCTGAACCAATGAATGATGTTGCAATCATTTTGAAACATTAAATTTTTGATTACTCCACCCTAACAATTCAATAAAATTATATGCATATACTAAAGTATGCTAATTATTGAAATTTATTAGATAGAAAAAAAATCGGTTCAAGCGGGAACCGATTCAAATGTCCCTATCTTAATCGGTTTGAATAGTTATACTAATAAATGCTTTAGAATTTCATTCAATTAATAATAAATATGTTGAGAGAGGCTGAAATAGATATGATATTAAATATTGTATTTTTTTCCTTGCCACATTGCCTTATCTGGTCTGCTATTGTATGTATTCTGCTCCTGAACAGTTATACCATTGTCAGCGATTGCTTGTATCGAGAGGTTGTAATAAAATCAAGGTTAGGACGCTCTGAGATCAGGGTTATACTAATTTTGTACTTAATGAAGCTGAGAGTAAAAAGACCTAGTTTTATGAAGCAGCCAAGAAATGATGACATTTTTATTTAAAATAGTTGGAAGTATACAGAGTCAAAGAATGAAAAAGATATTGAAACTTACCTAACGTGATCTCAACTAATATACGTTATTTTTGGGGTGTTATAAAGAAGATAAATCAATTTGATTAAAAAAATAACAGATAGCAATAATATACATGTAAGCATTTGTCTTCATTAATAAAAATTTAAATGTTCCTACATATTTCACGACAGTGAAAATGTATTCTTCAGTGTCAACATATTTTTAATTTCAATTTTAATACTTTTTCAATAGTATTAAAATGCTTGTTGTGATGCGCAATGACATAATGAGTACATTGAAGGTACAAATGCGTTTCGAAACATAAATTCTAAGTAATACTTTATACAGGCAGAAAAAACAGATCTGCCTTCATCAGTGCGCAAATCGGAAATGCACTGTACTTCCGACAGACGATGCACGACTATTGTGCGATTATTCGAGTATTGTGTGTACCATTGTGAGTGGTACAAGTGCTCAAAAATAGATTTATTATAGTACATCCCACTTCCAACCATTTTTTTTGTCCTACCTATCTGTAAAAATATTTTACGCGATATTGTATTGCGTGATTAGTTTAAACTATTATTGAATATTGGTACTCAGGTATAATATAATTAGTGGATGTGTGTATAACGAGCGAGGCAGCTTGTCAAAATTGTTATGAATTAAAAAAACAGCTTGCACTTTGACATTCCTAACAAAGCGCAAAGCGCGATAGATATACCTGCAAAATCTCTCTATAAACTGCTGAAAGACCTTAGATTGTCCAGAAGTTCAGTCAGCTCTATACTGTAATGAGTATCTAAGCCACCCTTTGGATTAAACACTCATTGATTAAGCACGATATCTCAGAAACTATAACATCTGCAAACTTGAAATTTGTCAAGTAGGTTCTTTATTTTGCAACTGTATGATACTGCTTTGATTCATATAAAAGTCTTCAGTCTTCCAACAAATTACGTAATTTGTAATTGTAATCCATATTGTGATAAAAAGAAAAGAATGTAATGTAAAAGGTATGATAAAAAGATTATAATCTAATTCCAATTAGGGGATTAGCACCAAATCAAAATATCTCAGCTTTTCCACAGAAATATCTTCCTGTCGCTCTAATCATTCCAGTCTTCTCCATGAATGAGGTTTGTCAGGCCTTTTCCTCCTGTTCCTGTTTCCTCCAGCTGATAGTACCATGTATTGGGTGCAAATCTTTCTTCTTCATTAAGTCTCTCTTCAACTCTGTAGAGATTAGCCAAAGCAGGTAAGGTCATTCCAGTACTCATCACAGACCCTCCTTTATTCTGCAAATGTTTGTAGAAGGACTCAATCTAATGAGCTGATATTTTACCTGCAAAGACTTGCTTACTACATAATTGAAAAGATGATTCATTTCTCCCTTCTGATCTAAACATACCTGCTAATTCAAGTCTTAGTTTCCATGGTATTTTGTGACTGTTCAAAGATCGTATGGTAAACTATTTGATATGCAGATATATTATCCATAGCAGTTTCTAATGCCCACTCGAATGTCTTGACATTTCTGGTAAACTAACCACATTCCTTTTTCAGAAAATTCAACATCACCAATAAGGACAACATCCTCACTATTTGGTATCCTAAAAGTCTTTCTGACCATGGATATTGTGGCGGTAATGAGGAAGTTGATGGGAAAGAATACTCTTTATGCATTCCTAGAACCAGCTATAAGTAAGCAATCAGCAAATGATCCCAGAGCAGGTGTTATTTCCTCTGCTCTTCTCCCATAAATTGCGTTTGCAAGATTCAGAGCATTGGGGATATGAGCAACATCTCTCTTTACTGCTTCTAAGCACTTGATCCTTTGACCTGTAGCTTAGAACCATTGCTGTCAATAGACCTAAAGCTTGCGCCATTGCTTTTAAGGTTTATAAGTGGATCCTTCCAGAAGGACGTGATGAGATAGTTATACCATACTGTGAATCATCAATACTAGTTGTGATGTCTCCAAATTTAGCAAAGGGCATTTTGCCTACTAATTGTGATAGTTCCGTTTTTAAAACGGATTCGAAAATGGATAACGATTTTGACAAGCTTATTTCATATTTATGATATTATGGCTTAACCTTCACGAAGGGGGTTAACTCCGAGACGGATCTGTTCTTCGACAAGAGTATAATGAACAGTCCGTCAGTATGTGGCTAGTTAATATTAGAGCTGAATCATGAGTTTGATTGTTTCATGACTTTAAGTTATGTATTAGAGTTAATTCATACTAGCACAGACAGAGTGTATAGAAGCGAAAAGAGAAAAGTTAAAATAGCAAATTCACCCTTATCCCAACAACGTTGAACAATGACATAAAAAATACGCTCAACTGCAAGTGACTTGTAGACGAAACGCTGGTTGGTGAGTTGGCCTTTATAGTGAAGAATTCGCTTCAACTCTTGTGTTAGTATGAGTTGACCCTAAGTCTTTTGGGTTATTGTTTCCCATTATTGTGATATTGGAGTGTTGTGTACTGGAGTATGAAGTGTCTACAACGATTCGGAATTCCAATTGATGGCATATCACACGTTTCATTGATTTAAAATGCTTTATTACTCAGTTCTACTCGCTCGCTTTTAGTTTTAGAAAAACACGTGAATTGCTCCTATGAGAGATGCGAACGTCGTGTGTCCTAAGTGTCCTATTTTAATGAGCATTGGAAAATTTGTTTGAATCACTGTTGAGGGCAGTGGTGAGGAGACCACCTAATACTATTCTGACTAGTTTCCTTTTTCATAAATAACTGATGCGTTTATAAGTAGGTACAGTTGTGAGCAACTTGTCCGCCAAATATATTAAATAAGTAATTGAGTTTACATCAGAACAGTGGAAAAGTTAAACACGCAAGGAGTGTTCGAAGGTTCCTCAAAATATGAACTCCTTGGGCCAGCTATGATTATCTGATTCGAATTTGCAGGATAGGTGCTCTATGACGCAGACAATAATAACTTGCATAATAAATAAAAGAACATAAACTCACGCCTATATCCCAGAAGGGGTAGGCAGATGTGCTAGCACCCACATTTCGCCAACCAACAATTCAGACTTCGAACCACAGTCGCAATAAATAGTTCAAATAAATTTTCCACCATAATAAGAGCTGTTCAAAATTAGTTTTATTCTTTTAGTTGACT
This sequence comes from Eilema griseolum, assembly GCA_963662185.1. NCBI lineage: Eukaryota > Metazoa > Arthropoda > Insecta > Lepidoptera > Erebidae > Eilema > Eilema griseolum. The sequence goes on along the minus strand of OY759247.1, from coordinate 13,069,824 downwards.
GCAATAGCCTTGGGTATTTTTAGACTGTGTAAAAACTTAATGTGTAAATATAAAAGAACAGAATAGTTTTGAATAGCAATGTAAAAGTAATGTAAGTAAGTTATGATTGATACTATGTAAGGTGGTATAAAATAGATCAAGGTACATATTGTTATTTTTTCAGTAATTTTCGTTAAAAGTCGCTTGTAATTTGTTTCCTTTGTTTATTTTGTCAAAAAGTTTATAAAACGAGACACAATATGAAAAGAACCATACACAATTTTTTAAGATGTCAAATAATGACTGAGTACGTAAGGTATTTATTCAATATGGTTTTTTTCCCATTGTGTTTAAAGTTGAGGTCAAAGGTTAAATGCATTTATTTCAAAAAGAACTGTGTATGTATTATATTGTTTTGTTGTATTATAGTCATGTTTCTTTCTACATTCTTTGTTTTAATTTTAATAATCTGAATAATAAAAGGCATATTTTCCTTGACATTATTTAATAGAAACCCATAAATCAACAACACACTTGAACAAAACATCACCTGGAATGTAGGCACTTTATAAACATTCACAAATTTCACTTACACTAAGTGAAAGCAAAAATTAAAATACATAGAAGATTAGAAATACAAATTTAGATAACTTGTTAAAATCTTTAAAAATGTTTAACACACACCTATTATACATTATTCCACATTTACACTATAAGAATATAAATTTAAATGGTAGCATAACCCGTTCAAAAGAAAAAGTACAATTAAAATATTTCTTACAAATTAATTATAAAAATTGGTGTAATCTTTACTAAGTACTTGATATGCTGTTATTACAGAACCGTGATGACCGACATATTGTTTTCAAATAGCATATGCAAACAAATTGGGATGAGCATTTTAAACACCGACCAAATAAAGTTATCCAAGTTCCAATTTATAATGCTCTTTAATTTTAAGTTTTGCTGACATTATGCAAATTAATTCGCGTCCGTATACAGGGTGTATTTTTGAAACGGGGCAGTAAGGGCAAATACCTTAACCGTTGCAGTTACAGCAAAACGTTCTTAGAAGACCTTCCCTAACTTTTTGACATATTTTGAACTGCATTCACAGATTTTGTAAAAAACTTACAGTTGGCAAAAAAAATGCAAAAAGTCCAAAAATTTTTTTTTATGCCAATCGATTCTATTTCATGTGGGGATCAAAAAACTCTATGAGACCATTTTAGCGTTCAGTACTAGGAAAGACAGAAATCGCCAAAAACGTTTCCCATACATTTCGGCAACAGAAACAAATTTCTACGATGGTCTAACTTTTTGTTATGGCCAGAAAGTGGGTAGAATTGACTGTAAAGTAAATAAAAATAATTTTTACCCTCAAATTTCGAATTTGATTCGAAAATCTGTGTGTTATACTTAGTTTCAGCTGAGAAACTTCGTATGAGTTATTAATTAAGGATTTTCGCTAAAATGTCTTCTAATCGTGAAAAAATTGACTTATTAGAAGCGTATTTTGTCAATAATCGAAATGCGGGAGGTGCAGTAGTGTGGTACCGCAATAAGTATCCGTTGCGGCATGTGCCAACAAGAAAGGTTATTACAAATCTTTTGAAAAACCTGGAATTGCAGGGTTCTTTCAAAAGAAAGCGGCATCCTCGTGTGGACATGGACACGGAGATTGCGGTTCTGACTTATGTCGAAACATATCCAGAGGTATCGTCCAGGCAAGTCGCCCTTGAAGTAGGTGTATCCCACTCCCTTGTGATAAAGATATGGAAGAAATACGGCTACAAGTGCTATCGATATGGGCGCATAGTTCAAGTGTTACATCCGGGTGATGATGTTCGAAGGCTTACTTTTTGCAGATGGCTAAGAGGAAAAATAAGCAGAGATCATGAATTTTTAAATTACATACTGTGGTCAGACGAAACGAATTTTTCCAATAACGGTATGTACAACAGAAAAAATCACCACTATTGGTCCAAAGAAAATCCACTAAGAGTTACGGCAAGTCATAATCAGGTTCGCTTCTCATTCAACTGTTGGTGTGGTATAATGTCCAATCGAGTCATAATGGTGGAATTTTATGAAGGGAAACTGAATTCTGCCATGTATAATGAAGTCATTTTACACCATCTTGAAAACGAGATGGACGAATGGTCCCTGTCGGAATTGCGAAAAGTTCATTTTCAACAAGATGGTGCTCCGCCACATAACAGTCACCTTTCACGTTCCAATTTGAGCCGCCTATTCGGTACACAGTGGATAGGTACACATGGTCCAACACAGTGGCCACCTCGTAGCCCCGATCTAACACAACTTGATTTTTTTTTATGGGGCTTCGTGAAAAACGAGGTGTATAAGACGACGTACGCCAGTGTTCAAGAGCTCAAGGATGCATTAATGACCATTTTACGTAATATTCATCCCAGAACATTATTAGCCGCCATTCGTTCAGTGCAAAAAAGGATAGACTTATGTATTCGTGAAAATGGAAATCATTTTGAGCAATTTATTTCATAAACCAATTTCTTAAATGTTTAAATGATTTTTTTTATTTAAAAAAGTTCAAAATTTTACCTGACCTATGAGTTTCGAGTTGATTTATCATATTTCCGTACGAAATGTATGGGAAACGTTTTTGGCGATTTCTGTCTTTTCTAGTACTGAAAGCTAAAATGGTCCCATAGAGTTTTTTGATCCCCACATGAAATAGAATCGATTGGCATAAAAAAAAAATTTTTTGGACTTTTTGCATTTTTTTTGCCAACTGTAAGTTTTTTACAAAATCTGTGAATGCAGTTCAAAATGTCCCAAAAAGTTAGGTAAGGTCTTTTAAGAACGTTTTGCTGTAACTGCAACGGTTAAGGTACTTGCCCTTACTGCCCCGTTTCAAAAATACACCCTGTATATTGATTCAATCTAGAACATTGAATTCTTAGAGCTCCCGAAAATTGCAGACTTTCTTTCGGCCGATAGTGTACTGGGGCTGTTCATCAGTATGAACACGTATGACAATGCGCACACTATACTGATTAGGGAAACGGCTGACAAATAAGATGGATGGGCGCCACGACCGCCTTTAAACTAACTATTGGCGACAAACACTACCAACCTGGCAGTTTAGCTGGACCAATGTGCGCGCTTATAGCCCAACCCGATCAAACTATCGGCAGATTAAAATTCCTGCAGTTTAGGAGAGAGCAAATAGGGAGATGATCAAATTCAAAGTGAAGAATAATTTATTCTCTATTGACCATTATAACGGAACTTACAAAACGTCTAAACCTGCTCTTCCTCGACCCGACTATGTTATTTCAATGTTTGCCCATCAAGTTCACTCAGTACCTAAATTCGTGTTTTGGGAATCACAGAATTCCTACATCCGCTTACAACATCATCTGCTGAGAATTGTATATCAGAGTCTTTGTAACGCCACCAGTACAGTAAATTTTATGTCATCTGGCAACGGGAAAATTGTTGATATAAAAATGATCAAAATACCTATAAAATTTTAGGTAAAAATCTTTCGAGTTCAATGAACAACAACTTTTCAAAGCAGGTTTTTGTAAGCAGATAATCTGATATCTTTATTAGTTTACAGTAATTTGGCAAAACATTGATTGTATACGATGTTGTTATCGCGATAAGTTTGTATTATCGTAAATATACAATATGACGTCTGATACACGGATGTAAACGAACTTTAACAAAGAATAAACGCGTAGGCATTCATGAGTGGATAAAGAAAATATACACGACCTAGAGAGGTGACACTTGTAATATTCTATCTCCGCGCGTAATTTTTTTTTTTTGAAGACTGCGCAAATTGCCGCGCGTCATTTGCTTTTTTTTTGTAGACTGCGCAAATCGCCCCTCGTCATTTTTTTTGTAGACTTGCGCAAAATCCATGTGGATAATATTTCCTATGATCGGTTACCCGAGAATGAAATTTAGAAAAAACAGAAAAGTATAACTTTACCGGACCCAAGCAAATAGCAATACAGAGTTACCTTAAACTGAAAGAAAGAAATGTAAACATAATGCTCAATACAGACTTTAAGTACTCTTCAAGCGGATAAATATGGTTGTCATTGTTAAAAAAAAAAAAAATCTTTAAATTATTCACTTGAACTCAAAGTGGGTAACAAAAAACAGCTCACTGGAGAATTTGTGCTGTCAGTGGGAAGACTAAAGGCTTGTCCTGCTTTGTCTTCTACACTGACGGCACAGAAACTCTGTGCTTACAGGGTTGGCAGCGCGAGTGTGGTACCTCTGGTGTTACAAACGTCCATAGGCCACGGTGACCACTTTCCATCAGGTGGGCCGTGTGCTCGTCTGCCACCTAAGTGGTATAAAAAAAAGACGGGCCGTACTTATTAACTGTTATTAACGGGGTCTGGTTATTAGTAGTGTAGTCAATTCTATTGAATACCTGGTGCTAATCTACACTATCCCACTATTGGACGTTGTGCTCTTAACTATTAGGGCTGTGAATTGACTACAGCAATCTGAGAATAGTTATTTATAAGATCAATCCAACAAACTGTGTCTATTGCTGCTCGTGGCGGCAGTCACTAACTATAAATTTGTTCTATTACGCATTACGGCGGCTTAAAAAAACCTAAATATAAATAGTAGATACCTTCTTATGAAAAATGTTAAGATAACGTGGTACGTGGATGATACGTGACGTACATTCACCCCCAGAAAATGCTGAAACCTAACTTTACAAACAATATGTAAGATGGAAAGAAACCAATACCTACCTAAATAATAGTCGTTTTGTAATATTCAGAGGACAAGTCTAATACATTTCTAGTAAGTAGTAACTAACTTGGAATAATTTAATGAAATTTTAAAGAATTTAAGTAGTATGCTAACTATTCAAATTGATTAAGGTAGGAAAAATCAAAACGTTCGAATCCCGTCTGAACAAAAAGTTCAATCGGGATTCGAATCCGCGATCTTTCCCTTACAGGGGTATACTCTCACCACTGAGCCACCGCCGCCGTCGCCGTAAGACGGATATACCTATATCTATAGAAAGATTTGGATGACTTCAGGCGAGGTTCGATGGGGAACCTCGGCACCTGTAAGGGAAAGATTGCAGGTTCAAACCCTGTCTGAACTGAATAATTATTTTTCCTATCTTACTTGGAATATTTTAAGCTACTTCTGAGACGACTGTGCCTACCACGAAGTACATCTGATGGTGTAATTTGTAAGTCGATAGTTTTACTAATATCAACTTTGTTATGTAGTAAGTATGGCTGACATTTAAATAATTACCAATCTAGGCTACTCCTTTATTTTTCATGGTATTGAACCTAGTTACAGTTACATTTTTATATATTTAATTTTAATGTACTCACCAGATTTTTCCACATAAAACCATCATTTTGTCATACGAAATGAAGCCATACCTAATTTTGTCATACGAAATGTTCCAGTTCTCATTACTGATGTGATACTCGACCGGTATCGTTATATGTTTGCCTCATTACCTACTCTGTAACGTTACATTACAAGAAAATTTGCCTAGTTAATAAATAAAGTAACGCGTGTAACATAATTTATGGATGATCCCTAATTTAAGAGATTAATAATTGTAATACCGACCGGATTAGAAGAATTACAGAATACAAAAAAAGTTGGGAGGTAGGTAGGTACAGAACCTGGCCTTTGGATTGGCATGTGGGAAGAAAAGTGAGCGACCGGTTTAGATCGGATTACAGCGGTTTTGTTTCTCTTTATCGCACATCGAACAGTTAAATACTTACATTCATATCTGTTAGATGTGCCAACCTAAACGCCGGATCCTCTAGCTACCTACTTACATAATATTATCATAAAATCCCGAAGTCCCTTTCACTCACAATATTAAGATGAAATGGCTAGAAAGAAATGAGAGTTCAAACTTATAACAATTGAACTAATATTGAATAATGGATGGACTAATTACTTATTTAAAATACCATCAGGAATTTACTATATACAATTATGACTATATTTGTCTTTCTGTACATTGAGCTAACCTACTCAATCACAAATATCAAATCACAAAATTATTAAAATAAAGTTCGACATATTATTATCTAGAAAAGCTAATTTATCACACTTTTTTTTTAAAACTATACATTGAATTAGTGTTTATTTTGTTATTTAGTGCAGCTAGGATTTGGCCGAAACTCGTCATATATTATTTTCCTACAATATAGTTTTTATTGTTTTTTACATCTACCAATTTAATATTATTTTATTTCTCACTCTTCAATTATTATGTATGTAATCTAATAAAAGACTCGAAAGGTTTATCGACCTAATTAAATTGATAATATTTAAAAATCTTTTCTTTTTAATTGTCTTCTCAAATAATAGATTATAAATTAGTTTGTAGTTCACGCTTATGTTTTACTGCCTGTACGTACAAGTTTCAGATATATTCGACTTGATCCCGTCCCGTTAGACGCCTCACGTAATTATAGTATAGTATTTACGCGTCGAGTTAGTATCTGCCTTCCACTTCCTCCTCCTCCACGATCTTGGGCGTCATTGGTAATGAGACCATTGGCGTGGCACCAGGCATGGTATAAAAGTGATACCCTAGTCTTTTCACACTTATCCCATAAAGGCGTGTAAGCAGTTCTCTCTCATTCCTTGCTTCTTCAGTACGTCGAGGCCTGAGTATGTGAACTCGGTAGGTCCGCAGAGACAGACGAAGTGTGTGCACTCGTCTTTGCATTTGATCTTCCCTAGCGTCTCAGTGATGAGCTCGGAGTTGATGCGACCTTTTTTTTCTGTCCACGATGGACTGGCATCCGATAGAATGTTTGTGATTTTGAGCCTGTAAGTAATAACACAGAATAGATAATAGTAGGTACTGACGTAATCATGGGAGATTTTTAATACTTCAAGGCAGTGTAATTTTAATTGAATTGCTATGAATTTTGCTTTGCAAATGACAAAAATCTGGACTTTTGCTATTTTATATCTACTCATGGTTCGCATTTATACTTTCATCTCTATTTTCCTACTCAAAGCTGAAACATGCTAACAATATAAACCAGCGTAGGTATTAAATTTTATCTTAAATGTTTAGGAAATCCACTTATTAAAACACATTCCAATGTACAGATTACAAATAAATTTGCAATGTCATCACGCTCGTTACGTTAACTCTTTTATATAAATAAATGTTACCTATATCTTATTTACGTATTCTCAGAAATTTTCATCTTCCGACCCGGGCCGGGCGGAATAGTTTTGGTGAAAACAAAAGTTTTAATATTACTGTTGTAAATAGATACGCACCGGTCGTCCTCTTTTGCCATTTCCTCGAAGTTGTCGCGAAACAAAATGTCCTCTTCGGTTTTGTTGAAGAATAATAGATGAGTGCTTTCACTGCAATAAAACAAAATAACTTTATTATTAGGTATATGGGTAGGTGTGCCTCTTTTTAACCCCCAACACAAACACGACGGAGTGTTAAAGTTTGACGTGTCTTCGGGGGTGTGTGTGTGTATGTGCGCGATGTGTGTCTGTCTGTGGTATCGCAGTTCTTGAACGGATGAACCGATTAGATTTCGTTTGTTTTTGTTTGAAAGGTATAGTAGTTGGTAGGGAGTGTCCTTAGCTACGTTTGAATAAAAATTGGTCCAAGATGGCTGTCGCCACAAAATGACAAACTGCCTACATATTTTTTCACAACTTCCTCAATATGGGTATCAAATCAAAGAACTACTGAATAGTAGATCAGTTTAAAAAGTGTACAATAAAAATTAAAATAAAAACTGTGTCACAAAAAGAACCACCAAAAAGTTTAAAATAAATTGTGTTGGTTAGACCTTTAATTTTGATCTGCCTAATAATATTATGATTTTAACGTTGTCATTGTTGATGCATTGGTCTTAAACGTAGTGTACTTATCCCAAAGAAAGAAGCTTCCAAGTCATGTGGGGATCCAACTCGATTATTTTAAGGGGGGGGGGGGATTATTAAAGGGGAAGAGAGGGTCAGGGCAACCTTGACCTATGCCACTAATCCCTTTTTGGCGCCACATGGATTAGTAGGTAATAAGGGTGGTGCCTTATAGACATAAGCTGTCATGTTTTTATATGGAACTAAAACTGCAAGTTGAAGGCGAAAAAGTTGTTCAATTTCATTCAATCGGTCATATACCTACCAGTATTTACGTTACCCATTGTTAATCTAAATATACAAATAAAAAATTTATCATTCACCCCTTAATTTAACGTGAATTCCCTTGAAGCGAGCTAAGCATGGATGGTTTCGTAGGCTGCACATATGTAGTGCGAATAATAGATAGGTAAAAGTACTTAGTATATTACTCACCACCGAGGATTCGATCTTGACAGCATAAACTTCATTAAGCCGAGCATTGGCGTGATGCCTGTGCCGGCTGCGATTAAATACAATGTCTTCACAGATTTGAGCTGCAACGAAAAATGTTTTTTTGAGGATCAATAGTTAGGTAATAATGACAACTGAGGTAATCAGTTATTTTAAATCATCCAAACTGGTAAGTTGGACCAGCACAAGTAAGTGCCACTGTTTCTCACATTTATTTAAAAAAATAAGTAGATACTTAGTAGGTATTTACTAGTTCTAAAACAAGTAGTTAAATATGCCACATTTCGTACGTTTTATTAGTGCTAGTGGTACGCCTGCATTTCCTTATTTTTCTTATGATCTAAAATCCCTAAATTTATTTATTAGATGGGTATAACATTGCTCCCTGAATTTCGGTTGCTGTTCAGAAGCCATAGTCGCGGAGGATTAACTCTAATAAAGCGCTATAGACCTCTAGAAACTTAAAACTAGTACTATTCAATATACCTTGTGCAATTGAAAATTGCCATAGGGTCCAGATAAGGTAACAAGATCTCCCATTTTCAGTGCCGTTAAGTGAGGTGAGAGTGCCCCGCTGTCGTATTGCTTGACTGCCAACCGTAGGGCCGAGTAGACATCACTAGCGTCTGTCGGACACCAACCTTCTCCAACGGGGGTGTAGGAACGTACGCACTCTGTGCCTGAAACATTCGAAATGCGAGCATGCTGTATTAGTTAAGCTACAAAATGATATGATATTGTCCTTTCTGTCATTTTAAACATTTGAGGAGGCCGTAAGGCGAGACCGGAGAGGTCCAATAATGAATACAATTTTTTTTTACGTGCGCAAAATCCCCACGTATACCTCCCCACAGGAGCCGGTGGAAGAGGTTATGTCGAACTCGAATCGACTAAAACGCACGCCGCCTGTGGGTCGTTTTGGTTGTCGAAATTGAGGTTGACAGGCATATCCCTCGCAACCCGGCCGACTCAGGGCCATCTCTCACGATCTGGCCCTCTCCTCGGGTGTGTGGGGACTACAGAGTCCCCAGCTCGTCCCCGGAAAATCGCCGCGGCCTGCCTCTGCCAGGGTGACAGGCGGCTCCACCAGTCACCCCCCGGCCTGCGCTCATGGGGGACGGAGGTCGTAATAATAAATACTGTGGAAAAAGTATAAGTATGTTCTCAATATGCGTAAGAATAAATTCCACCAAGTGCCAACAATCAACAGTATAAATGGTTTTTTTATGTAAACTACAAGCGGTTTACAGTAATCCACGCACATCCCTACCTACTTCATGTACCTCCAACCGATTTTTTATGTAGAATTGTTTATACTTATATTTATTCGCTTTCAGATTAAAAAAAGTAAGTAAGTAGTTCTGGTTTCTTTTTAATTACCAAGGCTCTATTATCCTACAGTCCTGGGTCCTTTAAACGGGGCGTGAAAGACCGTCTGATGATGTAACATAGGTAATAAAAAAAAAATTGTTTATTTCCCACCACAAACCAATAAATTCAAAATATGACACAAAAGGATTACTTGTCTGTAATGGTGACCCTCTTTCCTGACACTTTGCCTTTAGCTTACCATCAGGCAAAGTGAAGTTAAATTGTGAAGTGAAAATAAATTAAATATTTTATTCAGATTTGATTTTGAAATCTGTGTAATCATCATCATTCCATTCCCAAACTGACGCTATCCGCGCACACCAGTCCCTTTGCAAACGAGCAATTCCCGCGGGTCTGAACGAGTGTTCTATAATCAGAAGTTGGACATCCGTTGAATATGTTTTGCTCTAAGTTGCCACTCTTAAAGGATTATTTATTATTATACCAGTATTGACTTGGATTGCGTAACATACACAAGGGAATTAAGGGCAATACCTACTAATAATATGCTCCATAATCCTCCTAACTTAACGAAATTCCTCGTTATTAGGGGTTTACTGGTTTATTAGTTAGATTCTACTAGATCTGTCGGTTTGTTATTGTGTTATAATAATAATATTCATAACTTATTGTGGAAGTACACAAATAAAAAAGGTCGCGAGTATCCCGATTCAGTAGAGCGGTAACACATGTCTGTTCATATTTTCTATATTTGTTTCGAGAAAATATGAGAGGAAAAATTTCTTAACAGACAAACGAATGTAGTAGATATTGCCTTGGTAATCTTATCGAATACTTATTTCTGAATGCTCAATAACTTGATACTGGAACGATTTAGTATTCTAAGGTCTTGTAAAAAGTTATTACTGCACAACCAAAAAAGGGGGAGGTTTCTATATTTGACCTGCATACTACTTATTTTGAATAACTAATTTTGATGAAAGGTGAGTCTTTAAATTCATCTTTATTACACTTTTTTACACCTCTTAGGTGGCAGACAAGCACACGGCTCACTTGATGGAAAGTGGTTACCGTGGCCTATGGACGTGTGCAAAACCAAAGGAGTCACACTCGCTCTGCCAACCCTGTAAGCACAGAGAGGATCTGTGCCATCAGTGTAAAAGACAAAGCAGGACAAGCTTTTGATCTTCCCACTGACAGCACAAAAACAATCTAGTGAGCTCTGGCTACCCTTCTCACCGCCGGAAACACAACACAAGGATATTATGGCCACGATATTCTATAGGACGGAGTTACTTCCCCAGTCGGACTGCTCAATTGGACGGACATACCGTCGTTTCCTACCTCCATGGATAAAAGGCAAGTCTGTGACTGAGTATTGTATTACATAGATACATATATAGGGAGCGAATACTCTCACTCCCAACATAAAGGGTAAAAAAATTATATTGAAAATTAAAAAAAAAACCCGTCACAAAAAACAACCCCTGAAAATTCGAAAATAAGTTATGTTAGTTAGCCCTATAACTTTGATTTACCTACATATTTTGATGCAAGCCTTGTCATGTCGGGGGACCCTAACTGGTAGAGCACTACGTCATATTATAGGAATGATCGGAGCGGGAGTCACTGCCTTGTTCGTGGATACGGCGGCCAATCTCATCTATTAAGCCCTTTGCCTCCGACCCCCAACTGCCCATAGTCTCCACCGCAATCCCATAGTCTCCACCGCAATTTTTATTTTACACTTTTAAATTGATCTACTCGTCAAGCTCTTTGATTTGATACCCATATTGAAGTGAGAAGAGGATTATTATTATTATATTGAGGGCGTTGTGAAATAAAATGTAATTTGCAATTTTGTGGTGGCGGCAATCTTAGATTTGTCATACTTGTATGGTATTCTACTAGTCAAGCCCTTTCATTTGATACCAATATTGAGGGAATTGAAAAAAATATGTACTCGTCATTTTGTTGCGGCAGCCATCTTGGACAGATTTATTTTCAAAACGCCATAAAAGCACAGACACAGACATACACACAGACACACACACACATACACACACAGAAACACACATATATATACACACACACAAAATTATAACACCCCGTCGTTATTGCGTCGGGGGTTAAATAGTGTTTTAGCGGGTAAAATTGTAGGTAGGTATATTGAGGTCAGCCCGGTGCGGTTATGAAAAGCTTTCATCATGCTAAGAAACTTGCCCTTCACTTAAATGAATTGCACATCGGACCAAATATGAACATTTTAATAAATTTGTAGACTATGTTGGTGCTTGAACTGGCTTCGCGAAGTCTGTGAAGCTCCCAGTAGGCTTCTGCGTTTCTGGGCGAAGCTAGGCTGGATGCTCTAGCCAGCACTAAGGCCACAATGGCCCAAAAAGGAGGTTAAGTGCGGACAAAAAAATCCCTTTCCATTCCACACAGGTTGCTGTGACAAAACGCCGTCAGGCTTTAATCAGTTTGAGTTCGACATCAAGATTTATTCCCAGGAGGATACCGTACATAAAAAATAAAACAAATGACTACCGCAGAAACACACTTAACACGAACAAAACCTGTTACCTGTTACCCGGCAAAAAATTATATTTACATCCATTAGTTATGTCGAAAGAAACAGGTGTCTAACAAAGTACATCCTCATGGGTAACTTAGTATATAATGCATATATATGTAAATAAATAACTTTCCCCTCTTTTGCAAAAGTAATTTATTGAAATATATTTACCATTTTTTAAGGAATATTATAGCTGTTTTCCTCGTGTATTCGTTACTTAGCACGTAAACACGTAGGATAAAATTTCATATTTAATATTTTCAGTTTACGGTAACCATGATAAAAGAAAATTTCATACAAATATTTAGTAAAAACTCCAGTAGCGTTGCCTAACGTTGCAATATTTATGAGGAGTTAGTTTGCTGTTTACCAATCGAAATAATTACAAAAATAACTATCAAAAGAAGAATAGAGGAACAAAATTAATAATTTGTGTAGTCATAATTAGTTTTATCATAAAAAGTTTTCTATATTCAAAGACAATGCAGTATTCATCTTAGACCTGAAAATCTAAGCCCTAGATCTAAGGATGCAGCAGGCGGAATGCAGCTGTGAAAATAATGTAACCTTGCTATTCCCCCTTCCTGATGATTGATTATTCTGATATTTGGTACACACCCTTAGTTCGGACGATAATACAATGTAAACCAATAAAAAAATTAAGTTCATTTATACTGACTGTACATATTATTTCTAAAATTATTTCACCATAGCAAAGGTACAATATTCCAAATGAATGTCCGTACCTTGTACAGTAAGTGTACCTAACGTGTACATATTATATTTGACGTACATCCAGAAATCCCGTAGGTATAAAAAACGGAAACGAAATGAGGGTAGGTCGCTAGTAAAATATAAAGAGGCTTAAGAATTAGGTCATATTCCATTAAGTATTTAATTTCGTTGGCAACATTTAAACAAAGAATTACGGTCTAGCAGGCAGAAGGACACTCAACGATATTAATAAGCATGAAAAGTTATTTTGTAAATCATGCTAGTAATGCTACTCTAGAAAGCAGTTATAAAGGTCTTGGATAAAATATGTACAGTCTAGTTAAAGATGTTGGAGACGGTAACAGCTTGCTATTATTTTGTAAGACGTACGTTGAGCTCGGGGAATACCTTTGATTTTTTTTAATTAATAATAAATAAAAGGTGCTCATTGTTTTGTTCGTTTTTTTTTTGCAATACACAAAGACTGTGTTATGATAATGAATCGCGGTGACGAGTCAATAGAAATTTTAAGGTTTTATATTCCTGCAAGGTAATCCAGGCTAGGGATATGCCTACTGGCATATTGTAATCCGCTATGAAAATTTCAATATCGCTTTCAGTATCATTTCATTGAAGCACTGCAGTCATACACGCGTCCACCCATACATGCATTCTTCAAATGACTGTTAAAAAGCAAAATTGTCGTATAAAAACAGCTAGTAGAAGTGTGCGGCACCTGTTCTATTTGATATTACGATAGGAAGATACTCAAAATTTATGTAACGTTCTCGTAAAAAAGTTTTGGAAATTTTGACAACCAATCCATTATTTTCAAAAAATGTGCAGACGATTCAAAAGAATTGTCTGATATAATAAACTATATAAAGCTTCCTTATTCGAGACTGACAAGGTTCCGTTCCAAAAATTTGAATAACACTTTCAGTATCATTTCATTGAAGCACTGCAATCATACACATGTACACCATACGTGCATTCTTCAAATGATTGTTAAAAAAAGCAATATTGCCGTATAAAAACAGCTGGTAGAAGTATTCGGCACCTGTTCTATTTGATATTATGATAGGAAGACACTCAAAATTTATGTAACGTTCTCGTAAAAAGGTTTTGGAAAGTTTGATAATCAATCCTTTTTTAAAAAAATGTGCAGACGTTCAAAAAAAATTGTCAGATATAATAAACTATATAAAATCTTCTTCTTCATTCGAGACTGTCAAGGTAAAATTGTGGTCACCATTTTAGCATGGTCAGCATTAGGTACCTACGGAGCTTCTCACTATCCAGCGCGGTTCAGTCAATTGGCGGACTGCATGTAGGGTGTATATAAAAAAAAATCTTACCATCAATTCTTTTGTGTATTCTAACATGGTGTCCAAGCGGTACCACCACCGGTCCTGTTCTTGGGCAGACGGATAGCAACGACGTGTCGTGAGATACCTTGCCGACTTTCATCACTCGACATTCTACCGATCGAGGCGATGAGACTCGTGTGGAGGTCCCGAGAGTGACCTCACCGCAACCTTTCCAAACTCTGGCTTCTTCTTTTTGTGCTGTCACCTAGAAACAAAATTTTACCACTGCTCATTACTTATTCTATGGCAGTTATGTATATATGTGATTTCGATTTAATGCCTATCCTACGTCTTACTAATATTCTAAAGAGTGAAAGTTTGTGAAAATGTTTGGATTTTGTTAAACAATTCAAAAAGTACTAAACTTAGTACTTGTGGAAGTTTGGTTATGCTCAAATGGTTGAACGGATTAGGCTAAAATTTGGTGCAGGGGTTCTAAGAACTTAGGTTTTAAATATTATATGATCCGTAATTACAATTTTTTTAGCTATTTTCCATATTTTACCTAATTATCTATTATAACTGCACATTAGTCATGTTTAGGGAAGTATTTAACGCAGTCAAGTCTCGTTCGTAAATGTTATTTTTAAAACTGATACACCCACGAAACGTTTAGATACTGTAATAGACGTCTAAATTTAGGAGTACTACGTTTTACTCATGGGAACAGATGTCTAAAATTACGTCTACAATATTGATTTCACTCACCTCTATTTTCCCGCTCTCAGCGAACACACGTAGCTGTAAAGGTTCTTTCAATTTCGCTTCGGTTTTCATTTTGAGTGTCTGCAGCCATCCATTTGTAGCCACCTCTATAAAGAGAAAACCCTCAGTGATGCGCGCACTACCTCCTGGATTCGCTAAGGGCCCCGTGTATACATATATTGTGAGTTTAGTAGACGTTTGTATCCAATCGTGACGAAGGGGTACAGGTGAATCTGAACTTGTCTCGTCTTTTCTTACTGGACTCGACGCAGCTCTCCGGCTTATTGACACAGGTAAATCAGCGGAGTGCACTAAACTTTGCATGATTTTACTGGGCGGACTCCCTTTAGAAGTTTCATCATTTTTAGATGTTATTTTCTTTCTAACTGGAGTGATACAATTTGCTAAGTTCTCCATAGATTTTCTAACTAATTCTTGAGCTTTAGACGGTTCTCTGAGACGGTCTGATTTTGGTGATGGGGCCGACGCGTCGAAAAGTTCTTCGGCGTCTGGTAATTCGAAGCGGAGAGGCCCAACCAGACATTTTGCGAGAAGAGAATCGTAGTTGACCCAAGGATGTACTTTATCGAATAATTGAGTAGCATCTATGCCAGCGCCTCGCATAAGTTCCTCGGGGCCTGTGATATAAACAATAAGTTAGCGTTGAGAATATTGTAAAACTTCGTCTATTACTCTAAGCTGTATAATCTCACCTCCGGGATGGTACGGTAAGTAATGTGTTATGTTGTAAACTCGGCCGCGAATCGCTAACCAGGCATCGTCTGAAACATTAAATTACTATAGAATAATAATAGTCTATTACCACAAAACCTTTTTGCGATATTCCCAGGGCAATGACTTGCGCGGTAGGAACACTTACGTACCTTTTTAATATTTGATATGTTCCGTATTTTGTGACCTTAATCTCTGTGAATACTCGACGGACGAAAGATTATGCTATCACACATTAACATTGATATTGCGTCGTTATAATGTGAGTGACTAACTGTTTACACAAAACCTTGGGGAAATACATGTAATCGGTATCGAATCTAATGTCATTGAGGGGTTGGTCGTTAGTCGGCCTTCGAGAATGTGACTTATTATTTATACCTACCAATATTATTTATGAGATCATTGTTTTTTTAGGTTCTAGTTTTCATTGTATGCCTACGTATTATAAATGTATAATTTAACTAATTCAAAACGTAGTCTTGTTCAGGTTAGCCAAAACGGCTACAGGGTCGGCAGCATGGGTGTGACTCCCCTGGTGTTGCACACGTTCATAGGTCACGGTAACCACATTCTATTAGATGGGCCGTGTGCTTGTCTGCCACCTAAGTTGTATAAAAAACAACGTTGAAATATGTATGATGTAAATAAATCGTATAAAAGCATCGTGGATAGGTGATGCAGAATATTTAATACTTTTTACATAGAGCTGCGTGGCTTCCGGCAGAGTAAAAATTGGACCGCCCATCTCTTCCCATGCGATGCCGTACAAGACGACTAAGGGATAGGGCTGTTTAACATAAGACAGACATATACAGCCCAGACATGGCCTCAGATGCAGCAATAGTGCCCGGAAAACGGCAAAAGGCTCACCCCCTGTTAAGTGGGACCGAATACAATGATTGGCGAAATGTGGGTATTAATTCACCTCTATCTAACCCATCGGGGATGAGGGTGTGATTGTATGTTTGCATGGTATGTTTGAGAAAAACAAATAAACATTCGGTAGGATTATGTCTGATTGCTACTTTACGGAAGGAAACGAAAGAAAGTAAATTACAGAAACTACGTAAGTGATATGCTTGCACCTTTACAGTACATACATGCCCTAATATTTTTTTATAGGCATGAAAAGAGAGAAAACTCGCGGTCGCAAGACTTTTAAATGGACAGCAATCAGTAATTATTAAAAATAAAAAATTGACTCACCAAGTGTATTATGTGTAGCTAATTCGTTTGGAGAAACAGGTCGTATTCTACCACCGACCCCGGTGAGATCTTTACCAGAGTTGCCGAGTCGGATCCAGTCCATCAAACTGTGGCCCGGTTGTAGAGCACATTTGTTGCGAGGATTGCCTAAAACAAAAACTTTCATATAACACCCATAGTTATATACCTAGATGTTTACCTAGTCTTGTGAATCAGGTACCGTGAGTGGCTAAATTACTTATGAAGGAGAAGGAGTAGGAGAGTGAGTTTCGAGCTCCTCCAAAATATAAGCTTTGGATGCAACCGTGATTATCTATGGGATGAAAGAGTGTTATTTGAGGAAGGAAATAGAAAATAAGTATAACTTTAAAGAGATAGATGCGGTTGCGGATTCGTTGCATTATATAATAGTTTTATACTATAGTAACATATTTTTAATGTTAAAGCTAACCTAGTTAAAAAGTTCGACAAGAGAAAAAGACTAACTTTAGAACTACCATATTGCTAATGACTTGTAGAAGTCAGATGGTAGTCGTATCACAGAAAATACGTTCAGAAGCTCAGCCATTTCGTTATTTTCGTCGTCGTTTCGTTGTTGATTAGACTGAAAGTTGAGAAAGGTCTCGAAGGATAAATAAATATTTAGTTTATATAATATTAATATCAATGTAGTCCATTAACGTTCTGGACAGCTTTAATTTAGAAATATTTGACCCCATTAACATGATTAATGTTTAATTTGAACCTAAGTTTGCATTAGTACGCACTTATTTTAAATTGTGAAGATCACTAATACTGTTTGTTGTCTACAACTTTTTTTTATTAGTTTGTACATCTGCACCGTGTTTTTAAGTCTCAGTTGGAAAATTAATTAAATTCTTCCAGTATATATTATTTCAGAAAGTTTCATTCTAAGAATTTGAAAACTCATTATCAAGGTGATAAATGCCTACAGCTGTGCGTATGAAACAAATTCAAATTGATGTAACGTAAAGTACACGTATATATGTGTATGTAATATACACTGTAAACAGGTAATTTTAATTTCCCACCATAGTTGAAACACATATACAAAAAGCCTCTAATTCATTTATGAAAGGTTTTAGAACCAAAGTGATACATAAATATAAATATAAAATGAAATACATAATACAAGCTAGTTAAACTATGCAGGTAGATATACTTTGAGATGTAGAGAACGTTGTGCAGAATGTTATAATATTTATCGTTATAAATTAGAATTTATGAAGCTACTTTTGTAGTTGACTGTACAAGCCTTAGTCGCATATTGTATCGTAAGATGCTTAAAACGACTCGGTAATTGAATTCTATCTCACATGTTAAGTCATCAGTGTGGTTGAATAATTTAATAGACGAGTACCTACTACCCTTATGATAACCTAACTCATCGCTTAGTTATTATGTCTTATTTAGCTTCAAAAGTTAAACAGTTCTGAAACGTAGTAATAATGTTACTCCGGCGCCTCCTTCTGCGAGCAAGTAATGCTCGTGAAGGAGGAGGCGGGGCGGGAGCGGCAGCGGGAGCGACGAAGGATCGCTAGACAAGCTGCCCGCGCACGAAGGCAACTCGGGCGTCGGAGGTCGATGAACGACCTCCGCCCCCCATGAGCGCCGGCCTGGGGGTGACAGGTGAAGCCGCCTGTCACCCTTGCAGAAGCAGGCCGCGGCGGCGGCGCGCGTGGCGCGCCTCCCCGTTTCCGGGGACGAGTTGGGGACTCTGTGGTCCCCACACCCGAGAAGAGGGCCAGATCGTGAGAGATGGCCCTGGGTCGGCCGGGGTGCGAGGGATATGCCTGTCAACCTCACCTTCGGCAACCGAAACGACCCACAGGCGGCGTGCGTTTTAGTCGGTTCGAGTCCGACATAACCTCCTCCTCCGGGTCCGGTGGGGAGGTATCCGTGGGGATTTTGCGCACGTAAAAAAAAAAAATAAAATAATGTTACAATAGAATAATATGTGTAATATAGAGTGCTGCTTCATTACCTACTGAGACCCAATTATTATTATATATCTTTAATGTTATATGAGTAGCTTGTTTATTTATTTTATTAATTCGGTTTAAAAAATAACATTATGTTTATTAGCAGAAAATATTAACCAATTCAAAAATAGACTGGACATAAATCAACAAAAACATTGAGTAGTGAAAACAGTGTAGTGAACGAGATGCAGGCTGATATCAGTTGTTTCAACTACTGGCCTGTTCCCCAATAATGATAATAATAATAATTACTATTATTTCCTCTAACTTCTTCAACTAAGCTTGCTTGTGCTAGGAGTGGGTTCATGTCGGTAGTGTAACAATCAGGATGCGAAACCGGGACCTCTCGATCGCAAGGCTATAATAGTTACTATTTTCTATTAGCCGAAGCCCGCGGCTCCGTCCGCGTGAATCTTTGATCCCGTTCCCGCTACCTATGGGAATCTATTCCCGGAATAAACAGTAGCCTATTGTTATTTTAGACTATATAATCTATCCTGTACCAAATTTCAGCCTTTCAGCTGTTGAAACGTAATTGAGTAACAAACATCCAAACATTTATAATATTAGTAGGATGTAGGATGTCTCTTTAAAGCTTTACACAAACGTTTATAGAGACATCCTACCTACATGTAATAAATATATGTATTAAGTGGAGTAACTACCTCAAGAGATTTAAAGCAAAGTGCTTACGCTCGGCGAAACGGAAAAGATGCTGAGCGGGGATGCAAAAAATATGGTTCACAGACTTGCAGACGTCTAATGTGACGTGTGAGCAGTCACAAAGATACAATGAAGGATTTTGTAAAATCTAATTTGAACTTGAGTAAGGTCAAACGAAATATTTAATGACAGTAATAGCTATTCGGCTCAAGCTCTGGCTAAAATATATTCGGTAAAAAGCACATCTATTTTGTAGTTGTTGTTGTTAAGAACTTTCCTTATGTTATAGTGTCAACCTATCAAATGCAAATAGTGTAATTTGAATATTTTCATCATTTTTAGGATTCAAGAGGACAAAATCGGAACCCTTATAGGATCACTTCGGTGTCCGTCTGTCTGTGCCTCTGTCTGTCTATCAAGACATTTCTCTTAGGAATGCGTGGAGGTATAAAGTTGAAATTCATATCACACACTCAGGTCTATAACATCTTGACATACAAGAACCAAGCTTTTAAGTCAACGCAATCAAAATAATAATATAATAATAAAAAAATATATTACAGTTTATGTACAGTAAGTTCGACCCTGAATACAATTTTGTACGAAACACGGAGTGCGTGTTCGGCTCGCATTTGACAGCCTTTTTTAAATCTTATGTCTAGTCCTCTGTACGAACTATCTTTTTCTATTCGGGAATCGAATCCGTAGTATAAGTAGGACACGGCGGTAATTCCGCCCAATTGAGCAGTCCGACCAGTACCTCCGCCCTGCAGAATACCGCGGCTATAATAACTTCGTGTTATGTTCTAAGCGGAGAATAGGGTAGCCAGAGCTCACTTGAGAATTTGTGCTGTCAGACTAAAGGCTTGTCCTGCTTTGTCTTCTACACTGACGGAACAAAAACTCTGTACTTACAGGGTTGGCAGCGCGACTGTGACTCCTCTGGTGTTACAAACGTTCCATAGACTTTCCCTCGGGTGGGCTGCTTGAGTGGTATAAAAAAAAGTCCTATCAAAATTATATTGAATTGCCTTATAATGTAACCTGCTCAACTGCATTCTAGTCTATAACATATAATTATTATTGATCGATAACGCTGTTGCCATCCATTTAGTTCTGTATCAGCAAAACGTGTACGTAGCTCAAGTCATAAATGACGATTTACTTCTAGTATCAAATAATTTAGTTCCGTTTGTGTGCTAAACTATGTGTACAAACATTTAGCGTTTAAGTAAATACATCTCTATAGCTCTCTATAGTCATATAAATATTTCACTTAGGTACTGAGTTCGATTTCTCAGTTCTAGTGCGTCATTGTGGGTTAGTTAATTGGATAAATTGAAGATGGTTCTGTAAGTCAACAACACGTATCTTGTGTCAACTGTGGTTGGCTCTAAGAAAATGTTAGATTAGTGAGAGGCATTCCGTTATTTTTATAGATAAGTGCCTACGGTTATCGTTTGCATCTCTCCAGTTGCGGAATGCGCAATCCACAATCAAACAGTCCTGTGACTAACCTTTTTGATTAATGAGCAGGGCATATGGGTGAACGCTTAAAACAGATCAATAATTGAACTGCTGTCATACTACAACTGCATATGTAACTTTGTAATCCTATATATTTATATGGGATTACATGGTTATTTATGCATTTAATTAATGACAGCCGTTCAATGATTGACCTGGTTTAAGACTTCATGGGTTTTTTACGTGCGAAATATCCTCTCGGATACCCCTCTGCCGGAGCCAGTGGAAGAAGTAATACCGGCCTCGAACCAACTAAAACGCACGTCGCCTGTGGGTCGTTTTTGGTTGCCGAAGGTAAGGTTGACAGGCATATCCATCGCACCCTGGCCGACCCAGCGCAATATGTCTCGATCTGGCCTTCCTCAGGTATGGAGACTACAGAGTACCTAACTCGTCCCCGGAAAATGCGTGACGCGTCAAGCGCGCCGCCAGTGCCGCCACGGTCTGCTTCTGTCAAGGTGAGAGGCGGCTCCACCCGTCACCCCAAGGCCTGCGCTCATGGGGGGGGAGACTTCATGGTAGCCCACAGGTAAAGATATTGTAGAGGTCTACAAAACACAAAGATATGTGTACGCCTCTATACGATTTGGCTGTACCTTCAGCCATCGGTCTGAAGTATTTACCTACTTGAACCTGCCCTACGAATATTTCTGGATGAGAATAAGAAGTTTCAATGTCACAAATTCCGCCAAATGATATTAGTGAGATTCCAGATGCTATAAAATATACAATCGTGTTCTTTAGTTTGACAGTCTCGATAGTCGATAGATGTTTCTTCAGGTCCCCAAAATAGACCCAGGACATCCGTGTGGACAAAACATATAAATAAATCCCTCGGGGCATTTAAGCAGGGGTTCCTAGTGGGCGGTATCGATCTATAAGGAAACACGTTTGTGGATAAAAATGCTATCCAGCAGTAAAGTGTAATATAAAAGCATTCCAAAAGGCCTGGTAATAATTCAGCCTAACGCCGAACTCCCCACATACACATTATATAGGCTGTAATTAGACATTGCGGGTTCGAATGTTATACAATACACTAGGGACGTGAAACCACTGCTAACCTCGCGTTAGGAGTAAAAGCACGTCTCATGGTATTTATTATCACTACATTATATAAAACAAAGTCGCTTTTTCTGTCCCTATATCCCTATGTATGCTTAAATCTTTAAAACTGTGCAACGGATTGGACGGATAGTAGACTGGCAGAGAATGCCTACGGCATTAAGTCCGCCAGTATACATCGTGCATAAAGTATAAATAAATAAATAAACGGATTTTGATGCAGTTTTTTAAATAGATAGAGTTATTGAAGAGGAAGGTTTATATGTAAAATAACATCCATTAAATAGTGGAGAAATACTGTTATTTTTGAGATTTCTAATGTGATGTCGTAAATAATTTCATTTTTCCGCTTACATTGCAAACGCAGGCTGAAAAGGTCTACAGAAAACTCCGCGATGGTATATGTCTATCTCTTATAAATAAAAATAAAAATAAAATAACGTTTATTTCAGTAATCTTTTGCATACACTTTGCTGAGACTTCCCAGTGAGTAATCAAAGATACTCGTATTGGGAATGGCTCGCTACTTCCCTTAAAAATACAGTTAGATTACAGAGTTATGGAAAAATAGAAACATAAACATTGAAGTGTGTAGGTATGCGTGTGTATGTGTGTGTGTATGTGTGTGTGTTCGTGTGTGTGTGTGTGTGTGTGTGTGTGTGTGTGTGTGTTTGTGTGTGTGTGTGACTATTTAGTTTGTGTGTTTAGGGACTGACTTGAGTAAATAAATATCACTATGTAGGTGTATAAGATGAGGTATAATGTCAGCAAATTCTTATGAAAAGAAACTCTTATGGATATCCCACAATAACATTCTTTTTGTCATTTACTTTTTACGACAAATAATGGCTAATTTTCAAAGCGATTTTAACCAATACAGGATTAATCCTCATCCAATTAAATATGTACCTTAAATACATTGTTGATTTAATATAGATCTAAATAGCCCTTTACAGCATATGATTTAAATGAATATTTTCGAAGATATTATAGATTTAAAAATTGCGGGACGTATCGTTTGCGCCCGTGCGAAGCCGAGGCGGGTCACGTATATAATTTAGTTGGTATGGTTTACAGTAATAATTTACTAGCATTTTATTTATATCTAACAATCCATACTAATATAATAAATGCGAAAATAACTCTGCGTGTCTGAATGTTACGCTTTCACGCCTAAACTGTTGAACCGATTTTTATGAAATTTGGTATAGGGGTAGATTAGATTTTGAGAAAGGATATAGGCTATGTTTTGTCGCGATATCCGACATCCTTGCGGGTAGTGCCGTGAACAATAAAAAGTAATATAAAAAGTAGTATAAAATTACATGGAACAAATGGGACAAAAATCGTAAATTGTAAAGTTGCAAAAGTTCCATGTAGAACTGGCTTCATAGAACTACAGGGAATAATCCAGTTTTACTTATAACGGTCGAATGATGAGGTGTACTTATGTTTTATTTAAAAACTTTATTAAAATTACTCTGGTATAATTGCCATTGTAATAAAAAATTACAATGGCGGTCACTTAATACCCAAGGGAATATTATCCACTAGTGTATATTGGAGTAATTTGGTATTGGTAGTAGTTTAATAATCGCCAATACAAACCTTTGAGAATGCCGTGAGGCGAAACCGGTCAGATGAAATATAAAATACAGTGTAAAAGTACAAAGTGTCTTATTCAATATGTGTAGCAGTTTCCACCAATTGCCGTCAATCAACAGTATTAACAATTTGGTATTTATTTTTGGAATGAAAGAAGGTGCTCAACGATTTTAAGGTAGGTAAAAGTACCTTAATCTATTCCAATTTATAGATCACCTCAGCCTTAAAACACTTCATAAAGTAATAATTAAAATAGGAAAATACAATTTTCAAACTGCGGTATAAAGTGTATGAAAGCTAAATACGATTTCTTATCACATACTACTTGTTATAAAACAAATGATTTTGGCGAACAATGCAAACATTTCGGGAAAGAGCAATTCAATAAATCAAAGTTCGGTGAAGCTTCAGCTACAGACCTTCAAACTTTGCGTTTTTCTTCTCGATTCCAATCAAATAACTTTGCCTTCCTGTGGGCTCCAATTTTGTACCAATTAATTGAATTAAAGGTTAATATTTAGTTCCAAGGACAAGTCTAATTAACCAATTCCAGTTAACAGTTTGTTTGTTAAGTATTAAATTCAAAATAATTCTCAAAATAAACAATTTGAAACTTCGTTCTCTCCATTTTCGATGCAAAATCGTATAATAACTTTTGTCTGAGTCTTTGCACGCGCGTTGTCCATTCATCGCAAGACGGATATGTATTCATGGAAAATTTGGATTTGAATAGATGAGTAGTTAGCATACTAAATGCTTTAAAATTTCGTTCAGTCACTTAAGTTACCGCGATACGTCAATCTTTACTACATTTTCCGTCATGCCTCTCATCGCTGGTATTTCGGTTGAACGAGAACCTAATGGTTGGTATGTGAATAATTCCAACTACATTACCCATATGTGATTCACAGATATGTGGATCAACCATAGCAACCTTCTATCACATAGTCGTGCGTTTTCAACGCTTAAGAAACCTAACAATGATCAGATGAACGTAACCATTTTTCTACGAGTGTATGCAGCCCAAACTTCAGATCCTCAGCCAATATTTCAAGTTGGTACAGCTGTTGATTAACCGACGAGACTCTGGTACAAATTCCTCTCTGGATTGAAGGTTTAAACGGCAGTTGTTGTCGCAAAAGTTAAGTTTAACAGAATCAGGGAAAGGTGGAGTAGCGGAAGACGACCCTGCATACTAATTTTGACCCTTATTACACAAATACACAAATCTTCAAAATAGATAGTATAATGTAGCTTTATATCGGAAATAGTAAACATCCACGAGGAGGCTTGTACCAGCGACCAATCCTTTATAGGGGTAGCCAGATTTCACTGGAGAGTATTTGTGCTGTCAGTGGGAAAACCTAAACCTTGCCCTGCTTTGTCTTCTACACTGACGACACAGTAACTCTCTGTGCTTACAGGGTCGGCAGCGCGAGTGTGACTCCTCTGGTGTTGAACACGTCCATTGCGCGTACTTGTCTGGCACCCAAGTGGTATAAAAAAAAAGGGGAATACTCTGATCAACTCAACTGAGGAGAAGTAAAATAGGTACAAACTTCTTTAAACTTTAATTTAAATGATATAATACTTTTACTTATTGAAAATACAAAGCAATAACTGAGATTATTTACGGCGTGTTTATAATATTAGTAAAGTACCACCATTCGTATTAGCATAATAAACCTAATCGTGCTAATTGCAGGGTAAGCCTTGTATCAACATAATTCGCTGATAAGAGCATACCTACATTACACACGCATACATAATAAAGAGATTTAATTTATATTCACAGGCCATTAAGCGAGGAGATAATACTGATTATACAGATGAGGTTTCATTTCGATAAACATCCTATATACATACAATCTGAAAGTTTGTGGGGGATACATGGATGTATGAATGAATGTGTGTGGCTCTTTTACATAAAAACGGCCGAATGGATCTGGATGGAGTTTGGCACAGAGATCGACAGTCTGGAATAGAATAATTTTCTGGAACAGCTGATATCTGCGGTAACAGCTAGTTGTTTGTTTACAGAATACTATTAACCGAATTTACCAGTAATTCCGCTAATCCATGTAATTAATAAGCTTTGAAACTATCATTAGTTAATTACCTATATATAATCTATTCTAATAATTATTTCACCATAAGAAAGCTATTTTATATCCAGAAGTAACATAGATTTTACTGTACCTACCACTTTTTATCTCGAAATTCCCACGGGAACAGAACATGTCCGGTTGAAACCGCAAGTCCTGTTAGTTTGGGATAAGGTCATCGTGTATACGTTAGGTATGTTATTGGATAAATGTCAGGCTAGTTCTAATTCCATAAGATCTAGTAGGTACTCGAGTCCGTATTTTACAGAAGTAGCGGCCATGTAATGGCGGAAATTAAGTTTAAGATAACAATAATCCTCCCTAATTCCATTGTTCGAGCTGTCTACGGTAGTGTACGTGCTTGCATTACTCAACTAACAAGGGTTAAGTTGGGTTGTAAATATTTAAACAAAGGAATTTCTGAGACACTACCCAATTGTATCTTATTTGAAATCGTGCTTTGAAGAAAGATGCAATTAAGAAATAAAACACATAAACATATATTCATGGCTGTCATATTCCTCTAAATATTAAATGTCGGCAGTAGCCGCCATCTAGCCCTAGTGAAGGCTGGGCTCTAGTATGCAACCGGGAATAACGCGAAGAAGACGACGAAATACTCAGGTAACCAACTGTCTTTACTTTTTCTTGTGCTAGTATAGATAACCCATCTTAGATAAGTCGGCAGGAAGGTGGAGGATCGGGGGCATTGGCGCACATTGAGTGGTCTGCGAGGTCTGTGTCTAGCAGTGGACTGCATCAGGCCTAACTAATTTCAGATGGCGTCACCTTCACTAGTGCTTGTCTTAGAGTCTATAATCCTGTTTCTTACGTCAGACCGTCAGAGATGCTTGCTAATCATGTCGTTGACATTTGCATTGAGAGTATTTATTTAACAAAATTTATCAATATATAAGTATATGTGCTCCTGCATGTCAATGGCGAATTTGAAAGAACAGTTGAAGAAGAAAAATGCTTCCCTGTATAAAAATCATCAGGTTTGAAATGGCCACTACATATTCTAGCAGACGAAATTGGTATCCAGCTTTCGATGCGCTGGGCTTTAATCGACATCGACAGCGTCCGTCTTTTTTTTCAGTAGTGAAACTATCACGACCTTTCGTTTTACACTGAAATGCTTTACACAGCGTCATGGTTTATTCTACTTTTTCCTTCCTTTATTTTCTAACAATTTGTATTAAATTTGACAGCAATAAAGTACCAGCGATGATGCGCCACCTATCGGGATAAATAAGTAGTGTGTTGTGTGTCCTCATGGATGGATAGTTTAATAGACGCGTGTGGCAAGAATACAAAAATATTAAATACCAAAGGACACCTGGTATCCGTCCATTCTTATTATTAGAAATTTTAACAACCGCTTGTTCTTATATTTGGTTGCCATGTTACCTATTATAATAAACAAAGATCCATTCATCACCCACCTGTCATGTAGTAAACCGTAAATCACTGACTCTTGTTAGTGATTATCAAGCGACTAAGCTAATAAATATTTACCTTTGAACAGGAACGTAAATTTAACTATGATAGAGAATTATGTTTGTATTTTCCTCTAGAGTTAAGTAAATATACAAACGTTTATAGTATTCTGTAATTATGTTTCCATGAAAATAGTTTTTGGGGTTAAATAATCATGTAATTCAATATAGTGCGGCTGCTGTAAAAAAAGTTCACAGTAAATTAATAAATATCATGCATTTATTAATTTACTGTGAATGTTTAAAATATTTGTTTAGTTTCAAAGAATTTTCGTAAGCTTTCCAGTTCAGAGCCTAAGGTAATCTTCATCAAATTATAATCTTTATACACCTGGTATTACAGAATAATTATTCATTTACGCAGACCGATAAAAACAAACAAATGAAATTAACAGAACATTCGTTGTAAATACGAAATTTCCTGTTTCCAGCAATTTCATTTAGTTCCCAGAAATTCGAAATATCGATACGAAGTTCAATAATTATGAAACACTTTGAATGAAATTATTCACGAGCAACTACTTCGCCTACCTATATTTTAGTGGTAGTACACCACAGAAGCGTAGGTACCTATGTACATAAATACTTCATAGACCAAGAGCCCGTGAACGCCAGACCTTCGTCATTTTTATAAAAGCTGAAAGTTTGTCAGTGCATGCTCCCAACATAGGTGAGAACGATGGCCCATTATGAAGTTTGGGTGATAGTGGTCTTGGCAGGTGTGTGAAAAAAGAAAATCTACTTTCGTCAAATAATAAAGTGTGATTCTTAGATTACCATCAAAATAAAAATAAAAATAAGAATACAAACAAAGATGAATAAAAAAAAGAACTAAAACGTACAAGCAATTTAGTAGCGTTCGAAAACTGAGTTGAAACGGTATAAGTTCTATATGTAAAGAAATTAAGCACTACCAGCAATATCGATTGGGCACTATTGGATCATAAAATACTGGCAGTAAATGAATTTCGAGATTACTTGAAGCGAATAAATAGCTACTACCTGAGGTACTGAATTTAAATTTATCTAAATCGATTCCGTTACGTTTTACTTTTAACGAAAAGAGAAGGATGACTTTTTATAGAACTTCAACAAGTTTGTGCGCGATGTTTAATTGGAATCACTCCGACCTCTTTGGCATTTAAGACGATTGCTATTTTTACAGCCAATTTACAATTCTTAAATCAAAAGATAAGCGGCTAAGTTTAAATCCAAACTTTAGTGTAGTTTGTATGTACTTAAGTTCAGGCAAACTTATTGTTAATTGAACAGACACTAAGATATACTTTTATACAGAAGTAGCTACGTTTTGGAGTAGTAAAGTAAATTCAATGTTTGCGTGGTATTTCTGTCCAATTTCAATTGTCACTATACCTAGAAAACATTCAGTTAGTCTTCTTTTTACCCGACTACGGCGAAGGAAAAGGAGGTTTATGATTTTGATAGGCTATGTATGTATGTATGTAGGTTCATCTGTTCCCTCATAGTTCCTCAACCACTTATTAGAACTAGACAAATGAGGTATCGTTAGAAGCGTCTTAGCCGTCCGCTGGTTATAGAATCATGTTATAAAACCCGACTACTGAAAAACCACGCTATAATAAGTATTAAACAAAATGTCAAGGATAACAGTAGTCGTATGCCACTATTCCTTTGAATGTATTATTTTGTTCGTATTGTGTATTGTGTCGCTATTATAGTCTAGCATGATTATTCAGTGGTCGGGATTTAGTTATAAACTTATTTTTTTTTAAGTAATGACTTCTGATATCTTTCTCGGTTTCCTTTCTGTCACAAATTAACAACAATTACCTACTTTATGTCTCAAATTATTCTTTTACTATTAAACATGTCTTCAATGAATACTGTTCGTATTCATATTATATTGCAAACCCATTACATCTGAAAGCCCTTCGATGCATAGAAACATTTATAATCACATCAATGGCATTTCAACCCACATCCCAGTGATACGTGACTGACGATAGCCCACGATAGACCTACATTCAATTAAACTAAAATGTATTGTGGTTGGTGTAGCAGTAATTTTGGTGTCCGTGTGGTGAGTAAAGTTTAATTAATGATGGAGTCAAGTTTCAAAAGAGCTAATTCAGGCTGTAGGTGAGATATGATGTATATTATCCTTATTGAAACCAAAAGTATATAATTGAGTCGTGTTGTCTCTAGGATTTTATTCTTTATGAGAGATTACGAAGAATTATTCTGCTGTTTGTTTTCTTTTAGTACTGGTTACTAGGTAATAAAAAAAAACGATTACCAAATTTCGTAATCACAATCTAGTAAGATAAAGTATATATTTTTTTTTTTTTTTTTACGTGCGCAAAATCCCCACGGATACCTCCCCACCGGAGCCGGTGGAGGAGGTTATGTCGGACACGAACCGACTAAAACGCACGCCGCCTGTGGGTCGTTTTGGTTGCCGAAGGTGAGGTTGACAGGCATATCCCTCGCACCCCGGCCGACCCAGGGCCATCTCTCACGATCTGGCCCTCTTCTCGGGTGTGGGGACTACAGAGTCCCCAACTCGTCCCCGGAAACGGGGAGGCGCGCCACGCGCGCCACCGCCGCGGCCTGCTTCTGCCAGGGTGACAGGCGGCTTCACCTGTAGATAAAGTATATTACAGGTGATACTTATACTTAACATAGCTCAACTAGTTTGTGCTGGTATTTATCCAACTGACTGTATGTATGTAGTTTTCTTTGGTTTTTTATTTTTTAAGAATTTATAGAGGGGACTATAAATTCTTAAAAAAATAAAACCCGACTGCTGTTTAAAAGATTGAAAGTTTGATAGCACGCGGTACCCATTCATTTTTTTTCGGTGTATTATTGGCAAATGGGTACCGCCTGCTATCTAACATGTTTTGATCTTTTAGACAGCAGTCGAGTTATTATGTTTTATTAAGAATGGTTTACTTTATATTACTTATAAAATTGTATAAATAATTGTTCGATGCTATAAATGAACGTTCCAAAAATATCCTTATTTTGCTTTCTCCAAGAAAATTTCATGTTTTCTTATGATACCTTTAAATGTTATTTTTTCATACCACTTAGGTGGCAGACAAGCACACGGCCCACCTGATAGGAGTGGTTACCGTGGCCTATGGACTTGTGCAGCACCAGGGGCGTCACACTCGCGGTGCCAACCCTGAAGAAACGTCCTGATGCCCCTTTTAATGAATCCCATATTGTAGGCGCACGGGAAAATCGCAGCAGGGAGTTCATTCCACAGCTTGAGTGTGCGTGGGATGAAGTTTCTTTCATACCGCACAGTGCGTATGTTTATATTCAGATATGAAGTTAAAAGTATCAGATTAGGAGTCCTTGGTGAACAAGGTAGACGTAATTCGCTCTGTTGTCAGACCAAGTTAGCGAGCTCTTGAGTACCTACATAATTCAAATATTGGACTGTCATTTTTCACAATCCCCCAAGGAGGGTGTCTTATGCCCGGTTTGTGAAGTTACTATTTAAGATCTCAACAGCTATTGAACCAATAAAGGTGAGTCCAAAGTTAACGTACTTCAGATTACTTCAGTTAACTGTCAAACTACGGCTCTACAACTATAGAACCAATAGGTAGTTCACATTCTCACCACTAGATGGTTCTATGTAATGAATTCATCCGTAATGTCGTCTTTATTATTTAAATAAATTCCTAAAGGTTATTCATTTCGAAATAAACAAAGTATTGGTATGTGTGTCCCATTAATTACATTAGGAAATCCTACCATAGCAAAAAAATTATGATTCTTCACTGCCCCCAAGTCTTCTTTGTAAGGCATTTTGATATAATATTTTCTTGCTAATTTAGCTATTTCCATACTCATTTTATTTACGCCCCCTAGCCAGATAGACGGACGACCTGAAAAAGGTGGCTGGGACAGACTGGATGCCGAAAACAGAGGGTCGAAAAAAAAGGCGCACATTGGGAGAGGGATATGTCCAGCAGTGGATTGCGGTGGTCTAATTGATTTATATACCACTCTTGACACAGTTGATTTGTGTATGTTAATGTCATCACTAATAACTACTTGGAATGTACCTGTAGCGTAGCGCGATGAAAATCTGTTCCAAAACAGGCAGAGAGTACATACGATATGTAACAGGGCCTAAAGTAAGGCTAATGCCATCGCTTATGCATTAAGTGTTCTTATCAAAGCGGTACCTAGATATATATTCCGTTTTCGGAATATCGTAAACATTTTAAACGGATTTCTTCTTCTTCGAAAGTTTCAAGGTATTGAGATATTTGAAATAATTTCTATCATTTCCAAATCTGATTCTGAAGAACTGCTCATACCTGCTACTATTGTTACTTAGCTAAAAATAGACATAAAGAAGTGCCTAAATCACTTCCAGCGATAAGGCCGCCCATTGTACATTAAACTGTATGCATGCTACATACAAGTTCTACTGTAATCTACTGGTGTACAATAAAGAATTCGCTATCTATCTACTATTGTATTATTTAAAATTAAAACCTATTTCATGAAACGTCAAACGGCCGGCATTGGTCATTTGAGTTGAACATAAGTTATACGTTCAACTCAAATGACCAATAATTTATCTTACAATGCGGTGTTCAGAAACGCACTTTCGACAGGCATCAACGCTATCAAACATATAGCGTTGTCGAATAGATAAAGTACGGTTAAAAGTACCTCAGAAACCAGGCATTTAACAAATAATTTGAATAGCTTATAATCTATAAAACTTCAATTTGCGTCAGCTTTTGATTACCACAGATTCAGAATGTTACGGTGTGCACGGACTTTTTTTTTAATTTAGTTACCCGATTTGTGAAGCTGCGGTTCTGAATAGGGTCGAATGTTACCAATATCCTTGCTACTACTTGTTCAACTAATTGCTCAACAGATTGTCCAAACAGGGGTCAACCGAAATACTTCACTTCACTCGAATTCAGACACGATGAGCCCCAATTTCTCCATTGTATCTAGTAATAGCTTCCGCGTCCGCCTCCTCCAAAGTAAAGGTGGGGAAGTAAAGGTGAAGCGTTGCCACTTCCGTTCTGAGCCCCGGCAATTAGCCTGAGCTAAGTACCATGAGATGCAATTTAATCAGCTTTCATCAAGATTGACATTAACATGCCTAATGTCTATGCTAACGTCTATTTTATTGGTATTCGTGTTGAATGGTTTTTGTTTTTAATGTATTTAACCGACTTCCAAATCGACTTACTCTGAGATTTATAATTAGATTTTCATGATTCTTTTTTAGTTTGATGCAAAAAATTTGGACCAGTCGTTTTAATTTAATAAACTTTTGTGTATCTCGACATGTATATTTTAGCCCACTTCTCTATGTTCTTCGATATTTCAATTATTTATTAAACTATTTAAAAAATTCTTTTTACATTGGGTTCGGTATAACTCACAGGATTGATTGCCTTATTGGTCTGTTTTGTCTGAAATATTATGGTGCAATCAATTGAAATAAAATGGCCTCTCGAGCTAGGCAGTGGCTTCTAATAGATCAGTAAATCTGTAACTTCAGTAATTTTTCTCTTCTCTTTATTATGTTATTTTATAGTTTTTAGTTTTTTTAAACATAGTTTTTTTTTTCAATTAACATTAATTCACATTTTAATTTAATTTAACAATAATTTCACTTTAATTATGTGTGAACTACTTTGTGGAGCCCATTCAGCCCTTCGTACAATTTATTAAATATGTACAAATAACTGTAAATATCTATTCCTACAAGAATTTGAATTGGTAAATAACCAATTCATCAATAAAGACTGATTTTGCAAATAACTAAGTCAGCAATAAAGATTGATTTTGAAAATAACTAAGTCATCAAAATGTCGGTGCCGAGCTTGTGTAACTGCAGCAAAACCGGGTTCTTCTATTTCTCGAAAAGTTTTGTAGCGGTAGAACGTAGTGCAAAATAAAATTAAGAGTGCGCTTTATAAATTGACGTGAAAAATGAAAGCGTGTCGACTTAAAGATGCTGTAAAACGATCTCCTTCTATCCCGATCAAGCGTTAGGGCCGGCGCTAGTCACAGTGGGAGCACGGAAGGGTCTAATCTAAGTAAAAAATATATTAAGCTTGGTTTAATATAAAAGAAAAATCACTTTTAATCAATCAAAGTCTATTCCAGACGTAAAATACATTATCGGTCAATATTTTTTTTTTCTAAAGCCCCGGGCGCCAGATTCAATTAAAGACAAACAATTCAGTAGACAAAATAACCGAAAATAAGCATTTTGTTGGTGTCTTAAATATTTCGCAGTAGATACTGACGGATTTTTATACTACCATATCGTTTTGTATAAGAACGACAAATTTAACTATAACTATAAATTTGTAACTATAAGTTACAAATTAAAGTAGGTAATAATTAAGAAATTAATTTAAATAAAAAAAAATTAAAGGCTCGCTCTCAAGTGACGATGTGGTCTAAGGTGGTGCCGCACGGTTGCCTTGAAGTACTTGTGTGGTCAAGTCTTGAAGACTTCCAAGTTATTGCTTTCCGTAGTCGGGTAAAGCATTGCACTACATGTCAGTACGCATAATGAATGAAATTACTTACTTCTTATTTAAGTACTTAATGACGTATGTATGTATCTTTATCAACGACTAATTATATAAAACTTACATAGATATAAAGAAGGCCCCACAATACTGTTACGACAGCCGTCGATATCTCGAAAACTAATAATCAAATCTTCAAGAAATAAAAACGCATTGTTAGTGACGAGGTACTCTACCGAATGGCATAGAAAAATCTGGAATCGTCAACAAAAAGTCACAACCTACCTACGAGTACCTACACACTCTTTTGAATAAAAACAAACAATAGGTAAATATCGAGAATGTACTCGAAGGTCAGCGACGGCGGCAAGATCAAAAGAATAGGTATTTATCGCTCGCGAACTTTCTAGATAATTCGATCCTCCTAATTGAGAGGTATAAAAACATGCTCGCATAGCGACACGATTCATTCAGTCTTTGAGACCGAAAGCGAACACAGCGAACTTAAGCGACTGAAGAAGATTCTACCTGCGACCTGAGCAACGACTGTGGACTATTGTGAACTACTGAGCGACTGGGACTGTTGAAGAAGTACTGTGTGTACTAGTGATTTAATTGTCTAGTTTGTGGTGAGCTAATAAATCTCTTTGTTGAGTAAACGGCATTTAATTGTACCCCGTGCACGTAACAATACCATTTTACACGGTTTGACTGTGGGAACAGAACAACAGAATTTGCTACATTTGCATGCGGACCTTATTATTTATCGCATATTAAAAAAAATACAGTGCATAATTTCAAATGGTTTATTAGATGGTCTCGAATTTGCAGGTTACTTTTATTTAATAACCTCGTACATGTAAACCATGACCGATATTATTCTTGTTGGAATTGCTGGTAAAAGCAAGTCATACATTACCGAAGATAATTTTCTCTTTGATTGCTTAATCTCGCGCCCACAGGCTGTTAATTTTCCGCTCGACGACAAGTCTTCATTTAAATTATTTACTTAGGATTGGTTATTTACTTTCCCACAACGGTTTGTTAATTTTTGTGATGTTATCAATGTCATCATTTATTGTGTTTGTAGTGTAAGCGGTAACATCCTACCTCACCATCAAGTTGGTTCGATTCATCTGCTGATCGAAGGTCGAGCCTCAGGCGCAGGTATATTTCTTTCGGGGTAAAGAATTCAGACAGTAGTCATTGCCCGTAAAAATCTAGTTAAGCTCTGGTTTATTTTGACTTCAAATTTAACTCTAAAGTTAAACCAAATATCCAGGTTGACTTTACTCGTGTGAGCCTGTCCCAGGTATAGACTTTTCGATTTAATTTTATTCGTATAATTTGTAGCTTCTTTATAATTCTACTAAGACGAAGTCTAGACTGCTTTGCCGTAGTTCGCGATATTCTGCAATTGAAAGTATTAAATATCATGGTGCCTTAAGGTAGCTATATAAAGAGTTTGGTTATATACTCTATAGTACTATCACATAAGATATCTTTTATTTCGTCTTAAATGTAAGGTTAAATAAAAAACAAATATTACAGTATAATCTAAACCGCTAGAACGAAGTGACAACATTGTCACGTCACTCTTGATTAAATTTTGAACAATTGCTGTAGCATTCGTTTACTTTCACTGGTAGCGGAGTGGGCCAACCAAAATAATCTTGAGTGACGTGACTTTATTCTGTCATCAAGTTTTGAGAGTATGGACTGAATAATGTAATACAGAAGCTGAACTGGTTTTCTTGCCCTTTCTTTTGAAAGTTCACGTATGCGCTGCCGAACTATAACCAGATCCTTTCAGCTGTTCTGGCGTGTTTGAGTAACAAATATCCATTCATACAAACTCGTAGTCACATTTTTAAGAAATAAGATTAAACAATTATGGAGTTGAATGGGAACGTAAGATCCTTGAAAGCGAATTTTTTTTATTTTAAAGTGTTCAATTTCCTCACTTCGTACCTCATTAGTTAAAAAATAGTAATCTTATTCCCGGCATCTTAATCTAGGTCGACTTAAAGATAAAGTAAAAAGTGGAATAAACGTTTGTATAGAGAACAGCTCGTCGGATGCTGTTTCTGAAGACTCGAGTGTCTACACAGAGCTACAGTCGAGTATCCGCACCCTCTCCACTCTCCACTATTTACTAACCCATTTCTTAAGTCGTTCCAAGTTTCAACAGCTCGACTTACTTGGGTAGAACAAGAGGAACTATAAAAAATTCACTTTCCATTGGCATTTTTAAACGAGACATTTTGCGGTCTCTTTCCAAATACGGCGCATTGGATTGTGAAAAATACATCACGAGATCGAGACGTTGAGATAGGTAAAAATCGAAGCTGAATTTTCTTAGCGTTTAAATTTTTGCTCCACTGAGTAAAATACTAACGTAACTTTATTTTCAAGCTCCGTGCAGAAGATTAACATTAATTTAATGATCCTGGCACCTGTATTATTTATTTTTTATTAAGTAGATACTATTTTAGCGTTTGCTGTCAATGATTGAAGTGATTTGTTACTAGGGATAGTAGGGATTCAATAAAAAACAAAGAAACTTATCTCGATAAAAAGGCAAGAATATTACAGAAATTTTGTAACGTTGTACCTTTAAAACTATATAATAATAGTTAAGAATAAAACAAAATCAAGAGCAGCTACCTATAATAAACATGCAGATTGAATATAGAATAGAATAAGTATGTTGGAATTTGATGAGGAAAATCCACAAATTGCCTACTACCGCAGCGCACATTGCAGTTGACATGATGTACAAAGAGCGCCGAGCGTTCAGGCGGACAAGCATGTACGGAGAATAAATTGTGTGTTGTTTTTGCAATTTTAAAACACCAACGCTGTTTCGTGCCTATGTAGGGTTGTATATGAATGTTCTTAAAATATTTGAAACTGGAGAATTTGTGCTGTCAGTGGGATGACTAAAGGCTTGTCCTGCTCTGTCCTCTACACTGACGGCACAGAAATTCTATGCTTACAGAGGCGGCAGGGCGAGTGTGGCTTCTCTGGTGTTACACACGTCCATAGGCCACGGTAACCACTTTTCATCAGGTGGGCCGTGCGCTTGTCTGCCACCTAAGTGGTATAACTAGCCTACCGCTGTTTTTACTAGAAACAAAAGTGAAGGTAGCTCAGGTAATTTGTTTTGTACCAGTGAAGCCTATTGTTATTTATAAATAATAAACCTTCTCTTAAATTTTATTGCATCCTATCTATTTATTTAACTTAAATACACTTTTAAACTTTACTTTTAATAATCATTTCAGTTAAAGGTCAAAGTCGAACTTCTTAGAAAACGAACCTTTTATTAAGTATTATATTTGAGTTTAAGTAACTTTTGTTTAAGCCATTGAAATTCGTAACGAAGACTTGCGAAGTTTAAATTGTGAGTTACACCGTTTATATTTATCCAAATTGATTAAAATTCAGCTATTATAAAGATTTATAGCAATCACTTCAAACATGACTTCTATTATAAGATAAATAAACAAGTAAGCCACCTCGTCTGACAAGTGATACATTGTCATATCACTGATACTGCAAACAATGCCATTTAATTCTAGACTTTACTCTCTAGACTCTAAAAAAATGTTGTTAGACTCTAAAATTAAATTTTAATGAAAACATGTAATGAACTGATTTTCAGGGCCTAAGTCGGTACATCTGCCCATTAACGTACGAGGCTCTGGTGAAAGCTTTTCTCTCACGGTTAATGCTTGCAATCTGGGCTTCGATTCTGCTTAAGTAAAACCACTGCTAAAGCATAAAAATCCATTTAATTTTAGACCTGAAAACAATGTGCTTAAAGCCCAAAATTTAAACTTTTGCAGGATGAATGAGAACGTGTATTGACACTCATTTACTTTAATATTGGACTTCAAACACATAGAAATAAAGTGCAGACTGCTTTATTTCTATATATTTAAAGTCCTACTGTCATATCGCAGGATATGACAGTGATTTTGCTTTAGTAGAATCAAGGGCCTGGAGAGCTAGTTCGCTTTTTATTTGATTGTTTTGTTGGTCTTAACGAGAGTATCTGCTGTCATTTGAGTATCTAACTTCGACAGAGACGCGTCCGTTGCTTCGCAGTTACACTGACAAGAACATGAAATTGATTTGAAAAACATCGAGTAATGACACCTGGGAATTTCCAGGTAAAGTTAAACTATTTTGGAACCCGCATATCTGTAGAAGTCCTAACAATAATAAGACAATGAGAATTCGAGTTTAAGTTTCACCCTTGTTACTATAAGTGTTTAAAAGTTGCCTTCTTGGAAAGCAAACTGTATTATATTGCATTAGCTCGGGTCTCTACTACGATAACGTTCCTTTAGAAGTGTAGACTTTAATAACATTTTTGTTATATGCTAAATAGTTCATCTGTGACTTTAGAAGTGCTCCGCATAATACCTAGGTATTGCAATATGCGGCGCTTGGCGCACCTAGAAAGATTTTACATTAAAATGTTTCACGTAGGTACACACACCTTAGCTAGGTATTAAAGTTCACCGTTATCATTTTTCAGTTCTATTGGCTATTAAACCAATTTATTGCATGACATTATTGGAAGTTAACGTGATTATTGCACATTGAAATAAAATATTTAGATCGGATTCTATCGGATTCTATGGGTATTCTGACCGACGATTCCAACTGTCTATTGATTATAATACTATTTGACCACGTACTGTTAATACCACTTTATTTGAAGGTATCTAAGTAACGGTTTATTCTGCACCATTACTGAGGTAATGAAATTGTCCTCCCATTGTGAATATTTCATTAAAATTACAGCTTATATCATGTTTTGGTTTAAACTCTTTATATATATATAGAACACGTCAATTAGACTTCGGAAAAGAGACTTTTTCTCAGAAAAGAGGGTCACCATTACTTACACATACCGTGTGACAATGGTGACACTCAGCTTGACGGCCTCATCATATGCTTTTTCACGCCCCGCTTAAAGGACCCGGGACTGTAGGAAGAAGGAAACACGTTAGCTGGTAATGAATTCCAGGCCTTAATGGTGCGACAGAGGTAAGTGTCACCGAACCGCTTGGTTCTTGATCGGATGTTCTGCACCGTGTGCGGATGACATCTAAGACCTGCACGTGTTGTCCTATGTAGGAAAGGGGAGGGTGGGACTAATTGGAAGAGCTCATCAGAACACTCACCATTTCTCTTTAAAATTTGTTTTCTTCTTTGGTTTTCTTATTAATATTTGTAGTTGTATTAAAAGTATCTCTCGCGGCTTTGATGGCGGCCGAAAATCGTCAATCGTCTTGTGTGACCCATAGATAAGTAAACGATTTCACTTGCAAACAAACAACGTTATAAAAATGATTAATTTAATGAATGGGATGTTAGAACGTACTTACTTACGTTACATACTTTTCAATAACCTAAGTTGGTATCAAGATAGAATAAAAGGTTCTATCGCGAAAAGGGGACAAAAGGTCTTATATAAAACATAACGACCCTTCTTTCCTTTATCAGTAACTTAAGGGACACACAATATCGAGTAAAAAGCTTTGCGATGGAAATACTACAACAAGTCACAACATTTTCAACATCATCTAGTGTTACATTTGGGTTATTCCCAAAATATTACATTGGTGACATATGTACATGAAATTCAAAATATATTTAACCAAAATTTACCAATGTTTTTTTGACTTATTATGACACACTCATTTACAAAGATCATGCGTGTTATTTTACTTCCCCTTTTATTTGCGTTTTTATCCGTACTCATTCCATATTCGTCGAGAAAACACATTTTACAAATCTGACCCATACAATGGTAATGGACCCATACTTGTAAATTTGTATTATTATTATAAATGCTAGTTTTGATAGATGGATATTTAATAACAATTTGCACAAAGCTTACATGTGGATTCCTAGTTAGGTTTATTCATAGTTAGGTTAGGTTAAGTACTGAAATTTAAATTGTCCATTTATTCTAACCAGAGGATAGAGCACTCTTTGTTTGCCTAGATCATATACATACCTATTTTGCATAGTAGTTGTAACATAACATAAACTCACGCCTATATTCCCCGAAGGGGTAGGCAGAGGTGCTAGCACCCACATTTCGCCAGATTATGTTTAGTTCCCAATAGGTGGCGAGCCTATTGCCATTAACGGGGCACTTATAAACCTGCGATAAATACACACATAACTTCGAAAAGCATCGAAGTCATTGGTGTGTGCCATGGTAAAATCTGGGATCGAACCCGAGACCTCGTCTCAGCAGTTCATTACCCGTACCACTAGGCTACCGCGGTCTGTAATTGTATACAGAACATTAAATAAATGTTTTGCAGACAACATTGGTATCCACATCCAAAAGTTCCAAAAATTAGTATCCAAAAAGAAAAAAAGTTGATTTGTATCGGAAACGCTGCAAAATATATTCAGAAAATATAAATGTACATTACTTTTCATTTTAACTAATTACAAATCATGTGACCTGTCTACATCTACGAGTACCAAAGCGCGAAGTACCCAGACGAACGAGGATTTGTTTGCGATCCAAGTTCTTACTTTAGTAATACTTCACCCGACATACACTTACCAAACTTCATCTAAGTTACGAACTAAGATATAGATCTTGACTGAATTTCTTCTTAACTGATATGAATTAATATAAGTTTGGGGAAAGAGACCTTTTTATTCAAAATACTTATTAATACTGGCGAGGTATTTACTACCTCTCTCTTGTTATTGTTATTGTTCTCATGGAAGTGACTGTGTATGTCTTTTTGAAAATAAATTATTTAAACCTTAAACCTTATTTTTATTCGTACGATTTTATGTCATAATTTAACATTGCATATTTTTACTTGTCCTAACATTATTCACGCATAATACTCATTTGCCATAACTTTTATTCATATTTTTTTTAATCCTATTTACTATAAGCATAAAAAAAAAGAAAAAAAAAAGGTGTCACTCAGTGCAACACTGCATCCGTCAAGGCGCCGGGGAAGGAGCCTTGTAATGTGGAGGACTTCAAAGTTGTTGAGAAGAAGAAGAAGTCCTCCCGCAAGAACCAGTGTGGTACTGCAGCGAGGAGCATTGAGCAGCAGTTCCGCGCAGAGGTCCCTTCGACGATGGTCTACGTATCTCGTGTACATCACAGCGTGAAGATCGTAGACGTCGCGAACTATCTCCAAAAGAAAACCGGGATGGGCTTAAGGGTGGAGAAGCTGGACTCTCGTCACAACGTGAGCTTCAACTCTTTTGTGGTGCGAGTTCCAAACAGCCACACCGCTACCATCCTGCGTCCTGACTTTTGGCCGACGGGGGTGAAGTTTCGGCGCTTCCGAGGACGCCTGCCGACACGCGACACCCCGCCCCGTGACACGTCGACGTCATTACGTGTGCTTTAGGTTAAGATATATTATATGTATTTTTAGTTTTAAGGTATATATTTATGGGCCGTAGAATAAGTTTTTTAACATCCTGTAACTTTTCTATTATTGCCTGAAATAAATGATTTATTATTATTATTATATTATAATATTTTATAAGCATACTATCCCGAAGCATAAGTTTACTTAAGTATAACGACGCGTAACCAAAACTATTATAAAATACTGTTACTACTAAGAACAGTTTGAAATTATATTTTTTTAAATTCAGAATGTTCATTTGACTAAATAAAGTTCTACATGGTTATAAAAAAAAATAACCACGAAGGCCTAATGCGGGAGCGGAGCGGAGCGAAGCTAGCTATATAAGTGCCTCGTTAATGGCAATAGGCTCGCCATCTATTACATTGGGACCTAAACATAAACTGGCGAAATGTGGGTGCTAGCACCTCTGCCTACCGTTTCGGGGATATAGGCGTGAGTTTATGTTATGTTATGTTTTAACAATATTTCACTATTTATACTGATCTCGACTTTCTGTTACTTTTCAGCAGCCATGGTCACGTGGAGACAAATATTGTGAGACTTTGTTGACATGTAGGTAACATTTGTGTAAAAATAAAAATATAACTCAGAAGATAATAACGGACAAAAGGTACCTACGCAAAGCCGTATATTTATGTACTTTATTTGTACTTCTCCCTCTCTTTCTTTTCGTTTTAAATAAACATTGTATCTAGTTAATCCGATAACTACACCATACTTTCTGTTTTTATCCCAAATTTGTCTGTTGGAGGTCTGGGTGTTTCTATGTATAACATGTATGTGTTTACAAAAAAAAATAAACAAAAAAAAGTACCTATGGTATCCGTATTCTAGATTCCATTACACACGCTAGTTAATGCTAACCATGGGTCTAAATAGCACTGTGTAGAATGTTGTAGGATATTCATTTATTTGTAGTGTTTGCATTTATTGTGTTTCCCTAATCTTATTAATTTTCCGTATGTGGTTTCGGACATAAATATTTTCGTGACTCATACTCAAAAGAGCCTTATGGTGTCATATATAAAGAATTGTTATTGATTTGAAAACTAAATGTTAGTCAAGAGCAGTTTTTCAAATACAATTCAATTACTTACCTACGAAAGTAGTTTTTATCGCTTCAGTTCTGTGTAACCAAGTAAAAACCATCAACGCTTCAGTGGAGGAGTATCCCTTTGAGCCGGGTCGCGGTCACTAATGAGGATATTTCAGCCGACAGCGTGAAAGAAACGCTTATAGGACGTTTTTGTTCGTATTCGCCGATGGAGCAAATGAACACAGGGAAAAATTGGAAAATAAATGCTTAACCGCTTTGTGTAATTCGGTTTCATTTCAAAACAATGGCAGCTTTGAGGAAAATTCGAAGTAAGTGGATGGGATTTGGTTTGAAGAGGTTACAAAAATAAAGAATTTTTAAATCTTTACTAAAGTCAAGCCAATGTTGAATGCGATTACTGTTTAGGTGTGTGCATTAATGTTTTGGAAGAAGTTATTATAACCATATTTCTACGCGCGGTTACACCACAATCTCGTACACACAGATTTAGATTTAGGTACTTGTACATGTTCTGACTGCAGTAGCAGTGGTCTGTTCTGTAGGTAAATGCATTAAAAGCTTTGTAACGTACTGTCAGGTGCATTCTTTCCGTGAAGTCAAGGAATATGTAAGTCTTTTGTTCGTATTGAAAGCTTTCCAGTATGTTACTGTATAAATTGATCGTACGTTTCGCAATAGGATTTTCTCAACGTAGCTTTCAAAGTATCTACTCATTTCTAGTTTCTCGTCGTATTTCTGCAGCATAATTTTCACTTTATATAATTTATTCTCTGAGATAAAAAAATAACGATAGAAAATGTCACAGCGAATATTCTCTAAGCATTTTCGTAGCCTCATTTTCACTTGGTATTGGATAATTTATTCTCTAAGATAAATAAATAAGAACAAGGATAAAGTCAACATTATTTAAGAGCCGGAGCGTCAGCCTTATCTGGTAATTGCACAAAAACTTTGGTGATTCATTACAATAAATAACTGAACGGCTGGTTTCGTTCTCAACTTATCGTAGCGAAGAGCCTTCATAGGGATTCATGTTATACTCAATCATATACCAAGCTTTTGTCCGTGGTTTTTGGTTAACAGGACCAGTAAAAGACCATTAAATTAAATAGGTACATAAAATGACACAACGAAGAAGCTTTTTAGTAAGTACCTACAGCATAATTGGATCCAGTTGATTATTTCCGTTGCTTAAAATGTTTCACATTTGTAAAAATGTGCCGTCGGTGAAATGTAAGTTCATTTTTGTAAGGTACTGGATAGTCACGTTGAGTTAAAGTTGATGAGGCAGTTTAGTTTAATATGATCCTATTATTAGCGAAATCCAGTATAAAAAAGAAAGCAGCTAAAATTCCTTCCCATTAAAAAAAAAATCTGTATGTATAATAGACTTATGCGTTGATATTATAACATTGTAACGTTATAATATCAACGCAAGTAAAATAAAGAATACACAAAATGATAATAAAATGATTATCATTTATATGTATGTCCCTTTATAGCACATTGACTCATAAACGGCCAAACTATTGCTGCGTTTACACAAAAAAAATAAGGAATTGAGAACCTTCTACTTTTTGAAGTCGGTTAAAAAGGTGGCCATTTCAGTACCTGAATACCGTGGAAGCTTTGTAACCGATCCGTGGGCCACAATACATATATTTTTTTCTATTTATACCTGGCGCAGGGCGATCGAAGCTTCCAGTGAATAAAAGATGAACTCGCAAATGTGGAAGTAACTTTAAAATACTTTGAGTCTTGTAGGTACTGTAATATAGGTAATGAGGAGGAGATTATGTCAGAGAGATAAGACAACAGAAAATGAAATATTCCCTCGCATCCCGGCCGACCCAGCGTCATCTCTCACGATCTGGCCCTCTTCTCGGGTGTGGGGACTACAGAGTCCCCAACTCGTCCCCAGAAACGGGGAGGCGCGCCAGGCGCGCCACCGCCGCGGCCTGCTTCTGCCAGGGTGACAGGCGGCTACACCTGTCACACACAGGCCGGCGCTCATGGGGGCGGAGGTCGTTCATAGACCTCTGACGCCCGAGTTGCCTTCGTACG
Source organism: Eilema griseolum (assembly GCA_963662185.1). Classification (NCBI taxonomy): domain Eukaryota; kingdom Metazoa; phylum Arthropoda; class Insecta; order Lepidoptera; family Erebidae; genus Eilema; species Eilema griseolum. Next base: position 13,025,269 of record OY759247.1, on the reverse strand, counting down.
CGGGCAGCTTGTCTTGCAATCCTTCGTCGCTCCCGCTGCCGCTCCCGCCCTGCCTCTTCTTTCACGAGCATTACTTGCTCGCTGGAAGAGGCGCCGGCCGCCCACGCATTCGCGCAGTGGATCATCGCCGCGAGCAAGGTGGAGAGCGTGAGAACCCTCACTCCCAGGGCCGCCACAAGCTCCCGCCTCGGCGTCTCACACGCCGGACACTCGGTGAGCGTGTGCGGGGAGGCCGTGGTTCTTCTATAATTTCTATGCCTTATTTGGCTTTTGCGGGAGCGACTACAATCTGAATAGTTAATAATGTCGTTAATAAGTAGGTCGGCAGCGCGAGTGTGACTCCTCTGGTGTTACACACGTCCATAGGCCACGGTAACCACTTTATATCAGATGGGCTGTATGCTGGTCTGCCACCTTAGTGGTATATAAAAAAGGTTTACCAGCTGTTACGGAATGTTGACACGGGTTCTGAAGAACTTTGTGAAGCCCTCATACACTGAACTACAACGCCAGGACGAGTTTAAATAAAATCGTCGGGAAAACTGCATAACGGTGAGGTATTATACAAATCCCCAATCAACCTTGTATTGGATGGCTGCAATCAGTTTAATACCATTGAGTGCCTCTATCGCTATTTACTGTTGAAATATCGCCCGAGCTCAGATAGTGCAATCCTGTAATTGATTTATCTATGGTTCAACTGGTTGGCTCTTGTTTGAGCAGTGCGAAACGTTATTTTATGTTATACATTCTAGTTTTTGTAATGTTAACTTTACCATTCACAGCTTATTAACTTTATTTTATTTACCTATTTGTAATCAACAGTCAGATTACATCTGTGTGACGACCACTTATTTAGTATTGTATGCCCAAATGGCGAATCATAGCTTTTTCTATGTACGTATTCCTATGTACCTATGGTTGACAATAAACATAATTTGATTTGATTTGATTACAACAAAACGAGACACATTGTTATTTTACACATTCTTTTATCTTCTTCGCGCTTCGGTAGCCTAGTGGTATGGGTAATGGACTGCTGAGACGAGGTCTCGGGTTCGATCCCAGGTTTTACCATGGCACATACCAATGACGATTCGATGCTTTTCGAAGTTATGTGTGTATTTATCGCAGGTTTATAAGTGCCCAGTTAATGGCAATAGGCTCGCCACCTATTACATTGGGACTTAAACATACACTGGCGAAATGTGGGTGATAGCACCTCTGCCTACCCCTTCGGGGATATAGGCGTGAGTTTATGTTATATTATGTCTTTTATCTTTATGATTTTGTTTCCTTTTTGTTTGTGTAGAATGTCATGGAATATTTATATTTATTAACATTTCTTCTTTCTGGCTGTGTAAGAAGGCATTTTGTTATATCCTCGTTAACATAATACAGAGTGGGTAACGTGTGACGAATATCAATCACCTTCAGAAGATTACGATCTGATGGTACACGCAGATACCATCAGTTCCAAAAAAGAAAAGAACTATATATTTAGCGCGATGTATTGGATGAGATGTGAAATAGTATAGTAGATAAGTGATGTTTTGGACCTATGATTAGACATAATTAAATTGGTAATCATTCTATTTTCCTTATTGTTTTTGATATTCACACTACATACACAACTAAATTTATTTATCTGTTCCTTGAAACTTGACTGCGTTTTTATGCATTTAATTTAATGCTTTTAATTACATTTAATGCATTAAAAAGCAGTCAAGTTCACATGTCACAACCAAGGACTGTACTCCTAAGTTATAAATAAATTCTCATCCTAACGTCTTTCGTAGTAAAGGTGCATAATAAAATAACCCAATACCCCCGAATGAACCAAGTTTCGTTTGTTCATAATATAGGACAGTATCGAATAAATTCGTATCTCAGTATCAAAATAATCGGGATATTTACCATGTTGCATTGTTTTGAGTTTCCGATATTTCGGCGCTGTTGCAAGCACCATGATCACGGAGGAACTGTAGTAGTGGCGATGAACAGAGAAAAAGTTTTTTCTAGGAGTAATTATATCGATCTACCCTCCTTCGAGTTCTTTTACTACATTATACATTCTTCATACTAAATTCGTATAACCTGCCTGTGACTACAGTCAGCTAGAGGGGATGAATGTAATTCACAGTATCAATTGAATTTGTTGTTACTCATTTTTTTGCTGCTGATCTTATTATTTTAAACGGCTCTTTATGTTTCACCAAAAGATAATGACGGGTAAAATCTATGGTAAATCTTTCCCCCTTTTTTCTAATCTATTTTTTATAATGAAGTTCTCCTTTACGAGACATGATTTCTTTTTAAAGCAACTTGTGAGGTTATATCCTTGATGTTTTAGCCAGAAATCATCAAAATTCGTTCATAAATAACACGACAGCAAATTTCTCCCCTTTTTTACCCCATGTTCCCTCTTATTGAAAAAGCGCTCGCCAGAAGCTGAGTTTTAAATCGAATATATGTGCCAAGTTTGGTGAAAATCGGTTAAGAAATGCGCCGTCTAGACCGGAACAGACAAACAAACAGACATCAACAATATCAGCCACCTTGTCGAAAAGGAGACTCTTGCTCGCTTTGCTCGCTCGATCTATTATGAATTAACATAAAAGTCGTCTTCGGTAACTGTGCCCAATTAATATCAAAGTGTAAATTTAAATCATTATGTTAGTCTTTGTTTACTTTTTGAATTCAAGGCGATTACTAAAATACAATTCAGCCGGTTTCCTTTTTGTTATGGATTGTGTTTGAAGAAAGATAACACTTTTTCTATTGTATATACATTACTTATTAATAAATAGGTAGTAATTGCAGGATTTTCCTAATAGTCAATAGGAGGTTTTGGATGATAGGTCCTGCAGTTAGATATACAAATTTTCGCACTCGTAGGGGTTAACACATACAAATTGAAATTAGATTGCGAGTATTCAATAGTACAATGGCCATTATGTATCAGAATAGACTAAGGCCAAGGTTAACACTCGTCTGCGTTGAAAGTAAAACGCAAATCAATAATTTCTGTGATTCTCATCGCTTATGAACTACAGAATTTTGTGTTGACAAATTGATAACGGTGACAGCTGACTTTAAATAAAAAAACCGATATAAAGTCATGAACTATATATTATATCATCTATGTATTCCTGTCATTTATCCGATTGCAATAATAGATTAGATAAATCTTTATTGTACACCAACAAATTACAGTACGTACACATGTACGGAACATCAATATGAAAAATGTACAAATGGCGGCCTTATGCGCTACAAGCGATCTCTTCCAGGCAACCTTTGGATGAAAATATTTTAATTGTCCGAACAATAATAACTTTAGCGTAGTTTTTAGTGTTTTATAGTTGCACAGTATTGAACAATAAAAGAAAGAAATTATCGCAACGACTTCCATACCTTACTCGATAATACCGTGTCTTTAAACTGCCCCACTGCTGACAGTAGATCTCTCCGGAACAAAAGGGTCTGCAAGTTTTCTCATGATTTTTTTTATACCACTTAGGTGGCAGACAAGCGCACGGCCTACCTAATGGAAAGTGGTTACCGTGGCCTATGGACGCGTGCAACACCAGAAAAGCCACACTCGCGCTGCCGACCCTGTAAGCACAGAGTTTCTGTGCCGTCAGTGTAGAGGACAAGGCAGAACAAGTCTTTAGACATCCCACTGACAGCACAAATTCTCCAGTGAGCTCTGGCTACCCTACTCACTGCTGGGAACACAACACGAATTATGTTTTCCTTTACAATTATAAGTACAGGAACTTTGACAATCCCTAATACTTATTTCTTAAGATGTGATGATATTGGGTTTAAATAAACCAAAATATACCAGATACCATTAATCTACAAAATAATGAAAATATTTATCTGTCCACAATTAAATGTATTTATCCGTACAAATATTATGATAATTGTACAAATGAACTAGTTCTATATTTAAAGCTCAGTATTAAAATTGTATGTGAATGTACATTCCGAATCCTGTGTCATGCTTAACTGGGTTTATCTTAATTGCATTGTTTTCGAACAGTATTATGGCTTGCTAGTATCTTCCACTTCTAACTTAATGGAAAGATTCTGAGTTGGTCAATTTTGGAAGTGGGTTGCGATGTTTCACATTCATGCATCGTTGCGAACCCTTCACGGCTCAGCTATCTTCTGTAATGTTCCCATCTGCCTTCAAAACTTCTAGTTTCATTTTATTTTACAGTTATCTTACCTTGACAAATGTCACGGTAGATAGCGCTGGCAAGCGTCCAAAATTCGCTCACCTGAAAATGTGCAACCTTCAAATACATACATAAAGCAACCTCATGTATCAATTTCAAATTTGCACTTGGAGATATTTTTTTAATTTATTTTTTATTTATTTAATAACGAAGTGCTAAAATGTGTCAGTGTGTCCTGATCTCATTTACCCAACCTTTGGTAACCTATTCCAGGAGTAAAGACCAGCTTATATGTATGTTATTGAAAACTATAATCTATCTTTGTAATTTCAGTTAGAACCATTCAGCTATTACAGCGTAATTGACTAACAAACATGTAAGTATATTCATTAACTTCATTTTATTTAAATAGGCTCGTCAAATGTCTTCTTTATGCTGATGATCAGGTTTTACTGGCGTCATCGGCAGATGAGTTGCAGGAGATGGTAACAACTATGCATGAAGCTTTTGAGAGGAAAGGAATGAAAGTGAATGTTAGTAAGACAAAAGTTATGGTTTTTGAAAGAGATGAATGCGTGACAGAGTGTAGGATTTGTATAGATGGAGAAAAAGTGGAACAAGTGAATGAGTTCATATATTTGGGAACATTGTTTACGAGAGATGGAAAGCATGAAGAAGATGTTGAAAGGAGAGTGATGGCTGGAAATAGAGTGAATGGGGCACTACACAACTTTATGAGCAGCCGGAAAGTGTCCGAAAAGGCACGACTGGCTGTACATGGAGGAGTATTGGTGCCGACTCTTATGTATGGTAGTGAAAGTTGGGTGTGGCAGAAAAAGCATCAGAGTAGAGTGAATGCAGTAGAAATGCGTGCGTTGCGAAGTATGTGTGGCTTGACCTTGAAAGATAGAGTGAGAAATAGCGTGATAAGAGAACGATGTGGAGTGATAGAAGATGTAGTGATGAGAATTGAGAGAGGAATGTTGAGATGGTTTGGTCATGTTGAGAGAATGAATGAAAGAAGACTAACGAAACAGGTGTATGAGGCGAGTGTGGATGGTACCGTCGGAAGGGGAAGACCTAGGCGCACATACCTGGACCAAATCGGGGAAGTTTTAGAAAAGGGGCAGGTCAGGAGTACTCTAAACCGACGAGCATGCATGAAGAATGTAATGAGAGTGAATGAAGCGAGAGTAATATGTCAGGATCGTAGCAAATGGAGATCCGTGATCTCTGCCTACCCCTATGGGAGACAGGCGTGATTTTATGTATGTATGTATGTATGTATTTAAATAGGCAGTAGGATTGAATGAAATTTTAATGCATTTAGTACGCCAACTATTCAAATCAATTAAGGTAGAAATCAATGGGTCCATTTTTCTATCTTAATTGAAGAGGCAGTAGGATTTTTAGCAGGAAATTTATGTCTGAAAATTACATGATTGTGATGTCACCTCAACACGGCACATCAAGGTTTTTTAATATTTATGTACACAGAGTGCTGTTCGCCTGCGGTTTACTGTACTTTTTCATTACTGGCAGCATAGTCCATACACTGGTTGTCTGGAAGAGATCGCAGATTGCGATAAGACCGCCCATTGTACAACTATCTAGAATGTATGTATCCATTGTATGTGTCCTATGTTTGGTGTGCAATAAAGAGTATTATTATTATTATTATTACTTTCACAAATGGGTGGTAAGAAATTAGCACGAATGCATTTTCACTTAACTCTCAGCGGTATTATTTTATTTTTTAAATAGTTTGACACTAGATATCTGTATAATCTCTAGATACCTACATTTTTTATTATCATAATAGTGATGATAGAAATGTAGGTGTGACTCGAACGGGATTTGGGTTCGCTTCAAATACGATTTACAATAGTGTTTCTCAGGAGACCCATATTTCGTAGAACCAGAGATAAGCCACAAGCTTTTTTCTTTATCCTTTCTTCTTATTTATATGTAGTGAAGATAAGGGTTTTTCTCTTTATTCAATAGGCACTAGGTTGATTTTCAAGGAGCTCTCTGATGTTATTTATTCGGATCTTAGATTGTGAAATGTATAAAATAAAATATGATCATATCTTTTTTTATACCACTTAAGTGGCAAACAAGCACATGGCCCACCAAATGGAAATGGATACCACGGCCTATGGATGTGTGTAAGACCAAGGGAGTCACACTTGCACTGCCGACCCTGTATGTAAGCACAGAGAGTTTCTGTGATGTCAGTTCAGAAGACAAAGCATGTACAGCCTTTGATCTTCCCATAGAGAGCATAGACACTCTCCAGTGAGCAGGTACTCTACTCATCGCCGAGAACACAACACGAGGTTATTAAGGCCGCGGTATTCTGCAGGGCGGAGGTATTTCCCCAGTTGGACTGCACAGTTGGACGGACGCGATGTCCGTGCAGTGCTGCAATCACTCGATGTCCGGAAAGCCAGTGGTCCGGATGGTATTCCAGCGGTAGTCTTGAAAAAATGTGCAGCGGAGTTGTCTCCAATGCTTACGCGCCTGTACCGGCTATCCTACAGTTCGGGTACAGTGCCTTTGCCTTGGAAAGAGGCGAATGTTCAGCCGATTCCCAAGAAGGGGGATCGCTCGGAGCCAGCCAACTATCGACCCATAGCCGTCACCTCAGTGCTGTGCAAAGTGTTCGAGCACATAATCAACAAACAGCTCATGCGGCACCTAGAGGATCACTCCTTAATTAATGACCGGCAATATGGCTTCAGACCGAAACGGTCAACGGGTGATCTTCTAGCATACGTTACCCATCTTTGGGGTGAGGCTATGGACAAGCACGGCGAGTCACTGGCAATTAGTCTTGACATCGCCAAAGCTTTCGATAGAGTCTGGCACAAATCGCTTCTTTCCAAGCTACCTGCCTTTGGTCTGCCTTCTAGGCTGTGCAACTGGGTTGCTAGCTTCCTGCAGGGGCGCCGTATTCGCGTCCTTTGTGACGGACGAGCTTCGGAGTTTCTGCAGGTTAATGCTGGCGTGCCCCAGGGGTCCGTCTTATCACCCACTCTCTTTCTTCTGCATATCAACGACATGCTGTCTACCGGCAATGTTCATTGTTATGCAGACGATAGCACTTTGCATGGGAGTTATCATGGACATCCTGCGGCCAAACAGTCGGATATCGCGGAGAAAAGGCAGCTTCTTGTCACTGAGCTTGACGGGATCCTGAATCACATTTCTCAATGGGGCTCTGAGAACCTGGTTGAGTTCAATGCCAAGAAGACGCAGGCATGCGCGTTTACAGCAAAAGTATCTTCTTTCCTTCCCCTCCCTACTCTTCAGAGCACGCCACTGCCACTGCAGGACAATCTCAATATCCTAGGTATGGATGTTCGCTGCAACCTGAATAACAAAAACTACATCGAAAGTATCATCAAAACAGCCTCACGAAAACTCGGAGTCCTGAACAGAGTGAGACGGTTTTTCACGCCGGAGCAGCGGTGTCTTCTATACAAGACACAGTTTCGCTCCTGTGTGGAGTACTGCTCGCATCTCTGGGATGGTTCAGCAAAGTACTTACTAGATGCTCTCGACAGGTTGCAGCGACGTGCGGTCCGCATCATTGGGAATCCCGAGATCACGAACACCCTAGAACCTTTACAGCTGCGTAGAGATGTTGCGTCCATGGCTGTATTTTACCGTTTGTACCATGGGGAGTGTTCTGATGAGCTCTTCCAATTGGTCCCACCCTCCCCTTTCCTACACAGGACAACGCGTGCAGGTCTTAGATGTCATCCGCACACGGTGCAAAGCATCCGATCAAGAACCAAGCGGTTCGGAGACTCTTTCCTCTGTCGCACCATTAAGGCCTGGAATTCATTACCAGCTCACGTGTTTCCTTCTTCCTACAGTCCCGGGTCCTTTAAGCGGGGCGTGAAAAAGCATATGATGAGGCCGTCAAGCTGAGTGTCACCATTGTCACACGGTATGTGTAAGTAATGGTGACCCTCTTTTCTGGGACTTTGCCTTCAGCTTACCATCAGGCAAGGCGAAGTCCAATTGACGTGTCCTATATAAAAAAAAAAAAAAAAAAAAAATACCGTCGTGTCATACCTCCAGCGAAATATCTTCATTTTAGCATAAAAAACATAATATATTTGAAACCGGTGAGCTTGCGTGACCTGTGTGGTGAGGACTGAAGCAGAAGAAATGCGTGCTGTCGTCTCTGCCTACTTGGAGATAAAAAGGTGTAAGTTATGAATAAGAAATATAATAAAAATAAAAGTATAAGAAATTATGTATTGTGAAAGTAAAATAGTCTTATAACGGCAGCATTATCAATATAGCTAATGTCCTAATGAACCTAAAGTTGAAAAAAGTTAAATTTCAAAATCCATTGGGGAAAGAAGGGTAATAATAAATACGCATTCAGATTACTCATTTTATCCCATCAGATGATAGTAAATACACTCGTTCATTAGATCATCTTTTGTAGATAACAAAAGATAATTTTAGTATCAAAGTAATCGGGATATTTAGATAGATAATTCTTTATTATACACCTATAGATTACAGTAGAACTTTTAAGTACCATGCATCTAGTTTAATGTACAATGGGCGGCCTTATCGCTGGGAGCGATTTCTTCCAGGCAATCTTGTTGTATTTACGATGTTGTATTGTACTGAGTTTAAGATATTTCAGCGCTCCTTCGTTTCTCCGTGATCATGGTGCTTGCAATTGCGCCGAAATATCGGAAACTCAGTACAATCACAGATAACATAATACTAAAGGTACAATACAACATGGTAAATATCACGATAACTTTGAAACTAATATGAGTGACCATGATAGTTTGAATAACATACCATTTTGTATCGAGAAAATAAGCAATGATTTTCAAAAGACTCAACCCTCGGTGCTATCGTGTAATAATTGTGACGAATTTATGTTAGTAAGTTTAACGTAGACAATCGTGGATCAAGTTAATATTTTGTATTATAGTCTCACGCTGAGACGACATGTAATTATATGCATAGCGACTTTCGTAATCACGGTCTAAAGCGTAACATTGTTCACATGTAACATTGTTCCTTCCACAAAATCAATAAAAATCTACGAGCGTTTTACTAATTGAAATTTACTCTGACTGAACGTTTCAAAATCGATTGACTCATGGTTATCATTGGATGCAAGTAAGTTGCAGCGTGACAGTGTTGCAGTATGACAAAATTCTGGATCAAAAACTATAGGCATGGTTTATTTTTATTGTATAATGTGTTTTTATAGTTCACTTAGCAACTGAATATATAAGTTATTATTAATTAAATTTATTTATAGTAGTACCGCGTGGTTCCCGGCAGAGTAGAATTTGGACCACCCCATCTCTTCCCACGCGGTCTCGTAAAAAGCGACTAAGGGATAGGGCTGTTTAACATTAGAAAGATATATACAGCCCACACTCAGCCTCAGATGCATTGCTCAAGTCTATAATAGGAGCCGGCTCACCCCTATTACGTGGGACCGAATACAATTATTGGTAAAATGTGGGTGTTAATTCACCTCTGTCTAACCCTCCGGGGATAAAGGCGTGATTATATGTATGTATGTATGTATGTATGTAGTAGAAACAAAACCCGATTTACGTGGGCTAGTAACTTTGACGTTAGTCTTATCTACATAAGTACATAGGTTACACTAAAAGTTTCCGGAACTGGCCACTTACATAAACAATATTTAAAAATTTATTACAACATTTGAAAATAGAACTCTTTGGCTGTAGAATACAGTTTGTTTCATCTGACTGTCTTTTGTTTTTACCTTGTGGCGCCATTTAAAAAATTGTGTGTATGCGTCAACATGGATTTAACTCGGGAAAATTTTCGTAGTATGATTTTCTACGATTTTAAGTGTAATTTGACGGCTCAACAGAGCATCGCTCGGCTTGAAACAGCTTTTGGCGATGAAGCTCCATGCAAGACGACTGTTTATAGCTGGTTTGCAGAATTCAAGCGTGGTCGTATCAATCTCAGTGACGAATCTCGCGATGGTCGGTCGTCCACCGCTGTGACCAACAAAAACATCGATGCTGTGCGCCGTATGATTGAAACAGAAAGGCATGTGACCTACCATGAAATTCGCGCATCCTTAGAAATAGGCATGAGTCAAATACAATCAATCCTACACAAACATTTGGGTGTGAGAAAGCTGTGCTCGCGGTGGATCCCACATAACTTGACCGAGGATCAAAAAACGGACCGCGTCCCTTGGTGCAGTGCCATGCTTACCAGATTCAACGAAGGTGCGTCAAATTTGGTGTGGGACATAGTAACAGGTGACCAAACATGGATTTATTGCTACGATCCCAAAACAAAGCAGCAATCGAGCGTATGGGTCTTTCAAGATTAGCCGAAACCAACCAAAGTGGCGCGCGTGAAAAGTGCATCTAAGCGGATGAATGCTTCTTTTTTTAATAAAACTGGACACGTGGCTACTGTTGCTTTAGAAAATCGTCGTACTGTGAATAGTGACTGGTACACGACCATTTGTTTGCCGGAAGTTATTAACGAACTCCGTAAAAATAACCGTAAACGCCGTATCATCCTGCACCACGACAATGCTAGTTCTCACACGGCCAGACAGACAAACGACTTTTTGAAGGCGAAAAATGTAGAACTCATGAGTCATCCTGCATACAGTCCCGACCTGGCACCTTGTGACTTTTATCTGTTCCCAAAAATTAAGAACCAATTACGCGGCCAACGATTTTCATCACCAGAAGAGGCTGTCGAGGAGTATGAAAAACACGTTTCAGAGGTCACCACAGAGGAGTGGCACAAAAGTTTTCAAAACTGGTTTGATCGAATGAAAAAGTGCATAGACGCCAAGGGAGATTATTTTGAAAAACAATAAATTAATTTTGTACCTTTAATAGTATTTTTTCATATTCATTCCGGAAACTTATAGTGCGCCCCATATGTATCGTAATAGTAAGAAAAATAGGCAACAATAATTCCTATTTGTTGAATTACACTGACAATGAACATTGAAATAGAAAACTTTTCGAAATATAACTTTCTAGATAATTAGAACTCATACAATCAACTCAGCCAATAAATTAAGTCATTCTGATGCTCTGGTCTAATTTAAGCTTTAGTTCCACTGTTTCGAACACTCCGTCTCTATCTACTTAATAGCGTTTATTCGAATCGTGGGAATTTTGGTCGACGAGGGTTAATTCCGCTTTGATTTTTTATGTATTTTTCGGTACCTGTGAGAGTCCATCGGGAGGACATGTGGACATTTAAATTCAAACACTCGGCGCAGGGCCGGTCGTAATTTACATTTGGTAGGTATATATATAGATGGTCTCCTCACAATGAATTAAATTAAAATCTTAATTGTATTTTTATGGAAAAAGGTACCCTTTAGTAATCACATTTTAATGTTAACCTTACATTGTATATGAATACTTCAGTCATCAACGTAAAAAAAAATGCAGTAAAAAAATGAGATTCCGAACTAAATTCTTTTGAATGAGATTTTGAGGCATTCGTTTAGTTAACTTTGTATTATATTGAAGGAGTTCAACTTCAAGACGTTAAAATCATTTTACCTAATAAAAATATCTGGATAATTAGCCGAGGTAACATCTATTCTGTTCAAGTAGCTACATTCAGATTTAGTCGTATTAACTTTGCCACTGGCATTTACGAAACCATTGAAACCCAATTAACATACATTTTGTACTATGTGATTTAGAAAAGTACGATTTCCTTTTAATCTGACATATTTATACTAATTATTTATTATTCGGTAGAAATAAGTAGGTAACACAATTACGATGCAACCCAACTATGCAATCCTTAAAATAAATTATAAATGAATCAATATTTATCTAATTATGAAAAAGAAAATACCTTAATAAATAAGTAACTACACTAAAATAAAATTGTACTTGCAATAAATAAATCTATACTAATATTATAAAGCTGCAGAGTTTGTTTGTTTGTTTGTTTGAACGCGCTAATCTCTGGAACTACTGGTCCGATTTGAATGATTCTTTCAGTGCTGGGTAGTCCATTTATCGAGGAAGGTTTTAGGTTATATATCATCACGCTACTACTTAAGGGAGCGGAGCATTGATAATAAATGTTAACCAATCCGGCAATTTTTCATACATATTTTGAAGACTAAAACATACGGGCTCAAAGGGATATGAAGCTTCAAAATATACCCCGGGCGAAGTTGGGGTGGGTCAGTTAGTGAGTAATATTGATGAATTCTTCTATCGGATTGAAAGGATAACTGCTTCTGTCAATTCACTTCGATAAATTGGTTCATTTGGAACACAATAAGTATGACCCATCTAGTTCCATTTGATGCAATTGATTGGTCGATTTCGTATATCGGGTTGAAAATAGCACTTGAGTTTAATCATGATCTTTTGACACATAAGGTTTGGCATAGTAGTACTAACGAATTAAAAGCAGTCATAAGAACTGAAAAAAAAATGTTTAAGAGTCAATACTAACTGTGCGGGCTAGAAAACCTCCACGCGGTGTACGCTGTGCAACAGAAGCGGCAACTCCTCCCCTAAATTTAGGGGAGGAGTTGCGGCTCCTGGCCGATATTCTGCCGAGGTCAGAAAGACCTGAGAGAAGGAAAACTCGAGAACAAACCCGTTGCCAACCCGTCTGGCCAGCGTGGCAATAGTAGGCTAAACCCTCCCAAATGAATAGACGCCACAACAAAAGGCCACCAGTTCCCGGCGGTCCCGTTATTCCCAGCCAAGGTAGCGGTTCGGGTAACGGCGGAACGGGGGGTGCGAAGAATCTCCGGGCTACGGGAGGCTACCGAAACCGGCGACTACTACTGGCAACGTACAATTGCAGTACACTTCGTCTGGACAGGCACCTCGCGGAACTAGAGGTAGAACTAGGTCGCATAAATTGGCATATATTAGGGTTGTCCGAGATCCGACAGGAGGGGAGGACACGACAACCACTGAGTCAGGCGACCTGTTTTACTTCAGAGAAGGTGAACAGCTCTCCCAGGGGGGTGTCGGTTTTCTGGTAAAAAAGGACCTCATTAGCAGCGTTGTTGAAATCGGTAGTGTGTCGAACAGGGTAGCGTACCTTATCGTAAAAATCACGAACAGTCGTTCGCTGAAGGTGATACAGGTATATGCGCCGACCTCGCTTCACCCCGACGAAAGTGCCGAGGCCGTATATGAAGATATTGCTAAGGCAATGAATCACACCGCCAAGGCCACTTACAACGTTGTAATGGGGGACTTCAATGCTAAAGTGGGAATATAAGAACGCGGTGAGACGAAAATCGGACCTTATGGAGTGGGTTGCAGAAATCATAGGGGACAAATGCTAGTCAACTTCCTCGAGGCGCAGGGGTTTTTCTTAATGAATAGTTTCTTTAAGAAAAAACCCCACAGGAAGTGGACTTGGCAACGTCGGGACTCTGTGATAAGAAACGAGATAGACTTTTTGATAACGGACAGTAAGCACATATTTAGAGACGTCTCTGTGATCAACAAGTTTAAAACCGGAAGCGATCACAGACTTGTCCGAGGCTCTCTAAATATCAACATCAAGGCTGAAAGATGCCGAATGATACGGTCTACTCTCCGACCTACGCCACTCCAAGTCACTCTAGGGTCCGAAAAGTTCCAATTTGAACTTCAAAATAGTTTCGCAACACTGGAAACCACAAACGGCATTGACGAGAAAACCGACGCAGTGGTCAAAACATTACAGGAAGTGTCTCGAAAGTTATTTCCCGGGAAACGCAAACAGCGAGAGTCCAAGCTCTCTCCTGAGACTCTCAAACTTATGAGAAAGAGACGTGAGAAGTCATCCACACCGTCGTCTTCGTCAGATGAGAGAGCCTTAAACCGACAAATTAAAAAGCTGATTAGACGCGACCTCTGACGCTACAACACCCATATCGTCCAGGAGGCGATTGAGCGAAATAGGGGGTCGAAAGTGTGCGCTCAGCAGTTGGGGAGGCCCCATCTGACGAAACTTAAAACTGCGGATGGTAAAATGACTGCCTCAAGGTTCGAGATTCTCGATGAGATCGAAAAATTCTATGGACAGCTATATGCATCACGGACGAGTAAACCTACGGGACACAGCGATGAAGACCACAGCGCCCCACTCACGCGCCATTACACCGAGAAGATACCCGATATCGAGCAATGCGAGTTGGAGGCGGCTCTTAGAAAACTGAAAAACAACAGGTGCCCAGGTGATGACGGAATTACTACTGAGCTCCTGAAAGCAGGCGGAGCTCCAATCCTGAAAGAGCTAGCAAGCCTCTTTAATTCCGTCATCCTACAAGGTCTAACACCTAGGGCATGGAGCGGGAGTGCGGTGATACTGTTCTTCAAAAAAGGAGATAAGACCTTGCTGAAGAACTACAGGCCCATCTCACTCCTGAGTCATGTCTACAAGCTGTTCTCGAGAGTCGTCACAAATCGTCTTGCGGGTAAGCTTGACGAGTTCCAACCACCGGAGCAAGCCGGGTTTCGAAAAGGTTACAGCACCGTGGATTACATCCATACTGTTCGGCAGATTGTAGAAAAGGCCCAAGAATACAATCAGCCGCTGTGTATGGCGTTTGTGGACTACGAAAAAGCCTTCGACTCCATCGAAACCTGGGCAGTTCTGGATGCCCTGCAGCGGTGTCGTGTCGATTGGCGATACATCGAGGTGCTGAGATGCTTGTATGACACTGCCACAATGTCCGCCCAGCTCCAAGACCAGAAGACGAAACCTATTAGCCTCCAACGTGGAGTGAGACAGGGAGATGTTATATCCCTCAAACTATTCACCAACGCGTTGGAGGACGTCTTAAAAACTTTGGATTGGACTGGGCGGGGTATAAACATTAACGGTGAGTACATCTCACATCTTCGGTTCGCCGACGACATCGTCATAGTAGCGGAATCGTTGGAAAAACTGGGCGAAATGCTGCATAGCCTGCATAGATGGAGCTTCTCGACGCGTCGGCCTCGGTGTAAACTTGGATAAAACCAAAATTATGTTCAACGGACATGTTGCACCGAGACCGATTGCCATCGAAGGGGCGACACTCGAAGTTGTTCAAAAATATATCTACCTGGGGCAGGTTCTCCAGCTCGGTAAAAACAACTTCGAGAAAGAACTAGCCAGAAGGATCCAACTGGGTTGGGCAGCATTTCGCAAACTACGTCGAGTTTTCTCTTCACCCATACCACAATACCTCAAAACAAAGGTCTTTGAACAGTGCGTCCTACCTGTTATGACTTACGGTGCCGAAACGTGGACACTTACAGTGGGGCTGGTCCATAGCTTAAAAGTCGCGCAGCGGGCTATGGAGCGAGCTATGCTTGGAGTTTCTCTGAAGGATAAAATTCGGAACGAGGTTATCCGACAGAGAACCAAAGTTACCGACATAGGCCACAGAATAAGCAAGTTGAAGTGGCAGTGGGCTGACCACGTTTGCCGAAGGACCGATGGCCGTTGGAGCAAACGAGTCCTAGAGTGGAGACCGCGAGAAGGTAAACGAAAGGTAGGACGCCCCCTAGCCAGATGGACGGACGACCTGAAAAAGGTGGCTGGGACAGACTGGATGCGGAAGGCGGAGGATCGGAGGAAATGGCGCACATTGGGAGAGGCCTATGTCCAGCAGTGGACTGCAGTGGGCTGATTGATTGATTGACTAACTGTGCAAGTTTAAACGAATGAACAGTGACTATATGAATACAAAGACAAATTAATTAACACATGCGTTGTTTAAGATACTCTGAAAAAGATGTCAATGAACGAAAAACAATGTTTTTGTTGCACAAATGCAAATGGCCTATTTCAAAATAAGTGGACTGCTCAGCCCACCAAATCATCAAGGTGATTGCTTCTTCACAGCCCCAAATAGGTACTGGTCTTGTCCTTTGGCAGTCAGGGTATTTGTCGGATTAGAATAAATTTATTAATTTTTTTTCGAATAGTCCTGTTGGACTAGGCCTCTCCTAAGGTTAGGAGGCTTTGGTCTACTGTTTCCACGCTGGCCAGACGGTATGGCACAGGGTTTTATTTCAAGTTTCCCTTCTCACGCAATGATATCGTCTGCGTAGGGTGTCGCAAGAGGCGACTAACGGCATTTTGCCGTTAGTCGCCTCTTACGACACCCTTCGGATGAGATGAGGTGATGATTAATGTATTCTTTCTTTGTCACCACACGGGTAAGAAGAGAGTGAATAAATATATAAATTATGAAACTACCTAAGGTAATTATTAGTGATTTTAGTCACTCGTTGTTATTGGAGAGGTTCATGCTCAACAGTAGACGTTCTAAGATTGAAAGATGCGGTGCGCAATCCATCCAGTAACACAAAAAGGTGTAACACTTTACTGATTGGGAAAAAATTCCAAACACAAAATGGATAGCCGATGACCTTCAGAGACCGAACGAAAAAGGTATAATGACGTAAAATCGTTTTATGTAGCCTCTGCTGCCCTGTGTTAAGAGAAAGCTTACACGCGGGTTATGTTCGTGAACAATATTCGTATTGTAGCATGATTCGACATATTTGGACACACTAATTGAGTTTTGATGTTCTTTATACTATTTTCATATATGATATATGGTAGTGTTGTTTTGCGGGTTTGCAGAAGGTAGGACACTGACGGGATTTCCGTCCCAATTGAGGGAGGTACCGCCGCCCTACAGAATAATAATTTGTATTGTGTTCCTGGCGGTGAGTAAGATAGCCAGAGCTCACTGGAGAGTTTTTGCGCTGTTTGTGGAAAGACCAAAGGCTTGTCCTGCTTTGGCTTCTGCTCTGACGGCACAGATACCCTCTATTCTTACCTGGTCGGCAGCACGAGTGTGACTCCCTGGTGTTGCACACATACATAGGCACTTTCCATCGTGTGCTTGTCTGCCACCTAAGTTGTAAATAAATGCAGCCCTTGATCTCACTAGACAAAAAACAAATAGCCAGTCCTATGCTAATCATGGAAATTAGCTAACGATTCAAAATAAACATAAACGTCATGTAGCTAAAAGGTGTTTCCTTAACCTTGGTCGCGTTAAATTCCGTAAATTTAATTTATCATACAGAAATAAAGAATATTAATTGTGATTTAAAGTGTGCAATGAAGTTTAATATACTATGTTATAATAGTTTCCGTACAACCAGAATGCCGGGGAACCACCCCATCTCTTCCCATGGGTATCGTACAAAGCGCCTGAGAGATAGGGCTGTTATTCATCTGACAACTAAGTTATTATGTAGGGTATATTGTGGTATATTATAACTCATGCAAAAATATAGTCTCTCCTCTGCCTTGGGGATATATACAGACTGAGACGGTATATGGATCTATGTCATGTATATTACAGTAGGTATTAGAATATGTAAAACTTTCATAACGAGCGATTGTAGTCTTTTGAATAAGTTAAATCCCCATGGCACACTGCCTAACTTTGACAAAGCCGAAGCCTTATGATTTCAGAAAATATATGATGATAATCTCAAAATCTCAATTGTTTTCGCTGTGATTCACGAATAAAGTGATTGATGGAACAAATTGCTTCCATTGTCGGCAGCAAAAAAAAAATGGATTGACGATATCCAATTTAACGGCGAAAGAAAAATTGGATATGTAGAAGGTGCAAAGATTGGAAAACAGAACGGTTTTGATACTGAAATCAACATTAAAATTGTTCTAGAATTTTAGAATAAAGTTTGGTGGCATAAGTTATAATCAGTGTATGATAACAATACTAGTTTACATTAGTATAAGATAAGATTCGGTCCTTGGGCCGCTACTGTGGAACATTGGATACGACTGGGTGCTTCGCGGTGAGCTTGCGGACGGCGCCGCCGTCACGTGCTATGCGGACGACACGCTAGTGACGGCGAGCGGAGCTACATACCGCGAAGCGATCCTGAGGGCCACGACCGCGGTTGCTCGAGTCGTGGAACGGATCCGGCGGCTGGGCCTTGAGGTGGCTTTGCATAAATCCGAGGCCATGTTCTTTCATGGACCTCGGCGCACGCCACCACCTGGTTCCAGTCTCACAGTGGGAGGCACTCTCATCGGCATCAAGCCCCAGATGAAATATCTGGGGCTCGTGCTCGACGGCCGGTGGGACTTCGGGAAGCACTTCCGAAGTCTGGGCCCCAAATTGGTGGGCACAGCCAACGCTCTTGCGCGGCTACTGCCCAACCTGAGGGGCCCGGAGGACTCCTGCAGGAGACTCTACGCGGGTGTCGTGCGGTCCATGGCCCTGTACGGGTGTCCCGTGTGGGCGGACACCCTGAGTGATCGGCACATGCTCCTGCTGCAGCGTCCGCAGCGGAAGTTGGCGTGCCGCATCATAAGGGGGTACCGCACGATATCATTCAACGCGGCGAGTCTCCTCGCCGGATCGCCACCATGGATCCTGGAAGCGAGATGCCTTTCGGCGCTATACCGGTTCCGAAAGGCGGCGCGGGAGCGGGGTCACGATCCCGAGCCCGAAGAAATTCGGGCCGTGAGATCCCGGCTCCACAGGGAAATGGTGGCGGAATGGGAGATACGACTTGGGCGACCAGGCGCAGGGCAGGCCGCAGTAACGGCGGTAAGACCCATCATGGGGGAGTGGCTAGAGAGGCCACACGGCAGCCTCTCGTACCGTCTGACGCAGATGATCACCAAGCACGGGTGCTTCGGAAAGTATCTGCGTCGGATGGAGAAAGAGCCAACGTCCGAGTGCCATCACTGCGACGCGAGCGAGGACTCAGGTCCGCACACGCTCACCGAGTGTCCGGCGTGGGAGACGCCGAGGCGGGAGCTTGTGGCGGCCCTGGGAGTGAGAGTTCTCACGCTCTCCACCTTGCTCGCGGCGATGGTCCGCTGCGCGGATGCGTGGGCGGCCGGCGCCTCCTTCTGCGAGCAAGTAATGCTCGTGAAGGAGGAGGCGGGGCGGGAGCGGCAGCGGGAGCGACGAAGGATCGCGAGCCAAGCTGCCCGCGTACGAAGGCAACTCGGGCGTCGGAGGTCGATGAACGACCTCCGCCCCCCATGAGCGCCGGCCTGGGGGTGACAGGTGAAGCCGCCTGTCACCCTGGCAGAAGCAGGCCGCGGCGGTGGCGCGCGTGGCGCGCCTCCCCGTTTCCGGGGATGAGTTGGGGACTCTGTAGTCCCCACACCCGAGAAGAGGGCCAGATCGTGAGAGATGGCCCTGGGTCGGCCGGGGTGCGAGGGATATGCCTGTCAACCTCACCTTCGGCAACCAAAACGACCCACAGGCGGCGTGCGTTTTAGTCGGTTCGAGTCCGACATAACCTCCTCCACCGGCTCCGGTGGGGAGGTATCCGTGGGGATTTTGCGCACGTAAAAAAAAAAAAAAAAAGTATAAGATAAGATATTCCTTATTGTAGTAAAGTATTTGTAATAAAACTTATATTTAATGTGTAATGAGTGACCTTACCGTTAACAGCGTTTTTTGCAAAGCAACTGTGGATGGATAGGAACAAAAGAGATGATAGGTTAGTTTACTGTCAATCAAAAATTTTAAATGCATACATACAAATAATCACGCCTTTATCCCTGGCTCAGCAGAGGTGAATTAACACCCACATTTAACTAATAATTGTATTCGGTCCCCCGTAATAGGGGGTGAGCCTATTGCCGTATTCCGGGCACTATTGTTGACTCGAGCCATGCATCTGAGGCTAGTCTGGGCTGTATATATCTGTCTGATGTTACACAGCCCTATCCCTTAGTCGCCTTTTACGACACCGCATGGGAAGAGATGGGGTGGCCCTAATTCTATTCTGCCGGAACTACGCGGCTATTAGCTATTAAATAATCTTTAGTAATAGTTTATATCTGTAATAGGGTCTAAGGGGATTTCATTCAACCTTGGCCCCGCAGGCGGTAACCGCCCCAGATTGACCAATTAATGATCTATCATTGTTATACAGTTAAGGTTATACGACCGGGCAACAATTTACATGCAGATAAGGCTCTCCATCTTGTTAATGTTTAATTCAGTTGATAAATATCCTCCAACCTTACCAACAAATAATAAATTGACCCTCCAAAGGGTCGGGGTTTAAACTTAATCAGTTTTAGACATTGGGCTTGTAGTTATTATTGGATTTAAAACGCTGGTGAAAGTAATCGCTTAAATTTAATTTATTATGAAACCTACTCAAAAAATAATTTAATTACATAGAGGTATTATTATTATATTCTACATTACATATTTTCATTTACATGAAATGTCCATACACAGTCTTTAATTTGTAATGGGTCTAAAATTAATTTACTTACTAAATCTGTCATCTATAGTTATCACAAAATAAAAGGCCCGTTATGACATTCTGATTAGGTAATTTAACTTAAACTTTGATATTGTAGGAATTTCGAAATCATACCGGTCAATGAATTTTTTTATAACCTAGGGCACGCCAATTTGACTACACTTCGCCTAAAGATAAGCTAAATTCAAAGTCACGCAAAGATAAGCTAAAGGAAAGAGGGTCACCATTACAGACTCGTAGTATGTTACAATGGTAGCACTCAGCTTGGCGGCCTATTTCACGGCTACTTAAAGGACCCGGGACTGTAGCTAGCAGGAAACACGTAAACTGATAATGAATTTCAGGTCTTGGTGGTGCGGCAAAGGAAAAAGTTTCCGAACAGCTTGGGGTTTTGCTCGTATATTCGGCACCATGTGCAGGTGACATCTAAGCACTGCACGTGTTGTCCTGTGTAGGAAAGGAGACGGTGGGTTTAGTTGAAAGAGCTCATCAGAACACCCACCATGGTAGAGACGGTTAAAATACAGCCAAGGAAGCAACATATCTATGCATCTGCAAAGACTTTAGACCATTTCGATCGGTAAAAGATGAGAACTTTATGGGCGTGAACTGTCAAAACGGATCTTTTATTTTGTATCACTATAAGTGAAATTCATGAAAAACATGGTTACGTTATCTTTTACTGTTAAAAATAGGTTTACCTACCAACGTAAACTAAACCATAGAACGTCGTTAATTTTACATAAATAGATTGGCAAGATTTCAGTTCGCAACAATATCGTATTTTAGTGCCAAAGTTGATCGTGTCTGTTTAATAAATTGCCTGATTACTGTAATATCAACAGAAGACAAGACACAGCAAGGAGCCACAGAATATAAATTATATTATCTTTATGTGAAGGCTCGTGGGCACCCCGCTTACATCCGAAGCCATTTCGAATGTAATATAAGTTAACACATATATAGTGAGAGTACAGCGAAGATCGGTTATATAGCCCTGTAGAACATTCTTCACGAAATTACATCGGACAGTCTGATATCTTTATCAAGTTCATATCTTTATATCAAACTGTCAGTCAGAGAGAAAGCTTTACGAAATCGATACGAGAAATTAAAAAATGAAAAGTTTGTGTGAACGCGCTAATCTTTGGAAATTCATGTAAGATTTAAATAATTCTTTTTTCATCTGATTGTCCAGTTCTTAGGGAAGGTTATAAGCTTTCTATCGTTAAAACCCTTAGGAACCGAGCAATAAGAAAAAGATGAGAAAGAAGCAGGCGGGTGTATCTTTGGGGCACAGCTAGTTACGTGTTTTTGTAAGAAAGAAAGAAGGTAATCATTCCTCCTTAAAGTATAATGATTACACAAGGGTCTACATCGATAATGTACCTTATACAAGGTGCGTTACAACCACTAATTTCCAGATTGCATGTCCAATGCCTTTACCATTACGTTACCTAGTATAAATAATGATGGGGTAGACTATACTTATCTAAAAGGGCATAAACTCGGCAAGGACTTTTCACTCGACAAAGGCTTTTTGTGGAAGCTGAATATTCTGTATGTTTATTATAGAATTTCTTGGTAGGTTAGCCTATTCAAAGCCTAATGCTTACACGGTTGATATAAGACCTGCATGACTTAGATACCTCCTCGATATCAAACTCCTAAAGCTTTAGGTAACTTGGGAACTTATTAATATGTATAAGACACTTATCAAGGTCTTCTTTATTTTCAGGTTTAGGTTTAGTATAATGGGTTTTTACTAATGAAATCCAGCATTAGTCCAGGTAGAGCATCGGTGCAAGTATTAGGGATTTTACGGGTACCAAAATACTGAGATAAGGATCTTAGTGGTCCATTTTCTTTTTGCGAAAGCGTGTTCTTGGAATATTCGAATTGTTTATTTATTTATACTTTTTGCACGATGTACATTGGTGGACTTAATGCCGTAGGCATTCTCTGCCAGTCTACCATAGGGTGGTGCAGAGCTAGTACGAGGTAGGCGCATATTAACAAGAGATGCGTTTGGTTCTATAAGGACTATAGATTAATTAATTAATAAATTAATTAATTGTTCTTATTTCCTTTTTTCCAAAATGGGTTGATTTAAAGTTTGATTGATTGCCGCTTCAGTACCTACCTAGACATAAAAAATTATGTTCTACGATATACGCAGCTTACGTAATCAGACAACTTTTGCACAGTAACGAGTTTTCGCCGAAAAGGTGATTACGTGAGCGGCCGGTGATATATTTCAGTAGTTATTTTTAGTAACATAGGCACAGATATCACAAATCATTTTGAAAGAGCAATTCAAAAGGAAAAATAACGCATGAGATGAAAGTAAAAACGGTGACATATGGAAATGGAACGTTTCCTTTTGTTGAGACCAGTCGAGACTCAAATAATTTCGTGTATGAAACCTTATTCAATTTTTTACTTCGTTTTCTTTATAAGTAAATATTTACGATGTTTTCGTCATATTAGCTCATCATAGCCCGTTAACGACCGTCATATATATTGGATCATATTGTATATGTAGCTTAAAATCTATAAAAAGAAATATAAATACATACATACATATAATCACGCCTTTATCCCCGAAGGGTTAGGCAGAGGTGAATTATCACCTGCATTTCACCAATAATTGTATTCTGTCTCACGTAATAGGGGGTGAGCCTATTGCCGTATTTCGGGCACTATTGTTGACTCGAGGCCATGCATCTGAGGCTGAGTCTGGGCTGTATATATCTGTCGGATGTTAAACTGCCCTATCCCTTAGTCACCTTGTACGACACCACATGGGAAGAGATGGGGTGGTCCAAATTCTACTCTGCCGGGATATAAATATAACAAAGAAAATTCGAGTACAAAAATATTTTAATAGTCAATACAAGTTGATTTTATTTTAAAGACACTTTATTATGCTTACATCATTTCGTCAAAGTTCCCAAAAGATCCGAGCATCGTGGCGTTAATTACACGAGGGCAAAGGTAGCGAAATACGGGTTTTCATCATGTTTTCATTAATGTTTTGACAACGACAGACTTTCACACAATATATTTAACAAGTAATGTTCAGGTGAGGTAATTATTTTGAAAGTGTCATCATTTATGAGTAAAATGCTTACCTTTAAATGATAGTGAATGTCGAGTTATGAATTTAAACACCTGAACGGAGATTAAAGTCTGGGATAACATAGGAAGCCGAGTGATTCCCGGCAGAGTAGAATTTGAACCAACCCATCTCTTCTCATTCGGTGTCGTACAAGGCGACTAAGTGATAGCGCTGTTAAACATCAGATATATACCTACAGCCCAGACTCAGCCTCAGATGCGTGGCTTGACTCAACAATAGTGCCCGGAAGGCGGCAATAGGCTCACCGCCTATTACGTGGGACCGAATTCAATGTTTGGTGAAATGTGTTAATTCACCTTTGCCCAACCCTCCGGGGATAAAGGCGTGATTATATGTATAACACAGAACCAAAATATTCTCACGGGATGCAGGAACGAGATCAGAATTCTACGTGGGTGTAACCGCAGAGAACCGCTAATAAGACTATTGACTATAGTTTAATAAGGGTACACAACAAGCGCAGGGCTTACCGATGATGACCAAACTGTTCGAAGATTCTTTCCTTTGCTGCACTATTAAGACCTGGAATTCATTTTACATTTACCAGCTCACGTGTTTCCTTCTTGCTACAGTCCCGGGTCCTTTAAGCGGGGCGTGAAAAAGTATATGTTGAGGCCGTCAAGCTGAGTGTCACAATTGTAACATGGTATATGTATGTAATGGTGGCTTTCTTTCCTGAGACTTTGCCTTCAGCTTACCATCAGGCCAGGTGTCCAGGCCCCTCTTCCCCACTGGGCACTATGGGCACGTGCCCAGGGCCCCGCGATCGAATGGGGCCCCCTAGTTCCTGCCAGATTACCAAATGATAACCGATATTTAGGTATTACCGAAAAACATTAATTTTGAAAAATCTGATGATAATGACTTACTACAATACCTACGCTTATTATATTAGCTTTAGTTTGCCGCATGCGGATAGCTATACCTTGTACAACATAGCTTGAACTTTTTGACAGATGGGTCAGTGATGGGAAACAGAAAATATCTATTGGTGTAAAAAATGTGTTGGCTAAATATGTGGCTGTATGTATGTTTTAAACTATTCAAAATAAATAAATTCATTCGTCAATCAATTTTATTGCACTAGACATAAAAACATTGGGTAGGTACCATTGTTTTCAGTTTTTCTATTTAAATTTTACTTCGAAGCAATAAAAACCACTTAAGACTTTCGGAAAATGCTTGAGTCCTTAACAGGTACTCTTATGTTGTGTGTCTATTCTTATGATTATTATCAATTTTTAATATTATTAAAATAAGAAAATATTGTTCGTCGTTGCAAAGTTATATCGATTTCAGATTTGACATCCGTCAAAAAGAAAGATCAAACTAATAAATAAACAGGGTATAAGTACTCCACTCTCTCTCAAAAATGAGTTTTTCCGATATTAGTATATTTAGGTTAATTTAAATACCTATATGTAAGTATAAGAATACAATTAAAAGAAAAATTATTAAATTAAAAAAAGAAGAATTATTTGATGCGGTGTGGTTTATGTCTTTAAGAAACCTATTCGAACGTCATTCGTAATACCAAAGACAAAAAAGGGGAATTCCCGACTCCCGATCGTCGTTTGACTTGACGAACGGGAATTCCCTTCAAGTATTTGTCTGCGATGTTGTGGCGTTTGTTTTGTTTGTAGTTGTTAGTTTGTTACTGACTGTGCTTGAGCTCTGACAAAAAAATAGTATTGTTTGATTAAATCGTCCTTTGTCTGTTTTGTGTTAGCGAATATTTTCGTTATAAAATTAATTAAATACTGAATTATAATATAAAATGTCGAAACGGTCATATCCTAGTGGATCTGAAAAAAGGAAAAAAGCTCTACATCAGAAAGAAGTAATTGAAAAGTTACCAAAATTAACATCATATTTTACTACTACTACTGGAGAAACTTCTGTAAGTAGCAATCAACTCATAAATGTTCCACATGATGACTCAGCTCAATTACAAATTGCGGGAATTTCTAAACCTTCATGTTCCAATTTTGAAAAAGAGATTGAATCAGAAAGCGACTATTCCTACGACGAAAGTGCAACGACTTCAGTAACTTCACTAAAACCGACAACTCCAACTGTGTCAATTGAACAGCAGTTTTCCAACACAGAAGAATTAATATCGCACGATCCCGCCGATTATTTTCACGAAAAGTTTGTTGAAATAAATCGCGAAATTTTAATTCGTAAGGGACCAGTATATTTTCAAAATAAAGATTCTGACTTTTCCGAGGCATCCAGAACCTACAAAGATGGTAATAAATTAGTGACGAGATATTTCAACAAAGCATTATTTATTCGCAAATTAAAGAACAATGAAAGCGTCGAAAGAAAATGGTTGCTGTATTCGCCTTCCAAATGCTCTGTATTTTGTTTTTCATGCTGCTTATTTAACCCAACTGATGTTAATCTTTGCTCTCGGAATGGATGTAATGATTGGAAGCATATTAATCACATAATTTTAACACATGAAAATAGCCCAGCGCATAAGCAATCTATGATGACTTATCTGGCACGAAGTAAAGCGGTTGGTAGAGTAGATATAGAGTTATTATCTCAACATCAAAAGGAAGTGGATTACTGGAGAAACGTACTTAAACGGATTGTAGCTGTTGTAAAATTTTTGGCATCGAGAGGGCTTCCATTTCGCGGCGACAATGAAATCCTAGGATCTCCAAACAATGGAAATTATTTGGGTTGTGTGGAATTATTGAGTGAATTTGATCCATTTCTTGCAGATCACTTAAAAAAATTTGGGAATCCTGGAAAGGGTAACATTTTTTATTTATCAGCAAATATCTGTAATGAGTTTATTGAAGTAATGGGAAAACAGGTTCTAAAAAAAATTATAAATGAAGTTAAATCAGCAAAATATTTTTCCATAAGCGTTGACAGTACGCCCGATCTGTCTCATATTGACCAGCTAACTTTCATCATTCGATACGTAAAAGACTGTGTTCCTGTTGAAAGGTTTTTGAAATTTATACCTATTAAAGAGCATAAATCTAAGTATTTAGCGGAGACCATCTTAAATTTTTTAGAGATACATGATATTCCCATAAAAGATTGCAGAGGACAAAGCTACGACAATGCTTCAAATATGTCGGGAAAGTATAGTGGTCTACAAACAAGAATCAAGGAAAAATGTGAATTTGCCACCTTATGTGCAGGACATTCACTAAACTTGGTAGGTGTCCATGCTGCTGGGTGTGTACCGGAGGCATCACAGTTTTTTGAAATAGTTCAGAAAGTGTACAACTTTTTTTCGGGCTCTACCCACAGATGGAATATATTAACAGAACATTTAGGTTCAAAAAAAGTTGTTAAGAGTCTTTCACAAACCAGATGGTCAGCCCGAGCTGATGCAGTAAGTGCTTTGCATGGGGGTTATAAAAGAATATTAGAAGCTTTAATCACCATCGCAAACGATACTGAAAAGGCACGAGAAACAAGAGACGAAGCCCTTAGTCTGTCTAGAAAAATGGGAAATCTAGAATTTATTATACTGACGGAAATCTGGAGCACCATATTGGAAAGAATAGACAAAAACAAGTAATTATCTTCAGAAAGAAACAATAACACTGGACGTTGCAACCAATTTGTTGACTTCACTTTATGATTTTATTACTAACCTCAGGGATAAATTTGATAACTTCGAATCATCTGCCAAAGAAAATAACCCAGAATCTGACTACAAAGATCTATCTCAAAGAACAAGACGTAGAAGCTCACGGCTGATTTTTTTTGATGGCTCTGCGCCATCAGTCCAATTGAATGGAAAAGAGCGATTCAACGTAGAAACCTTTCTCCCAATAATCGATACCTTGAGTGTTCATCTAAAACAGCGACAAAGTTCATATGAGACCGTCAGTCAACGTTTTAGTTTATTTTTTCACTTAAAAACTCTGAATTCCGAAGAGATACGACAAGGATGCAAAGAATTTTCTCAAATCTATCACGAAGATGTAAATGAAAAAGAGTTAGAAATAGAATGTCAACATTTAAAAGAATACTTAAAAAATGTTCAGAGTGAAAATGTAGCATCTAACAGTGTACAGGAAGTATATAATCTATTAAAGCAAAACAAAATTGAAGACACATTTCCTAACGTAGAAATTGCATTGAGAATATTTTTAAGTATGATGGTAACTAACTGCAGCGGAGAACGCTCCTTCTCCAAATTGAAACGAATAAAAAATGAATTAAGAAGTACAATGCTTCAAGAGAGATTAACTAGTTTGTCGCTGATGTCCATAGAATGTGATATTCTCAATACCATAGATTTTGAAGATGTGATTAACGATTTTGCTCATCTTAAATCTAGAAGGGTACCTTTGCAATCAACATAGAATTAATCTAAGGATTTTATGTTAAGCGAGTTACTTTTGTAGATTATTTTTTATATTTCCTATTTTTTTATAGTTAGTAACTAAATAAAAATAAATTTAGAACCTTGTTTGTCTTTCTTTATCTATTGTAACTAAATAGTGTTTTCTCAAGGTCCTAGGGGCCCCATGATCCTAATGTGCCCAGGGCCTCAAATAGTTTAAAGACGGCCCTGCAGGTGTCAATCGTGGTTACACAGGTCTATTGACGTGTGTTATATAAAAAACAACCCACTAGTACGTGGGAACGAATGCAAATGGGATAAAGGCGTGATTATATATGTGTTTATAAAAAATACAGCAATAAACTCATGGGTCGTCTGTTTCAATCTCTAACGTGTTTACAAAGTATATTAGCAGGAAACGCTATAACACATTAATCGTGTAAGAAGACTATCACTTGATAGAGCTCTCAATCCCAGTTCTCTGTTTGATCATTTATGATAATGTATGGATGAATATAAACATTTTGGGCGTACGTATTACAGGGTATAGTCTAATTATTCAGGCACATTGTATTCGTAAATTATTAATAAACCACTGGTAGCGGGTAGCGGAATATATTTCGTTGATCAACTATGGATATTGTTAAAAATATACTTATACGAATATAACTTTGAAATTAAGATAAGATATTCTTTATTGTATAATACGCTATAAAATTATTATAAGATAACAATTAAACAATAATAAAATTATAATATTACATACGTAAGAATACTGTTTACTCGATCTTTAAACTAAATCTCTCTAAATGGTGTTTTTTGTTTGTATTATACCTATGTATGGATGTATCAAAAATGGTATTACAGTTCCGAGAGTGAAGGGGATTTCGATTTTTTTATAAATATTATAACCGAAATCACTAATATTCCCTCTGACCTCTACAGCTAAGCTAAATTGCTTGTGTTAGGAGTGGGTTCACGTCGTCGGTAGTGTAATGGTCAGGATTGTAACCAGGGACCTCGCGATCTAAACCTTAACCACTAAGTTGCTAACGGGATGCAGAAACTATAATATTCAGTTTAAGTTTTTATTCAACGAGTTAATGTATTTACATTTTGTAATTATTTGTATACGTCTACAAATACCACTAAATCAATATTATCTCTCTGTTTTTAATACATAGCATTTTTTCGTTTTCTTATTTCATCTTTATTTTATTTCATATCATGTATTATGACATGCATTTCTCCTTGCAATCATCTTAAGATTTTGTTCCCTCCACGTCATATCACTTTTCACACAGTCCTCACATCTTTTATTAGGTTTTCCTCCTCCCTTATAACCATATTCATAATGAATATCTTACGATATTACATTCACTTATAGCATGTACATTTGACCTCAAAATTGCTGTAACAACAAAATGTATATATTAAAATAAATTATTGAAGATTTTAGTCGTCAGAGGTCAAGTTAGGTTATACTTTATGTGTTGTTATTATTTTATAAAAGTTATTAGGATTAAGATAACTTGTGTTAAGCTAATTTTGAAGGCGACTGTAAAAAGATCGTTAAATTAATAAGGTAGCTTTTATTGTCATCTAGTACTGTGTAAGTATCCTATTGTTCAACAAACACAAACAAGAAACGCATTTTCCAATTTCAATTATACGGAGAATGTACACCATTTGCAGTAGAAAATTTAAGCTCTTTTTTAACGTTACAAATTGAACTAGTAGTTTGAGAATTTCGTTTGCCATTAGGACAAACCCGAGCTGAAACTCAATTCAATCGAATCAATTTGAGATCGAACCAGTTGAAAGGAATATGTTGCGAAAGGGATTGGATAAAACAAGGTTACTAAAGACTTATTGTATGTGTTACGTAGCACTTTCTTTTATTATCTGCAGGACGATTTTATTTCAAGAGACATGTTTAAAACATTATTTGAAAAGGTCTCACATGTTCTGCATATAAATAATATTGTACTTGCCTATGAGACTTATTGTCAGTAGTATTAGTTAGGAAGCAATTGTTTAAGGTCACTAAGTATGGTGGCTTAGTGGTTAAGGCAAGTTGGCTATACGATCGAGAGGTCCCGGGTTCGATTCCTGGTCATTACACTACGGACTTGAACCCTAGTAGTCTAACACAAGCAATTTAGCTTAGTTGGAAGGTCAACGGGAATACTAGCGATCTCGCTTATATAGCTCAGCTATCTGTGCAATTATTTGTAAATAGATGGTAATACAAGATCTTTGTATTCTGTAGTATACAATTCGAAGAAACAAAAAACAAACAAATTGAAGAGCTGTCTATTGATCAGTTGCTCAATCAAGGCGGCCGATCCCAACATCGTTCTCATTTTTTGTTTTTGACTTATACGCTTCCATGAGAACATGAAAACAATGCGTAAATTGCAAAAGTTGTATCTTCAGGAAAAAAGGGTCACTGAAGAAAGATAAGCTTTTCCGCCTATTATTTTATAATGCATTGCTATGTATTTACCAACACAGTTAAGTGACTGTGGGTCGAGAGTGCCTACGTCTAAAGAGCAAAACGCCACAATAATCTTAACCCTAATCACAATATTAATTACTCAGTCTGTCTATTGTTAGATAAACGAACCTTACGGTACGATGTCCATAGGTACAGGATGAGTGCGCGTTATGGACTTGTCTAGAGCTATTAACTGATGAACACTTAGCATAATTAATTAATCTAAAATGATTACCTGTTTGTATTGATAGTTAGTTAGAAAAAAGAAGTAAAAACAATCATGATGATGACGCAATAATGCATTTACCGGACTGTTATTGAGACATTCTCAATCTTCTTTTCAACCTAATACGATATTAGGTCTTTACCTAGGAAATTGCCGAAATTTTATTAAAGATTCATAAGTTCGTTATTCCAGTAATTTTATAGCTATTTCCATTATTTATATTTTGTTTGAAAGTTGATTTCAAGATTTTACAACTCTGTATTAAATTTTGTTTTTATTGGCCGCTTGATAAATTAAATTCTATCTTCAAAAAACAGTACTTCCTAAATGGATAGCATTTAGGAAGTAAGTACCTACTGTTTTTTGACATTTTGTTGATAAATTTCGTATTACATTTTTAAAGCTGTCCCTTTTCAATAATGTAATAAAAATGTTTGTTAGCTTAATGTTGTCTCATTCATATACAAAAAAAAAACATAAAATTGTCATTCCTAAAAAATTCAATTAAATAATTCAATTTAAAAAATATTAGTACTGAAAACGGCAATTTAATATGTAACGATCTATTGTTTAAAACATAACAGTAAATTGCTCGGTTTAGGCATCAAACTCAGAAGCTCGTGATCGCACGAAAATATATAATAACTGTAAGGTAACTTAAATACAAAAGAGACACATAAGAAGACGCTACCAAGCCTTCAGTGCTTGGTATCGTCATCATCATCTCTGCGTTAGTCATATCACAATCTAGGCCTTTATTTCTATACTCGTGTACATAGGTAGAGCCGCATCAAAGTTTAATTGGCCCGCAGTTTCATTCCAGAAGATAGTTTTCTAACTCGAGCTAACACAACAAGAAGGAGATAACAATACGGGCAAAATTAATTATCCATTCTAATTATACATCAGGAACCACAACTTATATTTAACCCATGACGTGAGCAAATAATGTTATTCCATTTCAAAGATAGAATCGTAAATTATCCGTTATATGGTCTATAAAAATATTTCTATTAATGTAATACGAAAACAAATCGAAAATAACTTTGTCTGTTGAAGAAGAAGGAATGAATTATTTATGCTATTTCCAATTGAAATCAGGGCACAGTATTGAATGTATTATGAGATATGAATCAATAGAAATGTATATGATTTCCATTTCAAATGTGTGAACTCTTGGTGATATCGTATAGACTTTATTATTTCTTTACATTTAAATGATTGCAACCTTTCAGATATTTCATGGACAGGATATAGGGGACAAGACTGACGTGGATGGGACACTGTATGGTTTTACTTACACTGTGGGATAATCGTGTGAATTACGATAATATAAACATATATCATAGCTAAAAATGATATGATGACTTGAAGGGGTTAGAATCTGTATCAGTATGTAAATTCAATGTTTGAACCATAGGAGCCACTTATCCTATTGTATCGTCTTTCCATAGAAAGTTGTTTGGAAAAAACTTATCCACAATATTTGACATACCATCTTATCCCATCTTACTAATGTGAGAATTTGTGAAATTATTTATAGTTTAGGATGTTTGGATATAGATCCGTACAACCATTTCAGAGTGACAAAGTAATACACTTTATCACTCTGAAATGGTTGTATGGATCTGGATGAAATTTGGTACAGTGATAGATAGGTCTAGAATAAAACATAAAATTTCATCCCTGTAATAGGATAGAATCCCATGGGTCGTGGGAACGTGAACAGAATTCCACGCGGGTGAATCCGCGGGTAACAGCTAGTCCCCAAATAAGAGTATTATGTATTCCTGTAAGCACTCGTTCTCAAGACTTGTCGTGCAATATTCATGAAGTTCTAAATCCGCTGGGTACTAAATCACAAAGCAAACACTTGAAGCGTTATGTTTCTCACAGAAATCAGGATTACAGAATAAAGGCACTTGTTTGTTGAATTAATGTGCTTATACGTGTTGAATTACGGCATGTTAAAATGAGGAATTGTACACATTTTACAATAAGCATTGTATAATTAAAGGTAAGCATTACTTCCAACATAGGCCGGTCGAAGCTTCTTAGACTATGGCCTACCGCTGACCCGTATACATATATACCAAAAAATCTCATGAGCGGTACCGAGACAGCGATCAGTGCAGAATTTTAAAAGTTGATGTACAGTCGACTTTATAATAGAAGAATAACACATAGAGCTCATGGAAGTTCTCAATTGCGGGCCTAAATTCTGAATTCTGACCTGAGGAAAGTAGTCTTGTGGGTAGCGTGAATCTTTAACTAAATCGCAAAATGGACCCAAATATTTTTTCAGCGTAAACCAGAAAATGTGATACGAAACGTGAGATGTTTCAAATTTAATTGGACACGCGACCACTGGAAGACTCTTGACGTTTCAAAAGTTGTGGGCGATAACAATTTGTGTATTTATAATTTGCAATTCAATAATGTGGTGTATACTTCAAAACCTTCAGATTTAGCCAAATAGTATAATGTAATAATAGTTTGATTTTATAAACAACTGTTTTTAAGTTTTATATGCCTTGTAAGTATACAAAAATCTGTACTGTTTATTTTAAATTACACACATCAACAAAGTCTAGGGAACAAGGACATTTCTAGTTTTTATTTAAAAACCCTTTCTTGTAATAGTGAGTGTTTTATATCAATAGAAGGGTATTTTTATACCGTTTTTAATTTTAATTTTAATAAAAACATTTTCATACCAAATTTTTTTTTTTTTTAAGAATGAATTGAATAGTGCCAATATTGAGTTTTACAACCTTCTATGATTAGGCACAAAAATAACGAGGTAGTAAGAAATACAGTAATTAACCGTACTTTAAACGTTTTTAATAATCTGTAGGACCTCCTAAAGCATTAGCAACAGCTCGACAACGGCGTGGCATACTTAGTATGAGATTGTCAATCATCGTCTGTGGAATATGGCTCCATACACTGCGAAGGTGTAAAAAAAGTTGTTCTTCAGTGTTCAGATTTTCCAAAGAATCACTGAAAGCTCTTCTCCCAAGCAAATCCCAGGCATGCTCTATGGGATTGAGGTCGGCAGACTGAGCAGGCCATTCCAACGTCGTCATATTGTGCTCGCTTAACGCATTGACCACTACCCCCGCGGTGTGTGACCGTGCATTATCTTGCATGAACATAAAATCTTGACCGAACTGCTGTCGATGAGGGATTACCATGGGGTGTATAACCTCCTGAATGTATTGGTTTGCATTCAAATTGCCCCGTATCCAAACGAGGTCGGTCCTTCCACCAAGGCGAATTCCAGCCCATACCATGATTGTTCCACCTTGGTAAGGATGAACTTCTTGCGGATTCTGGAGATGACTCCGACGTCCAGGAACTCGCCATATACGCACTCTTCTCGAATCAGGATGAAAACCGAAGCAAGATTCGTCGGAAAACAGAACCCGTGCCCATTGATGGTCGGTCCACTGTAAATGTGCGTTAGCCCACAATAAGCGACGACCTCGGTTTCCACGTCGAAGAGCTGGAACCCTAAGCGGTCTGCGAGCATAAAGATTGGCTTCGTGTAGTCTTGTTCTGACAGTTTGGTCGCTAATAACCACTTGATGCTGAGACTGGAGGCCTGCGACCAACTGACGAGCAGTAATCGTGGGTTGCCGCCTTGCGGAATTTTGCAAGAAACGATCTTGTCGCGGGGTAGTAACCCTATTTCGTCCCCTGTGACGTTCGGCAACATCCCCTGTAGACCTGTAGCGTGCCCATAATCTGCAAATTATGCTTGGTTGGGTGTTGACAGCATCCGCTACGTCGCGTTGAGTTCGTCCAGCTTGCAGCATACCAACAGCCCTTAACATCTCTTCGCGACTTAAATGACGACGTGACATGATGACTACAGTCACAAAAATGCACAAACCATACGTAAAAGACGTATTATTGATAATAAACGTTATTTACAATCAAAAAAAATAATTTTTATTTTGCCTCAGAGAAACTGCACAATCAAACACTTTTAAAAGTTTTCCCTCCATATTCGAAAATCATTACTTATTTAAATTTATTTTTAAATTTCGAACAACTCTGTAATCTATATTATTCTATTTTTATTTATTTGCTGCCAGTTATTTGCAAAACAAGATTTACACGAAAAAAAAAAATTGGGGTCATCTTGTTCCCTAGACTTTGTTGAGGTGTTTATATTCAAATTAATAAAAGCAAGATATTTTTAAGTAGATGTTATTATTGTATTAAAATTAAAGGTAATGTGTGATTAAAGTTTTTTTAAACATGGAAGCAATGAGTTCTATGTATAATACTGTCTACTAGAGAAGCTTCCAAAACAACCAAAAAAAAATATACCTAGAGCGTATGATCAGTAATGGATCATCAACAGTGCACATCTTTTTATTGCTGCATAGTGCATACAGATGAATTAATTGTGATTTATTTAAGTTTTAAGAATAACTGCAGCACGAAAGGGCTGGCTGAAATGGACAAATGTTACTTTAATTTGTTACATTTTTCTTTGCAGTATTTAAAGTATTCAAATCGATTAAGATACGCAATTTTTTATTCCTCCTATAAGGGAAAGATTGCGGGTTCGAATCCTGCCCGAACCGTTTACAAAATCGTATATAATCGATTTGATTAGTTAGCATACTAAATGTTTTAAAATTTCATTCAAATATATTTAAAGTAACATCACTTAAAGGATATCTCTATGAGACTTACGCCATATCCTTCTAACCTAAGCTATCTTTGTCGGGGCATTCAGTGTTCTCATACATTTCATGCTTGTTATGCTGAGTATGACGTTTAATGAACCGCTTAACAATTCAATTATATGGTTTAACTAAATGGCTGCGAGTTAAGTGACCTTCTCTGTTTATCTTAATATAAGTTTAACCGGCAACGACACTTTATAAGGTTTACATAAAGAAAAAACATTATTCTAAGACTATCTCTAAGTTTGTCGGTCTAAGTAGAAGCTAACAAGCATTTGTTACCTACTAGTTTCGGGTCTCGGCAGTTTCATATATTCAAATATGCTATGTCAATTGTAAGTCATCAAGTTAATCCTAAACCGACAGTAACCTTAAGTGCTATCTGTAGAGAAACTTATTACCAAGTAATCTGTTCTTGTAATGCCCTTATTCTTAGATATTGTGATAGGTACATTATACATATTTGTGAATAAAAGCCGCGTGGTTCCCGGCATAGTAGAATTTGGACCACCCCATCTCTTCCCATGTGGTGTCGTGCAAGGCGACTAAGGGATAGGGCTGTTTAACATCGGACAGATATATACAGCCCAGACTCAGCCACAGATGCATGGCTCGAGTCAACAATAGTGCCCGAAATACGGCAATAGGCTCACCCCCTATTACGTGGGACCGAATACAATTATTGGTGAAATGTGGGTGATAATTCACCTCTGCCTAACCCTCCGGGGATAAAGGCGTGATTATATATATGTATAAAACATCTTTGTGTATGATACTGTTTTTTTTTAAAATTAAAGACACAACCTTTAGTTAAAAAGTCATGGTCAAGATAAGGTTGCAATATCATGTATATTATTTAGGTACTTATATGAATAATTGATTTGAAGTCTTATTTTCGTAGAGCGCCCGTAAAGTTCGGTTCGCTCTTCCATTTGTGCGAGTGTTCAGAGCAGCTAATTAGTACTTAACACGTATGGGCAACTATACGAGAGTGAGGGCGAGAATGAAAGCGATCACGTGGCCGTCGATCGTATTTTCATCACCACCGCACCAGCTAAGGTTCTGTACGGAAGTGGCGGTTTTGGATTCGTCCACACATATACTGACATCTTCTGTCAGACTAACTAAATTCTTCTATTTTCTAACATTCTTATCAAACCCACCCGAAGTAATTAGCCAATCCTTTATTTTATGAGAGCTTATTTCGACTTCTTGAATAGATGTTCATTACTTTTTAATACATACAATGTTATTTTGCAGTCTAGCCAACCAATTTCGTCGCAAAATAAAAGAATTCTAGTCCTTAAGAGTGTATAGTAATTCACTTCTACTTTCAACAACACTATTATAAGGAATTATGAGGATTATGATGTTTTATGAACCTCTTTGTATTATATAGTTGTATCTGGGTGAAGTAACCCAACAAAGCGGAGACAAAATAGGGCATAATGGAAATTATTCTAAAAATAATTTTGTTCATTTGACAGAAACAGAACTGACAGCTCCAATCAATATCTGTACCTAAAAGGTACTGTGTGTCTATTATCGATAACTACCTAACGACATGGACTAAG